>CAXKWD010000007.1:104117852-106617852 GCA_964059195.1 Ectobius pallidus | reverse complement strand
GGTTGGACCAAATCATTCGACAAGTCACATCTCCTCTCCACACATCTATCTATAACAAAATTCGTGTGATATAAGTGTTTTATGAAGAGAATCTCTGTTATAAAAAAATGGTCCCCGTAGATGGGACTTTACCAGTTGAAATATTAGTTAGTAGACTCTAGTGATATTGTGGGACATTATTTTCAAACTCCCGAAGTGATGGTGAAAATTCAAAATGTGGTCTGAAGTGAACTCACGCCTTTCGGAAGTGATTGATGTTAGGGACTCTGTTAGTGCTTTCTTTAATGCTTTATCATCAATCAGTGACACTGAAAATATGGTTAATGTTTTCATATTTAAGTATTAATGTGAAAATTCAAAATGTTTTCCGAAGTGAACTCATGCATTTCGGAAGTGAGTGTGAGATTAGGGATTCTGATAGTGTTTTCTTTGATGCATTATTATCGATCAGTGACCCTGAAAATATGGTTGATGTTCGCATGTCTAAATATGTAGTGAAACAGAAGGATTTTACTTTTAATGAACTCAAAGAAAGAATCATCAGACAGGAACAAGAAAACATTTTCAAGATGCTCTAACTGAAAATGGCCAAGCGTCATCTAGCAAGACAAAGTTTGTCGTATGTGAAGAAGTTAAATTTAAAGATCAGCCTGCTGTCTGTTCTAATTTTAAAAATACTGACAATGATACACTCTCAAGTGTAGTGAGCTCCTATCAAGTGAATTTAGTAAATTAGTAAAAACGTTACAGTTGAATTATTAGTTAGTAGACTCGAGTGATATTGTAAGACATTATTTTCAAACTCCCGAAGTGATGGTGAAAATTCAAAATGTGGTCGGAAGTGATTGAGGTTAGGGACTCTGTTAGTGTTTTTTTTTTATGATTTCTCATCAGTCAGTGACACTGAAAATATGGTTAATATTTTCATATTTATGTATTAATGTGAAAATTCAAAATGTTTTCCGAAGTGAACTCATGCCTTTCGGAAGTGAGTGAGATTATGGATTCTGATAGTGTTTTCTTTGATGCATTATCTTCGATCAGTGACCCTGAAAATATGGTTGATGTTCGCATGTCTAAATATGTAGTTAAACAGAAGGATTTTACTTTTAATGAACTCAAAGGAAGAATCATCAGACAGGAACAAGAAAACATTTTCAAGATGCTCTAACTGTAAATGGACAAGCGTCATCTAGCAAGACGAAGTCTGTCGTATGTGAAGAAGTTAAATTCAAAGATCAGTCTGCTGTCAGTTCTAATTTTAAAAATACTCGCAATGATACACTCTCAAGTGTAGTGAGCTCCTATCAAGTGAATTTAATAAATTAGTAAAAACGTTTCAGTTGAAATATCAGTTAGTAGACTCTAGTGATATTGTGGGACATTATTTTCAAACTCCCGAAGTGATGGTGAAAATTCAAAATGTGGTCTGAAGTGAACTCACGCCTTTCGGAAGTGATTGAGGTTAGGGACTCTGCTAGTGCTTTCTTTGATGCTTTATCATCAATCAGTGACACTGAAAATATGGTTAATGTTTTCATATTTAAGTAATAATGTGAAAATTCAAAATGTTTTTCGAAGTGAAGTCATGCATTTCGGAAGTGAGTGAGATAAGGGATTCTGATAGTGTTTTCTTTGATGAATTATTATCGATCAGTGACCCTGAAAATATGGTTGATGTTCGCATGTCTAAATATGTAGTTAAACAGAAGGATTTTACTTTTAATGAACTCAAAGGAAGAATCATCAGACAGGAACAAGAAAACATTTTCAAGATGCTCTAACTGTAAATGGACAAGCGTCATCTAGCAAGACGAAGTCTGTCGTATGTGAAGAAGTTAAATTCAAAGATCAGTCTGCTGTCAGTTCTAATTTTAAAAATACTGGCAATGATACTCTCAAGTGTAGTGAAATCCTATCAAGTGAATTTAGTAAATTAGTAAAAACGTTACAGTTGAATTATTAGTTAGTAGACTCGAGTGATATTGTGGGACATTATTTTCAAACTTTTTTCCGATGAGATGGTGAAAATTCAAAATGTAGTCTGAAGTGAACTCGCGCCTTTCGGAAGTGAGTGAGGTTAGGGATTCTGATAGAGCTTTCTTTGATTGATTATTACCAATCACTGACACTGAAAATATGGTTGATGTTTGCATATTTAAGTATACAGTTAAACAGAAGGATTTTATTATTAATTAATTAAAAGAAAAAAAGAAACCTCAGTCGTTGACTCACCTCCTCTATTTCACCTAATATAATTAAAATTCTATATCAGTTTAAATGAACCACCGCCGTCTCGACAATTACACTGCCTGACCTATGCTTAATTTTAACATGGAGTTCAGAGTATTGTTAAATTGCCTAATTTCTCCAGTAGAGGCGGCACAGTTCACACCCAGATAGCATGAAATTCCAGCATATTTCAGTTTCTGAGTTTATAATTCAGCGGGCAAACACAGAGCTTAGAAGCAATGTACGTTAATGTAGGCTATACGCTATTGCAGCAAGATGCGGTAGGTGCTGCCATCTCTAATGTCGCCGCATACGCAAAATTAGCCTAAAGAACAGGCAGTGTAATTCTCGAGACGGCATTGAAATGAACACAGTGACAGATAACAGATGCAGATCAATATTTCACTTTAAGCCCTAGTCAAGAAGGTAGGCCTTTTTCGTTACAGCCCTTTCCTTGAATACTGTTACGAACTATCGACAAGAAGCAATCATTATGAGTTACGTTGTTTTCCGTCGCATAACTATTAGGTCTTGTGTTATTGTAACTTACTAACTGGTTAGGGAAACTTTTAAACTAAAACACTGGTATAATTATAATATACAGTTCCATAAAGGTAAACATATTGGATATAGGTCTATAGAGAAGAAGAGAAAAAATCTATTTTACAATGGTTAAAATACGTAGTTTGGTACTATGGGCACTACTACGGTCTCTAGTTACTTGGTTTGTGATGTTAAATATTTGGATATGTCTGCAGAGGAAGAAGAAATTATTTGCTATTGGTGTTACTATGGTCTCTAGTTTGTGATGGTTAATTTATTGGATATATGTATGCAAGGAAGAAGAGGAAGTTTTTTACTATTGATGAGAATATTTTTTGTACTATTGGTATTACCATGGTCTCTAGAGGTTTGTGATGGATAACATATTGATATAGATCTACAGGGAAGAAGAAGAAGTTATTTCACTATTGGTCTCTGGTTGGGGGTTTGTGATGAGGGATGCATACATTGGAATTGGTGTTGAGATGTTGTTGGGTCAGAGAGTTGTAACAAACCACCCGACCATCCGGGTCCTACCGGCCTTATATAGCAGACTTCAACTTTACTTCAACCAATCACAGCTCACCTTACTTTAACCAATCACAGCTCACTTTACTTCAGCCAATCACAGAGGAGATTGCATTTCCGTTAGGAAACCGATCAAATATAATCTTCTTCATAACATCGGTATTTCTATGTCAGTACTATATTTCTACAGTGTCATAATTAACTATCACAGGATATTTTAATAAAATACCGAGAGCAAACATAATTTAACTCAGGCTATAAACACTAATAACTAAAGCAATAAATACGCCCAATAGGAATATAGGTAAGACGGTGGCTGGTGTACTGACGTTACAAGTGAGCTCCTAAGATATTGACTAATATTGTGAGACATTATTTCCAAACTCTTTTACGAAGTGAAGCTATAGTTGAAATATTACTCAGTACACTCGACTGATATTGTGAGACATTATTTTCAAACTCTTTTCCGAAGTGATGGTGAAAATTCAAAATATGGTGTGAAGTGAACTCACGCCTTTCGGAAGTGATTGAGGTTAGGGACTCTGTTAGTGCTTTCTTTGATGCTTTATCATAGTTCAGTGACCCTGAAAATATAGTTGATGTTCGCATGTCTAAATATGTAGTTAAGCAGAAGGATTTTACTTTTAATGAACTCAAAGAAAGAATCATCAGCCAGGAACAAGAAAAAAATTTCAAGATGCTCTAACTGAAAATATACAAGCATCATCTAGCAAGACAAAGTCTGTCGTATGTGAAGAAGTTAAATTCAAAGATCAGTCTGCTGTTAGTTCTAGTTTTAAAAATACTGGCAAAGATACACTCTCAATTGTAGTGAGCTCCTATCAAGTGAATTTAATAAATTAGTAAAAACGTTGCAGTTGAAGTATTAGTTAAAAGACTCGAGTGATAATGTGGGACATTATTTCCAAACTCCCGAAGTGATGGTGAAAATTCAAAATGTTCTCGGAAGTGATTGAGGTTAGGGACTCTGTTAGTGCTTTTTTTTATGATTTCTCATCAATCAGTGACACTGAAAATATGGTTAATATTTTCATATTTATTTATTAATGTGAAAATTCAAAATGTTTTCCGAAGTGAACTCATGCCTTTCGGAAGTAAATGAGATTATGGATTCTGATTGTGTTTTCTTTGATGCATTATCATCGATCAGTGACCCTGAAAATATGGTTGATGTTCGCATGTCTAAATATGTAGTCCGCTGTCAGTTCTAATTTTAAAAATACTCGCAATGATACACTCTCAAGTGTAGTGAGCTCCTATCAAGTGAATTTAATAAATTAGTAAAAACGTAGCAGTTGAAATATTAGTTAGTAGAGTCTAGTGATATTGTGGGACATTATTTTCAAACTCCCGAAGTGATGGTGAAAATTCAAAATGTGTTCTGAAGTGAACTCACGCCTTTCGGAAGTGATTGAGGTTAGGGACTCTGCTAGTGCTTTCTTTGATGCTTTATCATCAATCAGTGACACTGAAAATATGGTTAATGTTTTCATATTTAAGTATTAAGAAGTGAACTCGCGCTTTTCGGAAGTGAGTGATGTTAGGGATTCTGATAGAGCTTTCTTTGATTGATTATTACCAACCACTGACACTGAAAATATGGTTGATGTTTGCATATTTAAGTATACAGTTAATCAGAAGGATTTTATTATTAATTAATTAAAAGAAAGAAAGAAACCTCAGTCGTTGACTCACCTCCTCTATTTCACCTAATATAATTAAAATTCTATATCAGTTTAAATGAACCACCGCCGTCTCGACAATTACGCTGCCTGACCTATGCTTAATTTTAACATGGAGTTCAGAGTATTGTTAAATTGCCTAATTTCTCCAGTAGAGGCGGCACAGTTCACACCCAGATAGCATGAAATTCCAGCATATTTCAGTTTCTGAGTTTATAATTCAGCGGGCAAACACAGAGCTTAGAAGCAATGTACGTTAATGTATACGCTATTGCAGCAAGATGCGGTAGGTGCTGCCATCTCTAATGTCGCCGCATACGCAAAATTAGCCTAAAGAACAGGCAGTGTAATTCTCGAGACGGCATTGAAATGAACACAGTGACAGATAACAGATGCAGATCAATATTTCACTTTAAGCCCTAGTCAAGAAGGTAGGCCTTTTTCGTTACAGCCTTTTCCTTGAATACTGTTACGAACTATCGACAAGAAGCAATCATTATGAGTTACGTTGTTTTCCGTCGCATAACTATTAGGTCTTGTGTTATTGTAACTTACTAACTGGTTAGGGAAACTTTTAAACTAAAACACTGGTATAATTATAATATACAGTTCCATAAAGGTAAACATATTGGATATAGGTCTATAGAGAAGAAGAGAAAAAAGCTATTTTACAATGGTTAAAATACGTAGTTTGGTACTATGGGCACTACTACGGTCTCTAGTTACTTGGTTTGTGATGTTAAGTATTTGGATATGTCTGCAGAGGAAGAAGAAATTATTTGCTATTGGTGTTACTATGGTCTCTAGTTTGTGATGGTTAATTTATTGGATATATGTATGCAAGGAAGAAGAGGAAGTTTTTTACTATTGATGAGAATATTTTTTGTACTATTGGTATTACCATGGTCTCTAGAGGTTTGTGATGGATAACATATTGATATAGATCTACAGGGAAGAAGAAGAAGTTATTTCACTATTGGTCTCTGGTTGGGGGTTTGTGATGAGGGATGCATACATTGGAATTGGTGTTGATATGTTGTTGGGTCAGAGAGTTGTAACAAACCACCCGACCATCCGGGTCCTATCGGCCTTATATAGCAGACTTCCACTTTACTTCAACCAATCACAGCTCACCTTACTTTAACCAATCACAGCTCACTTTACTTCAGCCAATCACAGAGGAGATTGCATTTCCGTTAGGAAACCGATCAAATATAATCTTCTTCATGACATCGGTATTTCTATGTCAGTACTATATTTCTACAGTGTCATAATTAACTATCACAGGATATTTTAATAAAATACCGAGAGCAAACATAATTTAACTCAGGCTATAAACACTAATAACTAAAGCAATAAATACGCCCAATAGGAATATAGGTAAGACGGTGGCTGGTGTACTGACGTTACAAGTGAGCACCTAAGATATTGACTAATATTGTGAGACATGACTTCCAAACTCTTTTACGAAGTGAAGCTATAGTTGAAATATTACTCAGTACACTCGACTGATATTGTGAGACATTATTTTCAAACTCTTTTCCGAAGAGATGGTGAAAATTCAAAATATGGTGTGAAGTGAACTCACGCCTTTCGGAAGTGATTGAGGTTAGGGACTCTGTTAGTGCTTTCTTTGATGCTTTATCATCAATCAGTGACACTGAAAATATGGTTAATGTTTTCATATTTAAGTATTAATGTGAAAATTCAAAATGTTTTCCGAAGTGAACTCATGCCTTTCGGAAGAGAGTGAGATAAGGGATTCTGATACTGTTTTCTTTGATGAATTATTATCGATCAGTGACCCTGAAAATATGGTTGATGTTCGCATGTCTAAATATGTAGTTAAACAGAAGGATTTTACTTTTAATGAACTCAAAGGAAGAATCATCAGACAGGAACAAGAAAACGTTTTCAAGATGCTCTAACTGTAAATGGACAAGCGTCATCTAGCAAGACGAAGTCTGTCGTATGTGAAGAAGTTAAATTCAAAGATCAGTCTGCTGTCAGTTCTAATTTTAAAAATACTGGCAATGATACTCTCAAGTGTAGTGAGCTCCTGTCAAGTGAATTTAGTAAATTAGTAAAAACGTTACAGTTGAATTATTAGTTAGTAGACTCGAGTGATATTGTGGGACATTATTTTCAAACTTTTTTCCGATGAGATGGTGAAAATTCAAAATGTAGTCTGAAGTGAACTCGCGCCTTTCGGAAGTGAGTGAGGTTAGGGATTCTGATAGAGCTTTCTTTGATTGATTATTACCAATCACTGACACTGAAAATATGGTTGATGTTTGCATATTTAAGTATACAGTTAAACAGAAGGATTTTATTATTAATTAATTAAAAGAAAAAAAGAAACCTCAGTCGTTGACTCACCTCCTCTATTTCACCTAATATAATTAAAATTCTATATCAGTTTAAATGAACCACCGCCGTCTCGACAATTACACTGCCTGACCTATGCTTAATTTTAACATGGAGTTCAGAGTATTGTTAAATTGCCTAATTTCTCCAGTAGAGGCGGCACAGTTCACACCCAGATAGCATGAAATTCCAGCATATTTCAGTTTCTGAGTTTATAATTCAGCGGGCAAACACAGAGCTTAGAAGCAATGTACGTTAATGTAGGCTATACGCTATTGCAGCAAGATGCGGTAGGTGCTGCCATCTCTAATGTCGCCGCATACGCAAAATTAGCCTAAAGAACAGGCAGTGTAATTCTCGAGACGGCATTGAAATGAACACAGTGACAGATAACAGATGCAGATCAATATTTCACTTTAAGCCCTAGTCAAGAAGGTAGGCCTTTTTCGTTACAGCCCTTTCCTTGAATACTGTTACGAACTATCGACAAGAAGCATTCATTAAGAGTTACGTTGTTTTTCGTCGCATAACTATTAGGTCTTGTGTTATTGTAACTTACTAACTGGTTAGGGAAACTTTTAAACTAAAACACTGGTATAATTATAATATACAGTTCCATAAAGGTAAACATATTGGATATAGGTCTATAGAGAAGAAGAGAAAAAAGCTATTTTACAATGGTTAAAATACGTAGTTTGGTACTATGGGCACTACTACGGTCTCTAGTTACTTGGTTTGTGATGTTAAGTATTTGGATATGTCTGCAGAGGAAGAAGAAATTATTTGCTATTGGTGTTACTATGGTCTCTAGTTTGTGATGGTTAATTTATTGGATATATGTATGCAAGGAAGAAGAGGAAGTTTTTTACTATTGATGAGAATATTTTTTGTACTATTGGTATTACCATGGTCTCTAGAGGTTTGTGATGGATAACATATTGATATAGATCTACAGGGAAGAAGAAGAAGTTATTTCACTATTGGTCTCTGATTGGGGGTTTGTGATGAGGGATGCATACATTGGAATTGGTGTTGAGATGTTGTTGGGTCAGAGTGTTGTAACAAACCACCCGACCATCCGGGTCCTACCGGCCTTATATAGCAGACTTCAACTTTACTTCAACCAATCACAGCTCACCTTACTTTAACCAATCACAGCTCACTTTACTTCAGCCAATCACAGAGGAGATTGCATTTCCGTTAGGAAACCGATCAAATATAATCTTCTACATGACATCGGTATTTTTATGTCAGTACTAACTTATATTTCTACAGTGTCATAATTAACTATCACAGGATATTTTAATAAAATACCGAGAGCAAACATAATTTAACTCAGGCTATAAACACTAATAACTAAAGCAATAAATACGCCCAATAGGAATATAGGTAAGACGGTGGCTGGTGTACTGACGTTACAAGTGAGCACCTAAGATATTGACTAATATTGTGAGACATGACTTCCAAACTCTTTTACGAAGTGAAGCTATAGTTGAAATATTACTCAGTACACTCGACTGATATTGTGAGACATTATTTTCAAACTCTTTTCCGAAGAGATGGTGAAAATTCAAAATATGGTGTGAAGTGAACTCACGCCTTTCGGAAGTGATTGAGGTTAGGGACTCTGTTAGTGCTTTCTTTGATGCTTTATCATCAATCAGTGACACTGAAAATATGGTTAATGTTTTCATATTTAAGTATTAATGTGAAAATTCAAAATGTTTTCCGAAGTGAACTCATGCCTTTCGGAAGAGAGTGAGATAAGGGATTCTGATACTGTTTTCTTTGATGAATTATTATCGATCAGTGACCCTGAAAATATGGTTGATGTTCGCATGTCTAAATATGTAGTTAAACAGAAGGATTTTACTTTTAATGAACTCAAAGGAAGAATCATCAGACAGGAACAAGAAAACGTTTTCAAGATGCTCTAACTGTAAATGGACAAGCGTCATCTAGCAAGACGAAGTCTGTCGTATGTGAAGAAGTTAAATTCAAAGATCAGTCTGCTGTCAGTTCTAATTTTAAAAATACTGGCAATGATACTCTCAAGTGTAGTGAGCTCCTGTCAAGTGAATTTAGTAAATTAGTAAAAACGTTACAGTTGAATTATTAGTTAGTAGACTCGAGTGATATTGTGGGACATTATTTTCAAACTTTTTTCCGATGAGATGGTGAAAATTCAAAATTTAGTCTGAAGTGAACTCGCGCCTTTCGGAAGTGAGTGAGGTTAGGGATTCTGATAGAGCTTTCTTTGATTGATTATTACCAATCACTGACACTGAAAATATGGTTGATGTTTGCATATTTAAGTATACAGTTAAACAGAAGGATTTTATTATTAATTAATTAAAAGAAAAAAAGAAACCTCAGTCGTTGACTCACCTCCTCTATTTCACCTAATATAATTAAAATTCTATATCAGTTTAAATGAACCACCGCCGTCTCGACAATTACACTGCCTGACCTATGCTTAATTTTAACATGGAGTTCAGAGTATTGTTAAATTGCCTAATTTCTCCAGTAGAGGCGGCACAGTTCACACCCAGATAGCATGAAATTCCAGCATATTTCAGTTTCTGAGTTTATAATTCAGCGGGCAAACACAGAGCTTAGAAGCAATGTACGTTAATGTAGGCTATACGCTATTGCAGCAAGATGCGGTAGGTGCTGCCATCTCTAATGTCGCCGCATACGCAAAATTAGCCTAAAGAACAGGCAGTGTAATTCTCGAGACGGCATTGAAATGAACACAGTGACAGATAACAGATGCAGATCAATATTTCACTTTAAGCCCTAGTCAAGAAGGTAGGCCTTTTTCGTTACAGCCCTTTCCTTGAATACTGTTACGAACTATCGACAAGAAGCAATCATTATGAGTTACGTTGTTTTCCGTCGCATAACTATTAGGTCTTGTGTTATTGTAACTTACTAACTGGTTAGGGAAACTTTTAAACTAAAACACTGGTATAATTATAATATACAGTTCCATAAAGGTAAACATATTGGATATAGGTCTATAGAGAAGAAGAGAAAAAATCTATTTTACAATGGTTAAAATACGTAGTTTGGTACTATGGGCACTACTACGGTCTCTAGTTACTTGGTTTGTGATGTTAAATATTTGGATATGTCTGCAGAGGAAGAAGAAATTATTTGCTATTGGTGTTACTATGGTCTCTAGTTTGTGATGGTTAATTTATTGGATATATGTATGCAAGGAAGAAGAGGAAGTTTTTTACTATTGATGAGAATATTTTTTGTACTATTGGTATTACCATGGTCTCTAGAGGTTTGTGATGGATAACATATTGATATAGATCTACAGGGAAGAAGAAGAAGTTATTTCACTATTGGTCTCTGGTTGGGGGTTTGTGATGAGGGATGCATACATTGGAATTGGTGTTGAGATGTTGTTGGGTCAGAGAGTTGTAACAAACCACCCGACCATCCGGGTCCTACCGGCCTTATATAGCAGACTTCAACTTTACTTCAACCAATCACAGCTCACCTTACTTTAACCAATCACAGCTCACTTTACTTCAGCCAATCACAGAGGAGATTGCATTTCCGTTAGGAAACCGATCAAATATAATCTTCTTCATAACATCGGTATTTCTATGTCAGTACTATATTTCTACAGTGTCATAATTAACTATCACAGGATATTTTAATAAAATACCGAGAGCAAACATAATTTAACTCAGGCTATAAACACTAATAACTAAAGCAATAAATACGCCCAATAGGAATATAGGTAAGACGGTGGCTGGTGTACTGACGTTACAAGTGAGCTCCTAAGATATTGACTAATATTGTGAGACATTATTTCCAAACTCTTTTACGAAGTGAAGCTATAGTTGAAATATTACTCAGTACACTCGACTGATATTGTGAGACATTATTTTCAAACTCTTTTCCGAAGTGATGGTGAAAATTCAAAATATGGTGTGAAGTGAACTCACGCCTTTCGGAAGTGATTGAGGTTAGGGACTCTGTTAGTGCTTTCTTTGATGCTTTATCATAGTTCAGTGACCCTGAAAATATAGTTGATGTTCGCATGTCTAAATATGTAGTTAAGCAGAAGGATTTTACTTTTAATGAACTCAAAGAAAGAATCATCAGCCAGGAACAAGAAAAAAATTTCAAGATGCTCTAACTGAAAATATACAAGCATCATCTAGCAAGACAAAGTCTGTCGTATGTGAAGAAGTTAAATTCAAAGATCAGTCTGCTGTTAGTTCTAGTTTTAAAAATACTGGCAAAGATACACTCTCAATTGTAGTGAGCTCCTATCAAGTGAATTTAATAAATTAGTAAAAACGTTGCAGTTGAAGTATTAGTTAAAAGACTCGAGTGATAATGTGGGACATTATTTCCAAACTCCCGAAGTGATGGTGAAAATTCAAAATGTTCTCGGAAGTGATTGAGGTTAGGGACTCTGTTAGTGCTTTTTTTTATGATTTCTCATCAATCAGTGACACTGAAAATATGGTTAATATTTTCATATTTATTTATTAATGTGAAAATTCAAAATGTTTTCCGAAGTGAACTCATGCCTTTCGGAAGTAAATGAGATTATGGATTCTGATTGTGTTTTCTTTGATGCATTATCATCGATCAGTGACCCTGAAAATATGGTTGATGTTCGCATGTCTAAATATGTAGTCCGCTGTCAGTTCTAATTTTAAAAATACTCGCAATGATACACTCTCAAGTGTAGTGAGCTCCTATCAAGTGAATTTAATAAATTAGTAAAAACGTAGCAGTTGAAATATTAGTTAGTAGAGTCTAGTGATATTGTGGGACATTATTTTCAAACTCCCGAAGTGATGGTGAAAATTCAAAATGTGTTCTGAAGTGAACTCACGCCTTTCGGAAGTGATTGAGGTTAGGGACTCTGCTAGTGCTTTCTTTGATGCTTTATCATCAATCAGTGACACTGAAAATATGGTTAATGTTTTCATATTTAAGTATTAAGAAGTGAACTCGCGCTTTTCGGAAGTGAGTGATGTTAGGGATTCTGATAGAGCTTTCTTTGATTGATTATTACCAACCACTGACACTGAAAATATGGTTGATGTTTGCATATTTAAGTATACAGTTAATCAGAAGGATTTTATTATTAATTAATTAAAAGAAAGAAAGAAACCTCAGTCGTTGACTCACCTCCTCTATTTCACCTAATATAATTAAAATTCTATATCAGTTTAAATGAACCACCGCCGTCTCGACAATTACGCTGCCTGACCTATGCTTAATTTTAACATGGAGTTCAGAGTATTGTTAAATTGCCTAATTTCTCCAGTAGAGGCGGCACAGTTCACACCCAGATAGCATGAAATTCCAGCATATTTCAGTTTCTGAGTTTATAATTCAGCGGGCAAACACAGAGCTTAGAAGCAATGTACGTTAATGTATACGCTATTGCAGCAAGATGCGGTAGGTGCTGCCATCTCTAATGTCGCCGCATACGCAAAATTAGCCTAAAGAACAGGCAGTGTAATTCTCGAGACGGCATTGAAATGAACACAGTGACAGATAACAGATGCAGATCAATATTTCACTTTAAGCCCTAGTCAAGAAGGTAGGCCTTTTTCGTTACAGCCTTTTCCTTGAATACTGTTACGAACTATCGACAAGAAGCAATCATTATGAGTTACGTTGTTTTCCGTCGCATAACTATTAGGTCTTGTGTTATTGTAACTTACTAACTGGTTAGGGAAACTTTTAAACTAAAACACTGGTATAATTATAATATACAGTTCCATAAAGGTAAACATATTGGATATAGGTCTATAGAGAAGAAGAGAAAAAAGCTATTTTACAATGGTTAAAATACGTAGTTTGGTACTATGGGCACTACTACGGTCTCTAGTTACTTGGTTTGTGATGTTAAGTATTTGGATATGTCTGCAGAGGAAGAAGAAATTATTTGCTATTGGTGTTACTATGGTCTCTAGTTTGTGATGGTTAATTTATTGGATATATGTATGCAAGGAAGAAGAGGAAGTTTTTTACTATTGATGAGAATATTTTTTGTACTATTGGTATTACCATGGTCTCTAGAGGTTTGTGATGGATAACATATTGATATAGATCTACAGGGAAGAAGAAGAAGTTATTTCACTATTGGTCTCTGGTTGGGGGTTTGTGATGAGGGATGCATACATTGGAATTGGTGTTGATATGTTGTTGGGTCAGAGAGTTGTAACAAACCACCCGACCATCCGGGTCCTATCGGCCTTATATAGCAGACTTCCACTTTACTTCAACCAATCACAGCTCACCTTACTTTAACCAATCACAGCTCACTTTACTTCAGCCAATCACAGAGGAGATTGCATTTCCGTTAGGAAACCGATCAAATATAATCTTCTTCATGACATCGGTATTTCTATGTCAGTACTATATTTCTACAGTGTCATAATTAACTATCACAGGATATTTTAATAAAATACCGAGAGCAAACATAATTTAACTCAGGCTATAAACACTAATAACTAAAGCAATAAATACGCCCAATAGGAATATAGGTAAGACGGTGGCTGGTGTACTGACGTTACAAGTGAGCACCTAAGATATTGACTAATATTGTGAGACATGACTTCCAAACTCTTTTACGAAGTGAAGCTATAGTTGAAATATTACTCAGTACACTCGACTGATATTGTGAGACATTATTTTCAAACTCTTTTCCGAAGAGATGGTGAAAATTCAAAATATGGTGTGAAGTGAACTCACGCCTTTCGGAAGTGATTGAGGTTAGGGACTCTGTTAGTGCTTTCTTTGATGCTTTATCATCAATCAGTGACACTGAAAATATGGTTAATGTTTTCATATTTAAGTATTAATGTGAAAATTCAAAATGTTTTCCGAAGTGAACTCATGCCTTTCGGAAGAGAGTGAGATAAGGGATTCTGATACTGTTTTCTTTGATGAATTATTATCGATCAGTGACCCTGAAAATATGGTTGATGTTCGCATGTCTAAATATGTAGTTAAACAGAAGGATTTTACTTTTAATGAACTCAAAGGAAGAATCATCAGACAGGAACAAGAAAACGTTTTCAAGATGCTCTAACTGTAAATGGACAAGCGTCATCTAGCAAGACGAAGTCTGTCGTATGTGAAGAAGTTAAATTCAAAGATCAGTCTGCTGTCAGTTCTAATTTTAAAAATACTGGCAATGATACTCTCAAGTGTAGTGAGCTCCTGTCAAGTGAATTTAGTAAATTAGTAAAAACGTTACAGTTGAATTATTAGTTAGTAGACTCGAGTGATATTGTGGGACATTATTTTCAAACTTTTTTCCGATGAGATGGTGAAAATTCAAAATGTAGTCTGAAGTGAACTCGCGCCTTTCGGAAGTGAGTGAGGTTAGGGATTCTGATAGAGCTTTCTTTGATTGATTATTACCAATCACTGACACTGAAAATATGGTTGATGTTTGCATATTTAAGTATACAGTTAAACAGAAGGATTTTATTATTAATTAATTAAAAGAAAAAAAGAAACCTCAGTCGTTGACTCACCTAATATAATTAAAATTCTATATCAGTTTAAATGAACCACCGCCGTCTCGACAATTACACTGCCTGACCTATGCTTAATTTTAACATGGAGTTCAGAGTATTGTTAAATTGCCTAATTTCTCCAGTAGAGGCGGCACAGTTCACACCCAGATAGCATGAAATTCCAGCATATTTCAGTTTCTGAGTTTATAATTCAGCGGGCAAACACAGAGCTTAGAAGCAATGTACGTTAATGTAGGCTATACGCTATTGCAGCAAGATGCGGTAGGTGCTGCCATCTCTAATGTCGCCGCATACGCAAAATTAGCCTAAAGAACAGGCAGTGTAATTCTCGAGACGGCATTGAAATGAACACAGTGACAGATAACAGATGCAGATCAATATTTCACTTTAAGCCCTAGTCAAGAAGGTAGGCCTTTTTCGTTACAGCCCTTTCCTTGAATACTGTTACGAACTATCGACAAGAAGCATTCATTAAGAGTTACGTTGTTTTTCGTCGCATAACTATTAGGTCTTGTGTTATTGTAACTTACTAACTGGTTAGGGAAACTTTTAAACTAAAACACTGGTATAATTATAATATACAGTTCCATAAAGGTAAACATATTGGATATAGGTCTATAGAGAAGAAGAGAAAAAAGCTATTTTACAATGGTTAAAATACGTAGTTTGGTACTATGGGCACTACTACGGTCTCTAGTTACTTGGTTTGTGATGTTAAGTATTTGGATATGTCTGCAGAGGAAGAAGAAATTATTTGCTATTGGTGTTACTATGGTCTCTAGTTTGTGATGGTTAATTTATTGGATATATGTATGCAAGGAAGAAGAGGAAGTTTTTTACTATTGATGAGAATATTTTTTGTACTATTGGTATTACCATGGTCTCTAGAGGTTTGTGATGGATAACATATTGATATAGATCTACAGGGAAGAAGTTATTTCACTATTGGTCTCTGGTTTTGGGTTTGTGATGAGGTATGCATACATTGGAATTGGTGTTGAGATGTTGTTGGGTCAGAGTGTTGTAACAAACCACCCGACCATCCGGGTCCTACCGGCCTTATATAGCAGACTTCAACTTTACTTCAACCAATCACAGCTCACCTTACTTTAACCAATCACAGCTCACTTTACTTCAGCCAATCACAGAGGAGATTGCATTTCCGTTAGGAAACCGATCAAATATAATCTTCTACATGACATCGGTATTTTTATGTCAGTACTAACTTATATTTCTACAGTGTCATAATTAACTATCACAGGATATTTTAATAAAATACCGAGAGCAAACATAATTTAACTCAGGCTATAAACACTAATAACTAAAGCAATAAATACGCCCAATAGGAATATAGGTAAGACGGTGGCTGGTGTACTGACGTTACAAGTGAGCACCTAAGATATTGACTAATATTGTGAGACATGACTTCCAAACTCTTTTACGAAGTGAAGCTATAGTTGAAATATTACTCAGTACACTCGACTGATATTGTGAGACATTATTTTCAAACTCTTTTCCGAAGAGATGGTGAAAATTCAAAATATGGTGTGAAGTGAACTCACGCCTTTCGGAAGTGATTGAGGTTAGGGACTCTGTTAGTGCTTTCTTTGATGCTTTATCATCAATCAGTGACACTGAAAATATGGTTAATGTTTTCATATTTAAGTATTAATGTGAAAATTCAAAATGTTTTCCGAAGTGAACTCATGCCTTTCGGAAGAGAGTGAGATAAGGGATTCTGATACTGTTTTCTTTGATGAATTATTATCGATCAGTGACCCTGAAAATATGGTTGATGTTCGCATGTCTAAATATGTAGTTAAACAGAAGGATTTTACTTTTAATGAACTCAAAGGAAGAATCATCAGACAGGAACAAGAAAACGTTTTCAAGATGCTCTAACTGTAAATGGACAAGCGTCATCTAGCAAGACGAAGTCTGTCGTATGTGAAGAAGTTAAATTCAAAGATCAGTCTGCTGTCAGTTCTAATTTTAAAAATACTGGCAATGATACTCTCAAGTGTAGTGAGCTCCTGTCAAGTGAATTTAGTAAATTAGTAAAAACGTTACAGTTGAATTATTAGTTAGTAGACTCGAGTGATATTGTGGGACATTATTTTCAAACTTTTTTCCGATGAGATGGTGAAAATTCAAAATGTAGTCTGAAGTGAACTCGCGCCTTTCGGAAGTGAGTGAGGTTAGGGATTCTGATAGAGCTTTCTTTGATTGATTATTACCAATCACTGACACTGAAAATATGGTTGATGTTTGCATATTTAAGTATACAGTTAAACAGAAGGATTTTATTATTAATTAATTAAAAGAAAAAAAGAAACCTCAGTCGTTGACTCACCTCCTCAATTTCACCTAATATAATTAAAATTCTATATCAGTTTAAATGAACCACCGCCGTCTCGACAATTACACTGCCTGACCTATGCTTAATTTTAACATGGAGTTCAGAGTATTGTTAAATTGCCTAATTTCTCCAGTAGAGGCGGCACAGTTCACACCCAGATAGCATGAAATTCCAGCATATTTCAGTTTCTGAGTTTATAATTCAGCGGGCAAACACAGAGCTTAGAAGCAATGTACGTTAATGTAGGCTATACGCTATTGCAGCAAGATGCGGTAGGTGCTGCCATCTCTAATGTCGCCGCATACGCAAAATTAGCCTAAAGAACAGGCAGTGTAATTCTCGAGACGGCATTGAAATGAACACAGTGACAGATAACAGATGCAGATCAATATTTCACTTTAAGCCCTAGTCAAGAAGGTAGGCCTTTTTCGTTACAGCCCTTTCCTTGAATACTGTTACGAACTATCGACAAGAAGCATTCATTAAGAGTTACGTTGTTTTTCGTCGCATAACTATTAGGTCTTGTGTTATTGTAACTTACTAACTGGTTAGGGAAACTTTTAAACTAAAACACTGGTATAATTATAATATACAGTTCCATAAAGGTAAACATATTGGATATAGGTCTATAGAGAAGAAGAGAAAAAAGCTATTTTACAATGGTTAAAATACGTAGTTTGGGCACTATGGGCACTACTACGGTCTCTACGGTCTCTAGTTACTTGGTTTGTGATTTTAAATATTTGGATATGTCTGCAGAGGAAGAAGAAATTATTTGCTATTGGTGTTACTATGGTCTCTAGTTTGTGATGGTTAATTTATTGGATATATGTATGCAAGGAAGAAGAGGAAGTTTTTTACTATTGATGAGGATATTTTTTGTACTATTGGTATTACCATGGTCTCTAGAGGTTTGTGATGGATAACATATTGATATAGATCTACAGGGAAGAAGAAGAAGTTATTTCACTATTGGTCTCTGATTGGGGGTTTGTGATGAGGGATGCATACATTGGAATTGGTGTTGAGATGTTGTTGGGTCAGAGTGTTGTAACAAACCACCCGACCATCCGGGTCCTACCGGCCTTATATAGCAGACTTCAACTTTACTTCAACCAATCACAGCTCACCTTACTTTAACCAATCACAGCTCACTTTACTTCAGCCAATCACAGAGGAGATTGCATTTCCGTTAGGAAACCGATCAAATATAATCTTCTAGGCTACATGACATCGGTATTTCTATGTCAGTACTATATTTCTACAGTGTCATAATTAACTATCACAGGATATTTTAATAAAATAAGGAGAGCAAACATAATTTAACTCAGGCTATAAACACTAATAACTAAAGCAATAAATACGCCCAATAGGAATATAGGTAAGACGGTGGCTGGTGTACTGACGTTACAAGTGAGCTCCTAAGATATTGACTAATATTGTGAGACATTATTTCCAAACTCTTTTACGAAGTGAAGCTATAGTTGAAATATTACTCAGTAGACTCGACTGATATTGTGAGACATTATTTTCAAACTCTTTTCCGAAGTGATGGTGAAAATTCAAAATATGGTGTGAAGTGAACTCACGCCTTTCGGAAGTGATTGAGGTTAGGGACTCTGTTAGTGCTTTCTTTGATGCTTTATCATAGTTCAGTGACCCTGAAAATATGGTTGATGTTCGCATGTCTAAATATGTAGTTAAGCAGAAGGATTTTACTTTTAATGAACTCAAAGAAAGAATCATCAGCCAGGAACAAGAAAAAAATTTCAAGATGCTCTAACTGAAAATATACAAGCATCATCTAGCAAGACAAAGTCTGTCGTATGTGAAGAAGTTAAATTCAAAGATCAGTCTGCTGTTAGTTCTAGTTTTAAAAATACTGGCAAAGATACACTCTCAATTGTAGTGAGCTCCTATCAAGTGAATTTAATAAATTAGTAAAAACGTTGCAGTTGAAGTATTAGTTAGTAGACTCGAGTGATAATGTGGGACATTATTTCCAAACTCCCGAAGTGATGGTGAAAATTCAAAATGTTCTCGGAAGTGATTGAGGTTAGGGACTCTGTTAGTGCTTTTTTTTATGATTTCTCATCAATCAGTGACACTGAAAATATGGTTAATATTTTCATATTTATGTATTAATGTGAAAATTCAAAATGCTTTCCGAAGTGAACTCATGCCTTTCGGAAGTAAATGAGATTATGGATTCTGATTGTGTTTTCTTTGATGCATTATCATCGATCAGTGACCCTGAAAATATGGTTGATGTTCGCATGTCTAAATATGTAGTCCGCTGTCAGTTCTAATTTTAAAAATACTCGCAATGATACACTCTCAAGTGTAGTGAGCTCCTATCAAGTGAATTTAATAAATTAGTAAAAACGTAGCAGTTGAAATATTAGTTAGTAGAGTCTAGTGATATTGTGGGACATTATTTTCAAACTCCCGAAGTGATGGTGAAAATTCAAAATGTGTTCTGAAGTGAACTCACGCCTTTCGGAAGTGATTGAGGTTAGGGACTCTGCTAGTGCTTTCTTTGATGCTTTATCATCAATCAGTGACACTGAAAATATGGTTAATGTTTTCATATTTAAGTATTAAGAAGTGAACTCGCGCTTTTCGGAAGTGAGTGATGTTAGGGATTCTGATAGAGCTTTCTTTGATTGATTATTACCAACCACTGACACTGAAAATATGGTTGATGTTTGCATATTTAAGTATACAGTTAAACAGAAGGATTTTATTATTAATTAATTAAAAGAAAGAAAGAAACCTCAGTCGTTGACTCACCTCCTCTATTTCACCTAATATAATTAAAATTCTATATCAGTTTAAATGAACCACCGCCGTCTCGACAATTACGCTGCCTGACCTATGCTTAATTTTAACATGGAGTTCAGAGTATTGTTAAATTGCCTAATTTCTCCAGTAGAGGCGGCACAGTTCACACCCAGATAGCATGAAATTCCAGCATATTTCAGTTTCTGAGTTTATAATTCAGCGGGCAAACACAGAGCTTAGAAGCAATGTACGTTAATGTATACGCTATTGCAGCAAGATGCGGTAGGTGCTGCCATCTCTAATGTCGCCGCATACGCAAAATTAGCCTAAAGAACAGGCAGTGTAATTCTCGAGACGGCATTGAAATGAACACAGTGACAGATAACAGATGCAGATCAATATTTCACTTTAAGCCCTAGTCAAGAAGGTAGGCCTTTTTCGTTACAGCCCTTTCCTTGAATACTGTTACGAACTATCGACAAGAAGCAATCATTATGAGTTACGTTGTTTTCCGTCGCATAACTATTAGGTCTTGTGTTATTGTAACTTACTAACTGGTTAGGGAAACTTTTAAACTAAAACACTGGTATAATTATAATATACAGTTCCATAAAGGTAAACATATTGGATATAGGTCTATAGAGAAGAAGAGAAAAAAGCTATTTTACAATGGTTAAAATACGTAGTTTGGTACTATGGGCACTACTACGGTCTCTAGTTACTTGGTTTGTGATGTTAAGTATTTGGATATGTCTGCAGAGGAAGAAGAAATTATTTGCTATTGGTGTTACTATGGTCTCTAGTTTGTGATGGTTAATTTATTGGATATATGTATGCAAGGAAGAAGAGGAAGTTTTTTACTATTGATGAGAATATTTTTTGTACTATTGGTATTACCATGGTCTCTAGAGGTTTGTGATGGATAACATATTGATATAGATCTACAGGGAAGAAGTTATTTCACTATTGGTCTCTGGTTTTGGGTTTGTGATGAGGTATGCATACATTGGAATTGGTGTTGAGATGTTGTTGGGTCAGAGTGTTGTAACAAACCACCCGACCATCCGGGTCCTACCGGCCTTATATAGCAGACTTCAACTTTACTTCAACCAATCACAGCTCACCTTACTTTAACCAATCACAGCTCACTTTACTTCAGCCAATCACAGAGGAGATTGCATTTCCGTTAGGAAACCGATCAAATATAATCTTCTACATGACATCGGTATTTTTATGTCAGTACTAACTTATATTTCTACAGTGTCATAATTAACTATCACAGGATATTTTAATAAAATACCGAGAGCAAACATAATTTAACTCAGGCTATAAACACTAATAACTAAAGCAATAAATACGCCCAATAGGAATATAGGTAAGACGGTGGCTGGTGTACTGACGTTACAAGTGAGCACCTAAGATATTGACTAATATTGTGAGACATGACTTCCAAACTCTTTTACGAAGTGAAGCTATAGTTGAAATATTACTCAGTACACTCGACTGATATTGTGAGACATTATTTTCAAACTCTTTTCCGAAGAGATGGTGAAAATTCAAAATATGGTGTGAAGTGAACTCACGCCTTTCGGAAGTGATTGAGGTTAGGGACTCTGTTAGTGCTTTCTTTGATGCTTTATCATCAATCAGTGACACTGAAAATATGGTTAATGTTTTCATATTTAAGTATTAATGTGAAAATTCAAAATGTTTTCCGAAGTGAACTCATGCCTTTCGGAAGAGAGTGAGATAAGGGATTCTGATACTGTTTTCTTTGATGAATTATTATCGATCAGTGACCCTGAAAATATGGTTGATGTTCGCATGTCTAAATATGTAGTTAAACAGAAGGATTTTACTTTTAATGAACTCAAAGGAAGAATCATCAGACAGGAACAAGAAAACGTTTTCAAGATGCTCTAACTGTAAATGGACAAGCGTCATCTAGCAAGACGAAGTCTGTCGTATGTGAAGAAGTTAAATTCAAAGATCAGTCTGCTGTCAGTTCTAATTTTAAAAATACTGGCAATGATACTCTCAAGTGTAGTGAGCTCCTGTCAAGTGAATTTAGTAAATTAGTAAAAACGTTACAGTTGAATTATTAGTTAGTAGACTCGAGTGATATTGTGGGACATTATTTTCAAACTTTTTTCCGATGAGATGGTGAAAATTCAAAATGTAGTCTGAAGTGAACTCGCGCCTTTCGGAAGTGAGTGAGGTTAGGGATTCTGATAGAGCTTTCTTTGATTGATTATTACCAATCACTGACACTGAAAATATGGTTGATGTTTGCATATTTAAGTATACAGTTAAACAGAAGGATTTTATTATTAATTAATTAAAAGAAAAAAAGAAACCTCAGTCGTTGACTCACCTAATATAATTAAAATTCTATATCAGTTTAAATGAACCACCGCCGTCTCGACAATTACACTGCCTGACCTATGCTTAATTTTAACATGGAGTTCAGAGTATTGTTAAATTGCCTAATTTCTCCAGTAGAGGCGGCACAGTTCACACCCAGATAGCATGAAATTCCAGCATATTTCAGTTTCTGAGTTTATAATTCAGCGGGCAAACACAGAGCTTAGAAGCAATGTACGTTAATGTAGGCTATACGCTATTGCAGCAAGATGCGGTAGGTGCTGCCATCTCTAATGTCGCCGCATACGCAAAATTAGCCTAAAGAACAGGCAGTGTAATTCTCGAGACGGCATTGAAATGAACACAGTGACAGATAACAGATGCAGATCAATATTTCACTTTAAGCCCTAGTCAAGAAGGTAGGCCTTTTTCGTTACAGCCCTTTCCTTGAATACTGTTACGAACTATCGACAAGAAGCATTCATTAAGAGTTACGTTGTTTTTCGTCGCATAACTATTAGGTCTTGTGTTATTGTAACTTACTAACTGGTTAGGGAAACTTTTAAACTAAAACACTGGTATAATTATAATATACAGTTCCATAAAGGTAAACATATTGGATATAGGTCTATAGAGAAGAAGAGAAAAAAGCTATTTTACAATGGTTAAAATACGTAGTTTGGTACTATGGGCACTACTACGGTCTCTAGTTACTTGGTTTGTGATGTTAAGTATTTGGATATGTCTGCAGAGGAAGAAGAAATTATTTGCTATTGGTGTTACTATGGTCTCTAGTTTGTGATGGTTAATTTATTGGATATATGTATGCAAGGAAGAAGAGGAAGTTTTTTACTATTGATGAGAATATTTTTTGTACTATTGGTATTACCATGGTCTCTAGAGGTTTGTGATGGATAACATATTGATATAGATCTACAGGGAAGAAGAAGAAGTTATTTCACTATTGGTCTCTGATTGGGGGTTTGTGATGAGGGATGCATACATTGGAATTGGTGTTGAGATGTTGTTGGGTCAGAGTGTTGTAACAAACCACCCGACCATCCGGGTCCTACCGGCCTTATATAGCAGACTTCAACTTTACTTCAACCAATCACAGCTCACCTTACTTTAACCAATCACAGCTCACTTTACTTCAGCCAATCACAGAGGAGATTGCATTTCCGTTAGGAAACCGATCAAATATAATCTTCTACATGACATCGGTATTTTTATGTCAGTACTAACTTATATTTCTACAGTGTCATAATTAACTATCACAGGATATTTTAATAAAATACCGAGAGCAAACATAATTTAACTCAGGCTATAAACACTAATAACTAAAGCAATAAATACGCCCAATAGGAATATAGGTAAGACGGTGGCTGGTGTACTGACGTTACAAGTGAGCACCTAAGATATTGACTAATATTGTGAGACATGACTTCCAAACTCTTTTACGAAGTGAAGCTATAGTTGAAATATTACTCAGTACACTCGACTGATATTGTGAGACATTATTTTCAAACTCTTTTCCGAAGAGATGGTGAAAATTCAAAATATGGTGTGAAGTGAACTCACGCCTTTCGGAAGTGATTGAGGTTAGGGACTCTGTTAGTGCTTTCTTTGATGCTTTATCATCAATCAGTGACACTGAAAATATGGTTAATGTTTTCATATTTAAGTATTAATGTGAAAATTCAAAATGTTTTCCGAAGTGAACTCATGCCTTTCGGAAGAGAGTGAGATAAGGGATTCTGATACTGTTTTCTTTGATGAATTATTATCGATCAGTGACCCTGAAAATATGGTTGATGTTCGCATGTCTAAATATGTAGTTAAACAGAAGGATTTTACTTTTAATGAACTCAAAGGAAGAATCATCAGACAGGAACAAGAAAACGTTTTCAAGATGCTCTAACTGTAAATGGACAAGCGTCATCTAGCAAGACGAAGTCTGTCGTATGTGAAGAAGTTAAATTCAAAGATCAGTCTGCTGTCAGTTCTAATTTTAAAAATACTGGCAATGATACTCTCAAGTGTAGTGAGCTCCTGTCAAGTGAATTTAGTAAATTAGTAAAAACGTTACAGTTGAATTATTAGTTAGTAGACTCGAGTGATATTGTGGGACATTATTTTCAAACTTTTTTCCGATGAGATGGTGAAAATTCAAAATGTAGTCTGAAGTGAACTCGCGCCTTTCGGAAGTGAGTGAGGTTAGGGATTCTGATAGAGCTTTCTTTGATTGATTATTACCAATCACTGACACTGAAAATATGGTTGATGTTTGCATATTTAAGTATACAGTTAAACAGAAGGATTTTATTATTAATTAATTAAAAGAAAAAAAGAAACCTCAGTCGTTGACTCACCTCCTCTATTTCACCTAATATAATTAAAATTCTATATCAGTTTAAATGAACCACCGCCGTCTCGACAATTACACTGCCTGACCTATGCTTAATTTTAACATGGAGTTCAGAGTATTGTTAAATTGCCTAATTTCTCCAGTAGAGGCGGCACAGTTCACACCCAGATAGCATGAAATTCCAGCATATTTCAGTTTCTGAGTTTATAATTCAGCGGGCAAACACAGAGCTTAGAAGCAATGTACGTTAATGTAGGCTATACGCTATTGCAGCAAGATGCGGTAGGTGCTGCCATCTCTAATGTCGCCGCATACGCAAAATTAGCCTAAAGAACAGGCAGTGTAATTCTCGAGACGGCATTGAAATGAACACAGTGACAGATAACAGATGCAGATCAATATTTCACTTTAAGCCCTAGTCAAGAAGGTAGGCCTTTTTCGTTACAGCCCTTTCCTTGAATACTGTTACGAACTATCGACAAGAAGCATTCATTAAGAGTTACGTTGTTTTTCGTCGCATAACTATTAGGTCTTGTGTTATTGTAACTTACTAACTGGTTAGGGAAACTTTTAAACTAAAACACTGGTATAATTATAATATACAGTTCCATAAAGGTAAACATATTGGATATAGGTCTATAGAGAAGAAGAGAAAAAAGCTATTTTACAATGGTTAAAATACGTAGTTTGGGCACTATGGGCACTACTACGGTCTCTACGGTCTCTAGTTACTTGGTTTGTGATTTTAAATATTTGGATATGTCTGCAGAGGAAGAAGAAATTATTTGCTATTGGTGTTACTATGGTCTCTAGTTTGTGATGGTTAATTTATTGGATATATGTATGCAAGGAAGAAGAGGAAGTTTTTTACTATTGATGAGAATATTTTTTGTACTATTGGTATTACCATGGTCTCTAGAGGTATGTGATGGATAACATATTGATATAGATCTACAGGGAAGAAGAAGAAGTTATTTCACTATTGGTCTCTGGTTGGGGGTTTGTGATGAGGGATGCATACATTGGAATTGGTGTTGAGATGTTGTTGGGTCAGAGTGTTGTAACAAACCACCCGACCATCCGGGTCCTACCGGCCTTATATAGCAGACTTCAACTTTACTTCAACCAATCACAGCTCACCTTAGTTTAACCAATCACAGCTCACTTTACTTCAGCCAATCACAGAGGAGATTGCATTTCCGTTAGGAAACCGATCAAATATAATCTTCTAGGCTACATGACATCGGTATTTCTATGTCAGTACTATATTTCTACAGTGTCATAATTAACTATCACAGGATATTTTAATAAAATAAGGAGAGCAAACATAATTTAACTCAGGCTATAAACACTAATAACTAAAGCAATAAATACGCCCAATAGGAATATAGGTAAGACGGTGGCTGGTGTACTGACGTTACAAGTGAGCTCCTAAGATATTGACTAATATTGTGAGACATTATTTCCAAACTCTTTTACGAAGTGAAGCTATAGTTGAAATATTACTCAGTAGACTCGACTGATATGGTGAGACATTATTTTCAAACTCTTTTCCGAAGTGATGGTGAAAATTCAAAATATGGTGTGAAGTGAACTCACGCCTTTCGGAAGTGATTGAGGTTAGGGACTCTGTTAGTGCTTTCTTTGATGCTTTATCATAGTTCAGTGACCCTGAAAATATGGTTGATGTTCGCATGTCTAAATATGTAGTTAAGCAGAAGGATTTTACTTTTAATGAACTCAAAGAAAGAATCATCAGCCAGGAACAAGAAAAAAATTTCAAGATGCTCTAACTGAAAATATACAAGCATCATCTAGCAAGACAAAGTCTGTCGTATGTGAAGAAGTTAAATTCAAAGATCAGTCTGCTGTTAGTTCTAGTTTTAAAAATACTGGCAAAGATACACTCTCAATTGTAGTGAGCTCCTATCAAGTGAATTTAATAAATTAGTAAAAACGTTGCAGTTGAAATATTAGTTAGTAGACTCGAGTGATAATGTGGGACATTATTTCCAAACTCCCGAAGTGATGGTGAAAATTCAAAATGTGGTCGGAAGTGATTGAGGTTAGGGACTCTGTTAGTGCTGTTTTTTTTTTTATGATTTCTCATCAATCAGTGACACTGAAAATATGGTTAATATTTTCATATTTATGTATTAATGTGAAAATTCAAAATGTTTTCCGAAGTGAACTCATGCCTTTCGGAAGTGAGTGAGATTATGGATTCTGATAGTGTTTTCTTTGATGCATTATCATCGATCAGTGACCCTGAAAATACGGTTGATGTTCGCATGTCTAAATATGTAGTCTGCTGTCAGTTCTAATTTTAAAAATACTGGCAATGATACACTCTCAAGCGTAGTGAGCTCCTATCAAGTGAATTTAGTAAATTAGTAAAACCGTTACAGTTGAATTATTAGTTAGTAGATTCTAGTGATATTGTGAAACATTATTTTCAAACTCTTTTCCGAAGAGATGGTGAAAATACAAAATGTAGTCTGAAGTGAACTCGCGCCTTTCGGAAGTGAGTGAGGTTAGGGATTCTGATAGAGCTTTCTTTGATTAATTATTATCAATCACTGACACTCAAAATGTGGTTGATGTTTGAATATTTAAGTATGCAGTTAAACAGAAGGATTTTATAATTAATTAATTAAAAGAATGAAACCTCAGTGGTTGACTCACCTCCTCTATTTCACCTAATATAATTAAAATTCTATATCAGTTTAAATGGACCACCGCCGTCTCGACAATTACACTGCCTGCCCTATGCTTAATTTTAACATAGAGTTCAGAGTATTGTTAAATTGCCTAATTTCTCCAGTAGAGGCGACACAGTTCACACCCAGATAGCATGAAATTCCAGCATATATCAGTTTCTGAGTTTATAATTCAGAGGGCAAACACTGAGGTTAGAAGCAATGTAGGTTAATGTATACGCTATTGCAGCAAGGTGCGGTAGGTGCTGCCATCTCTAATGTCGCCGCATACGCAAAATTAGCCGTAAAGAACAGGCATTGTAATTCTCGAGACGGCGTTGAAATGAACACAGTGACAGATAACAGATGCAGATCAATATTTCACGTTAAGCCCTTGTCAAGAAGGTTGGCCTTTTTGGTTACAGCCCTTTCATTGAATACTGTTAAGAACTAACGACAAGAAGCATTCATTAAGAGTTACGTTGTTTTTCGTCGCATAACTATTAGATCTTGTGTTATTATAACTTACTAACTGGTTAGGGAAGCTTTTAAACTAAAACACTGGTATAATTATAATATACAGTTCCATATAGGTAAACATATTGGATATAGGTCTATAGAGAAGAAGATAAAAAAGCTATTTTACTATTGGTTAGAATACGTGGTTTGGTACTATGGGCATTACTCTGGTGGGAGGTTTGTGATGAGGGCTGCATACATTGGAATTGGTGTTGAGATGTTGATGGGTCAGAGAGTTGTAACAAACCACCCGACCATCCGGGTCCTACCGGCCTTATATAGCAGACTTCAACTTTACTTCAACCAATCACAGCTCACTTTACTTTAACCAATCACAGCTCACTTTACTTCAGCCAATCACATAGGAGATTGCATTTCCTTTAGGAAACCGATCAAATATAATTTTCTACATGGCATCGGTATTTCTATGTCAGTACTATATTTCTACAGTGTCACAATTAACTATCACAGGATATTTTAATAAAATACCGATAGCAAAGATTATTTATCTCAGGCTATAAACACTAATAACTATAGCAATAAATACGCCCAATAGGAATATAGGTAAGACGGCGGCTGGTGTACTGAACGTTACAAGTGAGCTCCTAAGATATTGACTGATATTGTGAGACATTATTTTCAAACTCTTTTCCGAAGAGATGGTGAAAATTCAAAATATGGTGTGAAGTGAACTCACGCCTTTCGGAAGGGATTGAGGTTAGGGACTCTGTTATTGCTTTCTTTGATGCTTTATCATCAATCAGTGACACTGAAAATATGGTTAATGTTTTCATATATAAGTATTAATGTGAAAATTCAAAATGTTTTCCGAAGTGAACTCATGCCTTTCGAAAGTGTGTGAGATTATGGATTCTGATAGTGTTTTCTTTGATGCATTATCATCGATCAATGACCCTGAAAATATGGTTGATGTTCGCATGTCTAAATATGTAGTTAAACAGAAGGATTTTACTTTTAATGAACTCAAAAAAAGAATCATCAGCCAGGAACTAGAACACATTTTGAAGATGCTCTAACTGAAAATGGACAAGCGTCATCTAGCAAGACAAAGTCTGTCGTATGTGAAGAAGTTAAATTCAAAGATCAGTCTGCTGTCAGTTCTAATTTTAAAAATACTGGCAATGATACACTCTCAAGTGTAGTGAGCTCCTATCAAGTGAATTTAGTAAATTAATAAAAACGTTACAGTTGAAATATTAGTTAATAGACTCGAGTGATATTGTGGGACATTATTTTCAAACTCTTTTCCGAAGAGATGGTGAAAATTCAAAATGTAGTCTGAAGTGAACTCAGATCCCGGCTATGGCATTGAATTTGTCATTCTGACTTCACGTGTCCATCTTAGCCTACACACGGCCAGTGTGAAAGAATTATCATTCCAATGTGAGAACCGTTTGTCAGACATGATTGGTTGGTTTTATGGTTATTTAACGACGGGAGAGTACTGCAATTTAGCTTGTGACTGTCGCCGGAGTTTGTTTACAGGTCTGTAAATCTACGGACATAGGCCTATTACTTTTAAATAAATGTCATCGATCTGGACCGGGATCAAACTCGAGACCTTGGGCACAGAAAGCCATCGCCACTCAGGCTGTGCCGCCCATGCAGACTTGTCTGACATGAAGTTTTGAACAGATAATTATGTTGTGAAATTAAGTGAAATAAGCACATCTATTTATAGATAAGAAAGCGTGTTTTTAAACTGTTTCACGCAATCTTGAAAACTTCGAAGTATTAAATCTTTGAAATGAATATTCATAGACATGTGAAATAAACTTTGAAATAGGTTAGTTTAAATTAATTAAGACCTCTTTAAGAAATATGAAGAGTCAACAAAGCCGTAGTGTACTCAGTGTGTTGAATGTTGAATTTCGGAAGGCAATAAAACTTGGATTCATACAGTAATTGAATTATTTGTCTCTAATGTAGCCAGAATTCAAAAGCGATTGTTCAGAAAGTCTTAGTATGAAAATAGGTATTAAAATAGTCGTAAAAGGTATGAGACATTCCTCTTTGCAAGTTTTCCGAAAAGAAATACGTACAATTTAATTTTAATTTTGTTGTTGTAAATCTTGGCTAAGAGTTAAAGAAAAAATATAAAGACAATGGTTGGCAAGATAAAATACAAGAACTGGTACAAAATATTGGCTGTTTAAAACAATCTACTTTTAGAAACGCGTATTGGATAATATTTTTTTTACTGTCTGAATTAAAAAATCCCTTTAGGCAAGCCTACAGGCTGAGGTTGATTTCGAAGTGCTTTTGGTTTAATTTACTGTCGCTGCGTAGCACTCTTCTTCTTTAGCCTTGGCATGACAAACCCGCAATAATAACTGCAAAAAGAGGAAAGAGCACTTTTTTAAACTTTCAAATCTCGCCTTATATTAGAACTATCAAGAAACTAGTTATTGATTTGTAGAGTACTCATCAAGAGCGTTTCAACGATACCCCACAAGACGTAGTTTCAAAAATTTCGAATTTCCATCCCCCCACCCCCACTCGTACCCCCAAAACCCCCGAATCGTTGGTGTCACTGTGAACTCCATAGGGAGTACTCTAATTTATTCAATCAAAGTTTCCCTCTATACTTCAAAGGGGCCAAGATATAAATATTTTAGAATTTCAACCCCCTCCCCCGACCATCCCCTTGGGCCAATTTTGCTCATTAACGAACTTGTCCGAACTATTGGGCCTAGAAATAACATAATAAAATATGGTTCAAATATCTTCAAAATTACGGCCGCTAGCGTGTAAAGATATATATAATATATATATCACAATTTTTTTTTTGAACTGGCGGTGGTTTCGTACTTAGGGAGGCATGAAACGTAAAGATATGAAAGAATTTTTCGAGAGTCATGACATGGTATCGATTGCAATAGGTAGATTTTTCTTCGAAATCTACCTAAAATGGAATGAGGGGATCAAAATAGTTCTGCTGGGGGGACTTAGCTGCAAAAAGTTACGTCACTGGCGACTATTGAACATGAGGACCAAAATACAACATATTAAAGTAGTAATAAAATATAATATAGGCCTACCGTGTCCTCCTTATACCCGCATTTAAAAATAATAATACCTCCGATGGTTTGCCTTTAACTCAAATTTATTATTTTAGTACATATTCCTTATACATTATATAGAATACCCTGGATTAAAATTATAAAGGTAACTTAGGCCTACTTCTCTTTTTTGCGTCAATGATTAAAATTCCAATAAAATGTTCCTGTTAACAAGCTTTTAGGCTATATCCATAATCTTGTGTATAAAAATTTTAAAAAAAAAAAAACAATAAATAATAGCTTAATAGATGAAGGATATAGCCTAAAACATTAAACAGGAACATTTTATTGGAATTTTAATCATTGATGCAAAAAAGAGAAGTAGCCTAGCCCTATGTTACCTTTATAATTTTAATCAAGCGTATTCTACATATCTACAATATAGGCCTAATATATTCTATATATTGTATAAGGAATATTGTACTAAAAGAATAAACTCGAGGAGTTAAAGGCAAACCATCGAAGAAGGTATTAGACTTATTTTTAAATGAGGGTACAAGGCGGACACGGTACATTATATTTTATTATAAAACCACCCAAAGTAACCCAAAGACACAAAATGATGTGAAAACTGGAAAGAAATACTCCTATTCACAACCTTTAAACCACATTATAATATTAATATTATATCATCTTTCAACATTTTAACGCCTCATTAATTTGGAAGTAAAACATGGAAGCAGTTGAGGTTATGGCAGCTGTGTGCATGCTCGAGCTCCTAATTACGCGACTGAAAAGCGATACCCTTTCAGAGCCGCCCGCGACACAAAAATGTCAACCAATTAACGTGAAATGAAGCTCTCCAAGCCGCCTGTTTTGATTGCTATCATACTGTGTTCCTTTACGGTCACTTGCTTAAGTAGCTAACATGGTAAATTGAGCCTTATGCAAGCTCATTGTTGTATCATCTTTATTCTATGATGGATAGAAGATATTAATAATAATCCCAATAAAAAACATAATATAGTCGGAGTGCAGAGGCGGCGCCGGGGGGGTGGCGGCTGTATGGGCCCTGACCTGCCTGAAAAATTGCTGGCCTATTCTCACTGACTTACTTTAAGTTATATGAAATTTATGATAAAATGTTAGAGAGTTAAAAGAATATTGAAGTTATTTCTTGATTTCAAAAGTTGTGTGATCAGCGTACTTTTCGAAAATTACAGCAAGATCTATCTGATATTTCGGAACGAAGGCTGCCCCCCATGGCTGAGTGGTTAGACCACTCGCCTAGTCGCCTTCCACCGCTGAGACCCGGGATCGATTGTTAGTGGACCCTTGTAGAATTTATGGTGGACAAATTATGGTCGGGACAGGTTTTCTCGGGGTTCTCCTGTTTCCCCTGCCATATATCATTCCACCGTTGTCCAATCATCATAATATGATAATTTAGTTGCAGTAAAGGAATTATTATATTTCGGGAAGACAAATAAGCTGATTGCGTTTAATTCCTGTAACACTTCACATTTCAAAATTTGAAGGACCGGAGAATAGTTAGTGGGAAAAGAACTGAATCCAGTAATTCCAGAGATTGCTTACCGATCATATTACAGTGTAGTAACATACCTTACGGTTACACAACATTCAATGATTTATCAATTTAGTGAAAAAGTTGATACAAATATATAGACTACACTTATGGCCCACCTTTACATTCTTCTGCCCCCCCCCCCCCAGGAGAATAAATCTGGTTCCGCCACTATCAGAGTGTGCGTGAAATTGCTTTGGTGCAGTTCAGTTTATGTAGAATTGACTACTTTTAACTGCCAGAACCCGCCGGTGTTTCCAAATTGCCTCCCAGATTAAATACGTCATCCGAATTGCTCCCATTAGCAGATCCGATTCCCGAACTCCTAAGTTTTTGCATGTCTTTGTAATCGACAGGGACTCTATTTTCAACATTGTTCACTGTCGTGTATAACCCAGGACATTTAGGACTGCCGCTGGGCAAAGAGCACGCATATAGACCCTTGCAGGGAGTGAGAGGAAGAAAGGAAAAGTAAGTACCATCTGTGACAGAATGTCATTCACAGTAGTGTGCCGTGTTCTAGAAATACTTGCAGTTTTGGCTTAACTTTTAATCCCGAATTGGTGCTACTGATCCCATGAGTTACATATACTAATACTTAATAATGTTGTCCGCAGCACGACACAATGACCATTCATCAGGTTATAGACTACTAATATTTCGTTCTGAGTGTACTGCACAATACGATGACATCACTGTGCAGGAAGATAGAGATATTTGTGCTGAATTATAGCATTGATAACGGCAATACCTTCTATATTTTTGTTTTTCCCTGCCATCTCGCGATAATAACATCCTTCTATAACATGCAAGGCGTGGCCGCAAAGATACTCCTTCTCAACCCGTCCAAACAGTTGATGATCCAGACATCCAAATGGAGCTATGTGACCTAGCCTAAATGGTGATGATATCCTTATATCAATGAGAAATTGCCAGCCCTTCGAGTATTGGAGACTAGTTAACAAGAACCAGTATCCAAATTTGCGAAATTGTGCTTTGAAAATGCAATCCATGTTTGGTAGTAGGCCTACCATGAAGTTGTTAAAAACTAAGCAGAGGAACAAGTTGTCTCAAAATTGACTGCGGCTTGCCATTTACTCAAATGGAAATAGGCTACAGCAGCACCTCGCTAGTCCGAAAACCGGATTATCCGAACCCAATTTTGGAATCACTATTCACCATCTTACTGAGCTGGAGTGCTTTTCTTGGATTAGAGGACCGCTAAGTGCGAAAACCATACAAAAAATTGCTTCATCAAATTTTGTCAAAGTCTGACATTTTTTATGTATGCGTTCCTTGATTACCTTCTCGGCCACAATTCCGAAAAATTGTTCTGTCTTGAATTTATTTTTCTTCCAGTCTCTTACCGTTGCTTTTCCGACACCAAATTTGATAACAAAGGAGTTCGATCACAAAAATAGCACTGCGCGTTACAGCAATTGAGTAGAATTAACTTGCAGACTCCGTTTATATACGCCTAATTATGTAGTCTATTTATAAATTAACCCTGTTAATCCGAATTTTTGTCAATCTGAAACAGGCTCTGGTCCCAATTACTTCGGACTAGCGGGGTTTTACTGTAGATATTGAATCTGTAGTAAACCAATACGTGGCTCAATTTTCTCATTAAGTGTATCTGTGGCTTGGTTCTAAAAGGGCCAATGTCAATTTCTTGCAAAAATGAGATCTAGGCCTATGCATTATTGAGGTCGGCTAGTCTTTATCTTTCGTATAATAAAAGTGCCAATGTATGTCGCAATTAATAGACATAATGTCGGAAGTTCTCAGCAAAAAATGTTACTTCTACAAAGGCTTCAAAGTTTTATGACATTGGCCCTTTTAGAACCAAGCCACAGATATGACTGTTATCTTTGTGTTATTTGAGTGTGTAAAATAGGCCTCTAGGACAGTCTTGTTTGGTGTATTATATTTCTTTCCATTTTAATCATTATAATAATTTAATTTTGAATATTAATATATTATTCCAGCCCGCGAATTAATTTTGAAAGTGTAATCTGCCCCTTCATCCGAAAACATTTGGACCACAATGATCTACATGACTTGTTCGTTTATTTCAGCTTCATATGTTTAGATTTCTTGTAGGACTAGTAGTTTTAGTAGTGCCTAGGTCAGCAGATTAAAGTATGATAATATTATTTATTTTTATAGGGAGCCGAAGTGTGGTATGGGGACAATCCAACCGGTTCAGACAACATAACGGCAAGACGGCCACCTACATCTCATTCCTTGTTCATCCTCACAAGCGCTATCACGTGAGTAAACATAGTCTCTATTTATATAATACTGTACGTTATTGACCAAACCTATTTTGGAGGAAAAAAGTTGTTTACTTCATTAAAAATAATGGCGTAATCTGACAAGGTTTCTTAAATAGTAATTTATTTTCAGAAAATTAGGCAAATATTTGGCTTCTTAGGTATATATAAAAATAATTCTACTCATCCTTAAAGCGAAGTTTCAGAACTTGTATTTTGAGATTTTCCACAAAAGTAATCTTAAATTCACAATTAGATTTATATGACCAGAAAAATCAGCATTAAAGGCAGTTTAAAACATAGGCTACTTCATTCTGTCGATTTGGACCAATAACATATAAGATTGAAGCTTATATCAGACAATCACAGACCTGTTTCACTCAATTTTATCGAAATTTCGTTATCACCTCCTAGAAACGCGATCAAGACATGATCTTAATATCATAAATGAAACACATATCGCTACTGTTAGTGCAAAAGGTCGTATGTAGAAATGAAATTATAATTTTAAACTGCAAAAAAAATATTTTAAAATGCTTTAAAAGTTACGTTAGTTAGTAATGTAACTTTTAACCTTTAAAGCATTAAATTTATAAATAAAACTAGCTTAAAAGGCCCGGCGTCGCCCAGGTTTTGTATTATGCGTGTAGTTCAAAATTAAATTATGGAGGACTTTTGATTTCCAAGCTTGAGTTCTTATAAATATCTAGACCTAGAGTTTGAAGCGAAGAAGATTGACTTATCATACTCGAACTATTCCCTCATAAAACGCTAGATATTGCTTTTATCTCTCATACAGGATTCATAATTTTGCAACCCATTGCTAATACACCCCTCGTATGGGGTTGAAATAAAAAAAAAAACAGAAATTACTGTCTTTACAGGATATTGTATTTCCCAATTTCATGTTGTCATGCAACTGTTTCAGGGCTAAAATCAAAATCAATATAACTTTACACATTCTTGCCCAAAAGACTGGGACACAATAATTTACTACGCACATAGGACTAAAAATGTTCCATCCTATTTGTGTTTCTTTTTAAAGGCTTCCAATAAGCATCCATTTTTCTCGATTAATAACCATCCCGCCGCAAACGTGCTGTACCCTAAAATGCAACTACCAAAGACCTTTGTGAACACTGCAAACAATATTATTGTCTTAAGAACTGAAATGCATTTGATGAATTCAGTGTAAGATTTAAATAAAACATTTAATCCTCCAATTTTCTCTCTACTGGTCAATAGCTTTAGTTTAAGCCTTCACCGGACAACGCGGTTCATTTTGCAAAAATACCGCACGCAAATCGGTTAGTTTCCATAGAAATGCTATGAGTTGATTTGAAGCTGGTCAGTATTTTGATCGAATTACCTCCAAACTGTTCTATTTTAACGACTCACAACATCCTGCTGAGTTATCATACCTGAGGGACTTTCAAAACTTTACTTCAAGACAATACTTAAGGTAACATCCTGTAAATATTTTAATTCACATTTTTAAAATTAAGCCATTTCTAAGATTAACAATTTATCGAATTTGATGCATGTAAGCTATAGGCCCTATTAGTTTTAAAACTCTTTTGAATTCCATATGGTATTGCAGAACATTATATAAAAATGCTCCAAATGGATCATGTACAGTATTTTACAACTAATTAGGCTACTTATTATTTTGTAATCAGAAAGATTATTTCTACAGAGTAACATAGGCCTATCATTTCCATATTTCAGTGATTCTGAACATAAATATGTATGACCTACTTGAATTTTTATCTGCAGATACTATTAACGATTTCTCCGTGGATTCAGAATTTTATAACACATAGACTCGGCTGATATCCCGCGAAGAAATCATAAATGGTAATTTGTTTCAATCTTCTTAATTTTGAAATTACTTACAAAATACAAAATTAAATACAAAAATCATGTGATTCTAAAATTAATAGATTTCCATTAAAATATGTCATTCTATTTAATGATTAATTATTTTGACCAAAATAGAATATAAAATCCTCTACGAGGATCATTATTACCTCCCTTGCCCGCACCATAGGTAGAGGCAGTATTGTTTTCGACCCCCAAATTCGAAGTCGACTTTTTAACATAAATAATGTCTCCTGAATCCAAAAATACTATTTTCGGAAACCTGTCTGTGTTTATGCCTGTGAACAGCCTAGCTCCAGAACGGAAAATCATATGAAAACAAAAATTTGTATTTGGGTTGGGTACCTTTTGAGGATGTGACACGAAGGTTGGCAACAACTTTCTCTTGTTTTTAAGGGGACTTTTCATGAAGAAAGTTTGTCGCGATTTTCTCGAAAACAGCTCAAGTGATTTTGTTTAAATTTTATGCATGCGGTGCTTATACTTTTATTGGAACATTTTTCGAAAAAAAAATCTCTGAAGGGCAGTTATAAGCCACGCACTCTGAATACGCGCTCTTTGGAATATGGCCTCTTGTTCTGTATCAGAATGTGATAAAGGTGTATTGTATTGTATTGTAGGGTATCTCCAAGAACTAAGGCTGTCTTGTTTTGCAAAATACTTATAGGCTATTTTCACAGTCTAGCAAATTTATTACAATTGAAGGAAATGTATGTAATCGTACGAAATTTATAAAGGTGTATAATTAGAGAACTACCGTATTTTTTGTACCATAAGACGCACTTTTTTGCCTTGAAAACAGAGTCTTGAATGTTGATTGCGTCTAATGGTCCGAAGTAAACTAAAAATAATTAAAATTACGGCAAATATTGCCTGTAATACCATAATCATGAAGAAGGTGTTGTAAGGATAAGTTAGTTGCAAATTTTGGCAAAAACTGTACATCAGTGCACTCTAAACAGCCTGACACTGTGTACTGAAAGTGATTTGCAGTGAATCCATTGTAGAAAGTCATGATTTGTGTATGCAATGAAGTATATTATTCCGTTTTAAAAATATCGTTTAGAATCACATTAATTTTTTCCATTAAATTTTCCATCCTAAAACTAAGGTGCGTCTTATGGTCTGGAGCGTCTTATAGTCCGAAAAATACGGTAAGTATTTCCTTCAAATCTGAAATAAAATAACCCCAAGTGTAGGCTAATTTGTATTCTGTGCTACATAGCAATATGTTCGAAGTCATTATGAATGCCCGAAAATGAATGCTCTATCAGAAGCCGAAATATGCATGCAATTATGCTCAAACATTTGTAAAATATGCTTCGGAGCCAATCTAACAATATAGCAAAACTAACAAACCATGCAACAATATGCAAATTGACACCATTTTTCTATCGTTTCTTTCATGTCTTGAACTCATTGTAATATGAGTTTTCATAAACTTCCGGGCTCTAGTCATTATTACACTTCGGATTTTAGGTAAAAACCTATTTTAATCCTTAAGTGATATATGGACGAAAACTTGTATATGCATGTTTCAGAAGTGACTATGCCTAGAACTGATATTTTTATAAGACCTAAAACAGCCTATTTTTATGTTAGAGCCTAATATTGCTTTTTTTGCTTGTTTTTCCTCTAAAGTTCAAAATAAGTTATTTTTGTTATAAATTCTAGCATTTATTTTCAGTTCGTACTAAATTTTTAGCTCGGAATGTGCAGTACATGACACATTTGTGACCTGGTTAAATAGTAAGGAATGTTTCGTCTTCAGTAGAAAAAATCCTTGGAATTCCCAAGAAAATGTAGTGTTTTTCTCCCGACTCCCACGTCCAGTTATTAAAAAAAAGTAGTTCTCTGAATCACTGAGGGATGCTATGCGCGCGTAGCTTTTGAGTGCAGGGATTAGGTTTTCACTGTTATGGTAGTAATACAGGCCCTAGTAATAGGTCTATATAATTCTGTGTACCATAGGCCTATATCTCTCTTTTATCATGATTATTGATTAATGGTGACTTCAATAAATATAATATTCTGCATTGCAATTGAGATATTTCAGAAAATTGGCAACTTGACAATTTTATAAGAGACTATTTTACGATTTTTAGAACCTATTTTCCAATTTTTAGAACCTATTTTAGGTACCTAAAACAGCATTTTTAGCGACATAAAAGTCCGAAGTCTACACCATTTCAACCTCAATTTCGGAAAAAGTAATTTCAATTTCGGAAAAAGTAATTTCAAATTCGGAAAAAGTAATTTCAATTTCGGAAAAAGTTATCTCAATTTCGGAAAAAGTAACTTCAATTTCGGAAATACGAGGGCTATTTTTAAAGCATTCGATGGGGCATAAAATGAAAACCACAGTGAAAATCAAAACTGTTTTATTTGGAACATTTAGGTACACCTTCTAGCTACTTCTCTACATAATCTCGCTCCGATTGAGTCATTTGTCCTAGCGTGGTACCAACTTTACTATACCCTCTTCATAGCCCTCGCATTTCCGAAATTGAAGTTACTTTTTACGAAATTGAAATTACCTTTTCCGAAATTGAAGTTACTTTTTCCGAAATTGAAATTACCTTTTCCGAAATTGAAGTTACTTTTTCCGAAATTGGAATTACTTTTTCCGAAATTGAAATTACTTTTTCCGAAATTGAGGTTGAAAAGTTGTAGTCATTATTATTGTTGTTTGTTATTATTCCATCACGACATCTGAGAAATTGACGCAATGCATTGTGTTAATACAAGACGCCAGTTATTGGATAGCGTGGCAGGCAAATGGCAACCACACCCTTGTCTTTGTGGTAACCCCCATCACCTCGTTGCTTGACATTTAGGCGCTCGCTGATCTATATTTTGGTTAAAAGGAGCAATTTCCGCTACTTGAAGACATTTGTCATCGTCACCCCCGCCCCATCCTACTCGACACGCTTTACCTCACACAGTAGAATCTCGGCTCCACGAGCAGAAACGACCCGTGTGAGGTAATTTCGCGTGTTTATTTCCTCGTATAAATTCTGGGTCAGTTTTGACAGTTGAGTTCATCCGATATGGTCGTATAAAAAAATTAAAGTTTTCATATATCATGTTAAATTATTGCAGGATTTCATACTTATTGATGATGATGATGATGATAATAATATTAATAATAATAATAATAATAATTTAAAAAAACACCCATGCAACAGAAGAACTCACAAACAAGTGTTTAAAAATAATAATAATAATAATAATAATAATAATAATAATAATAATAATAATAATAATAATAGATACTATGAAATGAATTGATGAAGTAAAAAAGACTGAAGGTGCACAAGTGGAAAGTTTACCAAGAGGAAAGACCAAAGAAAAAAACTGGAACAACATGGACAAACGAGAGGAAGGAAGCTCACAGCCAAAGGATGAAAGCAATATGGAGTCAAAGGAGAACACAGAAACGCCTCTAAGTACTTTGCGTAGTCCTACATGGGCTCATACGCGAACATAAATAAATAAATAAATAAATAAAATATATAAAAATAATATAATAATAATAATAATTATTATTATTATTATTATTATTATTATCTTTTATTTTGCCTGGCAGAGTTAAGGACATAGGGCCTTATCTTCCACTCAACCAGGATAAATACAAAATACATTAAAAGAAATCTACAAAAAAACAAATACAATCACTTAGATATCATACGTAATACAAAATGCTAGCAGTAGAATAATAATACAATATTGATCTGCCTATATTAGAACATAAGACAGAAATGCGTCCAATAATATGCAGAGAAAACAAAGTGAATTAAATAATTATATATAATTGGATGTAATATGGGAAAGAATGTAACATCTTCCACGGTTATTCTAGTTTGTAGGTGTGAGTTGAACCCTTCAAAAACGCAAATGGACCGAAAATAACCGAGACAAAGCAGAAATAAAAGCAGAAAAGAAGGGGAAAAGTAGTGAAAGAGGTAAAATAGTAACCGAAAGATAAAATAATACAATTTGCTCATTCGTTAACACGCCCTCCCCCTCAATGGTGTATGGTTATTTAACGACGGGGATGTACTGCAACTTAGGCCTGTGACCGTCGTCGGTGTGCCGGAATTTTATCCCGCAGGAGTTCTTTTACATACCAGTGAATCTACTGACATGGGCCTGTCACATTTATGCACACATAAATGCCGGGATCGAACTCGCAACCTTGAGCATAAAAAGTCAGCGCGATATTAACTGCGCCACCCAGGCCGACTTTAATTACTTCAGTTTTTGCTGATTTTGTAATTAAACATTTTGTAATTTTTGCAATCCTGGGGATACATGTGACAATCTGACCACCATCACGCGCCGAATGTCTCAAAATCTGGGAGCATCAACCTCCCGGAATCCTGAGGGCCTCAGTAGCCTGTAACAGGGATGCAGTGACATTTTAAAACTATTATTTTTAGAGCGTACAATAAATAAATGTGTTTAAAATATTTAAAATTTAAATATCATTACATTTTAAGGAAAGTTGACGTTATAATATCATTTTTTAAAGTTATCTGATGGTGTGCGAGTGAACAATAATATATTGTCAAGGGCTGTAGTTAGAGAAAATATTATGTTCTATCCTGAAACATGACGCGTTTGAAATCCCTTGTCTGCGTGTGTAGCCTATATCTGTGAAAAGCTCGTTTCATCCACACGTTTTTTTTTTTTTTAGTCTGGTTAAAATATTGTATATACATATTTATTTCCCATAATTTATTTATTTATTTCTTACTCGTGGTTTTACTTCTCTCCTTTTAAAAATTACGCACGCCTAAACAGAGCAGCGACCTGTCGGGAGAGGGATTATCTATTGATCACACATACTTTTTTGACCAGACAAGGACATGGAGGGCCTCCCCGGGTAAGGCAGGGGTGCCCACCCCCCAAAATTCATGACTCAACCCCCCCCACTTCATTGCTCACCCCCCAAACTTCATTGCTCATCCCCCCAACCTGTTTGGCTGTCGACAAGGGCACCCATATGATATTTTCTAGGGGGGGGGTTATTTTTTTAATTTATTAATTTTTTGTTGCTTTAACTTCTTGGGCCACTTTGTAACATTATATTAATAATATAATAAGTGCAACTATGACGTAGCCAGAAAAAAATGCGGGGAGGGTCGAAAGTGCCGAGGGGGTTTTGGAATAACCCCTCCAAATAAAGGGGGTCGGGGGTCCATCCCCAGAAAATTTTTAAATATTGAACTAATGAAAATCACATTTTACGCTATTTTAGCACTCAAAAACTAGTTAGGAAATTTGTTTACCGTACTCTAAGACATCCCAATGTAAACAAGAAAATGCTACCTAAGTCAGGTGTACACCCCCGGGAAATTTTTAAATGTTGAACTAGTGAAAATCACATTTTATGCTATTTTAGCACTGAAAAACTAGTTAGCAAATTTGTTTTCCTTTTCTCTAAGACATGGCAACTTAAACAAGAAATTGTTACTTAAGTTATAATACTTATTACTGTTTATAAGAAAAGTTGAATAACACATGGAACAGTGGATATAATAGGCCTACTCATTATGTTATGAAAAGAAAATAACTGCTGTATCATATTTGACACACCAACAAATCTTGTTTAATTAAATATTTTTTTAAAATGCAAATATAGAATTTTAGGTTTTGACTTTTGGGGGGTCCAAACCCCCTGGACCTACCTTTCCTAATCCACTGTTAGAAGAGACCTTTTGGAGTTATAAAACTTAACCGTTTTTATTTTTAACATATAAAACGCTAATTTTGCAAACATTTTCAACCCCCCCCCCAGAAAATTCATAAAACGATAATATTTTGCCCCCCCCCCAGAAATTTCAATGACGCAGTCTGCGTCTTAACCCCCCCCCCCTGTGGGCACCCCTGGGTAAGGGATCGGCTGTACGCCGGGGCCATCTATGACACAACACGAACACTTAGACGAGAAACAACATTCCCACACACATTCACTCTAAACAAAGCGAGATTGGAAAGAAGATGATAATGACGGCCAAATGATATCCGGGGACCTAAGGACCAAAAGTTATCCCACATTGGTCTCATGGGTGAGGGGGGAAGCCGGAAAAACCCTTACATAGGTAACTTGACCCGACCAGGATTCGAACCCAACCTCGCTGCGTTAGAGGACCGAACGCACCTCCTGCGCCACAGGCTTTCCCATAATACCAAATAAATATCCATATTACACATACAGAAAATTACAAAAATGTATTATTATTAATGGTTTCCATGGTAGTAGCATCCAATTGAATATTTACCAGAAGAATAAAAATTATTCACCAGCTTTCAACGACTTAATTAATGGCGTATAAATTTATTCTTTCATCTGAAAGCAAGGATACAATTTTTTATAATAATTACATATATCTGTACTACTACTACAGAAAAAATGAACAGATCACAGGCCACCAGCGGAGCAAAAATCACGACGTAACACATGCAATGCCCTTGGAGTCACGAACAAGAATATAGGCTACATGTCCGCATAATGTATTTAAGGAAGAAGAGTAGGTCGACACATATAATGCACTCAAAATTTCAAAAGGTAACTGTGATAAACGATATATCTAATATGGAAATTCTTAGATCATATGAAATTAGATCAAAGGAATAATCAAATCTTGATTTTACAACTTGTTGGAATGAAGAAATTAGTAGGCAGATGTCATGAATATGATGAAAATGTCTATGTATTGAAGGGGTACCGATAGTTGAAGAGTAAGTAGAAAATTCCTTCGTTTCAATTTTCCTTCATTTCTTCTATTCATCCCAAGAAATGCAAATCACTCGAAACTCTTCTCGACTGAACCAACAACATTTGGGCAACGATGAAAATATTCGATAAGTAGTTTTTTTTTACAATATGAACTGTGCGTGGTCGAGCTATACTAATTATGAGATACATTAATTGAGATTTTTAAATAAACAATTTTTGTTGAAGCAAATTACTAATTCACCCAATTTTAGGCTGTTCATAGACTGTTCAACTTGGCCTTCAGCCTCGTTTGACAGTTTTATTTAAACTGTGTAAATTAGAAACATAAACAGATTTTAACCTTTTAAGTATCCTACTTACAAAATGTTGGTCTGTCACTATTAACTATTAACCGCCACATACTAATGAAAGAATAACATATTTTATTAATTTATATGTAAAATTGAAAGTGTGTGCGTATGTGTATAGCCAATGTATGAATGTAGTCTATGTGTGCATGTTCCCTATACAAATCTTCATGCTTTGAACAAATCGCACGAAATTTTGCACACATACCCTCCTCAACTAGGAATGAAACACTGGCAATATTAAAATAAAATAATAACACCCCTTATCTTGTAAAATTATATCATTTCTAAAATATTACACTGAATTCACCAAATGCGAATCAGTTCTCATGACAACAATATTGTTTGCGGTGTTCACACAAGGCTTTGGAAGTTGCATGGAGCGGGCTTTGACAAATAAGTAAATAGGGTATCAATATAATTTATTTCTGCAAATCAATAATGGAGGATGAAATCCACGTAAATAAATATCAGGTGTGATGCATCACATAACTTTCTCTACCCTGGGCAAGGACACTTCACATTTTGACGTAGAATAAGAGGTCGTATTGTGGGGACAGCATTTTCAATTGTCTCAGTCTGAGTTTGTGCCACGGATGGGTAGCAAATATGCTATACCAGAAGTATGTAAAAAAATTATATCATTTGATACGTTATTCATTGCTGTTTGCTTTGTATTAGTTGAGAAGGGATGTTTATTGTAAGAATGGAACATTTTTAGTCCTATGTGCGCAGTAAATTATTAGCCTATGTCTCAGACTGTTGGGGAAGAATGTGTGAAAGTGATACTAATTTTTTATTTTATTTTAGCTCTGAATTGGTCATATGGCAACATAAAAATGGGAAATAAAATATCCTGCAAAGACAGAAAAATGTTATATTACCGAAATTTCTGCTTCTTATTTCAACTCCCACAAGGCTTGGGGTGTATTAGCAATGGGTTGCAAAATTCTAAGTCCTTTATGAGCGATAAAAACCATATCTAGCCTTTTCTGAAGAGTTTGAGTGTGATAAGTCGTTCTTCTTCGCTTTAAACTCTAGATATCTAAACCCTACTCTAAACACAGTGTTACCATAAGCAGAATATCAAAATAGCCTGCACCACAAAATTACTCCTACTAACCGAAATGATTCCATAAATTAAATTAAAAGGTTAAACAAACTAAAGCCGTGTATGAAAAGAGTTTTAATGAAGTAGTAGACATACAAGGACTAAAAACTTTAAAATTGAAAGTCTTCCGTAAGTTAATTTCAAATTAGAAACAAAATACGAAACTCGGGCTACACCGGGGCTTTTAAGCTAGCCCCAAATAAATAACTACCAATAGGCTATATGTCCGGAATGAAATTATTATTATTATACTAAGAGGCAAACCTTTTATTTGGGCAGAGAAAGTTACGTGTTTCATGTCAGGTTGTTTCGTAATAATTATCAGCAATTCTTTGAACTAACTCAAGCTTTTGACTTGCATGACTAACAATACACCTTTGTGTGGAGCTGAGACATTTGGATATGCAATCTCTGCTACACTGAAGCCACAGTCCCGTACTTACTGTGCTAGTAAGTTCTCTGTTGTAGGCTAAATTAATCTGAAGTGAAAAATTGGATCGCTTTTGCTTAGGATGGAAAGCTATGTGAGTGTATACTTTTTTTTTCCAAGTTTTGCTCACACTTACAAATACGTTAGCGGTTAGGACAAGCAGGGGATAATATTTTAGGATAAAAAGAATCTGGACCCATGTCTGTCGGCAGTGCCCGGGTGGTCCAGGGTGACTTCTGGAGCCAAGCTGTCTGGTCTCTGGTGTCCGTGGGAAGAGGAAGCCCTTTGCTAATCGACTGTGAAATCTTCCGCTGTAGCCCAAGTTTTGGTGATCTGGCCGACTTCGGGGTCATTAGGGACGAGTTAACATTTGTCCTTCTTCACTCGTAACCACCTTTTCCTGTGTAAAATTCCGAGGGGAAATCCTGAAATATCTTATAGGGGAGAGGGTTGGTATATAAAAGTTAGCTCTAGAAATAGGCTTATAGTACAGAATTTACTTGTGCTTAGATTCTACAATTCTACATAAAACTGCTACTATAATAATAATAACATAATAATATTATTATAATAATACCGTAGCTTAGAGGTTTCTACTAATTTCAATTTTTAAGATTGATGGCATAAGTAATGGAAAAGAAAGAAGAAGAAGAAAATGACATTTCTTAAATTTTTGTATGTATAAGAATGTGCTTATTACTTTACTAGTTAATTACCCTTCTTCTATGTAGGTAATAAAGTTTTGCACAGTTCTTAGGTTTAGTCCAGGAACACCACATTTTGGCTTTATTTGCGGAAAAACAAAGAGCAATAGATTTTTCCGACCCTAAATATCGATCTTGTTGTTCGTGGGAAGTCATTAAAACGGCCATCTGTAGATAACCGTAAAAGATATAGAAAAATACCACAAAACCTTTTTTGTAGAAAATTTAACTTTAAATACGTCAAGTTGTCGTTAAATTCAATTTCACCAAAAATTTGGCCATAGTAAACTTGAATATCGGCAAGGAACACAAACCGGATATTACCGGAAGCATTAAGAACGTCCACCATCTTGAAATTATGAAACATTTCGAAACTGGTATAGTCCTGTGTTATTTTCGGATATTTAATATCCAGGGCCCTGATTTTGATGATCTAAAAATACTTAAAAATGATCTATAAAATGACTGCAAAAGTACAAAAAATGACTCAAAAACTAAAAGAAATGACCCAGCAATTTATATGAAAGTACTAGTTTATTCATTAGATAGGCTTTTAATTAGATAATTGGTACATACGGTTAAATGCAAACATCAAAAACAGTCTTTCCTGTATCCAAATTAAAACTATGTTATAACAAGGTTTATTTATTTGTGCTTGTTTACAGTTCCGATAATACTCAATGTAAGTAAATGCACAAAAATTCTATACAATACAAGAAACAACAAATGACAAAATAATGACTTTGTATTTTAAATATTACCTAGAAACATGAATAGTAGAAAAAATACCTTAAACTGGCCAAAAAAAATGACCAAATAACGACCTAAAAATAAAAAATGATTAAAAATTACCTTAAAAATCATAATCTAGGAATCACGATCAGAATATCTACACTCGTGGGCAACGTCCATGATGTACCAGTTAAAAGACGGTATGTCATCAAAATCCGGACCCTGATAATAACTATGGTCTTGCTTAAGTTCCAGCCCTCGTATCTCGCTAGAGCGTTGAGCGATGAGCTAATTTTTTGTTGCCGGGCTTGATCCGACAACCATATTGCTCTGACATTTGATCTAATATTTGATATAGGCCTATGCTTAATTACAAAGGTAAAGTATTAAAATAATAGGCCTACTGCATAAATAAACAAATACACTGGTTCACATGGAGTTAGTTGCGTCATTCTCATACTCCGATAAAACGTCAGGCGCACTAAATAGGCCTAAACGAAATAGGCTACGGTTACTTCCTTGTGATGTTTCTCGGATAAGTGTAAAATCTGTACAAAATACTTTTCACCCATCTGAAGGAAGGGTAACAAAAGGAATATAGACTACTGAATAAAAATCGAAATAGGCCTTACCTTATTAAGTAATAACTTATTCAATTATAGGTTTTTTGACAAAATGATACATATATGTACCAACATGAGGGTTCCGTTAAAGTCTGTTATTTACAAAAATTCGATACGATGAATATATAAGTAAATACGCTCATTTTTCGTTATTAGGCTAATTCATCTATATTAAAACCTGTTAATGTCTGAGCTTTTATAATGATTAGGCCTATTGTGTTGTCTGGAAAGCATTGTAAACAGTAAAGTCCTGAGTAAACACAGATTAGATCGGTTTTACACTGCCCCCTTTCTCGCGTTTTCGAACATTTCATCTCGAAAAATCATTTACAGTAGGAAGATTATATAGCCTATGTAACCAGACTGAATGTGTAATAAGACCCTCATATCGTGAACTGTTTTTAAATAAAAAGTATTCAAAGTATTTTATAAAATATCCATACATTTACAAGTACCCAAGTCATCAAGATAATTAACATGACTTTGCTAGGTATCAAATTAATGTGAATCAAATTGAAGATAATAGGCAACGGCTATTTGTTTAATATGAGATTGCTATTCAAGATGTACAGTACTTGTTTAATACGACTTTGCTAGGCACTAGCTTATTGTGGAACATGACTTCGCTAGGCAACAGGGCTTTGTGTAATTTGACGTTGCTAGGCACCAAATTTTCTTTAATATAGCTTTGCTAGACGTCTTATTGTATCATGTGATGATGCTAGGCACAAGCTTCTTGATTAATATGACGTTGCTAGGCAACAGCTTCTTGTTTAATATGACGTTGCTAGGCAACAGCTTCTTGTTTATATGTTTAATATGACGTTGCTAGAACAGCTTCTTGCTTAATATCACGTTGCGTCTTGTTTAATATGACATTGTTAGGACAGTTCTTTATTAATGTGGCATTGCTAAGCAACAGATTTTAGGTAGATTTCGAAGAAAAATCTACCTATTGCAATCGATACCATGTCTTGACTTTCGAAAAATTATTTCATATCTTTACGTTTCATGCCTCCCTAAGTACGAAACCACCCCCCGTTCAAAAAAAAAAAAGTTTTATTTATGTATGTATCTTTACACGCTAGCGGCCGTAATTTTGAAGATATTTGAACCAAATTTTATCATGTTATTTCTAGGCCCAATAGTTCGAACAAGTTCGTTAATGAGCAAAATTGGCCCAAGGGGGGGAAGGGGTTGACAATTTGAAAAATTTGTATCTCGGCCCCTATGAAGTGTAGAGGGAAACTTTGTTTGAATAAATTAGAGTACTCCCTATGCAGTTCACAGTGACACCAACGATTCGGGGGGTGTTGGGGGTACGAGTGGGGGTGTGGGGGTTGGAAATTCGAAATTTTTAAAACCACGTTTTGTGGGGTATCGTTGAAAAGCTCTTGATGAGTACTCTACAAATCATTAACTAGTTTATCGATAGTTCTCATACAAGGCGAGATTTGAATGTTTGAAAAAGGGTTCTTTCCTCTTTTTTGCAGTTATTATTGCGGGTTTGTCATGCCAAGGCTAAAAAAGAAGAGTGCTGCGCAGCGACAATAAATTAAACCAAAAGCACTTCTAAATCTACCTCAGCCTGAATGCCTGCCTAAAGGGATTTTTTGTTTAACTTGAAATTGATAAGACAATTTCTTGATTAATATGTTTTATTAAGCAACATATTTTTAATATGACGTTACTGGGCAACCGTCTCTTGTTTAAAGTAACGTTGCAAGGACAGCTTCTTGATTAATGTGTCGTTGCTAGGCAACAGCTACTTGTTTAATATGTGTTTGTTAGGCAATAGCTTTTTGGTTAATATGACGTTGCTAAGTAACTGCTTATTGCGAAATATTAAGTTATCAGCAAGAGCGTATTTTAAATATGACTTTGCTAAGCTACAGCTTATTATGCAATATGAGGCTGCTGGCAACACCTTGTTTGTATATGAATCGGTTATTTATGAAAGGGCTCATGTCATGATTTTTTGAAAAACGAGTTTATCATGAAAATGGATTGTCCCAACATCCACGCATCGTTTACTTATGAAAGATCTCTTGTCACACCAATACTTTGCAAGATACAGCCATTGCAAGTCTGTGTTTAGTTATGAAACGGCTCATGTCAATGACAAGAGCCCTTTCTTAAATAAAGCATGGTTAGCAGCAATGGTCTGGTAACCAGCTGTCTCTGTTCACTTCTCATTGTTATTGGTTTTGTTGATTAGGTTCCTACTTTCTCTTACAGACAGTGGACGATTCAAAAAGATTGTGTACAGACTGCCCATAAGGGGCCACTCTTATCTGGCCTGTGACAGAGTCTTTGGCCTTGTCAAAAGAAAATTAAGGAAATGTGACCGATATTACACAATAAAAGACGTATGTGAAATGATATTAATGTCTTCAGTACAGGGAAAGTTTACTGTTGATTTAATAGAAACAGGAAATATTTTGGATTTTCAAAAAATGGTGGCCTCAGTTCTATAAAAAATGTACTGTTTCCGAAGAAACCAAATATGAAAAGAAGGGAAAAAGATAATATTTTACTATTTCTAACTACCATGAATTCTCGTTCCAGCAATCAAGTAAAGGAAAAGTAACAGTATTATCTTTTATTAGTGGACACATTCAAACTACATGTTTCAAACTACAGTAGCTATCCCGAAACAATCAAGCATTTCTCTACCCTACCCATTTCTCAGAAAAAATACCTATTCCTAAAACGAAAATGGATGATATAAAGAAGCTTGTTCAGTTCGTCCCTGAGGAACATGGTTTCTTTTATGACGAGGTGATTCAGTGGCCTTCAGTTGAAAAAGAACTGTGAAATTTAATGATATGAGACTTTGCTGTAAATGGTGTGTTTGTTAAAAACCCATTATTATGTATCTGTTATAGCCAATCTCATTTGTGTATACAATGTTTAATGTAAAATAAGTAGCCTTCGTAAAGTCTCATTCATTGCATTGTTTGTTTTTACTTTTGTCTCTATGAATGGGCGCTTGTCAGCCCTTTGTTTATGAAAGGACTCTTGTCAGACAACTTTGATAAGCCCTATCATGCAACATAAACAACATAATTGTTTTTAGTCATCGTTATTATTAGTGGTTAGTAGAATCAAAATAACTAGAATAAAAAAATCTTTCGTATTTATTACTAGTTGGAAAATAAACAGTTTTTTTTAATTCCCCAACATTTTACTTTTCGTGACAAGAGCCCTTTCATAAATAACCGATTCATATGATGTTGCTACACAACAGCTTCTGGTTTAATATGACGATGCTAAGCAAAAACTTCTTGTTTGTTATGAGATGACTGCTTAATGTGACTCTACTATTCTATATCCCATTCTAGTTTGATCCTAGTCAAAACACAGGGGAGGAGTACTCACAGAGAGTTCGCGGAAAATTCGCATCATGTGACAAAACGCGATTGGTTAATGTCATTAGCATGCGCCATTAGCAGGGTGTGGCTAACGAGTGTTTTTAAGTTCATGCAACAATAATATCAACATTTACACGTGAAGTAACAAACTCTCACTGGCATCGTCTTCGTATATCAATTAGCAAACAAAACAAAGGATTCATTGTTCACGACGACCCTGCGGATCAGTTGTACTGAGAATAAACAAACTAGCATAAACACTATGAACACGTGCACTCTCTGTGAGTACTCCTCCCCTTTGTTTTGACTAGGATCAAACTAGAATGGGATATAGAATAGGCAACAGTTTATTATGTAATAATATTACATAATATTACATAATAAACTGTTGCCTATTCTATATCCCATTCTAGTTTGGTCCTAGTCAAAACAAAGGGGAGGAGTACTCACAGAGAGTGCACGTGTTCATAGTGTTTATGTTAGTTTATGTTAGCTTGGTTTAGTAGTAACATAATATTATGTTACTACTAAACCAAGCTCTTTATTATTACTTTGCTAGGTAAGAGCGTCTTTTTAAAATGTGACTTTGCTAGGCATCTGCTTATCGTGTAGTATAACATTGTGATGTAACAGGTTATGTGTAATATTATTGATAAATTTCATCTTGAATATTCTTTGATGGAAGAAGTAAAAGTATAGGAAGTGTTTAGTCTTATACGCTCAAAAACGATAAATAAGAAGCCAACAACAATGGATATGAGGACAATCTTTTACAATTAATAATAATATAATTGGTAAATTAATAATTTAATAGAACTTACTTAAGTACATGTCATACAATACTATGTGCATTGACTATTTTATGGTATTATTGTTTTGAAAAGTTCTTATTATACTTGTACATATGTATATTCAATAAATTATTATAAGTTATTACAATCGAAGCACTTATATTAAAATTGTTTTGTAGTAATATAGATGTAAGTATAAATACATTCGTAAAATTCAGTATCTTCAAGTGTTAGGTTAGAAGTATGGACGTAAGTACATCTTTATACAATAAAATTATAAAATATTCTGTAATTACAGTTAAAATTGTTGTATCCAATTGTTGGAGACTGTCAACTTTGTCATAATATTATAGGCTAATCTATTTTACAGATTTTATTTTCCAATATGTGTATAGATTTCTAATATTCTTTGTTTACCACATACATGGAACGGTGAGAAATGCTCTGAAAGACTATTTGAATAAACATTTATTCCATATGTAAAGAAAAAAAAAAGAAGAAAAAAAAACAACGGCTCTACTAGGCAACAGATTATTGTGTAACATGACGTTGCTAGGGAACAGGTACTTTAATATGACGTTGCTATAATTTTACTTAGTATGTAATTGCTAAGCAACAGTTAATGTGTAATATGAAGTTGCTAGTCAAACACTTCTTGTTGCAGTATGAAGTTGCTATGCAACAGTTTATCGTTTAATATGAAGTTGCTATGCAACACAATTTCGCTTAAATGACTTCTGGTAGGCAGTAGCGTTTTTTATATGACTTTGCTTAGCAACAGCTTTTTGTGTAATAGGAAGTTTTTAGCAACAGTTTAGTGTTTAATTTGAATTTGTTAGGCAACAGTATATTATGTATGATGATACCTCGAAATTTTAGGCATAAAAAATTGACATTTCAGAAACGTAAATAGGTTACAAAATGATACAATAAAGGCAATAGACAAGGAAAAATTATTTCTGGTATCTAAAATGGGCCATAAAACTATTAGTTATGTATGAAAGTAAATATTTTTACATTTTTTTTTATGTATATGCCTATAGGCATCACATTGTTATTAAGTGCCAGTATGGTACTTTATGAGGTTATGTGGAGGACGGGAAAATCTCTGTCCGTCTGTCTGTCCGTGTGTCTGTACGCGCCATAACTCAATACGCTTTATCGGATTTTCATTAAACTTGGTATACGCATTTATAACGTCCATGGGAAGAACCCTATTGATATTGAACCAAATCGGTTCACCGGGAATATAATCGGTTCACCGGTACCGGAGTAAACCCCAATTTAATGTCTATTTTAAAGGCGCGAAACTCAAATACGCTTTATCGATTTTTTATGAAATTTGGTATACGCATTTATAACGTCCATGAGAAGACATCTATTGATATTGGATAAAATGGGTTGACCGGTATCAGAGTAATGCCCAATTTAGTGCCTATTTTATGGTAAAATATTATTAAGAATTTAACAAATGCAAATCTGTTATCCTGACAACATATCGTTTTACACTGTTCTTATACGGCTTTGGAATTTGCAATAGTTAGTCATGACACATCCCTTCGCATTTGATTATCAAACTAGTCAGATGTTTATTTCGTTCATCAAGTCGAATACTGTTATATACAGAAGATGTAGGCTATTACTCTGAAATAATTATGCCTGCATACGTTAAGTGGAGTTCTTCGCCAGTGTATTTTGTGAAATGTTGACGTAATTATTTTAAGAATGTCTTATATCAGTGTATACGATTTTGAATTAAGGTTAAGTATCAAACTTTAGACCTTTGTTCTTCCGTAAGTCCTGCTTAATGAATCGATCTGCAGCTTAACTTGGAAATCGATAACAAAAATAACTTATTCTCTACATATCATAATTGCAATGAACGTTTTACTGATTAAACAAAGCATTCTGACACTTTGTTACATCAGTTTACCTGATCTTTTTTTTTTCTTCTTTCTTGAAATGCTATGGCTCTGGACCACAAAACTATAGGAATACTTTTATAATTACCCCCGTCATTTCAAACTTCATATAAATACAACAAGAAAGTTTCTCAATTCATAGACTTTTAGAATACTTTACTCTCAGCGTATTGCTAGAGTAAACACTGTGAACAAACTGCAAGTGTGAGCTTCTTAAGAATGCCGTTAAATTGCTGAATAAACCGGAGATTTCGGTTCACTAAAGATTTTCCTTCACCCGGAAATTGAGGTACAATATGACAAAATTGCAAACTGCAATGCTATATTTCCTCGTACTATTGTACCGATAACAATGAGCAATATGCAAAATGTAGGCAGATATTTAAAAAGCAACTTTTAGTATAAGAATAATTCGATTATTTACATATTATCAGTTTGTTAGGTATTTTATCGTATTTTAATTAAATCAAGGTTTAAGCCATTTTAAGTTTCTAACGTCTTACTTACCCTTTTTTTAGGTTTCATAAGATTGGACTATGTAACTGCCCTGACAACGAAACGGATAATTATGTTATAATATCGCAGTCAGTTAACAAGGAACAAAATAGTTTAAAACCTAAGAATCCATGACCTAATTATTAATAAGCTTATATGTTACATATAGTAACACTAATACACTTTTTTAATGCTGGAGAAGAACTAACTTAGTATTGCCATAAGGAAGTTATAGAGAGATTTTTTAAATATTAGCATATTTTCTTATGTTATTTGGTCTTATCGTATTTTACGGACCATAAGACGCACTTTTTTACCTTGAAAACAGATCCTTGAAAGTTGGGTGCGTCTAATGGTCCGATGTACACAAAAATAAAAATGGAAAATATTGCCGCAATACCATAGTTATAAACAAGGTGTTATAAACAATAAGATAGTTACAAATTTTGGCATAGACTGCACATTGGTGCATTGTCACAATCGTAAAATGTAGGTATACAATGCGAAAAGAAAGGAATGTTGAGTTCTTTTATACGAAAGGAGTTGTCTCCGTCAGATGGTTTAAATTATGGCAATGACCTCTAAACAGCCTTGTCCCGTTATACTTGCCGTATGGTGAACTGAGTGTTCGATGGTGTTAAAGTATTTTCAGTCTTTCATGAGACATCAGTTCGGTAGTTAAAATTCACGCTATGCCGCCTGTGCAAAAGAGATTTTCGTACAATGCAGGTTTAAAGTTAGAAGTGATTTACACTGATTCCAGGTTATAATTTGTTTATGCAATGAAGTACATTATTCCCTTTAAAATTTGTCGTTTTGAATCTCATTAAATTTCTTTTCTTTTAAATTTCCATTCAACCCAATCAAGGTGCGTCTTATAGTCCGTAAAATACGGTAATTATTATATTATATTAGAAAAATATTACCACTTTTCAAATATTCACACGAGAAATTATCTGTAAATGTATTATTCAGAAAACTCGAAGACGGGATTCTCCGAAATAAAATTAAAATGTCGCACAGCGAACACAACTGTCAAAGGCAATATATGTTGCATTGATTTAACAGCTGTTATAATTATTTTAATTAAATAAAGTTTTAAAATAAACAGTGCAAAAGAAATTGCACAAACTTTGTTACTGAGGATTTTAGGTTGATGAACAAAGCCGGTATGTACCATTCAAAAATGTACAACCTCCAGATTTTTAATTGAGTAAATAGTTGCTCCGACTATTCAATAGATTACTAGGTCAACAAAGTAAATCATGAAAGAGAGTGAATATAATATATTTATGACTTAGGCCCACTTTTATTAAGTGCCAGTAAGGTACTTTATGAGAGTGTGTGGGGGACGGGAAAATGTCTGTCCGTCCGTCCGTGTGTCGGTACGCGCGATAACTCAAATACGCGTTATCGGATTTTAATGAAACTTGGTATACGCATTTATAACGTCCATGGGAAGAAGCCTATTGATATTGGATCAAATCGGTTGACCGGTACCGGATTAAAACCCAATTTAGTGTCTATGTTAAAGGCGCGGTAACTCAAATACGCTTTATCGGATTTTCATGATACTTGGTGTACGCATTTACAATATCCATGGCAAGAAGCATGTTTATTTTGACAAAATTAGTTGACCGGTACCAGAGTAACAACTAATTAAAGGTCACACTTTTTTAAATCATGTCTATACTACAATGCTCCATTTCTAATCATTGATCTTTGACTGCAAAGCAGTCAGATGTTTTTATTTCGTTGATCAAGTTGAAATTGTGTACTACATGAATCTGTATCTGGTATCTGGTACCCTATGATCCCCAGGTGGGGCGAAGGGGCCTCCAATGGAGGTTTCATTACCTATACTAATTTTGATATGCTTATTTTCCGAGAGAGGGTAGAGGGACAGGTACTACATGAATACTGTTATATAAAGAAGATATATTACTGTGAAATAATGAGCGGAGTTCTTTGCCATTGAATTTTGTGAAATGTTGACATATTTTAAGAATGTCAAGTTGCAATACATTTAGCTTTGACAAATAACACTATTCCTTCACATATGGTTATCAAACTAGACCGTTAAACTGGGCGGGATTGCCGAAATGGTAACGTCTTGGACTCGTATTTTGGAGGTTCGTGTTTCATATTCCGGAGCCGGCCAATTTGACATGGATTTTTTAAAAAAAATTATGTGAATGTGCGATTGTGAAGATATTACAAATTTGTAGTTCTGCTGATGCTGGACAATTTTAATCTCATTAAACGACCTAAAAGAGAGAGGAGTAGAGAAGATATTCTAATTGCCTGTGTTGATGGTCTGAAAAGATAATACATTTAAATTGAACTTTGATTCGTCAGATAATGGTTTGCTAGACTTAAAACCGGAAAATACTTGAACTTTTCGGGAGACATCTTGCTACGTCCAATGTGTTTGAAGTTCTTCTCTGTACCGAGGACGCTAGCATGCTCACGCTGAGAAGGGCTGCTCGCGTTGGCTGATGCAACAGGGAATGCTGACACGACACAATGGAATACGTGACAACATGGTTGTCAAGCATACATATACTTTAAACCAATAATAGTTCATCAAGAGTGCTGCACGCATTTTAAAAGCAATTAATATAATATAAATTAATAGTTGTTGGAGGTTTGTTCCGACACTTAAACTTAATTACAAGTTAAAGTGCTTCTCTACAGGATCGCAATACTGGGATATTATCATACAAACTTTCTATGCATTTTTCCACAATCACCTTTTCCAAAATACGTTCATACCATAACAGCTATTAAGTGCCAAATGTTACTTTCTGAGATTGTGTGGTGGACAGGAAAATTTCTTCTTCTGTCTGTCTGACTGTCCATGTGTCTGTATGCACGATAACTCAAATGTGCACTTTATCGGATTTTCATGAAACTTGGTAGGCTATATACATTTAGAATGTCCATGGGAAAATTTTTATTTATTTTGGACCAAATTGGTTGACCAATACCAGAGTAATGCCCAATTTAGCACCTATTACAAAGAATTTATCAAATGCAAATCAGTTCTCATGAACAACATATTGTTTTACAGAAAATTCTGCGTTCGCCACTGCTTAGACTACATTCTGGAGACTGTTCAGCCTATTGCCTTGCTAATATATCATTAATCGAATTATTCTTATACTAAAAATTGCTTTTTAAATATCTGCCTACCCGCTGGTTTGGTTTATAATATGACCTTTTTCGGACCCAGATGTAAAAATGGCCACCGCTGCCACCTCAGAATAAAGTGTACTCTCTAAATTAATTTACTCTGAGAAAAATGAGAAGGGACACATTGTATAATCATTCCTCAAAGACACCCCTGGCCTCGGGCGGTAGAGTGAGACGAGGTTTTCTTGTAAATACATTGTGATTATAATTGCAATTATGATATGCAGAAAATATATATATTTCTTTCGGGAAGGGATTTGAGAAGGTAGAAAGAAAACTAAAACTGAAAAAAAAGTTATTTTTATATTTATAAGAGTTTAAAAAACTTTAATGTTACTAGTAGTTTTGTTTGAATGTTAAAAATGTCCAATTACCATTGCAAGAGGCACACAAGTTGAAAGGATTTGAAAACAAAGTTTTAAGGAAAACATTTGGGCCAAAAAAGAATGGGATGTCAGAGGAATTCGGAAAGCTGTGTTTACAGTCTGTATCGCTCTCCTAATATCGTAAGATTAATTAAATGCAGGTGGTTAATACGAACAGTATGTGTTGCTTGAATGGGAGTGGAGAGGGGCATTTATCTAATTTTAATGGGAAGACCAGAAGGAAAATGACAATCAGCAGATCCGAGAAGAAAAATCACTTTAGGCAAGCCTACAGGCTGAGGTAGATTTCAAAGTGCTTTTGGTTTAATTTACTGTCGCTGCATAGTACTCTTCTTCTTTAGCCTTGGCATGACAAACCCGCAATAATATTTGCACTTTTTCAAACATTCAAATCTCGCCTTAAATGAGAGCTATCGAGAAACTAATTATTGATTTGTAGAGTACTCATCAAGAGCTTTTAATGATACCCCACAAGACGTGGTTTCAAACATTTCGAATTTCCATTCCCCCACCCCCACTCGTACCCCCAAAACCCCCGAATCGTTGGTGTCACTGTGAACTCCATAGGGAGTACTCTAATTTATTCAAACAAAGTTTCCCTCTATACTTCATAGGGGCCGAGATATAAATGTTTTAAAATTTCAACCCCCTCCCCCGACCACCCCCTTGGGCCAATTTTGCTCATTAACGAACTTGTCCGAACTATTGGGCCTAGAAATAACATAATAAAATTTGGTTCAAATATCTTCAAAATTACGGCCGCTATCGTGTAAAGATATAAATAGGGTATATATATATATATATAAATATCACAATTTTTTTTTGAACGGGCGGTGAAGCATGAAACGTAAAGATATGAAAGAATTTTTCGAAAATCATGACATGGTATCCATTGCAATAGGTAGATTTTTCTTCGAAATCTACCTAAAATGGGATGATAATGTTAGAATGAATCTAAGAGCAACTGATTGTAGAAGTTCGAACTGAACAAGTTTACTAAGGACTAATATTTTCTGTATTCTGGAGTTCATTATGCTCTCTTTGTAATTCATGAGACGTAAACAATTTATTTACCAGAGAACGCATATAAATAGCTATGTAAAATTTACTGTACCGATTCGCATTTATAGGCTATTCTTTTTACTGTTTTTTTTTTTTTTCAATTGGGGGGGGGGATATCCCCTCGATCCCCCCCCCCCCCTCTGCGTCCGAAACTGACTCTGAAGGAAGCGTTATCTAGGTAGCCCCAAGAACTAAGGCTAACTGGCAAAAAATAACAATGACAATACCAGTTCACTTACACAGATTCCTGCCCGTTGTATGCACTAACCTCAATATTTCTTAACTTCATATCCCACATGCTTCTTCTTCAGAAATACGCCCGTCTCTCATATTTACTAAGCGTTGATGTTCACATGGTAACGTGCCAACAAAGTAATCATACGTCATGACAAACATTAATTTCCTCATAACTATACTTTGTAAATATTATTCAGTAGGCCCACGTTAAAATGTAAAATCGTCATCATCACGGTTTTTTTTTTCATGTATGTCTACATCTTCCGTATTCTCAATCTCCAAACTTCTCTATCCTCCCATAGATTCATAGGACTGTTTTTCTCCATCATAACTTTTGTATCCCATTAAACCATGTCTTCTTTGGTCTGCCTCTCGTCTTTCTGCCCGGAGGATTCCATCTGAAGATCTTCTTTGGTAATCTCTCCTCCCCCATCCTTCTCATATGACCATACCACACGAGTTGCTGTTCTTTAATTTAATTTATTATAGTGTGTTGTACTTCCATTTGTTCCCGAATTTCTTCATTTCTAATTCTTACCATCCTAGAAGTTCTATTTGCTCTTCTCCAAAATTCAATTTCTGTTGCTAATAATTTTCTTTTCTCTCTCTTAAATCATTTTAGCAAATACCGGGATAATATAAAATTACGTATATCACACACGACTTAACAGACTAGCCTATTATATGCTCGTTATAAGTTAGAGTAATAATTGTGGTTACTCGCTCGTGTCCATACATCTTATATATTAAAATAGTCAATTTAAGCCGCTCATTATATAAATAAGCCTAACTATTAATAAAAATACGATGTGAGCCACACAACTTCCTCTACCTTTAATATTCCAGGGCAAAGTATAGAATGTGTTGCAGTAGTGCGCATTCAGCTGTCGAAACCTGATTCAAAGCCGCATTATTCGTTAGGCAAGTTTGAATATGAAATTAGTAGCTTACAACTATCCTTCAGAGAATTTATTTGGAATCATTTTCAAATGAAAGTTTTAGCTGCTAGTATTATTATAGGCTAATTAGGGTTCGGATTTTTATGGCATGTCATATTTTTATCCTGAACTCCGTTCTCGCCGCAAACACAAATTAAACACAAATTATACGCTTGTTATCCTAATCGGACCGTTTTTATTTTGCATACAAAGTCATTTTGGTCTTTTTTATGGTCTTGATCACATTTTGGCCATATTTGTAATTTAACATCATATTCCAGTTATGCATTCGGTAAAAGAGCACAGTTGTACAGTGTATGTACTACACGGTCGAGTTACATTTGAAATTTATTTCAGTAATTTAAAATTAATAGTAACTTAAATGTTAAAATTAATGCAATTGTTCGTATTTTATAGGGACACCAAGGTCTACATAATATTACGAGTATTTGGTGCTCATGAAGCGAGCAAACAGGAACAAATTCTTTAAAAATAGAAGTCCATTACAAGTAAAACTGTAAATCACCAAAATTGTTAAAAAGTGATTATCTGATTGAATTCAAGTAGAACTTACTTTTGTGAATCACCACTTCTTCATTGACCTCTTTTTCTGGTCGTTTTAGAAGTATTGTTAATATATTAACTTAATCATTATTGTCGTTTCTATAGAGCTTTACAGAGGCAAAACTGCTTTTTTCTGTGAGTTTGACATGATTTTTAAATGGTCTTAAGAAACTCCATTTTGAATTATATAGTAGGCTACTAAGAAAATATTTTGATTTAATTTCGTAGAATAGGTGAAATAAAATGGGTTTTCAGGAGATGAACAACAGAATTTAAGGTAGGCAATTAAGAATGGTAATGTTCTGTATTAATTTGAAATTGATATTTCCTTTTATTATAGGATAACAGTATAGTTAATATTAAGCAAATAACAATAATAATAATAATAATAATTTACAGTAACTAACTATGAATGTCAAAGTCAACTGAGTCAACATTTAGCCTATAATACGCAAGAGAGCAGTAAAAAAGCCGACAGAAGGTCGGGTGTTGATATTTGACTGAATTATTGAATCTGTGGTTCTCATCAACTTGCGTACCCACTAGACAAAAGAAAATCAAGCTGTTATAACAAAATGTGTGTCTTCTTCCAACGTGACGATTTATATTATTATCTCGCTGATAATAATTCCTGCAGTCCACATGTAGCCTGCATTCTATTTTTCTTTCATTTTTCCTCGCCTTTTTCGCCTCTATCTTTCTTTCGTTCTTTCTTTATTTTATTTCTTCTTTATCCTTTCCTCCTCCTCTTTCTTCTTTATCCTTTTCTCCTCCTCTTTCTTCTTTATCCTTTTCTCCTGTTTCTTCTTTAACCTTTCCTCCTCCTCTTTCTTCTTCTTCTGCGTCTTCTTCTTCTCTCTGTCTACGTGTCTATCTATATTTAGATATATATCTTCCTTTCTTTGTTTTTATTTCTACCGTTCTTTCTTTCTATATTCATCAGACTTTATTTTCTAATCATTTGTTTATCTACTTAATTATTTACTTGTTTGCTAATTACAGGCCTAATATTATTCTCTTATACCTCATTTCATTGCATGAAACGTCCTTTCTAAAGATCGCAGTAATACAAATCCTTCACACAAAGCTAACAAAAGTAGTATCATGAAATAGAAGACTGCAGAATGACGAATAAGATGCTGTGAAGTATAATACAAATTAAGTAATTTTGCTATTAATACGAAATCGGAATTTCAAATTACTTGGTATAAATGGTAATGTTCTTTACTTTAATATTTGTATGACTAATGGCCGGTTTCTATAAACTCGCGAATTACCTATGGGTAAATTATCCAATGGACAGAATTTACACAAAAATAACACCACACAAACACAAATAATTTAAAGATAGCAATCACTTACACTTGTGGCGAGTTTCTAGATAAATGTCCTCTGGATAAATATGAAAATGACAGAAAAAATGTTCCTACAAACTCGGGCTAGATCTTTCCAAGGGTAAATCTTCGGGATAATTTATCCTTTCATGGATGGCTGGATAAAATTTAACCTTTCATAGGATCAATAGTAATATTTAAACAATGAGAATCAAAGCCTTCTGAATTAAATTAACTGTACAACTCCAAGGCCTTGCTCATTATATCATTGTAGGTTAAATGGAACTAATTTGTCCATGGATAATTTACCCATAGGTAATTCACTAGTTTGCAGAAACCGGGCATAAGTTCTATATGTTTTAAAAATATTTAATTAAAACAAAGAAATTAAATAAATACACTGAAAATACTGAATTATGGACCTGTCCCCAAGCACGAGCTCCTGCTCTTTCGGGGCTCCAGGACCTTATATATTATTTACGTATTCATGTAATTTTGAAGAAAAAAATACGCATTTGCTTAGCAAACCCGCCATATGTTTTATTCAAAACAACTAGGTCGTTTCGCTGTTCAGGCTAAATTAGTTGATTTACGTGTCCGCAATAACCAGTTTTAGTAGGCTACGTAACAGAGAGAAACAAAAATGCTAGGGTAGCGATGAAACGGGAAACAAATAACAAAAAACGATAAAACCAGACAAATACTATTACTGATCAGATGAGATATGAATCATGTTCTGCGCGAAAATGCCGCTTCGAAGTCACTCCACAAGCTTGTATTGCTACTGCGCATCTTCAAACCAGGCTTTTTGTCTCGCCTTTCCGATTATACCGACCGTGGTGTTTTACCAAGAAGGTCAAACATCATTGTCTAAAATTTTTAATTAATGGTCGAAAGTGGAATGACATCAATAGTCTATGAATGAAATAGCATTTCAGGTTAATTGTAAAATTGTTCCAAAATTAATTTCAAATAACCAAAAGTACACATTTGGAATAAAATGTTAGTTGACTACTGCGTGATTGTAATATTGTATTAGAACTAAGCACTTTATAAACTCTTAAAATTATTTCAGTAAAATTATTCATCGTATGTCAGTCAGTAGTTATAATTAATTATGAATGAAAATCCTAAAACAACACTATTACAGTATAGCGTAACATTTGGCATCGTATAAAAAGAAATATACATGCTACTGGTATAAATAATAGTGCTCAATCTTGAAACTAAATAAACGGTACAAAATAGTCTCACAAACTTTTAAATTTGTTTAGATTTGATTTATTGAGGTTTTAGAAAGAAACAGGTACCGGTATGTACCACTCAAAAATTATTGTACAACCTCCATATAATGGCAACTCATAATTGTGTTTGGGTTTACCAGTAGGCTGTTATAATAATCAATTCATTCGTGTATATCGATGACTTGGTACCAGACATAGCTATCTGCAAAATTTTCAATTTTGGGATATTTTCACAAACAGACTCACAATAAGATTATCTGTAAGTTCCCAATGTTTCAAAATGGAGCCACTAACCAACCAAAGTATCAAAGTAGTTATGTGAAAAATGTTGATTTAATATTTATTTCTGAACTTTATTTTGCTTGTACTGTAAAATTATGTTTTTGCAGATAGCCATATTTGGAACCAAGCCATAGATATGTTTCTATTGTTCGGTTACGTCTTCTTAACTAATATTCAGTTTAAACGATTAAAATACTGGGTGAAATAGCGGCGTTGAGTTATGGAAAGTAAACAAATCTTATAACTCCGGCGTTTACTTTTAGGCCTATATACGTGCATGTACATAAATGCCTTTGATGGTTAGCACTATCCAAAATATTGCAGCTACCTGTATTTCAATCAAAACAGACCTACTATTGGCAGTTATAAAACTAACAGTACAGGAACACACATATTTTATAGTCCGGTGCATTATTCTTCAAATTGCAGGCACGTATTTAAATTTCAGAAGAGTAGGGCCTATTACTATCGAGTAACATATAAATAATTCCTCTGGCAAAATGACATTTTCTTAGATTCAGTTTTAGAAACTTTTCTCTGCAATACTCACTGTCTTATTAGCCCCCAGAAACTTGTCACGCTTCCTCCTCCTATCGTTGAGCCCAACAAAATTGTATTAAAATTTTCTGGGCCCATCAAACGATACCTGAATGACGAGACATCCCGCAGTGCACTGAAAACAAATTGCAGGGTTTAATACAAGGGACGAAAAACAAACCAAATGATTTTACACCAATGTTGTGACCTGTTCACCATACTTACATAACCGCATAGTAAGTAAAGTAAAGTGATCCCTATACAGGCCATGGCGGCCCAGAGGGTTCCAGGAGGATGAGGCTCCCAGATTTTGGACATTCGGCACATGAAGGTGGTAAGGTTGTCAGCCTTACGCACCGGCCGGGAATCGAACCCGCGACCTTCCGGTTAGTAGCGCAGCGCCTCAACCACTACGCTACGGCGTACCCCACATAACCGCATACATAAAGCATAAATACATATTTACATTTATATAAATGTGTCTTATACATAAAGACCGATGGTGCTTCCAATATTAAATGCTTGATAAATATGTGCAAAATGAATTTTGTTATATGGGTTAAACCATGGAAATTTAACAATAACATGAACAACAGATTAAGAACAGGCTGTGTTACCTAGAAACTGACTTGCTTGTGCTCCATATTCCAACATTCTCAGGTTTAACATTATTGTTCAATGTTTTGAGAAGGTTTTTGATTTTGAGATTATTATTCAATCCTTTGAGAAGGTTTTTGATTTTGAACCACATGACTACAGAATCTCTTTTCTTATTTCCCATTTGCTCTTGAACGATCCATAATTTCCGTCTTTGGCAGCGTACCTGCCTTCCACCCCGGCGGTCCGGGTCCGATTCCCGGCCGTGTAGAGGGGTTATCAGTAACGAAAAATCCCCTCCCTGGGTTCAGGACTGTGTGTTTGTCAGTAGGTTAAGTCTTAGGTTAAAGATAATGCACATTGTGAGCGATTTCTTCATTATTATAACTTCCGCCTTTTCAAATACAGTGTATTTTAATTCCATGCTAAGGAACTGATTCATATTATCATTTATAATTACGTACTGAAGGGTGCTTATATGTTATGGATTCTACAATCTACAGGTTTTGAAGAACATGATAACGTAAAGTTTGACCGTTTTTCATAAAGAAAATAAGAAATAAGAAAGTCGTCGCCAATCATAGATACCAAACCCAAACACAAAATTTTGTTTTCGTACGATTTTCTATTACAAGAGGACGTGTTGCAAAGAGCGCGTATTCAGAGTGGGTGACTTATAACTACCTTTTAGATATTTTTTTCGAAAATTCTTTTGAAGTAAAAGTTTTAGCTCTTAGTATAAGCAACCCATGTGCAAAATTTAAAGAAAATCGTTAGCCTACAGCCGTTTACGAGAAAATCGCGAAAAACGAAAATTTCCCCATGTAAACTCCCCTTAAAATAAGAGAGTTTTGTCGCCAATCTTCGTGTCACATCTTCAGAAGGTACCTGACCCAAATTCAAAATTGTGTTTCATACTATTTTCCGTTCTGGAGCTAGGCTGTTCACACACAGACATGTCTCCGAAAATTGTATTTTTGGATTCAGGGGACCTCAAAACTGTTATTTATGTTAAGAACTCAACTTCGAATTTGGGGGTCGAAAACAATAGGCTACTTCCTCTACCTATAGTACCTATGGCACGGGCAGAGGAAGTAAAAATACCCAGATACGAGCTATATAAACCCGTTGGAAAGGCCAAGGTTAATAGTTTTTTCCATGCACTCTGCACTCCGGCCTCTGATAATCCTAATTTTACAAACTGGGAAATTAATGTAGTTAGCAGGGTGGGCGGGATAACAAAGTGCATAACAAAAGCGAATCAGTGCGCGCACTCGCACCGGCTCTGGGCTCAGTGATGAGTAGATGACGGTGAACGCGGGAGAGAATGTAGCAGTCGTGATTCCAACATGAATGGCAGGAGCGAAATACCAGGTAACCATTACCGTATTCCTATTTTAATAACGATTTACTCATGCTGTGTTGTTAGATCAGTAGTCTGCCTCAGTATCTCATTTTAACAGCATTACATCGATTTATTTAAAATACATTGTCGTAGGATACGATAATGCATTTCTTTTATTCGTAAGAAATTATGGGTGCATTCTGAAGTTAACGGATTTATGTGTTTCGTACAGTGTGCTCAAAACGTTCATGAAGCTTGTAGGTCTGTCATTTTATTGAAAGTTTTCAAAGCGAAGTGTTTTCAAATTAATATAAGTAGTCGAATGAACCAAATTTAAGTTTTTCCCTGATTATTGAAATATAAATGCGTCGTCACAAAAAATTAAATAACAGCAGAGATATATAATTAAAAATAAAATATGAGGATATTTGCCAATTGTCATTCGTAGAAAAAAAAAGTCCACTGAAGTTTTCTTCATTGATTTCAATCTTGGAGCCCACTGTTGAATGTACTTGATGATTGCTTTTATTGATACATAAATTCAGCTCTGAAAGGATGAAGAGAATGTTTTGAAAATGTTTGATAAATGATTATTTGTGAATTAGGAACACGAATGACTTATTAAAAAAACTAACCTAACTTTTAATAAAACTCCTATGTTTACTTCCTCCACCGTACCATAGATACTATAAATAGAGGAAGTAATGTGTTCTACCCTGCCATTTTCTCGAAAACTGCTCCAACGATTTAGTTTAAATTTTGTACATAAAGTGGTTATACTAAGAGCTAAAACTTCTATTCAAAGCATTTTTTCGCAAAAATTCTCTGAAGGGTAGTTATAACTTATAAGCCACCCGTTGTTTGTAGAAACTCAGTCTTGCCTGGTGAACAATATATCTTTGAATCAGGCTGGAACAACTGAATCCGCGTTCTTGCTACACGGTGTCATGTACTGTATCAGATTAGAAAGTGAGAAAGATGTATTGCCCAAGCTTAGGGTAAAGAAAGTTACGTGCGGGCATTAATCATCTTTTATTTGGGTTGTATGTCTTTCGGGGATGCGAGGCAATGTGGTTACAACCAACTTACATGAAGAGAATGTCAGACATAATATTTTTTAAGTGATAGGCTTATTTGGGCATAGGAAGTTATGCTTTTCACATCAGATTTTTTTTTTTCTTCCTTTCTTGGTCAGTCTGTTTCTAGCTGGTTTCCGTCAGTCACGTTTCACCCCGCGGATGATTTTGGTTACACGTTTTCTCGTCTGTAGGACGTTGTTGTAGGTATTGTTATCGTTACTATTATTATTATGCTAATTTAGCATTAAAGAAAATAGGCTGACCATTGATCAACATACCAAAGGCAATTGACATAAATTTTGTAAAACGGAATTAAGTAAGATAAGTAAATCTTGGCGAAGTTGTGTACTGCCGATACTAGAAAAAATATATAAAATAAAGGTAGCCTAAAGACTGATATGCAGTGATATGAGTTAAACTGACAGGCTGTATTTTAGGGTGGACCAGTGACAAATTTAAATAATTTTAATACAGTATTTTATATGTCAGGATCATGCAAATTTGAAATGAAAACTGGCGGGGTCAAACTTATTCCCTCAAGCGTACGTAAGGTTGTGTGTGTGTGTGTGTATATATATAAATCGCCCATCAGAAGAAATGAAATGCATAGATAAGGCATGGCACGCCTGCAGTACATCTACATTATTATTTTGTATATTTTGATTTTTTTTTTTTTAATACCGGCATGTAAGATTTACTTAGTCACATGAAATTTCCTCATACCACTTACACTAAGGTCTTTGTCACATTTCTTCAAAAATGTATCTTTCTAAATTGTTGTAGGAAATTAATGTTTGAAATTATCACACAGTGAGCTACACGGGCTTCAAAAGTCATTGTAAATGGTTCTTCGGGAGGCTTAAATATACAAGTATTCAACATTTCAAGTAATGGGAGATAAGCGGCAAACTTAACAAATGAAAGGGAACAAGCAGTTGATTCTCGAAGTTTATGACCACGATATTAGGCCTACACACTTTGACTTTTTCATCAAATTAAAGAGGAAACTGTACATTACAAAGAAAATAATTTAAAAATGCATTTCTAAATGCTCGTAAAATTATCTAATTTCAATATTATATAATTCTTAAACATACAATCCTATAAAAATTATTTTGTATAGTTAATCTGTATTGTGTATGTATTATTATGTAATATTTATATTTTTTAAATACGTTTTCGAAACATATAAAAATCATTTAAAAATCACATTAATTTTGTTCAACCCGACAGTTGGCCTATTTAGATGCTGACATTTTTAATTATTTGAATAACTTACAGAATCATTAATTATACAACATCTGCAGCATATGCCGAATCGTTGTCACATCTTTTTAACAAATTACTTCTGAATTTTTACGGAAGTAATGAAAAAAACCATGTCATAATTATTTTGTTAAAGTAAACTACATGGGCTAAACTAAACTAAACTCCATGGCGCTATATCCCTTGTGGAATTAGGCCTACAATCCTACCGCTATATAACCTACCAATAGGTAGATGGTAGGACTGGGCGCATGTAGCCACTCACGGCTGGTATTTATGGCTATTTTAACCGGAGCATCTATTTTTTTTTATGTAGTCGCTCATCAGATGTCACAAGGCTGACTACAATGTTCCAAACATCCACACCTCTGAAAAATCCGAAGAGCTACAGGAGATCTAACCCAGAACTGCGGATCCGCAGTCAGAAACGCTAACCACTAAATCACGCAAGCGGCCAACTTCGTGGCCTACTATAGCCTACTATTTTTGGGTTATTTTCTTGAAGTTGTTAAACTGCAAAAGCGTGAAAATTTCGTTTCAATATCATAAATAATTTTCGGTTTTGTGATGTGATTGTAAACGCTTTGTAAAACTTATAAACAAGCTAAAAATTTCGGTCTGGTTGAGTCGGTGTTAGAAATCACTCACTTAAGGTATGGCCAAGTGTTGAGAGTGATTTTCTCAATTATTTGTTCTGGAAACTTGAAATTTTGCACGCTTAGCTAAAACAAATTGAAAAGAAACTTTAAAATTTAATTTTCATATTTGAATTTGTTTTTAAGATATTAACCCGTCAAGAAAACCACCATTAACGGCCGTGGGTGTCGGCATGCTGACCACATGCCCCCCAATCCTGTCATCTGCCATCGGGTGGTAGGCCAAGTCCCTCCAGGGATGTAGCGCCACGGAGTTTAGTTTAGTTTGAGATATTCATTAAGTTAATTCTTTAATTTTTTAAAATCAAAATTGAAAACTTTCTCTTCCTACTGATTTAAAAATATGAACCTGATTTTTTATGTGTTATTATTTGATTCTTGCTTTACAAATTTACTGATGACATTTTTTAAAATGTTTTTCATACTTTTTGTTTGAAAAATAATTTACCCACAGAAATAAAAATTTAAAAATTGACGTATGATTATACAAAAAAAAAAAAAAATCCAAAAAAGAACAAGACTTGTACAGAAAATGTTATAGTGATTTTATTACACACACTATAAAGTACGTTGTGAAACAAATCACAGCTATATTTCTATTTTTATGGGAGAAGGTAGAACGTGGGAAAAATAACATGCAAATAGAAATCGAGAAAACAGGATATTTGAGTTTGCATACACTGGCAGTTTGAAGCGCACGGAGGGTTAAAAACGGTGTTCCATGCGTCCGAACGGCATAACATTTTGCATAGTTGCCGAAATGGCTAAATCAACACTTTTGAAATCCCTTAAGTGGGTGAGGTCTTCGAACATTTTTGGCCATAGCCATAAGATATAATATAGGTAAGTTACTTTTTCATCACAGTAAAGAGGTAACTGTTATTACAAAGGTATGCCTCCCATTAAGCGAAGTTATCAGTTGGGAATACTACCTAGCTATCTCACAACATTATTCACACTCCATAGAACTTGACTTTACTTAAGCACTTTTCAAAAGCGTTGTGCTACATTGGAACATGCAGTGTGGGTGATGGGCTGAAAGGTTTTCCACACGACAGTATATGCAGTGATTTATGACAGGATTCACTTTTGAAACAAAGGCTTGCCAGTACTGCTTGTGGCCACGCTGCGCAGCGTGTTGATGGACCGGAGCATGTGGAGTGCGAGGGCTAAATTCCACAGTGCAGCAGCGACTTACATCCACTTCGCCATTACGATAGGCTTACTTACTCACTCAATGGCAATAGACAATCCCTCAGCAAGCTAAAGGAATACAGTCGAATTTGGTTAATTCGAAGTACTGTATAATTCGAATAAATGCTCATTCCCCTTGAAATTCCTACATAAATGTATGTTAAAAATTGCAATTAATTCTAATTTTTTAAGTTAATTTGGATAAATTGAAGCCAAAATTTATTTCATGTTAATGTTGTAAGGATTTCAAGAGTTCATTGCTTCCAAGAATTCCACAACAATTCTCTATTTCGCTGAAGAACCCTAGTCGCTAGCAGCCAGCAGGTACCGTACTAAAGTGTATTTTTAACCACCATTATCTTCCTCCTGCTGAATAGATGTTCAATGGAATGCGAAGTTCACCCCCTCCGCTACAGTCTTGGAGGGATTCAACACTTCTGTGAAAATTTTAGTGTTCATTCTATCTTCAAAGTGTGCCGCGCTTACCTGAGCCCGCCTTTCAACCATATTCTGTGCCAACTCCATCTAACCATCCCTCACATCCTACTTCCCTTAAATCTATCCTGATATTGCCCTCCCACCTTCGTCTAGGTCTTCCAAGTGGTCTTTTCCCTTTGGTCTCCCATTTAATACTTTTGAGATATTATGTATTTCTTCCCCCATACGTGCAACATGTCCAGCCCATTTCATCCTCCGTGATTTAATTACCCTGATTGTATTCGGTGAAGAAAACAGGTTATGAATAACGTTATTTATGCAGTTTTATTTATTTTATTTTAAATCTACTGCACTAAAAAATAAAAACAACAAAAGAACACTAAAACTCGCTCAATTACATTAATTACAAATGAAAAAATTAACAAATAAAAAATTGCATTACTTTGTGACTTTATAACTGCATGCTATAATTTTTGCAAATAGATTATTGTACCCAATGCATGGTCTTAAAAGGGGAGAATTCCTGTAATAATTTGTTCGTGCATAGTTTATATAAAACGTTCTATTCCATCTACACGTTATAGGAGGGGCATACAGCCCCTTTTTTAATCTCTTAGGTCCAAATATTTTCCCAAAGACACTGTTTTCGAACACGGGTTTTGTTCTTCCCAAAGAGCAAGAAGCCATGTCTCACTCTGAACATTCATATAATTCAAGCGGTAGGATAACTGTCTTATAAATTTTAATGTTTTTATTTCTGGCCGAAGACTAGAAGATAAAAGTTTCTGAATTGCGTTAAATGTAGGGGAAAGCAGGGTAAACATACAGTGAGTTTGGTTGCTACTTCAACATGCACAGCATGAACAGTCTATCGAGAATTTTTATTTTAGTTTTATCTTACCTATTTGGTGGATTTACTGTCTCTTTCTTCCTTCTTCTCGCCCTCTGTGAGTTAGAAATTTCTTGCATATGCCTAGGTCCAAAGCTTGGCGTGACCCGCGAGGTTAAAGCAGTCTTATAGTAATTTTCAGTGTGTGGGTGTAAAATAACTATGGTTACCACTCAACAGAAGTTAAAATTAGAAACATTGTTTTTATTTGTGATTTATTTTTCGCTTCTTTGCACTCTGTTTCTTGAATTTTTCTATGCTTCACAAAGTGTCCTGCATTTAGTCTTCCTAATATAATAGCACATCCCCTCAGTATAACAATAACCCTCATGTTTTTAATAGGCTATTCGTGTACAGTAGTTGCTGATGTTTTTGTAAATTTTTCTCACTTTAAACTCTTTTTTTATTTCATATGTTTTTTACTTCATATTTACTCGTATAAACAGTTAATTTAACTTAAATCAATTATAAGACATTCTGCACTATTATTGGACTTTATAAATATTAGTAAAAGATTTTTAAAAAACTATGAAATTAATACAATAGTCTCGGTATTTCCAGACTCCATAGTCCGATACTTCCATAACTTATATCCGAGCTGAAAAATGGAATTAATAATAAATGAAATAATAAATAAATTAGTTTATCAACCGCCAATCAGTGCGTGAGTGACTTTTACGAGACTAGATACTGACCAGGATATGTCAGGGTTAAGAAGTAAAACCTCTTTTTTTTCTTCTTTTTTTTTCCCCCATTTAAGTGACTATATTCAGCATGCTCCATTACAAAATAGTAATACTATGCTATTTTGTTGCTGCATCTATAACTAGTTATCTACATCCTTAATCCTATAAACTTACATAATATTTACATAAGTGTTAATTGACCATCTACAACTGTTTGAAACCTATAGAATGGACAGATTTTCTAAATTCTTTTAGATATATATTAAATAATTGCTCTTGTGTCACTGGCCATTGTCCTTTTCTTACTTCTATATCGTTTCTTTCACATTTTAACTTTTCGCAAGAATATATTAGATGTTCCACTGTGTGTGCCTCTTGGTTGCATGAGCAAAGAGGATTGTCTATTATTCCAACTCTGTTTAGGTATGATTTGGTCTTGCCATGTCCTGTCAGAATTGCAGTCAGTTCATGTGTAATTTGTAGATTTCGTTTCATCCTTTGGAATGAAGGTCCTGCATGCAACTCGTTTAGTAGGCCTACTTTGTCTCCAAGTTGGTAATTTTTAGGTTATAATTATGAAATATTAAGAAAAAAAGAGCCCTATATTTCAGGCGAAGCCTCGTATACGAATAACGATACATTTTGGTGCTATATGATCCATTCTAGTTTGAATTCTGAAATTACAAAATTGAACCAAGTAATGGTTATTATGAGATCACATATCTACACCACTTATAATGGATGTTTTAGATAAGCTAAATTGATGTTCAGAAATGGCGCAGTTTATAGCATTACATTTCCGAACAATACACATATTATGTGTACAGTATTTGTTTTCGTCACTACTTTCGAGTGTCAGTGAAGAACAATTTGTAAAGTGAAAATGTCACAGGCGCGTGTGAAAAGAAACACAGTTCTTTGCTGAATTCTTTTCAATATCTGTTTTTTCCTTCACCGTTTTTTTTTTTTAAATCTGACAGAGTGTTGTATATACCGGATTTTTCAGTAATTATTAGCCGACAAAAGAAAGAAAGCCAGTGATAGTGACGTCTAAGAGTGAAATAAGCACTTTCATTGTGACCGTTTTTAGTAAAATATGGTGTTTCAATTCAAAATGTAAGCAAGCAAAATCGTTTTATATCAGTATAAGCAAAATAAGCACTATCCAATAAAGTTAAAATTGTTTGTAAATAAATGTCTTGCGAAATACGAGGGACGGAGCATATACGTCTTGGGAACTATTTGACCCTCTAAGTAAGGCGATGGTACCATGATATATTGTATTTCAGGAAGAAAGTGGCATCTCTAGTATGTGGACACATCATTTATTAGCATTGCGATGTATACCTTTAGGCTTTACGAATAGAGGCGATGGTATTGAAGTTGGAGTCAGCCGCCGTGCAGAATGGATATGACAAGATGCGAACAGCATTCTTACCGTCAAAATAGGCACTATGCGATGGAGAAACGGCAGAGAATAACACAAGGAAATTGTGAATTGTGGAGATGGGGAATAATGCCCATCCGTACCAAACTTTAAAGAATCATGGAGTGGGTATGTGTGCTTTCATGCTTCCAACTACCGCAGTACATTAGAGCGGCACGATGCAGTCTTTTATGGATGTATATGGATTATGGGTGTATGTTTTCTTGATAATCCACATCTAGTTCCCATAATCTTTATTACACATAGGCCTACATTCCATGCTTTGCCCTTTCATATCTGCATTTATAAATTTTAAAATAATCCCACATTCTCAAAAGAAAATCATGTGCCCATCACTCGTAAAAATTTCTGGTTATGATTAGGAGTCTAAAAATAAATATGAATTTTTCTTAGATATCTAGGCTCCATTTATAATAATATAATTGTTTAATATCATTGTAATGTTGTAGGCCTACTGATTATTATGGGTTTAATCACTTATATTCCTGTACAAGACTTTCCAGAAGATTCTACATTACTGCATTGCGATTCCTGGGTAAACATAACATTCCATCCTGTTCCGCGTCTGTTTTCTTTCTGCTAAAATTAAACCGCAAAACCGTAAGCTGTCAAATATTTGCAAGTGAAATTTTACAGAAAGTGCTGCTAACGAAGTAGCTGGCCAATACTGTTGTTGCTTTACGCCAATAAGGTTCATAGGGTGTTAGAGATAGAAAATGCTAATTCATTAAACAGACAATCAAAATCAAATGAAGCGTAACCCATGCATAAATTAACAGGGAATAAATTTGTAATTCAGTAGTGTCTCGATATTGTGAGGTGGACGGGACTGGGACTTCGAATTATGAAGAAACTCGGACTTGAAATGACCAAAAAAGCATACGTGCACGAAAAAGTTGCTTTTGTTAAGGAAGGAGGAATAGATTGTATTAAAAGCAAGTTGTTTTTTTACGCAAGATGGCACATGACATCAGCTCTTATGAAACATAACATAAGAAGCGTACCTAGTTCTTACGATTTTATTTACGAGACTAGCATGTGCCCAATTATTTCAAAAATTAAAAATTAAGAGCATAATAGTTAAAGCATTATATTTATTAACACCTAAATCACGTGGACTACATACCACGATTAGATAGCGTCGCCTGGTAAAAGCGACCTCAGATTCGATTTCCTTGGCCCAGAATACCCCTGTACAGTGAGTTTCGTCCAAATCGAACAATGTTTGACCATATTTAGGCCTATCCCTCTTCCGTGTAGGTTGAAAATTTCATATGTCTACGGGCCTTGACATTCTAAACAAATGAATCGACCAGCGTGGGCTTACAACAATCTAGCGATCGCGATGCTTTTATTACCACGGTATGACAAAAATAGCCAAAGCAAACTGCAATTGATTTGACATTGAAATGTATTACTGAAATCTGATGCTTCGACAGCGCTAAAATCACGTTTTCTGCCAGTTTTTTACTCATAACTCGCGAACGAAAGCTAAAATTAAAAATTCGGCTTCGAGGTGCATTCGCCCACCTTTCAGTCCATCTATCTTTAAATTTTCAGATCTTTGCGTTCAGTAGATTTCGATGGGCATCGTGGACAGACAGACAAACAGCATGTGCCCGCTTGTGCCCGCGGCTTCCCCCGCGATAATTATTTCAAATTATAATTATTAACACCTAAATCACGTGGAGTGCATTCCACGATTAGGTAGCGTCCCCTGGTAAAAGCGACCTCAGATTCGAGTTCCTTGGCCCAGAAAACCCCTGTATAGTGAGTTTCGTTCAAATCGAACAATGTTTGACCATATTTAGGGTTGATTATCCTTCTTCCGTGTAGGTTGAAAATGTCATATGTCTGTGGGCCTTGACACTCTAAACAAATGAATCGTCTAGGATGGACTAACAAAATCAAGCGTTCGCGTTGCTTTTATTTTCAAGGTAGGCTATGAGGTATGTTGACAAAAATAGCCAAAGCCATCTGTAAGTGATTTGATATTGAAATTTATTACTGACTAGCATGTGCCCGCGGCTTCGCCCGCGATAATTATTTCAAAAATTAAAAATTAAGAGCATAATAGTTAAATCATTATATTTATTAACACCTAAATCACGTGGACTACATACCACGATTAGATAGCGTCGCCTGGTAAAAGCGACCTCAGATTCGAGTTCCTTGGCCCAGAAAACCCCTGTACAGTGAGATTCGTCCAAATCGAACAATGTTTGACCATATTTAGGCCTATATTGATTATCCCTCTTCCGTGTAGGTTGAAAATTTCATATGTCTTCGGGCCTTGATAATCTAAACAAATGAATCGTCCAGGATGGACTTACAAAATCAAGCGATCGCCCGCGATAATTATTTCAAGAATTAAAAATTAAGAGCATAATAGTTAAATCATTATTTTATTAACACCTAAATCACGTGAATTACATACCACGATTAGATATCGTTGCCTGGTAAAAGCTATCTCAGATTCGAGTTCCTTGGCCCAGAAAATCCCTGTATAGTGAGTTTCGTCCAAATCGAACGATGTTTAACCATATTTAGGTCTATGTTGATTATCCCTCTTCCGTGTAGGTTGAAAATTTCATATGTCTACGGGCCTTGACATTCTAAACAAATGAATCGACCAGCGTGGGCTTACAACATTCAAGCGATCGCGATGCTTTTATTTCCACGGTATGACAAAAATAGCCAAAGCCAACTGCAATTGATTTGACATTGATATGTATTACTGAAATCTGATGCTTCGACAGCGCTAAAATCACGTTTTCTGCCAGTTTTTTACTCATAACTCGCGAACGAAAGCTAAAATTAAAAATTCGGCTTCGAGGTGCATTCGCCCACCTTTCAGTCCATCTATCTTTAAATTTTCAGATCTTTGCGTTCAGTAGATTTCGATGGGCATCGTGGACAGACAGACAAACAGCATGTGCCCGCATGTGCCCGCGGCTTCCCCCGCGATAATTATTTCAAATTATAATTATTAACACCTAAATCACGTGGAGTGCATTCCACGATTAGGTAGCGTCCCCTGGTAAAAGCGACCTCAGATTCGAGTTCCTTGGCCCAGAAAACCCCTGTATAGTGAGTTTCGTTCAAATCGAACAATGTTTGACCATATTTAGGGTTGATTATCCTTCTTCCGTGTAGGTTGAAAATGTCATATGTCTGTGGGCCTTGACACTCTAAACAAATGAATCGTCTAGGATGGACTTACAAAATCAAGCGATCGCGTTGCTTTTATTTTCAAGGTAGGCTATGAGGTATGTTGACAAAAATAGCCAAAGCCATCTGTAAGTTATTTGATATTGAAATTTATTACTGAAACTGATGCTTCTAAAACGCAAAAAAATGCACGTTTTCTGCCAGTTTTTCACTCATAACTCACGAACGGAGGCGAAAATTAAAATTCCGGCTTCGAGGTGCACATTCCGACCCTTTAGTCCGCCTACTTATAAAATTTCAGATCTCTGCGTTGAGTAGATTTCGCTGGGCATCGCGGACAGACAGACGGAAGACAGACGGAAGACAGACAGACGGAGGACAGACACTTCCTTTTATTAATATAGAAACTGATGCTTCTAAAACGCAAAAAAATGCACGTTTTCTGCCAGTTTTTCACTCATAACTCACGAACGGAGGCGAAAATTAAAATTCCGGCTTCGAGGTGCACATTCCGACCCTTTAGTCCGCCTACTTATAAAATTTCAGATCTCTGTGTTGAGTAGATTTCGCTGGGCATCGCGGACAGACAGACGGAGGACAGACAGACGGATGACAGACAGACGGAGGACAGACACTTCCTTTTATTAATATAGAAGAAGATTATCGTTATTCGTGATTTTGTGTGATGATCCTGCTTACGAAGTATGCTAAGGTAATTGTAAGCCTATCAGTCAAGTTATTATCATTAGTCGATTGTTAGCCTATTATTATTATTATTATTATTATTATTATTATTATTATTATTATCATCATCATCATCGTCGTCGTCGTCGTAGATATTTCTTTAGACCGCCTGCGTGGTCTCGTGGTTAACGTCCCGCAGGCCCGGGTTTGATCCACGGTACTTCCTCGGATTTGTCTGAAGTAAGGAGGTCTGGAACGGGGTGCACTCAGCCTCGTGATACAAACTGAGGAGCTACTTGGTTAAGAACTAGCTGCTTCGGTCACACAAACCATAATTAACAGCCCCCCAGGAATGTCGGCATGCTGATGACATACCCCCTAATCCAGCCATCTGCCTATGGTAGATGACGCAGCGGTCGGATGGTAGGCCTAGTCCCTCAAGGATGTTAGCGCCACGGATTTAGATTTAGACATTCTATTATTTCTTCTGACTTTTTTTTTAAAGTGAAATTTGTAGCAATAGATATGAGAGAGGTATCAATCAAAATATTTGTTACTTCAGTTGGAATATTTGTGTATTTAATTCAAGAAATGAAGTTATTAAAGAAAAGCTTTACTTCCATTAAGGAAATTAATAGGAATGTTACACATAGTATGCAGAAGCAACGTCACATTGTCGCAAATTTTCTGTGGGAGATGAAGTGCACTCAAGTTTTCTTTTTCCCAAATTCTTTCAAATGTAACTAACATTAGTGTTGATGGATGTCGGATTTACATGGGGAGGAATGACGGTTAGGCTATTTCTTTCGGTTCACTATAATAATTCAGGGCGTGAAATTTCCGAGCGACCAGAATTCTGATGCGGGCGACAAATAATCAGTTCTGAAAACTGCTGTCCTACGTAGGCCTACTTCACTATTTCCACAGCAAAAATACATTTTTTTCCTCCATATTATATTACTTCCGGAATTTTTTTCCCCAAAAAGCGACATTTTTGTAATTTTGTAACCCCATTGTCCTGTTATAGAAAATTGTTAGTGAACCAATATCTCCGGTTTATTTAGCAGCAAATTAGAAGCAAATTAAAGATATTTATAAGAAGCTTACACTTGCAGTTTATTCACAGTGTTTGCTCCAGCTAGAAAACGAAAGTAAAGTATTAGTCGAGTTGGTTGATTAATTGAAAAACGATATTGTTGAGTTTACGTTGTGGAGTTGGAAATGACAATGATATTTCTAAAATTAACCTTTTTCTATAAACTGTAGAAAATTAAGCACAGCATGTTCGTATAATTTTGTGGTTCAGAGCCTTAATTTGATATAGACCTATTTGTTTTTTAATGTGTTTATTGTACGTATTAGAGTGAAACATAAAGAAAAAACTTGTATAAAAGTGGTAAACAACTAAAATAAAACTATTTTAATATGTTTAAAGACTAATACATATACAGGGTTCATAAAAACCTAAAAATCCGGGCACTACTCATTATTATGCATTGACTCAGTTTCGGTGTAGGTTAAGGAATATTTACAGTATAGGTTTGGAAAGAATTTTTAATACATACAGTATTTGTATTTGTATAGTATGAGTGTCGGCAGCTATGAAGTGGCATGGAGGAATGGTGTTGAATGTTGCCTATAACGCACGGCGTTCAAGCATGTTGCGTGATGATGACACTTTACCAATCTGTTTGTGCAAGACCAATTCTCGCGACAATTTTCTCCGATCAATACAGAAATTCTGGAGGATGAATGGCTTCAGAATATTCACTGATGGCTCTCTGTGCAATGAGTATGTAGTTGCTGGTGTTTACTGTAAACTCTTTCTATCCTATGCCCGGTGGTGGTTTCAGGGGGGTGGGCCTTAGGATCCGCCTCCCTAGATTTTTTCTTTTTCGTTGTTGACTTTTTTTATTCGTCGAAAACCCCCAAAAATAGCATTCAAATTTAATTACATACAAAACAAAAATAAAAGCAAATGCAAGTTGAATAGTAGGTATTTAGCCTATATTCTAGACGCTAGAGTTCGTTGTCTTTAATTATTATAAATTATTAAGTTATTTGATTTGTGGTGTACTATTCAGATCAAGACTTACTTAAAAAAGCTGATATGTCATGGCCCATTCAGATAGAAAATTAACCGTAAACGTAAGAACGTAAACTTAAACGCAAACTTTAGCACGGCATTGAGCATTCGCAATGAAAACTTAAACGTAGATAACAACCAATCACAAACGAGAACGTGAAGAGTTGATAAAATGTCTGCAGCAGACGAAACTACTTTCATGTTTCTATTAAACATGTGTAGGCCATTAAAAATTGAAATCATACAGACATAAAAATTAACAGAATATTATATGGGCTGCATTTACTCGTAGTTCATTTCTTGGGGAACTAATGTTCATACATTTTCCTTCAATGCCGCATCTTTATATAATGGATGCCGTTTATCATAATGACGAGTTTCTCATTCATAGACGCCATCTCTTGGCTACTTCCACTTCCGTCTCCTGTTCTGTTCTCTGATTGGTTGTATCGTTATTTTTCGCATAAACGTAACGCAGAAGCTTGGTGTTTGCAAGGTTCTACGTTACGTTTAATTTTACGTTTAAGTTTCACGTTTACGTGATGCATTGTGAATGGTCACATTGAAAAACATGGCCCCAAACTTTTAAGTTTACGTTACGTTTATGGTAAATTTTCTATCTGAATGGACCATCATTGGTGATTTTAATTTTACGTACATTGTAACAAGCATGTGCCCTGCGGCTTCGCGCGCAATTATTTACTCAACAGATGATTTATTTGGCAGAAAAATCATTATAACATATTTGTTAACACTTACATCGTTTTTATATAAATTGAATGGATTACATAATTTTATTCTTAATTACGAGTATGTTGTTTTTTCCGCAACAAATATAAATAATTCCGTAAGGGCATAAAGATTCAGAAGGAACGATTAAAACGTACACAGACTCATGAACCTTACCCAAATCATGCTAAACAATTAAAACTATTGATGTAAAAGGAAACGAAGAAGCTGATAATTGGGTTTAAAAAGGAACAAAAAATATTAAAAACGACATTGTCCTGCCACTCGACAAAATTGAAAATTAAGGCTTCCTTCAGGACGAAAGAACCGAATTTCTTACCAGACAGATCAGTGAAAAGTAATGGGCCAGAAACCTCAGCAATAGAAACTCTACACCAGAATTGCCTCGAAGTGAAACTGTTGTAGCATTTCGGATGCAACACATGATTGACTTGCAGAACACCTACTCCGAATGAAAATATTCGCCTCACCAAAATGCCTGCTATGTCTTGAATATGCCATTCAAAACTGGGAACAACTTAGGACGTGCTGTACTTTTCAGCAATAATGGGACAAGTCTAATGTACAGCTGTATTGGGAATCCAGAAGGCTAATGACAATTGTTCAAAACCCTGAGGATTAGATTAAACAAATTAAATAAGTTATTTTATTCTTATTATACCGAAACTGTAAAATTTGTAAGCTTAGATTTAGGCTATTTTAATAACAGAACCAAATAGAAATAAAATGACACATGAGGCAAAATAACATTAACAATATTTTTTAATTTATTGCTTGTACGTATTTATTGTATTTTTGTCAGTTCAGTTAAATTTTGGCATTTTTTTAATGGAGCGTTCTGTTTAATTTCTGAGAGACTTTAAAATTAGCCATATTACATATGCTTAAAGGACTTGAAATCATTTCAATATTACAAGCTGATTATTAGATTAATTATAAACTTATGACATTAAAGCTGGGTGTTCTAATTTCTTAAGTAAAATATATTTTCACAGGAAAATCCACTGCTTCTGTACCCAGCTAGTCGGATTACAGAAAATACTTCTACTCACGGTCAGCAAAGAGTGAAGTCAGATCCCTTACTGTGGCCTTTAATAAATCATCAAGTAGATGGTATTCCTAAAGTCCGCAACAGCACCTTGAAAGCTTGTGATTTCGAAAGAGTGCTTCACTAATGCAATATATCAAAATGTTGGGATAAACCAGAGTATTATATGAGGGAAAGACTGTAATTTCTTAAGGAAAGTCCCAACTACTCCTTCTGATTGGAGTCAACCCATTATACAAAGGAATAGTAATATGTGAATTGCCTGACCAATCAGATAAAGGAAGTGGAACCGTAATATCTGAATAGCTCATTATTTTCTAGAAGTCACACTACAACAGTACCAACTTCGATCTCAGTGGAGAACGCTCAGACTTCGATATCTACTCCCCTGATAGGCCAAGCTAGATTAGCTCTTGGTAAGTCATGTAGGAACTTATTAGAGTATTTCGTAATATAATATTATCAAGCTTTCCCTACTAAAGACATTCCGCCACATTAACACTCAATTAATAATAATCAGTTTAATTTTTGTAGCTATTCATACAGGCGCACAAGACCTGGATATTATCAACCATAAATTTGACTTGTCTTCTGAGTTAATAAACTTCATTTTTCCTTTGAGGGTAATTGTTAATGAAGGAAAGCTGGAGAATTTTTAAAGTTAAGTTTCATTTCTCTCCTATATTTATAATAAAGATAGGAGATATACAGTTTTTTGAGGGAATGAGGTGGTAAATATTTCACTTTCCTTCATTGTCCTCTGAGATCTCTCGTTTCTCTCGACACTATCCATAAAACCCTGAGCACAGCCGAGCGAGATTTTATTAAAAATACAAAGCGTCCAACTAAATAGTATGAAACTTCACCTTGATAATTTGCACCCTTCAGTTCACAATTTTTTTTAACCCTCAGCACCTAGACAAAATAGATTTATCGTCTCGTTCACAGGTTTTTTTTTAAAGAAAGTATTATGTTAACATGGAAAAGTAGAAGAGGTGTGATCAATCCTGGACACAGTTCTTCACAGAAAAGCTAACTGGATGGGTCAGATATTAAGAAAAAATGCATGACGTCATCGAAGGAAAATTGGAAGGGGCTCCAGGTCTTTCAAGGAGAAGAATCCAGCTCATGGACAATTTAAAGAAATAAATTATTGTTTACTGTAGCCTAAAAAGAAACCAAGAATAGGAGGAAATAAAAAAAATTTGCAGACAACAAAGCTCAAGGACCTGTCATTATTATTATTATTATTATTATTATTATTATTATTATTATTATTATTATTATTATTATTATTATTATTATTATTATATATCAAATTTGACGCTTCTGAAGGAACAGTTTTTGTAGCTTTTCGTTGTACTCATTATTGCATTTTAACTTTTGACACTGTCGTTGCATTAGAATAGTGGGTCGAAAATAATTGTTAAGAATCTCTGGAAAAGACAGGGGAGCGTGAGAGGGATAGGGAGTGAGACCAAGAGTGAATGAGAGATAGTGCGGGAAATAGAGAGAAGGGGTTATAAAGGAAACGGGGAGATATATGTATGAGAAGGTAAATACAGAAAAAAACAAAGAACAAAAAACGAATACTGCCAGTAGTGGCTGTGTTCGAAATTCCTGAACTTTTAGGTTTGAATTTTTCTCAGGCGTTCTTACAGTTCTTACAGTACTTGTTTTTCTGGGGATGGTATTTCACTTCCTATTATTAGTGCGAATGTTGATAACATTTGGCAACAGTATGTAGGTTTGAGATCTGCAAGTCGCTGAATTGAAGTGGTTTCTAAACGTACAAACAGGGTGTTATAGCCTCCACTAAACAATTGCAATACAAATATAGGCAATCATTAGGGCTAGGATTTCGATGAAATTGCATATTTTTTCCTTGTAATAGAGAATTATAGTTTTTTTCGTATTTGCTTGCATGTATTACGTGAAAAGCAATCTTTTTAGAGATGTCTGTTAGGGAATTTTTTGCATTTTCTCTGTAGTGTCTTTTTTGCACTCCTTAGCTAGTAAGTGTTTCTTACGACAGTTGTTTACATGGTTCGTAACTTGACATTACCACACGCAATCTTGTTGCTAGGGGCGACGGGCGGAAAGTGAATTGTTGCTAGGGGCGACGGGCGGAAAGTTACTTTACCGCCCGCAAATGCTTATTTGCGAGCAGAAATGACCAAGGCCTCCCCGCTTTATAAATATTCGGTTGCCATAAACAATAACAAATGCGAATCCCTTTCTGAAATAAGCACCATTCTTCAAGTCTGTATTTACATAATATTTTCAGGTAATATCACAAGTAACCGTCGTGCAAAAAATAGCATGCAACACACGGACCGTAAAGGCATTTACGGGTCTCGAAAACTTAAAAACCCTCGGCTGCGCCTCGGGTTTTCAATCTGTTTCCTCGACCCGTAAACGTGCCTTTCCGCCCTTGTGTCGCAATATACTATTTTATTCATTTTATTATTTTTAATGCATTTTAGTCCAATTATGTTCAGAAATCCCGAATACAGTAATACAGTAATATATTAATACATTATGCTAAAAGCCTACAATGCGATTTATTAATATACGAGTCTGTTTATGAAACGAGCAACGCAATGGCAAGTCGAAGCTACCTTATGGTTGATTTCGGATTTTTACAACACGAATTTAATTCATTTTAGCACGATATTAAAATTAAAACGAACAGAATTGGTTTTATTTTAAATAAAGGCTATTTATTACGCAGATTTCAGCTGCTAATCTCAAGGTCTCAAGATCGTTCCATGTTCGATAATAATCGATACCACACCGATGTCGGAATGAGAAACAGTATCGAAATGAGTGTCATTATGATGCTGTTACGTCATTCTTTATTTCCCTTGCTATTTTTTCCATTCTTTTTGCCATTAAAATTCATTTTTGTTCATATTTTAATCAATTTTCTCTGCACTTCAAATTTTTCAGTTTTTCATTTTAACTTTGTAACGTAAATTATAAGTTACAATAATTATGCAATGTAAATAATGCCAATTAAAATAAATAATACTCTAGTTAGTCTTCAATGTTGTTATAGTAATTGAATTTGGATAATGCAGTTAGGCCTATTCATTAAAATTACCACTCTAATAACAAGAAATAAAAACACTAAGTAAATTTAGAATATAAAATTTATTTTAGGGTTTTTAAAATAAGATTTAGGTCGTAATTGCCTTTTCTTTTAGGTTTTTTAGTAATTTATACGTAATCAATATCCTAGCACTAGTGATCGTAGAGATCAGGTTTGTGGGGCAGTGTGTATTGCATCTGTTTCTTGTAACGCATCGCGGCTTGCGCCCTGATTTAAATAAACTACACTCAGCGTCCTCCTTCGTTAATGGTTTCCAACACGCGGTCCGTGATACCACAAACAAGAAATCTTCAAACAACTACCTTGGTGATGGAAAAACTACAACCCTATACCTGAACATGTTCCGTAAAAACTGGAAGATATTTACTTTTTTATTTATTAAAATTAAAGGTCCCATCGAACCATGTATGGTATTAGGCCAAATAGTGTCTGAATGTCAAGAACACCAAGGAGTGAAGATGGCATAGGCTACTTATAATGCCGAAATGCGCACATCCAAACTGTCTACAAACCAGAAAGGTACAACGGATGCTATAAAAAAGCTAGACAAACGAACAGTTAAAATATCTTTAACTTACGTCCAGCACATATTATTATATATAATAATATATATTATTATTATCAGTACTATTATTATCAGTACTATTATTATCAGTACTATTATTATCGGTACATGCATTGTATAACACTATCTGTAATAAAAAGAGGAAGTGTTTGTCTGTTTGTCTGTCTGTGCGCGATGCCCAGCGAAATCTACTCTACCCAGAGATCTGAAATTTTAAACATAGATGGACTGAAGGGTGGGCAAATGCACCTCGAAGCCGGAATTTTAATTTTAGCTTTCGTTCGCGAGTTATGAGTGAAAAACTGACAGAAAACGTGAATTTTTTTGCGCTATCAAAGCATCAGTTTTCAGTAATGCATTTCGTTTGTCAAATCAATCAATTGCAGGTGGCTTTGCCGTTTTTTGTCATAACTTGGAAATAAAAGCATCGCGATTTTTTTTTCTTCGATATATCGCATGGAATTATCGATCGTTTCGATTCTGCCGGTCTTCTTAGCCGCGGTAGCTATAGTGCTTTCACATTCGCCAGAGGTTTCAAGGCCACAACTTCTCACGTCTAATATGCCCCCACTGAACAGCAGTAACAGTATTCCCTTTTGCGCAGAGGAGCTGCGCTGTCGCACACACTCATACGACACTAAGGGGGAACTCCCTACTGGCTTATCATGTGACTGGCATTGGAGGGGTATGATGTCATATGAGCGCGGGGTGGGGGTATCATAGGCATGTTACGTTTGGCCTTGAAACCTCTGGCGAATGTGAAAGGACTATAAGTCGTGATGAAGGAGGCTTGTGGCTTCGAGTCGGACGCAAGAATTCAGTTCTCATCTACTACTAATTACATTCTTTAAGAAATCTGTGATAACTTAGTAAACAAAATGTAAACGTTGAATTTCTACATGCCTTTACATTGAATTTCTACATGAATTGCATCTTTGGCATGGCTGTGAAAATCGTTTGATTTATTTTATTAAAAATTTAATTTCGTCAGTTATTTTAAATAACAGCGCTGTTAATGGTCAAAATTAAACAATTTTCATTACATAAATAACTTTTTAAAACTATTATTTGTAACATTTATATTAAGGAACGATTTTTATTGTAAGTATGGACGCTTCAAATAGGCCTGAGTTTCCTAAAACGAAAAGAATTCCACATTTTTTAAAAATGTTTGGGAAACGCTGCTATAGCCTAAAGGAAAATGTGTTCTGGGCGGAAGTCGATCCCAGCATGGCTGATGCCAAAGCCACTCGAGATCCCGGAAATATACCCAATCCTATTCTAAATATCTTCAACTCCTGCACATCTTAATTAGATACATTAACGAATCTAAAATGCAGGGAGAAGGCATTCAACTCCTTGTATCTTTTTCCTCATTACCATATTCGTAGTACATTACTATAACAAAAGGAAGCGCTAATATAGCAGCGAGTGTGTGCTGTTCACGTACAATGTGATCTACTTTCGTCTCTGTTCTGTGTACAAACACATGAAAGGCTGTGAGTTAATTTGGTTTGCACTTAAGCCGTTTTCGCAGTGACAGCAATCACACTTGTCACTTTGTAGCAATGAGTGCTTCCCCTGTCACCCACACGTTCCATTAGTTATGCGAAGCATGCTAGGTTCAGTTCCCGATGCACCCGGGTCCCGGACTTACTGACAATACAACTTTAACAGAGCTTTGAAGTAGGCCTACTATATTTACATTTAACTAATAATTAACTTAATGGTAATCAATAGGTCCCGGATTTTTAGGCTTTTATAAAAGGTATTTTAGCCTTTTATTTTCGTGAAGTAGCCCTTTTTAGGTTTTAATCAAACGATTTGAGCCGTCTTAATAAAACACTAATATTAACACCGAAAATTGTATTCTAATTTTGACACGGTTATTTATTTATTTATTATTTATTTATTTATTTTTTTTTTTTTTGCGACGGCGAGGCGGAACATTTTCGAGTTACGAAGACAAGCGACAAAGTGACATATACACATATACATTGTTAATTTCAGTGCGTTGTATAAATTTATTTTTATTATGTCTCTTCTTAAAATGCACAAATTCACATATTTATTTTCCTTTGCATTAATTGGAAAATCTATTTAAAACACGTGTTTTTCTGCAGAAGTCCTCTTTAACCCCTAATTTTCATAAAAAAAAGTCCTCTTTAGTCCCTATTTCTTTTCAGAAAAAGTCCTCCTTAGCACATTTTAGGCCCTTCAGTCTGATTTAGCCCTTTTTAGGTTCTATAAGATTTATATATTCGGAAGCAAGGGGCATGAAACGGAAAATACTTAAAAATGACTGTAACTAGGAAGCTGGGTAAAAAATAGGTTAAAACCTTCAAATCCGGGCCCTAGTAATCAATATTACAATACACCATATGAAATATAAAAAAATCTGAAATCTTTTTTATAAAGAGAGAGTTGTTTATTATGTTTTAAAATGATATTACATTTTATTATTTATTTTTGATTTTGTCATGCATTATTGTTCTAACGGTGTGTAATTACTTTTAATATTTCAAACTCTATTACATTGGTAATTTTATCCTTAATCGGTCCTTCACACATTCCTTTCGGCAGGCCTTCAGGCTGAGGTATATTTTTAAGTGTTATTGTTTTTCAAACATTCAAATCTCGCCTTATATGAGAGCTATCGAGAAACTAGTTATTGATTTGTAGAGTACTCATCAAGAGCTTTCCAACAATACCCCACAAGACGTGGTTTCAAAAATTTCGAATTTCCATCCGCACATCCCCCACTCGTACCCCCAAACCCCCCGAATCGTTGGTGTCATTGTGAATTCCATAGGGAGTACTCTAATTTATTCAAATAAAGTTTCCCTTTTTACTCATAGGGGCCGAGATATAAATTTTTCAAAATTTCAACCCCCTTCCCCGACCCCCCTTCGGCCAATTTTGCTCATTAACAAACTTGTCCGAACTATTAGGCCTAGAAATAACGTAATAAAATTTGGTTCAAATACCTACAGCATTACGGCCGCTAGCCATAATGCTGTAGGTATTTGAACCAAATTATATATATATCTTATATGTATATGTTTATATATCTTATGTGTATATATATATATATATGTATGTATAAATATATATACACATTATATAAACTTTTGAACGGGCGGTGGTTTCGTACATAGGGAGGCATGAAACCTAAAGATATGAAAGAATTTTTCGAAAATCATGACATTGTTCCGATCCCAATAGGTAGATTTCAACGGGAACTTAAAATTGTATTGAATAAAAATGTCAGAATAATAACAATGATGCTTTACACCAGCAGGAACAGAAGATCTCCACTGTGAGCGGAGAGGCTGCCTCATCACCAAGGGCATCGCAGCTCTCATGGCGGTCACGTACTTGGGCTCTCTTGTCCTCATCGGGCTCCTGGTATTTTACTTCGCACCCCGTCCTACCTTTTCTTATGTCTCAGAGACCAATCCAGGACCACTGAGAAGCAAGCACCACCATATCACTCCGCCCACACAGAAAACAAGAAGTAGTAACCGCTTGCCATCTCACATGGTACCCACACATTACAGGCAAGTTTATAATACAATATTTTATTTATGTTGTTGTTGTTGTTGTTTTCTAATGCCAGACGTTTGATAACAAAGTCATTTGTCCTCTTGCACTCCAATATTTTTCGTAAATATTCTCTTATTTAGCCACTGAAGAACATGTTTTGAGATGTTCCTAGTTCATTTCTTGATTTGAATTGCACAGTGGGCAGTTTGGGGACTGAAATATTCCAGTTCTATGCAGATGTTTCGCTAAGCAGTCATGACCTGTCGCCAGTCTAAAGGCAGCTACAGATGATTTGCGTGGTAGATCAGGAATTATCTGTGGGTTTTGATACAGGGAGTTCCATTTTTTTTTCTTTGAGATTGCGTTGTCAGGTTTTGTTTGTTGATGTCCTTATATGTGGATTTGATAAATCTTTTTAAAGAGTGGAATGTGGATTTGATGACAGGTCTGTAAGCAGCTGTGCTGCCTTTTTTAGCTAAAACATCAGCATTCTCGTTTCCCAGAATTCCACAATGAGATGGTATCCATTGAAATGCAATTCCTAAATTTTAATTATAACCAGCTATATTATATCAGTCTTACTATTAATCCATGGGTAACATTTATGCCAGCAATGTATGCCACCAAGGATAAAAAATGTGACTAATATCTCTGTGTAGACAACTGTATGTGGCAACTGAGGATACTGATAAGATGCACACCCTGTACAGTGGTATTAATTAGAGGTGAGAGCCAGATGCTCGTGAGGGGAAGTGATACATGAGGGAGGAAGCATGGGAAGGGGTAAGAATGTTGAACTGCACCAGCGAGAAGAGAAGCGATTGTAATAAGATGTCTTGTTTCTTAACTACATTATATGGTCTTACCGCACTGACACCCCTCTATACAATAAAAATATATATTGAACTCATCTGCATCTACTGCGTATCCATGCTTGGACTGTCACCTTAGAATAATACCACTGTACATATGTAATAGAATAGAATAGAATTTTATTTACACATACTTTTACATTCATAGTTATCTACATCCACTTTAAACATCTCTTACCTATAAGTCTAGCACTACCCACTAAGAATACCCTCATACTATAACCCCTGGGTTTAGTGTATGAATGGGGATTCTGGTTAACTTACCACACCTTTCTTGATTATTTTACTCTTGGTCTATTTCCTAATTTTACTCATCCGCTTCTCTCTCATTTTTCCTAAATACTCCCTTATATTCCTTGTCTTTTCTTCTCCTCTGAATTTCAACATCTTGATGGTTATTATCTCATTATGAAATTTATCCCACTTTGTACATATGTAATAATAAAGACTACTAATATATGTAACAGCTGGTAGCTTGGTAAACGATTACAATTGAATTTTGGCCTACCTTTTTATTACACTCTGTATACGAGTAGAAAAATTGATATGTAGATTAATCAAGACTTGGTTAATTGGTTACTGTGCTTTGAAATACAGGTTGAGCCTGGTGCCATTTATACAAGATAACAATTTCACAACAGAAGGGGAAGTGTGGATTACACTTGAATGTCGTGCAGTAGCCCGCAACATTACACTCAACATCAATGATATATCAATAACTGAAGAAGAAGTGCGACTCACCCAAGTTCCAGACATAAATATTCAGGTCTGTATAGTTTATTCATTCTTTATACTGTGTAAAGCTAGTATTGAATGTTCAAATTAAAATATAAAATGTTTAAGAAATAATAATATCAGTAACCACAAAAATATAATATGAAACCAGAAACACAACAAAAATACCATCACTTTTAATTTCTTTTTTTCATTAACTTTTATTAATAAAATTAATCATTAATACATCAAAAGATTACCCGAATGAGTAAGTTCTCATGTTTGAGTAAATTATTATTAATACAAAAATTAATAATTAAAATAAAAATAATAGAAAAAGAAATTAATTAAAGACAAAAATTAGCTGCCTAATATTGTGTGGATAAATTCTGAAATTTTATATGGGTATTTTTGTTTGACTGTACTATAATGCAGGGTCGTCGCGTGGTTTGGTGGCGCCCGGGGCAAGATTTCGTCAGGTGTCCCCCCCCCCCCAAACTCAATCCCACGTGCACCACTCGACATTCCACCTGTCTGTAAGGATTCAAGGATTTAAGACCTACAGAAGAGTTCATTATTAGGCTATTATTATTAACAGTATACAAGTAAATCCAGCTGCTCAATTTTGAGCAAATATTTATTTTGGGATAACTTAGCAAATATAAAGTTATTGATGTCAAATATTTATTTGTTCAATAAATACATACAACGTAATTTTTAAAATGCAGTTATAACTAACTTCAAAAGATAAGTTATGTACATCTATCTTATTTTTTCAATTTTTGTTGTTTAATTTTTGCCGTTGCCACGGCGACCCCCTGGTCGCGGCGCCTGGGGCGATCGCCCTGATAACCCCGCCCACGTGACGGTCCTGCTATAATGTTACCTGTTTCATGGTGGTATCTTAATGACCTACATTAAAGATTATAATGGATTGTTACACTGGAGATTTAATTTCTTGTATAATAATTTTCTTTTGAGAACAAAATAAACTTCATTACAGTTGGTGGATCACAAATACAACAAAGATGCTCAGACGTACAGCCTGATGTTAGGCGAGGACCTCGTTTCAGGAAAGACATACAAACTGTACATCAAGTTCCGGGGGCAGATTAATGACCAAATGCAAGGATTTTACAGGAGCAGCTATATTGACCCAAAAAGTAAACAAAAAAAGTATGTACATAGAGATATTTTAGTGAAAATCAAATGCTTTAAAGGAAATGTAATGCATAGAGTCTTATAAATTAGACCAACAAAAAGTGTTAACAGCAAGATGGGTGGAATGACATAACACCTGATAGCACTGATATTTTAATACTATTTCTCTATAGATAACAAAAATTGTTTTAACTTGATTAGGTTGGTAAGGGTTAGGATTAGTATGTATTTTCGGTAATTTGTTTTGAGAATGTGAAGTCTTGAAATGTCTCAACCCTTGTGTTATTTAACATAAAGTATTTTAACAAACATTATAAGATTTGAAGATGTGTTATCTAATTTAAAGGTATTCTGAGTATAATAAAGAGTTAACTAGACTTAAGCCATTCATCTCAATCTTCGGTGATGCATTCCAGTCCAATAATAAAAATAAACATAAATAGTGTTTCACGACTATGATGTATTACAGCAGAGTGACTGCAATGGATTACAAGTAAGCCAGGTTCACAAGTAATCCCAATTAAAAAAATTACAGACATTGCTCTGTGGCCATTTCAAATGGATCAGATTTTGATATGAACACTTTTTCAAATTTCCCCGAATTATGCACGTAACTCTTGAACCAAATGGTATTATAATAAACTGATGTAACAAGCACCAGAATGCTTTTGTTTAATCAGTGATAATTGCAATTATGATATGCAGAAAATAAGTTACTGTATTTTTTTTATTGATTTCTGAGTTAAGCTGTAGATTGATTCATTAAGCAGGGGTTACGGAAGAACTAGGGTCTAAAGTTTGATAAGAATATGTGAAGGAATATGTGGGTAGCATTATTTGTCAAAGCTAACATATGAAGCTGATTTGCATTTGATAAATTCTAATATATTACCATAAAATAGGTGATAAATTAGGCATTACTTCCATACCAGGCAACCGATTTGGTCCAAATCAATAGGCTTCATCCCATGGACGTTATAAATGCGTATACCGAGTTTCATGAAAATCCGATAAAGTGTATTCGAGTCATGCAAACACATGGACGCACAGACATTTCCCGTCCACCACACAATCTCATTCTTAAAATTGCTCCATTCCAGTTTCCATTATTAAGTAGAATTGGTATTTGTTTTTATTATTCAAAGAATATCTTAACTTTACCCAGTCGTTTTTAGCCTACTATTGTAATACTTCTCGAAGAATGGTTTTAGTTCTTTCTCTGCTCTCTCTTGACATGGTTTGCATAATAGATATTTATAAATACTGATGTAAACATTATACATGAATAGGATTGTAAAGAGGTTAAATATGCTGTCCACCCAGACCCTTGTTATCCAGAAATATCTTGTTCGTTGACACATATCATGCTCATGGTGTCTCTATTGACTTTGACAAATGATTACTGTAGACACTTGTAAACACCAACTTCATTCATAAAGTTGAATGGGCTCCAAATTTATCTTGGTGCTGCATGTAACCATTACACTAGCATGGCAACATTCCAAAACAATTCCTCATCTTTAGGCCTATTCTTCACTTTTATTAGAACATTATATAGCATCCTTGGAAATTAGAAGATTACAGCCTCATAAAGCCATTTGTAGTGTTTGCTATACCAGTGGTGGCCACGGGGGGGGGGGGGGGGGGGGGAGGGGGGGGGGGTAAGACGCAGACAGCGTCATTGAAATATCCTGGGGGGGGGGGGCAAAATATTAGTGTTTTATGAATTTTCTGGGGGGGGGGGGGAGTTGAAAATTGTTCCAGAATTAGCGTTTTATATGTTAAAAATAAAAACGGTCAAGTTTTATAACTTCAAAAGGTCCCTTCTAATTCTTTGGAAGTGAATAGTCAATAAATTAGCGAAACACATTTGCTTGTAAACATTAATTTAAGGGGCGATGGGCTTACCACGTGTCCCTCTGCCCTCTCTAGGAGGCCCTACGCCCCAACATGAGGGCATAGGATTCGAGAGAGAGGGAGAGAGAAGAACATTAATTTATGTTAGTATATTGTTATTATTTATTTTATTATATTATTGTTTTGTTCGTATTATTGGTGATATTATTTATTTATTTATTATTATTATTATTATTGTTATTATTATTTTGTTATTATTGGTAACATTTATTATTATTACTATTATAATTATTATAGTGTTATTGTAACATTTAAAAGTGAAAAAGAAGCAGAGAATCGAAATAATATTGTTCAAGAGCTTTAACGTCAAATTACCTCTTTTACACAGGATGAATGCGCTACTTTGTTAATAATACCACTGCTTACATGTGTGTGATATCATGTAACAGCTGATTTGCGGAAATTATGAAGCACAGATGTCAAAGGTGGCATTACTAGAAAAACTCTCTCTTTCCAAGATTTATGCAAGTTATTAAAATATATACACAATTGTTAGTTCTGATCTAATTGCACAAGCCGTCATGGGTTAAATGGCAAATTACAGTCTTATTTAGGCACTTTAATTTCAATACAATAGCTGTAATAAAACAAGACAAGAAAATAAGATGGGGTATGCTGTGGTGGAATTGGTTCAGGCAGTGCACAAAATCAGATGGTCATGTGTTCAATCCCCAATGGAGTCGTCAGTATGCACCAGTTGACTCAATCCTTCTGAAAACACTATGGCCCTGGGAGTTACCTCGCCCATTAATAAAATTCAAAACCAGGAGCATTCCTGGGGTAAAGGTGGCCAGTGCAAACTGCGGAAGATATTAATTAAAGGATCCTTGATCATGTAAATGTTTTTGCTTGCTTCAGTGATCACTACTACCTCTCAAAATAATGTATATTTTTTGCATTTAAAAAAATGTTTGATGTATTCATTGTCGAATTAAGAAACTTGTTTGTATGCAGGTGGTTGGCAAGTACACAATTCTCACCAACAGATGCTCGGCGAGCATTTCCATGTTTTGATGAACCTGCATTTAAAGCATGCTTCACCATCAGCCTGGCTCGACCATCAAACTTAACAACATTATCCAATATGCCATTAGCATTCACCGAACCAATGTGAGTACTTAAGTGTAGCCATTTTTTTATTCTACATAGAGAATTAGCAAACTTTTCAACAAGGATCTATTAATTCTTCAAACATTTTCAGACTCATAGGGAAAGTGATACATCCGCCAGTGACAGCTCTACACAATCTTATCTTCATTTTAATATAGAGCCATCTGTCATTTGTGGAGCTTACTAAAATAAGCAGGCTTGTTCACTAGTGACATCAGGGGCTCCTTGATAAACTCATTGAAAAATAATTGCCCTACATGCGAAATTAAGAAACTAGATCAGGGTGTTCATTTGTCCCGCTTTTCCTGGCAAAATGCACTGCTGTCCTGAAAGTTTTATTGAGAATGCTGAATTGTCCCTCTTTTTATGATTCCAGTTGGCTGGTATTTTAAGCTATATTAATGGACGTTGCTTCAGTGAAGGCCTTTCTTTGATGTTAAAACAAACTTTAATGGGTGCTGACTTTTATGACAAAGTATTAGAAGAATATGCAGTTCTTGATAAAATGCACTGCCTATACTGTACTGTCACAATGAGGCATCTACTTCTGCATAATAAATTAACTACATCAGTCTCAAGAAGAAATTTAAGTAATTTGAGATAATTTGTGTATAGAGACAAAGGTAAATTTTAAATGTTCCCTAAATTTTGTCCCCTTTTTTTCTTACTTTTCTCAATTTGAAAAAAGTCCCATTCTTATATAAACATTATATGAATACCCTAAATTTTACCTTCAAATTTAAGTGCAATTATACCACTCAAATTTAAGTGCAATTATACCACTCACAAATAAATTCCTATTCCGTTTCGAAAGGGTCAGTAGGAAGGGAATAGTGCAGAGTTTATGTGCTAGTTAGATATGACATAGTTTTATCAATACAACCAATACACGTTCACTGAAAACATAAAATCAATTGACTGTGTCTCAGGTCTCAAATTGCAGGATGGAAATGGGACCACTACAATCAGACTGTACCCATGTCAACATACCTGGTCGCTTTCATTATCTCTGACTTGAAGTCACTGGATGCTACTGACAAGAACCTGTCTATGAGTAACAACACTTTCAGGTTGGTAACACCTCCAGTACCTAATTTTGTAATGCCTAACAGTTCATATTTAAACACTTTTCTGGAGTATACATTGATAGCAAAAGTTCAAAATCATATATGTCCTGAGACATGTTTTCTTGAGATAAAAGAATAGCTTACTAATTTATCTTACTTAGAAATTAAAATTACGTTGAAATTATATTATATTGATGGTCAGGACTTGATGTGAGGCAGGATAGCATCTTAGTTCTTTTTTAAATGCCCTGAAACCATCCTGTTACTTTCTAGCAAGTGTCATCATTCCAGAATGTTTTTAACATTATTTTGATTTCAAAATGCAATGTTAATTTTCTAGTGGTGAAACAAAACCTGAATTTAGTTGGCGAGGCTGCTGCATTTATTTTTTCTGTATGACAATACAATATATTAGGCTGTGAATAATTCAGTTTTCCCTTCCAATTCCAGATCCACGGTCAGTTTTGTTATAGTCGAATCTGAAATTATACTGTGTATGTATGTTATAGGCATATGTAGGCCTCTTTTTGCCATTTTTGTGTAAGGCCTTTGCACAGTACTCTTAGAGCAGATCAGACACATCCTGGTTGTTTTTTCATACCATCTTAAGCAGCGTCGATTATACTTGATCCAGTGCTTTAGTTTGGGGTAATGCTATTTCCCAAATTATTTATTTACAGTGTTATATTTTACTTCTTTAATATCACTTGAAAATCATATCTCCAAATTTTACAGAAATGGTGCTACATCAATGTAAAATGTTTGCACTAGAAATTAAAAGCAATTAAAAATCTATAAAATGGTTTCATAGATGTCCTAATGAATTTGGAATAGCTAAAGAATATCTGATGTAATAACAATAAAAGGGAAATTCAATAATTGTTGCATTGAAGTGTAATCCTTATATTCTTTTTTGAATCAAAACATGAAGCTTTATGAGGTTTGCTACATGAACTGTCACAGCACTTTTTTAACTGTAGTTTGCAGCAGTGCTGTACAGAATCGCTTTGAAAAGAATACTGAATTAAATGATTCGGTCATTATATCTGCATGGACTTCGCAAATAATCATGAAGAAAATTAACAGTATTTAGAAACAACATAAGGATAATGTGGATATGTATGTTATTGACAAAAAAACTGTACTTTATTATGTTCTTAGTATATTGTATCTATTCTAATTCACAAAATTTGCCTTTGTTGTCTTTCATTTCTGTTAATACACTCTGTAGCTACAATGGATAACTCTCAGCTATAATTGGTCCAGAACAACAAAGCAGCAGTGATAAATAATCCTATGAGTTTCTTAGCCCAGCCTACACAAATTAAGCTGTAAATACTGTACCAAGATACTGATATTGATTTGTATGTCTTGAAGGTTCACAGTATGGTCTCGGGAGTCTGCCCTATCACAGACAAAATATGCTGCAAGCATTGGGCCCAGGATTCTACACTACTTGGAGACCTATTTTGGTATACCATTTCCACTACCCAAACAAGACATGGTGGCTCTACCAGACTTCGGCTTCAGTGCAATGGAGAACTGGGGCCTCATAACATTCAGGTAAATATCTAAAATTCAAAATAATGTTCAACATCCTGAGCTACTTTGACCAAGAATTATAAATCTAATATGAAAAACATGATTTTCTCTACTTTAAGCATGGATTATGTGATTTTCTTGCATCTTTTCCAAGAGTGTAGTCCCAAAATATTGGATGTACTCATAATTTTTACAATTTTATTTTAACTTATGTCCTCACAGTTGTGGTTAATATGAGATTAGTATTAATAATATTATTCATTTCTACAATAAATTTAGTAAAGTAAATGCTGAATTAGAATTGAAGCAGTTTTATGATTTTGAAAGATGAAATACATCTATTAAAAATCATAATGTGCTCAAGGAATATAGTAAAACTCAGACTGAAAAACTCACTATTTTGTTTCTACTGTAAAATTTTCAATATTTGGTTCATAGTGTCTAATAGTAGAAGCTCCAAAGATTTTCTTTTTGTTGTGCCACCAGAACTTGAAATTTCTTGTACATAATACAGTACAATATAATATAATATACTGTCAAACTGGTTTCTCAGATCAATGGGACTATTGCCAAATATGTAAATAGGGTATATAAATAAAAGACAGGTAAATAAATAAATAAATAGGTAAGCAGATAAATAGCCTAAATTAATAAAGTCACTTGAAAACAGAGGATATACTCATAGAAACAGAAGACATATGTTAGTAAGTAAGTTTAAGCATAGGATATATGGTGTATACCTGCATATAACGTTGACTATACTATTGATTTTTTCCAAACATTGAGTAAGGAATCATATTGTGGAAGTGTTCAGTTATATATACATATATAAACTGGGTGAATATTTTCATCCTGCAGATTGCTAACTACCCAAACTTGAATTTTACATATGGCTGAAAATTCAGGTGCTTACACCACATTCACCAGCCCATCCAATTAAGGTTACGATGTTGTATGATGTTAGTATGCTCTGCTAGCACAACAATTAACATGCTGGATATTTACACTGAAGATCCAGGGTTCAAATCACGGCCAACTGAAATTGATATGATGTAATGCAATGGACAGTGTTTACAGTATATATAACTTCACCACTGCTGTAGCGACCGTAAAGCGATAGCATTGTTATGTTCACTTTAAAAAAAGATTGCAAAGATTATGACCTTAAGTGGATTAAAAATGACCATAAAATTTTTAAAAAGGCGTAAAATTACACATAGCGTATGAAAAACTGAAATACAGTTCCAAAATGGAATATTACAGTAGGACTAAGTGTGTAAATTGCACTTGAAGAGGTTATAACAGGCCATTGGCAGACCTTCCACTTGCTCCACTCACTATTATTTTATGTTTATGTGTAGATTTATGGATATTTTTAATAACCTTGTACTTATAAAATTGACAATGATAGCTCCATTCCAGAATAATATTCTTTATGACTACTTATAACTACTTTATGACTATTCTTTATGTGTGTGTGTTACAGTAATGTGTTCTAATTAAGTTGATGAAATCTTGGATACTTACAATCCCTTATGAAGAATAAAGTATAATAATAAGCATCATACAGAGCTGCAGACACTAGAGGCAGCCAGGCAGGAGTTGAACTAGATCTAGATGAGCAACTTTCTGTCATTACTCTTAAGAATTCATTCAACTACCATTTTGTTGTAGGGAAGCAGCTTTGCTCTATGACCCAAACATCTCAACGGAGGACAACAAGCAGGATGTGGCTGGCATTGTAGGCCATGAGTTGGCGCACCAGTGGTTCGGTAATCTTGTAACACCACAGTGGTGGAATGATCTCTGGCTGAAGGAAGGTTTTGCAACATTCATTGGACATCAAGCTGTTCATCATGTAAGTAAGAAAAATTGACTTACAAATTCATTAAATCATTTTCAAATAAATATACTGTGTTAATATTGACAGAGTGGCAATGTTTGAAAGTATATAAGGTAAAGTGATCCCTATACAGGCCATGGAGGCCCAGAGGGTTCCAGGAGGTTGAGGCTCCCAGATTTTGGACATTCGGCACAGGAAGGTGGTAAGGTTGTCAGCCTTACGCACCGGCCGCCTTACTCATTTCTGTTGGAGGCTGAGTCGACCCCAGGGCCATAGTGCCACCAGAAGGATTAGGCCAGTTGAAAAATCTCAACGACCTCATCGGGAATCGAACCCGCGACCTTGAAAGTATATAACAAATAATATTTCAGTGAGAAACATTAAACATAATATAGTCGACCAAATTAAAATTCAAGCAATCTCAGGTACTGGAAATTCAAAATATTGGACAAAGGTATGTACCGATACGTTACTGCTAAGCTCATACCTAAAAGTAATTTGTGGTACCATATTCATGAAGTGTAGCCTTCATTATTTGAAGAAATTCATATAAGATTAAACTGATCGAAGCCAAATTCATGTGGTCTAATTTGTCTCATTGTTCTTTGATAGTACTTTTACCTTGGATCCATGGATCCATGGATCCACCTTTAGATTCAGATTGCATATCTATTGAATTACTGTACCATTAACATATATAACTTATTTAATAATTCTTTATTGCAACCAAAGGGTCATATTATGATTAATGGAGCAATGGCAGAATGATATATGACACGAGAAGTGGGAGCACTCCAAGAAAAATTGCCTCGACCGCATTTTGTACACCACAAATTCTACATAGATCAACCGAGATTCAATCCTGGGTTACCAGTGGAATGCGAGCAGTCTAATCACTCAGTATGAGGAACATCTTTGATTACTTATCAACGAATAAGTTATGTGTTTATGCTATGATTTTCTTGAAATTTTTACTTCCTTTGGGAAGATGAAATTTGATCCTTGCTTTGTATAATCTGGTGCCTCAAGACAAGGGTGTCCACAAGGGGCAACAAGGGCCCTGAGATTTTAATTTATAGTGAAATGAGTTCTACTACTACCTGCTCTTTTTACGTTTAGGACACAGGTAATTTGTTTTGATTAGGGAGTTTAAGTATGAACTTCATGTCTCTTGTGTCGTTTTTACTTATATCCACTCAGCATCTCTTCCACACGCCTGCACGTTACCACTGCTTGCTTAGAACTATGTTTTTGTGAACTACCGTATTGATATTATTGTACTCTTAAACAGTTTTTATTTCTAGTATCATATGAGTGAAAATCTGCATTAGTGTGAAAATGTTCAATATGACTATGGACATAAGGAAGTAAATTTTTTACATAAAGAGAATAAAAGTTAATACACCTAATTTGACAAACAATGGTTTACAGGTGTGTAAATGTGGTGCAATACAAAGTGTCCTAATTGCCCATTTCTGTAAAATAAATATTATTTTACAGTAACAATTTGACCCCCAAAGGATGATACTGTAAGATAATATATTTTGAATTTGAGCAAAATAAATAGTAAGCAGAATATTTTTGTTAACTGTGACCCGTCTTCTTAACATGTATAGTCCCTTTGCCATTTTCTTAATAATAACATGCACTGTACCTTCTGTATCTAAATTATACAAAACGTCTTCCTAACTGACAGAATTATGTTACCAAATACTTGGAGTGCATTTATGTCATCAAGATGATTGCACAAGAATTTGTAATTATTAATATTTCTTGAAAAGTTTATTCCATTAATTAGCGTCTTACTTCATAATAGATACAGCAATTTTACATTCATCGGATAATGTGGTCAAGCCTGGAAGTATTTCCATAAAGAATGCTATCTACGAGGGTTGATCCAGAAGTAAGGTTCCCAAAGAGCTCCAACCGGACGGGAAGGTGCTAGGCGAAATACAGCAACACCGCTGTGCGCAGCTGTTCCTCCACTCTCGATTCCGCCTGGCCGCGCTTTGCTGCGCCGCTCAGCCTTGGCTCAGCAGCCGTCCAAAATGGAGGTGCTCATTGTTGCTCCCGCCAAGTGCGAGATTCGTTCCGTAAGGATTGTTGGACTCCATTGTTACGGGAGACGAAACGTGGGTGTTTCAATTCACTCCCGAAATGAAAGAAAAGTCCAAACAATGGCGTCACTCAGGGTCACCAGTCGCAAAGAAGTTAAAACAAACTCCTTCTGCTGGCAAAGTCATGACCAGTGTGTTTTGGGATCGTAGGGGGATACTGCTGATCGATTTCATGGAACCAGGGACAACATTCAACTCAGACAGTTATTGTGCAATACTAAGGAAACTCAGGCAGGTTATCCAGAACCGCCGGCGAGGACGACTGACAGCCGGTGTAACGCTGCTTCACGACAACGCCCCACCTCACGTCTCCCGTCAAACCCAGGACCTTTTGACAAACTTTGGGTGGACTGTCACCCACCGTACAGTCCGGACCTCGCGCCTAGCTATTATCACTTGATTCAGAAGTTAAAGGAACACTTGGGTGGCCAACGCTTCTGAAGCAACGATGAAGTCAAAGACGGGGTGAAACGCTTCCTCAACGGGTTGGCGGCGGAGTTCTACGACATAGGGATACAAAAATTGGAGCACAGTCTACAAAAATGCCTAAAAAAAGATGGCGATTATGTCGAAAAATAGAGCAAAGTGTCTTCTTTCCAACGATGTACATTACTATGAGAATAAAAAATGTTGTCTATTTGTAAAATTGATGGGAACCTTATTTCTGGATCAACCCTCGTATTATTTATATCCTTTACAAATTCGTGAATTGGTTATTGATATTATTGCAGGTGGAGCCGACGTGGCAGATCAAAGAAATATTTGTACTAAATGAACTACATAGTGTACTCATGCCGGATGCTTTAGAATCTTCTCATCCCATCTCTGTCCCTGTCGACCACACAGACCAGATAAGGGAGATTTTCGACCATGTTTCATATGCAAAAGGTGATTACTTCTTGAAATAATCTCTCCATCTATTGAAATACAGAATGTAACTTTTTTTAATGTTAATAGTAGAACGATGAATGATTCTTAACGAGTATTTTATGCTGAATTCACTTGTTTTTACAGAAATTTTCCATCACCCACAGTTTTTGAGTATCACGTGTATTATATTTCTCGTAATTATACTTTTTACATATATAAAATGAACGTGAAGTGGATTTTCGACTGCGTTATCAGTAGGGGGTTATCTGTCGTGCAGTTTAATCCATGGAAGGTTCTTCCTCCTTCTTAACCCTTTGGGAGTGGAATACAGATATAACTGATGCGATATTTTTAATTTCTTGCACTTAATTTTGTTATATTCTGTATGCAATGTGAAATGCAGAAAATTCTAAATTAAGTGGAAGAAATTTAAAAATCTTGCACATGGTTAATTCCTTATTCCTTTGACAAAGGGTTAAAATTCATATATTTACTATTATCATTTATGAAAACTCTGAGTATAATGAGCATTATGACAAATTTAGTAGCATTTACAGCCTATTCAAATCACATTAGATTATACAGTGAGTTTCATGTACGAGTTGGCCAATCATGCAGGTTTCTGCATCGCGGCGGCCATAGCTCTAACTCCTGAGCAATCGGGTGAAATATCTACGCAAATAAAGTCACTAATTGTGTAATGAGTCAGGTTCTCACAATTACAGTTAAAATTACAATGAAAATAACCATGTACCTCACCACAAGAGATGTTTGAAATCTCCTTCTCTTGCATCTACACAACACTGGCACATTTTTAGGAAATTTTCTTTCTCGCGCATAATTTCAGCTTCCAAGATAGAGTTGTGATATTGTTAAGTTCTTTTAATATGTGAGAGTTTGAGTTATACACATTATTTTTCTAGTTCAAGTTTGGGTGAAATATCTACGTAACTGAAAGAGAAATTAACTCTATCTCGAAACTGAACTTATGCGCATGGAAGAAAATGTCCTAAAAAGGTGCCAGTGTTGTGTGTATACAAGAGGAGGACATTTCTCTTGTGATGAGGTATGTGGTAATTTTCATTGTAATCATGAGAACCTGAATAATTACAGCGTTAGCTGCTTTATTTGTATAGATATTTCACCCAATTGTTCGGGAGTTAGAGCAGAGGCCACTGCGATGCAGAAGCCCGCATGATTGTCCAACTTGTACGTGAAACATACTGTAAGTGTAACTCATAACATTGCCAGAAACTAGAATAGTAAAAATTCTAACATTTGGATTATCTTTTATTTTTGGTTATTCGTGCATGACTTGTCCCCAGTTAACACAGATAATCGGGAGTCTGCTGTATTTTTGTAAAACCCTATTATAATGACCAGGGCCCGGATTCTGATGACCTAAAATTGTTTGAAAAATGACCTTTAAAATGACCCTACATTTTAAAGAAAATGACTTAATAATTATAAAAAATGACCTAAAAACTGATATTTTATTTATAAAAAATTATTATTATGACACACAAAGTTATAGACTAGTTTGTACATAATAAATTGTAAAAACTGTAAATAACTCTAATGTTGTGAATGTTTTTTTCTCACGGAAATTTATACTGGCACTGAGGAGTCAAACTTCGGCATTTCCTTTTGCGGTCTGCCAGATTATATTATTGTTTATTGAGGGTAAACAAACAACACTTCAAAGAAGGCACCGCTAGCGACGAAAAAAAAGTTAATACACTCAATGTAAATACACGAAAATGACTAAATAAGGAAGCAAATGGCACGAAATTGACAAAATAATGACCTAAAATTGAAATAAATGCCCTAAAAATTTAAAGGTGTATAAAATGACAAAAAATGACCTAATAAAAGTGTATTTCTATAATCTAGAGGCCATGATTAGGATTTATCTACAAGTTGGCAATGTCCATGCAGCATCAATAAAAAGATGACATGTCACCAGAATCCGGGCCCAGATAATGACCATTCCTATGGAAATCTTGCATAGATCTATCAAGGCTGTCATGTGAATATGTACAGTTTGCTGATGGATAGCAGTTCGACAAGAAAACTCAAAGCAATTAATCAGAATTAAACAAAATAGCTTAGTAAATAGAAAAAAAAAAAAGATATGTGTATGCATGCCTAATTTCATGCATGTGACCAACACGCTATCTGAGGAAATAAAATAAAACTTTTCCAATTATATTTTTCTTCACTTTAGGTCAGGAAATTTATAACACTTGCCTAGGACATACAGGAAACAACTACTTAGTATAACAAAATGTTTTATTTATTTCTTTTTATTATTTTAGGAGCATCAATTATAAGAATGATGAATCATTTTCTGGGTGAGGAAACATTCAAACAAGGCCTGAGTAACTACTTAGAGGCCCACAAGTATAACACAGCTCGACAAGATGACTTATGGCAGCATCTTACAAAGCAAGCACATCTTGATGATTCCTTACCAAGTCATGTGACAGTAAAGGAAATCATGGACACATGGACTCTGCAGACTGGCTATCCCGTTGTTACTGTCACCCGTGATTATGGCAATGGCACTGCCGTTGTTAGACAGGTAATTCACAAACAATATATTTATCTGTAAAATACTTCTAGTAGATATATTTGTTTTCAAGTTGGCTGCAATTGATAATATAAATTTAATAGTAAATCGTGAAAAATTCAAACCTAAAGGAACCAAAACTCGAGTGGCCAGATCTACCTACATGAAATAGAGGGCATTAGGGTGGGAAAATGAGGACATTAAAGAAAAAATGAAGACAAGCCGAATGGAAGCCTTGAAGAAATGGATATAACATAGGTATGCAGTTTAGGAACATCAAAGTATATTTATATTGCTAATAAACATGAAATTAAATATATTTTTACAATTTTTTGCATTGCAGATGTTAAAAACCAACATACAAAGTTTACAGAGATTTCCCTGATGATGATTTTTCCTTGCAGGAGTTGGGTTTTTTCAAATCATACAGGTGTAGAACCTATTCCTTAAAGTTATATTGCACCAATGATATCTTTAACAGATTAAATTGTCAACCTATTTCGTACATCTCTCCACTGAGATACAATTAATGAAAACACTCAACATTATTATAAATATTATAAAGAGTTTGGAACTTAACACAGTGAAGTGAATAAATATTTTATTAATATGTGTTGAGAAAATATTGAATTTGGGATCTTTAGAAAAGACACACACACGGACAACTACATAAAAGCGAATGGATACAACCCTAGGCCACACAAGCATGCAATACTTAACAGCTTAACCTATAGACTGATACAGGTACCACTTAATGAGGAAGAGTATAAAAAAGAATACACTCACATTGTAAACACAGCAAGGAAGAATGGATATAGCAAAAGTTTAGTAGATAAATTAATCAGTAAATTCCAGAAACAAAAACAGCTTGAAAGTATCACTATATTACAGAACCAGAAGGACAAATCAAAATACAGGAAATTTAATTACCACCCAGGATTAAACCACAAGTTCCAGAAGATCTTCAATGAACATGGGATTACATTAGCCAATCAAAACAAATACAGCATAAAGAACATTATAATTAATAAGCATAAAAATCACACACCTCAGAACAAAAACCCTGGAATATACAAAATAGACTGTAAGGAGTGCAACAAGGTATACATAGGACAGACCAGAAGGAACATAGATATCAGGGTGAATGAACATTTTAGGAACATTAGACTACAACAAATAGAAAAATAGGCAATAGCTGCACATCACTGGGAGGAGAAGCATGAAATTAATGGAGATGCACAATAAATTATTAAAGTCTGTAAGAACACCTAAAGAACTCTGGATTTGGGAAAGGATTTACATGAAAAAATACGAAAACAGATTCATGAATTTTGATATTCCGAAAGAAGACAACCTAATAGCTAAGTACATTAAACCGACACCAGGGGAACAGGGAGAACCTCCAAACATCGAAGATCCCGCAGCAGTGGCGGCTATTCAGGGGAAGTAGGTGAAGTAGCACTTCACCAGTATTTTCCTTTACAATACGCATTTTTAAAGTTTATTTTCCATATCACGAATTTTGGTATTTACTATAATGTATTTTTACATTTTTGAATTTCCCGCCACGACTGGTGTCAACGCTAGGAGGCAGTGAGCGCCCAAGTCCTGCTAGCATTGAAGCTGAACAAGTATTCACCTCCCGAAATGCATGGGTAGTCTGTTCGACTAAAAAAGGGGGTATGGGCTCATGGAAACCAGCAGTTTTCTCGCTTATCCCACTGTCCTCTTTCTGAGGGGATCAGACTACCCGTGAAGGTGTCCAACAGTTCTCTCAGTCTCCACCAGATTTCTCTGTAAAGAAGTCACGTGATATTTACTTCTTTCTGCATACAGGAATAGTCAAGCGTCCACGGTGCCTTCCATGCATGCGCGACCTTCCAGCTGTCGACATTTGTTCTGTTGTTGTCCACGCATGCGCGATAAATCCAGCAGTTGACATTTATTCTGTTGTTTTTAAGTTCATAACATGGACAGTTTCTTCTTTTCCAATATTTAGGAGGCATGAGATCACGTTTTTAAAAATAATATTAATAAATAAAGAAAAATGAAATAAAAAAATAATTAATAGTAACTTTGAGCAACTTGACACTTTATACAATGTAATTCAACCCGTAAAATAAGTTATTAATCTAGGGAACTTTCAAAAGATGAGTTTAGAATAGGCTATCTCAATATTCAAGGTACTGGAGAAAAACATTTAATTACCAATGAAATGTTCGATGTTCTTTGTTTAGATGAGCATTGGTGCAAAAAGGAAGAACTTCGGGTACAAGATATTAGAAGACTTCACTTTAATTAATAGTTTCAGTAGGGAAAATCACCTACATGGTGGAGTGTCAATTTATGTTAAAACCCCTCTTGTTGAAGGTGGTGGTATCAACGAGTCCTGTAAAAATACAGAACCAGTATTCCAAGATCGTCACGAAATTAATGTAACGCTCAAAATCGTCACGAAATTAGTGAGTTGTGACGGAACGGACTGCACAGAAAACAATCAACTCAATAATTAGGCTTATCCAACATTTTTAAAATCCAAAAATTAAAAATTAAAAAATCCAAAATTTAAAAAATTGAAAATTAAAAAATTGAAAAACCAAAATGAAAAAAAATAAATATTCAAAGATCCAAAATTTAAAAAATCCAAAATTAAAAGATCCAAAATTCCAAAATTAAAAAATTCAAAGAACAAAATTCAAAAGTCCAAAAATCCAAAATTTAAAAAATAAAAAATCCAAATATCGAAAATTTAAAAATAAAAAAAATTCAAAAATAAAAAAAATTCAAAAATAAATAATTTAAAAAATAAAAAATCTAAAATTCAAAATTCAAATTCCAAAATTTAATAATAAAAATCCAAAATTAAAAAGTCCAATAATCCAAAATTCAAAAAATCCAATAATCCAAAATTGAAAAATCCAAAAATTAAAACAAGTTTCACTTCTGTCGCGTGGTGTTCCTGCACACTTTTTTTCTCTTCACCTAATTTTCCGGTCACGAGCCGCCACTGTCCCGCAGTTGACATGTAGTTGAAAATACAGGCGAATGGCCTGTGAAACGCGTCCTACCAAATGATTGGTAAGTGAAGTTCAAGTGTGTTAATCAACTCATATTAATGAAATAAAACACTCAACATTACTGCATTGTGGCCTAGGATGCAAATGGTAAAATTTCAGTTTTTACTGTTATGAGGTTTTGTAATGAGGATATCAATAAATCAATGTGTTCTACTAGTCTCTACTTAAAGACTGAAATTCTGTTAAAAATTGGATTTTGAAAAATTTTCATCAGCAGCCTTTTTAACAAACAGCTGTTATTTATTGTTGTAGGAACGATTCTTGTTGTCATATGATGGAACACACAGTATTGCTAACTCAACGTGGTGGGTACCACTCACATTCACAACTCAGAAGAAGCCTGATTTCAACTCAACACGACCTAACCTGTGGCTAGAGAATGTGCCCACCACAGTGGTTAATGATTTGCCAGGGAAAGGAAGCTGGGTTCTCTTTAATATTCATGAAACAGGTAAGTATTTCAAATGCTAATAACAATTATTGAAGGAAATTGATTTATTGTATAAGCCTTCATGCAACAGCAAAAAGGTTACGAAGTTATACGTACAATCATATTATGCAAAGCCATTTAGCTGGCTCATGAATATCAGCAGCTTGGCACTGCCTGCTCCAACTCTGTCCTGTTGCTCGGTGTATTGGCCAATTAATATAAGTGTGTAATATTAAAAAAATATATCCTTTTAGCTTGGCATACAGGTGTAGGTAGAAATCAAAGTTCATTTTTCTATAAGATTTTGTTAACATTTCAGAAGATTTACAACAATTTTGATCGGGCCCTATATTGTATGCACTAAGGAGTAGTGAATTTTTTGTTCCGCGACCATATATTTTGGTCACTTCTTTTTGTAAGGGTTGGCTGGATAAAAAATTGTTCCAGATAAATGTTTTAGAGAATATTTAGAAGCTTGGTTATAATTACTTTGAACTGATTTGATACTGTGCCTATTAATAGAGTTTGGAATTTTTTTGTCCTTCAAATCCTATTTTCCCACCCCTCGAGCTAATGGTAGGTGGTATTATCAAAAAAATTTTCTAACAAACAGTGGCGCTAACTTATATGATCTCATGGTGCTCAAGCCCACCGAATAAATTTCTGTGTATTGTTATCATCAATATTTATTGCTATTACTAAAAATCATGTTTCTTTGTTGAAATAAAGCAAAAATCAGGCTATTGTTGATATACGTAGTATGATATTCTCTTGTTGCAGTTCATTCATGGTCATTTAAACTCATTCCCCAGTTCATTAAATTTTTTACGTTTTACTCTGTCAGTGCAATTACCATAGCCATCCCCGAAAGAACTTTTTACGCTTTGAAAAGACTAATGACGTATCTGCTTTCATATAAAAAAATAACTTACCATAATCATATTGGTGTTCTAAATAAGGAGAGTACCGAAAATATTGGTTAAATCTAGGGTTGCCACCTTTTGTAAGGCCCTGGAGGGACACTTACCGAATATATGCATATCGCCGATCTTCATACCTAAATTTGTACATGGAATAATTTATTAATAAGAGAAAGATGGTATATATTCGTTACAAAGACAAAACTGAATAGGCTAAGTAACACTAACATTAGAAAAGAAAAGGCTAGCAAAATAATAAAATTCAGCATAATTCGGGATGCTGAAAATGTTCTTAAAATGCGGGATGTCCCGCCAAATTCGGGACAGGTGGCAACGCTAAATGTACCTACATTTTCATCATGAGGTAGAGTTCCATAAATGAAGCCGATGAACTATTACATGGGAATAATAGTTTTTAAAAGTATGTGTGATGGATGTGACACAAAATGAATACCATTACTAGTAGCTGCTGAGAGCAGGATGAGTGATTTTTGTTTTGTTTTTATGGTGCAGGTGCAAGAGCATTTAAATTATGGTTCTGAGGAACTGGGAATTATAAGTTTGCTTGGTATTTCAGTTGATAATTTTTTCCAGGATACTACAGAGTGAACTATGACCACAAAAATTGGAACCTGCTCATATCCAGCTTTCAAGATCTCTCAGTTGTGACACGGGCACAGCTGTTGGACGATGCTCTCAATCTTGCTCTGGGAGGTCGTCTAGACTATCAGACTGCATTGCAGCTTACTTCTGGGCTGCTCACTGAAAAAGAGTACTTGCCCTGGAGTGCTGCATTCTCAGCTCTACAGCATCTCAATACTATGTTATCACTCACTCCAGCTTATGGTAACTTCAAGGTGAACACATAATCTCATTCAAATTCATAAATTAATTATCAACAGTACCGGTAATACCTTCTTCTTCCTTTAGCGTTATGGTCTTCAAAGATCCATGGCCTCCTTCATAATAACTGCCCGTTCCTCTCTATTCTCAGCCTTCTGTATCCATCCCTTAAATCCGATTTTGGTTAATTTAAGGCTTCGTTTCTATACAAATTAAGAACATTCTATGTATGAGGTTCATCCAAAAAGTAAGTTCCAATCACCAATAAAAATTAAAAAACATCAATAAGTAAAAAACATTTATTCCAATATTTATAGAGACTATCAGACTGCATTGCAGCTTACTTCTGGGCTGCTCACTGAAAAAGAGTACTTGCCCTGGAGTGCTGCATTCTCAGCTCTACAGCATCTCAATACTATGTTATCACTCACTCCAGCTTATGGTAACTTCAAGGTGAACACATAATCTCATTCAAATTCATAAATTAATTATCAACAGTACGGGTAATACCTTCTTCTTCCTTTAGCGTTATGGTCTTCAAAGATCCAGGGCCTCCTTCATAATAACTGCCCGTTCCTCTCTATTCTCAGCCTTCTGTATCCATCCCTTAAATCCGATTTTAGTTAATTTAAGGCTTCGTTTCTATACAAACTAAGAACATTCTATGTATGAGGTTCATCCAAAAAGTAAGTTCCAATCACCAATAAAAATTAAAAAACATCAATAAGTAAAAAACATTTATTCCAATATTTATAGAGATTCATTGGCTACTTCTCAACAGTCACCACCGTTACTGAGGCATTTATCATACCAGTGCACCAACAATTGTATGCCCATGTCATAGAAGTATGCCTCCAAACAACTGGAGTCATGAAATCACTGCCATTTGCATTTCAGAGTCATGAAAAGTGGAAATGTTTTCCTGCCAGAAAGATCTTCATGAGATGGAAGAGATGACAGTCATTTGGCACGAGATCGAGGCTGTAGGGGGTTTGGTCGAAGATCTCCCCCATCCGAACTGAAACAACAGATTCAATGTGGTGTTGGTTTATGGAGTTGTGCATTGTTATGCAGAAGTGTAATACCCCTTCTTAGCATTCCACATCTCTTGTTTCTACAACATTCCAAGTCTCTTATTTTCACAATGATGCTGAAGGTATGGGCGGCAGTGACTTTATGACTCCAGACATTGCCAGTAGACTCCTATGACATGGGCACACAAAATTGTTGGTGCACCGTATGATAAATGTCTCAATAATTATGGGACTGTGTTGAGAAGTAGCCAGTGAATCTCTGTAAATATTGCAATAAATACTTCTTATCTACTGATGTTTTTGTATTCTTTATTGGCAATCAAAATTTACTTTCTGGATGAACTATGTAGCAAGAAATAAATCATGTACGTTACACAATTTTCCAGTTCATTTTACCAAGATATCTTTCCGGCAGTTGCTGAAGGGTGCCAATTATAACATTAGGAACTCATTTTTTGCCCTTACATGCTTTGTTTTATCCAAGGGTCACGATGAGAACATGCAAGTGTAGGACTTGATTGGAATAAATGGCTTTTCTCGAGTTTTTACATGGTGTGTAGCTGTCAGCAAGTCATACTCCCTCCGGTAATACCATGAGTGGTAATAATGTAGTCCTAGGAATGTAATTGAACTTAACAATTAATGTTCATTGTCATGTCAAACGCATATGCATCTTAACCCTTAACAATGGATATGAGGTCTGTGTGACCACAGTAAAAAATAAACCATTGCTAATGTCATACACTACCTTCCCTTCTCAAGATCCTTTATCCCCATGTCACTTACCCTTCACCGTTAGTGGAGCCTTGCTAGAAAAGTTTATTTTTGTAGTGGTTTCTTAGACATAATGGTTACATAGGACTTTTTCAGTTTACTATTTTGTGAATAACAGTGAGTGAATGGCCAGAACAATACAAAACTGTTAGGCCGAGTTTTAAGACTGTGATGACAGTTTTCATGAAATTATTTTGATGAAATTTTGCACTGAATATTTTGAGAGAAGACTGTATGTCTCATTTCTAAGGGAATGTTGAAGTTAAGCAACTGTAATTTTGAACGCAACCACTTATTATGGTGAACTGTGATTAATGTCTGGTTGGGAGTGATGGAACAATACTAAATAAGCTTTAAATAGTGATATTTTCACTGAGCCTAAGATTTGAAACTCATTTACAGAAAATGGTATTGGAGTTGATGGATAATGTGTACAGCTATCTTGAGTTTGAGGACCGTCCGACTGATAGCCATCAAGATCTGCTGCTCAGGAAGCATGTACTAACATGGGCCTGCAAAATGGGCCAGGATGACTGTGTATGGAATGCCCGAGGCAAGTTCAACAACTGGATGAACGAAGCACGCAAATTTGAGGCACAAAAGACAGAACCGTAAGTGCTGTTCTCTCTTGTGATTATGTTCTTTCATCTTGACATTTATTCATTGCCCCTGAAGATGGCAATAGAGCGTGTTTCCAAAACCTTACGTTCATTTATTTCACCTAGATGATTGCCCATGAGCTTGTCATATGCAATAGGTATCAAATTATTTTGTTCTTATATCCAACTTTCAGAAAATAGTTTTTCTTAGCTGTTGTTTGGCTCATAGTTCATTGACGGATGGAATATTTTTTTTTTTTAGTAATTACAGCTTATAATGCAATGGTATGACATCCTTAATAAATTTTCTGTAGCTTTTGTTTTGGTTCAAAGAAGTTTTTCTGTAATGGCATCATCTGATACAATAGTACAACCAGATAAGTTATTTTCAAACTATTTCCCAATTAAAAGTTGTTCTGAATAAAGTAATTTGTTTTATGTACGAGCACTGGTTTTCTGGTGTAAATAAACACACAACATTTCGAACATTTCAATTTTACATCTTAAATGAACACAAAACCTTTCCAATTGAAAATTACTTTACATTTTGAAGAAATCATTACAAGAACAACAAAATTGCTGCCTTTATTAAAAATTTACAATGGTACGAATTTAGTTACTTTTTACATTTACAGCAAACAAGAGTTCTCCAGTTCTTTAACATATGAGTTTTGTAACTTCACTACCATATTTTAAGGATAGATTTTTGCCCCTAAAGTAGGCCTTGAAAATGGGATGCTTCCCCCCCTCCCCAAAAAAATCTCATGCACTGTCTTTTGACTTCCAAGATCTTTGTCATGCACACTCCTTTTGACATTGCTAGAACTTTGTTGAGCCAGATACACAATAGCATGCATGACCTTTGTGTGACTTCTCGTACAATATGAGCATGAGTAAGGGAATACCACTAAGTTTGAGTGTGTGTATACTGCAAGGTATAAATTTTGTGATTTTTTAACCCCCTAAAAAAAAGAGTTAAATTTTTGGGTGCGTCTTATACACCAGAAAATCTAACTCTATAGCGACTTCTTGTAGGCGACATAACATGCTTCAGATTATTCTCGCTATCCTTTCAAGGGAGTTATTTTTCCATTCTTCTTCTAAATCTGCTCCAAGTTTGATTATGGTTTGAGGAACAGCTTTCTTCTCTCTCATGTCCCAAACATGGGACTGCATGCTGGCCAATCCATAACACTGATGCCAACTTCATAAAGTACAATCCTGTTCCGCTGTATGTGCCAGGCATTATTGTGTCATTCATCCCCTAGCAGAAGAAGATTCCAGGTACATGGATTGGTATCAAGATGGCCTTCCAGGGTACTGAAATTTTTAGTTAATGATGATCATTTTATCCTAATGCAAGTAATGCTACAGCACACTGCGGAACAAGTTTCTAATGTACTTAATGAAGTTAGTGTCAGTGTTAAAGATTGACCATTGTGCAGGCCCAACCTGAATCCTGTTGAACATGTCAAGATAGAGCAGTTCCTAAAACCACAAATTAATTTCGAGCAGCTGTAGAAGAAGAATGGGAAAATATGTCCCACGAAAGGATTGCAAGAATAATCCAAAACATTGCCACATCTCCTACAAGAAGTCATTAGAGCTAGGGATGGCAACACAGCTACTGAAGTCACAAAATTCAAATAAATGTTTGATACATTAGAAAACACTTGTTTGCTGAAAATTAAAACAAGACTTTGTTGTAAATTTTTAATAAAGGCAACACTTTTTTCTGTTGATGTAATGCTTTGTTCAAAATTTAAGGTTATTCTCAATTGAAAAGGTTTTCTATTTTTTTTAAGGCAGAATTAAGACATAAATAGTTGAATAAAAACACCTTCTTCAATGCACTTTATTTACCTTAGTAAACTTCTGGACGGCCGTTTCGCAGGTGGTGTTCCTGCATCATCAGCAGAGTGTCAACTGCTGTAAGTCAAAGTGAGTTGACACTCTGCTGATGATGCAGGAACACCACCTGCGAAACGGCCGTCCAGAAGTTTACTAAGGTAAATAAAGTGCGTTGAAGAAAGTGTTTTTATTCAACTATTTGTTACACAGCGCTAAAGTCGGACACAAGAATGAATAAGACATAAAATTCAAGTGTTCAGACTGTTCTTTCTGCTAGAGTATGTTGAAAAATGGAAAGGAATGATAATTAATTACAGGTCAATCAATATGTGATGATAATCTGTGGGTACTTTCCTATTTCTAGTTTCATATAAATGTTCATGTGATAGATTAAATAATTAGATTTAATAGTAGGTTAAAACATTTGATAATTCTCATATAATTTTACATGATAAGTGGTTAGATAAAAAAAATTACCTTAATTGAACTGAAGTTTTCTATCAATTGATTTTACTTAATGTTGGCAGGATTTCTCCAAATCAGAAAGCAGTGGTGTACTGTACAGCAATCAGACATGGAGGAGTTGATCATTGGAATTTCTTATGGAACAAATACCTCACATCCAATGTTGGGTCTGACCAGGAAGAGATATTAAAAGCACTTGGCTGTGCCAGGGAGCCTTGGCTACTTAACAGGTGATTTAAGAATAACTAAAAGTAATCAAATATAGCCCTATGCTTTATTTAGGCCAGCAGTTCTCAAACTTATAGTCTAAGCGGCCTGTCACACAGAGCATCGATCGATCAATTCTGAAATTTAAGTGGCTACAAAGCTTCTTCTTCACCCTCCATTTGCCATCGACTGTCGCTTGAAAAACGAACAGGTTTGATTTCACAGACCAATTGATCCCTCACGCTCATTGTTGATTGCTGACGATCGATGCTATGTGACTGGTACCACTACTGTCTATTGGTTCGTTATATCGGTTGCTTGATGTCGCTTGATTGGTTTAGTATGATAGCCCCCTAATGTTAATGCCTCTCTATGATTTTGCATGAAAAATTGGTTTAAAACATTTGATTAACCTTTTTGCTGCTACTGGGGTACAAATTTGTCATATGAAATATTGTATCAAAGTATAAATATAAGACTTTTAGACTATTGTTTTATGTAAAATGTGAGGATTTTTTCCTCTTCTTATGATTGTTATTTATGGATAGCAACTTATCAACCAAATTTGCCTCATCGATTCTAAACTTAGAGCCCACTGATGATTTCACTTGATGATTACTTACACAGAGTGTTAATGAGCAAGACCACAATATTTTACCTGTGTATAAAGGGGACAGAGACAAGCAACTTTTATGATATCAGTGCTCACAAAGGTAAAATGGGGATGCTAGAGGGCATTAAAGTCATTACAATTTGGTGCTCATAAGTCAATAATGAGTTCTTGAGTTTTGTCCATTCTGTAGCGATAATCTTAATGATTTATGTATAGCGTAGAGCTTTAACACTGGTACTCACTACTAAATTGCGGTATTTTGTTACCTGTTGGAGCGCTTTCAACCGCATGGAGCGGCCATCTTCAGCAACTGACTTCCGTGGTGTTGTTGTTGTTGTTGGGAAGACATTTCTGGATAACTGTATCGTACAGCGCGTGCGATTTGAATTGTAACTGTTCGTTTAGGATGTTGGTGTTGTCTTGTGTGGTGTGTCTGTATATTTCATATTGTTCGAGTGTGTTGAGTGTGTGACCTTTGTGGTTAATGTGTAGGATTTCCATGTCTGTATTGATGTCTGCGTATTCGTGTCCTGTGGTTATTATATGGTTTGCATAGGCAGAGTTTGCATAGGACAAACAGGCAGAAGTTTCAAAACACGATACACAGAACACATACGAGCTCTCAAACAAAACACAGACTCTGCCTATGCAAACCATATAATAACCACAGGACACGAATACGCAGACATCAATACAGACATGGAAATCCTACACATTAACCACAAAGGTCACACACTCAACACACTCGAACAATATGAAATATACAGACACACCACACAAGACAACACCAACATCCTAAACGAACAGTTACAATTCAAATCGCACGCGCTGTACGATACAGTTATCCAGAAATGTCTTCCCAACAACAACAACAACACCACGGAAGTCAGTTGCTGAAGATGGCCGCTCCATGCGGTTGAAAGCGCTCCAACAGGTAACAAAATACCGCAATTTAGTAGTGAGTACCAGTGTTAAAGCTCTACGCTATACATAAATCATCAATAATGAGGAGAAGCAGGGTTAAAATTTTCATTAAATTGACTTCTCACCTTCTTAGGGATTGACAAAAATCTGATTCTTAATCAATCATCAACAGTCATATCATAATTTAGTGTGTCCATGATCTGCAAAATCTACAGATTAATCACATGACTGGCTGGCACTGCATTAGTTTTTTTTTATTCATAATTCTGTTACAACGAAGTTCCGTTTGTGTTCTTTTCCTAGTGTTGGAAGATACTGATAGTCATTTTTTCAAAGTTTACCTGACCACTATACCATATCCATTGTTCCTTTGTTTCGCATCATTTCAAACATTAGAAGTCAATGGTGGGCATATCCTTGGAAGATTTTATGCTATAAAAGGAAAATTTAAATCTAGATAACATAAATCTTCTAATAAAATTTGCTTGTCTATGCCCCCTCTACAATATATCCAGGAAAAATATTGCAGTACTGTTCATTAACACGTTGTATAAATGTACAAATCCAGCTCTGAAAGGGTTAACAAACGAACTATTAAGACAGTTTTTAATTTTTTTTAAACCTTTGAAATGTAACTTCTTATTACAAACTATGAACATAAAAGTAGTTTACTTTTGAGGTGCCTGATGACATCGAAGTGAGTGGTCTTTTGATAGGAACCAGAGGCACCATACCACTGAAAACTGTATAATCTTTGAAAAAATTTGGTGTCTCTTGTAAGGATTTTAAGAAAACTGTGCTTCACGCATAAAGAGGTTTCCTTGCTATATTAAAAAACCATTTGTATAGCAAGGTTACAGCTATCCATGATAGCAAGATTTCAACATATGAATACAAGTAATTAATATCGTGTAGTAATTGGTACTACCCGCGTGCCACTTCTTGAGCGCTGGATTTACGGGGAAGTGAGGGTCGGGGGGAACAAAACATAGCTATTCCGCCAGTCTTTCTGCAGTGTTGTCAACCAAAGAAATAATGTTTCAGCAGATCCCGCGTATGGTATTTTATGTAGTGACTTTAATATACAACGATTTTAATGCAGTCCAATAATATAACGTGGTGACGGTATTGCGTAACAATTAATTACACGTCATAAGCCTTTGGTTATCAAATAAGTCATCAAATAAGAATATTATGCATAATATAGGCTCTGGATAACTAATTTTAAGCATAAAGAAGAGTCTTAGCAAAACTTGCTTCACCATTTCGTGTTTTAAAACGTAAGAGAGGTAAGGCATCTAAAAGTGGAGAAAGCTATAGGCCTATTTTTAAATGTATTTAATACAAATTGTGAAAAGTTCGCTCAACTTTCAGTCCATGAAATTGACATCAGAGTTCACGGGATCGTCAGAAATTAGCACATACGGAATTCTTAAAGAGGTGAGGAAAGTGTTGGATGTACAATGAAGTGTTTGTGAAATCAGCAGTTTGAAAGATTGTATTTTTCCCCATAACTCGATGCGTCAGAAAAGATAATGTCAATAAATAAATAAGAATCCTGAGACAGAATGAAAGCTTAGTATTGAAGCCCCTAGATGTCAGGGTGTAAAGCGTACTTCGTGTTTCAATGTTGTCAGCTTAACTTACGAAGTTGAACGAAACCTACCGAATGAGGACTAGGGAGCCGAGCGCTCAAGAAATCGCGTGCGGGTAGTATATTGCACCCTTATTTACTTATTAGTAACTAAATATCTTTGTCAGTTTGGTAGCCTGTATGTTTAGGAAAAGAGCTAAATGATAAATGAAAATTATATGTGGAATCACCACTCAAGAAATGTTCTTTCCAGAAATGTGCATAGCTATTCACATGGTTAACCACAACCGTTCTTATCAGATCTAAATGGAAGTTATGGTTCAGTGCATGAAAAGGTTTCTTATTTTGCAGATATTTGAGTTGGATAACATCCAACACATCGGGGATTCGCAAACAAGATGGTCGTACTGTATTTAATTCTGTGGCGGCAAATGAGGTGGGGCATCCTCTTGCCTTTAATTTCCTAAGAGACAACTGGGATACATTACAGAAATAGTGAGTAGAAATGCAGAAATCTTAGTGTGAAAATCAAATCACACTGAAGTAAAATTCACTGTTCAGTTTAATGCACATGCACATGTAATCGAAATAATTTAAAATCACCACCAATAACTGAAATGTTAAAGTTAAAAGATAAACACCAAGTTGAAGTATGTTATAGGTAATCAGTATTATGATTGGGGCCACCACAATAAATTATGCTTTTACTCCTAAACATAAGCAGAAGTACCTAGGTAGATACTGCTATTGGGAAGAACACAGTGAAGTCATAACATAATGGTTTTTAACACACTAAAAATTCACTCTTATAGTTATTACTAGAGCTGGGATTTTAATGTAGAATCAATTGGAAAATATGTACATAAATATGTAGTGAAAATTGGGGAAATATGTAGAAAAATATGTAAAATCTTCAAAATATGTAATATAAAATATTAAATATTTCATTTCAATTTCTTAACATATGCTCAAGAGACATTGATACGTTAACATTACATTTTTTACTACAGTGAACAGTTATTATTTGATGAAAATGTAACCTATAAACCACATTGTATTAATCTGACTTCGAATATTAGCTCTCGGTCCTATCAAGTAAAAATATTATAATATGAGCAAACACGCAAATTCCAATACTAGAGACATTCATTCATTAAATTTTGCAGCACAGTGAACAATTAAATATTTTTCTTAGTTCTCTGGGGTGAATGATAGCCGTTTGTCAGATAGAATGTTCTTATAAGTGGAAAATGACTGCTCAACATCGCATGATGTGACTGGGGCAAATTTTAACAAAGGAATATTTCCCGGTGAAATGTCCTCAGGACAATCTATAATGTCCCCTTTTAGAATCTGACACACACTGCGAAATGTTGTAAATCCAGGGTTTTTTCTCAAAACGGTTTTTAATTTATTCATTGCACTCTCACCATTCTCCCCATGCACTACACTTAGTCTTTCAACTGCATCTTCCACAACACCAATAGAATCTTGAATTGGAAGTCCTGAAGTTTCCAAGCGCTTGATGCTCTCCGGTAGCCAGCTAAAGTTGCTCCTAATGTAGGAGACAGAACAAACCACTTTGGAATCGCTGAAGGCACGCTGAGATTCACGAATACATGCAGCATTTTCAGGATCAAAAGAATCTACAACAGTCTTTATGTCATCGAAATGTTCACCATAAAAGTTAACTGCTTCAATCCATATTCCCCACCTAGTTAACACTGGTTCTGGAGGCAATGGTGTCCCTGGTAGTTGCTCTTTGTAGGAGTTCACTCGCTGTGGGGCTTTTAAAAACACTTTTTTTGTTGCCGAAATTCATGTGTTGACTTCTGGAAATTTAACTCTTATGTCCTCGGCAACACGTTGCAAACCATGAGCCAAGCACGTCAAATGGAGCATGTTCGGGTAAAATACCTTCAGAGAAGTTGCAGCTTTAAGCATGTATGGTGCTGCATCAGAATATAGCACTAATACTTTCTCTTCTTGAGTTCCGGTAGGCCACAACACTTTTAGTCCATCATTCACAAATCTTGCAATAGTTGAATGATTAGTACGGTCCAGCTCTTTGCAGTAGATTAAACACGGGTTAGAAGCGCTGTCAGGTTGCAACTTTCCTACCATGAGATTTGCTATGTTACGTCTCTTAGAATCAGTTGTTTCATCAACCGAAACCCATATGAAAGAATCACCGATGTACTCTCTTATGCTGTCCATTACCTCATCGTAGCAGATGTGTAGATAGTTTTTGCGTAGTGTTGAATGGTCAGGTATATGTTGCTTGCAGTGTTTTTCCAAGAAAGATCTGAATTCAGGTACTTGAATCTTGTACCATGGAATGTTAGCAGCAATCATTGCACTGCACAAATCCTTATAGAAAGGGTTAATTGGAGTTGAATTTTTCATCTGTGTTAAAAGCATTTGCTTTGTCGGTTGACGTAATTGTTTGTTTTTTCTATGCAGTGCACTTCTTAAATGCTGTTCAAGCTGGGATTTCATAGAGCATCCTATGTGTTTGTTGCAATCTTGACAAATCACTATTTTGCCATCAGTCGTAAAACACTCGTCAATTGCAGTCCATGATTTTAATTTTGAAGACAGCGAAGATGACACTGGTGCCATGTTCACACTAGAAAGAACTGAAGTAAACTGTTCACTTACCCACTTTGATTCTGAATGAAACTAAAAACAGTTTGGGATTTAAGGTTAACTGGAATTCCCAACAAAAGAACAAATTTAAAAATATTACTGGATAATCCAAACAACAGTAGCCTACCTCTTTGAAAAGAAAAATTAGGCATTCTTAAAAGGGAGATGTAAAGTATATAGTAAAAGTATTGAGTGCAGAATTCACAACAGCTTTATGGAATAATTCGCAAAACCATTAGGGCTAATAGGTTTCTTTTCATGTAGTGGTCATGCTCTTAAGTGGCTGTCAATCATCTGTCAACCCTTTCTTACCTGGTATGGTCATTCCTTGCTTTTGAATACCCGTCAGTGATCTTAATCTTCCTATTGTGGCAAGTGACAATATCCACATAGCTTCAGTATAAAATTTATAGAGAAATTTACACATGTGAAACAAGAAAATATTGAAATATGTAATTTTATGTAACATCACAAGAATATGTAATATACTTAAAAATACGGTATGTAAAAATATGTAAAATGAAATTCAGTTACAGTAACCCTAACATAGTGGTTTGTGAAGATATCTCTTTTCCCAGCATCTAAATAGCAAGGAACAAAATATGTAATTACATAGAAATCCCAGCTCTAATTATTACCTTAGGACTATGTAGTTTCAATCACCATTGTGATCATCCTCTGCTACATCTGAAATTTGGTTGACAGAGCTGCTCCCCTCAACGACCAATCTCGGCTCATGGATGCCAACTAGTGGTGGGCAGTGCCGTATTTAAGCCTAGGCAGACTAGGCAGCTGCCTAGGGTGGCTTTTAAGCTGTTACTGTTTTTTTTTTTTTTTTTTTTTTTTTTTTAATATTTTAAACATTTTATTCATAACTCTTCAAAATAGTAAACTACTGTAACGCAGAATGAAATAGAAATGAATAACATTGACAACAATAAGCTCAAATTTAACCAACAATCTACCAACGAGTATAACCTCCTTCGCTAAAAGCAATTAGCAGTTCCATTGTTGTTGTTAATGAAATTTGAACTCTCTTTCCATTTAATTAAACTTTGACATTCTCAATTCAAGGCGGTCTTCGTTATGAGATGCCGCTATCACTGTTATAAGACTAGCCAGTATCAGTAATTCAATACTCATCAGTGCTAATTCATACTTAAAGAAGAGACCGCCCGCCACTAAGCTTAGTAGTGGTATAGTCCAGTTTCATTTGCAAAAGACTGAAGAATTATTTACGATCATCCGTGTCACAAGATAGAGTCAATAGTCTTGCCGTCCTTTCCATGAATTCTGACATTGCACAGCAACTAGACTATGAAGATGTGATCGACAAATTTGCAACGAAGAAAGCGTGCCGTAAACCACTCGTTGCCTGACTTCAGTTTGGTGAGTTCAATATGCACCTGTTTATTTATTTACTTATTTATTATTATTATTATTATTATTATTACTATTATTACTAGCCTACTATTTCAGTTACAATAATGCTTATTGTAGGTTACTTTGTGGTACATTCATGTGGAAATAAGGGGGCGAAAATATTTTTCTCTGCCTAGGGACGCTTAAGTAGCTAAATATGCCCCTGGTGGCAGGTGAACTTATCTTCTGATTAGACTGTATTCTGGTGTTATTTTGAAATTCAGTAAACTGTGTTTGTTTTTTTGATAATTTTTTTTTTCCAGACTGTTAATTCTTCAGGTCTTTCTACTTAGTTTTACATCCTGTTCTGTTCATGTCTCTCTCCCCAAAAATGAGCCACTACTGCAGATTTGTCTTTCTGTTTGAATTTAATATTCCTAATGTGTTCTTAGAATCCAATTTTAATACTCCTTTTTGTTTGTCTGATGTAAACTTTTTCACAATTATTGCAATCTATTTGGTAAATACCTGACTTTTATTGCAAGGTTCTTTATCTTTATGTTAATTTTTTTAGCAGGTTTCTTAAGTTTATTTTATTCTGGGGAGCCAAAATGATATTGAAGACATTAAATACTTTTTGAAATATTTTTTTGCCCCCAAGGATGAAAAGTGAAGTTTCTATATTTGATTTTGCTGCTTTCACTCTCAAAATTTATTGAGAGCCATAATGATAGTGAAGTCATTAAATACTTTTTTGCCCCCAAGGATGAAAAGAGAATTTTCTATATTTGATTTTACTGCTTTCACTCTCAAAATTTAATGCATTGAGAAGTAAGGGGACTGTGTTGAAAAATGAGGTAATTGAAAGTTTTGTATTGTTGTTGCAATAAATTTAAAAAAGAAAGTGCAGGTACTTATTGAGTTACCAATATGAGGGGTGTTCCATATTGATTTACACTTTATTTTTTTTTACATTCACTAAGAACCTTTATGCCTTGGCAGATATTACCGCTTTCTCAGCAAAGTCTTCATTAAGCTGTACATACTTGTGCCACCCAAGTGGGACCTCTTTAGACCCCCTGAGAACCATTTTTTTTTTCAGAGTCTGTCATACCCACCTCAGGACATTTCCTGGAAGTCTGTAAAATGATGTCTGTGAAGAAGTGAGAATACAGTGGATGTGGCAGCACCGGAAACCCCATCTTAGTTGTTCTGTTAATGTTGGTCCCTGGTTCCATCCAGTCAATATGGATGATTCCATCCTTGTTCCAAAAGATTGTGACCATGCGTTTGCCTGCTGAGGGCACTATACAGGACTTCTTTGATGGGGAGCTGCCTCTGTGTTTCCACTGCATTGATTGGGCTATGGTTCTGATTACCACCTATTCAGAGCTATGAAAAAATCTCTGTGCAGACATAATTTTATCAACTTCCATTAATTGTCCTGAGGTGGGTGTGACAGACTCTGAAAAAAGTGGTTCTCAGAGGGCCTAAAGAAGTCCCACTTTGGTGGCAGAAGTATGTACAGCTTAATGAAGACTTTGCTGAGAAAGTGGTTATATCTGCCAAGGCATAAAGGTTCTTAGTGAATGTAAAAAAAATGAAGTGTAAATCAATATGGAACGCCCCTTGTAGAACTTCTTCGATGGAGTTTGGCTCCTGGTACACTTTCAGATGACAAAAAACAGATCACTGCACACTGTTCTTCTTCAGTGCAAACTCTGAGCAGTGCAGCCACGTTTAATGCCCAACAGCACAACACTCAATGAAGTCATAACTGTCAAACATTTCTGTACGAGTGATAAAAGCCATATCTAGCATTTTCTGAGGGAATAGTTTGAGTGTGTTAAGTTATCCTTCTTAGTTTCAAACACTAGATACCTATATAAGGACTTACAGCTTGAAAATTTAAAGTCCTCCATAATTTAATTTTGAATTACATGCAAAATACAAAACCCGGGCGACCCTGGGCCTTTTAAGCTAGTATTATATAATAATATTCACAAAGAATCCATCAATTGGGTCAGTTTCTTTAGGTTTAATGATGTCTTATTTGTTCACAATATATTTCCTTGTTAAGAGAGTATCACAATTGGTACATTGTTCGTACATAATGAGTACTGTAAAATATGAGTCACAAATCTTGTAAAATAAACTTAACTAAAAATGTAATAACCACAAGTTGAATTCTAGATGTAGAACTTTCATTCTCTTAACTTAGGGGGATGACGTTTTCAACGAGGGTAATAGTTTATCTTCAGGTTAGTAGTGTGGATGTGCGACGTCTGCTTTTGCAGGTAGTTGTGATAGCTGATAGTTAATTGCAATTAACTTTGTATGAAGCAAGTAGCCAAAATACTATTACTTTTACCTTGTGTTAAACTTTCAGATTGGAAATAAAATGTATTATTTATATTTGTCACAATTTTATATTACTGTATATACCCGAATACTACCTGCCCTTGAATAATACCCACACCCAAATTTTGGGAAAGGAAATTTTTTTTTCCCAGTTTATTCTTAATTAAACGGTTATAATTAACCGTTACATATCATAAAAGAAATATGGTAGGCTAAATCTATATATATAAAAATGAATGTATGTGTGTGTGTGTGTGTGTGTGTATGTGTCCTTTATGCATTACTACACCATTCATCCGATCGCCATGAAACTTTGGGAAGTTGTTGGGTACATTCCCGGGAAGGTTTCTGTCACACTACATTTTTAATTTTAGCCTTCGTTCGCGAGTTATGAGTGAAAAACGGCAAGAAAACGTGCATTTTTTACGCTTTCGAAGCATCAGTTATTCATTTCAGTTGTCAAATCAATTGCAGAAGGCTTTGTCTATTTTTGTCATACTTTGGAAACAATAGCATCGCGATCGCTTTGGATGGCAATGGATATCTCATGTTATTATAAACGCCAGAGAAGTTAATGATAAGGTGATGATAAGGTAATATTAAATATTTATTTAACGTGGAATATGCTTCTTATGAAAGATGGTTTACAGAAAATTCCGGGGAAGTTGCTTAGTTCGGGGTCCAGGCTACAACATTTCTATATGTAATCATAAGTAAAATCTCTCATGTAGGGTCGTTAAATCTGCCTGAAATGTAACGGAATTATAAGTCTGGACAAATGAATATAGAAACTATGGCCTCAGTAGGCTTATTCCATTTTTCATCTATATAAATAAAAACGAATATATGTCTGTCTGTCAAATACATTTACACACATTTTTTTCATCGTGAGTTTAATCGATTTCAATTCTCATAATCGTCTGAGATTGCAGCAACGCTCGACGGGTAATCTATATAGATCTTCTATATAGCCTACATAAAAATGAATGTATGTGTGTCTGTCCTTTATGCATTACTATGCCATTCATCCGATCACCATGAAACTTTGGGAAGTTGTTGAATACATTCCCGCAAAGGCATGCTACATTTTTAATTGTAGCTTTCGTTCGCGAGTTATGAGTGAAAACGGGATTGAGACGTACATTTCTTGCGCTTTCGAAACATCAGTTTTCAGTTGTCAAATCAATTGCAGATGACTTTGCCTACTTTCGTCATACCTTGGAAATAAAAGCATCGCGATCGTTCGAATTTTGTAAGCCCACCATGGCCGAATCATTTGTTTATAATGTCAAGGCACACAGACAGATGAAATTTTCACCCTAGACGGAAGAAGAATAGTGAATATAGCCCTAAATGGACAAACATTATGCAGGGTTTTTTTAGGCCAGGGAACTCGAATCTGAGGTTATTTTTCCAATGCTGCACTTTCTAATCGTGGAATTCAGGTTAAAGCCGGATTTACAGTTGTTTCATTAATTAGGCCTATCAATCGTTTAATTTAGACCTATGAATGTTTCGTGTGCAAAGTGTTAGTAAATATAATAGTTTCATTATTTTGCTCTTAATTTATAATCTTCCTATTAATTATTGTGGGAGAAGCCGCGGGGATCTGCTATAAGCTATAATAAGCTGTAGCTTATCTAGCGTTTTCTGAGGAAATAGTTTGTGTGTGATAAGTCGGTCTTCCCCATTTCAAATTCTAAATACCTATATAAAGACCTTAAAGACCTCGAGTTTGAAAATCGAAAGTCCTTCATAAGTTATTTTCGCATTTACAAAATACAAAACCCGAGCGACGCCGGGCCTTTTAAGCTAGTTTTAATTATAAAAATAATATGCTTGGTAACAGCCAGCCGAAATCTAGCCATCTTATACGCGCAGCCTAACACTTTCAACATCACACTCCATTCATGAATTCAGTTGTGCCGCAGGAACCCAAACGCGATGACATGCATCCGACCCAAAGTCAGTCACATGGAAATTCACCGAACTATTCCTGCTGTTTGTACTGCACTGTCACTTGCTTGGCATCTCTACGTGTCAAGCATTTTTTCATAACAAACCATGTAGATAAGAAAGCATCTTCTTTGTCTCATTTTCCTTTCATTACAGCTTTGCTACTGTTATACTATACTGTGATGATACTACAAAGCATCGTGCTATATTGAGCCGATATGGTACAATATGTCGAAATTCAGATGAGAGGAGTCTACTATTCAAATAATACCCACATCCCAGTTTTTCATTAGCGATTTTTGAAAAAAATATGCGGTTAGTATTTGAGTATATATGGTAATTATCTGATGGAAGAACAAATCTCAATAGAACCGTGATGGAAATGTTCCCACCAACCTGATAGCCTATTTAACTAAAACTCTACATCATGTAGGCCTAAGCTATTAAGTGGATCAGTAGTGAAATAAGATTCTGCATCTCAGCTTAACTGATCAATTGCTATAAAAAAATAGTACGAGGGTTTGTCAATAAGTAAGGTCTCCAACATTCTAGTCCAAGCTCACAACGTCGGACGAGAGATTTGGCACCACCGCTATGTCCCACTATCTCCCCTGTTTCAAACGAGCCATTGCTGCAGCCGCTGAACCTTTTAGTGTCCGAGATAGAGCTGTTCGAAATGGAACTCCCGATTTCCGTCCCCGTCAAGTGCGCTTACGCGAAGTCATACGGTTTCTTACTGCAAAAAAAAAAGTTCTGCCGATTGAAATTCACAGACAGCTTTGCGAAGTTTATGGAGAGGGATGTATGGACATAAAAAATGTGCGTAAATGGGTTCGTAAGTTTAAACAGGGCCGGACAAATATTCATGATGAAGAACAAAGTGGGAGACCAACAACAGCCGTCACAGATGAGATGGTGGCAAAAGTCGATGAATTGGTGCGACAAGATCGATGCGTCACTACTCGTGAACTTTGTTTATTGCTTCCTGACATTTCTAAAGGTTCCATACAGACCACTTTGAATGACAAATTGATGTTCCATAAGGTTTGTGCGAGGTGGGTTCGCGGAGGCCGCACTTGGCAGGGACGGAAATCGGGAGATCCATTTCAAACAGCTTTATCTAGGACACTAAAAGGTTCAGATGCTGCAGCAATGGCTCGTTGGAAAGAGGGGAGATAGCGGGACATGGCAGTGGCGCCAAATCTCTTGTCCGACGTTGTGAGCTTGGGCTAGAGTGTTGGAGACCTTACTTATTGACCAACCCTCGTATTAACTCTAAATTGTGACATTAATTTATCTAACTCTTCCTCTGATGAATATTAATTCTGTTGTAGCTGAGTGTGGTATTTCTGCTTCCAGTTATGGTGTTGCCTTCTCCAGCATTTCGAGGATGGTTAGTGCCATATCAATGTACATGAATACACCTATGCAGCTTGCACAGGTAAGTCAAGGGCCACACGAGCATTTTTTCATGATATGGTTCTGCTTGAAAACACAAGAGCCAGAAATTCTGCAGTACTCGTTTTTTGACATTTATCCCTTATTTTCACTTCTGTTAGATGTTATCATTTATATCCACTTTCAAGAATTGGCAACCCTATTGTATGCTCTTATTAAAATCTTACAGAAAACAATTATTCAGAAAATTTCAGACTTTTTCAGAAATGGTGTCTGGTTTTGTGTTTAGTTGGAGAAATTACGTGATGAGAATGCAGAGCAACTTGGCACGACAACGCAGAGTTTCGAGCAAGCCATTGAGCAAGTTCGAGCTCAAGTGCACTGGATGGCAAACAGCTATAATGATGTGAGCAAATGGTTAGATGCATATTCTAAATTACGTGGCCTGTAGTTTGTATAAAAGTCAAATTACTTATGTAAATTAATTTTTTGTAATGTAACTGCCAGTGAGGAAAATAAATAAGTGTGGAATATTTCAGTAGCTTTGCATCATCCAGTCATATTGTTCTCTCAAGTTATGTGTGAAATGTAGTTTCAGCATTCATTCTGTGTGAAGTTAAACAGAGGATCAAGAAAACAACTAAGGCAGGCCACACCTTGTCACGTAGCGAATGGCTGCGTGCATAATAGACGATAAGAAACCATTTCTAAACAAAGGAAGGGTTGGGGAGACTTCGATTAATCGATATTGAACCCTGTTATGACTATCGATACTGCCCTGAATTTATTTTGAATTACAGAAAAAAGAGAAGTGCGCATGCGCCGACGGTGAGTCGACGGGAGAAGAGCTGATCCGAAAAAGACAGTAGGGAGTACGTGCCTGACTACGAGAGAGAGAAGTTGAAAAGGCAGAAGGGAGAAGACGAGATTGGGATGTGTGACAGCGGTAGCGACGTTCTGGCATGATGGTGTGTCAGACTTCCATCTAAGGAAATTCTGGTTGTGAACTTCCTTGACACGACTATATGGAGATAGTCATTAATCAGAAGAATACACCAAGTCGGCCAGTACGAGACACCGCTACAGCGAACATCAGCTGTGAGAGTGAGTCGTGACTGCTCGCTCTGAATAAGAGCAGTTATGGACATCAGGAAGTAATGGGAGACAACTCAGGATCGGAGGATAAGTTGGACATCACTGGTTGAGTATAATCGTCTAGACTTTTTCTTATTGTTTGGGGAGTGAGAAAACTGAGATATTCCTTTTTTAAGGATGGTTTCTAAGTCATGTATGGCAATCAGACGCCGTAGGGTATGATAGAAGAATAGAATAGAAATATAGAAGTGAGAATTCTAGAAGTAAAGTGATGAAATCCAGTAATCCAACTACTTTCTATTTCTGGTCTAAGTTAATTATAAAAGAGCAGTCAAGAGCCTAACCGCTGAAGGCTACAGATAGATCTCTTCACTTTAGGGTTTCATGGGTGATTGTTCCACGAATGAATACATAGCTAGGGGCAATTGGTGATGCTCATAGAAACTTTGTTATTTTTGAGACAGGACGCGAGGGGAGTAAGGAAGAAAAGTAATTAAGGGGCATGCTTAGTACTTCTTACGAGGGCCCCTCCCACTTGGGTTTCTTTCAGGTGACGGGTGACTATCTATAAATAGATTTCATGCTGGCCTGTAATGTTAAGTTATGTTTTTTTTATAGAGATTTATCTACAAGCGAAGGTGTATGGAATATGGTAGAGGGGGATAAGAAGTGGAAAGATTGAAGGGCAAAAGAAGGCCTACGAGTGGTAGTGCATTAGGTGTGTACCATTGGAAAATTTACATGTTAGGGTAGAAGTAGAAGTCACTAAAGGGGTTATAGAGAAGCTTACTAATCTGGGCGTGAATTAGTTTCAGTTAGAATTCTAGGGAATTTAGAGACAAAAGAAGATTGGGTGCCCATGCTAAAGAGTAGTAACGTAAGAAGTAGGAAAACTAGAATAACCACCGAGTGAATTAAATCAATGGTATAAGCTGAAGGGAACTCTACTTAAAGAAAGAAAGGGGTTAAAAGATAATAGCTGATGACTGGTCAGGTTAGAAAGAGGAGAGTGAGTTGAAAGATAACAACAAATGATTGGTTAGGTTAGAAAGAGGAGAATAGGAAATTGCGAGTAGTGTACTGATGATAAGTAGTTTATTAGCAAGTACCAGAGATTGTAAGGGGGAGGTGAGGGAACGCCGGAAGTATCCCGAATCAAACAAATAAAATCTGGTAGTAGACAAGGCCTATACCAGTAACATATAAAGAAAAGAAATTTATGAGAGATTGTGAAAGCCATCGATGTTGGAGGCGAACAACGGCCCCACGTGCCTCTAGGAGAGAGTGTCAGGGACCTCTGACATCGATTTACAAAATTTTATTTTTGTTTGCGGCCCATTAATATTTTCCCGGTTGCAGGAGAGGAGTCAGATTGTTTGTAACTCAAGATCTAGACGTCGCTCCTGTATCGGTGGTCTATCGCCACAGTCACTCTGTGGGTATAGGCCTAAACTTCTATTTCTTTCTTCGTGAGACTGTCTTTTCTATCTATCTTTAAATACAATTCTTCATGGACTAAGCTGACAAATAGACTAATATAGGAGACATAGGTGGGATTATTGAGTGTAATCTGTAGAGTAAGGACTGGATTATGAATTGAAAACCTTTATTTATTCAAGAAAAAAAAAACCCAGTATAATATATATATTGAACTATCCTGAAGTTGCAAATGTAAATGACTACACAAGTCAGTAGTAAATTAGAAGAATAATACAAGACGTTCTAGTAGATACCTGAAAAACAAAGAAAGAAAATTAAAGTAATTAATTAAGGATTTGTTATTGTTGAACAGAGAACGTACTTATATAGTTAAAATTGGGTATACTAACCTTGAATAATCAAATATTATCCTACCAATAAAAGTGTTGAATGGTTAATGTAGTGTAAATGTAATTTATTGTATATAAGATTGTTATTGTTGAAAAAAGAAAAAAAAATAATATATTAAATAAATTATGGTTATTGTTATGCAAAGTAAATTAACGTGAAGTTCAGATTTTTGACCCTTATCCTTGTAATGGTTTGAGAGTAGCTGGTTTTTGTGCTAAGTTACATACTTTGGTAGTGAGTATTGAAAAAAGGAGAAAAAGAAGAAGCAGAATAAAAAAAAAAAAACGAAAGGTAAATCCGAACCCAACTCCCGTCTCCACTGTTAATTTAAAAGCTAGTCGAGGGGCATGTAGGTACATAGCCTGTGTATCTATAATTTAATTTGTGTCTGGGCTGATACATAACAAAAAGAAAAGAGGAAGCGTATTGATGATGGCGCCCGTTAATATAAATTTTCATCAATATTATCAAGACTGGGTAAATTGTTAAAAGAGAGAGAAAGTAGACTGAGAGTAGGAAGTTTGCAATCACCCGGTGTCAAAGGTAGTTGTACTGAACGTTGGAATGTGGACTATGCAGGCAGTGTTGTGATGACACGACAGGTGTATGAGTGACCTTGTTTTGTAGGAGTTCAGTAAACTTATATACTACGATTGAGAATAATCACATATTAGTCGTCACAGATTTTGGCGAAGAATTTTGGCGAAGATTTAATCCAAGAAGTTAAGGAACTTTATAGCATAAAGTAAGAAAAGCCCGTCACAGAGTTTGGCGCCCATATCGTGGGGCTGAGTAGTGTTAAAACAAAACAGTATTGCTAATTGTTGCAACTTAATTTAGTTAAAATTGTTAAAAAAAAAAAAAAAAAAAAAAAAAAAAAGAAACCTTTATTCAGTTGAAGTTCCATATTATGATAGCCCATAGCGTGAGGCAGTGATAGTTTGATATCCTAACGTGAGGCGAGATAGGGTTAAAAGAATTTTGGGAGTTAGGTTAGTATAACTGAAATTTATTCTCAAAAACAAATAATAATAATAATAATAATAACATATTTTTGGGAAAAGAATAATGACTATTGACAAGTAAGGACTTCTATAGATGACTAAGACAGACGACTGAACTATTGTGTGTTCTAATCTTTTTTTTCCAGTGGTATTGTTAATATATAAATATGGCTACTTATGTTGATCCGTATGCACAAATAAGAGCAGCTGAGCTAACCCAAGCTATTAGGAAGTTGAGGAAGGCGGATTTAGAGGCAGAATGTGATAGAGTAAAGTTACCGACCACAGGTACAAGGGATGAGTTAAGACAACGCTTGTTAGATTATGCCCGTAAGAACCCTCAGTCATTTCAAGTGTTAATTACGGCTTTTGCTCTGAGTCAGGAAGTTTTGGAAGAAGATTTAGTTGAACATAATATAACGGTACCACAAGATTCATATGGAGATGTAGTGTATACATGGGTTAAGTTAATGCGTAGGAAGGCCATGGCGGTAGCTGATTCAGAAGAAGTTGTACCAGTAGTACCATCGTTTACAATTCAGTTAGAGCCACATAAACCAAATACTTTGGATCTGGTTCGTAAATGGAACATTAAATTCAAACCTGGGGATAGTATTTACTTATTTTTGGAGAGATTGGAAGATTTAAAACAAAGTTCTAAGTTACAGGGTGTAGAGTTATTGTCAGTATTACCCGAAATTTTACAAGATTCAGCTTTACTTTGGTACAGGAACAGATTAACAGATTGGCCTACATGGGAAGCTTTTTTGAAAGAATTTAGAGAATATTATTTGCCTATTGATGAGGAAGACTCGCTTTTGGATGAGATTAGACAGAGAACGCAAGGTCCCAAAGAATCGATTTTTGATTATGTTAATGCTATTCAAACGTTAATGAGGAGGCTGAGTACTCCAATGAGTCCTCAACAAATGATGAAGACTGTTATCAAAAATTTGCGTCCTGATGTAAAATTGTACCTTAGACCTGCAGAGATTCAAACTATAACAGATTTAATACGTGTAGGTAGACAGTATGAACAAATATTGTTAGATTCTGAGAGATATATTCCTCCTCCAACGCAGGTTAGAGCTACAATTAAAGAAACGGCTTATAAACCTCAGAGACAAGTTGTTATACCTTCAGTACATACAGCGCTAGGAATTCAGGGAAAACAGGAACTTCCATCGTCCGAGTTACAAAAGAAACCCAATGTTAGTTTTTCTGCAAAGACGTGGGATAAGGAACGGAATTCAAGTCCTGTAAATGATTCTAGAATGGTTAAAGTAATAGAAAATAAAGAGAGACAGGATGAGTCGAGGGATAATGGTAAAAACACCACTTTGCGTTTTTCAAATAATCAGCGATGTTGGAATTGTGATAAAACAGGACATAGGCAGTTCGAGTGTAAAGCACCTCGTAGAGTTACTCCACGCGCTACGATTAAATGTTATAATTGTAATAAGCTTGGACATAGGTCTATTGATTGTAGGATGCCCCAAGAAAGAAAAGTTAGGCCTACAAATCCCTTATGACAATTAACTAAAAATCAGGCTTGTGTGATGTTAAATATAAATCCTACAGATTTAGTTAATGGAGATAGATGTTTTGTTGAAATTTTGCTGGAGGATATTACATTTATTGCTTTAATAGATTCCGGTTCAGATAAAACTTATGTGGGAGAGAAGGGTGATTTTTTGTGTAAAATGTTAGATTTAGCAGTAGAAGAATCTGAAGTTAGGGTGGTGCAACTAGCAGATAAAACTTATAGTTCTATAACAGGAGAGAGAACTTTTGAGATGAAATTGCAGGACAGGATTTTTCCGATAAAATGTAAAATTATGCCAAATTTAGCAGTAGATATGATTCTGGGCATGGACGTTTTGAAACAAATTGGGTTAGTAGTAGATTTGCAAGATGGGACTTGGTATTTCAAAGATGAACCAGCAAAAATTTTTCAATTTGTTAAGGCTATAGATTTAAAAGAAGAAGATCAACTACATAATATTCTTACCTTACCTACACCTCAGGAAAGGGACAGATTGAATGTGTTTTTGGAAAATCAGTTACAGAAATTTGATCAGTGTACTGGACTTACCGATCTGATTTCTCATGTTATTGATACAGGCGATGCAAAACCTATAAAACAAAGATATTATCCAGTATCACCCATTTTGGAAAAAGTTATACACGCGGAAATAGATAAAATGTTATTGGAAAAAGTTATAGAGCCTTCAAATTCACCTTGGTCGTCTCCGGTAGTTATGGTAAAGAAACCAGATAGAACATGGAGGTTCTGCGTAGATTTCAGAAAAGTAAACAATTGTACTAAAAGAGATAGTTATCCTTTGCCATACATTGAACATGTTTTGAGTAAATTACGACATGCTAGGTATATCAGTACAATAGATTTGAAAAATGGGTATTGGCAAGTTCCATTAGATGAAGCAAGTAAAGAAAAAACAGCATTTACCGTACCTGGTAGAGGATTGTATCAGTTTCGAGTTATGCCTTTTGGAATCCATAACGCACCAGCCTCGTTTCAAAGATTAGTTGATACTATATTAAGAGAAGAGATAGGAGAGAAATGCTTTTGTTATTTGGATGATATAGTACTTATTAGCGAGACATTTGAAGAACATTTGTCCTTGTTAGAAAAAGTCTTAGAGAAATTAAGAAAAGCTAACCTGAAAATTAATAGGGAAAAATCAAAATTTTGTAGAAGTGAATTAAAATATTTGGGTCATATCATTACTCCATTAGGAATTGCTGTAGATTCAGATAAAATCTCGTGTATCCTTGAGTATCCAGCCCCTACAAAAGTCAAGGAAGTACGAGCATTTTTAGGATTGGCTTCTTGGTACCGACGATTCATTCCATTTTTTTCTGAAGTTGTAAAGCCCCTCACTGCACTTCTGAAAAAGAATCAGAAATGGCGTTGGACTAAGGAATGTCAGGAATCTTTTGATGAATTAAAATCGAAATTATCTAGTAGTCCTATATTAACTTGTCCAGATTATACTAAACCCCTAGTGTTACAGACCGACGCTAGTTTTTCAGGACTAGGAGCAGCATTAATTCAGACAGGAGAGGAAGGAGAGGAAAAAGTAATAGCTTATGCTAGTAGAACTTTAACGGTAGGTGAGCAAAAGTGGGCAATAGTTGAGAAGGAATTGTTAGCTATATTGTGGGCAGTTCAAAAGTTTCGTCCTTATTTGGAAGGTTATCATTTTAAAGTATATACTGATCATTTTGCTCTGAAATGGTTAAATACATTACAGAATCCGACCGGACGATTAGCTAGGTGGAGTTTATTGCTCCAGGAGTATGATTTTGAAGTAATACATAGGCCTGGTAGATTACAAAAAGTTCCGGATGCTTTATCTAGAATACACGAAGGGAAAGTTCAAGAGAAAACGGTAGAGGAAGAATTTTGCCTCTTGTTGACTGATAACTCTGAAGTAGTGGAATGGGAAAATATACAAGATGCTTGGTATATTAAGCGGAAGGAGCAAGTACAAAGTAAACCTAAATTTTGGCCAGATTGGAAGGTCGTAGATGAGAAGTTGTACCATTTAAGATTAGATCAGTTAGAACAAACTTTAGAGGGAACAGTGAATAGGTGGAAATTAGTTATTCCGCAAGATTTTAGGATTAAAGTATTGCAGGAATGTCATGATGCACCTACTGCAGGACATATGGGGATAGCTAAAACTTTCTTTAGAATAGCAAACAAGTATTATTGGCCGGGAATGTTTAGAGATGTTGCTAAGTATGTTACTGCTTGTGAAATATGTCAGAGACAGAAGGTGTTACAAACGGCTCAAGCAGGACCAATGCATTTTTACCAGAAAGAGAAACCTTGGATGACTGTAGCTACAGATTTGTTGGGACCTTACCCACGTTCCAAAAAAGGGAACCGATATGTGATTGTATTTCAGGACACCTTTACCAAGTATGTAGAATGTAAAGCGTTAAGGAAAGCAACCAGTAGAGCAGTTACGGAAGCATTTTATGAATTGATTATCCTTAAATGGGGAATTCCGGGATATTTGCTGATGGATAATGGACCGCAATATACTAGTAAATTAATGCGAGAGATAGCTAAAGCTTTTAATATAACTCCTTGTTATTTACCTGTATATTCGCCACAAGGAAATCCAGTAGAAAGAGTCAATAGAGTATTGAAAACAATGATTTCTAGTTACATTCAAAAGGATCAAACAGTTTGGGACGTGTATTTGAGAGAATTTAATTTTGCTATAAATACGGCTAAGCATAGTTCCACTGGATGCACTCCTTATATGCTAAATTATGGGAAGGAGCCTGAAATTATCAGTAGGATTGAAAGGGTGGAAAACCAACCGATTCATAAAGAAATCCCAAAACTTTGGGTGGAAAAACTCAATAAATTGAAAACGGTACGTTTGATGGTTAGACATAACTTAGAAACCGCCTATAAGAATTCGAGTCATTATTATAATCTTCGGAGGAGAGAGGTGAAATTTCGTCCAGGAGATCTAGTGTTAAGAAGAAACTTTAAATTAAGTGATGCCTCACAAGCTTATACAGCAGGTTTAAGTGCAAAGTTTGTCGGGCCCTATATTATAAAGAAAAAGTTCAGTGAAAATAGCTACGAACTGACAAACCGTTTTGGTAAAAAGTTGGGGAAGTGGCACGTCAAAGACTTGAAACCCTTTGTTCCTGGATAAACATTCTTTAAGGCTGGTAAACTAAACAAAAAAAAAAAAAAAAAAATGTGAACAGTGTTAACATTATTTTTTTTATGGTGAGTGGGGGAAGAATGTCACGTAGCGAATGGCTGCGTGCATAATAGACGATAAGAAACCATTTCTAAACAAAGGAAGGGTTGGGGAGACTTCGATTAATCGATATTGAACCCTGTTATGACTATCGATACTGCCCTGAATTTATTTTGAATTACAGAAAAAAGAGAAGTGCGCATGCGCCGACGGTGAGTCGACGGGAGAAGAGCTGATCCGAAAAAGACAGTAGGGAGTACGTGCCTGACTACGAGAGAGAGAAGTTGAAAAGGCAGAAGGGAGAAGACGAGATTGGGATGTGTGACAGCGGTAGCGACGTTCTGGCATGATGGTGTGTCAGACTTCCATCTAAGGAAATTCTGGTTGTGAACTTCCTTGACACGACTATATGGAGATAGTCATTAATCAGAAGAATACACCAAGTCGGCCAGTACGAGACACCGCTACAGCGAACATCAGCTGTGAGAGTGAGTCGTGACTGCTCGCTCTGAATAAGAGCAGTTATGGACATCAGGAAGTAATGGGAGACAACTCAGGATCGGAGGATAAGTTGGACATCACTGGTTGAGTATAATCGTCTAGACTTTTTCTTATTGTTTGGGGAGTGAGAAAACTGAGATATTCCTTTTTTAAGGATGGTTTCTAAGTCATGTATGGCAATCAGACGCCGTAGGGTATGATAGAAGAATAGAATAGAAATATAGAAGTGAGAATTCTAGAAGTAAAGTGATGAAATCCAGTAATCCAACTACTTTCTATTTCTGGTCTAAGTTAATTATAAAAGAGCAGTCAAGAGCCTAACCGCTGAAGGCTACAGATAGATCTCTTCACTTTAGGGTTTCATGGGTGATTGTTCCACGAATGAATACATAGCTAGGGGCAATTGGTGATGCTCATAGAAACTTTGTTATTTTTGAGACAGGACGCGAGGGGAGTAAGGAAGAAAAGTAATTAAGGGGCATGCTTAGTACTTCTTACGAGGGCCCCTCCCACTTGGGTTTCTTTCAGGTGACGGGTGACTATCTATAAATAGATTTCATGCTGGCCTGTAATGTTAAGTTATGTTTTTTTTATAGAGATTTATCTACAAGCGAAGGTGTATGGAATATGGTAGAGGGGGATAAGAAGTGGAAAGATTGAAGGGCAAAAGAAGGCCTACGAGTGGTAGTGCATTAGGTGTGTACCATTGGAAAATTTACATGTTAGGGTAGAAGTAGAAGTCACTAAAGGGGTTATAGAGAAGCTTACTAATCTGGGCGTGAATTAGTTTCAGTTAGAATTCTAGGGAATTTAGAGACAAAAGAAGATTGGGTGCCCATGCTAAAGAGTAGTAACGTAAGAAGTAGGAAAACTAGAATAACCACCGAGTGAATTAAATCAATGGTATAAGCTGAAGGGAACTCTACTTAAAGAAAGAAAGGGGTTAAAAGATAATAGCTGATGACTGGTCAGGTTAGAAAGAGGAGAGTGAGTTGAAAGATAACAACAAATGATTGGTTAGGTTAGAAAGAGGAGAATAGGAAATTGCGAGTAGTGTACTGATGATAAGTAGTTTATTAGCAAGTACCAGAGATTGTAAGGGGGAGGTGAGGGAACGCCGGAAGTATCCCGAATCAAACAAATAAAATCTGGTAGTAGACAAGGCCTATACCAGTAACATATAAAGAAAAGAAATTTATGAGAGATTGTGAAAGCCATCGATGTTGGAGGCGAACAACGGCCCCACGTGCCTCTAGGAGAGAGTGTCAGGGACCTCTGACATCGATTTACAAAATTTTATTTTTGTTTGCGGCCCATTAATATTTTCCCGGTTGCAGGAGAGGAGTCAGATTGTTTGTAACTCAAGATCTAGACGTCGCTCCTGTATCGGTGGTCTATCGCCACAGTCACTCTGTGGGTATAGGCCTAAACTTCTATTTCTTTCTTCGTGAGACTGTCTTTTCTATCTATCTTTAAATACAATTCTTCATGGACTAAGCTGACAAATAGACTAATATAGGAGACATAGGTGGGATTATTGAGTGTAATCTGTAGAGTAAGGACTGGATTATGAATTGAAAACCTTTATTTATTCAAGAAAAAAAAAACCCAGTATAATATATATATTGAACTATCCTGAAGTTGCAAATGTAAATGACTACACAAGTCAGTAGTAAATTAGAAGAATAATACAAGACGTTCTAGTAGATACCTGAAAAACAAAGAAAGAAAATTAAAGTAATTAATTAAGGATTTGTTATTGTTGAACAGAGAACGTACTTATATAGTTAAAATTGGGTATACTAACCTTGAATAATCAAATATTATCCTACCAATAAAAGTGTTGAATGGTTAATGTAGTGTAAATGTAATTTATTGTATATAAGATTGTTATTGTTGAAAAAAGAAAAAAAAATAATATATTAAATAAATTATGGTTATTGTTATGCAAAGTAAATTAACGTGAAGTTCAGATTTTTGACCCTTATCCTTGTAATGGTTTGAGAGTAGCTGGTTTTTGTGCTAAGTTACATACTTTGGTAGTGAGTATTGAAAAAAGGAGAAAAAGAAGAAGCAGAATAAAAAAAAAAAAACGAAAGGTAAATCCGAACCCAACTCCCGTCTCCACTGTTAATTTAAAAGCTAGTCGAGGGGCATGTAGGTACATAGCCTGTGTATCTATAATTTAATTTGTGTCTGGGCTGATACATAACAAAAAGAAAAGAGGAAGCGTATTGATGATGGCGCCCGTTAATATAAATTTTCATCAATATTATCAAGACTGGGTAAATTGTTAAAAGAGAGAGAAAGTAGACTGAGAGTAGGAAGTTTGCAATCACCCGGTGTCAAAGGTAGTTGTACTGAACGTTGGAATGTGGACTATGCAGGCAGTGTTGTGATGACACGACAGGTGTATGAGTGACCTTGTTTTGTAGGAGTTCAGTAAACTTATATACTACGATTGAGAATAATCACATATTAGTCGTCACAGATTTTGGCGAAGAATTTTGGCGAAGATTTAATCCAAGAAGTTAAGGAACTTTATAGCATAAAGTAAGAAAAGCCCGTCACAACCTCTGATGGGTAAATGACTCCCTTGAAGGCACTGGACATTTTCCCTACTCTATGGTCTGAAATCCGGGCGACCAAAATGCTGTTTCAGGTGACAAAGATTCAATTTTGAAAAATTTATATTTTATTTACTTTCATTATTTTAGTTTCCACAATAAAAAAAAAGTCAGTATTTACTTGATAATGTTTGGAAATATCCGGAAGTTAGCAATATAATTTGAATTTCTATTGAATTTCATTGGTTTTGATTCCCTCTTTTTTAGCCAATCGTTTCTCTAGCTCCTCCAGTAACAAGCAAAGTACTTTTGTGTGGGTTTTGTTTGTTTCAGTCGTTAAAGCCTACAGTTATGAAATAGTTCCAAAATATTTAGTTTGTGCTGCTAAAAAAACGTTTTGTTCAGTTAGTGTGTGTTGCTTTATTTATGTATATAATTTTGCATATTTAAAAGGAACATACAGTAGCCTATGATGTGATATTTTATTTATAGAGATATTACTTCAATTTCTAGTTGAATGAGGTATAGATATTGATAATGAGCAAATTCTTATCTACTGAAGAGTAGATGACGTATGAATGATTGTTCAAAAAAATACCAAGACAAATTCATACACAAAACTTAACTTATTTAAACTGATCTGGGCTGCAGTTCAGGTCATTTTAAATTTAAGTGAAGTGTTGTATATCAAAATCCATCTCAGCATTATATTTTTTCATAATATCTTCACTGTATGAACTTTAAAAAAAATATTAATACTGATTGTTTAGATTTATTAGAAACTACTTCACACTACTGTAGTGTTCCTGCTTTTTAAACATTTTATTAACATCAGGTGCAAGATTGAGTACAGGTTCATGTGCAATACTTCCATTCTCAATCTTGCTACAGATATCAAAACTTCACCGTGCCATTTCCCTAGCAATAATAATAATGATTTTATTAGTATATCTAAAGTTTTGCTGACATACCACCTCTTCAAGGAATCTCCAGTCTTCCTGAAAACTCTACGATACTACAGTGAGTCCCATGCAAGAGTTGGCCAATGATGAGGGTTCCTGCAGCGTGGCAGGCACAACTCCAACTCCAAGCGATCGGGTGAAATATCTACGCTAATAAAGCCACGATCGGTGTAATGATTCAGGTTCTCACATTTACAGTTAAAATTACAATGAAAATAAACACGTATCTCATTACAAGAGATGTTGGAAAGGTTCTCCTCTTGCATCCACACAATACTGGCACCTTTTTAGGAAATTTTCTTTCATGCGCATAAGTTCAGTTTCCGAGACAGAGTTCATTTCTCTTGTGATAGGCCTATGTGATATTGTCTTTAAGTTCTTCTAACAGTATGTGAATATTATTTATGGGGAAACTTGAAAAATAAAGTGTATAGGTAAATTTCCCATGCATTAGAAGAACTTAGACATAGATATTTCACCCAATCGCTCAGGAGTTGGAGCTGTGCCCACTGCACAGCGCCGCAGGAACCCGCGTCATTTGCCAACTCTTGCGTGGGACTCACTGTAGATCTCACTTTATGGTGTTTATTATTTCTCCATTATGATAATAGCCAAGAATAAGAGGTAGGGTTTCAGTTCCATAAGAATGGCAAAGGATTTTCAGACAGAGTGGGCTATATAATCTTGCTTTAAAAATAGTTACATTTTTTAATGACAGTATAGTAAATAAGATCACATTTTTCTCAGTTAGAGTCACTCTTATGTGCAAGTAATTCAATATACTGTACAGGAGTTAAAATTCGGGAGACATGTAGTCTGGTGTCATAAAGGAAGCAATCTTCTGGGCTATTAGGCTGGGGTAAGTTACATCGTTTTTAAAACCTAACGTTTTGCCTGCTGTTGTGGCAGGCATTTGCAGAGGCTGCTGGTGTGATGACAGAATACTTCACTCCTGTCAGATGCCTGCCACATCATCAGGGGAAACATTAGGTTTTAAAAACCATGAACCATGGTTTAATAGGTTGGAAGATTGCTTCTCTACCGTACAAGAAATTAAAATGTTTTTTTTACAATAGTGATGGCTTATGATACACTAATCAACACATGCTACTTAATTATTCTGAATGATCTAATGACTAACAAATAACAATGCTCACAATTCATAGTCAGATACTTTCTATTGGCACTTTTGAATAACAGGATGAATCTATAGATGTATTAAGGTTTCAGTCTCGACAATAATTCTTCACTCTTCAGGATGTTTGGTTCTTCTACTATGTAAGTTCCCTGTAGCTTTTCATTACATTCTTCCATCTCTTCGACTATATTTTCAACTCTTGATACTGGGACTTCTGGTGGCTCCTCAGACAGAGGATTTAAACCAAATTTGGCAAGCTGTTTTTCCATATCTTTCAGTGAATTTATTATATACATTGTGTCAGCTTCCATAGTTCCCAGAAACTTCATCATTTGCTCTGAATTATTATTTCCAATTGCTAGATCCTCATTTATTTCTTTCTGAAAATTAAAACAATAATACTTTATTACATATATTGTAAAGTAGCTTATTAATGTTCACATCCCATTTGATTGTTAGGGCACATATTTATATTTTATTAGCTACATATTTTCTGAAGTTAAGGCACTCAGTTTAACATCCATGGGATCTGAACTAATGACATTTTTACCTCAGGAAGGTAATTTTAAACACACAAAATATATATATATTTTTTATTTGCTAGTTTTCAAATATAATGCTTATGATATCAAAAGTGTATACTTTGACATTTTGTTTTATATGTTTTTCATTCAGAAAAATATTTGTTTTGTTTTGTTGATTTAAGAATCTGGTCACCTTAATTTAATCTCAGACCATAGGTATACTGTGTAACTGCAACTGAAGCTGAAATCGCTACATGTGTCACTTGGCTTTAAGAAATCAGTCAGGAACTTAAAACCATACCTTTAGTATCAGTATCGTAACAATAAAGTGTCGCTTATAAACAAGATGCCAAGGAGGTTCACATAACAACAAACAACAAGAACCTTCTCAGGATAAGAAATAGGGTACTAATTGGCAAAGTCCAATAATAACAATCCCCAATCGTCGTGGTATGGCTGCTTATGGCTTTCTTTTCAACCAAGATGACCAACTATGCTCGCAGCTGTACAATGGCTGCTGCGGTATGCAGATTCTAAGTTAGTTGCAGTTAGATTAAGCACAGTAATATTAGCGTTAGTGAGAGGTCATGTTGGGTTAGGAACAGTGATTTTAGTGTTAGTAACATGTAGAGCTTGATTAATGGTAAATAGGAAAAGTGATAATAGTTTAGCAGGTTCATATTGAATTGTTAGCATTTCACTTACCAGCTACATTCTAAATTAGTGACAGTCAGGTTAGGAATAGTGATATTAGTGTTAATGACATGCAAAACTAAATTAATGGTAGTTAGGTTAGGAACAATGATATTACTTTAGTAAAAGAATATTGAATTGCACCCATATTTATTCTCTTATGTTTTATGTTGGTCACAGTTCCTTGATAAGCGATATCACATCCAATCATGCATTTCTTCTTGCTTCTGTGTAGTCAATATGGCAAAACTATTTTACGCTATGGTTGCCAACTATCCCAGGAAATCCTGTATTTTCACTTCATTTGGAAGAAAATCCTGGATCCCGTATTTTTCAAGATATAACCCTTATTTGCAGAATTCCTGCAATTCTGACTAAAGTTTCAGAAACAGACAAGACCGATTGTCAAATACCAGTAAGCCAGCAAAAATTTAAAAGATAAAAGTTTGTAAAGCACTGTAAGCTCTCAAGTCTTGTATATTTCTATTGGCAGGAATGTTTGTAACGTAGAGTGAGATTTATATATATATATATAATGTTACTTTTAATAGAGAATATTAATAGGCCTACAGTACCGGTACCATAAGTGCCCACTCGTTATGCTGTGTTGGTAGTAACTTTGGATCCCTTATTTTGGCATTTATCTCTTATTTTCACTTCTGTTGTATATTATTATCCCTTATTTTCAGTTTCAAGAGTTGGCAACCCTATTTTGTATCACCTCGTACTATACAAGAAAGTCTACCATTTAGGGCAGGCAGGTTCGGACTAAATCATTAACAAAGATATCTCCTTTCCCGAGAATTGTATTTTGAAATCCCTGTTTTATGAAGAGAATCTCATTTATAAAATATGGGGTAGTTGAATTGGATTTTACCTATAATTTTTTTTAAATACGGTTCTATAACCCAGCACATTAGTTTTAATGAATTGTAATCTACTTTTACTACTACTTCACAAAAAGATGCTCCATCTCAGACAACCTTGGATTTACTTACCTGAATCTGATCATTCTCTTCACTTATGTCTTTCAAAATGTTTTCTGCAATCTCAATGCTTTCTGGGTTGGAAATTCTGTAAGGATATGCTGATTTCATCTCCAAAAGTGTTATTTTCTGATCTAGGTATCTGGCCTGCTTGCGTAGGGTACTTATGTTTATATCTTCCATATTAACAGCTGTCAGACAGACAAGATAGTTATAAAATATCCTATTATTACAATGATGAAAATTAAAATTCAGAAAGAAAAAGTAGCTTTGAGGCTGTTTAAGTGGTACCGGTACCATCAACAAAAATTTAGTGAAAATCATTAAAGCAAATGCAAAATCTTGAAATCACCTGTTCAATAAAGTAAAGTAAAGTGATCCCTATACAGGCCATGGAGGCCCAGAGGGTTCCAGGAGGTTGAGGCTCCTAGATTTTGGACATTCGGCACATGAAGGTGGTAAGGTTGTCAGCCTTACGCACCGGCCGCCTTTACCCCCAGGTTTTGCTCCTGGTACTCATTTCTGTTAGAGGCTGAGTCAACCCCAGGGCCATAGTGCACCAGAAGGATTAGGCCAATTGAAAAATCTCAACGACCTCATCGGGAATCGAACCCGCGACCTTCCGCACCTGTTCAATAAACTCCTCTGAAATGCCAATGGTTTTTGGACTATAAACCCCAATTTAACAGCCCTTTTTCAGGAGAAAATAAAATATAATTAATATTATCCTACAACTGTGAAACTACCTGAGGTCAAAATGCATTGTTGTTAAACTTGTTTCTTTGTAGTGTTTTGGAGTGTGTCTGGTTATCAATTAAAGCCAGGAAGAAACAGCAATGTGGGGCACTTCTTTGCAGAGGGAGCCACAGGATTTGGCAGCTCGGCAGAGCGTCAATAATAGAGTAGCCTACAATCTCTCAGGCTCCCTCACCAAGGCAGTGCACACATCATTATAACATCTCATGTAAAGCCTCACCTTTTTTCTCTCTCTCTCTCTCTCTCTCCTTTTTTTTTTTTTTTTTCTTCTTTCTTTCATTTTTAGGTAGATTTTCGAAGAAAAATCTACCTATTGCAATGGATACCACTTTATGATTTTCGAAAAATTCTTTCATATCTTTACGTTTCATGCTCCCCTAAGTACGAAACCACCGCCCGTTAAAAAAATTTTTTGTGATATTTATATATATATATATATATCTTTACACGATAGCGGCCGTAATTTTGAAGATATTTGAACCAAATTTTATTATGTTATTTCTAGGCCCAATAGTTCGGACAAGTTCGTTAATGGGCAAAATTGGCCCAAGGGGGTGGTCGGGGGAGGGGGTTGAAATTTTAAAACATTTATATCTCGGCCCCTATGAAGTATAGAGGGAAACTTTGTTTGAATAAATTAGAGTACTCCCTATGGAGTTCACAGTGACACCAACAATTCGGGGGTTCGAGTGAGGGTGGGGGTGGGGGATGAAAATTCGAAACTTTTGAAACCACATCTTGTGGGGTATCGTTGAAAAGCTCTTGATGAGTACTCTACAAATCAATAAATAGTTTCTTGATAGCTCTCATATGACGCGAGATTTTAATGTTTGAAAATAATAACACTTGAAAGAATTATTATAATATCATAATTTTGTCTTGTTTAGCGGCTTTGCTAATTTTATTCATTGCTGATCTTGCGCATGGCCTCCCAGAATATTATATCCTATTATTGTTGTCAAAACAATTGATTGTAGGCTCTTCCTCTTTACTGCAGGTTTGCCATGCCAAGGCTAAAGAAGAAGAGTGCTATGCAGCGACAATAAATTAAACCAAAAGCACTTCGAAATCTACCTCCGCCTGTAGGCCTGCCTAAAGGGATTTTTCATTTCATTTCCATATCTCCAGAGGAAGGGTACACTACCCTTCTGTACTATTAAGGTATACTACCAAGTTTTTTATGGTTTTGCTTGAACATTAACATCCTTTGTGCAAAACCATCTGTATAACTCGTCAGTCTTTAATATGAAATGGAGGGGGGGAGGGAAATTTTGTAGATTTAATTCTAGCAGAGACTGGACATTTATATAGTACATGGCCTTCTCTGCTGTTAATTTGTTTTACCAGACTGACTCTCCATTACTGCATCCCCACTTAGAACAATGCGGTTTTTAAATTTTGTTATTAAATTAGCAATATAACTTTAGTGTTACAGATTATGACAGACTTACTTCCCCGAATTTTCTCTGAATACAATGAGTTGTACAAAGATTTTCCATGTTTATGGATAATACAATAATTTCATAACAAGTATCAAGGGTCCTCAAAAAAAGTAAGATATAACTTATGGATTTCTGAGAAAATATTGTAACTACACGGAGGCCTACAGGTAGATGACAAAGAGTACAACAAAGATGTCTCACTAAATTTTTGCTTATGTCTGCACATTGTGGTCATACTATACAGTGCATGGTTTTAGAAGGCATATGATCTGAGGCGATGCATACTTTCGACAGCAGAACTGCTGCCAAGTGTTGTGTTCTGAGTGATTAAGGCGTGGAGATAGAGGTAAGGAAGCAACATTCGTTGATTTGCTTTGTTTATTTGATACGATAACTTGACAACCTTATGATGCAGAAATGAGGCATTTGGACAGACTGCTTCAAAATTTATTGCTGCTTATAGGCCTATCTAGGCACATTAAAATGACTATTTCCAATAGTGTTTTTGGTTGCACAAAAAATAACTGTCTTGCTCACGCTTGTGCCATGGGTGTTCAAACTAGGCAACAGCACACGACTATGATAGACTACTCATGCTAAAGGTTGCCTAGTCCTGCATTATATGCCTTCTAGAACAGTGTACCGTATAGTGCACTAGCAACAGACCAAATGCATGATTGAAGTATGGCTGTTATGACATCTGTCAAACGTTTAACTCTTGAGAACCCTTTGGTGTATGGTCTTCAAAATAAAAGGTGGGGCTATGAATAAATGAGCAATTAACAGGTTCTGCAGTCACAATTATAACAGATTATGCAAATTTTCTGTAAACATATCTTGTTTCAGGAAAGAAGACCCAATGATTCCATAGACTCTGGAAGTATAATAGGTCGAGGACTAGATAGATTTGAGTTTTACATGGTAATACTGGCAGGTTCTTCACTTCAGTGGTACTTACTGCTGTTGGGTTGTTCGTATAGTTAATAGTAAGTATTTAATGCTGAATCGCTGATGAGAGATGTTAAATAGATTTCCCGCCAGTTTTCGTTTCCGTTTCTCTGCTGACTGTGGCTCTTTTTTTTTTTCTTTCCAAAGGTTCCTAACTTTCTATGGGCATCGCCGTCATGAGGTATCGGCATGAAAATTATAATAAAGAATGCGCACAACAATCAGAGCAGACTAGAATAAGAACATTTTGAGAACTAAATATTAAGAAATTCTTGAAATTATTTTGTTGTCGGATCGTTATTCGAGTGGGAAATACCAAAGTATGGTATGCCGTACAAGATATTGGTGGAAAACTGTGTAATAAAAAATGTCAGGATCAGGAATTCTTACGTCGACGACGATATTCGTTAGAAAAGCGGCAAGCGCTAACTTCTGGCACCAGTACGTCCCAGTTGAGAAGGCTGTGGTCTGAGCCTCTGAATTAAAATGGAGGACGCCAAGTAGGTGAGATTAGGGCCGGTGTGATTTGTGATGGAAAAGTAGTGAGTGATATTTAAATTGGAACTCTAGAAAATACCTGACTTCCATGAATTCTTACACGAATTATACGTAAGTTTAAAACAATGCATTTGTATTCCATAATTTGTATGGTTCTCTTGAAGTCCGTGTTAAGTAGACCTCATTTGGGCTAGGCCTCTGTTTAAATCTTTGCTTGCTAATTAGCTAAGGTTTTGTAATGATAATTCTTTTCTTGTCGATAGGTGTAGAGAAGATGACAGTTCTTTTGGAAGAGAATGCAGTGTGCGAGTCTAGCAGTGCTCCACCAAGAAAGAAACTTTGTCTTTCTCTATCTGCAAGAGGCAAGCTGGTTCGCGACCCAGCACATGTAAACACCAACAATTTGGAGGCAAACAAATATCAGCAGTTGAACATATCTTCCGTGAACTCTTCTTCAGTTCCAAATTTTGGTAGCACAGAAGGAGCTTCTGCAAAGTTTGAAAATAGTGAAGGACATTCTTTGAATCCTGGTAGGTCTAAGGTTTATTTATTTTGTCAGTAGCCTACTTTGTGGAGGGTTTGTTTATTTTTCGGGGGAGGGGGACAACAATTTTAGGCCGCGCACTAGGTTCCTCCCACCAACACTAATGGGACCCATCTGGGAAGGAAGGGTTTAGGGTTCAAATGTCACCTCCTAGATGTCTCACTATTTGGGAAAATCCAAATATAGGTCGTACCTTGGGATGAATTGGTCCCACCCACCTCACCCTCTCTGATGCACTTGCTTTTATACCACGATCTAGCGAATTCTTCTGTCCTCTTATTATGATGAAACTTGTGATTGAAAGTTGGAGGTGTGACGTCATACTGCTAGACGACCGGTGACAGGCTAACAAACCTCGCTAGAGATATAATATGGCACATTTTCAAAACCTACAAACAGTGTATCGTACATTATTTGAAAATGCAAGGGCTCTTCGCTACGGCTGCCGCCTCCGCTTCGTGCACTTAACTATGTGGTTAGTGTTATGCATTATTTAGATATATGCAGAGGTGGGTACAAGGCACTTGTGACAGTATACAAGGACAGTGGGTACAAGGCACTTGCGACAATATACAAGGACAGCTGGTCACCCTGCTTTGCTCAGAAACGAAATACACCACACAGTTCATGCAAATGTGAATATCGAGTGTGCAGAGCTTAAGGGGCAACTTATATTTGGATTTTGTCCACTATTTTAACTACAGTAAAATCCAAATGTAGAGGTTCTGTATTTTCAACCCAAGATTTTCTTCATAAGACACTTAATATTACACATATTTTGTTATAGATAGTTCTGTGGAGAGGAGATGTTGTCTTGGTGAACGATTGGTCCAACCAACCCGCCATACTTAATACACTTTCTTTTATAGGGGATGGTCCAGCTCTCTACTTTTTGTGATATTTTCATTATAAAAGCACGGAAAACGACCAAATTTGATGTTATATTATCCTTTAAAACCTATAGATTCAATTTATAAGCACCATATATTTGTTCGAAGGTCCTAAATATAAGTAAAATCGTGAAGAAGTAGGGACAAAATTAACCTAAAATGGCGCTGGGAACTGCTGTCAAAACACGAATCTCCATGCGCTGGCCGAGGTTCTGTTTTCACGCAATCGGTCACGTGCTGATAATCCAATACTGGAAACCTAACGGTAAGAACCCGGTCTCAATGGCTCAGTCGGTATCGAGGCCGCGGTACGTATCGTATACATAACTTCCTATCTATCCCAGATTTCCCTCCTGTTTTTCTGTATTTGGGGGCTTTGCCCTTCCTGCTTTCCACCAGACCCCTTCAACCGAGGACGGTAACTTTGTATCAGCCCCAGATCCCTTTCCTGTATTTCTTTTTTGGGGGTTTTGCCCCTGGACCCCCTTCCAAGCTTCCTTCAGAACCCCTTCACACTGGGAGCTTGGAGTGCGGCACTTATCATAAACTAACGGGGGGAACCTAACCATATAACTAAAATGGAAAGCATGAGAATATATAACTATTGGTAGCACTGGAGAAGCCTTTGGGAAAATGGCCGCCAGCCAATGGGAGTGTTGGTTCCCAACCGAGGGCCCGCATAACCAACGCAACACGGCGCGTGGAATCCTAGTAGAGATCTGGACTATACCCCTTTTATACTACAATCTAGCGAAAAGTAGCGTGATTTCCATGATAGGCAAAATGGAAGAGACCCTCAGTCCACTCTACTGCTCACTGCCATGGTGACGGCCTGCTTCCCCTACCTTCTCCTGGCCTTCAGCCTTTCTCCTCACAAGCTGCTTAATACTGGTAATGCAGCTCACTGTTGCCACGTGTTATACACTGCACTGTGCATTACTAATTGTACCAATATGAAAAAGACCCTTGCACCAAAATGGCTACTTCTCATGTAGGCTATTAAAGCTCTCTAAACTTAAATAGGCCTAGATGAATTTTTGGGTAGATGAGCGAATTTGATTTCGGGTATGGTCCAGCTCTCTACTACGATTCCACGCGCCGTGTTGCGATGGTTATGCGGGCCCTCGGTTGGGAACCAACACTCCCATTGGCTGGCGGCCATTTTCCCAAAGGTTTCTCCAGTGCTACCAATAGTTCTACATACGCGCATGCTTTCTATTCTAGTTATATGGTTAGGTTCCCCCCGTTAGTTTATGATAAGTACCGCACTCCAAGCTCCCGGTGTGAAGGGGGTCTGATGGAAGCTTGGAAGGGGGTGCCTCCAAAAAGAAAAACAGGAAAGTTTCCGGGGCTGATACAAAGTTACCGTCTTCGGTTGAAGGGGGTCTGGTGGAAAGCAGGAAGGGGGTCCATGGGCGCAGCCCCTGGTGGGGCTTGGGGGCAAAGCCCCCATTACAGAAAAACAGAAGGGAAATCTGGGACATATGAAGTTATGTATACGATAGATACCTCGGTCTCGATACCGACTGAACCATTGAGACCGGGTTTTTACCATTAGGTTTCCAGTATTGGATTATCGACCGATTGCGTGAAAATAGAACATCGGCCAGCGCATGGAGATTCGTGTTTTGACAGCTGTTCCCAGCAACATTTTAGGTTAATTTTGTTCCTACTTCTTCACGATTTTACTTATATTTAGGACCTTCGAAAAAATATATGATGCTTATAAATGGAATCTATAAGTTTTAGAGAATAATATAACATCAAATTTGGTTGTTTTCCGTACTTTTAAAATGAAAATATCACTTATAGTAGAGAGCTGGACCATCCCCTTGATTTCTTTAGTGTATTAAAATGTTCACTAGACATATCCAGTAATAAAAAGTGTGAACTGCCAGTACAGTAAATAGCTGAAAAATAGACAAAATAAAGACGCACTATTTTGTGTTCTTACTCCATTAGAATTCATTGACAATTCATTGTGTGAGCCGTTCATACTTCCAACTCTGCCGCTAGAAGGCAAGAGAACCCCTACTCATGGGTAGCAGTTTCATCTTCCAACCTGCCAATATTACGAAAATGACCCTTGCACCATATAAAAAATACAGATATAATGGAACTTTACGTCTCACTCTCATAGTACTAATGTAAATATTATCCTGTGTGGGGACTTTAATGTAGATTTCTCAATTGATAGTGAGAAGAAGATCAGACTGATATCTTTATTGGGTAGCTATAATCTAGATTTCATAGTAAACTTTCCAACGAGAATTCAGAACGACTCCCAAACAACAATAGATAATATATTCATAGATATAGAAAAACATTTTAATTTTAAAGTACTTCCAATATTAAATGGATTATCAGATCATGATGCACAAATGTTAGTGCTGAACAATATTAAAGTAAATTCGAACAGTAAACATGCTCATAGTAATATGACTAGAGTAATGAATGACGATTCAATTTTAAATTTCAAACAAGATCTTGCGAATGAAAACTGGGAATCTATGTTATCCTATGACAAAGTAGATAGTAAATTAAGTGAATTCCTAAACATAGTGTCACGACATTTTGAGGCAAATTTTCCAAAAAAGAAAACTGCTAATTTACCTAATTCAAGGAATAACACATGGTTAACTGCTGGTATTAAAATATCATGTGCAAACAAAAGAGAGCTCTACCTAAAATATAGAACTAGTAACAACCAAGCTCATAAGGAATACTATAAAAAGTATTGCAACATACTGAAGAAAGTAATCAAAGAAGCAAAAAGTAGGCATTTTTCACAAGTAATTAATAAATCAAATAATAAAGTTAAGACTGTATGGAATATAATAAAAAACGAAACGGGGAGAACAAAGGGAAACAATGATTGTACATCATTAATATACCAAAACATAAAACTAGACAATTTATCAGACATTACAAATGCTTTTAATAGTCACTTTATAAATATTGCAGAGAAATGTATTCCTATAAATAATATTAACATTAAGGCAGTAGACCTACTAACAAAATCTACAGTTTGGAACCATAGATTTCAATTGAACCTGACTTCCCACATAGAAATTGAAAATATAATCAAGTCTCTCAAAAGTAAAAGCTCGTCTGGATGGGATGAGATAAGTAATAAGTTATTAAAAAGCTGCTCATCGGAACTCAGTAAACCTCTTAGTCACATATGCAATTGTTCATTAGAAAATGGAATATTTCCAGAAAGACTGAAGCATGCTATTGTTAAGCCCCTCTTTAAAAAAGGTGACAAAAATCTACCATCAAATTACAGACCTATATCACTCTTAACCTCATTTTCAAAAGTTTTTGAAAAAGTCATGTACAACCGCATAATACACTATCTTAATTTGAATGACATTCTTACTTCATCTCAGTTTGGATTTAGAAGTGGCATGTCCACAGAGAATGCTACATTTCAACTTACTACAGAAATATTGGAAGCGTTAGATAAAAAGAAATATGCTCTGGGAATTTTCTGCGACTTAGCTAAAGCATTTGACTGTATAAATCATGAAATATTACTTCAAAAATTGGATCATTATGGGTTCGATAATTTAACACTTAAGTGGTTCAAATCATATCTTTCTGATAGAACTCAAAAGGTAATAATAAATGGAAATGAATCTAACCTAGGGATTGTTAAGAATGGGGTACCTCAGGGATCAATACTGGGACCTTTGCTCTTTTTAATTTTCATTAATGACTTGCCCTATAACTTAAGTGACGAATCAAAGGTATTGCTCTTCGCAGATGATACTAGTGTACTTGTAACAGGAACGTCACAAGAACATTTATCAAGAATAGCTACAAAGGCTTTTCACGAGTTAAACACATGGTTTCTAGCTAATAAAATGACACTTAATATTGATAAGACCCATTTTATACAATTTAGGACAAAAAACAGATGTATCTCAAATCTTGAAATTAATTATGGAACACAAATCATACAAGAATTTAGCAATGTAAAATTTTTAGGACTGCAAATTGACCAAAATCTTGACTGGAAAACACACATAGAAATGATAAGTCCAAAACTGAGTTCAGCATGCTTTGCTTTAAGAATTTTGAATAATATATTAAAACAGGATGCATTACTTATGGTATATTTTGCATATTTTCACTCGGTAATGAGGTACGGGATCATTTTCTGGGGCAACTCTACCCATAGGGAGAAAATATTTAGATTTCAAAAGCGGGCAATAAGAATAATATGTGGAAAGAAAAAAAGGGAATCTTGTAAACCGCTGTTTGAAAAATTAAGAGTTCTCACTCTTACAGGGGAGTATATATACTCTGTTATGTGTTTTGTAGTGAATAATATTGATAAATTTCAAACTAATTTTAGTGTACATGGACGTACTACCAGAAACATGAATGATCTACACAGACCAAATAACTCGTTAAAACTCTTTCAGAAGGGTGCGTATTATTCTGCAGTACAGATATATAACAAGCTTCCAAACAACATTAAATTATTATGTATTCAAAGAAAGATCAAACCTTTCAAAACAGCTGTCAAGGAATTTTTAATAACTCACACCTTCTACAATTTGGAGGAATATTTCCAGCTTGGATAAATTTGACAGCTTGCAGTTTCTGTAGACCTATATTATTGTTATAACATGCATGTATTTTTTGATCTGACGTGTTCTATATCCTTGAGCCCCGCTCAACACAGGATCTACAGGACGAGATATCTACATCTACATCTACATCCCCATTCCACTCGGCCCCTTCCCTGCCTGGCCGCTATACTGTCTTCTCCTCGCTTCCCCACCTGGCCACTACACTGTCTTCTCCTAACCACCTGCTGGCCAGCCGCTGCCTGCAGCTCGCTGTGTTATACTGCACTGAGATGTCACCATTTTCCTTTGCACCAAACATATAGCCTATTTCACAACTATAAAAAACGCCGTAGATATGCCAATAGAACATTTCACAATTGTGTACCTGACCTTACAAAGGGGCTAAGTGCCAAAATTAAGTTTCTGAGATAATCAACAATCCTGGTAAAGAAATAGCATTGGTCCTTACCTGCGGTGCTCTCTCTCTCGAGCAACTTTGCAACCACACTATAATGAATTTCACTTAGCGCTTTTGTAGGTCAATGCAGTACCACTATTTTATAGTAAAATGTCATTTTTTTTTAATTTGGCGGTTAGCCCCTTTGTAAGGTCAAGTACACGATTATAAAAAACAAAATAATATTTCCCAATAAAAAAAGACCCTTGCACCATACATAATATTTCACAATTAAAAAAACCGCCGTATTATAACATAAAATATGGCTTAAGTTAATTGATGCAAGAAAATTCCCTTGCACTAACACTGCTCTTTTCATAACTAACAAAATAGGCCTATCTCAAAATTATAAAAACCAATTCTTGCGTTAAAACTCACGGACTCATGAAATCTCCTTTATCGTAACTCAAATATACAAAAGCTTCCTTCAGTGCTCAACATTCAGTCGTGGCGTAATGGTTAAGACTCCTAGCTGTAATGCTTGGGGTCCCGAGTTCGAATCTCGGTCAATCCAAAATTCACTATGAATAGGTCTCAAATAGGTAGGCCTAAGTTACTAATAGGGCGAAGAGGAGGTGAGAGGAAGAAGACAGGAAAGGAAGATAAGAAAAGAATAAAGGAGAAAAATTAATTTTTTTCGGTTTCACCAAATTATTGGTAGATGGCACTGCTAGTAGTTCAAATGCAGCTGCTAGAGGAGGGATTGAGAGTAGGAGTGGGGAACTCAGGTGAGACGTAATGTTCCATTTTCCCAGAGTACATTAAAGAGTGTGCTGTTACCACCGCCAACTATGCTTCTCTATCCTTCTTTTATTTTGTGTATTTTTATATGATGCAAGGGTCATTGTTGTAATATTTTATTTTATATTTTGTATTTTTCATATGGTGCATGGGCCATTTTCATAATATTGGCAGAGTTGGAATATGAAACTGTTACCCATGAGTTCTCTTGCCCTCTAGCAGCAGAGTTGGAAGTACGAATGGCTCACACAGGCCCCTTGTCAATGATTTCTAATGGAGTAAGAACACAAAATTGTGCGTCTATTTCGTCGATTTCTCAGCTATGTACCGGCAGTTGAACACTTTTTATTACTGATATATAGCCTACAACTGGATATGCCCAGTGAACATTGTAATACACTATAGGAAACTCTATATGTAGGCCTATAACAACCACCAAATTCACTCATCTACCCGAATTTTCCCTTCACCGTCCAGCAATCTCTCGTGGCGTAATGGTTAAGTCTGTTAGCTACAGTGCTAGTGGTCCCGGGTTTGTATATCGGTCGATGTGTAAATTTACGTTTACCAAATAGGTAGATAGGGTGAAGAGGAGGTGAGAGAAAGGGAGGAAAAGGAAGAAAAGAAAGGAGAAATAAATTATTTAATTTTTTTCCTGTTTTGGCTTTTGCATAATAGCACAGTATAAGTATTAATACAGTAAGGAAACTGTGTGTTAAAAGTCCTATGACAACTTGTTAGCTGGGCGACACTAGCGCTCCATGCGGCGGTTGAGTAAAACTGCATTCTCACCATATAAAATAACTTGTGAAAATGCATAAACACATAACAAAATATGTTATAATAAGAGAAAAAAATCTTCTTTCGAAACTGAATTTTAAATTTAAGAAACAATGAAGCATGTATTATATTTTAGTTAAGATCAGGCACAATTTTTAAATGCCACTTACCTGTGACGGATAGTTAATTTGCACTGCAGTTCCTAGGGCTATTCTTATTACAAGTTTTAATAACTTCAAGATGATTCTTGGAAAACCAATTATAACTCATTTTTATTTTTAAAAGTAGCCTAATATTACATTAGAATAGAAATGTCATCATTTTACAAAAACAATACAATATTACATAAGATACAATACAAAATTCAAATAAAAATATAGGTTTCTATCAATATTTCTCAATTTCTAATACTCCAAAACTGCTTTTAGTATACAGTCGGTACAGCAGTTTTAATTAAAGAATTCTTATTGGAATTCATAAACTGGCTGTTTTCGAAATGTTCCAAACATAGGCGGCAATTTACATTTAAATATTTTACAGTTTTTGTTAGTAGGTCTTCTCGCCGACTATTGATGACCCATTTTTTAGACCTGAAATCATGACAACAATTGAAGGTAGATCGAAGCCGTAAGATACAGAAACAAAATACAATCTCAACAATGGAGTTGAGGACGAGCAGTGTGACAAACCTATATTCAAAGGTCACTCTTTAATATAATTTATAACTTAAACGTTGATTTTAAAGGTGGGAAAAACCTTGGACTAGATACGCTTCTTAACAGTAGCCTATTTTAGGTAAGCCTATTGCTTGCCTAGGTTTGGATAATGATGTCATGTTAGTTTACTGTCGCAAACACCTTAATGGCACATGTATCCGAGAATTTATGATGTAAGATTATGTTTTCGTCATCTTTACGCCTACATCGTGTTCGAGAAAATAAATATCGTACCGCCTGTAAAATCGGCTATGTGCACTTTTTTACGAAATTGAGTTATGTGCACTGATATTCCTTAGCATTGATCCTTACAACCGGGCATGTGGATCTTTGATTGTCAGGTTTGTGCAAGCAAAGAAAAAAAAAATCGGCTACATGCTGCAAAATGGCCATGTGCATTAGAGCTCACATAGCCATTCTTGACTGCCAACACGGCACACATGTTTGTATACATAACCGGCCCTGACATATACATTACAATGCACATAGGAAATAAGCTGCACCGCAGCAAATATTGTGTTATCTTAAGCGATCACAATACGACACCCTAAATATTGTTATCTTAACCGTGATATAGACTGCTGACATTTTCATTTCATTAGTATCTATTGTTAGAAATTACAACATAATTAAAGATAAAAATATTACATTAAAGTAAATGTAAACATAACCACACCAGAACATGTGTCAAGAGTAAGCCAGCAGGCATACAATAAATATTACGTATTATTCTTCTTACCTTTCTGGATCTTTTGGGAAAGTGAAGAAATGCAATTCAGGATTTCTTCCTTTATTGTTACTACAATTTATAGCAGAACAATAACATCCTTTCGAAACACGCATTGCTATAACAATTCAAGACTCCTATTTATTTCCATTCTTCCCGCAGTGGTGATTGTAGTATTACTCAATGGCCGGTAGGATCGCTAGTAATCTGCGCGCGCATGTCCGTCTGGCAGAAAAACGGACTGAGTTTCTTTACTGTATTAATACGTATACTGTGATAATAGGCTAGATGGCTTTCTTAGTAGTTCAGATGTCGCTGCTAGATGTCTCTCAGGTGGGTCCTGTTAGTGATTAGGATTGGGGAGTTAGGGCAGTAGCGGCTCGTGGCTCAAAACGAGTGTGTGCTGCAAATACCATTTCATACAGCAAACTTAAAATATTGAGCTACTTGATAGAGAAGTAGCGGCTCTGGTCATGGAAACCACCATTAACGGCCGTGGGTTTCGGCATGCTGACCACATGCCCCAAATCCTGCCATCTGTCTATAGGTAGATGACGCAGTGGTCGGGTGGTAGGTCTTGTCCCCTCGGGGATGTCGCGCCACGGAGTTTAGTTTAGGCTTACTTAAATAATTACTGTCTCAGAGTTAAGTCCATGGGACGTTCCTTCTTACTACAGAAGTTATCGATGACTTTCGTGTTGAATCCATCCATGTTTGCAACCATCTTTTTCGCTATGGAAAGCATTGCAAGAGCTGTAAGACGTTCTTGTGATGGTATTCCTTAGGAGTGTCTTTATCCTTTTCAGGGTAGAAAAGCATCTTTCTGGTTCTGCTGTGGTAATGGGAGTGGTGACTATAATCTTGAGAAGCTTTGTTATTTCGGAGAATGTTCCTACCCAATTGTTTTTAATCATAGTAGTGGAACAGCTCCATCAATTTTCCTGTAATCATTTCTTTCATACAAAACACTCAGTTCTGTTTTCAATCTGTTCTAGTGGCTAAAACCAGAACTACAGTTTCAACTATTTTCCAACAGATGTCGCAGCAAGTGTCGTTTTGTGTCTATATCTGTGGCAAGATCACAGCGCTCCAGTGAGTCGCCTTAAAATCTCGTGAACGCAATTCTTGTATGTTGAAACCAGTTTACACCCCATAAAGGCAAGCTTAAGCATGACGTCACACCCTACAAGATGAAGAGCTGTTTTCAAAATGCATTCACAAAGCGGGAAAGATAATATTCACATTACCGACTACCATTCTCCAATGTCAGCTAAGGAATTCTCGCGTGGGCGCGCCAAGTTCAAAATCTAAGTAAAAGAAAATATAGTATTGCGTTTGAAAATAACATTATACGACGAGCAGAAAAGAAGCTGTGTGCTGTAGCACTGCAGCACTATAGGAGAAACCGCCACTGAGTTAGGGTGTAGCAGATTCTTCCATTTTCCCCCACCGTATTTCTGTTTTCAAATCATGAAGAAACTCTTGATTGGATGTTAGAGGTGTGATGTCATTCCACCAGAGCAGCTAGAATTGTAGGGTAAAACAGGTTGACAAACCTCTTGGGAGATATAATGTGGCCCATTATTCTACAAATGCGTTTACGCTCTGCTATGGCTACTGCCTCCAGTTCGCATAGGCCTACTTAACTATGTGGATACTATTATGCATTATTTAGACTATCCGTACAAAATTGTCGTGTACTGCAATGGTACTGATAAGCAATGAACAAGGACAGTTGGTCATCCTGCTTTGCTCAAAAGCTCAAAAACAAACAAAAAAAACATGACATCATCCATGCAAATGTGCATGTCACATGAACAGGTCCTCTACACTTGGACTTAGGCTATGCCTTAACTAGCAATGCCATCTATTATGCAAAAGGTGAAACTGGTAAAAAAATTATTTTTCCTTTATAGTACAATACTGGTGTACAAAGAAACATAGATTAAACACTGAGATATCTTTTATTAACCCTTTGCAGGCAGTGATGTTTTATGGCTGTAGGCGGAAGGCATTTGAAAAGAAAAACAATTTAATCAAATACTTATTGAAAATATCTGAAATCAGGCATTCATGTATAAAAACAACTTATACCGTACCTTGGATTTTGCCGAATTCTGCTACTAATCTGCTCCAGGAATGATGTTTTATTATTTCGTGTGAAAATGTTTATGTGGAAATGGCACAAGTCTTACTGAGCAATATTATAAGTTTACATAGGCCTACTGTAGGCTATGATTTTCAAATAGATCAGTATTTGATAAAAATGAGATGGCATAACTGGCCCTTGCTGGATTTTGTACGGTATAGATTATAATGGTAGATGATGGGCCTGCATCGAAATTACTCGCTTCCATTCAGCTGGGTGCACTATTGCCTCTGGTGTCACTTACGTTGCTCTCACTCTCACTAACGCTGCTGGTAGTAATCTTGGAAAAACATCCCTTTCTATCGCTAAATGATAATTCTGACACTTCACTACTGGTATCACTTTTAATAATTAATTTGTCTATTTCAAAACCTGTAAGACACTTTCTTCTTGCCATTTTACCGAAAGTAAGGGGAAAACACGAAACAATGAAGGCACGCTATTCACTAGATGTGCATGCGCACTGAAGTCCTCTAATAAAATCATCCTGGGTACGTGTATTCCGTACCTATGGGAATTCCCAAGTCATAGTGGTTAAGAGCACATTCTCCTGCCATCTTTTGAAGATTTTATGTACTTCATGCATGAGAAGAGCCGGTCACATTATAAGTCAGTCAGAGAACTCATATATAGGTTTCCCTCCACGAGCATGAGTGCAGGCATGCCATATATGGATCTCTACCTGCAAAGGGTTAATGAAACTGAACACCTCTAGATATGTGGTCAAGTTTTTCACCTTTGCTTTAACTAAATATTAGCAATTTTGTTTTGTTAGTTGTCCACAGAGTGGACTTGTGGATCCACGAAGGGGATAAATGATATTGTCAGGTATTTTTTATTAATGCAGTTAACAATTCATGATATCTAAGTAAATGTATTTTTACTCTTTTCTCCTTGATTGTTAACTACTTATAATTCTTTTAGTCCACCAAGCGGACTTGTTAGTCAATAGAGGAAAGTGGAAGATATGTCAGCATCATAGTACCCCAGTTTGCAATAGTTGTGTACTTATTCTTCTGCCTGTACCATCTGTGGTGTAGTTGGATAATGCACTACATTCCAGTCAGAAGATTGCAGGTTTGATCTCCGATGAAGTCAGGATTTTTCAATTGGCCTAAACCTTTTGGTGGCACTATGGCCCTGGAGTCAACTCAGCCTCTTTACAGAAATGAATATTGGGAGCAATTAGGGGGTAATCAGAGCATGAAGACCACACCTTACCGCTTTCATGTGACAAGTGACTTAACATCTGGAAGCCTCAACCTCCTGGAACCTTAAGGGAACAGTTCAGGTTTACTTTATTTCTCCAGAAGCCTTCCTTTGTTATAACACTCTGCCTCTCTTTTCTTTTGCCTCTTCACACTGTACAGGATTTTCAAACAATTTCTACCTGTCGTGTCTCGTGTGCTGACTCTAAGCTGACTTGTTTTCTGAATTTGAACGAACGACTTGTTATGTTTCTTCTTTTTCTTGGGTACCATCTTGACGAAAAGAAAACTTTACTTGAATTCTAATCAAACAATATATGTGTTGGCTACTTATGTTTCTCCTTGGTCAGTGTGGAGGGGATGAAAACAAAGCTTTTTATTTTTTGTTTGTTCAATTTTGAAGTTAAAAAATCATTACCTCTCATATGATTACAATACACGTAAACGAAACTATGTAATGAGTTCACATCAGATAATAAGTGTTGCTTATTTATAAGTTTATATCCATGGAGTGGACAGACAGAACTTTGCGAAGTACGAATTGATACAGTACTTTTGATCTCAATAATAAAACCCAGTCATTCATTGATAAAAAAGATAGATCCTCTTCCTTCATTTCCAGACAGGAACATTGATAATTGCTGCATTCTATAAATGTTTTCCATGGGGAAAGATTAAATTTATAGCGACAATCTGTAAAATTCAATTTCTCTGTCATTTTCTACACATACTGAATACTCTTTTAAATATGGATTCATAATACTGTGTGTATTTCTGTCCACTGAAAACAGAAAACTTAAACAAAAAATGGAGAAAGAACAAAACCCAATTTCTTCCAAATCCAGTGTAGAGCTAATCCGAGACGACGGGTGTGACATTCAGACAGGTTTTATTAAACTTTGTACTTTTTGCCTCTGTACCATTTTGCATGAATTTCATGAAATTTTTTCGTGACTATTCCACTGTTTGATATTGACCAATAACGTTTAGCAATTTCTTGGATATAGACCAATCACGGCCGTTTATCTTACAATATTCTTGTAGGAATCACAAGATAGCTACCTTGTGCTAAAAGGGAGAAGACTGATCAACCAGTCTCTTCTTGTCTTCCTTTATTTCTCTCTCCTCTCTTTCTCTTTCCTCTCTTTCTCTCTCCTCTCTTTCTCTCTCCTTTCTTTCTCTTTCCTCTCTTTCTCTCCCCTCCTCTTCACCTATTTGGGACCTACTCCTAGCCGTAAATTTTTTGCATCAACTGGTACTTTTTATGATACATGTTGAAGAGCAACTTCATATGTTAAAAAACTGGTTGGCACAGGCATGCTGCTATTAAATTTTTTTAGCATTCCATTTTCTCTGCGATTGACAATGCACAATATTTACGTTTTTTGTCAGCTCTTTTCTTTGTTGAATCCATAAAATGCTATACAGCAGCAAATAAATTATAAAATGAGAAGAATTGAGCAAGAATGTCTTTTAGCAGGTGCAAGCAACACCCAACAGATGAGTGCCTCCTGAAAGCAGTGACGAGACGACATGATAAAAGTAATAAATTTCATGTTTATTAATAGTCGTAAAATATTCACTGTTGCTTGAATTTTCACTTTTATACCCTTAACCGGAATATAATTTTTCCTTGATTATATATTCATGCTGAAAACAAACTCTTTTAAATTCTGATATATAATGTTTAATGCATTCTATTTACAATTTGAGCGCTAACATCTAATAATAGCAAACACCAGACCATAATGCTGACATGTGAAATATACAAATATGTTACACACTGAATCTATACCTTGTTATGTAGTAGGCTATGTATTCTTATTTAAAATCAGTCCCTCCACTTTCTAAGTTTCACATAAATTTGACTGGGTTGCTTGCATAAGTATGAAATATTAACTTAAAACCATTTCTATAAAATGTAGGTTTCACAGTCTTGAATTGTCCATTATAGGTTGCAGTTTATTTGTATATTTATACCCAAATATTTTAGCATTGCCATAGGTAAAACCATAAAACCATATTGTCTAAAAACTCTCTTTACAACACTTATGAATTACAATATTTAAAAACTCCTTATTCAAGAGTGTCAGATTGTTAATATACAGTCTACATAAGCTCAGTCTAGAGTGCATTCGAAATACTCTGATTATATGTCAGTATAATTCTGTACCTCAGAGCCAAACGAGCGTAACTGCCAAAAACTAAATTTTACAGGAGGAGCGAAAAACAAAATTATGAACAATAAATGGGAATGGAGTTACTACTATTTGGCTCTCAATATCTTGGTTTCTAATGAAATTATGGATTTAATATTAATTGGTTCTATAGAGGTCAAGAAGTTAGTAAAGAATATGAAAAAAACAAAAAAATATGAAATTTGGAGTTACGTTCCTTTGGCTCTGAGGTACAGAATTGTATTGTTTTGTTTGTGCACTCATGAAGTAGTATTTTGCTGATAATAATTAGTCTTCTCTTAAATTGTTGTTTTTCAGCTTGGATCTTGGAATCCATGGAAATCTCGTCTCGTTCAGATATGCATTTCGACATAGAAGCATGTCATCACCAGTTTGCCTTAGTTGTGGGTAGCGAGATGAGTGTATGACTCATTTCACATACAGCGAGGAGTAGGCTACACATCCTTGCTACTCACAACTGAGTCAGACTGATGACATACTTTTACATCGATATGCATATCTGAATGAGAAGATATTTCCATACATTCCAAGATTCAAGCTGAAAAACAAAAATTTAAGAGAAGACGATGAACATATACGATTATTTAATTTACATGTAATCAGTTATATTTTATGCACATTAGGCTGAGACTGTGTATATAATAACAATCAGACGCTGTAGAATGAGTTAGTACAAATTGTAATTCATAAGTGTTCGGGTAAAAAACTTTTAACGGGACTATCGTTAGCAACTCGGCCCACTTGGGGACTAGATTCTGATATTTTACAAGTTATCTACAGAGGAGCAGTGGAACCAGCAATTCTGTACTGTGTTTCTTCCTTTGAAAAGGTGCTGGAAAGAAAGTGGGCTCAGAAAAAACTGTTGCAGATACAACGGGGATTTTTGTTGAGTATCACACGTGCATATAGAACTATTTCCACAGATGCTGCCTTAATCATCGCAGGCATAGAACCACTATATCTAACAGCAAAATATAGAGCCGTACTATGCAATATAAAGAAGAAACGAACAAATATTGAAGGGACGGAAATAGAGACTAGAGCAAGTCATTTACATACTGGTCACCCCGCTCAACATTGCACTAATGTAACATTTACTGAATGCTCAGCACAACACAGACACCAGATCTTCACCGATGGCTCACGTTCCAGCACCGCTGAGGGTCAGGCCATAGTAGGCTGTGCATTTGTGGTTTTTGAAATGACACCGAACTATGCAATACCAGATTTAAACTGGCTAATCACTGCTCAGTGTTCCAAGCAGAACTATTTGCCATTCAAAAAGCCATAGAGTGGTGCAATGAGAATGACGTAAACGCTAAAATATGCAGCGACTCACAATCTGCATTATATGCTATACATAATAAATCCAATCTCCATCAAATTGCAGTTAATATCAGGAATCTTCTTAGAATATCAAATAAACACATATGCCTCACCTGGGTACGGGGTCATTCCGCAATTGAAGGAAATGAAAGAGCAGACTCACTTGCTAAAGAAGCTGCATCTCTACAAATAGCTCCAGCCTATATTAAGTGCCCCATTTCCTACTTCAAAAAGGAACTTCGAAACAAAACCATTGACAACTGGAATCAAGAATGGCAAGCATCCACTTGTGGCTCTACTACCAGAGAAGTTTTCTTTCCAACGGTCTATGATCGCCAAAAATGCAAACTGTTGAAACCTAACTTTATTATAACCCAGTTCCTTTCGGGACACGGAAAATTTGGTGCTTATTTTGAACGATTTCACATAGAAACTCCGAGTAATAGTTATAACTGTATATGTTCTGAGTATCCACAGGATGTAAAACACTTGATTTTTGAGTGCCCTGTATTTTACAGGAAAAGACTAGAACTGGAACTTCATCCACACATCTGCTTTACAGTATCTAATAGACAAGTCAAAACAGATACATTTACAAGCAGCTGCTGTTATAGCACATTTACTAAATTTATCATACATATATTTCATAGATTATGAAAGACATTAGGCTAGGCCAACAGTGAATCATATAATACAACTATACATACTTTGTAATTAAATATAACCCTAACATACCCGGTAAAGTAGGGTTTAGAAGATTCGGAGATTCAATAATAATAATAATAAATAGAGTTTTTAGACAATGTGGTTTTAACCTATGGCAATCAATTGGGTATAAATATAGGCCTACAAATCAACTTAACTTTTAATAGAGAATTCAAGACTGTGAAACCTACATTTTAGGGAAATGATTTTTGTATACAGTGAAATCTCGATACAACGATTTCGCAGGGACCAGAAAAAAATATTGTTGTAGAGAGAGATATTGTTATATCGAGAATTTACAAAAAATGTTCAAATATTGGTAGTATATGTAGGAAACAACTTCAAAAATTGAAATGCTTTAAGTATTTAAGGAAATAAAGAATTTTTACACAAGAACTGCTATACTGTACTGTATTCACTCCACCCTTAAATTATTACACTAACTTATGAGCAAACACATTGTCTTTTCAGGAAGAAGCTGGTAAAACATCCCAGTCTCGTCAGCATTATAAATATCTTCTGGCAAATATTTCTCAGTAATTTTTTTTCATTTCATTACTGCACCAGAGATTTGCGTCATTTGTTGGTGCAGATTTCTCTTCCCATTGAATTAACTTAAAAGTTATGCCATGGCGGTCTCTAAAGCGGACAAGCCACCCATTGCTAGCCTTGAAGTCCTCCACACCAAGCATGGTAGCAAACTTCTTAGCTTGACTACAAATCAACGGTCCATTTATTGGAATGTTTAAAGTTCTTTTTTCATTGAAGCATTCCAAGGTTGCAGCATCCAAGTCAATAAATGTTGCCGTTTTCTTTCGTTTTCTAGTAGGATCCACGGCATTTGAATTGAGTTTTTCCTCGATCTCATTCCTTTTCTTTAAGAAAGTCGACACCGTAGATTCCGAAAGCCCGTACTTTTTCGATGCTGCAGTTTGTTTCATGCCTGCGTCAATGTCTTTAATTACAGCTAATTTCTGCTGCATACTAATTTGTTTGCGAGAAGCCATGCTGACAGAGAAGCACAACAATACGCGAACACCACCAAACAAACTTGCCGTGCAGTGCAGGCACTGACTGGCGACCAGGCAACTGGTTTACTCCATTGTGCACTTGAGCGAGGGTGAAGCACGATCAAGGTCAAGGAAGGCGATTTCACCCTTAAAACGAGGCGGGGGAGTTCATGATTTGGACTTTCACGATCTATTTTTATCGTTGTACCGAGGAAAATGTATTTACGGGGATTCTAAATGTAATCGTAGTGGGGAGGTTTATCGTTATTAAGAGTATCGTAAAACCGAGGGGAATTTTACATTATTTTAATGGAAAGTATGCCGGGACCAAAATATTTTAACGTTATAAAGAGTATTATCGTTATATCGGTAATCGTTGTACGGAGATTTCACTGTATTTCACATTTCAGCATTAATAATATGGGCTGGTGTTTGATATTATTAGATGTTAGCACTCAAATTTTAAATAGAATGCAATAAAAATTAAAGATCAGAATTTAAAAGTTTTTTTTCTTTCTTTCTTTTTTCTTTCTTTCTCCCCCTAGCATGAATCTATAATTAAGGAAAACTATATTGTGGTTAATGGTAATTCAAGTAACAGCCAACATGATAAATTTGAAAATGCTCTCCTAAATCCATGCTGGAAATCTAAAGGAACTGGATTTTCATTGGCTGAATTTGTTTTTTTTTAATGTCAACCTGTGACGGGCTTTTCTTACTTTATGCTATAAAGTTCCTTAACTTCTTGGATTAAATCTTCGCCAAAATTCTTCGCCAAAATCTGTGACGACTAATATGTGATTATTCTCAATCGTAGTATATAAGTTTACTGAACTCCTACAAAACAAGGTCACTCATACACCTGTCGTGTCATCACAACACTGCCTGCATAGTCCACATTCCAACGTTCAGTACAACTACCTTTGACACCGGGTGATTGCAAACTTCCTACTCTCAGTCTACTTTCTCTCTCTTTTAACAATTTACCCAGTCTTGATAATATTGATGAAAATTTATATTAACGGGCGCCATCATCAATACGCTTCCTCTTTTCTTTTTGTTATGTATCAGCCCAGACACAAATTAAATTATAGATACACAGGCTATGTACCTACATGCCCCTCGACTAGCTTTTAAATTAACAGTGGAGACGGGAGTTGGGTTCGGATTTACCTTTCGTTTTTTTTTTTTTCTGCTTCTTCTTTTTCTCCTTTTTTCAATACTCACTACCAAAGTATGTAACTTAGCACAAAAACCAGCTACTCTCAAACCATTACAAGGATAAGGGTCAAAAATCTGAACTTCACGTTAATTTACTTTGCATAACAATAACCATAATTTATTTAATATATTATTTTTTTTTCTTTTTTCAACAATAACAATCTTATATACAATAAATTACATTTACACTACATTAACCATTCAACACTTTTATTGGTAGGATAATATTTGATTATTCAAGGTTAGTATACCCAATTTTAACTATATAAGTACGTTCTCTGTTCAACAATAACAAATCCTTAATTAATTACTTTAATTTTCTTTCTTTGTTTTTCAGGTATCTACTAGAACGTCTTGTATTATTCTTCTAATTTACTACTGACTTGTGTAGTCATTTACATTTGCAACTTCAGGATAGTTCAATATATATATTATACTGGGTTTTTTTTTTCTTGAATAAATAAAGGTTTTCAATTCATAATCCAGTCCTTACTCTACAGATTACACTCAATAATCCCACCTATGTCTCCTATATTAGTCTATTTGTCAGCTTAGTCCATGAAGAATTGTATTTAAAGATAGATAGAAAAGACAGTCTCACGAAGAAAGAAATAGAAGTTTAGGCCTATACCCACAGAGTGACTGTGGCGATAGACCACCGATACAGGAGCGACGTCTAGATCTTGAGTTACAAACAATCTGACTCCTCTCCTGCAACCGGGAAAATATTAATGGGCCGCAAACAAAAATAAAATTTTGTAAATCGATGTCAGAGGTCCCTGACACTCTCTCCTAGAGGCACGTGGGGCCGTTGTTCGCCTCCAACATCGATGGCTTTCACAATCTCTCATAAATTTCTTTTCTTTATATGTTACTGGTATAGGCCTTGTCTACTACCAGATTTTATTTGTTTGATTCGGGATACTTCCGGCGTTCCCTCACCTCCCCCTTACAATCTCTGGTACTTGCTAATAAACTACTTATCATCAGTACACTACTCGCAATTTCCTATTCTCCTCTTTCTAACCTAACCAATCATTTGTTGTTATCTTTCAACTCACTCTCCTCTTTCTAACCTGACCAGTCATCAGCTATTATCTTTTAACCCCTTTCTTTCTTTAAGTAGAGTTCCCTTCAGCTTATACCATTGATTTAATTCACTCGGTGGTTATTCTAGTTTTCCTACTTCTTACGTTACTACTCTTTAGCATGGGCACCCAATCTTCTTTTGTCTCTAAATTCCCTAGAATTCTAACTGAAACTAATTCACGCCCAGATTAGTAAGCTTCTCTATAACCCCTTTAGTGACTTCTACTTCTACCCTAACATGTAAATTTTCCAATGGTACACACCTAATGCACTACCACTCGTAGGCCTTCTTTTGCCCTTCAATCTTTCCACTTCTTATCCCCCTCTACCATATTCCATACACCTTCGCTGGTAGATAAATCTCTATGAAAAAAACATAACTTAACATTACAGGCCAGCATGAAATCTATTTATAGATAGTCACCCGTCACCTGAACGAAACCCAAGAGGGAGGGGCCCTCGTAAGAAGTACTAAGCATGCCCCTTAATTACCTTTCTTCCTTACTCCCCTCGCGTCCTGTCTCAAAAATAACAAAGTTTATATGAGCATCACCAATTGCCCCTAGCTATGTATTCATTCGTGGAACAATCACCCATGAAACCCTAAAGTGAAGAGATCTATCTGTAGCCTTCAGCGGTTAGGCTCTTGACTGCTCTTTTATAATTAACTTAGACCAGAAATAGAAAGTAGTTGGATTACTGGATTTCATCACTTTACTTCTAGAATTCTCACTTCTATATTTCTATTCTATTCTTCTATCATACCCTACGGCGTCTGATTGCCATACATGACTTAGAAACCATCCTTAAAAAAGGAATATCTCAGTTTTCTCACTCCCCAAACAATAAGAAAAAGTCTAGACGATTATACTCAACCAGTGATGTCCAACTTATCCTCCGATCCTGAGTTGTCTCCCATTACTTCCTGATGTCCATAACTGCTCTTATTCAGAGCGAGCAGTCACGACTCACTCTCACAGCTGATGTTCGCTGTAGCGGTGTCTCGTACTGGCCGACTTGGTGTATTCTTCTGATTAATGACTATCTCCATATAGTCGGGTCAAGGAAGTTCACAACCAGAATTTCCTTAGATGGAAGTCTGACACACCATCATGCCAGAACGTCGCTACCGCTGTCACACATCCCAATCTCGTCTTCTCCCTTCTGCCTTTTCAACTTCTCTCTCTCGTAGTCAGGCACGTACTCCCTACTGTCTTTTTCGGATCAGCTCTTCTCCCGTCGACTCACCGTCGGCGCATGCGCACTTCTCTTTTTTCTGTAATTCAAAATAAATTCAGGGCAGTATCGATAGTCATAACAGGGTTCAATATCGATTAATCGAAGTCTCCCCAACCCTTCCTTTGTTTAGAAATGGTTTCTTATCGTCTATTATGCACGCAGCCATTCGCTACGTGACATTCTTCCCCCACTCACCATAAAAAAAATAATGTTAACACTGTTCACATTTTTTTTTTTTTTTTTTTTGTTTAGTTTACCAGCCTTAAAGAATGTTTATCCAGGAACAAAGGGTTTCAAGTCTTTGACGTGCCACTTCCCCAACTTTTTACCAAAACGGTTTGTCAGTTCGTAGCTATTTTCACTGAACTTTTTCTTTATAATATAGGGCCCGACAAACTTTGCACTTAAACCTGCTGTATAAGCTTGTGAGGCATCACTTAATTTAAAGTTTCTTCTTAACACTAGATCTCCTGGACGAAATTTCACCTCTCTCCTCCGAAGATTATAATAATGACTCGAATTCTTATAGGCGGTTTCTAAGTTATGTCTAACCATCAAACGTACCGTTTTCAATTTATTGAGTTTTTCCACCCAAAGTTTTGGGATTTCTTTATGAATCGGTTGGTTTTCCACCTTTTCAATCCTACTGATAATTTCAGGCTCCTTCCCATAATTTAGCATATAAGGAGTGCATCCAGTGGAACTATGCTTAGCCGTATTTATAGCAAAATTAAATTCTCTCAAATACACGTCCCAAACTGTTTGATCCTTTTGAATGTAACTAGAAATCATTGTTTTCAATACTCTATTGACTCTTTCTACTGGATTTCCTTGTGGCGAATATACAGGTAAATAACAAGGAGTTATATTAAAAGCTTTAGCTATCTCTCGCATTAATTTACTAGTATATTGCGGTCCATTATCCATCAGCAAATATCCCGGAATTCCCCATTTAAGGATAATCAATTCATAAAATGCTTCCGTAACTGCTCTACTGGTTGCTTTCCTTAACGCTTTACATTCTACATACTTGGTAAAGGTGTCCTGAAATACAATCACATATCGGTTCCCTTTTTTGGAACGTGGGTAAGGTCCCAACAAATCTGTAGCTACAGTCATCCAAGGTTTCTCTTTCTGGTAAAAATGCATTGGTCCTGCTTGAGCCGTTTGTAACACCTTCTGTCTCTGACATATTTCACAAGCAGTAACATACTTAGCAACATCTCTAAACATTCCCGGCCAATAATACTTGTTTGCTATTCTAAAGAAAGTTTTAGCTATCCCCATATGTCCTGCAGTAGGTGCATCATGACATTCCTGCAATACTTTAATCCTAAAATCTTGCGGAATAACTAATTTCCACCTATTCACTGTTCCCTCTAAAGTTTGTTCTAACTGATCTAATCTTAAATGGTACAACTTCTCATCTACGACCTTCCAATCTGGCCAAAATTTAGGTTTACTTTGTACTTGCTCCTTCCGCTTAATATACCAAGCATCTTGTATATTTTCCCATTCCACTACTTCAGAGTTATCAGTCAACAAGAGGCAAAATTCTTCCTCTACCGTTTTCTCTTGAACTTTCCCTTCGTGTATTCTAGATAAAGCATCCGGAACTTTTTGTAATCTACCAGGCCTATGTATTACTTCAAAATCATACTCCTGGAGCAATAAACTCCACCTAGCTAATCGTCCAGTCGGATTCTGTAATGTATTTAACCATTTCAGAGCAAAGTGATCAGTATATACTTTAAAATGATAACCTTCCAAATAAGGACGAAACTTTTGAACTGCCCACAATATAGCTAACAATTCTTTCTCGACTATTGCCCACTTTTGCTCACCTACTGTTAAAGTTCTACTAGCATAAGCTATTACTTTTTCCTCTCCTTCCTCTCCTGTCTGAATTAATGCTGCTCCTAATCCTGAAAAACTAGCGTCGGTCTGTAGCACTAGGGGTTTAGTATAATCTGGACAAGTTAATATAGGACTACTAGATAATTTCGATTTTAATTCATCAAAAGATTCCTGACATTCCTTAGTCCAACGCCATCTCTGATTCTTTTTCAGAAGTGCAGTGAGGGGCTTTACAACTTCAGAAAAAAATGGAATGAATCGTCGGTACCAAGATGCCAATCCTAAAAATGCTCGTACTTCCTTGACTTTTGTAGGGGCTGGATACTCAAGGATACACGAGATTTTATCTGAATCTACAGCAATTCCTAATGGAGTAATGATATGACCCAAATATTTTAATTCACTTCTGCAAAATTTTGATTTTTCCCTATTAATTTTCAGGTTAGCTTTTCTTAATTTCTCTAAGACTTTTTCTAACAAGGACAAATGTTCTTCAAATGTCTCGCTAATAAGTACTATATCATCCAAATAACAAAAGCATTTCTCTCCTATCTCTTCTCTTAATATAGTATCAACTAATCTTTGAAACGAGGCTGGTGCGTTATGGATTCCAAAAGGCATAACTCGAAACTGATACAATCCTCTACCAGGTACGGTAAATGCTGTTTTTTCTTTACTTGCTTCATCTAATGGAACTTGCCAATACCCATTTTTCAAATCTATTGTACTGATATACCTAGCATGTCGTAATTTACTCAAAACATGTTCAATGTATGGCAAAGGATAACTATCTCTTTTAGTACAATTGTTTACTTTTCTGAAATCTACGCAGAACCTCCATGTTCTATCTGGTTTCTTTACCATAACTACCGGAGACGACCAAGGTGAATTTGAAGGCTCTATAACTTTTTCCAATAACATTTTATCTATTTCCGCGTGTATAACTTTTTCCAAAATGGGTGATACTGGATAATATCTTTGTTTTATAGGTTTTGCATCGCCTGTATCAATAACATGAGAAATCAGATCGGTAAGTCCAGTACACTGATCAAATTTCTGTAACTGATTTTCCAAAAACATATTCAATCTGTCCCTTTCCTGAGGTGTAGGTAAAGTAAGAATATTATGTAGTTGATCTTCTTCTTTTAAATCTATAGCCTTAACAAATTGAAAAATTTTTGCTGGTTCATCTTTGAAATACCAAGTCCCATCTTGCAAATCTACTACTAACCCAATTTGTTTCAAAACGTCCATGCCCAGAATCATATCTACTGCTAAATTTGGCATAATTTTACATTTTATCTGAAAGATCCTGTCCTGCAATTTCATCTCAAAAGTTCTCTCTCCTGTTATAGAACTATAAGTTTTATCTGCTAATTGCACCACCCTAACTTCAGATTCTTCTACTGCTAAATCTAACATTTTACATAAAAAGTCACCTTTCTCTCCCACATAAGTTTTATCTGAACCGGAATCTATTAAAGAAATAAACGTAATATCCTCTAGCAAAATTTCAACAAAACATCTATCTCCATTAACTAAATCTGTAGGATTTATATTTAACATCACACAAGCCTGATTTTTAGTTAATTGTCATAAAGAATTTGTAGGCCTAACTTTTCTTTCTTGGGGCATCCTACAATCAATAGACCTATGTCCAAGCTTATTACAATTATAACATTTAATCGTAGTGCGTGGAGTAACTCTACGAGGTGCCTTACACTCGAACTGCCTATGTCCTGTTTTATCACAATTCCAACATCGCTGATTATTTGAAAAACGCAAAGTGGTGTTTTTACCATTATCCCTCGACTCATCCTGTCTCTCTTTATTTTCTATTACTTTAACCATTCTAGAATCATTTACAGGACTTGAATTCCGTTCCTTATCCCACGTCTTTGCAGAAAAACTAACATTGGGTTTCTTTTGTAACTCGGACGATGGAAGTTCCTGTTTTCCCTGAATTCCTAGCGCTGTATGAACTGAAGGTATAACAACTTGTCTCTGAGGTTTATAAGCCGTTTCTTTAATTGTAGCTCTAACCTGCGTTGGAGGAGGAATATATCTCTCAGAATCTAACAATATTTGTTCATACTGTCTACCTACACGTATTAAATCTGTTATAGTTTGAATCTCTGCAGGTCTAAGGTACAATTTTACATCAGGACGCAAATTTTTGATAACAGTCTTCATCATTTGTTGAGGACTCATTGGAGTACTCAGCCTCCTCATTAACGTTTGAATAGCATTAACATAATCAAAAATCGATTCTTTGGGACCTTGCGTTCTCTGTCTAATCTCATCCAAAAGCGAGTCTTCCTCATCAATAGGCAAATAATATTCTCTAAATTCTTTCAAAAAAGCTTCCCATGTAGGCCAATCTGTTAATCTGTTCCTGTACCAAAGTAAAGCTGAATCTTGTAAAATTTCGGGTAATACTGACAATAACTCTACACCCTGTAACTTAGAACTTTGTTTTAAATCTTCCAATCTCTCCAAAAATAAGTAAATACTATCCCCAGGTTTGAATTTAATGTTCCATTTACGAACCAGATCCAAAGTATTTGGTTTATGCGGCTCTAACTGAATTGTAAACGATGGTACTACTGGTACAACTTCTTCTGAATCAGCTACCGCCATGGCCTTCCTACGCATTAACTTAACCCATGTATACACTACATCTCCATATGAATCTTGTGGAACCGTTATATTATGTTCAACTAAATCTTCTTCCAAAACTTCCTGACTCAGCGCAAAAGCCGTAATTAACACTTGAAATGACTGAGGGTTCTTACGGGCATAATCTAACAAGCGTTGTCTTAACTCATCCCTTGTACCTGTGGTCGGTAACTTTACTCTATCACATTCTGCCTCTAAATCCGCCTTCCTCAACTTCCTAATAGCTTGGGTTAGCTCAGCTGCTCTTATTTGTGCATACGGATCAACATAAGTAGCCATATTTATATATTAACAATACCACTGGAAAAAAAGATTAGAACACACAATAGTTCAGTCGTCTGTCTTAGTCATCTATAGAAGTCCTTACTTGTCAATAGTCATTATTCTTTTCCCAAAAATATGTTATTATTATTATTATTATTATTTGTTTTTGAGAATAAATTTCAGTTATACTAACCTAACTCCCAAAATTCTTTTAACCCTATCTCGCCTCACGTTAGGATATCAAACTATCACTGCCTCACGCTATGGGCTATCATAATATGGAACTTCAACTGAATAAAGGTTTCTTTTTTTTTTTTTTTTTTTTTTTTTTTTAACAATTTTAACTAAATTAAGTTGCAACAATTAGCAATACTGTTTTGTTTTAACACTACTCAGCCCCACGATATGGGCGCCAAACTTTGTGACGGGCTTTTCTTACTTTATGCTATAAAGTTCCTTAACTTCTTGGATTAAATCTTCGCCAAAATTCTTCGCCAAAATCTGTGACGACTAATATGTGATTATTCTCAATCGTAGTATATAAGTTTACTGAACTCCTACAAAACAAGGTCACTCATACACCTGTCGTGTCATCACAACACTGCCTGCATAGTCCACATTCCAACGTTCAGTACAACTACCTTTGACACCGGGTGATTGCAAACTTCCTACTCTCAGTCTACTTTCTCTCTCTTTTAACAATTTACCCAGTCTTGATAATATTGATGAAAATTTATATTAACGGGCGCCATCATCAATACGCTTCCTCTTTTCTTTTTGTTATGTATCAGCCCAGACACAAATTAAATTATAGATACACAGGCTATGTACCTACATGCCCCTCGACTAGCTTTTAAATTAACAGTGGAGACGGGAGTTGGGTTCGGATTTACCTTTCGTTTTTTTTTTTTCTGCTTCTTCTTTTTCTCCTTTTTTCAATACTCACTACCAAAGTATGTAACTTAGCACAAAAACCAGCTACTCTCAAACCATTACAAGGATAAGGGTCAAAAATCTGAACTTCACGTTAATTTACTTTGCATAACAATAACCATAATTTATTTAATATATTATTTTTTTTTCTTTTTTCAACAATAACAATCTTATATACAATAAATTACATTTACACTACATTAACCATTCAACACTTTTATTGGTAGGATAATATTTGATTATTCAAGGTTAGTATACCCAATTTTAACTATATAAGTACGTTCTCTGTTCAACAATAACAAATCCTTAATTAATTACTTTAATTTTCTTTCTTTGTTTTTCAGGTATCTACTAGAACGTCTTGTATTATTCTTCTAATTTACTACTGACTTGTGTAGTCATTTACATTTGCAACTTCAGGATAGTTCAATATATATATTATACTGGGTTTTTTTTTTCTTGAATAAATAAAGGTTTTCAATTCATAATCCAGTCCTTACTCTACAGATTACACTCAATAATCCCACCTATGTCTCCTATATTAGTCTATTTGTCAGCTTAGTCCATGAAGAATTGTATTTAAAGATAGATAGAAAAGACAGTCTCACGAAGAAAGAAATAGAAGTTTAGGCCTATACCCACAGAGTGACTGTGGCGATAGACCACCGATACAGGAGCGACGTCTAGATCTTGAGTTACAAACAATCTGACTCCTCTCCTGCAACCGGGAAAATATTAATGGGCCGCAAACAAAAATAAAATTTTGTAAATCGATGTCAGAGGTCCCTGACACTCTCTCCTAGAGGCACGTGGGGCCGTTGTTCGCCTCCAACATCGATGGCTTTCACAATCTCTCATAAATTTCTTTTCTTTATATGTTACTGGTATAGGCCTTGTCTACTACCAGATTTTATTTGTTTGATTCGGGATACTTCCGGCGTTCCCTCACCTCCCCCTTACAATCTCTGGTACTTGCTAATAAACTACTTATCATCAGTACACTACTCGCAATTTCCTATTCTCCTCTTTCTAACCTAACCAATCATTTGTTGTTATCTTTCAACTCACTCTCCTCTTTCTAACCTGACCAGTCATCAGCTATTATCTTTTAACCCCTTTCTTTCTTTAAGTAGAGTTCCCTTCAGCTTATACCATTGATTTAATTCACTCGGTGGTTATTCTAGTTTTCCTACTTCTTACGTTACTACTCTTTAGCATGGGCACCCAATCTTCTTTTGTCTCTAAATTCCCTAGAATTCTAACTGAAACTAATTCACGCCCAGATTAGTAAGCTTCTCTATAACCCCTTTAGTGACTTCTACTTCTACCCTAACATGTAAATTTTCCAATGGTACACACCTAATGCACTACCACTCGTAGGCCTTCTTTTGCCCTTCAATCTTTCCACTTCTTATCCCCCTCTACCATATTCCATACACCTTCGCTGGTAGATAAATCTCTATGAAAAAAACATAACTTAACATTACAGGCCAGCATGAAATCTATTTATAGATAGTCACCCGTCACCTGAACGAAACCCAAGAGGGAGGGGCCCTCGTAAGAAGTACTAAGCATGCCCCTTAATTACCTTTCTTCCTTACTCCCCTCGCGTCCTGTCTCAAAAATAACAAAGTTTATATGAGCATCACCAATTGCCCCTAGCTATGTATTCATTCGTGGAACAATCACCCATGAAACCCTAAAGTGAAGAGATCTATCTGTAGCCTTCAGCGGTTAGGCTCTTGACTGCTCTTTTATAATTAACTTAGACCAGAAATAGAAAGTAGTTGGATTACTGGATTTCATCACTTTACTTCTAGAATTCTCACTTCTATATTTCTATTCTATTCTTCTATCATACCCTACGGCGTCTGATTGCCATACATGACTTAGAAACCATCCTTAAAAAAGGAATATCTCAGTTTTCTCACTCCCCAAACAATAAGAAAAAGTCTAGACGATTATACTCAACCAGTGATGTCCAACTTATCCTCCGATCCTGAGTTGTCTCCCATTACTTCCTGATGTCCATAACTGCTCTTATTCAGAGCGAGCAGTCACGACTCACTCTCACAGCTGATGTTCGCTGTAGCGGTGTCTCGTACTGGCCGACTTGGTGTATTCTTCTGATTAATGACTATCTCCATATAGTCGGGTCAAGGAAGTTCACAACCAGAATTTCCTTAGATGGAAGTCTGACACACCATCATGCCAGAACGTCGCTACCGCTGTCACACATCCCAATCTCGTCTTCTCCCTTCTGCCTTTTCAACTTCTCTCTCTCGTAGTCAGGCACGTACTCCCTACTGTCTTTTTCGGATCAGCTCTTCTCCCGTCGACTCACCGTCGGCGCATGCGCACTTCTCTTTTTTCTGTAATTCAAAATAAATTCAGGGCAGTATCGATAGTCATAACAGGGTTCAATATCGATTAATCGAAGTCTCCCCAACCCTTCCTTTGTTTAGAAATGGTTTCTTATCGTCTATTATGCACGCAGCCATTCGCTACGTGACAAACCTGATAAATTTGAAAATGCTCTCTGAAATCCATGCTGGAAATATGAAGGAACTGGATTTTCATTGGCTGGATTTTTTAATGTCAACCTGTGTTATGATTTGTCATCATTCCTGCTTATTTATTTATGTATTCTGCGTATAATGGAACAGTCCAAAGCTGAAAACTTAGCTAAATGCGTTAAACTTAATTTTTGTAGAAAATGGGTTGGATCTTCTCCAAAATGAAGGTGTCTCAGTCTTTAGCAGCTGCAAGGTGGACCAGGATTAGCAGATTGATGCGATTCATCATGGATATAGGTATAGAAGTCGTTTTCACCTGCCTTCATTTCTTGTATTATCTTTCTCTCTTCTGAGAGCTACTGTTGCATTGTTTGAAATCTTGCTTTTTTGTATGTGTAGCTTACAAGTTGAGACTATACCTCCACTAACATATATGTGCTCAGAACAAAACTCACAAGTCGGGTGATTCTTCAAATACGGGAAAATTTGTGTTCCGGAGTGATATTTCCCTTCAAATTCAACTTAAAAAAAAAAATTAAAATAAAAGTTTGTTTCTACTACTTCCATACTGCAACTATCACTTTGAAATGTCACTAACTTTAAATTCTGATGTTCCAAAATCGAATTTAATTCAATGAAATGTCATCCACATGCCCTGTCGCAAACCTCGGTTTTGTATATTCTAATGCATTTTTCCACAAAACAATGTTATTTCCTTTTCAACTTTTTTCCTGTCAATGAGTATGAATGTGTGAAGAATATTAACCCCTAAAAAATAAAATGAAATAAAACTGTCACCCCACATAATGAACATAAAGAATGTCCCAAGGGTTTTTGGTCTTCCACATGGCTGAAAAGAATGGAATTTTTTCTGCAGAAATGAGAAATTTTTATAACTGGCAACAGTGTTAGAAAGCCAACAGGGCAGCTTGTGGTTGAATTGTAAGGTTGAATTTTGCTTGCTTACAAACAGTTTGGGATTAACAAAGGACTTTGCATCATTTTCAAGGAAAGCGTTTTTATTCCCCGTCATTAACATGGCTTCTAGAAAGTAGGCAGAAAGTGAATATTTATTAATTTTGATTATGCACTATGATAAACCTTCCAATTCAAAGTACTTGACTGAAGTTGAGCTTACAGAGGTTTAGGAATGGCTTGCTGAGACTACTTAAACTCCTTTTTTTGTCATCCACATGCCTGATTTTTGTGTCATCCACATGTCTCATGAAGGGGTATGTGGATGACTCTCAAGTCATGTAGATGATAAATGTAGGATACTAAGTTATTGTGTTTGTGGTGTCTGTGACCTGTACTTAAGATCTTAAAACTGATTAAATGAATTTCTGCTTGATTCCCCCCTCCCCCAAAACCATAAAAACACAGTCTCGTTAAAATTACATTAATTCCGGAGTATGCACACAAATTTGCAAATTTGGTGCAAAATCAACTGAAGTATGCTGAGAAAAATATGAAATCACATAAAGAAAAGCAGATTGTTGCTAAAGTTAGTCATTAATGTGGCCTTCTGCCATCCACATGTACACGAATGTCATTCACATGGCTTTAAAAAAATAAAGAAATTAAAATAAATAAAAATATAAACATTTAAGCTCTGCTGGTGTCATATTATAATCATTGAGATTTTTTAAACAAAGTAACAAATTTGGATTTTACACACTCCAAATTTTCCCGTATTTGAAGAATCACCCAGTCATATTTTTGTTAATGTGTTGGGCCTGGGTTTTGATGACCTAAAGAATACTAAAAAAAGACCTTAAAGTGATAACTTTATGACTTTAAAATAATTAAAAATGACTTAAAAAGAAAAAGAATTACTTAAAAATTACCTTTATTTGTTGACCCCCTTGCACATTATTACTTACACTTCACCGGTTTTACTCAATACTGCATTATAATTAAGTTACAGTGTCACCATACTCCGAAACAAGCAGTTTTTATTTAGTAGAAATACTTGTTTTTCTGACCGCCGGCATGATCTTGTGGTTAGAGTCGCTGACTACAGATCCGTTGGCCTGGGTTCGATCCTCGGTACCTCCTCGGGTTTCTCTGAGGTAGGGAGGTCTGGAACGGGATGCACTAAGCCTTGTGATTCAAATCGAGGAGCTACTTGATAGAGAAGTAGCAGCTTCGGTCATGGAAACTACCATTAACAGTCGTGGGTGTCAGCATACTGACCACATACCCCCAATCCTGCCATCTGCCTATGGTAGATGATGCAGCAGTCGAGTGGTAGGCTAGTCACTTCAGGAATGTAGCACCACAGAGTTTAGTTTTTTAGTTTTACTTGTTTTTCTTTCAACATGTAGATAAAGATATTACTAATGTTGAACAAAATAGGTTATAGGCTAAATAGGGAAGGCCACATTGCAGCAGATTTCCAAGAATTTTCAGATTTTAAGATGTTGAAACTTGATCTACTAGTATTATAGGAATAATGCAACCAAACTCGCTAAAACTGACGTACCGTAGACCTGGATTTATTCTTAAAGTGACGTACAACCTGTAATAAGTGCCCAATCAGAGAAACCTGTCTAAAAATGCAGAAAACCCACAAAAGTCCTTTAATTTCACTAAAGATGGCATGGCCCAATTTATTTTCCACAGGACATCATTCTAGCATCATTTGAAGAAAGGTGCAAAGTATTCAAAATCCAGACCCTCATTGCACTGGGGAAAGTTGTGGAAAATAAAATACTTTGTTAGTCTGTTGAAATTGTAGAGACATTCTTATAGATCTGTACACAGTTATAAGACTTAGGCCCTTATCTTGCTAACAAAAAATTTTTTTTTAACAAATGCAGCAGCCATCTACTTTCTATGTTTTTCGTTTCATTTGGTGGCAATAAAGTCCTTGTTTTTCTATAAAACTGTTGATTAAATCAGAAATGATATAGGTTTCAGTAGACTTCAAAGTTAACTGATTGCAGGACAGTATGGGTAACATGATTGCTTGTGACCGTTCAGATCAGACTAAGTGATGTCATATAAACTTGCCTGGCGCTTTGTACATGTTACTGTCTTCTGTGTACTTGCAACATCAGAGTAAATGTGGCTCAACTTCAAATTCTAGTTATAAGCACAATTATTTTTATGGAAACAGAAAGACTAAAGGGTCATTCCATGTCAAGTGAACCAATGGAAAAACGTGACCACCTCCGATTTTAGTCATACTTGGTTGTCATGAAGTACCACCTGAGATATGTTGAAGTACAAAATATCAGATTTTTATGTGTTGTAGTTTTCCAGTTATACCCTTCTGAAATATGGAGAAAAACCAAATTTTCTGCATAAGTGCAATCACAAAATGACGCATAAATCAAGCTGGAATTGACATAGATGAGTGGGAAAAGTATCAAAATGTAGCTTATATTATGAGCTTTAATTTGATACGTCACACGACTACTTTCGAAAAAAAATATTTTCAAGGTTACCCAAAAAAAATTTGAAAACTGAATTTTTCAAAAACCTATATTTTGAAAATTTTGAAACAATTCTCATAGAAACATACATATTTCAGCATCATGTCCTACAAGTTTTGATAAGGGATCGCAATGGGATCATATTTTTTTACATTTATAACAAATACTATGCACGCTGGGTAAGAATATATGACACAGGAATATTGCACTTAATTCTAAAATCCATTCCTTTGTCCAGGGAGTTGTTTACCAACATGCATATACCAACTTGTGCAAGTGGTCAAATGGGTATGAGTAAACACAGTCTGCAAGCATGTGAGTCAGCCAGGGAATGCAAGTTGTAACCTGTTGGACCTGGCTTCAGTTGTGCCTTGACTCTCATGCAGTGTGCTTCCTTTCTTCAAAGGCTGTACAAAGACTGTATTGCTGCATGTAAAGTAGTGGGTTCAGTGATTAAAATAGGCATTGTGTATTTCCCCAGTATGGCTGAAAAAGTAAGTGAAACAGCAAAGATTTTCTGCTGCAACCCTTTCAAGAAAGACAGACATCAGGGTGTGAAAAGAAGTGTGAGGCCTGTTACTGACTGGATGTGTGACATGTTTGACACCATTGTGGTAGGTATGAAAATTTGTGACAGTTGTAGGAAAGAACTATCAAAGCAGAAACAGGTTACAGATACAACAGATGACTGTTTAGTACCAGTAGCCAATACCACTAGGCCTACTAATGTTGATGAATCATTTGTAGCTTTAGATGTTACCTTAGAGTACCTTAATAAGTCTCTAAGCTCTCTAGAGGAGTCACCTGTTGCTAAGAGGAAGTTGCAAATGAAATCATACTGTGATAAAAAATACAGTAAAATAAAAAAATGTTTGACAGAAAAGGTACTAACAGCAGCAAGTACAAATACAGAGAAAACTGTTGACCATAAATCAGAATCATGTGAAGTCATTTGTCAGCTAAAAGAAAAGTTTCAAGAAGAAAATATAAGTGTTAGTGAAAAATTGCAAATTTTAACAGTACTACCTAAAAGCTGGTCATGCAGTGAAATACAAAATGAATTTCAGGTTAGCAACAGAATGGCAAGAAAAGCTAAAGCATTGGTGAAAGCGAAGGGTATTCTGGCAACACCAAATCCTAAACCAGGAAAGGTTTTAAATGAATCTGTGATTGAGAAGGTAATAGGGTTCTACAACAGTGATGATGTCAGCCGTCTTATGCCTGGAAAAAAAGATTTTGTTTCTGTGAAAACGGGTGACAGTAGTAGAATTCATGTACAGAAGAGGCTAGTGATGGGCAACTTGAAGGAAGTGTACGAGCTGTTCAAAAACAAAAATCCTACTGATAAGATTGGATTTTCGAAATTTGCTGATTTACGACCTAAACATTGCGTCTTGGCTGGAGGAAGTGGTACCCACACAGTATGCGTTTGTACAGTGCATCAGAATGTTAAATTAATGCTACAAGTGTTGAAATCCAAACAAATTACACTGAATGATGGCACAGATATAAGTAATTATAATTCCTGTTTAGCGAAGTTAATGTGTGAAGAGCCAGGCACAGCATGCCACCTTAATGAATGTCCTTCATGTCCAGGTGTAGATAATTTGAAAGATGAGTTACAGTTGCTGCTAGATAATGAACTGGTGGACAACATTACATACAAGCAGTGGGTTTCTGTTGACAGATGTAATTTAGTAACCTTCATCAAAACTGCAGATGAGTTTATAGAAACTTTGTGTGAACAGTTGTTGATTTTGAAGAGACATTCTTTTATTGCAAGAAGACAGGCAGAATATTATAATCACTTGAAGCAGAATATTGGAGTAAATGAAGCTGTGGTATGTATGGACTTTGCAGAAAATTATTCGTTTGTACTACAGGATGAAGCCCAGTCTTTTCATTGGAACAATGATCAAGCAACTATTTTTCCTATAGCAGTCTACTACAATGATCATAATATACACTACAAAAGTATTGTATGTATCTCTGAATGTCTACAGCATGACACCACTGCTGTTCATTTATTCCAGAAAAGGCTTATCTCTCATTTGAAGTTGGAAGTAATTAGAGATTTGAAAAAAATTTACTACTTCTCAGATGGTGCAGCTGCGCAATTTAAAAACAGAAAAAACTTTTCAAACTTATGCCACCATGTTCATGATTTTGGAATTGAGGCAGAGTGGCATTTCTATGCAACAGCCCATGGGAAAGGAGTATGTGACGGTCTGGGTGGTACTGTGAAAAGACTTGCAGGAAAGGCAAGCCTACAGCGGCCATACGAGCATCAAATCATGACACCAGCACAGCTGTTTACATGGAGTGAGGAAAACATCGACTCCATGCAGTTCTTCTTCTTCAATGAAGCACAATACAACAAAGAGGAAAAAATACTTGCAGACAGATTTCTGTCTACAAAAGCAATACCAGGCACACAGAAGTTCCACAGTTTCATCCCATTGTCAGATAAAGTGTTGTTGACAAAGGTATTTTCAAGAAGTGAACAGTCATCCACTTTTTCAGTGTTAGGACCACGTGTGCAACAGAGGCTGAAGCTAGCAGAAGTAAAAGGATATGTTACATGTGAGAACAACAATCATTGGTGGCTTGGTGTAGTTGTGGACAAAAATGAGACAGCACAGATAGTGGAACTGATGTTTCTGCACCCTGCAGGTCCTTCTCCATCATTTACTTTCAAAAGTGACTGTCCAAATAAACTGACTGTGCCTCTCTCTCAGATCCTCACCCTTGTGCAACCTACATGTCCCACTGGCCGTAGTTATTACCTCTCGAAGGAAGAGATGGATGCGGCAACCATGGCTCTAGAAAATTACTGTAGACAATAAATTCACGTTTTTGTCATTGAAGAAGGGAAGGTAACATGTTTTCTGTAAGTTTTTCTTTTTGATTGTAATGAAATTTTAGAATTAAGTGCAAGATTACGGTGCCATATATTCTTACCCAGCGTGCATAGTATTTGTTATAAATGTAAAAAAATATGATCCCATTGCGATCCCTTATCAAAACTTGTAGGACATGATGCTGAAATATGTATGTTTCTATGAGAATTGTTTCAAAATTTTCAAAATATAGGTTTTTGAAAAATTCAGTTTTCAAATTTTTTTTGGGTAACCTTGAAAATATTTTTTTTCGAAAGTACTCGTGTGACGTATCAAATTAAAGCTCATAATATAAGCTACATTTTGATACTTTTCCCACTCATCTATGTCAATTCCAGCTTGATTTATGCGTCATTTTGTGATTGCACTTATGCAGAAAATTTGGTTTTTTTCCATATTTCAGAAGGGTATAACTGGAAAACTACAACACATAAAAATCTGATATTTTGCACTTTAACATATCTCAGGTGGTACTTCATGACAACCAAGTATGACTAAAATCGGAGATGGTCATGTTCAAAATTGACAAAAAATTGGTTCACTTGACATGGAATGACCCTAAATTGAAATTGTGAGAAGCTATAATAATAAATAATTACCATATTTACTCGAATCTAATGTGCACCCCAATTCTGAAACTTGGAGCTTCTGGAACTCATTTCCTAGCTATTCCAGAAGCTGCCAGACAACACCACAGTTCAAGCAAAATTTAATCAAGTTAGTATATATATGTAGTCTGAACAATTAGTCCTAGCAGGTTATGATTGATCAATATTTTAGAATTTGTCATTACTTGTAGTAGTGAACATTGTCTTAGTGCCAGTATGGTACTTTATGAGATTTTGTGGGGGACGAAAAAATGTCTGTCCGTCCGTCTGTCTGTCCGTGTATCTGTATGCACCATAACTCAAACACGCTTTTTCGGATTTTCATGAAACTTGGAAAAAACATTTATAATGTCCATGGGAAGAACCCTATTGATATTGAACCAAATCGGTTCACCGGTACCGGAGTAATGCCCCATTTAGTGCCTATTTTAATAGATTATATTAGAAAGGCACCATATCTCAAATACGCTGTATCGGATTTCCATGAAACTTGGTATATGCATTTATGACGCCTTGAAAAGTACCCTATTGAATTTGAACCTAATCTGTTGACCGGTACCGGAGTAAAACCCAATTTAGTGTCTATTTTAAAGGCGCAATAGCTCAAATACGCTTTATCGGATTTTTATGAAACTTCGTATACACATTTATAATGTCCATTTGGAAGACGTCTATTGATATTCGACCAAATCGGTTGGCCAGTACCGGAATAATGCCCAATTTAGTGCCTTTTATGTTAATATATAAGAAGTCGCGATAACTCAGATATGCTTTATTGGATTTTTCTGAAACTGTGTATACCCATGTATAATGTACATGGGAAGACGTGTACTGATATTGGACCAAATCGGTAGACTGGGACCGGAGTAAAACCCAATTTAGTGTCTATTTTAAAGACGCGGTAACTCAAATACGCTTTACCGGATTTTTATGAAACTTGATATACACATTTATAATGTCCATGGGAAGACGTCTATTGATATTGGATAAAATCGGTTGACCTGTTTCGGAGTAATGCTCAATTTAGTGCCTATTTTATGGTAATATACGTATTCGAAAGAATTTATGAAATGCACATCAGTTATCATGACAACATAGCCCATTGTTTTACTGTGATCTTATAAGGTTTTGGCAATTAAAATATAGTTAGCTATGACAAATAACACTATTGCTTTACATGCGCTTATCCAACTAGACTGTTAAACTGAACCAGGTGGCCGAAATGGTAACGTCTTGGCCTCACATTCTGGAGTTCCATGGTTCAAATCCTGAAACCGGCCAATTTGACTTTTTTTTTGTATTCTGCATATCATAACTGCAATCATAACTGATTAAACAAAAACATACTGGCACTTTGTTACATCAGTATACCTGATTTTATTTTATTATTTAGTTTCTTGAATTTTGTCATTTAGTCCTATTGTCTATTCATTGTAATTAAGTTGAATTATTCTTGTATTTCTTGTTTTCCCCTGACTGAATGGTAGAGAAGGCCTTACGGCCTTAACACCGCCAGGTTAAATGAATAGAATATAAAAAATAAATAATGCTTTCAATGGTAGGATATTTTATTTGGTATTTTACCTTAGTATTTTGTTTTAAATAACAATGGATTTGTGAATGCCATTGAGGGAGAGGGGTGCGGGAGAATAAATACCTCCGAATTGAATTCCTGCCATCTTTCAACACATTTAGTTTAACCTTGAGTGTTAAAATAATAAGTTAACTTCAACCTGTGTTTGTGCCTACTGGGAATTTGTCAACGATAAAAAGTGCAATGAAGACAAGAATTACAACAAAGCATTACAGAACAGATTTGCACTCGAATCTAATATGCCATCGAATATAATGTGTATCCCAATTTTGAATGCTACAAATGGACAAAAAAGGTGTACATTAGATTTGAATAAATACGGTATGCAGTCTTTTAATAGTAACATTTTTTTCTGATTCCTAAAGTACTATTTCAGTCCCCTGCGGAAATAAAGAATACTTACTTACTTACTCAATGGCAATAGACAATTCCTCAGCAAGCTAAAGGAATATTATCTATTTTATGGAAACCGAAGGTTCATTGCCACGCTTACCTGAGCCCGCCATTCAACCTTATTCTGTGCTAACTCCATCCAACAATCCCTCGCAAATCCTACTTCCCTCAAATCTATCCTAATATTGTCCTCCCACCTATGTCTAGGTCTTCCATACGTCTAGGTCTTTCAGGTGGTCTTTTCCCTTAGGGTCTACCAGTCAATACTTTTGAGATATGTCTTTCCTCCCCCATACACGCAACATGTCCAGCCCATTTAATCCTCCGTGATTTAATTATCTTTACTATACCCAGTGAAGAATACAGGTTATGAAGCTCGTCGTTATGCAGTTTTCTCCAGTCCCCATTTTCATCTCTCTTAGGCCCAGATATTTTCCCAAACACCCTGTTTTTGATTATATAATGGAAAGGCTTAAAGGATGATACACCAAGTTAAATTGTAATTTCCCTTCCGACTTTATGTATCTACATATAATTTATTTATTAAAAAATAAGATTGTGCTACTTGTTGAGAAATTTCAAAATCTGTACTGGAATGCAAATTTTAGGGGATGCCATTATCTGTGATCCAATGACATAACTCATTCCTTTCGGTAAAATGCAGATCTTTGTTGGTTGTTGTGATCATGTGAGAGTTAAAAGTTAACTTCGACTGCATAGCATCTTCTACCCTTACTACTTGCTCCTTTTGTTTTGTATGTTAGTCCTGTGAAATAAGTTTTATATGTCATTCCTGTGAAAAAGTTGATTGTTCTTGTTTAAGAAGCCAGGTATCTTTGATCAGTGTAAAGTTAGAGAACTTCAATGTTTTATATTTCAGGATCATACAGACCTATGGAAATGAAATTTGGTATAATTGATCTCCATAGATGATCTGGGAGTACAGGGAATGAGAGAGTGGATGAATTAGTGAAACTGGCTGCATATTCTAACCCCCTTCCATTTTACTCTCTTTCTCCCATTTCTCACATAAAGAAACAAGTAAAGTGCCACGCTATCATCACGTAGAACAGTCAGTGGCAGAACAGCAAGAACAGATCTGTAACTAGGAACATATTTATCCCATCAGTGTACGACAGAATAGGGTTGCCAAATTCCAAATGACAAAATACCGACCAACTATGAGGGTTAAATCAATGAGTGGTGCTAGTGTATGTTCTAAAATGTAGTTTTAGCCAACGAATATATAGGTTTAGCGAAATGTTTTACATATAAACATATTAATGAAACTGGCAAGTTTCTATCAGTAGTACATGTATTCTAGCAAGAAATTAATAAGTTAAATTAAAATAGATAAATAATTAATTGCTCTAATTAGTACAAAGTATATTCATTTAATTACATAGCTAGTGTTGGGTATCAAAATGACCAGGAGAAAATGAAATTGATAAAGTGACTTCGCATGTTCTCTCTGTGGACCTAAATCTATCCCTAATGTACCTTTGGATGAAATAGGGTTTAACTTCAATTTGCTTATTCAGTAATAATAATACTCTGAAATGAGAATTTAACCTGAACCCATAACTAAAATGAAAACAAGAAGCCTTCTTGTAGTGTTCAGATAAGCTATATGTTTTGTGGTTAAGGGAACTGTATGGTGAGGATTTTATCTCAAAATTGTCTTATCAAGTGATAAGGATGTATGATCTAGGACAGTCTAAGTAAGATTGGCAATTTTAAAAATGCTAGCAGTTCTGTAATTGGATGTTTCTTTCTACAAATCTATCTAGTATTCTGTTGTGGTTAGCTGTGTGATGTGCCAATGTTTCCATTTCAGAACATACTGAACCTTCAAAGTAAGTGATCTCACTGCCAGAATTCGCATAGGGTAATAATCAATTTATTAGCCATTAAGCAGAATAACTCACAATAATTATTGTCAATTACCTGTACATAATAGAATAACAAAAATATTTTATACTCTTAATTGAAAAACATCATAGAGATGTGAGAATATTATAGGAGAAAAATTTCTTCGACACTGGGACTTGAACCCAGCGCCAATGCTCTACCAACTGAGCTAAGCCGAAGTTCAATTCACAGCGCCTGGTCACAAAAATCACTAATTAGTGTGCCTCACAGTACTTCATATGACATAACTTGTCTGTCTGTGAGGTAGACCATTAGGGCAATCAGTCATAGAAGAGAGGTTCCATCTGGCTCAGTTGGTAGAGCATTGGCGTGAAGAGCCAAAGGTCCTGAGTTCAAGTCCCAGTGTCGGAGGAATTTTTCTCCTATAATATTCTCATGTAATGTCCAACAGAGACAATAAACTGTGGTTCATGAATTCTTATCATTAAACTTTGGATATTAGGTAAAAACCTATTTTAATCCTTTTATTTATTTATATTTTATTTATATTTATTTAACAAAAGGTCCCAACGAGCCAATTGCTCACATTAAGGGACAGTATTACAAAGGATGACAAACTTCAAAGTTATTATAATAAAATTGTTACAATAGTTTACACAAATACAGTAAGTATAATAGAGATATTGTTCACTTATTCATTTAATAGAAAAATCTTCAAATTTTTTACAGATCTTATTTCCTGTGGAATTTCATTAAAAAGATTTGCAAGATAATTTTTCAATCCCCTTAGTCCATAAGTAACAAATTGAGAATGCGTAACGAAAATATTTGATTTGTTTCTCGTGCCATAAGAATGCACATTTTCAAGAAAACGCAATACAATGTTATTATGAACATGTCTGTTTACTACTTTATATATAAAGATTGCAGCACTATATTTTATTATTAATTCTAATGGAAGAATTCCTGATTGCTCATATAATACTTTGACTGGTGTTAAGTAATGACAGCCTAAAAGATTTCTTACAGCCCTATTTTGAAGAATTTTTATCTTATGCAAATATTTCTTTTTTGAACGTCCCCATATAAATACCATATACAATATGTAAGAGTGAACAAGGGAATAATATAGAGATCTCATACTAGAATGTGATAATATTCCACCCAATCGTCGTAATACTCCAATTATCGGTGCAATTTTACTACAAAGGCTTAAAATATGCATATCCCAGTTTAAATGTTCATCTATTATTAAACCTAAATACTTTGCATTTGATACCTGCTGTATAGGTACATCATTTATTGTAATTGCAGAATTAATGTTTAGAATGACTGAAGGTTTATGAAATATCATAAATACTGTCTTTTGAGCATTTAGTGATAATTTATTGGACGCTAACCAATTTTCTAAGATTTTGAGGTCTTTTTGCATATTATTCATTACGGCATCATTAAGTGATATATGGACGAAAACTTGTATATGCATGTTTCTTAAGTGACTATTCCTAAAACTGATACTTTTATAGGACCTAAACAGCCTATTTTTACGTTAGAGCCTAACATTGCCTTTTTGCTTGTTTTTCCTCTAAAGTTCAAAAGTAATTTTTTTGTTATAAATTCTAGCATTTATTTTCAGTTCGTACTAAATGTTTAGCTCGGAATGTGCAGTACATGTCACATTTGTGATTTGGTTAAATAGTAAGGAATGTTTCGTCTTCAGTAGAAAAATTCCTTGGAATTCCCAAGAAAATGTAGTGTTTTTCCCCGACTCCCACATCCAGTTAAAAAAAATAATTAAAAAAAAATTGTTCTCTGAATCAGTGAGGTCAAGGGGTTGAATATGCTAGTATGATATGCGTAGCTTCTGGGTGCAGGGATTAGGTTTTCACTGTTATGGTAGTAATACAGGCCCCTAGTAATAGGTCTATATAATTCTGTGTCCCGTAGGCCTATATCTGTGTTTTATCATGATTATTGATTAATGGTGATTTCAATAAATATAATATTCTGCATTGCAATAGAGATATTTCAGAAAATTGGCAACTTAACGATTTTATAAGAGACCATTTTATGATTTTTATAACCTATTTTCCAATTTTTAGAGCCTATTTTAGGTACCTAAAACAGCATTTTTAGTGACCTAAAAGTCCGAAGTCTAGTCATTACAAATTATTTATAAAACTCTTTGAAGATGATAAATTGGTTTACCAAGACATTGATTTAATCTATGTTTAAAGGTGGGAAATGGCAAGCCAATGTATTCCTTTGGTAATTCAATGAACAGATTGCATCCCAGAATGTAAAAATTTTCTTGCATTGCAGTAAGTCTGCAGAACGGCACTTCAAAATCATGGTGACCTCTGGTAAAGTAATTGAGAGTTTCTTTTCTTGATCTTTGGACAGGGTAATGTCTTTCATATAGGTCAACAGTTCAAATATATGTATAACTCTGTGGCGCTAACATCCCAGAAGGGACAAGGCCTACCACCCGACTGCTGGATCATCTACCATAGGCAGACGGCAGGATTGGGGGGCATGTGACCGTTAATGATGGTTTCCATGACCAGATATATATATATATATAAATTAATTACAGTATGATTCCGAGCCTTTTAAAAATAGTTCTGCAGCTATTTGAATTAGTCATTATTCACAAAACTTTTTTCTGCTGTTTTAGTGAAAGATTTACCTCGTTACAATTTCCCCAAAGAAAAATGCCATATCTTCTCTTTTAGGTAAAATATGAGAAATGTAGTGCTTAAGTTTCTAAACAAAAAAATTATTCTTGATAACTTTAAACTGATGTACAGATCATGCTTTTCCCAAGAAATTGCTGAGTCAATAAAAATACCTATTAATTTAGCAGATTTGATAAAATCATTGTTCAAGAAGGCAATAGTAAATTGGTTTTATTCTCATCAAAGACGTATTGTGTATAGTACACTCAAAACAATCCACTTGCTACTTTTTGGACAAAAATTTCACTCTACCACACTGTTCATTTCTGGATTAGTATGTGGCCGCTTAATGCTTAAGTTATGTGGGGGTCATGTTTCTTGCTACATGGTGTGTACATCATAGTTCTTTAATTTGTGCCAATCCTTTCTTCTTTTGTTATGTTTTGTGTATTTGTGGTGATGGTTTGTGTAACTTTATTCAAATGAACAAAGAAAATACAGTAAAAGATCGTTGACACGAATTCCAAGGGACTGAGAAATGAGGGGTTCATGTTAAAAAAATTCGTGCTAAACGGGGACTTTTTTTTTTTTTTTTTTTTTTTATAATGAACCATTTACGGTATACACTATCATAGAAAATACTGTTACATGCAAAAGTAGGCTATGTAATTAGGCCTACCTTTAAAAAGAATAATTTCCTTTTGAAAAATTCAAGTAAATTGCGCTGTCACTGATGGGAACGAAACTGCCTGGAAACTTCATGGCCAACTATATTCACAGCTTCAGTAACCCCAGCAGATGATTCTGATGTTGCAGCAAAACGTTCTAAAGGGGCTATGGTGGCAAACACTTCCTAGCGAGTGTGTTACTAGTTTTAATGCAACGTATGATGAAATTATACTGGTTATGTTTGAATGAACAGAAAAATAAAATAAACGTTATAACCCGATTGTTGGCGGCACGATGCTCCTGATTGTCGAGCGATTGCACCAGCTAACGTTAATGTTAATCCAATTACTCGTAGCCATTCACATAAGTAACCAGGAATTTAATAAAGGTTTACGTTTAACTTCATTTCTTGCATGCCTAGCAAAGGAAGAACAGGAAATAACAATTTGAAAAGCTTTGGAAGTTTGTGTTAAATGACATTTCAAGATTCAAGGGACAGAAAAGCAGTTCGCAGTTTGTGTTAACCAAAATTTGCGTTAACTGACAAAACTTTCATAAGAGACAATACATCTTTGCTGAGACCAGATCTTTGTTCTTGTTAGCAGAGTGTTCATCGTAAGCGAGTTCATTTTAACAAGGTTTTACTATATTATATTGGGTAACATTTTATGTTGCAGGTACAACCATGTTGAATGGGTATCTGCCAGGCGATGGCCACAACAAAAGCTCGACGGATGAGAGTCCTGGCAGTGACACAGGAGTAGGGTGCTCTCCTGTGGCCACACTTTGCAACTTGGGAAACACTTGCTTCCTGAATAGTGTTATTTATACCTTGAGATTTGCCCCTGCATTCCTTCACAGCCTACACCACCTGGTAGCGGATCTAAACGAACTCAATTCCAAGCAACAACAGGTTAAGGTATGAGGTGACATTCCATACATACTATTCATTAACCCATGATTTGTATATATTGTTATCTATTTAGTAACAATATTTTGCTGCTGAGGCTATTTCCACTCACGATCGATCACTGCTATTCAGCCAATGTATTTTTGTTTTACATTTATTGTGAGTGTAATGAGATCAGTGTGATGGCGCAGACCTATCACTAGAGCCATTTACTAGAATGAAAAACATTGGTAGTCTTATAGTTTGTTAGTTTATAATTTAAGTTTGAGGTTCCTTAACATCCTGAAATGCCAAGACTTGGGACCAATGGCTAAAGTTCCTCCTGGGGGACCTGCCTTGATGATTGTTGATCTTAGTTGGGTTTGAACCAGATACTTTTGAGCTTAAAAGGCTCAGTCTGTAAATTATAGCTATTGCTATTCAGAAGATTCCCTCAGTTGGGCACTCGATAAGCTGGTAGTTCGGATTACTCAGTAACCATGACAGGAAAAATAAAATATTTGTTGGCAAGAAATGAGGTAAATTGTTGTAATTTAGTGACGCATACAATTTTTGTTTCATAATTTTTGTTCATTAACACGTGTTATGATGATTTTTAATGGTGTCTTTTATATTTGAGGTCAACAAATACGTTTAATTTTGACAGGAACAGTTTACATTTTTAAGCCCTTATTCCCGATGATTCAGTATTTTGGAAACTAGGTACCCTTTCGATCCATATTATGCCGAGTTTTGCAGGAAGTATTAACTTTATTCATCTGAATTTAAAAAAAAATGTAGAAATTGAAATAGTTCACTATACATGTACTAAATGTCTCCAAGCATAACTTTACTTTATGATAAAGCAAACTCAGTAGATCGCATTAATAGTAAAGTTATATGAGTGGCCAGTACTACCCTCCATATGTTAAAAGTTGCTGATAAAAGTATTACGTATCTGTACAGTTTAAAAGTAACTGTTCATGTTAAAAATAAAATGTTTTGTCTAAAGGTGAGAAAACCAGGAATGTGCATATGATACTTGCAGCATTCCCTCTTTGTATGTAATTGCCAGATCTCTTGAAGTATTTTCGCTATGTCATTGACCAGATCCTTAACTTCTGAACACCAGGGCTTGAAGACAACAAATTATAGTTGTCTGTAGTGTCACAGTATTTGTTCCTTTTAACCTGAACAGCTGATTCAGCTGTAGAACTAGGAAGTTTTCTTCTACTCATGGACGAAGAAAAGGCCTTATGGCCTTAACTTCGCCAGTATAAATAAGAAAATAAATAAATAATTCTCGTCATAGTGACAATAATATGATACCCTATTTCAGGTTGAATAGTACACACAATAATTATAAAGTCATTGGCATGAAAATATATATTAAAATCCCGAAGAGGTACTATGACTTGCCAGTTGAGAGACTTAAACATAGATTTTATCTCTGGTTACTATGCAATCCATTTTATTCACTTGACAAATTCTTTAATAAGCCTGATTCTGATATTTTATTTTAATGTGTGTAAATTTGTGAGTATGTATTAACAGAATATTGACGAAGCCAATTGTAATTATGCTTAAAGGCCAATAAATATTGTATTGTATTGCGGGCAAATAAGAAGCTATGACTGTATCCACACAAGTGGCATCCCATAATAGTGTCTACCTATTCTTTCATGTTACATTTCCTATAATAGTAGATGAAATCTGTGTCTTTAATGATTATCTTAATCTGCAGGTAAAATCATCATCGCTGGGCCGCAATGTGACAGCCAGTAGCAGTGGTAAGAGTTGGAGCAGCAAGGATCTTCTGTCTCTAAGCAATGCTAATGATCCACTTCAGTGTAAATCAAGAATACAAGTTGCCACTGAACGTCTCCATGACCTCTATGAGTCGCTCCATGCTGCTGAAATTAAAGAAAACAGTGATCCTTTTCAGCCTGATGTATTCCTGCATGCTCTCAGGTGAGTGAAGACTAAATGCCTTAATAAATAAGTAACTGTAGGATATGAGCATTATACCATTCTAGCGCACTTGGTGAAAAAGGCATTAAGCTGTGTGTTTTTATTATTATTGTCTTATTTTTTGTAATATCGATTTTACAAGAACATATAAAATCTGTAACTACCATATTGGCCTGAAAATAAGACGACCCTGAATTTTTGAAGGGTAGTTACGAAAAAATAAATAAAATAGCTTATTAGTACATTTTTCTTCACATAAAACAGAATTTTGAAGTTCATGTCGTAACTTCTTCTCTCTCCTTTATTTACGCATTGAGACAATGAAGATGCTTTCTTTTCCACATCGTCTGCCATGACTGGTGGTCAAACAAAAGATTTACTCGTAGATAATAGAGACGCGCAGGCAAGTATCAGTGCAGTCAGGATCAGAAAGTCCTGGTGAAGTACAAACAGAAGCACGAAGTCGGGAAAAATTAGTTCAGTAATTTCCACGCGGCTTTGACCTTGGGTCAGACGCACGTCATTTACTTGGGGATACCCGCTGCATCGCTGCTGCTCACGTGCACAGCTGCATTCAGGAATGGAGAGTTGTTGAGTCTTAGGCTCCGCGTATAAGACGAGTATAGTTTTTAAAAGCACATTTTCAGGGGAAAAAACGTCGTCTTATATTCGGGCCAATACGGTATGTCATTATGTTCTTTTTATTGTGTTATTTGTTCTAATATCGATTTTCCAAGCTTTGTTTAAAGTGTGAGACATTTTTATGTCCATGTTATTGGTCATTGTCCCAATGGTTTCACACATATTATCTGAAATTAGTGACTTGTAAAATGTTGAGCTTTTTTGATAGGGCATTTATAGTTATTGTATGTTTTTGAGAAAGAAAATATAACAGTATTTGCTTTTAAAAATGTTAAATGGTTACATAGAAACTTACTGTAAGTTAGAGTTGCATTTAATGGTTAATAAATGGGGAAAAAACGCATGTTATATCAACTCTAATGCACGAGTGATGGCTTGACAACTGTAGGCATGAGCGATTGCAGGTTAACTAAAATATTGAAATAATAAACTTTTGTTATTTTTTGCAGGGAAGTGAACCCAATCTTTGAGGGAAATCAGCAGCATGATGCTCATGAACTCCTTGTGTGTTTGCTGGACAACATCCGTGAGACTTGCCGTTATCTTGCTGACCAGCACAAGCTTGCCAGTGAACAGCAGAACAATATTTTGCTCACTGAACCGTTGGATGTTGCACCAGCACTCAATCAGGCCTCATCCTCATCAAATTCTGGCAAATGGGGTGTTCGCAAATCATGGAAGCGTAAGAAAGCACAGTCTTCCAGTCAAAAAAATGCTGCCAACAATGGACTTCCAAACGGCCTTGGTCCTGAACATCCGCACATAAATGGTGGAGTGGGGACAAGTTTGTCAGCTGCAGGTATGGCAGATCCATTAATGTCTTCTTTTTTTTCTTCTCCCCCAAAAATCAGTATGATTTTCATTTGCTTGAATTGTAATTGTAATTGACTAGGACAGTGTAATCTTGTGGTGTTAATTGATGATAACAATGACCAAATAAATTACTGATTTCACTACTCTGCTGCATCATGTTCTGTGATTGACATGCTCTCTTTTATGTTCAAGTTTATGTGTGCTGTATTTTCCATTATAAGATACATTTTTTCCCATAAAATAGTGTGCCGTCGTAACAAAGGTACAGATTTATTGTTCTTTTGACTTTTTCCTGTAAAGTCTTGTGTAGACTTACTGTCTTTTGACTTTCAAGATCTTTGTCACATGGGGACACTCTTTTGATACCGGTACTTCAAGACCTTTGTTGAGCCAAATAATGCACAGAAACATGCATGATATTCTGGTATCTTCTTGTGTAGGGACGCTATTTTCCTGAATAATCAGCTACTGAGTTGACTTTACAAGTGAATGTGTACTGTATGTTTTTCATTAGTTAATAATGAAAAAAAAAAGCGCTAATAAGAAAATGTTCATATACCACAAGCTGTAAATTGTTTTTTTTTTTTTCCTCCCCTGAAATATGGCTCCGTATCTACACAGATGGATCAACAGTGAGCAAGAAGAAACAAATGCAGGAATATACTGCTCTTTTCTCACATTATATCCCAACTGGAAGCAACCAAACAAATTTTACAGCAGAAATAGAAGCAGTTCATTTCACTAGTTAAAAACTGCTACTGCTAATAAACTTCAAGAAAACAGTGTTCTTAGTATATTTAAAATCCCCAATTAAAGAAATTACTAATAATACTCAATCTCAAACAGAGGAAATTAAAGAACCCAGAAAAATAAAACACTGTCACAACAACAGAAAACAATAATCTTTCAATGGATAGCTTCACATGTTGGAATCATAAGAAATGAAATGGCTGATTTGCTAGCAAAAAAAGGGATCTAGACTTGAAAACAAAGTAAAATTCATGACAAGTATGCCCTCATCAAACTGTTAAAGCAGAAAGAAAATTCAAAATTTAACTCAGGCACAGAAACTAAAGTCACAAACAAAACATATGAAAACATCCATTTTTTAAAACTGTTTCGCAAAATAACTGCTTCATGCCAACCAACTTCAGAAACTGCCCCTGGAACTGTTATTTTGTTTGAGAAGCAGCAACAGTTCCAGTTTCACAAAAAGAACTGTTTTTACCATCACTATATGCGTGAATTGTTCTGTTCCATTGTGGTAGCCAACAGTCTTTTTAACTAACTGTAGTTTGAAAATGATGCGAGTTGACTACACACTATTTTCTCCACTTACCAAATTTTTTGGTAGAACATGTTTCGCATACGTTCATATGCATCCTCAACTACTTGTCAACTGCCGAGCCTTGCTTGCTAGGAGAATCTCCATGAGTCCCTGGTGGCGGTTTTATGTATTTCCTGATCAAATTATCTTCTGCGGGAATTTCAAAATTGGGATGGGGGTCATGAAATTAATACAGAAGCAAAATTATTGAAATCAGTCCATACACCGGCAGAACTGTTAGTCTGGGAAAAAATATACATGAGAAAATTTGAAAACCAGCTAATGAATTTTGAAATTCCCACAGAAGATAATTTGATCAGGAAATACATAAAACCGCCACCAGGGACTCATGGAGATTCTCCTAGCAAGCAAGGCTCGGCAGTTGACAAGTAGTTGAGGATGCATATGAACATATGCGAAACATGTTCTACCAAAAAATTTGGCAAGTGGAGAAAATAGTGTGTAGTCAACTCGCATCATTTTCAAATGTTGTTACACTCCACTGTGAACGTTCCGACCAGAGTTTTTTTTAAATATAACTGTAGTTATTTTGCCCTAACTTATCCTACCCATCCTATGGATGCAATGGTTGCACTTGGCAACATTTTTGCAATCAACCAGAAAATTGAAACAAAAGCGAAGTTTTTAAAAATTGTTTTGTTAACCTTTCTGAATAACAACACTGAAATATTAACATTTGAAACAAACTTTCCCTATAAAAATATTTTCATGGACCTCTAGTATTAGCTCTAGTCGATTAGTAGAAGATGGAGTTTATAGATAGGAGATTTCATGCACAGTTATACAAACATGTTCTTAAAATGAGACAGGCCTGCCCACTTCTATATGCTGCCCTAGGTATTAATCCGGGCGTGATTTGTACACAATAATCAAGAATTTCCTTTATGTTCAATTTTCAGGAGAAAAGGAGAATGGGCAGTCAGCTGCCTCAACATCAACTAGCAGTGTGAGTTCTAATAGTACCTCAAGCTCCAAGAAGTGTGGAGTAGGTTATAACTTTGTGGCTAATGACTTTGAAGGAGTAACAGTACTGCGAACTACATGTCTAGAGTGCGAGCATACCACCGAGAGAAAAGAGACTTTCTGCGACATCTGTGTTCCCATCATGACTGCTGATCAGGAGAATGAAGAAGGTATGTGGATACTGTATAAGCATTGACTCTACAGTAATATGTGGTAATAAGTTAAGCAGTTATTTTTTGTATTCATTTCTTCCATTTATAGTTGCTGTATGCTGCCAATTTGCACTTTTGAATATGCCCAGAAACAAATTATATATTTTATTTTATTTTCGATTTGTTCATAGATGTCTCAATATTCTGTTCACACAAGTTTATCTTTTATCGTAGATCAGAATCTGTCGCACTTCTTCAGTATTTATGCATCACTGGAAAAATGTATGCTTTTTGTTAAATTATGAGGAATTTTGTCTGTCTTAGCAATTTCAATTTTAGAAACCACCTAATCCACTGCAATTTTCCTTGTCCATTTTATACCTATGACCCGCTATTAATTATACTTGATGAATTCTTATAAAATAAATTCAGCTCTGGAAGGGTCAACACTTTTGCTATTTTTACTTTTTCCATTGATTTTTATGTTTGAATAAATTCTTGTTTGAATAAGTTCTTACGTTCCGTAGTAGGTGTGACAATTCTGGACAGAAAACGAAATTAAGACATTAGGAGAGATTTAAATATGTTTAATTTAACAAATAGAATTGATAATATGAGAAATGACTGGTACGAACACGTCCAAAGAATGCCTACAGATAGAATTCCTCATCTATTGTTAAAGTACAAGCCACGTGACATAGAAGTGTTGGACGCCCACTTACCAGATGGGAAGACTCACTAAATCCTACTTGATGTGAAAATAGGCCAAAGGGCCTAATTTCATGATGTAGAAGAAGAAAAATAAATTTATTAATGTAGCAATTATGAATATGAAAATATTTTACTACCAGAATAATTATGTAGCAATCATTCATTCCCACAGAAAAGTTATGCATTTTCTTTTAGCTCTGATTGAAATAACAAGTGAGTTCCACCCTGCTGCCCTCTTTTTCGTGTTTGGATTAAATACAAAACTTAGGCTTAGTTATTGTAATGATTTTGGTTTTCAACAAGAGAGTATTGGACCATAGCCCGCTGGTATGCTCTTAAAGCCTTGGCAGTTCGCCTCTCTGCTTGTGTTGGAGGAAAGTTGAGGATCTCTCCACTACTCACCGATAGGTACTAACACTTAACCGAAGCAAATCATAGAGCAAGACTACAGACAAGCTCATACTTTAAGCACCTTATGTTTATACTCACAACATTTAATTAACGCTTGGTCGAATTACTAAGAAAATTGTGCAGAAATAATCTACACAGAACAACCCTACTGATAGTTTAAGCAGAGCCTTAGACAAGCAGGTCAAAATGTTTTTATACACAAAATTCATGGAAGGTGAAGCGAATTTCACTATGCAATATTCCTTTTTGTGACCCAGAAAACTAAGTGAGAAAGTTTTAGTGAAATATTTGAATTTTATTATGAATTAAGTACCAACTTTATATTTTGAATGGTTTATTATGAGTAATTATTCCAGGCGCTAAAGGTATCAGAATGAATGAGATGGTGGGTAAGTAAATTCCGTATTGAGGTATTAGGAAGCCTCTTTTCCATAAAATACCAGCAATAATGTAAAAATACTTTTACATTTTCTTTATGGGCTCGTCTAATAGACCATATATTAACTAACACCTGTATCCCGACAGACTGGGGAAAATGGAGTGAATCAAGCTTTATGGAGTGAATCAAACTTTTTCCTAAATTCGTAAAGCTGCACTACTTTTATGTTGACATCTGTTGGATTATTTATTTTATTTTGTGTTAAATTATGTTAGTAATTTTCATGCCATTAGTTGGGTTTGGTTGTTTATGACATGTTATATTTTTAGGGATTCCTATTTTTATCCTGACCTCCGTTCTTGCCGCAAACACAAATTAAACACGAATTGCATGCTTGTTATCCTAATTGGACCATTTTTATTTTGCATATAAAGTCATTTTTGTGATCTTGGTCATATTTGTAATTTAACATCATATTTCTGCTATAAATTTGGCGGAGTACAATTATACAGTAGATGTACTGCATGGTCGAGTTAAATTTGAAATTTATTTCAATAATTTAATGTATAGGGAGTATTTGGAGCTGATGAAGTGAGCAAACAGGAGCCACTGCTTTAAAAATATAAGTTAATTACAAGTAAAACTGTAAATCACCAAAATTGTTAAAAAGTTATTATCTGATTGAATTCATGTGTTGTAAAAATTTAGTGTCTTTAAACATTTTAAATTGGAACATTTATTTTTCGAATATTCATTGTTTTATTATGTCACATTTAGGGTTTTTGGGTCATATTTAGTCATTTTTATGGGCACATTTGCAGTCAGATTTTCCACTTTTTTTAGGTCATAAACATCCGAACCCTAGTCATTAGTTTAGCAAATGTCTTAATGGTTTAATATCCTATTATACCTTTTCATGTTTTAATACCTCATTTTAGTATTCCAAGTTTACAGTCAGGCCTATAACACTGGTCATGGAAACCACCATTAATGGCCATGTATGTCAGCATGCTGACCACATGCCCCCCAATCCTACCAGCGGTCGGTTGGTAGGCCTTGTCCCTTCAGGGATGTAGTGCCACGGAGTTTTTTTAGTTTGTTAACTACACACCACAGATGTATTTGACTTGTTAATTTCAAAACTTACGCGTGAAATTGCTTTAAGATATTTTAATTATTGTAGTTCCTTGTCAACTGGAAATCCTATTTTTGCAGAATGTTTGCAACAATAGACCATCTAAAAATAATCAAATTAGACTTATGCTCACAGTGTTCGAAAAAGACATCGGTCAGAATTACCATTCATGTTTTAATCCATGTCAACTCAGAGCATAATATAACAAATGCCAAGGGGACGAAAACTTAACTTCACTAATTTACGATGCTTAGGTCACAAACAATATTAATTACTTCAAGTAGGAATACAACCCGTCACAATTTAAAACAACAAGCTTTTCTGCTTATGCTGTCATATGATGACAGTGACAGCAGGAGTCGGCATGGTCAACTACCAGCGCTTCTATCGACAGAACGTTGCAAACGAGTCAATTTTTCCAATTCCCGTAAGCAGGAAACAAATTGCTGAGGCTTTAAGAGCATACTAGCAGGCTGTGATTGGACATATTATTCTAATGAGTAAGTATTTAGTGGTGCTATAAATAGTTACCTCTTCACCACCTCCACTTGTTTTCTAGGGGATCTTCCACAACGAGTAAGTGAGGTGTACCAGGCAGCGATAGTTACGAGTGAGCACTTGCGAGACCTTAACAAGTACTGGTGTGAGCAATGTCTGCGTTACAATGAGGCTAGACGATCAGTGCGATATGAAACGCTCCCAAAACTTCTAGTGCTTCAACTCAAGAGGTTCTCGTCGACATTTGGGTAAGGTTGCTTTTGAAGAGATATATGGCTTGCAAAAAGCATCTAAAAATGACTTTTTGCAGTGCCTAAAATTATATTTTCTACATTGTTGTAAGATTATAACTTAGGATGTCCCAGGGTCATTCCACACCAAATCAACCAATGGTCCAAACATCACGTCATCAGATTGTTACGATTTTTTAATATGAGGTAGTATTAGCTGAGTAGGTACAAAATTTAGATTTTTACCTTTTTTGGACTTATAGTTTTTGAGATAAAAATTTTTGAAAAATTACATAATGACAGTTTTTAGGAACGTTTTGATATATTAAAAAGCATGTAACTCAAAAACGGTTGGTCCTAGAAAGCTCAAATTTGTACCATTCTTTTTAGAATTACAAGGGCTTTAATTTGACATGTAACTTGACTGTATCACATCACTGTATATTTCTTCCAAAAACTCAAAAAGTTTTTTTTATCAAAAACTTAAAATCAGGATTTTTAATTTTTATGAAAAAAAATATATTTTATTCTAAACCTCTTTAGTAAGTTGTGTACAAATTTTCATGATGGCATTTTTCTGGTTTCATACTAAAATTAATTTTTATATGAATTGAGGCATATAGAAATTCTGGTAAATTCATTCATTGTTATTCTATTAAAAATTAATCATACTGTTGTAATTAAACTTACTCTAATACTAATTTACTTTTTTACATTAGGGCCTGCACCCTAAAAGTTTGTTTGAAAAAAGTTAGGTCTATATAATAGGATGATGATGGTCCATATGGTAAAATAACAACTGGAACTGCCTTACTGAATCAGTGACATGTTTCTTTCCTCCTGTTGAAAATTGATATCTTATTTATTTTATTAAAAGACAGTTAAACTTACTTTAAATCATGGAACAATTTTCATTACACTCTAAATCAGTAGAGGTGGTTTTTCTTCTTTGCCAAAACTTGTGTCGCTTTGGCCATCTCCTTCGCTGGAACTTGGTAGGTTCTACCTGCTGCTGTGGTTGGATTTAGTTTGCACAAAACATAGTTCATTGGCACTGCTAGGGTATCTTTTCTCCTAGGATATGTGAATGACGGTGATGGTCCTTTTGGATGAAGAAAGGAAACATGAATTTTCTTTTCAACATCATCTTTTGAGTCAACATGCACCAACCACCACTCTTTATCATAAGCACAAGCAACAAACCCCACAACATCTTCAAATGGAATGTCTTCATCACCAGGGCTGATCTGTACTCTATGTGTTTCTGAATCATCAGAAAATGAGTATACTTTGGTTTTTACCCTATTTAGGTCTAGAGGAATGAAGGCATGAAATTTCTGGGTCCCCGAGATTGCCACAGCTTCTTCAACCCTTGATTTCAGAACTTTTTCTTCATCAGAATACTCTTCATTGGTTGTGTAGAAAAATGTGATTGTTGGTAAATGTTGCACACCCCACTGAAAAAGCTGAAAAGGTGTTAAAATTTTATTTTCTAATGGATTTTGGAGGCTGGCTTTGGCGGCAAGCCTTTTGACTGTACCCCCTACTTCATCACAAACTCCCTTTCCATGTGATGTAGCATAAAAATGCCACTCAGCTTCAAGTCCATCAAAGTCCTCTTTGTGATAGCAGAGGTTCAGAAAATTCTTACTATTTTTGTATTGCGCAGCTGAACCGTCTGAAAAATAGTACAGCTTTTTCAAGTTTGGTAGATAATTTCTTACGTAGAGCATTAATTTTTTCTGGAAAGCATGAACAAGAACAGTATTGTGTGCTAGGCAATCTGATATAAATACAAAGCTCCAGTTAACTAGCTCTTGTTTTCCTGTTTCTTGATTTCTTACAAAAGAGTGCACAGTAGCCAAAGAATTGTTCCAATGAAACCCTTGAGCCTCATCTTGTAGAACAAATGAATAATTTTCGGCAAAATCTCAAGTTACTACAGCTTCATTTTCTTCCAATGAGGATTTTGTTTCAGAGAAGAAAAATGATTGTTGTTTTGCAATAAAATCATGTTTCGAAATTACACCTGTCTACAGTAATCCACTGTTTATAAGTAATGTTGTCAATCATTTCCTCCTTGAAACACTCGGTTAAAGCTTCCTTAAAGTCCTCAATTGTGGGACAATAGTCACATTCATTTAGGAAGCATGCCTGTAATGGTGGATTGCACATAACATTAGCCATACATTCCTTGTAACTCGTTAGAGGACTGTCAGATCCAGGCAGTGTTAATTTAATTAATCTTCCTCCTGAAAACATGAGCTTCATATTCTGGTGTGCAGTGCACACACACACACAGATTGAGTGCCAGTGGCACCAGCAATAATGCAGTTCTTGGGCCTCAGTTCTGCAAACTTCGAAAAGCCAATTTTTAAATCAGGGAAATTTGATTTGAAAAGTTTGTAAATTTCACGCAAATTTCCAAAAATCAATCTTTTTTTAAATGGATTGGCTTTCCTTCGATATCCTTACCCATGGAGACATAATCTTTTTTCCCCAGACATTTGCCTACTCACTTCATCATTATTATAAAATTCCTTTACCAAAACAGCTGTTTCGGGAGGTAGAGTTTTTCCAGGTTTTGGGTCAGGAGTCGATAGTATCCCCTTTTCTTCAAGAAGTTCTTTTGCTTTCCATGCCATATAGTTACTAATACCAAATTCACATTCCATTCTTGCACAAGACCAACGTTTAGGTAAAAAAATCTACAGGCCCATATATAAAGTTATTTTGCCAGTTTTATTCTTAATTGAACAGTTATAATTAACGTTTCATATCATAAAATAATTAAATACGGTAGGTTAAAAGGCATTTATAAAAATGACACAATGACTGTAGTGAGAAAGAACTGCTGACTGAGGGGTTGCAAGTTTCAACAGGAGGAAAGAAACATGTCAGTGATTCAGTAACTCTTGTTAGTTCCAGTTGTTATTTTACCATATGGACCATCATCATCCTATTATATAGACCTAACTTTTATCAAATAAACTTTTAGGGTATAGGCCCTAATGTAAAAAAAGTAAATTAGTATTAGAGTAAGCTTAATTACAACAGTATGATTAATTTTTAATAGAATAACAATGAATGAATTTACCAGAATTTCTATATGCCTCAATTCATATAAAAATTAATTTTAGTATGAAACCAGAAAAATGCCATCATGAAAATTTGTACACAACTTACTAAAGAGGTTTAGAATAAAATATATTTTTTCATAAAAATTAAAAATCCCGATTTTAAGTTTTTGATAAAAAAAACTTTTTGAGTTTTTGGAAGAAATATACAGTGATGTGATACAGTCAAGTTCATGTCAAATTAAAGCCCTTGTAATTCTAAAAAGAATGGTACAAATTTGAGCTTTCTAGGACCAACTGTTTTTGAGTTACATGCTTTTTAATATATCAAAACGTTCCTAAAAACTGTCATTATGAAATTTTTCAAAAACGTATAACTCCAAAACGAAAGGTCGAAAAAATTTAAAACTTTGTACTTTTGGTCATAGTGATGAACAGAACACAATCACTGAATATGAGCCATTTTGAAAACCTCAAGGTTAAAAATTATATTTTTATTGGTTGATTTGATATGGAATGACCCCCCATTTTTATCATGCTGGTCTAATTTTTTGGCAGAATGTATCACTATCTGAAAGACTTTTTAGGGGTGTTCAGATGTCTTAATTTATACGCGGGAGGCCGATGAATTTTACAGTAAGTATTTTTTATTTTTTTTGTTTTCATGCTCTATGTTGTTAATGTCAATATGGTTAACTACCAACATTGTTGTGCATTCGTTGAGTTATGTGTGTATTACGTTTGAAGATGTGCTTGAAGATTTAGAGCAGTCCTGTCCTACTGGTGGCCCTTGGAAGTTGTTTTTAGGGCTCTTGAAAGAAGAAAAAAAAAATGAAAAATATAAATATTATAGTATCAAGTCAGAGTATAACAAACCCATGCTTTACCACACTCTGCAATTACAACACAAATTTGCTATTACTTGAGTCACAAGGGATGAACACATTCACTTTTCATTTTTCTATTTTAATTTCAAATGTAAACTTGATTTCGTCGGTACGTTCACAGTGTTCTCAGTTTTTAGGCAGTACGGCATACCGGACCAACTTCAGCTCTGTGTTGATAGATAGATAGTTTATTGAGTACTAAATTGACTGATACAATATAAATATACAATATTACACCAATGTTTACTGGATATGACCCAGGTCATTATCCCAGTAAACATTCTATATATCCCAGTTACTATACATAAGTCGGATTGGAGTAACTTAAGGATCTCTTATCTAATTTACATATTCGCTTGCATTCTTTCAATAGACCATAACTATTTTTTCCTAACTTAGTAGAAATTCCTTATTTGGGCTTTATCTTTAATATTTTCTTAACCCACTCTCTTTACTTATATCGGCCCATTTTCCCAAGGTAATTTCTCCACCTCTCTCTTCCCTGGCAGACAAAAAGAATATGGATATTATCTTCTACTTCACACATGGGACAGACAGCCTATTCATACCACTTTCTGAAACCCTTGATTCTCCAAACCCCTAGTCTGAACCATGCAGTGGTTACACCTACCAATATACATTTTTCTCTGGTAGCCTTTCTTCAAGTCCTTAAAGAATGTTAAGGAACTTTTTTCTTTTCTCAATGCCCACATTACTCGTCTGTTCATATCTTCCAGCCTAGATCTAATGGTTTTCAAAAGCCCATCCTCATGTTTCCCTTCCCTCCCACACATTCCCATACCATTTTTAACCAGTAAGTTTTTCATAGTATTAAGCCAACTTTACCGTCTATCTTGCCCTCCTGGTGAGTCAAACATCAGCTCTTGTATTACTATTGGGTCATTCCATGCCAAATCATCACAGCTCCCAACCCGACCATCTCAGATTTACATGAAATTCGGTAAGAAGTTAAAATACATGAAGTTGTACACACACGCAAAATTTTACCCCTCAGTGATTTACGATATTCTTACAGCGGGGTTGCAAACATGATAAAAATTGTAAAATTTTCCCTTGCATGCTCTGCAAAAATAAATCATAACTTTACTTCTAATTGAGGTAAAACCTTCATGTTGGTCTCATTTTGAAGCTAAAGGTACATAGTTTCCATTAAAAATAGTTGCATTTCAAAATATTATTTTTTTCATTCCAAGGTCAAAAGGTGTAACCTTTGACCTTGAGTATCTAAGAAACTGTATCTTTAATTTTTTTGAAGAAAAGATATGTTAGGCAGTTAAATGCATTCTATCTTTGGTACAAATTTAATTTTGGGATGGCTTTGGGAACAGGAGAAAAAATTTCCCTATAATATAAAGCCACATGGCTGACTCACTCACTCACTCACTGACATTTATGTTTGCCCACTTTCAGATGAGCTAGAAACTTGAAAATTGGTACACGTATAGCGTTTAGGCTGTAAGCCACATAAAAATTCCAAAAAGGGTATTTTTTTATTTTTAGCCCTATAAACCCCCCGAAAAAGGGCTCGGCTCGGCTCACTGACATTAATGTTTTATCACTTCCAGATGAGCTAGAAACTTGAAATTTGATACACTTTTAGGCTTTTTAAATTTTAGGCTGTAAACCACAGGAAAATTCCAAAAAGTTAATATTTTAATTATTTTTAGCCCTAAAAACTCCCGAAAAAGGGCTCGGCTCTGCTCACTGACATTAATGTTTACCCACTTCCAGATGAGCTAGAAACTTGAAATTTGGTACACGTATAGCGTTTAGGCTGTAAACCACAGGAAAATTCCAAAAAGTTTTTTTTTTTTTTTAAATTTGTGTGGGTTTCTGCCTCGCGGCGGCTGCAGCTCTATCTCTTGACCGGTTGGGTGAAATATCTAAAAATTAAAAAAAATAATTCTTTGGAATTTTCCTGTGGTTTACAGCCTGAAAGCTATATGTGTACCAAATTTCACGATTCTAGCTTATCTGGAAGTGGACAAACATTAATGTCAGTGAGCCGAGCCGAGACCTTTTTCGGGAGTTTTTAGGGTTAAAAATTAAAAAAATAACCTTTTAGAATTTTCTTGTGGTTTACAGCCTAAAAGCTATAAGTGTACCAAATTTGAAGTTTCTAGCTCATCTGGAAGTGGGCAAACATTAATGTCAGTGACCCGACCCGATCCCTTTTCGGGGGGTTTTTAGGGCTACAAATTTAAAACAAAACTTTTTGGAATTTTCCTGTGGTTTACAGCCTAAACGCTATACGTGTACCAAATTTCAAGTTTCTAGCTCATCTGGAAGTGGGTAAACATTAATGTCAGTGAGCAGAGCCGAGCCCTTTTTCGGAAGTTTTTATGGCTAAAAATAATTATAATATTAACTTTTTGGAATTTTCCTGTGGTTTACAGCCTAAAATTAAAAAAACCCCTAAGAGTGTATCAAATTTCAAGTTTCTGGCTCATCTGGAAGTGATCAAACATTAATGTCAGTGAGCCGAGCCGAGCCCTTTTTCGGGGGGTTTATAGGGCTAAAAATAAAAAAATAACCTTTTTGGAATTTTTATGTGGTTTACAGCCTAAACGCTATACGTGTACCAATTTTCAAGTTTCTAGCTCATCTGAAAGTGGGCAAACATTAATGTCAGTGAGTGAGTGAGTGTGTCAGCCATGTGACTTTATATTATAGGGAAATTTCTTTCTCCTGTTCCCAAAGCCATCCCAAAATGAAATTTGTACCAAAGATAGAATGCATTTAACTGCCTAACATATCTATTCTTCAATAAAATTAAAGATACAGTTTCTTAGATACTTCTGGAATGAAAAAATTAATATTTTGAAATGCAACTATTTTTAATGGAAACTATGTACCTTTAGCTTCAAAATGAGACCAACATGAAGGTTTTACCTCAATTAGAAGTATAGTTATGATTTATTTTTGCAGAGCATGCAAGGGAAAATTTTACAATTTTTATCATGTTTGCAACCCTGCTGTATGAATATCGTAAATCACTGAGGGGTAAAATTTTGCGTGTGTGCACAACTTCGTGTATTTTAACTTCTTACCGAATTTCATGTAAATCTGAGATGGTCGGGTTGGAAATTACACTTTATTGTGATGATTTGGCATGGAATGACCCTATTGATAGTAGCGCAGTTTGAAACAGTTTTGCGCAGCTGCAAGCATAAGTCATATAAGCTTACTAGTTTTTTTCTTTAAATAGTTTTAGTTATCTTTAACCCTTTCACTGCTAACGACAGAACTGTGACGGCGCGGAGAATGGCACCTACGTGTGCTATTGACGGAACTGTTCCGCCCGCGATGTGGGTGCTATGAACGAGACGATTCCACAAGGCATGGAATTTTTTAACACGGTTTTAACGAAAGGATAGTGTCCTGCCATCTATTGGGGTTAGATAGAACTTAATTTCATTGCTTTCCCTGCTCTGTGGTGCAATTTGTAGACGAAAATGTGAGGCCTTGCACAATGTTGCCGCGAAGTTAGTGCTACGAATAAGACAATTGCTCGTAGAATAGAATTCTTTAACATGGTTTCAACGAAAGGATAGTGTCCTGCCATCTCTTGGGGTTAGATAGAAATTATTTTCAATGCTTTCCTTGCCCTGTGGTGCAATCTGTAGACGAAAATGTGAGGCCTTGCACAATGTTGTGATGTCTGAAGAAGCCATTGAACTCACGAGTCATATGACAAGCGGGGAATCACGTCAAGGCCATGGTATGTTCAATTTCAACACAGTCATTGCTTTCACGAGCAAGGAAAAACATTTCTAACGTGATGACGAAGTTCTGGCGTATTTTAAAACTGAACTTCTTATTTTTTGGATTTAGCGCCGAGTGACAGTGAAAATATCTCAGCAAGGAGGGTATGTCAGCTTGCCAATATCTCAGCAGTGAAAGGGTTAATAACTATATCATTGTTAAAAGTTATTTTTAATTTGCAAGACTAGTGATACAATGCTTATCCAAGTTCTAGAGCTTAAAAGAAGTGCTCATGAAATTCCAGTGTATAGAATATGTGGATTAGAGACCTCCCCTTTACATGTTTTAATTTTATTTTCTCTCCCCTTGTGTCTTTTTTATTTTTTTATTTCTTACGTTAAATTTCACCATGTTGCAGCTCGATGGTGTGCATGTCGAAAGTGAATGATTACATGCCTACACCGCTCACGCTTGCCTGTTTCTGCGAGCAGTGTTGTCCGCTCCCTGAAGAAAATCGTAACCACCATTATGAGCTTTTTGGAGTGATCATGCACCTTGGTGCAACCATCGCATCTGGTCACTATGTTGCGTATGTAAAGGCTTCAGAAAATGTATGTGACTACTATCACTGTGATAGAGATAAGAGGAAGTCTTCGAGCCTCAGTGGTGCTGTTGGTGGCACCAAAACCAGCAGCAGTTCGTCGGGAGATAAGATGGGTGTAATCCTAAAATTCTTTCGACAGCGTTCTTCAAACAGCAACACAGACATTTCCAAGCACCATGGGGCAGGCAGTGGCGTTTACTACAGGCATACATGTCGAAGCATGGACTGCTGCGGGGTACGATTGAATCGTTCTCTCATGAATGGTGTAGATTCTGCCATGCAGAAATCTCAGATGAACGGTTTGGATATTGGTGTTGATGCATCTGTGCCAGAGCCAGTTTGGTTGGAGTGTGATGACGAAACAGTCAGGCTTCTGACTCGGAAAGAATTTGAAGACGTTTTGGCTCCAAAACCTTCGAAAAGTTCAGCTCTGACCCCATACTTACTCTTCTATTCCAAGTGCCCATGATTTCTGGTGGGCTGAACGAGCTGGTAGTGTATATATGTTATGCGAGATTGTGAAACCGTGGTGCTGTCGAGATTACAACCCCTTTTTGATTCTCTTTATTAGTTTCATATTGGATAAATGGTATCTTGAGATGATGGATTGACATTATGGTTGGTGTCTGTGAAGCATCGAGAGTTCCTAGAGAAGCTGTTCACATGGGGCTTAGCATCACGGTTCCTTGGATGGGTGTGGTCGTTAAAGTAATAATAATAATAATAATAATAATAATATTAAGAATTATTACAATAATACAATGCTTATTTTTGAGAGCAAAGGAAATAAGATTACTTGCCTACCCCAGTCGTTAGGAATACTGCTTCCACTTGGCTTTACTATACGTCCCGGTGACGAAAGTGTGCAGTGTTCCCACCCTATGAGCTATAAACAAAAGGGCACAAAATATGGGCTATTTGAGCAACAAAGACAGAGGCTTTTCACAAAGTTACTGAGGGTCAAGTTAGACATTTTTTCATCTCAAATCTTGTCTTGCACTACCAGTTTTCTCTTTTATATTTTAATTATACTGACCAAAATTTTGTGAAACAGTGTCCAAAAACCATTCTTCAATTATTGGAAGAACCACTTTATGTAATGTTTGTCTTATATACAAACTCTTGGAGTTCAAAACTTGTCAGTATTATTTTAGTCGTTTAGGAATTATAGGCACTTGATATTAGAGAAGAGAAAGATAAGAAAGGATGACTTCTAAAGAATTTGATTCTTAAATGTTTTTTAATAAAGAGTTGGTACATACTTAATACTAATTAGCAAGAAAGGTCAAGTTATGTAAATATCCTCCAGATTAGTTCACACCGTTAAAAAATGAGTATTTACAAGCTCTAGTTATAACTCAATCAAATACATGCTACTCCCCGGCTTAAAAGGGATTGCCTAGAAAGTAATAAGGACTCATTTCTGTCCTCAGGACAACGGCAGAACTGGGGCGAAGCAATCGTTGACCCAGAGAATACCTCTGGTGTGCGATTAAAGAAGGGTTAATAAGTTTAAACCATATCAGTTTATACTGTTTCATTTCACTAAGGCTCAGTTAAATTTGTGATACACAGAGCATGATGTCTCCTTGTAAGAAGGAGAAAACTGTTATCACTGTTTGAAGCTTAAAAACGAAGGAGGGGAAAGATCCATATTGTTGAAAGAGATCTTAGAATAATATGTCCCTACAATCAGAACAATTAATCAGTTGGATATAATATATTTTATACTTTCTTAGAAAGTTAAATTAAATTATCTTTTAGAGCAAGAATGAGTACTGAAGTATTTAGAAAAAAGGAGTACCTGAATGTAGCCTAGTGTTCGCAATCTAATATAGTGATCATAGAAAGAAGATATTGGTGGTGGTGTACAGCATCCTTATACGTCCAGTTCGTTCATATAACATCATTGTATCACATTTTTATTTAATGCATTGTTTGAATTTTTAAACATAGACAATCAAGTTTAATCCTTTTCTCGTTGTATATATATATATATCTACAAACAAATTGGCATATAAATATTCACAGTGGATCTCGAAGTATTTCTCACGATGTTTCGGCCCAACCTCAGGGCCTTCATCAGGTCATACAATGCGAGGAAAGAGATGCGAGGGGTTGTAAATCCTGTCACTGTTCCACACAAACTGATGTGGTCGGGCTGAAACATCTTGAGAAAAAACTTCAAGATCCATTGTAAATATTTATATGCCAATTTGTTTGAAGATTTTTAAAAATAGTAGTTTATTAATTCAGTTTATTTTTATTGGCAGTAGCTTTCTGTTTAACACGATAATAAATCAGGGATTTCCAACTTGTAAGGGCTCGAGGACCACATTGAAAACCATAAGTTATGATGGCATGAATGGCAATTGGCAACAAGATAGCTAATGCTAGGTTAGATAAGGCAAACAAGAATAGAAGAAATAATTTAGCAGGTATACAGAAATTAATGTGAAGTAGGTACAGAGCCAAATTACAAAAATGTATGCAAACCCCTGGAGTATTCTCCACTAACCCTCATGGCATGAATGAAGTACAGTTTTTCTTTCATCCATAAATAACTTTTACTATGATAGTGTTTTTCATTCTTTTCCTGTTCATGCTGTTTGATGGAAACTTAAATTTCCTGCACCCAGTGCCGCTAACCTAACTTACCTGCATCTTTTGCATCATTTATATTAAAGCCTTTAATTTTCTATGTATTTATGAGGGAGAATCAAATGAAAACCTCAATTAATTTGTTCCCACTATTTTTCTGCAGGAAGAATGTTTGCTTAATGCCCAGTTTCTATAAACTCGCGAAATACCTATGGATAAATTATCCAGTGGACAGTGTGGTGAATTGCAAGTACAGTGTGAGATTTGAATATTCAGGTAGGGCATGTGGACCCACAGTAGTAGTAAACCGCTGCCTTGCGAAAGGAAGTAATTGCAGTCAATAATCAAAATTGGAGACTGATGAACAGGTTGCCTAGAGAATATCTCTGATTTAGCGAAGGGAGGTATTGATTGTGGAAAGCCCCTGTCTCAAATTGTTCTGTTGATATTTATAATTATGAGGATATATTTTTAACTTGTAGTGCACTGATGTGATAGTGCAGATTATCCCTAGCTCTTCACGTGGTTTATTTTTGTAATATTTCTACGTGATACATTCCAAATAGTCTGATCTCATGAGAAATGCTTTGTAAGTTCTAAGAAGTTCACACCTCATGGTGTTCTTAAGCCGATGTTACATTTGTACATTAAGATGGACATGCATGGTATGACCTGTATGGATAGTTGTTGAGAGTTCAAAATGTTATTGGCATTGTGCTGTAATCAGCGAGCTATGAAAACATCTGTATACAGAATATTATTTAGAGCAGAGAAACCAGTGGGGGTCAGTTGTTTTCAAGCCCTGCATGAGGACTTCTCCCAACAAGTATGTGTTATATTTATATGAATATATACACAGCTGGATCATTTTGTGGTTTTTCCTCCATGAAAGGCAGGCTCTTTCTGTTATCTTATTTGGTTGTCTTCAAATCACTTTGTAAGTATTTATTCGTTGAGATAATTAGCACTAGCCTCCCATACATGCATTCTGGCATGCTCGAGCTAACATCTTCATATATCTCCACAAGCACAAAGAAGATGCCGAAGGTGCTAGTTCATATTTACAATAAATTGTGGTTGAATACACTTGCATTTACCAAAACCCAAACCATTACATTGTAAACCTCCTAAGAGCACATCAAGAAGTTCAAAAAAGTACATCTGAAATAATAAATAGAATTATTCCATGTGATTTGAAGACCGTTTTCATGCTCTGTTTAGTAGTGTGAAAATGTCGAGCAGTAGGCCTAGGGGTGATTCCATGTGGAGTGGCTCAAGAATTAAACTTTTTTTTAATAGGGATAGACTGTTAAAGGGTGAAATTTTTTTAGAAAAAAATTATTGAAATATTGTAAATTCACTAGATTTTAAAATGGCTATTTAAAAATCCCTGGGCTGGAGTATTTGAAGAGTTGCCAGGTAATGAATAATGAATGTGTTAAGCCAAATATTTTTCATTAATTGAAAAGCGCAGTATTGTTTATAATGTGAATTATGTAAAGAAGACAAATAATGAATGTAGCTTAAAATATAATCAGGGTCGGGACTTGATAAGTAAAAAATGATTTTCTTCTGAGTTGTAAAATACACAAAAATAATGCACAATAAATGTACAATACATACGTTATGTTTATATACTATGTTATAACCTTATCAATTAAATGTATTTTTTTTATTTAACCCCATAGTATCTAGATATGTTATTATGTCTTCTTAAATACAAGATTTCTTCAAATTGGACCATTTCAAATAAAATTTATTTAACCCCTTACCAAAACCAGGCTAGAGAACGTGAAATTCCATGTTTAGTTAAATGGTAAAAAGTGGAATGATTGGGGTGGTAATTTAGGGGGATGCCGAGATTATTTTTTGCCTAGGGCACCAAAATACTCAGAGCCGGTCTGAAGAACATTGTTCTAGAATTGTGATTTTTGACTGAATTTAATTTATAGTTGCTCCGAATATTTTTACATAATTACATTGATAGAATTTACTACACAAATAACAAAGTAATGAGTTTTATATTGTCAAAATCAATGAAACGTTAGTTTATTACATGAGATGTATAAAACTTTTTTAAGTTATGTATTTTACATCTAAAATACTTAATGGTAAATTACATACTCAACCTTGAATATAATGTATCGGTTGTTATTGATGGTTTTACAGCTATGTGTAGGAGTTGAATCACATTCTAACAGTTCTTTTACTAATACTGCTTCTGAGTTGGATTGGGAAACAGACTGGAAGACCACTAGTCTGTGATTATATTTCTGTAGGTCTATAAGTTACAGAAGAAACTGAGAAATTTTTAATGCTCAAGTATGGTGAGAGGAGCCAGCGTTGCAATCACGTAATATAATGTAGCACATACTTGCTGGGAGATAATGTCTCTTAGCAGCTCTAGCACATAAATAGATTTGACTCTGAACCTTGTCAACTCTGCTGCAAATAACATTTTTATGCAGGTTTTTTTCTACCTTTATATATTAATTTAAATAGGAAATTGAAGACAGTGAAGTTAGTAAATGAATTATATGATAAAGGAGTCTGATACCGTAATAATCCTCTGTCTGCTGCAGCTTCGTCCCGTCCCGTGTATTGGTAATGAAAACTGTTAAATTTATATGATGTTGTTACTTATTGTAATAAGTAAAGTTACAAAAGAGTGTACAGATTCAACACTTGTCATTTACCGGTAGACATCTTAAAAGTAAAAACATGTTTCCTTCCCTGAGCTTTTTTTAAAGGTAAAAACTTGAAGGGGGAGGGGGGGAAAGTTTCATCTCTGCTTCCCTTTAAGCTGTGTTCATACATCTCTTTTCTGTTCATATCAGGTCACCATTTTATATTCTATTACTCTTGCCGTAACCATAAGGGAAATTAACTAATTAATACACTGCATTTTTATGGGATTCAACAACCATGTAGTAATCTTCTAAATAAACCTTACCATATTGATAAAAACTTATGGAACTCGAGTGATGTCCATTCTGTTCACAGTGGCTGGTAATCATTTACTGCCACACATGTCTTACTCTTTCTTGAAACGTTATTGTTCACATGCAATATTTTCTTGGATGGTGTAGCTGGAACTCTCAATTAAGTTAGGGCTTAAAAAAATGTGATATAATATTAATGTATCTTCTAGCTATGTTGTAGCCATAAGGTGTTGATCCAGTAATTTGGTATCCATTTACACACATTATACACTTTGAGCCGATTGTATAAACAGTTTGATCTGAGTTCAGAGACGAAACTACTCTCAGTCACGCTGAACTCTGAAATTGTTGTTGTATAAACATCAATCTGAGATCAATTCGCACTGGACTAGGATCAATTTTGACTGGATAAATTTCTCTGATCAAACTCATTGATCTCAGTTCAGGGAGTCTTATTAAGTCTTATTTATTTTTCCTTATTTATATATATGTTAGGCTCCTTATACGCACTGTAACATAACCTCTATAAATTGCTTATGTTATTATTATCATCTCATTCTAATTTTGCACATGTATGATTGCTCCTATAGACCCTATAGCATCTAAGGATGAAAATGTTGAATTTCATCGGGGGCTCCTTGTGTGTTTTAGTTATGTAACGGATTAACCCTCTCAGAGCTGAGATTCTAGTGATGATAAGGCAGTCATCAAGTAAAAGAAAAAATAATCAGTGGGATCTTATGTTTAAAATCGATAAGAAAAATATCAGTGGAGGACCTGGTTTCCATGAATGACAAACATAGTGTAACAGATGAACAAAAATCCTCACATTTTACATAAATCATTACTCTATTAATCTTACATCATCTGGTTTTATACATTCTTGAGTCAAAGCATTTTTACGTCAGTAACAGTGAAATTGTTAAGCTAAATTGCCAGAACTGAAATCTGAGGCAAAATTTCCCAATGCATTTTGCTTTTGCACGGTTCCTATTGCAGCCATCTTTTTGGATTTTATAACGTCTTTGTTTTACAAAGACTATCCCACTCATACGCCACATGTTTAATATTGACCAATAACGTTTAGCAATTCCTCGGATATAGACCAATCGCGGCCGTTTATCTTGCAGTATTCTTGTAATTCTCATAATTCGTGAACTTTTTGTCCACCGATTGTGGAAGGTAGTGTGTTCTTTTTGGAACTTTGCAGGCTATTTCTAGTTACAATACAGATTGATATGACAAAGCTGCAACAGTCAGCAAGTGGGATGCTGTTATTCACTTGGTCGGCAGGGTTGCTACCAGGAGGTAAAAAAATATGTGTAGATATAATTTTATTATGAGAGTGAGTTTATGTTCATTGTCTTTAAGCTTAAGTTCTCATGAATGTCCTTAAGTTCTTAGGATTAGGATTATCCTGAAAAAAGAAGATAGAAATTAAACACCTTCATTTTCTATTGAAAAATTTTCATTGCAGAATTTTTGTGAAAATGCACATAATTACTGCCAAACTCACACCACACCTAACTCTCATCACAGATAGATTATATACAAAGTTAATGCTCCATAATCTTTACTATAAGGCCTACAGTGTCATTTTGTACAGAACGTATTGGATATTTCATTAATTTACAGAGGGGAGGTAGAAAATTATAATTATTAATGTTAATAGAAAGAAATTCAATGAATTAGTCTACAATATTATTTTGTAATAGTTAACACGTAGGGTTACCAGATGTGCAGTATTATCAAGAATTGTATGAAGATTTTGAGTTTTGTTCCGCATACGGCCAGTTGTTCCAGTTTCATAAATCAATAATTAAAAATTGATATTATATAAATCTAGCAAGGATACCCATTATTGTAAATGATTTTTTAATTGTCTCATGAATTTGCAATTTCACTTTCTTAGCAAACTTTGGAAGGATCCTAAAACATAAGTTAAAATTACCCTAGGTTTCAAGTTCAACAGCACTGCAGACAGTACAAGTGAGAAATTTACAACAACAAAATTACCCTGAAAAATTGAAAATCACAACATATTTTTAAGGCATCATATACTAATTAATTCTATTAAAGAATTTCTATTTTATATAATTATATTTTTGTCTTAATGGCATCCCTTCATTATGGAAAGTCAAATAAAATAAAATAAAATATATTTGAAAAATGAAAAATGCTGTAAAATCAAACTACCGAATGATAGGCCTAAATCTACTTAATACCATGTCCCAATGCAAAGAGTAACGACTGTAACTAAATGAAATTAAGAATGTCTCCGGTCTTCTGATTTATTCTGGTAATATGATTTGAGTAGCTATTAAAGGTATTAATATTTCTATCTTTTAATGTATTGCTTTTGGAAGTGGCATTACGTTTTTATATTAATTTACTTTAAAATGTCCAAATTACAGTTGTAAATGTGTTCAAATTACAGTTGCGAGTGTGTTTGTATCAAATTTTTAAATTTGTAAAATGAATTCAACAAAATGTCAGCTTTTGAAACATATGCCCAGCTTTTGATATCACGTTTCACATATCACTGCTGATGCAGATGTTCTTATTGCTGCTTCCTGAAATCTGGCATCTCATAACATTTGCCTCGAAGTATATGTCTAAACCAATGAAATCCTGGTATTTGGGAAATTTCCCTACCTTGTTATGTGTGAATCTGATACAATGTTTTTTCTAATATTTCCTTCTTCTTATGAAGAAAAGATTGCAATTTTAGATATTGAGGTGGATGACTGTACTGTATTTTCAAGTTGTAGGTTGAGGAGCTGCTGAACAATTCCAGAGAGAGATTTGCATAAAAAATTATCAGATTTCAGTTACAGTATTTATGTTGTGTATGGGTAACTGAATGTTTTTGCATACTACGGTTTTTAAATTGTATTCTAGATGATTTTAATGACTGCCGGCATGGTCTTGTGGTTAGCGTCGCTGACTACGGATCCGTCGGCCCGGGTTCGATCCCCGGTACCTCTTCGGGTTTTTCTGAGGTAGGGAGGTCTGGTAAGGGTGCACTCAGCCTCGTGATTCAAATTGAGGAGCTACTTGATAGAGAAGTAGCGGCTCCGGTCATGGAAACCACCATTAACAGCCTTGGGTGTCGGCATGCTGACTACATGTCCCCCAATCCTGCCATCTGCCTGTAGATAGATGACGCAGCAGTTGGGTGGTAGGCCTTGTCCCTTCGGGGATGTCGCGCCACGGAGTTTAGTTTAGTTTAGGTGATTTTAATGCTTTGTACTGCATACTTTCCATTAATTGTGGCAGTTTTAGTACTACAACCAAGAATTTCTTGTTTCTTCTATCAAAGTCCCTTTAGATTGTGTTGACACATGCTTACATCTTGGAAGAAAATAATCAAAACTCCACAACAAAACATTAAATATCTACATACACTGCAAATTACAAAATTTCCCCTTAATTTGTGTTGGTGTAATTTTTACACTAATGGCTCAGTAAATTGGAATCTCTGTTTCAATTTGATGAGGTATCATTCTGTATGCACAGTATGAATGACAGTATGAATGAATGGTAAAATGAAATGAATTGTAAATTATAAAGAACGGGAAGTTCAAAATCTATTATCTGTTTGTAGCCATATTCTGCTCACAAAGGGTTAAAATTTATATAGCCTATATACTTCGCTTCCAGAGAAGACATAATATTCTCTGTATACATCATGCTGAATTGAAGTGTGGAAAATTCAAAATCTTGCACCCGGCTATATCCGTATTTCTCTCACAAAGGGTTAAAAAGGGAGGAAGTACCTTGCACAGATAATCCACCCAAGGATAATCGAGAGTTGTCTGTACCTGAATTCTTGAAGCCTCTATTATGGGTACTCACTTTCACTGGACATGGTAATGTGAAGTTGGCAAGTAATATGTTATTGCCTGTGATGGTTGTCTCTGAACTTTTAAAGAGTTAAGACAAGGGTAACAACAGCACTAAAAAAGAGTTTGTTACAGTCCCATTCTCACCAGACACGGATAGGTTGTGGCCAAGTTGGGGTGAATCCATGTAAATGGCAAAGGGTACCATAATTATACCTTTTTTGCTTTTTAAAATTGTCAGTAATACTTATATAACATATTTTTATACAATAATACAAAGTCAACAGTGATTGGGGTGGTTTCCTCATGAGCTTGAATGCAATAGTTCAATATTATTTGATGAACGGGATATTTATTAGTTTCTTGATACTTTTACAGTATTTTCACTGATGCTTTGAGTTGAACAACATAAGTACTCATTTGTGTATTACGTTCTTTTAAATGGTGTCATGTTTAAACTACCATTATGAAGTATAAAATGAAATTTATTTATTTTTTATTAACCTTAAGGATATAATATCCATAACTTCATCAGACCATTTGCAAAATACAAGCATACAGTACAGATTTTATACATACAAAAATGAAAATACACAAATTTTTCAATCTGAAAATATACAAAAATCTTGATTACATTTTATGGTCCGTTTGCAATGTAGAGAAAAGAAGGAAAAAAAAATAGATACAGATTAAACAGTCTATAGCAGGGATTCCCAAAGTGGGGTCCGCAGGTGGTTCAAGAAGAAACAGGATATCCTGTAATTTTCTCAAATTAACTTACATATCTTCTAAAGCAGCTTCACTGTTCACATTAAGGAGTAAACTCTGTTTGTAATCATTGATAGTGTCATTTTGTCTATTGAATTAAATACATTTCAATCAAAGTATTTATTTAGTTTTTTTTTTTTCAAAACCCAGAGGGGGTCTGCGAAATTTCAATTTTTTTCAAGGGGTCCGCGGACTGAAAAGTTTGGGAACCACTGGTCTATAGTGATGTGGTACAAAATTATACTAGTAAAAGGGAAAGCAATCAGTGTATTTAATTGTACAATGATATCAAAATTATTGAACAGTTGTTTTGTACAGTCTTTGCAAAAGTGAATGTGAAAAGAACTAACACTTAGTTTGCAAATGATTTTGAGCATCACATGTGGAGAAAAATTATCAGATCTAATTACTAATATCTATTCCCAACTTTAAATAAAACAAATTAAAGCAAGCCTAAAAATATTTACACATGAAAATAAAATAAAATAGAAAAAATCACAACAGAAGGAAGTAAATACACCTTGAGCTGTACACTATTATATTACTTAATTAAACAATAAAACGTTAAGTTCAAAATAAATCTATAATTCGCATCAACAAAGCACCACCTCAACAGCAGTATTGCTTTTGCAAAAGTGTTTGTGATATTTCTCTCCTGAATTGTGGGTGTGTATGGTTTAGTTAAAAGTCCCACCACCTAAATAACTTTTGACATGAAACTCGGTGTGTTGGTATAGTTATGTATGGAGGATTAAAACATGTTATTACTGAATTTTATGGACTTTTGGTTTAACCGGAAGTAACTCCAACTCTATTATTTTAAATGAAATACCCAATATATTTTTTAATTTTCAAATAATGCTCATTGAGCGCTTTTCAGAGTACCAGCACTAGATACTTGTGACAAAATTATTGTTTCTAAATCAAGAAAACAGAAAATGAATGATATTGAGGAAGTTAGATTTTAACAAAAAAAACAACAACAAAGCTAGGTCACTTTTACTTTCTTACATGTGAGTTTAACCTCTGCTCTGTCCATGACTGCAAAGAAAAATTTCTTAATTTTGCCTGCATAGAGCTTTATATTAAAACTCGCTTCGTTCATTGGGGGCTATGCCCCCAAACCCCCACTGTGGTTCTCGGGAAAGTTTTTTTAAAAGATCTTTGGGAGATAGAGTGCGTTTATTTAGTCTGCTGTATTCGCTATTACCTTTCAGAGCCCTGTGTGAACACTGTTTGATAATACCGTTGCCATGGAAATCAAGCCCTTTTTCAGGGGGTGTTTAGGGCTAAAAATTAAAAAAACAAACTTTTTGGAATTTTCCTGTGGTTTACAGCCTAAAAGCCATATTTCAAGTGTATAGCTCATCTGTCAGTGAGTGAGTGAGTGAGTCAGCCATGTGGCTTTATATTATAGGGAAGTGCTGATTGTTATTCCGACAGTCAAATCACAGTAAACAAATGAAGTGCTTTACTGGCATTATTATTATTATTATTATTATTGTTATTATTATTATTATTTATTTATTTATTTATTTGGAATAAATGAATTTGCAGATTTGTTTTCTTGAATAAATTTGCAGATAAGTATCTCGTGCGCTTAATGAACATCATTCTAAAATATAAAAACATATTTGGTGTTGCATTTAAAATAATAGAGATGGAGTTACTTCTGGTTAAACCAGAAGTCTGCAAAATTCGGTAATAAAGTTTTTGAGTTCTCCATGTATGACCATCCCAACACACTGAGTTTCCTGTCACTGAACCACCTGCTTCGAAAGTTATTTTGGTGGTGTGGGACTTTTAATTAACCCTGCATAGTGTTGGCATAAGCTGTTATATAATTTTACTCCTTGATGCAGTGTATCAGTAAAACTGACAAATCTACATTAAGGATTCATTTGTCAATATCGGATACATGGCATTCTCATGAGCTCAGATCTTCTGCGTCCCGGTTATGTGTAGTTTGTTTTAACCAGTTGTTATAAATAGTAATTAATGTAAATTAGTGCAGCTAAATAGGAATTTGAAATAATGGTAGTCTTGTGAAGCAGTTATGATGAATTTACATAGTCTTCCTGGTTACAATCTTCCTATGTCATTGTTTGCACATATGTTTGAAATCATCAAAATACTCATCTCTGGGTGATAAGGTTTCGAAACCAGATCCTCTCCCCAATATCATGACTGCTACACAGACTCAAGGTGACTATTTCTTGCCCTGGAATAAAGATGTACATACAACCGAGACTTGTATCTAAATTTTTTCCTAGAACTTCCAAATCTGTAAACTTCCTTATCACTTCACTTAGTTGTAGTATAGTTCTATAGTGATAGAAACCTCCATACACCCATATAGAGCAAAATAGATTTATTTGACCGTAAGATCAATATAAGACTATTGAACATGTCATTTAACTTACCTACTAAAAACTTATTGATAAAAGTAAAAATTAAATTAAGATAGTTGTGTACTTGAATAATATCTAGTTGTATTAATCTTATGTCTATTACATTTACAAATATTGAGTCTACAAATCTAGGATCTTTGGACCATGGAATGTGGTTAGTAAATAATTCCAAGGAAGAGCAATGTAAAAATGTTACCTATGGTGGTTAAAATGATTGTTTGTTATAGCAGTAAATAAGGTTCTTAATTACAAATTAAATATATAAAATAATATTATGTTTGATGAAACATATTCACTCACAGAACCAAAAATTCAGATTTGACTGCATTGTCAAAATTTGTGTGTTATCGAGACACGTTCCCATGTAAGGAATTTACATAGTGATGGTGAGAATCAGATTTGAATTAGAAATCTATTTTGTTCATGAAAACCTACAACATTAATTACTACTTACGTGTTTCATAAATCGGTTATAAGGAATAGTGCTGTTTTTTAGAGCCTTAAAATGTCTAATTTGACAATACAACCGATTTTAGTCTACTTTATTTTAAATATTAATATTGCCTCTTCTTTCATTGTAACGATAACTCATATCATCAGGAAGATAGTAACATAAGAGGGTAAATTGTCTGTCAAAAATTTGGATAGTGAGGGCACAGTTATGGAGAGTTAAAATAAATTAATCGTCATGTAAAATAAGCATCAGAAATACTAGTTATAAACTTAATTTATTGTTTGCGAGTAAGATGTGATATGATGAAGGGTAATAGAGCCTGTTTTAATTTTTAGGACATTTGGTGGTTTTCTTGAAAATTTGATACCTAAAATCTATTTTTAGAACCTAAAAGATTGTTTGTGTTACCCACTGTGTCTTCACTTGGCACTTAAAAAATTTACTTCTAGTGTCTTATCTGATGCTTTCACCTTTTGGACTTAATTTTACAACTTTCACGCAAATATGGGTATTTTTATTTGATTAACGTATTTGTATTCGTGGAAACTTTTATACATGGTGGCTATGTCAGCAAATGGTGTCTGCTACTTTACTTATTACTACTAAAAAAAAGTCACAAGAAATGTGAAGAGCAGAGTAAAGACATGAAAATGGAAAAAAAGTTATGAGAAAATCAATGTATAAAGAAGGGAAAGATTAAGCTATACTGGAAGAATTTTGGGATGTATACGTGTTTTTGAGCTTTTCATTGAAGTAGGCCTAGTCTCTAGTAGGGTACCTACATGAGAGCCATAGGACAAACTTTCAGTTAACATTTTACTGTGCATATATTGCAGTTCATTTTTATTCCACATCAGGCTCAAATTCAGTATCCTTCCATGGCATAATGTTTGAATTCTGGCTGCGAGCCTGGTCATCATGTGTTTAGATATGTGGATGTACCTGTAAGCCATGTAACTATTGCATTCATCTTTTGCTATTTTGTATGGCATTAATTTTTACTTATATGTCAAAGAGTGTTCCTGGGCAACATTTCCGGCCCTTCCAAGCCAACATATTTTTTTTTTCTCTGGTACGTACTTCAGAGGCGATGGGCCCGCCCCTGTTCGATATAGGTATTGAAGGACTGAAATGACAGTAGAATTATTACTCTGGTTTTAGAGGTCTCAAGTGAGGCTAGCGGGGGAACTAAGTAGGCTGTAAGTCCCCGCCAATACATTTTAAATATACTTAAATAGTACTACCGTATGTAAAAAATACTACAGTGTTTATATCTGTGTTTCCTTATTTTTGGTATTGCTCAGGCTGATAAGGCGCTGGTTTAAGATGTTCGCCAATTCTTTCCGTTGATTCTTGAAGACAGCGTCTTACACTTGAACTAATGGCAGCACTGTTCTTGAAAAAGTGACCACTAGACTAGCAGTATTCATCCCGCGGTCGTAAGGGATGGTAGTGTCGGTTGTGACTTTCTTTACTCAACTTTTGTGTTGTGTTATGTGTTCTATGAAGTGCTGAATGCAAGATCGGTTATCTCAAGTTCCTTTCGATGTCATCCCGCGAAAGGTAAGTAACTTATGTATTATTTTAGCTGTACTGTACATTATGTAGTGTTTTGTATATCTTAGTAGGCCCATACGGCTGTGATTGCCTCGCTAAGCTCACATCTGTAGACTTTATAGATTGCGGTATATTGATGCCATCAATCGTAATAAGAAAATTCTTATTTACCCTAAGTAATAACAGTGAGATTTCCTTCTGAACTGCTCTGTGGGAAAGCTTTGTAACTCCCTTAACAGTAGGTCACATGTAATATTTGAATGCCACCGTCAGAAAAAATGTCATGGTAACTTGGCGCCACTTTCTTAGCATTTCTTATTTTACCTATCGTACAACTTACTCGTTTACAAATTCACAGTTGCTGTCAATTACATACCTTAACCCATCAGCTTCTTAGAGCTTCTAGGTTAAGATTTTCAGGTTAAAATTATATAATAATTCATTATCCTTTCAGTTTGAATAACGTCAAGTTACCTCGTAATTGGCTGATTTCTTGCAACATTATGATTTCTGTACAGTTGAATAAAGATAGGCTAACTTTGGATAGAACCTGTAGATATACTGCAATAGAAACCAAAATATGGGACAGGATGTAATTTTGTGAGCTTAGAAGTAGACCATATTTCGCCGCCACAGCCTGGAAAGGTTCAGCATAACGCCGGCGCCCTGTAATAACCCCTTCTCCTTTATATTTGTGGCTGATTTTAACATCTGAAATCGTTCTCTTCATCACAAGAGAGGTGTTTATGATAAGGTAGTTTTAACTACTAGAACTTTCACAATTGTAAATAGCAGCTGTCAGTATTTTAAGCATGCTGGTTATGTTATTAGTCATAAGCTGTTGTTGACATTTTCATACTACGCTACAACTTTCTAGCGATGTTTTATTTATAGATGGGAGTTATAAAAAATGTTTTCTTACCTTCGAGCGTATTAAACGGAATCTAGAAACAGTCGGGATAGTATTAATGTTCTATAACTTAGTAGCGGTATGTATTTAATGTAAATGAAAGTTCGAGTCAACTAGGTTTGCGCAATATTAGTACTAACTTGAATGAAAACATTAAAATTACGTTTAATCGGTATTGACATTTTCAGTAGAATTTATCTAGTAGTGCTATATATCTTTTAATAGCCTTAAGGAAAGACCCGTAGTGTCCTTTTTTCGGAAGTGAAGTAAAGGTGGTGGCTTATGATATCCTGTCAATCTCCGCGGACGGTAATACAGGGCCTTCGAGTGGAGGTTTCATTACCGAAGACGTTAATTCCCTACTAAGCGGGCCCCATACTTGGAAATGAGTTTCTCTTCATTAAAACCCCAAATCACACACTTCCTAACGCTCAATTATGTGGAGAGATGGTGTCTTGACGAATGATTAACCCGCCCGTCCTAAACCATACACATTCTTCTAAATCCCAATCTGGTTGAAAGTATTTCATTTGCAGAATTGACAAGAATCTTGTAATAGGACGTTGGATGTGACATCACATACAGAGGATGATGGGCACAAATTGAGATTAATTTGACACGTTACAAAACGCGAGCAACTTAGTATGCCCCTGCTAGACTAATATCACTGATCCCAACCTAACTGCCACTAACCTAGAATCTACTGCCGCTACTTATCTTTAGCAGAATTTGGTATGGGGCATTATGAAACGTGAGCAATTCAGTATGCCCTATTAAACTAATATCACTATTTGTAACCTAACTGCCACTTATGTAGCTTACACATCACTAATGCTAATATCACTGTTTCTGCAGGTGTGCTAGCCCTGCACTGCTACAGCTGACTGTTGAACTTAACTAAGTAAATAAAATTCATGGCAAAGATGATTCCTTGGCAAAATTACTGGTCCTTTTAATCCGTACCTGTATCTCTCTTTTGTAGTCCTTCTGAGGAGGATGGTATTCCATCTAACCTAATCATTCGGGATTAACTTTATTCACGTTTTTTTGGAAAAGGAAGAAATCTATATTAATAAAAGGAAGTGTCTGTCCTCCGTCTGTCTGTCCGCGATGCCCAGCGAAATCTACTCAACACAGAGATCTGAAATTTTATAAGTAGGCGGACTAAAGGGTCGGAATGTGCACCTCGAAGCCGGAATTTTAATTTTCGCCTCCGTTCGCGAGTTATGAGTGAAAAACTGGCAGAAAACGTGCATTTTTTTTGCGTTTTAGAAGCATCAGTTTCAGTAATAAATTTCAATATCAAATCACTTACAGATGGCTTTGGCTATTTTTGTCAACATACCTCATAGCCTACCTTGAAAATAAAAGCAACGCGATCGCTTGATTTTGTTAGTCCATCCTAGACGATTCATTTGTTTAGAGTGTCAAGGCCCACAGACATATGACATTTTCAACCTACACGGAAGAAGGATAATCAACCCTAAATATGGTCAAACATTGTTCGATTTGAACGAAACTCACTATACAGGGGTTTTCTGGGCCAAGGAACTCGAATCTGAGGTCGCTTTAACCAGGGGACGCTACCTAATCGTGGAATGCACTCCACGTGATTTAGGTGTTAATAATTATAATTTGAAATAATTATCGCGGGGGAAGCCGCGGGCACATGCTGTTTGTCTGTCTGTCCACGATGCCCATCGAAATCTACTGAACGCAAAGATCTGAAAATTTAAAGATAGATGGACTGAAAGGTGGGCGAATGCACCTCGAAGCCGAATTTTTAATTTTAGCTTTCGTTCGCGAGTTATGAGTGAAAAACTGGCAGAAAACGTGATTTTAGCGCTGTCGAAGCATCAGATTTCAGTAATACATTTCAATGTCAAATCAATTGCAGTTGGCTTTGGCTATTTTTGTCATACCGTGGAAATAAAAGCATCGCGATCGCTTGAATGTTGTAAGCCCACGCTGGTCGATTCATTTGTTTAGAATGTCAAGGCCCGTAGACATATGAAATTTTCAACCTACACGGAAGAGGGATAATCAACATAGACCTAAATATGGTTAAACATCGTTCGATTTGGACGAAACTCACTATACAGAGATTTTCTGGGCCAAGGAACTCGAATCTGAGATAGCTTTTACCAGGCAACGATATCTAATCGTGGTATGTAATTCACGTGATTTAGGTGTTAATAAAATAATGATTTAACTATTATGCTCTTAATTTTTAATTCTTGAAATAATTATCGCGGGCGATCGCTTGATTTTGTAAGTCCATCCTGGACGATTCATTTGTTTAGAATATCAAGGCCCGAAGACATATGAAATTTTCAACCTACACGGAAGAGGGATAATCAATATAGGCCTAAATATGGTCAAACATTGTTCGATTTGGACGAAACTCACTGTACAGGGGTTTTCTGGGCCAAGGAACTCGAATCTGAGGTCGCTTTTACCAGGTGACGCTATCTAATCGTGATATGTAGTCCACATGATTTAGGTGTTAATATAATGATTTAACTATTATGCTCTTAATTTTTAATTTTTGAAATAATTATCGCGGGCACATGCTAGTATATGATATGGCATAATGCAAATCTTGTTGGATTTTATCTTCTAGATAATATTATACTAACTTACAAAGATTAGATATTTATTGTTCAATTTTTTCCTTTTCTTCCTACCTCAGGCCCTAACTGAACAAAAAAGTAATAAAACACAGACTGCCAAGCAATAAATCTTAAATTTCATTAAAAACATAAGTAACTTAAAATTGAATTATTGTTAAAATCAGGGAGTGGTTTCCATGATAAACATTGTGTTTTACAAACAACAGAAAAGTGCAAAATTAGTGATTTATCTTACCTTATCTATATCATGATATAGGCCTAAGATGCTTTTAAAATCTTTATTTCATAATAAAATGACAGTTTGATTTTAATTTCTTCTTGTGTAAAATGTACATAATGCATTTAGGAAGTAGGGATAGTGCTGGTTAAACCAGTATGCATTAGAAAATGCAATTTCTTGAGCTTGCTTTGGTACCAGGCTGGAACTTCCAAAATATTGAACACTCTGTTCAGTCAACTCTTCAAGTTTCCTCAGATCTTCCTTTGTAAACATCTGCTTTGCTATAAGTAGCAAGAAGCGTGCCATGCAGTTCTGCGTTTTAGTAAAACTGTAACAGAATTAAGCCCTAATATTGAAACAGGAGCTGAACCTGAGTAAACAATTTTCGCAGTAAGTTAGTCAGTTTCACTGTTGTCTGGTAGTCACATTGTTCAGTTGTTCCAAAGTGTTTTAGCTCATTTTTCAGACTATTGAAGTGAAACTTCTTTAGTCACGGTAGGGGTAAATCGAGAGCTTGTGTAACGCTGAAAATCGTCACGAAAATAGAGTAACGCTCAAAATCGTCACAAAATTAGTGAGGTGTAACGGAACGGACTGCACGGAAAACAATCAACTTAATGATTAGGTTTATCCAAAATAAAAATAAAAATTAAAAAATTGAAAATCCAACATTTAAAAAACTCAAAAATCGAAAATTAAAAAATCCAAAAATTCAAAGATCCAAAATTTAAAGAATCAAAAATTAAAAAAATCCAAATTCCAAAATTAAAAAATTCAATGGTCCAAAATTAAAAAGTAAAAAAATCTAAAATTTAAGAAATAAAAAATCCAAATAACCAAAATTTAAAAAATCATAAATTCAAAATTTAAAAAGTAGAAATTCCAAAATTAAAAAAAAATCCAAGATTAAAAAATCCAAAAATAAAAATTAAAAGATCTCAAATTTAAAAATACAAAATTACAAAATTAAAAAAATTTAAAGATACAAAATTTAAAAAGTCCAAAACCCAATATTAAAAAGTCCAGCAACCCAAAATTGAAAAAAGTCCAATAATCCAAAATTGAAAAAATCCAAAAATTAAAACAAGTTTCACTTCTGTTGCGTGGCGTTCCACGCACACTTTTTTCTTATAATATCATGAGGGCAGTAACTGCATAAGACTATTTGATTCTAAATAGAAGGCTCTTTTAGAAAGTTAGTTATTTCCTACTTACTAATAAATTTCTGAAGCCTTTTCCATTATGAAATTCAAAGCTAAATGGTACCCATTCTCATTCTGCACCACTGCTGCAAACACCTGATAGATATCCTGTTTCCTAATGCCAGTATCATCTCTCAGAATCATTCCTAAATACCTGCGAAGCAAATTAAAGAAGTTATGTTTCCCAGATTCTAAAGAGTGAAAATAGTATCTTATTTCTCATAAAATTAGTGAAATACCTAATCAGAAGACTCTGTTTCTTAGAACAGCCCAGGGCTGTCAGTAACAAAGACTTCTCTGATCCGAAGTTGGAGTTAAGATAACGTTCCCAGGCGAAGTCCCATTCCCTTCTCCCTCCAGAAGCAATGGCGGTGCAATACACAACGCTCCTCAGTTCAGTGGGTATCCTGTGACAAACAAAAGTGTGGTGCAGTGATACTGTATGGATAATTTAAAACAGAATCAAGTTCTGTGAAAGTTCAGATCCTGTCTTTAATCTTTTGCTCAGAGACATGAATGAATATCATGTCTAGGCCTCGGAAATTTATGCACTAAATCTTCCAAATATGCAAGGGATGGGGCATAAGTCATGGCAACTATTCAAGAAATTCACAAAACAATCAAGAGAGGAACGCTCTACAATCCTGAAGATTTGGACATTACCGTCATATATATGGTGCAAAGACTCCCGACAATAGGGAAATTCATGTTATATACACATTTTAGTACTTTTACAGCATAGACCTGTGTGTAATTTGTGATTTTTAATCTGTACATATATTTTAAAGGTCTTTTTAATGTTCTGTACATAAATATCAGTGTCACAGTGTGTTGTGTGTTTATTTTAATATCAGAGGGTATAAGGAGGTAAATACTGTTTAAAATAATCCTCCCTCTGCGGCGAACATGAAATTTATCAATTCACTGATCTAAGTGTCTTATATTTTTGTCTCATATTTCTGGGAACCCTAACATACAACAACTCATGGTTCATCTCCTTACTTTAAAAAAAATAAAAAATAGTGACGTATGCTCCATCCCTTGTATATGCAACTATGCACTTTAAAACTGCAGAGATAAGCCCTAATTAAAAAAAAAAACGTAATTGCTGTAAAAATAAAGAGAGGGGTAAAACATGAATTTGATAGAATTTACAACCTCCCCATATGGAATTGGGTATAGGGTATCTTGGGAGGCAATAATTTTTGGATTTGGGAGCGATTTAATGCCTCAGTATTGACGAGTTTCATATCCTTAGTGGTGCAATAGAATGTGAAAAATTGGTAAAATGTTTTCCCGGCTAATCACCACTAAATGTTTGTAAATACAATTCCAAATGAAGCACATTGAAGAATTTGCAATTAATAGCCTATATTGAGCAGTATTTATTATCAGAGTTGTTGAGAAAACAGTAAATTACAAAAACATATGTAGGCCCTACACATTAATTTCAGTATTAATATACAAGTCAGTTTATTTAAATCTTATGATGTTTCGTTATTCAACTAAACAATATGTGAATGGTTACATATAGTTGTTCTAATGACTGATTGTAACTTCAAGATTTTGATATCTTACCTTTGCTATTAATTCTATTATAGAATATCTGCTTTCAAATTTTGAAATCAGTAGTGAAGCTGATATATTTAATTATTTTTTAAGACCTAACACTACCATATACATGTTGTACATATTTTTATGTGTCTTACATTTTGATAAAATTGATATATTAAAACCTGCAATAGTCTAGATCACATCTAGTCGGTTTTTCAACTTGACTTTTACCAATTATTGTATATAGACTTAATACCAGTTGTATATATAATTTTAGGTAATTTTACAATTTTAGAATATTATAAGCCCACACTATATTAATTTATAGCATCTGACAAACTTTTATTATAGTGGTTTGCTTTAGATTAATTTTTCATGTTTATAGAACAACTATACGTAACCATTCACATAATGTTTTATTGACACAAGTTTATAGATGTAATTTAAATAAAATACTTTCTGCCAATAAAATGTAATAGTAATCGTGTTATAGTTTTGTGTCTGGCTAGATGCACTACATCCCACAATGGAAAATCGTTAAGAAAAAAGAATCATACCAACATTATGAATCTATGAATCTTTATTTGGGTACAATAAGTTAATGTGTTTCACATCAGGATTTTTCAAGGCTGATTTAAGTTTTACTTATTTATTTACTGTACTTACGGATTATTTGCATCAGGATCTTCTTCGTTCATCCAGTTGCAAAACAGTTGGATTGCCTGTTCTGTGCATTTTGCCATTTGTAAGAAGCAAGCCCATTTCACCTTTAAGATGTGCATTCTTACTCGTTGAATGTCTTCAGTAATTGGTATATCTGAGATGATTAGTTCAGGTTGAGTGCTACCTAAAAACAGCTTCCTCAAGTATTTCTGCAAATTTGATTACATAAAATTTTCAAGATATACTTTATAGCAAATGTTTTCTAGTTTGTAATTGCAATTCAGGGAAAATGAAAGCATTATCATCTTTAGTATAGTAGTGTCCTGCCAATCCAGGGTAGAAGGGACTGGACCCTGTACATATCACCAAAAGTTAGGAATAAATGGAATTTGCCATAAAATGCACGCACTGTGAGGTAATACAAGTTTTAGATGGATAAAACTATAAAAAAAGTTATTTTTTCTCTCAAAAATATAACTTTTCCTCCAGCTTAATTTAGTTTTAACACTACAGTGTACTTAGACTTAAATTTTTAACCTACAAATTGATGTAGAATTAACAAAACTAGACATATTTGTGATTAAAATTCAAAATATTTTATTGATTGTTCAGTGCAAAAAAAAGTCTCAACTGGATTAACTGGACTGTTAGCAGAATTCTACTGTATGCGAAGATGTTTTCTCAAAATCTGTTTTGATGGTTACCTTAAAGTTTCCATATTCTTGAGTTCTGCAAAGAATTCCCTTGAATTTATCCAGATGATTAACAGCAGTCTTCCATGGCAAATACTCTTTTTCCTTTATGAGATAGGTCACAAGGCGTATGGTAGTTGAATAGTGAATATGTCCAGTCCATGCTAGTCCAAACGCATCCTCTACAAGTTGTACCCTAATAAAGTTATGGTTACATATTGTGCTGAAAATTCTCTAAGTAGTCTAATCATATTACCTTGAGTTAAAAATGGGACATTGGGATGTTAAAAACAGGACAGTGGATAAACAAACATTACAATTTTGACATACCACTTTCATTCCATCACTACACGATTTGTCCACTGTAATAAATTGGAATTATTTCTGGAGGCTCATGCCTTTTTGACATTAGAAGCATATACTTAATGCTTTCAAAATAAAACTTTAAACTTAAAAAAGTGTGAAATTCAAACTATGGATGTTCAATAGCAAAGCCACCAGTTTGTATACACACTGAACAAACAACTACCAACAACAACAATAATAATAATAATAATAATAATAATAATAATAATAATAATAATAATAATAATAATAATAATGAAGATGATAATAATAATAATAATAATAATAATAATGGTAATGATAATAATAATAATAATAATAATAATAATAATTTGTTTATTTATCCTGGCAGAGCTAAGGCCATTTGGCCTTCTCTTCCACTTTGCCAGTCAAAATCACCGTGGTTATTCAATTTGCTAGTAATCATGATAGTGCTATGTGATTATAGGTTCCGTATAATAAATTACACTTGACCAATATTAAAGTATAGTAGAATTTTTATTAAAATCTGTTCAAAAGTAGCGTTTTCAGTAAAACGATGGGATGGCCAAAACAAAAAACAAAAATGAAAATAACAGTAATAATAATAATAATAATAATAATACTATTTTATTGTCATGGAGCAGAGCTATAGACAACGTCATGATGTATGTGTGTGTATATAGTACTGTCCTGTTCAAAACAGTACACATGGCCAGCCTATCTCTAAGAAATATCTTGTGAAATATGTTATAGTAAGTACTCACCTATTCAGAAGACCTATGCAGGAGAAGTTATTGCTATGGAGGGTGTTTATAATAAGATTCCAATTTTTCTTATCATAGTTAACACGGCAAAGACCTGTGAAAAGAAGTTCACAATTAATTGAACCTTTCCTATTAGTGTGCATATTTTCTAAGACCCCATCCAGTTCAGAATACATATCTAGGCGTGTTATATTATACATTCAGCTTTAAAATTTAACATGTTTCAAAGGAATTTGTCATCATCCTTAGCTAAGATGCATTGAGGAATTTGTCTTTATGTCCACAGGTATTCTCCACTATTTGAGTTGAGGTTGATGTCCTAAAGAGATTTTGCTTTTCTGGTAGGCCTAGTTTTTCCCAGACAGTTAAGTAAAGAGGTTTCTGAACACATTTTAGTAATTCTACATCATGATTAAAATCATGACCTGTGTGTTCTTTGTACACTCGAGTGTATGGAAACTTTCCATTACTTCTGGTTTTCTTCTATTGTTTTTCTTTAATTAATGTTGGCAATGAATCCCCTCATTTTTGTTCCACACCAGCCATGGGTGAGTCAATCTCTTATTGGTTTGAGTTAAAGTTCAAACACATGTATTAGCCTATGAACAATGCTCATTCAGAGGTGAGCGATGAATAGGGTTGCTAAATTCTAAATGATAAAATACCGGCTAGCTATGAGGGTTATATCAATGAGTGGAGTAGTGGACTTTCTAAAATGTAGATTTCACTAACGAATATAAGATAAGATAAGATAAGATTTATTGCTGTTCTGCATAATGTCAAGACATTTCAGAACATTGTCAAATTGTGTTTTTACAAACATACATATGTATTTTCAAGGCTGAAAACACAATAACAAAAGTTTAACATACCATGCAACATTCACACACTCATCCTATATACAACAAAATCTGCCATCTTCATAACGACATACACTCAGCACATTTACAGACATATATGCTTAGACTAAGTTTGGCACTTTAATCTAGCTTAAATTGGGCATTAAGGAAAGACAGTAAAACATTGAAACACTAAAACATACGTTATTTATGGTTGTTTGCTTCTACAAATTCGTCAATGCTGTAGTACGCTCCATTCAGGAGATATTGAAACAGCTTTTTTTTAAAATTGTTTATTGTTTTGACATTCTTTAAGAGATCTGGGTAACAAGTTAAAGAATTTGGTCCCTGTGTAGATGGAAAGCTTTTCGTATAACTTCAGTTTATGACCGATAGTTGCAAAATTGTCTTTGTTTCTTGTATTGTATGCGTGGATCATGTTGTTTTTAATGGGTGAATTGAAGTTAATTGTAAATATTATTGCCTTATAAATATAGAGACTAGCTAATGTCATAATTTTTAGATTATTAAAAGCCTGTCTACATGTTTCCCTATCTTGTAAGTTGGCTAAATAACGTATTGCTCTTTTTTGCAGTACAAAGATTTTGTGGAAGTTTGTTTTTGAGGTGGCACCCCATAGTTCGATTCCATAAGTAATGTGAGATTGGATCAATGCGAAATAGATTAATTTTGCTGTTGACGTGGGGACCAGTTTACTTAGATATCTTAAGATATATAAGCCTTTAGAGACTGAGTTTCCTATTTTATCTATGTGTTGATTCCATGTGAAAGTTTGGTCCAGAGTCATTCCAAGTAAGTTTATATGATTTGAATTGCTAATTTCAGAGTTGTTTATGACAAGTTGCAGTTTCTGATTTTTGTTGAAGCCGAAAGAGATCAACTCCGTTTTATTTGAATTTACCTGTAGATTTAGTTTATTGAAATAAGTGACTATTTTTTTTTGTGGCTTCATTCATGTGAGATTCAAGAGCATTTAAGTTCTTGTTTGCAAACACTAAGGTAGTATCGTCTGCATACGATATAATGTCATCCTGGGGTAGTATTGTTTCAATGTTGTGTATATATAGAATGAATAGAAGCGGTCCCAGAATAGAACCCTGTGGTACCCCCATGGTAATGTCTTTCGTACTGGAGACTGTCGTACCTTCCTTAGTAGCTAGTGTTACTGACTGTTTCCTATTTGACATGTATGATTTAATCAATTCATACCCCCTTTCTCTTACTCCAATGTGAGATAATTGTTCCAATAAAATGTTTGCATCTACACAATCGAAGGCTTTTGTCAGGTCTAATAGAACACTGGCAGTATATTTGCCTGTGTCAATATGATTGATTGTAGTCTCAATAAATTCTGACAAGGCTGTGACAGTAGATTTATTCTTTATAAAACCATGTTGTTTAGTGGGAAATAATTTATATTTATCCAAATAGCCTATGATCCTGTTGTAAATTAGCCTATATAGGCCTATAGGTGTATGGAAACATGTTTTACATATAAACATATTAATGAAAGTGACATTAGATGAGCTTATTTACTTTAGTGGAATTTTTGACAGTACATAACAGTACAAAGCTACATGTGTTACACCTTTTCCAATTACTTGATTATCATAATTGCCTGAATTTTTAAATGATGGGATTTCGTTTTTCATGTCTGATCTAAAGTACGTTTTTTTAGATTGCATTTCCTGATAGGGGCCAAAGTGATGTTCAATCTCAATGCCATCTTCCCAAGCTGAAACCCAAGTTTGATTCCTGGCCAGGATAAACTTTCCTCTACAGAATGTAATGTAAATATCTTCAGACAAGGTACAACTGAAAATCTGTCAGTGACAAAGCCAACAAAAATCTTCATTAATTAAAAACCCTTTAATGAAAATAGCACCAGATTTTATGCATCCTGGCTCCACTGTAGAAGTGCGAATTTCTGTAGTGAGGTTGGTAGTCTTGAGGAATATTTTGAATGTGACTGGGTACATCCTGTGGGAGCATAGATGTCTCAGAAATCAGCATTCTTAGCTGAAGAAATGGGTTCGATTCCCACCCAGAAAGTATTTTCCTCTACAGAATATAACATTTATATTAAGAATTGAGACCAAGCAATGAATAACAAAAGTATTAAACTCCCCTATGATGTCTGGAATAAAGTTTATTTGCAAAGGCAATTTTGTTAACTATAGGCAATGTTGTCACACAAGCCCCGGTACCCCAATTAATATAACCAAAAACACTAGAAATAGTCTTAATTACTGGATTACAAGAGATCACTGTTAAATGAAACTTCATTAGAAGTTTGCTCGAGTATGATATGACATACATTTGGATTTTCTTTGCCGTTTTTGTCGGGGAGTAATTTACTTAATTAATTAACCGGACAGAGCCTTTAAAATCAAACTATCTAATTAACTAACAGTGGTCAACAGCTCATAGGATAAAACAGGATTGAGTGCCATCATTTTGGGATCACTGTGAAAATTACTCGTCTTGTTTCTTGTACTCTGTAGGCAGTAATAACATCTAATGAAATTTAAATCTGGGTGGCTTACTTATGATTTTTATGTTGAATATGATCCACTCATTCTTCAGTGGAAGGTTGCGAAGTTTGGTAATTTTCTCGCCACAAGATGACCAATGTTTGGGATATGCAGACTCAAAATTTGATTCTCTTTGAGATGTGTAGGTAATTGGCAGGATCCAGCAGGATGATTCATTACTCTTTTTTGCTTTGTATGTCCTGTAACAAGACTGAAAAATGTGTATCGTATTACAGGCTGAACATGTTATATCCAGTTATAGTAGAAATTGAGAATCAGAATCTGTATATCATTCATCCATCCTAATGTTATATTTGAGTCAATGTTAAATTAACCAAATCTTCAACATTACACTTCATACTATCATCAGGGCAATTCAGACTTATCTTCAGGAAATTCTCTAATTGTGTAACGGTAGTGTGTTTTGCAAGGTTCAATCCATTAACCTGCATGAATTGAGAAAATAAAACACACATTTCTTTCCATCAACACAGATGAGACCAGCAGTTTAGAAAAGTTAACAACTGCCCTAATTGTTGGACATTGGCCCAAAGAAAATAATTTTTAGTACACGCTCCACAAAGTGGACTGCTAACACACCGGAAAGTAGCACTTTACCATACTAGGTCGGTAAGTTGCCATGGTAACCCCTAGTGGACGTAGTTCGAACTGTGGCTCCTAGATACCTCTACAGTGTCTTCCGATCAGGGGCGGATCCACGGGGGGGGGGGGGGAAATGGGGGAAATTTCCCCCCCCCCCAAAATTTGTAACATTAAGCACAAATTATTGAAAATTTATTAGAACATAACCCAAATACTTAAATTAAAGCAACGACATTCATTATTTTGAAATACCTTTGTAAGAAAATGCTGAAATTTTCATTTTGTTTTCAATTGTGTACTGGATATAATTAATTTTTATGAGTAAAAACTTCCCTCTCTACTTTAGTTCCCCCCCCAAAATGTCTCTCTGGATCCGCCACTGCTTCCAATGTACGTAAGTTCAATTTTATATGTTAGGGGTTTTATTGTTCATTGTCTATTAACAAGCATAGTAAACCTTGTCATTTATAATAATAACTTTTTATAAATTTTATGACTTGGGGCGGATTTGAACGCACGAAGTTTGCATTACTGCATCATCATTTTAGTTCACGACACCACTGAACGGTCTAACTGAAAGGAACGACTTCAGATGAGTCTCTTGTACGATTGCTTCGTTTAACAAGTGATAATAAATTTTGTTCTAGAAAATATGATAAAAATAATGTGTAATTTCAATTGAGGTAAATATATTTAGTTTAATTAACCAACATTATTATCTTAACGATATCTTTAAAAGTTTTTTTAAGGAAAAGAAACAATCCACAGCAATCGAAGTTTGTAAACATGCACTACTGATAAAATCGCCATTATCTTTGCTTTCTTTAAGCAAAATCATTGAAAATGAGTGAAAAACTTAGCTCATTAGTAGTAAAATTACAGAGCTTTTACTAAAAAATATTGTATACACCATGTACGCAAAATCTTTAATGGACTCATCCAGTATTTCAGCCTTGGCTGCAATATTAGTTTCATCCGCTAAAGCCTTATTATGTGTATTTGATACATAAATAGCTATTGTTGACAGAATGAGACACTCTTGTCAAGGAAATACAAAACAAAAAACTAGGCTGCTAACAAAATAGGCATCTGCAAGTAATCATTTTTCTTGAATTTGAGAGTATCAAATCGCTTATTTCTAGAACATCAGAACTGAGTATAGATCTAATTTAATATTTCATCTTTATTTGTTTATTTATTTATTGAGCTAAGGATCCTAAATAGTTCTAAGACTCGCAAGATGTACTAAGGGAACTGATGTCAAATTAAAAGCAAATAATGGGGAAACTGTCATAATCTACTTTCTATTAATCTCTAACGTCCTTCTGTAAGGACCATCTGCATGGTCTCATGTACTATGGATCCAAAGGCCTAGGTTCGATTCCCAGTACCTAGTTGAATTTCTCTGAGGTAGAGATGTCTGGAATGGGGCGCACTCATCCTAAATGAGGAGCTATATGATTAAAAATTAGCAGCTCCAGTCCTGGAACCATCAGTTTTGGCTATGGGTGTCGTCATGCTGACACATGCCCCCCAGTCCTTCCATCTGCCCATGGTAGATGATAGCAATTAGATAGTAAGCTTATCCCATTAGGTATGTAGCACCATGGAGTTTAGTTTAGTCATTTTGTATGACTGATGGACATAAATCTAAATATACTTGAATAGAACATTTACAACTTATAAAATAAATTTTTTTGTTTACTTATAACCAGAAGTTGAATGCATGAATTGCTAGGAATAATTGTATCAATATTATTTATTACTTACTTGCATCACTTTTGCAGTCCCACTCTTATAGCATCTGGTAATAGTAACAATGGGATAACCAGTCTGTAAAGTCCAAGTGTCCATAATCTTCTTTACAGTCATTCTTTTGGGGAGCACACTTTGCCTGTGGGCCTCTTTAGTTAGGCTCTTCCATAGATCATCCTCCTCTGCATTTTTGTACTTGAACTTGCATAGATAGTTTGAAATTCCTTTGCGAAATACTTCAGGTCCAAGGAAGAGGCTCATCATACGAAGCATAAATGCTCCTGCAACAATGTAGGGTGCATTTGATACTCATGTAATACCAAAATCTGGAAGTATTTTTAATTTTTAGATGCTAACATGGAATGTACTGAGTTATACATAAATAATTAAACACATATTTTTTAATATACACTGACCGGCAAAGAAAACCGCTCACTTAAAGAAATTTTTAAAAATCAAGTTTAAATAAAAATGATGTAGTAGGCCTAGTGCTTGAAATAAAATTACTGCAATTGTATACGTTTTTAAGATTAAAATGTAATGACACATTTCACACTTAATTTCTCATTTTTCCTCTTGCACCGTGGTGAATGGTGAGCCTAAGGTTGCAGGGGCATAACGGAGGCTGCATTCATCATCAATTTTAGCAACAGCTTTGGCAAAGTCTTCAGGACTGAGAGACATTAATTTCAACTAAACTTACTGACAGAATCACTGCGATGCAAAGGGAGACAGTTTCCGTTCAGTTTGGAAGGAAATGATGCAATACAACAATGAAACACATAGCAATGTGTACGACAAGCTAGTGCTTATAATCATATTGGAATCACCGTATTGCGACGTTTTTTTTGTTTTGTTTGGTGATAAAGTGAAGATATGAAGAAAGCAGATATGCTGTATCTATAGCTAATGATCCATTAAAAATAATAATTCATTCTCAGCAAAAACAATGTATAAACATCCAATCAAAATTATGTTTAATCTTAAAAGTACAACAAATTTTACAGTGAACTGTTTTTTTTGCCGGTCAGTGTAATTAAACACTTTTTTTTTTGTTTTGGTGGAAATCAACTCCCTAAAGGGTTATCCCCAAGTTATATTAATAAATAAAATAAAAATAAAAGTTTATATGTTTTGTTGTTGTCAATCCTATGTCAATACTTTGTCATATGAGCAACACATAGTTAGGAAAGTTTGAATTACTGAGTTTAATTTAGATGAAATATAAAGCACAGATTTGCAATAAAAAATCTGCCAACCTCCAGAACTGAGTGCCAGATTTAAAAAAATACCGGATTTCACTAATGGTTTGCAAAGACACTATCAGCATTTCCCCTTTCTATGCCATCAATAATGCAAGATGTTTACATTTTTCTTTGCCTCTTTTCTTTGATGAATCTATAATGCTACTATACAGCAGCAAATACGTGATAAAATGAGAAGGAATAAGCAGGAATGTCTGTTAGCGGGTCTGTTAGAACAGCTTGTTCTGGAGTATAGCAAATACTATAGAGACAATACCGGACACTTACTGGTAGAGAAATGGGGGACAGATTTTGCAGCACTCCTGGTGGCACAACCTAGAAACTTGGGGCAAAATTAATATATTCAAAACATATATAAACTGTAATATGCTATTCTGACCCATTAGGTAGATACCCCTTTTACATAACATGCCGAGTCTGGCTATTTCGGCTCTTCTATTAAAAACTGTTTAACATATATGTATCTAGATACTGCAAATGTATTCAGTAGTAGCAGGTTGGGCCGCTAGATGGTGCTCAAAATATTGTCCCCCGATATATCGCAAAGTGTCCTGTATTGGTCTAGATTGTATTTGAGTATAGTGCCATCAAAACATTAATGGAGCCTCCAGAAAACAGTGGGTGCCAATACGGTAAATTTGAAAATGTGCACCAAAATCCTTGTGCTCAATATAAGGCTGCTTTCCTTTATAATATCAGGTAGCTAATCTATCTTCTCTCGTGAAATACACTTGAGTAAATTTTTTTTACATGTTTTAAAAAAGAGGAAGTTTCTTTATAACTTTCAAGACAAGATAAACATTTAAAATACATTAATGGATAATATGGACTACCGGTGCTTCAAAATTTGTCCTTACCTTTTTGATACGAGATGGAGTCGAATATCTCATCTATTGCACTAAAACTTTCAATTTTGGAAGATACAGGATGTGAAGATTGGATAGCATCCTGAGGAAGAACACGTTCTAGAAGCTGCACTATGTTCATGTCAAGTGTATTCCATTGAGGATACAGCTGTAGAAGAAATTATCTCATAAGATATATGATGGCATTTTATTCTCCTATAGGCTACTTAGAGGTTCATGAAAGATGTTTTATTTTTAGGAAAGTTTATTTTAAAATTTCAATATTTCGGTATTATTATCAATTTGGTGGTATATAATGTAAGTTTTATAATTTATCAATTAAAATTACTATGAACTACTCAAGTAATTTCTGTTGTCACTCTCAGCTTAAATCAAACATTCTGCCACTTATATTTGAGTTTATTATAGGAAATACTGATGTTAATTTTGTTGTAAGTTCATAATGAATGATGCCTGCAAGGATATTGGAAACAAACTTTACTTGAAAATTGAATTGTTGTTATGGGTTTTCTTAATAGACAGTCTTGATGAAGTAAATAAATAAAATTGAATTTATATTCTTTCAACTGAAGTTAAACAAAGAAGAAGAAGATTGGCATTGGGAAAGAGCTTAGAATTTATGGGCACATCATGACAGTGCCCGAGTGTACTTGGTAAATTGTTCCTAAATTTCTTCCTCTTTGTCTTTCTCAGTGAAATGTGAAAAATTGTTGCTCTGTCTCTCAATAAGAAAATATTCTTCTATGCCGTAGTGGCCGTTGCATTTAATTCCTGTTAAAATGATTAGGAAAAGATGAAAAGATGATATTATTGTTTAAAAATGGATTAATTTGTCTAAATAAAACATTATTGTTGCCAAAATTCATCTAAAAACAGGAATTATGTTTACTTTGAGCATTATTATGTGAGTTTTGCATTATTTCCGATTCAGAAGTGTTGTTTTTGGCATTATAGACTGCAGTAAAATTAAATTCTGCAATTTGTCAAATTGAAACAATTTGCATTATCACGCATTGCAAATTTCACGGATCTCTACCTATACTGTAAATACTTACTGCATGAACTCCATGGTAGGCAACATATGTGGCAAAGCCTTCGTTTAGCCATAGGTCGTTCCACCACTTCATGGTTACAAGATTTCCAAACCACTGATGAGCTAGTTCGTGTGCTATAGTGTTAGCAATACTTTCTCTGTTGTCACTTGAAGCAGCTTTGTCTTCCATAAGCAAAAGAACTTCGCTATGGATGTGGAAGAAAATTTATTTGAATGCATCAAATAACTATTGAAAGCTACTTGAAACTATTATTAAAGCTATTATTAAACTACAAAGTTTAGAATGAAGTTTTTTAGACAGTGAAGCTTTACTAATTATTCAAAAGTAGTCGAACGTTTAAAACGTAAAGTGAGCTAAAAGTGTTTTAAACGTTCGAATACTTTTGAATATTATTAAACTGTTTGTTTGTGGTGACACTCCACTTGAAAAGTCAACTTCTTCTGTTGTGCCATTATGTGGAAGTTATTTCTCTTAATACTCTAGAAAGAAATTAATATCAGTTAATCTAACTGGCAGGCCTAATTAGATTCGTCTTGCCATTATCTTTCTGCCATGAACTACAGAAGTTAAGAGCCACATAAAGCAACAATATTGTACGATTGAGACTTTTCAGAACCGATGGGCTGTGATCTTTGTGAATTGCCTTCTGATACCTGGCACTGTGTCAGGCATCTTCAAAGAGATGTTGTTGCTAGGATTGTTGATAGGAACTAATGGAATTTTCAAAACTAGACCAAGTGTGGTAATTGAGGCAGTGAGCTTTGGCTCTGTTTCATACCTGCACATGAAATACATTGCTAAACATTTAAAAGGTCTCTTGTCCCAAAATATCAGATTTTGCTTATGCTTCTTGTTTGCTTAGGGTTCAAACCTTACAACCAGGAAGAAACAGCACAATGCCTTCCAGGTTGCAGAACTAGAATATGGAAACTTGTCAGAGATTTCCTCCTTCTCGTCCATATTTATAATATCTCTATTGTGTAGAGACCTTACCATGTTAGATGGCATTCATCTCCAGAATTTTGTCCTCATTGGTCAAGCAGATGAAGCAATGGCAATTTCTGGCCAACCATCGAAAGGACATCATCATTCTGAAAGAGCCTGAAACAGTTTACCAGAAGACAGTTCTGATAGATCATGGGTCGTTAGCCTGGAAATGTTTCACTTGTGAAATGATGGCCCTGAAAACCTCTGAACATACAATACAATATTCTATTCAATATCATAATTACCGAAATGTTACAAGCCCCCAGTTTTCCATGGCACCTGCATTGAAGTCTGGAATAGCAACCATATCTAGTTTAGGGAGTGGAAAGTTTATGCCAAAGAAGCTCTCATAATAGTTGAGTAATCGGGGCCCAACAAGTCCTGTAACCAATATAATGACAAGGAGTCAGTTACTACACTGTGAATTCTTTTTCATCCAACCATTGGCTGTCCGATTGAGAATATGTTAGTTCCTTTAATAACCAATAAATGAACCGCTCTCCAATGGATATGAAACATGCTTCTCAGTTCTCCATTCAGTTTAGGATGCTATCCATTATACCACGAGAAAGAGTTTAAAATAATTTCAGATTTTCCTCATATGTTAATTAACTTCTATCCATCACACCACAAGACGGTATTGAGAGAAGGATATAATTCAGATTTTGTGCTATACTATATGCTATATTATCATACTACGAGGCGTGTCCATAATGTAAGCTTCCCTGGGGCCATTTACAGAAACAAAACACAATTTCAAGGAAATATTTATTGCCACAGACACAGAAAGTGATCAGCTATTTTTCAACATATTCGCCACCGGAATTGAAACGTTTGTCATACCGTGGAACCAGCTTTTCAACACCTCTGTCATAGATGTCTGCCGCCAGTGATTTGAACCACTGTGTGACAACCACCTTCGCCTCTCTGTCATTCTTTGTCATTTTGTGAGGTGTAGGAAAAGATGGAAATCACTGGGAGTGAGATCAGGGCTTTAGGGTGGATGTTTAAACACTTACAGCTGAACTTCTGCAGGAGTCTTGCTAGGAGGTGTATAAACATCCACCCTACTTCCCGGACTTCGCTCCCAATGATTTCCACATTTTCCTACATCTAAGGAAATGACGGGGAATGACTGGTATGCATACACAAAATACATAATAGATTATGTTTAGAAAGACTTTGTGACAAATTTAAGATAAAAACTGCAGTGAATCTCAAGCTTAAATATGCTATTAGGAAGTTTACCTGCGAATTTTGTTTGTGGCAGTGCGTCTTGACGTGCCCATATGCGAAACGTGACATCATGGGCACCAGGGATGGGAGGTGAGATGATATTCTCCAAGTCTGAAACCATGAATGCCACTAAATAGGGAGCCATTCGTACAGACTGATAGAAATGATCCCATTCCCATCCAGGTTTGTCTTTCCTGGGAACAAAGAAGCTTTATTGCACATTAGATGTATCATATTCTTGTACCATTTTGTACTGTTTACCATGTATCATTTGCACATTTAGCTAACTACAGTATATAAATTCTGAGTTCAAGAAGCATTTACTGGTAATTAAAAAGATACCAGTAAATAGATCTTTCAACCAAACAATGTCTATAATAAAAATATTAGTATTAAATAATCAATTATTTAAATTGTATAAGAAATATTATTATATGCATTGTATTGTAAGTATTCGTACATATGTTCAGTTAGGGTTCTGTGCTATTATTTTATTTCCCAAGTGGTGCAAGTTCATTTTTATGGTTTTGAAATATTTAAATATCTGCTGATTGCACAGTAAATTTTATGATATGCCAGTAGCCTATACAGCCAAACCAGGGTGATGGCTTTTAAATACCTAAATTATCAAGTTTAATTAAACAGAAATACCGGTACTGGTATATTAGGCCTATATATTTCTAAAAATCTTGTATTATATGATGAAAAATGACAAATAAGCAAGTTATTATTGCTAAATGAAATCAGAAGTTAACTTTTGGTTAATTTTAATACTAATAGAAGGGTTATAACAGCAATAATAATGAAAATAATAACAATAATAATAACAATAACTGTAAAACTCGGGACTTTTAGGAATGCTGCATGCTGCTGTTGATGGTTCACATCTGCATATAGGTCCTTGCAGGGAGTGAGAGGAGAAATGAAGTAACTACCATCTGTGACAGAATGTCATTCACAGTAGTGTAGTAGGTTTTAGAAATACTTGAAGTATTGGCCTATCTTATGATATCTTGTGCAAAGTGTACTGCACAGTGCGATGACATCGCTGTTGAGGAAGATAGTTCTTAAACACAACACCGGCAGAGTTATTTGTCCTGAGTTATTACAACTGTAACAAAACAGCTGTAACAACTTAAAACTCCAACTACTATAACAACTATAACAACTCCAACAAATATAACACCTCCAACTACTATAACAACTCCAATTACTATAACAACTCCAACTACTATAACAATATAATAACTTCTTCTTCTATGGCATTGCAGTTCGGGATCGAACCATTGCGTCTGTTATCATCTGCCTCCATCTGGTTCTATCCTTGGCAATTGATGTCCACTGCCTGGTTTGGAGTTGGATTTTAGCATCACTTGCCACTCTGTCAGTTCAGCGGTCCCTGGGTCTTCCTGTAGGCCTTCTACCTTCGATTTGAGTGAATAGTACTTTCTTGGGGATTCGATTATCTCCCATCTTGATGATGTGCCCAGCCCATTGCATCTTTGGTATCTGATGATGGTGGTTAACTTATTATCTTTTTATAGATTGAATAATTCATTGTTATAGCATATTCTCCATACACCATTAAGTTATCTTGAACTGGGCCGTATATCCTTCTTAAAATCCTTCTTTTGAAGGTGTCAATGCAATAACAACAACAAGAATAATATAATATGTTAATAATCTGTAGAAAATAAAACTGTACTTACATGGGTTCAGTTTTCTTCAGTGGCATGTTACTCACACTCTTGTATTTGTTATGTCTGCCAACGCTTATACTGAATCTGGCTTTGAATGCAGGCTCATCGAAACAAGGAAATGCTTTACGAGCAGATATAGCTTCAAACTGGGTTACAGCTAGCCATCTACAAAGATAAATAAATCAGATTATGTTTCTAACCCTATTTAAAAAAAATATTTGTGTGGGTAGTAATATATAGAGTCTGTCAGAAACAACACAACTGATTTGGAATGAAATAATAATTAATAGGTCTGTTAAATTAAAAGACTTAATCTCGCCCCTTTAGGAAAACATTAATGTATACTGTACATGTCTCAAATGTTCCACCTTAACCACAAAACATTTAAGTTGCAGTACATTAATCTGGATACACGGATTCTATTTATATTATTAGCTATATATTTATATTTTTTTATGTACACTTAGAAACATACAAGTCAAACTGACAATATTTAAAACTAGCAACTAATTGTCAGTTTGACTTGTATGTTTCTAAGTGTACATAAAAAAAAAAATATATATATATATATAGCTAATAATATAAATAGAATCCGTGTATCCAGATTAATCTACTGCAACTTAAATGTTTTGTGGTTAAGGTGGAACATTTGAGACACGTACATTAAGTTACCACAAACGGATATGAAGTTTATCAATCAAGATTAAGGTATACGGTAATGTTATTGAATATCAGTCTGGACTATTTAATAAAACTGTAGGAGCTTGTAGTCATATAGCATAACCACAAAACAGAACGATCCTAGAGTAATAGGAATAAAGTTGTTTAATGCACTGCCTACAGTACTAAAAGGGGCTCGTGGGAACATTTTCAAAAAAAGAATTTAAAAAATATCACCACCTTGATGAATATTTCAACCTTACATGAATGATCTCCTGATTTCTCACTTCAATACTTATATCTTGTTACTGAATTATCTCTTCCCATTCCCTCTCATCTGTAATATATGTAAATTAATGTATTGTATTATACTCCTAATATAATTTCTATTGTAAGTGTATTGTTATGTAATAATACTATCCCTGGTGTTGTGGAAGAAAGAGAGGTATAGCTCTAACTACACCAGGTAAAATAAATTGAATTAAAAAAAATTGAATTGACAGCATCATGCTAGTATCCACGTGTATAACTAAAGCACAATGAAGCCATAGAGTATATTTTCATGGTGGACTTAGCACTCCATGCATTCACACTGGCAACAACATGTTCAAATTTTAACGGTCACGATGCTTTCAGATTCCAGGCTATCTCTGTACCTTTGGTACGAGTAGAAAAAAAAATTAAAACTGACTATATATAATACTTATTATTATAGCGCACACTTGAAAGAGCAAGAACCCCCCTGAATTAAATAAAAATTAATTAATTTGACTGGAAGCAATGGAAGCTGGAAACTTGCCTGGTTTCACCTGTTTCTTTATCCATATAGCTACTACGGTAATACCCCTTGAGTCCATCACTCAAATTTCCCTGGAAGGGAATGTTAATGTAATATGTTTGTCCTTCTACCAGACATTCAGACAGATACATCACATAAAAATCATATTCTGGGTCGAAGAATTGTGATGAAAGTAAGTTCGGGCTGCCCTCTGCAGATGTTATTGTGGTGTCTTTTCCCCAAATTTTTAGATCTCTGGAGTGCAGAGTAATATTTTGCGATTTCTTCCTGCATTCCACCTGTAACATTATCTCAGACAATTTGATTTAGTAGTTTGTTTTTTAATAAAATTATATGAAACTGACACACACACTCACACACAACGTTTCAAGAGCATATCAATTTTTGTCGCAAGTTGTACCTGTAAATGAACTGCGTACAACAAAGTAAATGTCTCAAGTTATAAGCACACTTACTAAAACAGAGTTCTTCTTCTGTACATTGTACTGATATATCTCAAATGGTTTAGCCAGCGTATGCTTTTATTTGGCCAGTTATTTTTAATCAATTAGCTTCAGTAAAAACTCCACTGCAAATACATAATGTAATGTAGACTATACAGTATTTTATTCATTGAATCTTCATGTAAATCAGATTGGCATTATATTGAAAGAGAAGCAAACATAGTAATGATATGTATGGGTTCTTATGTAAGATATACCTTTATGCAAACAATTCCTTCAAAAGTAAATTCTCCATCTGATCCCAGATCTGTCAGTATTTGGATTGTGTACTCAGATGGGAACACATGCCGTGGCAGTCGAAATGCCTCTCCTTGAGGAAGGAGAAATAACAGAAATGTCAATAATGCCCACATCTCATATCTGTAAAAAATTGACTGTGCAGAAATTATCAATGAAATTATCTGATTGATGAAATGGTGGAGAGTTGCTCCAACATTACCACTAGATTTTTTAGTAGTACTGTCACGCCAGCATTATTATTTCGCACTTTTAACCCTCTTAGCACCAGATTGTTCACCGAAGTACGGCTTCTAAAATGCCAGACACCGATTCAATCGGCTCTGCTATTTACGGTCTGGGCTGCTGGCGCCGATCAGTTCGGATATTAGTTTTACAAAGTAATATACATATTTTTTAGCTGCACCTACATACCTTTAAATATAGGTCTACAGAAACGGGCTTTTCAAGTGCTGTAATTTATTAAGGTTACTGGAATAGATTATGAACATTATTATTAGAGTATTTAGAACAGTGTGATTTTCAACACAGGATTTTACCTTGTGATAGCAATTGCAATTTATTTGAAAACAACAGTGACGAAGAGATCATGATATCACCCGTATTTGGCGATAAATATTACGGAAATGTAGCATATTGTTATTCTTTTTTTCTTTATGTTAGTTTAACCTCTCCCTTTTAGGTTTTAAGCGACCCAAGCCGCCCGGGCCTTACAGGGCCGCGACCTGTCGGGAGAGGGATTAGCTTTGGATCACATACATACTTTTTTGACCAGACAAGGGCATGGAGGGCCTCCCCGGATGAGTGATCAGCCCAATGCCGGGGCCACCTCCGGGACAACACGAACACATAGGACGAGACACGCCATTCACACACACACACTCAAAATAAGGCGAGGATGGGATGAAGATGATAATGACGGCTAGTTGATATCTGGGGACCACAAGAGCCTAAAGTTACCCGACACCTCACAGGTGAGGAAATCCCCCAGAAAATAACCCCACCTAGGTAACTTGTTCCGACCAGGAATCGAACCTGGGCCCGCTGCGTGAGAGGAGCATATTATTACAATACCTAAATTATACGTTTCTGTATTACTATAAGACAGTAGAAAAATTTGTTTCCATAGAATTAATAAAAAGCATTTTTCGGGATGTGGGCCATGCCAATTAGTAGATCTATTTTATTTCAAACGTTTCGTACTCGCTGCGGGAATGGCGCCATTTTCCCACATTGACAACTGTTAAAAAGTTGTCACCGAAGAACTTCCCCACAGCTGGGAACGAAATGTTTGAAATAAAATACTAATTGACACGGCCCACATCCCGAAAAAAGATATTTGTATTCAAGATCCTGGCCGTGAAAGCTTAAGATATATAACGAAGAATACTGTATCTGTTCAGCGTTAGATGGTAATATTTTAGGAGAAACATCCCTCTGTCATCGGGATTTGAACCCCATGCTCTAAAAAGTCGAGCTCAACTATATGAGATGTAGACTATTTGTGCACAATTAAGTGCCATCGACCTAGGCCGAGATCGAACCTGCAAACTTTGGGACAGAAAGCCAAAGCGATACTGACTGATAAATACATGAATTCACAGAATGTTAATTGTGCTGAACACTATGTGAGAATATTTTAGGAGAAATATTCCTCCCAGACTGGGATTTGAACTTAGGCCTATTACCTTTGGGTTTCCGTGCCGATACTCTACCAACTGAGTTAGCCAGAAATAAAATCCTGTGGTTTCATGAATATATAGGCCTATCTACAGCTTGTAAGATGCTGTACAATAAAATTTGAAACCCGTTCACATAATCACGAAATTAGTGTCTCACAAACTGTATAATGTGACAAATGTTTTTCTGGCAAGGTCGAACATTATAACTAACATGAGAGATCCCATCTGGCGCCGTGAATCGAAGTCTGGCAAGTTTAGTTGGTAGAACATTGACACGGATATCCGAAGATCACGGGTTCGAACCCCGGCATCGGAGAAATGTTTCTCCTAAATGCTTTTAGAGAGAGCAGAGCCACGCGAGGGAAGCGGAGCTTCGTAATATGTGTGAACAGAACCGTTAATTTCATTTTTAGGTTTTCTTGTTTTTTGGGCCTGCTTTCGATTTCACAGAAACACAAAAATAGTTTTATCAGATAAGTTAAACTATGTCAATAAAGTAACGATACATTTTTGCGAATATTGTATAATGGATTATGTCAAGAATATTAAAATACTATTATTTGCACTTGTTAAATTGAATGTACTGCTGGTATAAAGATGAGATTTTCTAGTTAAAAAAACACGATTTCTTTCACAGCTATTACTAGGTAAAATTAAAATATTAATTTTCTTACCAGCTATATACATTTCAGAGATAATCAGTAACATTATTTCTGTAATAAATTTCACTATTTGCGAAAAATACACATTTCACCTTCTCTTCAGATTTCCGAGATTTTAATAATGATAGTCACGGTATATTTTGTATAGTAACTGAACAGTTTTTACCTTTGATGAGGATCATCAAGAATGCAGTGTTAGCTGTTACAGTTGGCCTTACACAGAGACACGAAACTTTGTCTGGCGAAATTGCGAAAAAAATAAAATAAAAAAGTAAATAAATGGTCGATTGAGGGATTGGCGTATTTTTAAGTCGTTTGAAATATATTTTCGGTCACTCTTACTCACCGATGATTTGCGATTTACTTATCAAATTTGCCTCCACTTGTTTTTTACTTTACCTTAGTAATTTTTGCGTAATTTCGATTTCATATTTGTGTTTAAAATTTAAGTAATTTTACTACCTTTCAAATTAATGTCTTATTCAGTTTCTTAATTGTATATGTTTGACAGAAGTTTCAGATTTTATTCATGTTGATTACACTGGACAAATCACAACTTGGGTGATTAATTAGAATGTGTGAAATTGAGAATACATCATTGAACAATTTCGTTATTTAAGTTGCAGATTTTTAATAGTTATACATATGATAGTTAACATAAGCTATGTACAGGTAGGGGAAAAATAGTGGACTGACTCTTCTAGCTGAATATAATATAATTTGTATAAGAATTTTATAATAATATTGATAATTAATATATTCAGTTTTAAAACAATACAATTAGAAACTATATTCTGGGTTTCGAAATGGGCTAAATCAACAGTCGACACTAGAACAAATTTTAATACATTCCCTGCTATCCTGTGAATGCCGCTAGGCATGCACAGTGGCTCATATCGACAACTTAGATATTTTAGTCGGTCTGTTTTTTTTCCCTACCTGTACATATGATTATTAATAGTTATTATAAAAACTTAAATAATGGGGAGGCGTAGAAAATAGGCTACGTTGCCCCCCCCAAAGTTGGCACCTGTGATAAGTTGTATTTTTACTCATTTACGTGTATTTTTACCAATTTTTACACAAATATTAATTTAGTGATTCATATTTAATATTAATGTTTATAATCGTATTACCTTCAAATCACTTAGCAGAATTCTTCATGTGGGTTATTTTAACGAATAACTACAATGCCCATTCTGTCAATAAGGGAGAGGTACACTGCTTATGCTAGTAGTACTAGTAGCATCGATATGGTTCTTCTGTAAAAGACCGTCTGGTTCTAACAGTAGCACTCTTGCGGCAAACCACAAGTAGGCCCTACTATAAAAGAAATCCTGCTTCTTCCTCTATTCACTAGTAGGCCTAGTAACAATTATATAAAAATACTAGCTTAAAAGACCCGGCGTCGCCCGGGTTTTGTATTTTGTAATTGGAAATTAACTTATGAAGGATTTTCAATTTTAAATTCTAGGTCCTTGTACAGCCCATCATATAAAATTTGGCAACAATATATTCTGTGATTTGGAATTGATAATTCTATGTAAAAAGGGATTAAGTATTTTCAAAAACATTTAATTTTTGGCATTTAGAATGAGAATTTTTCAAAATCCTTTCTTAGTGAGCACCTACATTATGAAACGAAGGTACTGTCAAAATTCCAAGTCTCTACCTGTTATAGTTTAGGCTGTACGTTGATTCCTGTCATTCAGTCAGTCATTCATTCAGTCAGTCAGGACAAAGCCTTTTATATATATAGAGATTTTTGTTTGACTATTGTATAATACACTTATTACATGTGACATAACAGTATCATAATGATATCCATTTTGATGCAGATTTTCATTATGATACAGGTGTGATATCAATTCTCATCGAACACAGAATGATCTTGAAACCTTATGAGCAGCAAATGTAACTGCATAGTAAAAACAGCTTGTATTTAAAATAAAATCAATTCTGTTCTTGTTGATTTTAATATTATACAAAATGGAACTGATTTCGTTGTGTAAAAATCCATCAATTTCAAGAAAACGGCCAAGAACAAGCTTCCACCTCACTGACGCCATCAGCTGCTCAAACAAAAACAGTCATATGCAACTTGCCTCTAATGGTAATTAAAATACTCTTATCAAAATTATGAAACTCACTTTGCTTGTTTTGTAAACATTCTCGTATCTTAATAAATGATTTTTATAGGCTCATTGCACAGTGTACAAGGCTATTACTTATTATAATAATTACTCTTAAAATATTATTAATTTTCAGTGGGTATCTTCAGGCACTTTGAGTTGCACACAGATATTCTAGTGGACATTTCTCTACAAATATTGCGTGATTCTTTAGTGATAATCCACAACCATCTGTACTCAATAATATAATTTCAGTAAACTTTTAATAATGGTTATGGCTGTCTCTGTCCAAGAGGTCCGTTAATGATTATCATTCTAATTTTCAATTAATGTGATTTTTCTCCGCTATCTCATTGCTATGCATATATGCAATTTTTGTTTTAAAACTCTTTCATAATGTATTTGTAGAATTGTCTTTAACAGACTGATGTAGCTAGGCTGTATCTTCTGGTAACCTTGGCCAGGGCAGCTATAATTATTATTATATTCTCTCTGAAACACTTTTCTATAAAGGAAATAATTTCAAAGAACCAGTGTTCTTTCTGCCAGTATGGTCTGGTACAGTACTCGCCCTCAAACTGAAAACATTAACGATGTCACAAACAGAGGTGGTGGAAATTCTAATGCAAGCGAAACGTGCTGAAATGAAGACATTGGTGGTAACACGCTAGTATACATGTGGTTAACTAAAGCACATGGAGCCGTGGACTATATTTTCATGGTGGACTTTAGCATTCCACACATGCACACTTTTAAGTTCTATGCTTACAATCCTTAAAATAAAATCAATTCAATCCAGTAAACTTCTAGAGGGATATCGTAGCATTCTGTTTTATCTGCCTGCGATTATAGAAGACCACTCGGATCCAGAATACTGACATAAACTTCCATTTTTAATACAGTAATAATACTGGCTTAAGTAATAAATTATTAATTTTCAAGTTTAAAACAGTAGATCCTTAACAAATTATTTAATAAACATATAAGTGAAAGTGAAATATTCATAGCGAGTCTCTTTATTTTGTATCTCTTTATTATTTAATATGAATTTTGGCTATAACCCAAATATAACATCGTTTTGTATACATAGGATGATAGTCATCTCTTCAACCAAACAGCAAACCATGTATTTTTCTCAGTTTAATTATTTATAAGTTTCCATGGAAATTATCATAGAATAGCAAAACTGATTTCGGCCAGCACAAAACAACTCTTGACTCGAATTTTCATTATGGAGTCTGGAGTTTTCTTTCGTTACAATCAGGAAGCAACAAATTGGATAAAACTGGAATTTATCGGTATGTAAAAAATATTTATAAAGCTAAGTGTGTTATTGATGCAAGTGATCTTTATAAGTTGGAATGCTGTTAACATGAAACTTGACTGAACGAAAGGGAGTTATAAAAAATAGATGGACAACTTAAGTCCTACAAGCTAAAAGTGAACCTGTGCGGAATAAAACTATGCTTGCTGCAGCAACTACAGCATTATTCCATCCCTCGAAAATTCCCTTAAATCTTTCCTAATATTGTCCTCCCATCTACATCTAGGTCTTCCAAGTGGTCTCTTCCCTTTGGGTCTCCCAGTCAATATTTTTTAGATATGTCTTTCCTCCCCATGCATGCAACATGTCCAGCCCATTTCATCCTCCATGATTTAACTTAATTACCCTTATTATATTCGGTGAAGAGTCCAGGTTATGAAGCTCATGTTCTGCAGTTTTCTCCCAGTGCCCATTTTCATCTCTCTTAAGCACAAATATTTTTCTAAGCACCCTGTTTTCGAACACTCTCAGATTATGTTTATCCTGAAGAGTAAGCGACCATGTCTCACATCCATATAATACAACCGGCAGGATAATTGTCTTATAAATTTTTATTTTTTGGACAGAATACGAGAAGATAGGAGTTTCTGAACTGCATAAAAACAAGCATTTCCTGATTTTAGTCTACACTTAACTTTTGCCTTAATATTATTTTTGTAACTGTAATTTTTGCTCCCAGATATTTGAATTTCTCCACTTATTCAAATGATTTACCAGCTATTCTGATATTTTGTACCCCATTATTTTGATGCATCATGACCATATACTAAGTTTTTTCTCTGTATTAATGTCCAATCCAACATTCCTGCTGGCATTGAAAATACTTTCTGCCCATCAGACAAAGTCATCTGCTTAAGCTAAATTTGGGTGATTGCCATTTAATTCTAGGCCTACCTTGTTTTCCTGAACTTTCCTAATGCCATATTCTAGAGTGAAATTAAAAGCAATGGTCTTCTTCTTCTTCATCGTTTTTGTTTTTAGACGCTGCTGCCTCTAAATGAAAGATGGCTCCTGCGTCTCTAAAAGCAATGGTGATAGTGCATCTCCATGCTTCAAGCTACTTTATATGGCAAACCTATCTGATACAAATTTCCCTACCCTGACTCTGCTATTGGTTTCATTTAGACACATTTTGACCAGCCTAACTAACTTCTTTGGTATCCCAAACTCAATGAGGTTATTGAGTTGTAGAGATCCCTATTGTTTATGTTTTTACTATTTCCCTCTAATTCATTTAGACTGTTTTTGAGATAGTTTCTTTTTTTTTGTTCTAATGGTTCTAGAGGTTTCTCGTTAGCATTGTTAAGATTTTTGACAAGAGTTTCATTTGGACTCTGCAGCCATGGTTTATTTGGTTTCGGTTCAAGCAGTCCTAATTTTTCTTTTGTGGATACTTTAATATTGTCTTTAATGCTTTCCCAGGTTTTATCGATATTTATATCATCCCTAGCTTCTTTAGCTGTTTCAGCTGTATTTATACTCCTTTTAGCTACTTGATCCTGTCAGGAGTTTGGGATCTGTGTCTATACTGTAGGGTAAGGCATGAAACTATTGATTGTCAATTATTTTCTATTGTTAGTATATTTTATGGAGTAAATTTCAACTGATATTAATTTAAATGTATATGATACAGGATGAAATTATGAGGATTATTGATAGTATGTAATTATCCAATTCGGTATTTGCCTTCATGACTGGGGAAATCATAAAAGAACCCATGTCAAATTGGCCAGCCACGGGATTTGAATCTGGGACCTCCCGAATGCAAGTCCAAGATGTTACATCTCAGCCACCTCGCTCAGTCCTAGCAGTGTTTTCTAGAACTGCAAATCTATTTGAAATCTCGACTTGGTAAGCGTTCCTAATTTTGTCTTCATCTAGCGTTTTCAGATTGAATCTCTCTATATCGAAATTTTGTGTAGTTCCTTTGTTTAATGAAAGTTTCTCCCAAACAACCGCAACTACCAGATAATGATCCAAATTGCTGTCAGCACCCCTTAAAGTTTGAATATCAATTATACTTGCATCTATGTTTGGTTTTATTATGAGGTCCTTATAAATATCTTGATGAAGGAATTTTGTACTCTTTACAATTAACAGTGGCAAAATTCACTAACCCCATTGTTGTTGCTCTGCAAGTGAAGACTTTCATTCCCAATCGTGGGCTTGAAAATATCCTCCCTTCTTACTTTCGCATTGAAATCTCCTAGTACAATTTTTATGTGATATGCTGAAAACTGATCAAATGTTCATTCTATTCTCATAAAAACTGTCCTTGTGATCGTCTTTATTCTCTGGTGGTGCATAGACAATCATAACTATGATGTCACATCAATATGTTTTGAAACTAATAACATCTTATAAAAATAATTATTAGAGGAATATTTTGTCATTTTCCTGCCATAAGGTCATGTGTGGATTTCTGCCAGAAAGTTTTATATATGCAACATTCGACTTTCTGGTTCTGGAACTGTTGAAAAAAATACTACCATATGGAATACCCATCTACATTAAGTGAGAGTGGTTTTCAACATATAATCTTTTGGCATAAGATAGTTCAAATATGTTTGAAGTGATTTAGCACATAAACTCATTTTCAGTGGAAACTCGACATATGGTATGACCTTCTGGCAGTAAAGCAACAATTTGTGGACAGTCTTGTATTGACCATATATTCACATTAAGACATAATAGAAAAACACAGTGTAATAAAGATAGATTTAGTCTTTATTGTCCTTGAAAAGGCATATCACAGTATCATCAGAAATAAATTTTGAGAAGCAATGAGAATTGCTGGTATAATAAACCCATAATAAGAATTGAACAAGAATAATACAAGAATAATATTTGCCAAGTAAAAACTATTTGCTGATGATCGGGTAATTGTTGCTCAAGGTACAACTGGATGAAAATTCAAAATTAGAAGTAGATAAACTTACGTGTCAAGGAAGGACAAGGAATAATAAATTTATTATGGAGCAGTAATATCATGATCAAAACAAAAGTATATAATATATGAGTACAAATACATATATATACAAATTAATAGTGGGAAGTAAGTGCAATTAATTTTCCTTTCTGTCATGTGTTTTCCTATGGGTGAGTGTGCAGCTTGTTAGCTGCCGCCCATCCACAGGTATAAGCATAATTGATCGCACTGTATATCACTATATGGAGCAGCAATGTCGACAGTAAATAGTGAATAAAAAGCAAAACTAAGAACCACAGATATGGATTACTGGAGAAGATCAACAATAAAATCAAGGAGAGAAAAAATAAGAAATTCTGTCATAAAAGAATTAGTAAATGTAGATAAAGATGTTACAGAAATTGTTTGCAAGGAAAGATTTAGTTGGTATGAGTACATGAAGATGAATGTTGGAATGTAGATCAAGGTGGTGTTGAACCTGATCGGATGGAACAAGAAGGAAAGGAAAACTGACTGACACATATATGGATGGTGTAAGAGGATGCATGGTTGTGGTAGGATTGCAAGATGAAAGGTACGACAGATAGACAACAGAGGAGGATAATTGGAATGTATAAATGTTATGTAATGTTTGGTTGAGGGAAACCACAGCATTGTGGAAAAACTTATGAATAAATAAAAATAATTATCATACTGTTGGCAATGTTTTATTGCACACAAATTTCACAACATTTTGAGCCACATCAGATACATTATTTTATTAGAAAGTTTCTATGTAGGCCTACCAATGGGTACTTTATGAGCTTCCACGTGTTTTCTAAAACCTGAAATAATGTCATATCATTCCAGTCGAATTACTTTAATAAGCAATTCACAATTTAATTAAATAAATGCTTCCAGTCTTTTATTTTGTTCTTTGTTAATGCTTGTAGGGTTGAAGAGATTAAAAGTGGTTTTGCCTTTTGTTGAGTGTAGTTATTAGTTCGTGGTAGCGTTCCTTGTACCATCTGATGTTGAATTTCACTGTATCCAAAGCGTTTTGTGCAACTGTTTTCACATGATATAGTTTTTCACTATTATTATCCAAGAATGCCTCGAACTGAAACAAATAATAATAATAATAATAGTGGTAATATGGTAATAATAATACAATAATAATATTAACAGCAATAATAAAAATAGTATCAATAATAATATTAATAATAAAATTTGGTGAACTGATGTAACCAAGCACCAGAATGCATTTATTTAATCAGTGATAATTGCAATCGTGATATGCAGAAAATAAGTTATTTTTGTAAGTGATTTCCAAGTTTCGTTCCAGATCGATTCATTAAGCAGGGCTTACGGAAAAATAAAAAAGGTCCAGTTTGATAAGCATATGTGAAGGAATATTTGGGTAGTGTTGTTTGCCAAAGCTACCTGCATTGCAACTTCCAAAGCCGTATATGAACACTGTAAAACAATATGCTATCATGATAACTGATTTGCATTTGATAAATTCTTTCTAATATATTACCATACAATAGACACTAAATTGGGCATTATTTTGGTACCAGTCAACCGATTTGGTCCAATATTAATAGGCTTCTTCCCAAGGACGTTATAAATGTGTACACCAAATTTCATAAAAATCCAATAAAGCGCATTTGAGTTATCGCACATACAGACAGAAAACAGACAGATATTTTCCTGCCCCCCACAAAATCTTATATAGTACCATTCTGGCACTTGATAATATTAATAGTTAAAAGAAGTTAATGTTAAGTTAAGAGAGTCTGTTACAGTTTTTGTAATTGTAATTTTGCAGGGAAAATTTATATCCAGTTATTCTTGTCAAATGCAAAAACACTGAAGCATTATATTATTTGTATTGTTAAATTCTTTGTTTAAATTTCTCATTGTTTCCTTAACTGAGGAAGTACAATATTTATTTTGTGTCTATTCTTGTTTCAGTGTCAGCCTCCTCCTACCGAACTTCAGTAAATGCCGTGTAGAAATTGGGTTGACTCTTTCAAATCATAACTTACAAGCTGTGGTGCCACTCCTCATTAACATCATTGGTCTGTTGCAGATTCTGGCCAAGCTGGATAACATGAAGGTCATGCACATCTTCAAACTTGTACTCTTTCCCTATTGGTATAATTTAGGTAGAAGTATTCTAGAATAACCATCATGTCATCAGTGATTTTATCTGAGTTCTAATGCTGAGTTCTGGGTCAGTTTCTCCACTTGTCATTTCCCATTTCTTCAGTTTGTAAACAGGTATTTCAACCCTTCCTTGTCCAAATTTTTATATTTCCATTAATATCAAAGGTATACTGGCCATTTTGTGTGTTTCGCATATTATACATTACCCATATTTGTTGTCAAGTCCATTGAATATATTCTCGTATTTATTTTCCAAAAGTACTCCTAAATTCATACTTGGAACTAATTGCAAACAATTATGTCATTATTAATGGTTTCCATGGTATTAGCATCCAATTGAATCTACATGCCAAAGGAATAAAAAAAACTTTATGGCACATTTTCAGTGACATAATAATCATAAAATTCCTCTTAAATATGAATTGGAAGGCCCATCAACCATCTTAATGTCATTTCGTGAGATGTTGTTATTACTGAAGCACACCTTGATGTATAAGTTCACAACATTCTGCCAAATTGCTTCCAATAGGATATTAAATACACATACTTTGAGTGCTGTTAGGCAGAATGACATTCTGCATTAATTGCACTTATTTTAAAGTTCATCCACATGAACTGAGGATACATGTTGATACTCAGTTATGAGCTATATGTTTAGGATGTAGAATGAAATGACTTACTTTTTTTAGCAACAATAAATTAACAGCAATAAATTAATGGGAAAACGCAATCTTATGTAATTCCATGAATAGTGCACACTTTTATAGAAAAATCTTGGAATGTTTCCACTGGCCTCATGGTGGCCTTACGATACAATCTTGATATATTAGAGATGTTCCTTCATTTTATTCTTAATAAAGATTTTCTTTTTGATAAATTTAATAGTACTTCCTGTTCTTGAATACTCAACATTTCATCCTATATTACGTCAGCAGTACATTTCTATTTGTTACGCTATGGGCATTATATATGTATCACAATTTTTGCAAGTAAAGTATGAACTGTTCCTAATTTTTGCTGTAGGAGTGGAACTTATACATGTAACTGTTATAAATTATTTTATTCTTGCCTTTTGTTGATAGAAGTAGCCATTATAATGACATTGAATTTTGCCATAAAATTATTTCTTTGGCATATAGATTCATTTGGATGCTAATACCATGGAAACCATTAATATAATTGTTTGCAATTAGTTGGAACCATGAATGTAGTGGTATTTTTGGAAAATAAATTTGAGAAATGAGAACATTTTCAATTAACTCGACAAAAATATGTGAACCAAACAGAATGGGCAATATATGAACCAAAGAAAATGAGCAGTATTTGTACACCTTTGATATTAATGGAAATATTAAAAATGGATGAATTTTCTGTTGACAAGAAAAGGTTGAAATACCTGTTCACAAATTGAAGATGAACTATATGTCTGTGGGAAATATGAAGTGAACAAGCTGATGAACTTGAAGAACTTGTATTTGGAGAACTCCGAAAATCACTGATGAGATGCTGATGATTCTAGAATGCTTCAACCTAAATTCACCATTAGGGGAAGGGTACGAGTGTGAGTACGAAGATATGCAAGACCTTCATAATATCCGGTTTGTATCCAGAATCAAGCCAAGCCAAGGTTAAAATCTGCAACAGACCAATAATGTTAATGAGAATGAGAAGTGGCACCATGGCTTGTGAGATACAGTAGGCTCCCTGTAATCCGGCTACCCCGGGACCGGACCCTCGACCGGATTAAAAACTGGCCGGACCATCCGGCGGTCTTTTAAACATGTAAAGTATAACCTATTAAAGCAAAAATCAACTTTTAAGATGGTTTTGTCCATTTTTTAAAGCTTGCTTACCCAAAAATTAAAATACAGTGTTACAATTACAATTTCAAAATTAAAAGAAATCTGTTATTTTCTTCTGCTTTTTTAGTTGAACTGTTTCTTTTAAGCATAATCATGCCACTTCTTCATGAACATTACATTGACAGCTATGATTTGTTTACACTTAAAACTGGAAACTAAACAGGCATGTTGATTCTAGTCGATTACTGCCATGATGGCTCTTCCCAAGAAGTCGGCCAGACTATCCGGTGGCCGAACCATCCGAGGCCGGACTAGAGGGAGTCAACTGTGTATGATTTGAAAGAGTCGATCCAATTTCTGTACGACACTTACTGAAGTTCATTGGGAGGAGGATGAAACAAACCAGAATATTGTTCTTGCTAAGTTCAGGAAATAATGGGAAATTTTAACAAATTATAGAATTCAGGATACAAAGAATTAAATGTTTTATTGTAGGCCTACTCATATTTGAGAAGAACTGGATATAAATTTTCCTTGTAAAATTACAATTCCAAAAACTGTAACAGATTCTCACATATTTCGGAAAAATTTATCACCATAAACCCTTTATTATATCCTTCTATTAAAATTATAAGTTCAAAATTTAAAATTATTAAACATTCTGGAAAAATGTTACATAAAAAATAAATTTACTATTTTTCTACTCCAAGGAAATGATTTGGGATATATCAGTTTCAGGAATTGTCATCTGAATTGTTTATTTTTATTACATACTGTCCTCGTAATTTAAGAACCATAACTCGAATTTTTAAAATATTGCAGGAGACTGCTTTTAAATTTAGTAGCAGAAGAATAAATGTAGAGATTAGCCAAAATTAAATTATGTTCAAGGCTAATGAACCCGTTGAAAACCTGACTTCTACGGTGCTCAGTTTTGTCTGACTTGCACCACCAAGAGCAGAATGTTGAGGAAAACAAACATGTAATTTGTTGGGGATCTTTTCCAGCAAAAGCCAAGTGGTCTCACAGTTTACTCAGGTGGGGAAACAGGAGAATTCACAGAACCTATTAACACATGAGTACAAGAGGCCAAAACTTTTTCTTCAATTTTATTGAATAGTCTCGAGAATACCGTTAGAAGAAATAGCTGAAATCTATTATTTCTTGATAATAGTTCAAGGCTCACAAGTACTTGCCATCACATCAACGCATGCCAAAGTAAAGGGCACTAAGTGACTGTGATTATATCTACTGAGAATTAGGGAATCCATTCTTAATTTTTGTTGACATTTTCCTGAATTTTATTTTTAAATCACATTAAGGTGTACAATAATTTTGCAGCCACTTTCTTTTATCAGTTACAGATATATGTATAGAAGGTTCGAATTGGAAACTAGCATATGAAGTTATTAAACTAGAAGAGCTGCTCATATGCATGCAGCAGACTTGATAAAAAATAAGTTTATGAAGACCTACCTGTAAAAGTTGGCCCTCAGTGTGCAGTGATCTTGCCACTTCTGTTAAGAAAACCCCTAAGTTTTTTGGTGAGCCTGCAAACCTATGAACAGAAAACATTTGAAAATTTATTTACCAAACATGATACTAATCAGCAATATATCGTTGTTGTTATGGGAGAAGTCACCAACTCGAAAACTGAACAGGTTGAGTTATACATAATACTACATTGGTGAAAGGATGCTTTATAGGCAGGTATTGTATAGAGCTGACGAGATGATCCCTGGCCTGACTGTGGAGCGTTATCTTGAGCGAGAAAGGACAATCAGCGGAAGTTATTGCTACTCTCTGACACAAGAATATTAATATCAATATCAATCTTTATTTGCTGGAAAGTAAAAACACTTTTACATGTAGCATCGTCAAAAGAATAAAATATTTACAATAGTCTAAAATCATTGTTTAAACATTCACTGTACTTATAAAATGGATTCTGTTTCAGCCAGCGCATAATTCTGTTTTTAAAAGGCCTCATTGCCAATGTCCTAACATTTACTGGTAGTTTATTGTATAAGGTCATGCCATTTACTATATAATTGTTCTGTGTCTTCTTAAGCCTCCTGAATGGTATATTTATGTCATTCGCCGTTCTGGTTCCATAACAATGCACGTCAGTTCTTAGGTCGTATGTATTTATATTACCTTTTATGTGTATTAGTACCATGAAAGCATAAAGATTTACAACGGTCATGATCCCCTCACTTATAAAAAGTGGTTTACAGTGTGCAAAAGGGCTGGATTTTGTAATTATTCTGATGGCCTTCTTTTGTATAATTAGAATATCATCAAGATCACTGGCACATCCATAAAACATTAAACCATATCTAATTATGCTTTCAAAAAATGCATAATAAACCTGCTTCATGTATGCTAATGGAACAATATTGATTAATTTTCGAAGGAGGTATAATACTCTAGACAGTTTTTTACAGACAAATTTTACATGTGTATTCCACTGCAGTTTGGAATCTAAATAAATGCCCAAAACTTTTACAGATTCATGTACAACATCTCTTAGGCTAAACATTATTCGTTCGGTTTTGTCCTTATTTACTAAGAAACTGTTTTTTGAGAACCATAATAATACTTCATGTGATACTTGATTAGAGTGTAGCCTTAAATCATCAAGATTGCAATTTGACGTAAGAAAAGTTGAGTCATCTGCATACAATATTGTTTTTGCTGTTATATTATTTGGAAGATCGTTTAACATTATTGAAAACAAAAATGGGCCTAAAATTGACCCTTGAGGAACAGCAAATTTTATAAGTGACGGTCTCGACCTTAGTCCATTTGTTTCAACAATGAAGAAACGGCCCGTTATAAAGTATTCTAGAAGTCTTAGTTCATTACCAGTTATTCCATAGTAACGCAATTTTCTTATTAATAGATCATGCGATATGCAGTCAAAGGCTTTACTGAGATCGAACAGCATTATCTCAGAATAAGAGTTATTTTCAAAGACCTCATAGACATTATTCAATAGACTATCTATCGCATTATTGGTTGAACTTTTAGGACGGAATCCAAATTGGCATGGAGTGATTGCAAGTAAAATAATTATACAACTGAGTTAAAATAATACCTTCAAAAATCTTACTCATGATTGGTACAATAGCTATAGGCCTATAACTACTGGGGCTATCTCTTTTCCCTTTCTTATAGATGGGAATTGTTTTGGCAGTCTTAAGGTAGTCAGGAAAATATCCAGATGCAAGGCAATTGTTGATGCATGAAGTGAGTGGTTTACATATATAAGGAGCAATTGCTTTAATGGTACTGTTACTAATACCATATATATCCTTGCTAGTGGAATTTTTGAAATTATTCACCGCCCATAAAACGTCGTATTCTGAAATCTGTTTCCATTTAAAACTGATATCATTTGGAATTATTTTGTTTCTTAAAAAATCCTCAGCTGTGACTAAACATTCCATAAACTGATTTTTAGTTTCTTCACTAATCTGTTGGACGACATTAGAAAAATATGATCTAAAATCTTCCGCTTGTATTGGGATATTACAGTTTGGAGTTTTAATCTCCTTATTGACAATGTGCCATGCTGCATTATATTTGTTATCAGAAGTTTCAATTAGTTTGGCATTATGTTCCAATTTGGATTTTTTCAGATCACTTCTGTATTCTTTTCTGAGATCTTTGTACACTTTCAGTACGTTACTGGATCCTGTTACCTTGTGAATAGTGTTTAATGCTAGAATCTGTTTTCTCTTATTATCTAAAGCATTATTATACCAAGCAGGTCTACCCTTATTTTGAGAATTTCTGTTATGATTAAATATTACTTTTTTAAATGGAAAACACACATCAAATAGATTTAAAAATATTTAAAAAAAACCATTAAAATTGTCGTAAGCTGCAGTATCCCATTGTACATTGTTAAGATAAGAAATAAAATTATTCATATTGTTTGGGGACATGTTCCGAGAAAGCACACATTTAGTATACTGGCTACTGTCGGCAGTGAAGACATTAGTTCCGAAATTCTCTAGCATAATAGCAATAACTTTCGCGATTGTTCTTCCTCGCTCAAGATAACGCTCCACAGTCAGGCCAGGGATCATCTCATCAGCTCTATAGGCCTACAATAGAACTCGCTAATTAATATCCTGACCCTTTTCGAAGTAAGTTATACTTCTATTTTCACCAAGTCTATATATGCAATGATTTACTCAAACTTTAAAACAGTTGTATCTCAAAAATAAGATTTTGGACTTAATGACTTCTTCCAGAACAATGATGATATGGTGCTGGACCCAATAGTAATAACATAAATTATTTACATTACCTAATCCTTTCATCCCCCTGTGTGGTATCATGGTTAGCATCACTGGCTATGGATCCTCAGGCCCAGGTTTGATCCCGGTACCTCCTCAGATTTTTCTGAGGCAATGAGGTCTGGAACAGGGTGCACTCAGCCTCATGATGCAAACTGAGAAGCTACCTGATTGAGAGGTAGCGACTTTGGTCATGGAAACCATCATTAACAGCTGTGGGTGTCTGCATGCCCCTTGAACCTGCCATTTGTCTATGGTAGATGACACAGTCATCGGTTGGTAGGCCCAGTCCCTCCAGGAATGTTTTACCACGGGAATATTTCTTAGTCCTTTCATACTAAAGTAACTACTTAAATCATAGATGGAAACCAACCTGATTTTGATTTGGATACCTTATAAATAAAAATCTCCAGCATGAGAGTTGATTCTTTGACAGTAACAAACGTTGAACCCTTTCAAAATATCTTCAGCTCTTGTTGCTGTGCAGAATTGAAGCTTTTTACAGTTTGGACTGGCCATGTTGCATACTTAAAAATAAATTTAAAATTCTTTAATTCAGAAATTTAAACTTGAGTGCATTGCCTAGGAAATGTCCATAGTAACGGGTTTAATACAGCCAACAAAATATATTTGATTCAGGTTGTGTCAATGGAAATGCATTTGTGGATCCATTGGTATACTCACTGGTGAAGACTTTAGGGTATGGTAGGAATGTTGTTAAACTGTATTTCGAATTTTTATTAATTTTTTTCTTCCATCGTATCCATTTCCATGATCAATTAAAAGTAGTGTTACTATGTTCACATATACACAGATGTATATTTGTTTATCTACATAGGATTTTCAAGGACAGTCATACCGGTTTATATTTACAAAAGAAACTTTTCAATGTTAAGATCTGTTTTGTCTATTTGCAGCCAAATTGAATTAACTGCAATTCATTATCTCCTGTCCTTTTGAAGTCATTACCGGTATATTCTAGTGTTCTAAGACACTTTTACGCTTCAATAAAAGAATAGAGAGTTATATAGAAATTTTTCTTGACTTTGCAGGATCCCTAAGGATGGAGGCAGCATCATCCTCTGAAACATTGAATAACAGCAAATTTCCCACCTGGGTGCAAGTTCAAGAAGAATTTCTACATTTTATATGACAGGTAAACCTCAACTCAAATAATAGCAAACTATATAATATTTTTCTGCCTTCAGTTAAGAATGTGATGTAGACCTACTTATGTTTTGATAATCCATCCTACCATCGGGCTCTCAATCCAAGCAGCAGAATAATACAGAAGGGTTTGTGGAACTTCCATTTGACATAAATGATGCCTTACATGGAAAAGGTTTAAGTGCAGAAACTTCAGTATTAGATGTTCTGCATGTAAGAGGCAATAGGCAATTCCAGTACCGCAGAGAAACTTTCAATTTTGCCACTATATGCCAAATGCGTCTGAAGCATGGTGCGATGTAGATTTAGATGTAGAGAAAATATAATTCCATTTTGACTTTTCCACATAAAATCATGGCCATCATTGTAAAAAGTTACACACATCTCTATACACAACAGTTTAGCTTGAAAGTTCGTCTTAGCCCAGCATTCAAAGTTGGGAATGTTAATTAATAATAATAATAATAATTATAATAATTATAATAATAATAATAATAATAATAATAATAATAATAATAATAATAATAATAATAATAATAATAATAATAATGTATTATTTTGCTGGCAGAGTTAAGGCCACTCAACCAGGATAAATACAAAATACATTAAAAGAAATCTATAAAAAGCAAATACAATAGATATCCTACATAATAATACAAAATGCTAAAAATAGAATAATAATACAATATTGATCTGCCTATATTAAAACATAAGACAAAAATGCGTCCAATAATATGAAGAGAAAACTAATTGAATTAATGAATTATAATATAATTGGATTTGTGTATAATTATAATATTATACCATAATACCCATATACACTAAAATTGAAACTTGAAACTAAGAAATTAACAAATTGAAGCAATATAGGCTAAATGCTATGAAAATATAAATCATTTGCAGATTTCTGTCATTTATGATTGATTTAAACTTTTGGAGGTAGGCCTAATAGGTAAGAATCAAACAATTCGAAAACTTAACTCAGTGTAAAGTACAAAAGTGTTGATGTTAACAGGAATTTTAAATTTCCTTCTTGAAATAATATGATACATTTGATTTCTAAAACGGATTCATTGGAATATTAGACAAAAAACAAACGAACATAAACCTCTGGTGGAAAAATATATACGGTAATATTAACTTACACTTTAAATAGTAATGTTGAGTTGAAAAATACCATCTCCTGAGCAATTGTTATTCCCTCTTCATTGCGAGCAACGTTTATGAGCACCGTTGTCTGCTCAGGTTTTGTGAGGGTACCATTCTCGTGCAGTGCCCTTTCCAGGTAACTGTGGAAGTAAATTTTGTAAGCTTATTAGTTTCTCATATAAAAAACAATAATAGTTCTGAGTTTTAAACTAAGGACTCAAATTTCGGTCGTTTTTTAATCTAGTCTTACAGAAATAATGCACTAGAATTCATAATTGCAAACATTATTGTTATTAAACTTTTTCCTTTTACCAATTCACTTCGTGATGTAACATGAGATTGTTCTCCATTGTTTCATTGAAATTGGTAAGAAATATTATTTCTAACTTAGGATATTAATACAAACTATTTAAAATATTAATAATTTTGCAAGTTGGTGTAAACATAAGATTAACATTCTCAGAGTAATGTCTTCCATTGAACCGAAACTCTCAAACTGAAACTTCCATGATGGTCCTAATTTTCATATTGATATTTTCATGAGTTTATGTTTGTAAAATATATTCCGTTTGGTAGTTCATTATAGGTACAAATCGTAAATAAGAACACTTAATACATTTTGTACAGTTAAATATGATGATGTTTAAGGAATTTCTAGACGATGTTATATTTATTTAATTATCCAGTAAATCGCATGCCACGGAAAACTTTTCCAAGGGCCGCACACTGCAATATTATTATTATTATTATTATTATTATTATCATCATCATCATCATCATCATCATCATTATTATTATCATTATTATTATCATCATCATCATTATTATCATCATCATCATCATCATCATCTATGAGATTGCATTCGCTGAACACAATGTCTGGACTAAGGTAGCACCTAAAAAGTAGATACAGTGAACGCCGCATACTAGCGGTGAGCGTAACAAGTGACCTAGTGTGAGAAGGCCCTAACTTGTGTTGGATGTTAATTTATCCTTTTTGATGTCGAACTGCAAGTATAACAACACAAACATTGCATTTTTCTTATGTCCACAGCATGCACAAAATATATACAGGTGGAGTTGCTTAGAACAAAGCTTCAAATTTGAAACAATTTACCAGAAGAGTGCTCCCACGTCTGAACACTGTTAAAAGGATTCAAATAACAAATGGACATTCTTATTCGCCAGTTCTCCTTACTTATTAAAAATTCTGTAAGTTTCTTTTTGGTTAATAACTTCAGGAACCTTTGCTGTTTTGTCTGAAGCAATTTGAAATAGCTTAGAGGTTAAACATGTAAAAATATTCACGTTATTAAGAGGAGTCAGAATTTAATTCTTAAGTCCCTAAGCAGGTTTTCGCCACTTCAGATTATTCTCTAGCTTATATATACATATAAAAATATTCACATAATTAAAAGGAGTTAGAATTTAATTCTTAAGTCCCTAAGCAGGTTTTCGCCACTTCATACTATTCTCTAGCTTATATAAACATGTAAAAATATTCACGTAATTAAGAGGAGTCAGAATTTAATTCTTAAGTCCCTAAGCAGGTTTTCGCCACTTCATATTATTCTCTAGTTTATTTATTTTCAATTCTTCCTGTAACACTTACAGGCTGCCTTATGACAAAGAGTACCAATCACTGAAATATAGAATAAAAATTAACAAATATAAACTTAAAATAATGAACCCGACTATGTAACATAATAATGTTTCACTTGAATACACATGTAAGCAAACACAAGCAATATAAATTAAATATATGGTTCATATGCATGGTTTCGAAATATGGCCAAAGATCCTTTCAATGCTGCCAAAGCAATGTCTTCCAGAATGTGTTTAGGAAGTCTGAATTTTTGGCAGACATTGGCCATTATATGAGGGATGGTTCCTCGGGCCCCTATCATTAAACCCATCACACTGATAGATGTAAGGTTGTATTTTTGTTTGTAAAAATTTACAGTGGGTTCATAAATCTTTCGTTTCTCTGCATCCACCTCTTCTGGCTGCTGTTCGTTGGATTCGAACCTGATGGTAGGGTCCAGTATATATCCTTCAGATGACGAAGGTTTGAAGGCTATGATGTCAATCCTCCTATTGCTGCCTTCACTGGAAATGCCATGAACCTCTTCGTACACAATGTACCCAACTTCCCTTAAAGCTTTGGCAATGATGGATCGTACGGTATGATGCCGAGAATTTCGTAGAAGTTCACCATGAGAACAGGCTCCCAGGACATGCGCAAGGGTTTCAAACTCCCTGTGGCAACGCCGACAGAAATTATTGCCTTGGGACCTGCCAGGTACACTACGAACTGCTGACACGTTTGCCGTCATCTTGATGGCTTCCCTCCATTCATTACATGTTAGACCTTTATGGTCTCTAAACCATCTGTTTGCCGGAGTATATTGCTTGTATAATATGACACCTTTTCCTTTATGTTCTTTCTTACTCCATTGTTCGAATGACTTTTCTCTCAATAGCTTTCTAACCTTTCGTGTATTGATTTGTCCATGTCTATCATACAGCTTATCACACTCTGTAATGTTTAATTCTGCAAGACTAGATGAGATTTCCTGGGAAAGTTGTCTTGTACTGTGTATAATAGAGTTGTTTGATTTAATAAGCATTTTGCAATTATTCAGATGTTGTAAATGCATTTCCCATGCAGAATAAAATTAATTCAAACCCTTGAACTTAGCAGGTGCATATAACATGTTATTAGGGAGGTCATTAGGAAGCTGGAGTATTTCTTTAAGAGTCCCTCTTATCATGACATCTAAAAATATTCATGTAATTAAGAGGCGTCAGAATTTAATTCTTAAGTCCCTAAGCAGGTTTTCGCCACTTCAGATTATTCTATAGCTTATAAAAACATACACGTAATTAAGAGGAGTCAGAATTTAATTCTTAAGTCCCTCAGCAGGTTTTCGCCACTTCATATTATTCTCTAGCTTATATAAACATCTAAAAATATTCATGTAATTAAAAGGCGTCAGAATTTAATTCTTAAGTCCCCAAGCAGGTTTTCGCCACTTCAGATTATTCTCTAGCTTATATAAACATGTAAAAATATTCACGTAATTAAGAGGAGTCAGAATTTAACTCTTAAGTCCCTAAGGAGGTTTTCGCCACTTAATATTATTCTCAAGCTTATATAAACACGTAAAAATATTCACGTAATTAAGAGGAGTCAGGATGTAATTCTTAAGTCCCTAAGCATGTTTTCACCACTTCATATTATTCTCTAGCTTATATAAACATGTAAAAATATTCACGTAATTAAGAGGAGTCAGAATTTAACTCTTAAGTCCCTAAGGAGGTTTTCGCCACTTAATATTATTCTCAAGCTTATATAAACATGTAAAAATATTCACGTAATTAAGAGGAGTCAGGATGCAATTCTTAAGTCCCTAAGCATGTTTTCACCACTTCATATTATTCTCTAGCTTATATAAACATGTAAAAATATTCACGTAATTAAAAGGAGTCAGAATTTAATTCTTAAGTCCCTAAGCAGGTTTTCACCACTTCAGATTATTCTCTAGCTTATATAAACATGTAAAAATATTCACGTAATTAAAAGGAGTCAGAATTTAATTCTTAAGTCCCTAAGCATGTTTTCACCACTTCATATTATTCTCTAGCTTATATAAACATGTAAAAATATTCACGTAATTAAAAGGAGTCAGAATTTAATTCTTAAGTCCCTAAGCAGGTTTTCACCACTTCATATTATTCTCTAGCTTATATAAACATGTAAAAATATTCACGTAATTAAAAGGAGTCAGAATTTAATTCTTAAGTCCCTAAGCAGGTTTTCACCACTTCATATTATTCTCTAGCTTATATAAACATGTAAAAATATTCACGTAATTAAAAGGAGTCAGAATTTAATTCTTAAGTCCCTAAGCATGTTTTCACCACTTCATATTATTCTCTAGCTTATATAAACATGTAAAAATATTCACGTAATTAAAAGGAGTCAGAATTTAATTCTTAAGTCCCTAAGCAGGTTTTCACCACTTCATATTATTCTCTAGCTTATATAAACATGTAAAAATATTCACGTAATTAAAAGGAGTCAGAATTTAATTCTTAAGTCCCTAAGCATGTTTTCACCACTTCATATTATTCTCTAGCTTATATAAACGTGTAAAAATATTCACGTAATTAAAAGGAGTCAGAATTTAATTCTTAAGTCCCTAAGCAGGTTTTCACCACTTCAGATTATTCTCTAGCTTATATAAACATGTAAAAATATTCACGTAATTAAAAGGAGTCAGAATTTAATTCTTAAGTCCCTAAGCAGGTTTTCACCACTTCAGATTATTCTCTAGCTTATATAAACATGTAAAAATATTCACGTAATTAAAAGGAGTCAGAATTTAATTCGTAAGTCCCTAAGCAGGTTTTCGCCACTTCAGATTATTCTCTAGCTTATATAAACATGTAAAAATATTCACGTAATTAAGAGGAGTCAGAATTTAATTCTTAAGTCTCTAAATAGGTTTTCGCCACTTCATATTATTCTCTAGATTATATAAACATGTATTCCATGTTAAAAACTTGGAAGTGGCTATCCTAGAAGTCAGGAATTCAAATACTTCAGTAGAGAACGCCACTGACATAATGCACTGAAATACATAGATTATTACATGGATTATTGTTACCTTCTTAAGAATTTTTCCTTGGTTGCACACGATAGAGATATAAAGATGGCTGGATCTCGATTACTCAAATATCGATCACGTAGAAATTTGTTTTCCTTCTTGTTGCCTTTTCTGATCACAGCACAATAGATAGCAGGCCTCAGGTCCATAGGGATGCTGTAACATTAAAAGTGTACACTTTTTGTTAAGCTCCAGTAGTATCGCTTTGCCAAAAGAAGAAAGTTCGGTTCTATGACTTTGTATTTCCTCCATCTGTTATGCCTTAGATTATTTATTATTTTAAGTAAATTTTCTGTAGTTTCCTCACATTATGTAATTTTTGACACACTTATAGAACAGCTAGAATTGTAAAATCGACAGAAATATTGACACATCCAACTGCTATAACCGTGAAAAATTTGGTGTTATAGCTGCCCTATAAGTTTCGAAAAATTGCTTGGATACCCTGATGTCCTTCACATCTACGACAGTCTAGAATCTAGACTCTAGATCATCCGCTCAGTAACATTATTTTACCCTAACATAAATGGTGCAAAAATATGTTGCACAAACTTTCTCGCATATACGTGTTAAAGGCTAGTACAGAAAAAAGTAAATTAAAGAGACAATTAAATTTTACTTCTTACATTTTCATAAAACTGACAAGTATGTAGAACGGAAAGCATCAGGGTCGATCTTTATCTTGAATGCTTTTACTGTGAAATAATAATAATAATAAAATAAAAAATATAATAATAATAATAATAATAATAGTCAATGGCAGTAAAACTGCATATTATTAGTACTACTACTACGGGAAAATTCAAATATAAGTCGCACCTTGGGATGAAGCGGTCCCACCCAACCCACCCTCACCGATGCAGTTTCTTTTCTACCACGATCTAGCGAATTCTTCTGTCCTCGTATTATGAAGAAACTCGTGATTGGATGTTGGAGGTATGACGTCACACCGCTAGACGAGAGGTGACAGGCTGACAAACCTTGCGGGAGATATAATATGCCACATTTTCGAAACCTATAAATAGTGTATCGTACATTATTCGAAAATGCAAGGGCGCTTCGCTACGGCTGCCGCCTCCGCTTCGCGCACTTAACTATGTGGTTAGTGTTATGCATTATTTAGCTATATGTAGAGGTGGATACAAGGCACTTGCGACAGTATACAAGGACAGTTGGTCACTCTGCTTCGCTCAGAAACAAAATACATCACACAGTCCATGCAAATGTGAACATCGAATGGACGGAGCTTAAGGGACGACTTATATTTGAATTTCGCTACTACTACTACTAAAACTAAAACTAAACTCCGTGGCACTACATCCCTGGAGGGATTTGACCTACCAAACGAGCGCTGCGTCAACTACCACAGGCAGATGGCAGGATTGGGGGGCATGAGGTCAGCATGCCGACTCCCACGGCCGTTAATGGTGGTTTCCGTGAACGGAGCCGCTACTTCTCTATCAAGTAGCTCCTCAATTTGAATCACGAGGCTGAGTGCACCCCTACCAGACCTCTCTACCTCAGAAAAATCCAAGGATGTACCGGGGATCGAACCCGGGCCTACGGATCTGACGCTAACCACAAGACCACGCCGGCGGTCCTACTGCTACTACTACTTAGGTTATATTGCACGCTTTAACTGCATTGTAGGTCCTGTAATGTGTTTAGTATGTTTGCGTGAACCATTAGTCTATAGTAACAACTTATTCGCGTCATCTGTTTCTATTGTATGGTAATGTCTTCTTATGTGATATTCAGTTTAAACGATTATAATATCCAGTGACATAGCGGCGATGAGTTATGGAAAATAAGCAAGTCCTACAAACCCGGCGTTTGCTTTTGCAAACGAGGAAACCATGAAAAACACAAGTCAATTTGGGCGGCCACGAGGTTTGATTTGAACTCAGGACCTGTTCCCTGTTAGCCCATACTGTTAGCCCATCGCTATAATTGGTTTTAGTGTGTTCATTGCGACTGAGCTAAACTGATTGCATTTCACAACAATAAGTACATTAGGCTTATAGTTTTCTTGTTACTAGGGGCAACAAAATGTCATTCATATTTTAATTGACATGACGTATGTTCTGAAATTCGCATTTAAGCCGTACTTATTTCGTTATCTTGATTTCTATTAAATGTATAAAGAAATGTTTTAAACAAAAAATGTTCATTTTAATTTTCTCTACAACTTTACTATGGTAGGTTTTCATGTATCGCCTACTGTAATGGATATAATCTAGAAAAATTGAAAATGGTTACAAATAAAGTACCCCTTAAGTCATTTTTGCAGAAATACAGATATAGCCATTTTATTAGTCATAAATAAGAGTTTCCAATTTTAAATCTTTATTAAAATCGTTAGAGCCATTTTTTAAAAAATCAAAATTTTTAAAAAAGTTTTCATGAAAAGTCCCCTTAATATTTCAGTTGTAAAGCTAAATTTCTGGGCGGTTCGACAAAATTTCGAAAAAGTCCTTATTTCAAAAAATGAAGTAAATATAATGAACCGTTTACCCGCTGTGCTTGTCCACAGACAGACGGACAGACGTCATTCCAAAAATATTTTTTTCGGTTTCTAGGCTTCATGAAACATGCTCTCCCGGTGTTATCTCGACTTCGAATTTTTGTCACGATCACAATACTTTCTCTATGCTACGTATATGCGAGAAAGTAAAAATCGAAAGATTTTCACTGCATGTTTGTACGCCTTCAGATGTTTTTTCAATAAAGGAATATTGTTCAAATGAGGAATTTGTTGTAAATTCGTTCTGTTAATATTCCAGTTATTCCACTTATTTCTTCACATGACTTTCTAAAGAAACCGTGGTCTAAAACTCAATAGTTTCTGAAACATGGCTTATTAACTCCATCTGGCACCTTGTTTTAGTTAACAAGTTAGTTGATTGGTTAAAAATATCGAGCTGTAGGTGACAGTAACTTGCTACTTAAATAGGAGGGAGTGTGCCGTGGGGCAGTTGTTTGCGGCATAGCGAAATAAATCGGAAGATCGCGGGTTTGATCCCCGATGAGGTCGTTGTGATTTACCAATTGACCTACGATAATCCTTTCAATGGCACTAAGGCCTGGGCTTCTAGCAGAATTTGGAATCAGAAGCACTTCTGGGGTAAAGGCGGGCGGTGCATAATGCTGACAATTTTACCACCTTTAAGAGTCGAATTTTAAAGCATCTTGGAACCTTACACTCTTAGAAGAGCTTTCTCGGCCTGAGTAGGGGAAATTTTACTTCTACTTAATGGTAAAAGTTCTGTCTAGTAATACTGACTGCTGTCTAGGAGGTTCAGGTAATTCCTCTCGGCTAATTTCTTAATATAAGCCTAGCTTTCTGTTATTTTTCTTATTTTATTGAGACAAGAGCCTTGCAGATTATTCAGAGTGGAAGGGATTTAGCTGTCTTTAACAGTTTATTGCTTTGGTAGAAACAAATCCAATACTATATTTGTTCCAAGTGATTACTTCGCTCGGAAAAATTCCCTACAGTGAAACAGTGCTTTACAATTTTAAATATTCTAATAAAGTTTCGCCTTAACCCTTAACATAAAACTTAACTTATCTGGATCCACTCAAAATCAGCATTTATAAGACAGACACGAATGTAAAATATTGTTGTCAAATAAAGGTCACAATTATGTAAAAGAAGGCTGGTATCTTCTGCGTGGAATCATGATGCGTCACTACTTAAAAGAATATGTATTTCGGCATATTTGATGCATCAGTAATAATAATTGTGACCATTATTTGACAATATTTTATATTTGTATCAGTCTTATAAAAGCTGATTTTGAGTGGATCCAGATAAGTTAAGTTTTATGTTAAAGGTTAAGGCGGAACGTTATTAAAATATTTAATATTATAACGTTAACTGGAGAAAATGAAGTTTCTTAATTAGTGCTTCACAAGCTACTGTTTGTGTAGTTAAAATACTAATTATTAAAAGTTACATAATTTTTTATCTTAAACTGTTTCTTTGTCATATTTTGCTGTAGTATCATCATTAATATTGTAATGCTTCTCTCTTAAATAATTTATTACTCAGTGAGGATAGTTTTTGGTTATTGATTAACAAAGGTTTAAAAAATTTAGGCCAGAATTAGAGCTATTCCTTACTTGAAGTATGCCAGCGAAGGTTTATTGTTTCTATAATATCGTCTCGACAGCTTACACTTCTCCAGTGGAGTGAAGAAACTCAATGAAGTTTTTTAGAAGTTAAGTGGTAATTATTTTTCTCCCTAACCCAAGTTCAGCACCCTCTCATTTTCCCTTGCACTCCTCCGTTCGCCGCATTATTAGGTGTAATGCGAAAGGAAATGTTACGGAATTTTAAGCTTTATCTAACTTACGGATTATGATGATCTGGATTAGGATCTAACATCCACTTTGAGAAGTAGCTCCTTATTTGTTGCAGAACATCGGACTGATTAACTCTTCTTCCTTTCGTATTAGTCTTGTTTTTCTGTTGATATGAAGAGATTTTTCTGGAAAAGCGCTGCAATATTAAAAATCAGTAAATATGTTTATAGTCACAGTATAATATTCAAAAATAGAGTAATTGTATTGTACATACATGGAATAAAATGTGTCCAGTTGTCCCTTTCAAAAGTTTGCTTACTGTATCCCTCCATGTTGCTATGTGATGGAACACAATTGTTTCAGTTTCTTGTTCCAAATAGTCCAATAATCTAAAAGTAATGTTGTAGTGCAAGTATCCATAATCTGCTAATACACATGCATCTTCCACCAGCTGCGCTCTGGAACCATATTAATTTAGTGATTTGACCTTAATCTTCCTCTCCGTATCACTCAAAATATTATGAATATTTATATTAGGCTTTGAAATAAATTAAAATGTAATAATTAAGCATGTACCACAAAGTTTTAGTACACTGTTAATAATCAGTTGACTTCGTAATGTTTTCTTCTAGAATTTTGTTTCAGACATAGCATTGATTTAAACAAGAATTGAACGATCCTGATCACTTTTAAATATGTTTTATATGTTAAATATTAGCACATTTCGGTCATTTTGCAGTTTTGGTCATATTGTGCATGTTTTCGAGATTCAAGAGCATGTAGGCAGGAGCTTAGTAGAGATTCATATGATAAATTTATAATAATTAATAATAATATTGTAATATAAGTTAGTATACCAGACGACTGAGATTTCTCGGACATCCAGAATTGAAAAGTAATGATTCTTATTGCACTCGTACTAATTACATGAGGCCTCTAAATTGAGAGCTAAATCGTCATTACACATCAGAATTGCCACATGCTTTGGAAAATTATGGTACGATGAATTAATAGGGAACTCACGTCATCATAAAGTATGAACCTTAATTTTATTGCGAAAGAATTTCCTTACGAAGAACTTGCACGGATACGAAATGTTTCTGTAATGGCTTCTGTTCTATTATTGGCACAAGGGGAAGATTGATAACTTACGAGCCAAACAACAACCAGCCAACCATTAGATCTGAATACCACCGGGTCAACCTGAAGAAATCCACCAAGAAATAGTCCAACTGGTCCTTTTTATAAGGATAAATGCAAATTGGGCTACAATATATAGAAACGATTGGCTTAATGTTCGGGGCTCGAGGGACAAGAGATTTTCTTGAACTTTTGGAAACAATTCTGATTGCCAGCCCAAAATTAACATGAAGAAAATAACTAGGCCTATAGTATCTATAAGGGGATCCTTAAATACTGAAATCACATTTATATGATATACCCAATGAAAGCTCATCCTATAGTACTGAGCCTTCAAATAATTTATGCTGACTATCCCACTTATACGCCGCGTGTTTGATATTGACCAATAACGTTTAGCAATTCCTCGGATATAGGCCAAACACGACCGTTTATCTTACAATATTCTTGTAGGTATCGCGAGGATGGTGTTACATCGGGTAAAATGGTCTGCTCTTTACTGGACATGAAAGCATCAGTGTGCAGTGATTAATACGTCACATGTTGCCATTAACAGCACGAAAACAGATTATTTTATACAACATAACTTGTTTAGAAATGGAAATAATAGAAATGTACATTGATTAAAAACACAATTTCGATTCGGTGCAAGGTCGTCTGCTTTTATTCTCTTCAGCTGTTAGCTTACCTGAATGAAGTTAACTAACTTATGTTTTATATGCACAATTGGTAGCACTGGTCCAAAACGTGGATATGGTAACTCAAAACGTAGCACTAGTCACAACAAGGACATTGTAGGCTAAGTCGAATCGATTCATGGATGGTTGATTTATAGTATGCCGTGAACTCGCAGCTGTTAGTTTTTTTATATAACCAAGCAAGAAAGTAATTATTATTTGTATGATCCGTTACATTTTTATTTATGGAATAGCCTTAATAAAACCAACTCGAGTTAACGAGTTTCATAAGATAAATTCGCTCCCGCTGTGCAGTCGCGAGTCTATCGATACACTCGTCAACTCTCGTGGGATTACCTATGATAAAATTCCACACCACTTCGTTCACATTTAGAAGAAATCTATTACCCTATCAGAAATGGCTGTAAAATTTACAATTTGTCCTGCCTGGCAACTAACAATTACGGGATGCGGTTGCTGACAGTAAATATATATGCACGGAAATTGCGATTTCACTCACCTATTAATGAGAGGAATTTTATAGTAATTTTTGCTATTGAGCATTTCAATGATGAGGTTCCAGTTCCTCTCATCATAGTTGACTCTGACGTAGCCTGAGGTAGAAAACATCCTATTGTCAGGGTTAGTGATAAAGTAGACATAAGAAACTGATGTTTTAATATCTGTCTAACCTCCACGTTCGATGTTGAAAAGAAGCCAATGATCACCACCTGGAAGACCCTGGATTAATACTGAACTCTCTTCGCAGTCCATCCATACAACATTCTTAGATTCACTCTCTTGTGCGGATGTGTACGTTAGAGGAAATATCCAACACGAAGAGCCTTTATTGTCTACTTCGTACGCCATACAGCGTTCCTGCAAGGAAGTTATATTCAGTTAAAAAAATTAATAGATGGAAGGTACTAACACTTTCATAACATAAAGACATAAGTCTTGTATATGACACAAATGAAGTAATTTTAGTTAGTGCTGAAGACCCTACGTAATTCGCATTAAAAATTGGTTTAAATCACAGTAAAACCTCGTTTGTTCGGCCCCCTTTAGTTCGGATTCCTCGCTAGTCTGATGAAATAGAGCAAAAATGTTCAGAAATAACATGTTTAAGTTTCGTGTTAAACTGATAAATACTTTATTCAAATTCAGTACGGTGTACAGCCTGTGCATTTAGACGTGAGCACTTGCATGCGCCGCAGACATAGGGCGGGACGGAAGGGGAGTGTATTGCGTGAGAGAATTACGTGATGACTGATTCCACTGCGCATTGTGTTTACAGTGCTCACGTCGAAATGCACGGACAGTACATTATTTTCTATAGGCCTACTGTATTATCTGTTTAGGGTATAATAGTCATTATGTCTCACTATTTTTTATAGTCCATATTTTCGTTAGTTCGGATCACCTCCGGTCCCGGTTAATCCGGAGAATCGAGGTTCTACTGTACGCTACTACAATTTTCATCAGTACACTTACTTCAGACGAACTTAAAATTATGACTTCATGCACAAGCAGAGTATCTTTCTATTTGATTCACGTAATAAAAAGCCCAGAGCTGTTAAGTCGAATTAGCAAGATGATCATTAATAATACCGCAGATTTTGAGTTCGAAGAGTGTTGTGAAACCTCGCCGTGCTTTTTGAGCTTCGTGTATATTTTGAATAGTATGAACAACATTGATCGGTAAAATAATAAATAAAATAAACAATGAAAGTTACCATGTAAAGAACACTGGGACTGAGTTTTGGCGTTTCTTTTCCTCAATATCTACTTAGGTTACGTCAAGCAGGCAAATCTTACTGCAAATATTCTAAAAAAAGCCTTATGTGAAACTCACATAACTTCCTCTGCCCAAATTAAAGCTTGCCTCTTTGTATAATATAAGCTTATATGACATTCTCCTCATGTAAATTGGGTTTGATAATGAAGAGGTCGTTACCACATTGTGTCGCATCCCCGAAGGATACATAACACAAATAAAATCTTATTAAAGTACTCACGTGACTTTCTTTACTCTAAGCATGGCCAATAAGTTACACCTTTCTCACTTCATTTTGATATAGAATAATAATATTGCAAAGAGCGCATATTCAGTTGTTTCAAAAGTGATGCTAAACTTGATTGTTCACCAGGCAACACTGAGTTTCTACAAACAGTGGGTGGCGTACAACCACCCTACAGCTATTTTTTTTTTCGAAAATTTTGTCCCAAATAAAAATTTTAGCACTTAGTATAAGCACCCCATGTACAAAATTTAAAGAAAATCGTAAAAGATTTTTCGAGGAAATCGCGAAAAACAAAATTTTCTTCATGTAAAGTACCCTTAAAAATAAGACGTCTCCTATCTTCGTGTCACATCCTCAGAAGGTACCTAACCAAAATATAAAATGTTGTTTTCATACGATTTTCCGTTATGAAGGTAGGCGAACACACAGACACACACGCACACACACAAACATGTTTATGAAAATAGTACTTATGGATTCAGGGACCTCAAAACGTATAATAATGTTAAAACTTAACTTCGAATTTCGGGGTCGAGCACAATACTTCCTCTACCTATAGTAAGATACCGATGATATATGGGCAGATGAATTAAAAAAAACACACATTCCACAAACATAAATCAGGACGAGTACCTGTATAATACTGGCAGAGTGATTTTCGTATTGCCGAGAAACTGTGATTAAAGGAAATCCAGGTTGAAGAACCCATGTGTTCATCATCTCGTTTAGTTCAATGTTTTCTGGTAGAACATTTCGGTTAGGGATAACTTCCAGAAAACAGCTCCACAAGTCATCTCGGTTAGCATTACCAAATTGGAAGCGTTTTATGTATTTCCTTAAAGCAGCTCGAACAACTTTACCGCCTAAAATGTGCCCCAACATCCTTATCACTAGAAATGCTGTAACAGAAATGAAACAGTATTAAGAGTAGCCTATATTTTGAAAAAATGTTCATAGAATGCAAGTGAAGTTTATTCTAGAGAAGTTACGGACAATGAAGTAACATAGGAAAGAACGTTATTGTCCGGGCATTTACATCATTTCCCATTACTGCCGATATAGCCAATAACGTCAATGGCCGGCAATTTACATAACAGACTAAAGAGCTTAGGGCATTCTTGTATATTTCATATGAAACTAGTTTAAAAGGCGGGGTTTTGTATTTTTTAAATTCGAAAATAACTTATGAAGGACTTTCGATTTTCAAACTTGAAATGAGGAAGAACGACTTATCACAGTCAAACTGTTCCCTCAGAAAACGTTAGATACAGCTTTTTATAGCTTATAGCAGATCCCGGCGGCTACGCCCACGATAATTAATCAGAAGATTAAGAATTAAGAGCAAAATAATTAAAATATTATAGTTATTAACACTCTGCACGCGAAACATTCATAGGTCTAAACTAAACGATTGATAATCCTAATTAATGAAACAGCCATAAATCCGGCTTTGAAGTGAATTCCACGATTAGAAAGCGTAGCATGGGAAAAATAACCTCAGATTCGAGTTCCCTGGCCCAGAGAACCCCTGCATAGTGAGTTTCGTCTAAATCGAACAATGTTTGCTCATTTAGGCCTATATAGGCCTATATTCATTATCCTTCTTCCGTCTAGGGTGAAAATTTCAGATTTATGAAAAAAAACAATCAATTATACAAGGATTGAAAGAAGATCAATTTACCAAGAAATGAACTACGGTAGTAAATACAGCCCATGTAATGTGCTGTTAATTTGTATATGCCTACATAAGCTTGTATGATACCAGTTTTTAAGTGCTTACACGTGTTTAATAGACACATGAAAGTATTTTCGTTTGTGGCAGCCATTTTATCAGCTGTTCACGTTCTCATTTGTGATTGGTTGTTACCAACGTTAAGTTTTCGTTGTGAATGCTCAATGCCGTGCTAAAATTTGCGTTACGTTTTATGTTCTTAAGTTTACGGTTAATTTTCTATGTGAATGCGGCATTAGAGTTAGGCCTATGTCAAAAATGTACTGGAACAATGTTGTAGAAATGTTTACAATCTAGAGTGGAAATAGTCTTAAATTTTTATAGCATGAACCGTTTGGCTAGAATAGTTGAAATTACCTGAACATTTCATGAAACGAAACCATTAAGAAGTCCACCATCTTGAAACTGAATTAAAAAATAAAAATCCTTATACATACGTAGTTTTTAGTGACTTAAAGGAACAGGTTATGTAAAATCGGAAGAAAATTGAGCAAGGCGTTAGGTCATGACTGCGTAACTCAAAAATCTACAGACAAGCAGACGAATACCGAACGGTAGAGTTAAAATAAGATCTCACTTCGCTCGGTCAATTACAAGGAAATAACTTACCTTTCTGATAGACAGCTCTTGTGTACATATTAATAATCTCTTTAGAGTCTTTCACTTGTATAGAGAGAGGCGTAGCTGAAGTTAGGGCATCTGTTCTCATGGCTTCTCTAAAGGAATCCAAAGTTATCATTAACGGTACGTTCCAATCCGGGTATAATTCATGGACGCTCCGAATTTGGAGATAAGTAGCGAAGCCCTCTTTTAGCCACAGGTCGTCCCACCATTTTATGCTCACCAGGTTTCCCAGCCACTGATGAGCTAATTCGTGTGCTATTACCATGGATCCAGCTGCTGAAGGAGGATCATTGTAGATATGATCGTCTCTGGAATGAGAAATTATAATTCAGGAGTGAAAAACCTGGAAGTAATTCACCAAGTTGATAGTCAATATTAATACCATATTCTGAAATGGCTTTATTTTTATTATATAAAGCACTAGAATTTTTATTGTCACATTCATTAAATTTAAGATTTTCGTTTGATTTCATTCCTTAAATTCAAAATACTGGACTAGAATAGGGAATATTTATTTATGGCTAATTAATAGCAGCAGGTGTGCTGAAATAATTTACTGGCCACTCTTGACCATATATAAATATAGGGGTTCCAGTTCCATTCATAACAAGAGTATTATTACCTGGCAACAATTGAAATTTACCAAAATTTCTACAAAAGTTTCAAAATTTCTACAAAATTTTCAATATTTCTACAAAATTTTGGATTATCCCAGAAATCTGTGACATATGACAAACCTAAGCAAAGAGCTTGTATTGGAATGTGTGAATTTAAGAAAAATTACGAATTTTTTCATTGTTCGTTTGAAAGGCTCTCTTACGATACCATATTAATTAATACCGTAAACTGGGGTTACTGTGACCGGGGTGTATTTTGTGCGAAATTAGAGCTAGATTTATATCTTCAAAATCTTGTTCACATCTTCGCTTTCGTCGCAAATAAATGTTGGAAGTAATTTTCATCTTGCTTACATATAATAAAATTACTTTAAGAGGAAGATTTATATATTAGCTGCAATAATCTTGTCCTTTAGAGGATTTTTTTAATAATGAAACTTTTTAAACGTCAAATAGCTATTGCAATGTTGTTACTATCATTATGATTAAAAGTACTTTGTATCTATAAAATTAAAGCTGTACAAACTCTTGCAAAGGATTTCTTACAGCAAACACTTTCTTATAAATGTTAATGAGAGCCAAAGTAGCCCGCATAGTGAAAACTGTTCTGAATTAAAACGAAAATATAAAATGAAAGTACCTCAACAAATGGGCAAAATAATATTCCAAAACCATTGTTATTGTTTTATTAAACATTAATTGCTATTGTTTTATTAAACATTAAGTACTGAAAACCTTACTTCAGAGGATTTGTAAACAGATTTTATTGGTGTTATCAACCACAAATAGAATAATTTTGACATAAATTATGACAGTATGCCATAGTATTAGCACATTGCGTATATTCGTATTAGTCTAGTACCTACCAGATAAAAAAAAAGTTTAAATTTTTTATGGAAACTGGAAGATCAGACAAATGTAATACCGTCAGGGATTGCAATATCTAGTTAAATATTTCAGTGGTAATAACCGTTATGATGGAACCGATATTCTTCATAACAGTACGATTTTGAGTCTTCACATTGCATATTGCCTGTTGCTTCAAATCGAATTTTTCGAATGTAGCACGTGACAGTTTGAATAGAGCAAGGTGCTTTGGCACCTGAAATCTTATTCTTTCACATTTTAATTCGTACTGAACACCGGGTTTACCAAACGAGAAGTCCCAAACATATGTGTGAATGGACAATATAATCCTGAACTGAAACAAAATAAACCTGTAATCAATAAAAATAAATCTGTACAGGATCGTTGTTTTACCTGAATATCAGAAGACCCCAGTTTTCCATAGCTCCCATATGGAAATACGGTACAGCGACCATGTCCATTTTCGGCAGTGTGTAGGCAGTGTAGAAATAGTTTTCAAAATAGTCGATTAGTTTCGATGTCAGCTCGCCGGAAAACTTGGTCATGTTTGTTTTTCCCGAAGGTGTCCAAATATTTATTCTGATATACGGATGAGGGAAAGATTTCATATCAAAATCTGACACTTTAAAGGCAACCAAGTAAGTTGGCATAGGTACTGATATTTGATAATGATCCCAAATCCAGTCTTTTTTGTCGTGCCTGAAATGTAAACAATAGGATATTTTTACTAAGTTTTGGCATAATATAGCATAAAATCAGATAAAACAATTAGAAAAGGAGAATTTCGAACATTGTATGTACTGTCGTGTTTCCGCCAAGTATCTTCGCGGTGGCTAAAGGAATAGAAAACTTCAGTTGACAGCGGGGAGATCTACATGTCTTTCCATCAGTTCATACCAAAAGGCTTTGGGATATGGCCAAAGTACAAATCTTCCATTATCTGGTTGAAGTTATCATTTGTCTTTGGAGTAGTTCATTTCTACAAAACTTCCTTTTCAAATGTGAGTTATTAATATTCAGCGTAGGAGTCATTAAGAGTTCACTGCAGCAATCGAAAGTTCAGTTGGAACAGGCCAATGTTTCTTTCAGTGCAGTTATACCAAAAATATGTTTGGTACGCAAAATGTCTTAATAATTTGTTATGTAGTATTAAGTAATACCTTTTCTTGGCTAATAATAAATCAATAAGTTCAGTTTAACCTTGGCCACACTAGTTTATCCGAGAGAGTAATCATACGACAGACTAGTTTAGGCTAGGATGAATCTGTTTGTCCTGAGAGCTTTTTAGAATAAACTAGTTATACCTGATAGCCCTAAAATGTTATCAAGACGGATTAGTTTGAATTAGTACATATTGGATTTTCCTATAGCTTGTCGGAGATGACAGTTTGACACAAGAAGAACTACGAGAGTGCGCATTGCCACCAAATGGCACAGATCTAGTGTAGCTGAAATTGCTAGCCAATACCCTTAGCATACACATTGCGGAGTAACTTTCCGGATGCTGGTGTTAGCCTATAGACTTCTCGTACAACCATCATAAAATAAGACTGATTATAACGATGATCATTATGATGGTGATCAAAACAATACTACCAGCAATAACAGTGTTAATGAAAACCAAAAAGGACACTAATAATAATAGTAATTATAACAATATTGAATAAATGTAAATTCTCACATGGGTTCAGAGAAATTGAGAGGCATATTACTGACGCTTCTATATCTGTTGTGTCTGCCCAAAACCATAAGAAATCTTGCTTTCAACTCAGGTTCATCAAAACAAGGAAATGCTGAGCGGGCTTTGGTTGCTTCGAAGTGCGTAATTGCATACCACCTGAAAAATGAAGAAATATACAAATATGTTACGGTGAAAAAGGTGTAAGGATATACAGGTCAAAAATGTTTCTCTCGATTACCATACATTAGTATGCCCTTATGTTATTGTAATGCATAAATGAGGTAGGTTTGATCTTGACGGTCTTCCGAATCGCTTCAGTAGTTTCTATAAAACATATGTAACTAACATTCTTCCTGTGTAACTATGTTTATTTTGTCGTAATTACACAGCATAAGCATGTATAGGCACAGCTGGTTTTTAAAGTGAATTTTACACCAAACACATTAACCCATTAACCAATTTAATAAAGGAAGTTCTTAATTTGATATACACAGCCTATTTTGTTGCGTGTACTGTGATTACTCCAGACTCGACGGATTTCAATAATAATTTTTCCTATCTGCATTCGATTGGTTTTTTGCTTCCCTTCTCGTGCGAAATTAGTTCAAGGTGGCCTTGCTCAGTTGCCATAGCATACTGGGTAAGAAGAGCTTCGCTAACGTGGGTGAAGTTACTAAAAGTGGAAGTATGAATAATCCGAATAAAAGAGCAACGAACACTCCTGATGAAAATTCATCAAAACAGACGAGAAAGTAACCGTGTTAATGTAATGCAAGAAGAAAATGAGAAGCGGCGTGTGGCAAAGCATCCAAGGAGAAAAGAAAATATAATTAATGAGCCTGTGGTTGCATTTAAAACATGCCCTTCGGATTAAGCAATTACTTAGGTCAAACGAACTTGAAGTAATACATGCCTCTGTATCATGTTTCGTACCTATAAACTCCAGTAATATCAAACTCCTGAGCAAAGGTGTGGATCTTTTCATTGTACCACATAACTTATTTCAAAATTATCATTCTGATTAGCTTGAAAAATGTTACTCATAATATAAAATTTGGTACGAACCTTTTTTTGTTTGTGTTGTTGACGAAATAGAAACTTCGGTAGTAACCATCCCACTCAAACTTAAGTTCAGCTTGAAATGAGATGTACACTGTGTATGTCTTTCCTTTCAGCAGATACTCTGTCAATTTCAGGACAAGAAACTCATTTTCTGGTATAGTTTGAAGAGATGAAAATAAGTTGCTTCCTTTTCCTTCTCGCAACACTGCTATTCCAGTCTCAGCTATGTACAGATTTGACATATGAAGAGTGATTTTATTCACTCTCTTGATGCATTCCACCTGGAACCGAGGTTAAATCTTCTTGAACATGAAATAATATTTCTAATGACATTGGAATATGAGTTGGTTTGTGAATTTTGTTTACCACAATTAGTTTAGGTCTATAACTTTTTAAGTGGTTTCACAGTGTCACTTGGTTGACAAATTATTAGGGACACGATGTGTGGTGTATCGTAAGCATTACATGTGAGGCTGAGCCATTCCTGTTTTCTCGTGCCTTTCTCTTTAGGTTATTTATTAGTAGGTTTCGGATGTTTATGAAATGTCATATTTTTCTCCTGACCTCCATTCTAGCAGAAAACATAAATTAAACATGAATTACACATTTGTTATCGTAATCGGACTGTTCTTATTTTGCATATGGTCTTTTTCATGGTGTTGGTAATATTTCGGTCATATTCGTAATTTAACGTCATATTTGAGCTATAAATTTGGTAATAGAGCACAATTATGCAGTATGTGCACTAAATTGTCGACTTAATTCTTTTTCGAAAAAGAGTCACGAATATTTTGGGTTTACTTTAACTGAAATGTGAAGGGACAATAACAAGGACCGGCACAATTACCTTTTCCTCCTTGTTGTTAACAGCTTCCAATAGACATGTTTTTAAAGATTTTCAGTTCTCGGTTACAGTAGTAACTGGAAACATGAACAGATTAGAAATTGTTTAGAAATAAACCTGTAAATCACGTGTAAAATTGTTAAAAAGTGATTATCTGATGGAATTAATGTGATATAACAATTTAGTGTCATAAAAGTTTTAAATTGGAACATTTATTTTTAGATAATACGTCCTTTTATTAAGGGATATTTAGGACTTTTTTGTCATATTTTGTCTTCTTAAGGTCATATTTAGTCATTATTAAGGTCATATTTTCCACTTTTTTAGGTCATAAACATCCGAACCCTATTTATTAGTTACTTTTTTAACCTCCCTGTTCACGTCAGATCTATGTTGATGATAGTCCTTGCCATCCTAGTACACTACGATATTATCTACACTGACAACTGTGAGGTACAAATGTCACGAAGCTCGCATCGACATTATTGCATTATCCTGTTTCTGTTCAATGAGTGAAAATGATATTTAATTCTCAAGAGAAAGCATTGACTTTCTTCTATCCCTTTAGATGAGAAATTTTCAAATTTATACTATTAAAAGTTACTGTGGAAACGGATTGACGCAGGCTACGTAGGAGTAGCTCCCCTAATGAGTGCACCTGAGCTTCCCTGCGATCAGCAGGAGGCCTTTGCCCGTTAAGGGATGTCATAGGCTAAATTCATTTGTAATATTCTAGAACAGCAGGCATATGCAGCAGGCATTGATGCGAAAGTAGAGGTTAATTGAGCACTCAGAATACAAGTGATGAAGTCCATAGACACTCGTTTTGAGATATTTGCATAGGCGTAACCAGGCCGACCATATGGGGGGTTATAACATCTTGGGGGTATGGAATACCCCCCAGGGAGATAGGGGTTCGGGGGGTCCTCCCCCGGAAAATTTTTAAAATTAAGATGCACAATAACTTGTTTTAAGCTTCCCACGCTTTATACTTGTATTAAGTAATTTATAATCAGACTTCAAAAAATTGTACAATTTTCCTTTTTTTAATCAATGGGGGGGGGGGGTTCTAACCCCCAAAATCCCCCTCGTTACGCCTCTGGATATTTGGCCTCAAAGAAATATATTTTCATAAGTTTGTACTTGTATCTACCCTAATGGAAATTAAATAGCTAAAGTTCGTTGCACTCGTCTGAAAACAACTTACTCTGATGAAACAGTTATATTGTCGTATAACAATTGTGCAATTCCTGGACTTAACACCACTTGTATTCCAAGTGCCTCGATTAAATAATTAATTGATTTGATTTAATTAGTCCATCAGAACGATAGATTAGTAGTACAAAAATTACAGTTTAAAAGATACATACTATATGTTTAACATTGATTTATAAAATAGTTGCAAGACAATATAGTACGGTATAATATAATAATAAAGTTATAATAAATTATGCGTGAGCATTCAAGTGCATGTTTATATTTTCGATTTTCATTTAATATATGTAACTAGTTCTTATTGATCAAACGCTAAATTCAAGTTCGCTTTTCAAAACAAACCATTTCCTGTGTTTAGGTTAGATTTGAAAGATGATTTTAAACCATTCCGAATAAAGTAAAATTGTTTGTTCTTCCATTTTACGCCACTTACAACTGTTTTAAGTCTCGAGAGAGTGTGCTACCCCTAAAAATATCCGAGCGGCTTCAACATTGAACCAGATGTTCGTTGCTACTCCTGAGAGTCAACCGATAGTGAATTGGCTCTATTTAGGGAACCATCTTTTTTTTTTCGTTGAAAATTTATTTATAGTTTTAAAGCTATTTGTATAACTTATATTTGTATAACTTATATTTGTTTCATCTAACATTTTTAAACATTCTTTTAACATCATTATTGCACCCTATCTCCTTATGTCATACTTCCATTATTTATAAAACTGAATCAGAACTCCTGATCTATATGGTGTTCTAGGCCTTATTCATTTCATAAAATAAGGGATTCTGTGCGGTCATAGTATTGCTGTATTAATGTGGGGTGATCCCAATTATAATTTTATAATATAAACCTGACATTTACAATTTTTGGGGGAAGCATTTGAATTAACTCTTACTGAACTGAATTATAATATTAATACAAGCATTCATCAAGTGATTACTAGTGGGTTTATAAATTTGAAAGAAGAAACTTTTGCGAAATAGCGGTTTTCATGAACGGCAACCCTAACACAGTAATAAAATTCCTCGTGTTTTAATGTGAAGAATTATCCTATTAAATTTATATTAGAGCATTTATGCAGTTTTTGCGGTAAAGTATATACAGTATACGTCAGTATCAGTGAAAAGACTAACATAAAAAGGGGACAGAAGTATCACCCACAAAATGTAATGAACATTTAAAATTTACCTTTGTCTCATGTAACCGAATTATCCCAAATGACTTAAATTTTTGTTGCTGGTGTAGATAATTAATTATTCCGCAGAAGTAGGTACCTCATTGCTACAGTACATTCTTACCTTTAGGTACTCGTATTTTATCAAAATGTGCATTTTCTTCTGATATTTTCTAATAAAAGTTAGCACATGTTAATATTGGTGTTCTGTGTGATAAAGTCATGTTTTGACAATAAGAAAGGCCTTCGCTGTTGAGACGTTCATTAATGTAACGTAAAATACACTAGGGCAATAGGAATCACAAGGCAAAAGCGGGACGAGTGGACACACTATATTAACATAAGTGTCTGAATGCATGGGTTTAGTTTCCCACTGTACTGGATTTCCACACGCGATGTTCGGCGTTGGTATGCGGGCTCTGGCTTGCAGACCAACAATCCCATTGGCTGCCAACCTCTATATATAGCTAAATAATGCATAACACTAACCTCATAGTTAAGTGCGCGAAGCGGAGGCGGCAGCCGTAGCGACTTTCTTTTCGAGCGTTTTCTGTGAACTTCTTACCGATTTTACCTATATTTAAAATATTCTTACAAACAAAATGTGCCTATATGTGGATTCTAAAACTTCTGGAGAATAATATTACATGGAATTTAGCCGTTTCTCGTGTGTAGAAAAAATATTAACCAATCCAGTACAGTGGGAAACTATCCCCTGCTGCATTGTTAACGCTACATTTGTACTTGCTGTTACTCTTTTAGTGAGCCATTTACCTGTATCGTGACGTGCCCAGAGAACGCGAAGCTGTCGAGATCGGTGATAATTCTGACGATATACTCTCTGGGGATGACATCACGAGGCAGCTTTTTCACGGAGGTTCCAACTGGCATCGTTGTGAGCAGCAAAACCATAAACATCACCTGCATACCTAAACAACGTTTTAGTAATCAAATCTTGTCTAATAGAAGCTGTGTGATACTAACTAAATGCCTCTCCATCTCCCCTGTGCAATGCCACGCAATTTAATTGCTCTACTGGAGAATAATAAAAGCATATCGAATTTCGCACAGCACTTACCAGCTAAGATAACAGGTACTTTTACTGATATCACAAGACGTTGACTTGACAATTCGTTTTTGCTAATTAAATTAAGTGTATTTAATTGAAGGGATCAGTGCAACAGTGGGTCAACCCTCGTGGCCGGCCAATTTGATTTGGATTTTTTAATGGCTCCCTCAGTCGTAAAGGCAAATGCTGCATTGGATATTTACTTACCATAACTCATCGCCGCTATTTCATTGTGTATCATATTCATTAAAATTGAATATAATTTTAAATTAACAGACGCCTTAAACATATCAACAATAGCAAACAGCTGCATATCAATAGTTGCATTGCCTACTGGTATACATACAGATTCTGCTTTCCTGATCAGACCTCTATGTTCTAAAGGAGTAAGCCCATAAATAAAACTTAATTACGAAATAAAGCTATAGGCCTATCATTTGTATTAAAAACCTTATAATTATTATGGCAATTTCCGCAATAACTGTTACTATACAAATCCATATAATAATAAACTAATACTATTTAAGGGAAATATAATTAATAATTCCAGATGAAACCCGCATATTTAATGCAGAATTAAATCCGAGTAATTATAATAAAGTTCCTTAAATATATGGAACTAGATTAAATAATAATTATTTTAAAAATCCGTTTAATTAATCCTGAATTAATAAAGATAATAGTGTTTTGTTGTAAGTACTTTTTAAATCTATAACACGTAGCCAAAACATACGGGAAGTGCAGTAATGCGCAAACAGAGATTGCGTAGTTCTGCAGAATATAAATAGATAAATAAAATAAAATATGCTTTGGCTACTGATGTATGCTTTGTAAAGGGCTAGTTTGCAATGCAGCGATATGACTTCGCTAAGTAATAGAGACTTGGGTTTTCGTAGACGATGTAGAGCTGTATATTTATATAAGTTCCCCGGGTTTTAATTAATTTGATTTTTGAACTCTCATATTAATTCACAACGAAATCTTTATTTTATTTTACCAAATGTACAACCTTTTTAACTGTGGAGAAATTTAGATGTGTTCCCTTGTTTTGCAATGAAGCATAAACTCGTGTCGTCATTATTTAATTTAAAATGATTGCTTGAAGGTAATGTTTGCTGTGTGTGCGTTCCTCTACTTATAAGTGAAGTCACTTCCCTGATGAAGCAACAACTAGTGCAATTTTACTTTCCGATTTAATTTTAGCAAGCAATTAATTTATCAGAAATGTTTGCCTGCTCCTCTAGGTTCATCTAAGAAGAATATGTGTCCCACATAATTTCGTATGTTGGTAATTATGGCATATGCTTCCTTATATCAAATCAATTGAGCAATTGAGGGGGTCAGTGCAATAGTGGTCTAAGTTTTCAGAAAAAGCAAGTTAAAGTTGTACACTTTTGGTTTTTTTTTTTATAAAATTTGAAAAATATTGTTTTGTTGGTAGTGGGGTGTTCTATAGTGTTTGGTTAACTTAACTACATAGTCTACTGTGCAGATGTTTCAGAGATATCATTTTTATGAGAGCCTGCAACACTTTTCTCGGTTAGACCACTGTAGCACTGACATTTATTTCTACTTGACAATGGAGAAAAATAATTTCAATAACTGTTAGATTTGTACATGTAATGGAACATTAAGATAAGGAGGAATGGACTTCTATTAGTTATATCTATATGTTCCAATGAATCAATGATTACTCAATTCTACAAGCGATGAAGTACATGAAGAACTCACTTGCCATTCTTCACAGTTTCCGCGACAACTGCCTCAGGTACAGAAATCATATTCTCATGAAATTAATATTGAATGGGCGGTACATATTTGAGAATATAATTAATAGCCTTCAGTTTCTTTGGATTTATTTATTTTGGTTTTCAAAATTGTGGTTGCAGTTTTACCAGAGGAATTTTGTTTCAGGGAACAGATTATGGACTTTAGTACTACCATAATGAATAGAGGAGAAAGTGTGATGACTGAGGTAGTTCACTGGTTCCGCCGCTAGGTAGCAGTTACTCTGCTTGAGATTCGCGGGAGCAAGATTACTACGGGCGGTATAGGAAAAATTGCAAACATTATTAAACAAAATAATACATTAATCTATTTCAAAATGACTCACCTTATCTAAATTGAATTGTTAGATACTTCTGACAATTTTCGGGCTGCTTTACACGTCTTGGAAGATCTCATCTCCAAAAATAAACATGGCCGTGTGTAACAGTAATTTCTCAGATTCCAAGAAGCTTGACCGTAACATTTCGTTCCACATCTTTCAAAAAATCGAAGATGCTCACAAGCAATGAACAATTATATAATATAGGTATGAAACAGCTAAGGGATGATTTTATCTAATATTTTGTTGCCTAGAAAATAGGGTAGATGGTATGTTAGTATAATTTGATGAGAATTTGTTAAAGAATGTACATTTGTATAGAAATAACAACGTATAATTAGGGTAGAAAACAGCTAAGGGATATTTTATAAATTAATATTAATATTACATTGTATAGAATATTACTGAGTATTAATTTGTATTAATATTGTATTTATAGTAATATTATTTATAATAATATTAATTTTCTCCTGGCTGTATGGGGTAAGTTATGTAGGTGAAACACGGTCAAAAGTGTAGATATGTGTACAAATTATGTGAACAGAGATAATACCCTATAAACTAAGGGATGGTTTGTGAATTGCAGGGCACGGAAAATTTCATAAGCAGCACTACAAAAATAGGGCGCGTGATCTTTAGAATTGGCATTTCAACATCCGATAAAGACGCACATACGCAAAAATTGTTTTGCAACGCATTCTACATATATCACACAAGATTTCAAAGCATTTTCCCTGATTTTTTCATAAAGAAATTAAATCCTCTTGCCTTAACTATAGCCCGCTATTTGCTCAAACCCTCGACCATTCGCCGTTCGCTGTAAATTATGTGCATCTTATGTTGTTAAATTATATTAAAAAAAAAGGAACAAGATATTAAACTAATAAGACATTTGCTATGATAATTATGCATACAAATTACTAACATAAGTGAACAGAAAATATGATAAATAAATAATTCAATAAATGCATAAATAAAAGTAGTGCAGACTTAGGCCTACTAAGTTAGAAAAAAGCTTCATTCACTCCTTTTCCTCAGCGGGTCAATCTAGCAGTATGGGTACAAGTAGTCAGTTAATATAGTATTATTATTGAGACCACGAATAAATTATGTAACATTTTTTACGTTATTGCTGGTATTTTATGGAAAAGATGCCTGCTAATACCTCAATACCATTCTGATAGCTTTAGCTTTAGAGTAATTACTATTACTCGTTAACCATTATAGATATATAGGTGGTACTCAATTTATAATAAGATCCAAATATTTCACTAAACCTTACACCCTTAATCTCTTTCTGGACACAAAAATAAAATAATAAATGTCGCATAGTCAAATTTGCTTCACCCTCAACATTTCACGATCGTCCCACATCATTCAGAGAGCTGAGCGCCCGGAATAATTACCACTCAATTACTCGTAAACCATTCAAGATATAAAGGTGGTACTGAATTTAAAATAAAGTTGAAATATTTCCCTAAAACTTTCTCGCTTGAAGTTTTTACGGGACACAAAAATGAAAAAAATTGTCGCATAGTCAAAATTCCGTTTCACCCTCCATGAATTTTGTAATTGGTGATGTTTATATAATGAAATAAAAACATTTATGTCCGCATTTTTTAAGTCTCTGTTTTAACCATCAGAAGGACTGTGTTGTGCAGATTATTTCTGCACAAATTTCACAGAAATAGGACCAAGGGTTAATTAAAGATTGCGAGTTTAATCATAAGATGCCAAACTATCATGACGCAGCATTGAGAAGTTGAAACGCAAACGAAGGTGCTGCCAGAGTTTCGGTGGACCGCCGCTCTCCCTATACCCACCATTGTATTATCGGCGAAGTCATCACACTTTCTCATTCTATTCATTATGGTACTACCTACACCCGAAGTAATCGGTCCAACCTTAAAACGTAAGAATAAAATTCACCCCCAAGTATCCAAATAGCATCACTATCTAATATTCGATGTCGATGTATACAGGGTGTTAATAAATAACACCGAAATATTTCACCTATGTATAGAGGGGACATAGACAAGCAACGTTTATTAGGAGATTTTTGTTCTATGGATTCAATTTTTCCTGTTACAGCATAAAATCTCCCAGAGCATGGCCGCCACTGACTTCTAACATTAGGAAAAAATGAAAAACAAAGGAGCATCGTTCTTAACACTGGAGTCAGTAATTATGAATTAAAAAAAGACTAATGCAGTGGCGACCAGTCATGTGATTAGTCTGTAAATATTGCAGATTATGAAAACACTAAATTATGATATAGCTTTTGACAAATGATTAAGAGTCAGGTTTTTATCGATCACTAGGAAGGCTTCAAGTCAATTTAATGAACATTTTAACCCAATTTCGCGTAATTATTGATTTATGAGCACCAAATTGTAATGGCTTTAATGCCCTGTAGCATACACATTTTACGTCATAGAGCAAAAATCCCATAACAAAAGTTGCTCGTCTAAGTACTCTCTATATACAGGTAAAATATTTCGGTGTTATTTATTAACACCCTGTATATACCCATACACATACTTATACACGAAGCAAGGAATGGGACATTTCGCTAAACTAAAAAGTTCCCTAATCGCCGTCTCAGCTAGGCTGTACCGAGTGTACTGTCCCAATATCACAAACATTACTACGTGCCGATTGAACTCAGCAGATGGCAAAGTAGCATATGGTTTACAAATGAAACGCCGGTGAGTTATCTCTTATGGGTTGATACGACAGTAAATACTTGGTAAACAGCTTGAAGTGATCGAGTGTGAAAGTATACACGGTGTGATAACACCAGAACTTATGCTGTGTACAACTTGTTCACTTTTTTATTTATTATTATTATTATTATTATTATTATTATTATTACTACGTATGCGATTAAGCCCATTAGGACTACGCAAAGTACTTAGAAGTGTGCATTTGCCTCCCTTTGTGCCCATAGCTCGTTTCACTATGGGCTTTCTTTCTCTTTTTAGATCACGTTGTTCCAGTCTTCTTCTTTAGTTTTTCCTCTTGGTCAACTTGCCATTTGTAAATTTTGGTCCTGAAGATTTCGCGGTTTTGAACATCTTCTGGTGTAATTCCTGCCCTGGTGTAATTCCTGCCAGTTTCAGATCGGTTTTGATTTCACTGGTCCACTTCATAGTGTCTATTTTCGCTTTACTCCTGTTTTCGTAGAATTCGACTGTTTGTTTTGTAAGTCTTTCTGGGTTCATTGTTTTAATGTGTCCGTATAATCTCAATCTGCATTTTCTAATGTCACTGTGAATATTATGTATTGTTTGATTTCCTGTTTGCCTCCGAGTCGGTATCGTCTGCGAGTTTTGGGCCTAGAATTTTTCTTATTATTTAAGTTTCATTTTCTCAATGTTTTTAATGTCTGCTTCCCTGTTCAAAATTAGTGTTTCTGATCCATAGATGCATTCTGGTTTAATGACTTAGTTTTGTGTACTTGGAGATAACATTTTTTGTTGTAGATATTTTGGGTAAGTCGATATGCAGTCTCCATCTTTTTGCATCTAATTTCGTTGGCTTTTGTTTCGATTCCATTTTCCTGAATTTTATTATTTTTACTCTATTATTATTATTATTATTATTATTATTATTATTATTGTTGTTGTATTTAATTCTATCCTACCATTTCCAAATCAGTTCCTAGTTATACCAAATCTAGGGAACAAAATGTGTATTGTATAATTAACTGCGAAGTCAAATGTACTTACATGCAATGAGCATCATTTTGAACACATTCCACGCTCTCATTGTGAACAGCATAGCTTCCTATTCAACTACTGTGTGTGTGGAACTTAACGTGGAACGATGATAAAATACGTGAATTAATTTAAGTGCTAATCAACGTTCTTCTGAATCAGCAGGAAACAGCCGCGATAACCAACTTTAAAGAGCTCCTTAAATAATATTAATTATCGTTGTGGTTCTGAAAAGAATAATAAATTTAGATTTTATTATGTTATTATTTTGCGTAGTGAAAGTGTAAAGGAGAGAGAATGGAAGATAATTAAAGAGAGGAAATGGAATTGTGTTCAGTTACAGATTTTTCTCCCAATCCACCTTACAACGTTCCTGATAGAATCAGAAAATTATACGTTTCCGGCTGAATGTGAATTTATTCGGACATTTTCAGTTTCATTTTTCCTTAAAATACAAACACAGGAAGAAGTAAAACTTGGCTAAGAATCCTAATAAATGTGCGATTTTGTAGTATTTGAGAACTTTTATTAAATTCTTGACTTATAAAGGAAAACAAAAGAATGATTTAAATAAATACATAAATATCATACTGTAAACACGTCCAATTTGAATTTGAAGTTGATTATTTCTAGGAGGTTGTGAATGCATCGAACAGACAACTATAATCTTATACAATTCTAGAGTGATGGGGAAAAGAGAATAAGTCAAAATACCAGGGTTTCAAGAGAGACAAATAACAATTTATTTCTACAGCATTGTTACAATATTTAGTTCAGTCCACCAGATATTTTTACACAGTAACTTATACTGTGTAAAAATATATGGGTGAGTTGATCTAAATAGCGTAACAAAGCTGTGAAAATAAATTGTTTTTTGTCTTTCCTGAAACTCTGGTATTTTGACTTATTCCCTTTTTTTCTATCTCTCTAGAATTGTTTCGATCTCTTTTCCATTTCGTGTTTGAGAATTTTATTAACAACTCCTTTGCTTAATTTCGTACCAAAGAACACTATATTGTAAGGGACCTGACAGTAACAACGAAAGAGTCGAAATTCTTCTTATGCCACTGCATGTTAGTTTGAATCTTTTCAGCAGCTTGCTTCACTGTCAGGCCTACGAGCTTCAGGTACTCTTCATTCTTCCTGAGAATCTCGTCAAACTGAAATAGAATAAGAAAGTCCAAGAATAAAAAAATATTTTATGAATATATACTTACTAAAATGTTGACTGATTTCCTTCTATCCTCTTCGTTTTCGTGGGGGGGGGGGGTATCATTCCTTGTAAATTTACTAATGCATTATGTCCATCCGAAAAAAACAGTGCCATCATTTCAATCGTAGCTATAACTTCTACAGGGGAAAAATTATTCTAGATTTCTATGCGTGGGTGTATGATAGTGTACACATAATGTGGCATAAATACGTTTGTATACAAAATGTAAGTGATTGTTACTGAACTACAAGCATAATAAAATTTACAGAGTGCCTACGACAAGCTATTTGATTCGAATATGTTAGACCTTTATCAGCGCATTAATATATTTTCGTCAGTATTAGGATGAAAATAGTTAGGAGAAAAAATTCCTCTGACAACGAGACTTAAACCTGAGACATTCGTCTGTGCTGACGCACTACAGACTGGGTTAATCAGATATTGTGGCACAGTGACAGATGGAATACTTTTCCTTTGTTTGTTTACCCTTAATATTAACCTCAATGAAAGACTTTAAAGTCATATTATATTAAAGAACACTTCATCGTAATTTTGTTAACGGGTTTCCATTGTATGTAGAACACTATCATTTTTATAGAACAGTTTGAAGTAGGGTCCCTTATAGTACGAACACATAAAAACCTTTGGTAAAGTCGACCATTAAGATGGGTTTCATAGCAGAACGATTTCAACTACCTTATCCCGAACTCTGGCTAGTTAGTAGTTCAGTTGGCAAAGCATCGGTAGGGAGAGCTGAAGGTCCCGGTTCGCGTCCTGGCACCAGAGAAGCTTCTTTCTTTTCTATTTTCAAGGTTTTAAAGATGCGAATATCAGATCTGAGGGCCCGAATTTCTATGTTATGGGGTGAAACCATACATGGAGTTTGTAAACCACCGAACAAATCTTGATAAGTTAAGTCCACCACACGGTCAGACTGGTAGTCCTCACTGCTCTAACTTAGCTTACGTAGTTTATGCGCAATCAAGTGCATGCCATTGTTTCTCCACATTTTCCAGCGTGTTTACACCAAATTTTGAAATTTAAGTTGAAACCAGAAAGTATAAAATTAGAATTAATTTTGGTTTACTTTTTTTAAAATTCTACTTCGCGTTACTTCTGGTATAGTTATGGGCCTAAGCATCAAGTTTCATTACCGTGAAACTCTGAAATTTAACCTCATACATCTTAAATTTCCAGTGTCAAATTATTCATATATACCCCTCTATTATCTCTAAGATTTGTGCAGTGTAGTTTGTAAAGGTTAGGCCGTGGATATTTTGCGAAGGGATTGATTTCTGCTAGGTTTAAAAAAGTTCTAAGACACTGATCTGCAATTTCAAAGAAATATTAATAGCCGTTTAAATTTTGGAGAATCTTGTATCATTTTTATATTACAAAAGAGGGCAATCAGATACATCTATGGAGCATCGTCTAGTCTAGTAGTAGTATTATAAACCACTTTTTATTCAATCATGTATATCGCTTTATTGGCAGTAGCCTATATTTCTTCATTTCTTTCCTTTAAGTGAGGAAAAACAACTTTTTTTCACATCTATGATATAGTCCACAATCAGGAAACACTGACTAATTCTTCCAATATGAATAAGAACAGAAGTAAATATGTTTTAACGAAAAATAGTATTACATTAACTTCATTGAAATCTTTCCATTGAAATATTTCAGAGGAGGACCAGATCAGCATTCGTAAACAGTCCTATAAAGAATCTAATGTTGGAAATGTATTCATTCACTATACTTGACAATGCCATGTATATTATTTATGTGTATGTATATATATCTATATATATATGTTTGCATGTGTGCGTGTTGTGTGAAAGGCTGAAATAATTATCTATTTATTTTGAAACCATCAATGGTTTTATGCTGGCTTCTTTCAATTTCTTAAAAGTTTACAGCTTTTTGTTTCCTTCAGTTTATGGTGTAGGCTATTTCAAATCACAACATTTTTAAAATTTTAAATCTTAAGAATAGATAAGTCTCATGAACCATACTTTGATTTCTTTCTCCCTCTTCCTCATATATAAATGGTATAAGAGAAAGTAACAAGATCCTTCATGCTTACCTCTTTCAAGTCTTTCTCCGAGTACATGTATTCAGCGATTGCGGAGATGTAACGGCCCAAACGGGTAGCCTTTGGTCCAAAACTGCAAAATATGACAAACATGTGGACGATAAAATACTTGCTGAGTCACGCGACAGTCTGACTAGACCCAGTGTTCGCCAACTGCCGACATAATGGCGTCAGGGCAAGAGTTGAGTATGCGGGCACAATAGCTCGAGCAAATAGTAAGCGAGAAGATTGGTTAGGGCAAACAATAGGTGCGGAGTAGCGATGGAGAGGGAATTCATATCCAATATCCGCCAGTACTTCACGCCTAAGTGCAGAGCCCTAATCCAACTGTTTCTCGTTCATCGAGCAAGGTAGCCCCGTAAAGTGACGTCACAGAGCATTCTGTCGGCGAACACTAGACCAGAACAGTGCTGCATCTGACACCTAGATTTTTACAATTGACAGCAATGAAATACTCACTATTCATAAAGACGGGGAAGATTCTCTGAAAGAAAATTCTTTGCTATGTCGAATCCTACTTCGTTTCCAGCCACACCACTGAAAACGGAAGTAATATCCTGTTTCCTGATTCCTGAGGTTTCATTCAGGGACCAGTGCAGGTACCTGTGAATAAAGAATATTACAATTAGGCGATATATCTATACCATATTAGTGAAAAGCAGACGATTGTTTAGTTACCTAATTGGCGATAACAAACGGTAAAATTCAAAACTGAAGACCTTCAATGACAGTGCAACCTAACAACTTACAGCCTACTGATCGACCTATCAAGTTCAATGAATGAATAAAATGATGAAATGGGCACTGTATAAGACTTCCACCTACTTAGATTCACTTCAGCCAGATGGCTGTTACCTCCTAATCCAGCAGGGATCTTGACAGTGGTGTAGTCCAAAAATTTTGACAAAGAGACTCTTAATTTTATTTTAAGTTTCGGGCTTAATAGAAGTGATTCATAAGAAACATTTATTAAAAATATTCCTTAATCTATGCAATAAATTTAATAAAGTCTTCGCTCATTTCAAAGTAAGGTAAACAACAACGAATTTATAGGCTGCTTTGATTGAAACCCGCATTACTTCTTTACGACAGTAAAATATTCTTTAAGACATAGTTCATGTTGTTTAATATAAATAATAAACTCCACCACGAGAACATTTGTATATACTCTCCAACTTTCTCTGGCCAAAGGCAGAATTGTCACATACGACGGTCGTTTGCAGAAACAAAACACAATTTAATGAAATATTTATTGCAAGAGATACAGCAAGTGTTCAGCTATTTTTCAACATATTTTCACCGGAATTGAAGTATTAGTCAAACCGTGTGACCAACTTTTTAATCCCTGTATCGTAGAAGTCTGCCGCCTGGATTTTGAACCAATGTGTGACAACCATCTCCGCCTCTCTTTTCATTCTCTGTCATTTCTTGAGGCGTAGGAAAAGATGGAAATAATTTGGATCGAAATTCGGGCTGTAGAGTGGATTTTTAAACACCTCCCAGCAAGTCTCCCGCACAAGTTCGGCTGGGAGGTGTTTAAACATCCACTCTACCGACCGGATTTTTATCTTTACCTACACCACAAGAAGTTACAGAGAATGACAGAGAAGAGGAAATGGTTGTCAAACGGTGGTTCAGATCCCATGCGGCAGACTTCTACGACACAGATATTCAAAAGTTGGTCCCACGGTGTGGCAAACATGTCGATTTCGGTGGCAGATTTGTTTAAAAATGGCTGAACACTTTCTGTATATGTTGCAATAAATGTTTCCATGAACGGCCCCAGGGAATCTTACTTTTTTTATGAACCTCTTAAGTAAATATATAAATAAAAAGGTAGGCCTAAATAGTCCCATGCACAAATGTGGGCACTTCTCTGATCAAATAGGTAAATAGAAAAATAACCTAAATGAATTAAAATCATGAAATTAGAGCATATACACATAGAGGCAGAAGGTATAGGCTACGCTAATAAGTAGGGACCGGATTTTTAGGTTTTTAAAAACACTGTTTTAGGTTTTCCATCAGGTGAAATAGTTTTTTAGGTTTTTTGTCCAAAATATCGTTTGCGGGTAGAATAATTGGTTTAATGAATTTGAATGTGCTACATAGGAATCAATACATAATTAACACGTCTTCTTAAAACACAGTGTGACCACTCAGTATGAATAACAAGACAGTACTAAAGGCAAACAAACGCTTTAAAACACAGAAATCTATATCTTTGTTCATACACGGCAACAATGGTTGTTCGTAAGAATATTTTAAAAGGAATACGCCGGTACTCTACACTTCCTCTCTTGATACAGTCCATCCTAGACGACAATGGGATGAACGAAACGCTGGTGGTATTAATTTCAACCCGACAACAATTATTGTCTCTCCGCAAAATATCGATTCCTCAACTGACAAACAAAAAATACAAAAAAGTAGCCTAAATTAGATATTTTAGGTTTTATATCCCGTTTAGGTATGTTTAGGTTTTTATAACCCATTTAGGTATTTTTAGGTGCCACAGAATTAATGTGGGTGAATCCTATGGACATGATTCGAAAAAGTGTATGAGCGCTTTTTGTTTTGGAAGCAAGGAAAAAAATAGGTAAAAACCTAAGAATCCGGTCCCTACTAATAAGTAAGCTTCAGCAGAGGGTATAAGGCGTATATCTACGTGTACCTTCGATTACACCATTGGATTTGGAAATAGCCAGATACTTGGTCTCCCCATCGAACTTACCTATACAGAAGCCAGGGCTCCCTAGTGCAGCTGAGTGTGCCGAGAATTACGTTTTTCTCAGTACCGACGTTGGAGTTGAGGAAGCGCTGCCACATGAAGTTCCACTCATTCTCTCCACCATGCTTAATAGCAATGCAATAGACGATAGATCTCACGTCTTGAGGAATAGGGTTGACCTCATCGGGGTCAGGCATATTCATCCAGGATTTGAATAACTCGCTGGCCTGTTCAACGCAGTCTCCTAGCTGCAGCTTACATCCCCAAGATATCGCCAAGTTATGCCTCTTTATCTCTTGCAGGTCCTTGAGGTCCTCAACTTGTCGTATTTTCCCCACTTGCTTATATAGTGGAGTCACCAGGTTACGCAGATAATCCTACACAAAGTAGAAATGTTTATAAGATACTGTACGCTATGAAGAAAGCTGATATAATAATTACACTTATATGACTTTCTCTGTCCTAAGGATAGGCAATGAAATTATTTTGCTGCACATTCCCACATGCAGAAAGTGCGCATTTAGTTGTTTCAGCATCATCCAAAGTTGTATTGTTCACAAGACAGTACTTAGATACCTGATATCGTGCAAGAGGTGACAATATGCAACTAATAAAGACCTGAGTTTGTGGAAGAGATGACAAACTTATAACTACCAAATTCCTGAGTTTGACCAAAGCTGTGTTTGAGGAAGAGATGCCAAACTTATAACTACAAAATAATTGAGTTTGTGAAAGAGGTGACAAAATTATTATTACCAAATACCTGAGTTTCTGGAAGAGACTATGATATTTATTTGATCTGATGGATCAGTTTAAGAGAGTCAGATTATTTATCATCCAGAAGTTCAGGCAGAATTATGTTCCAAATACCGAATTCTACTCTTGTTATTTAGTAACTGTTTGTTTTGGAAAATTGTAATACATTCTTATAATTGTAAGGTTGTTTACCCTAAACAATCCGTATGATAGTGTTCTCCTTAGCATCCTGTTCAGATGTCTAAAATTGGAGAAGGCAGCATGCCAAGGCAGATATTCATTGTCACGTTCAAGATAATTGACTAGATTAAGTGCAGTCTTATATGGAAGAGCACCGCTCCAAGCTAGATCCATAGAATCCTCCACGAGCTGAACTCTGTAAAAGGATAAACTTTCATTATTTTTGTAAAATTCTAAATAGTGATTAAACATGTTGAAAAGTGTCTCATTCACATTTGTTGAAATTCCAAGACATTAAAGGGCTATGTAAATATTTTTATTCACATTTATACTTGTACGTTATGAATAACTGGAAAATGAGCTGAAATTTGTGTGGGTTGTAATGTTAAATCTATCTCATTATATTAGTGTAAGATACTTTAACACAAAATCTTTAAATTTATTTATCAAAACCTAGAGATTTATACTTAATTTCAGCATAACTATTTATGCTGTCATGTTGTGAGCTCTCTTTTGAAGAGTTGATTTCTCTTAGATCAAATTCTGATTCTAACTCATAATTGAAATTTTTAAATTTATTCGGATTAATGCTTAAAGGATAGGAAATTATCCTTTGTTAAAAAGAAACCAGCAAATACCCTGAACAGAACTAGGTTTCTGGTATAACCTAAATGGCTCATGAGAAATGAGGTATTTAAATCGCCAATTTTGAGATTGAATGCTGATATAAAAATATATTAATTTCAAATCATCATTCAACGTTTTGTTCATTGATATATGTTATTTAACAAACGTATATAACAAAAATTATAATTTTTAAGGACAAAAAATAGTATGTTTTCCCGTTTAGGCGTGCATTTATTATCCCCACCTGCCCACTTGTATAAAAATATCAGATCTTTGCATGTCTTGATGTTATAAGCAATTGAATCAAGTATGGTAACCGAGAAAGGCCATCTTCAATTAATTTCACAATTGAATACGTTCTTGTTAATAGGTGGCGTTGGATGCGCATAGAAACAAAAATTCCAAATATTACATATATATTTATTTTAAAGATTTAGTTTTTGAATGTATACGAATTTATAAATGTGCATTCAGTTACTTAGCTAATTTTTCCGGAGCATTTGTCAGAAGAGGCGACGTTTGAAAGCTTTACCCTGTTTACTAGTGTTAGATAAATCAGCTAATATACCTGTTCAAGAGGCCTATGCTTGTGTATTTGTCACTGTTGAGCGTTTGCGAAATCAAGTCCCAATTCTTCTCGTCATAGTTCATTCTGTATAAACCTGTAAAAAAAAGTTAAAGTTTACTACTGAACTATTTATAGGGAATGGTTAAATCGAGATTAATCTAATCTTACCTTCTATCTTCGTATTGAATATCAGCCAGCCGTCCTCCTTAGGAAGTCCTCCTATCTCGACTTCCGAAGAATTGCATAGGAGCCATGACTTGGGCCTAGTTGTTTCGAAATCATGTTCGACTTGTGTGGTGTAGGTGAGTGGCACGATCCAGCAAGAGTTGTCTTCACTTTCTGAGTTGTCCTTCGAGCGAGGAAAGAAGCGTTTCTGTAACATATTTAATGATTAGTGGCAGACTTTGTCTTACATCTTCAGTAGGAAAACCTACTGACTACTGAACGGAAATCGACCCGGGTTTTCAGCTTTTTACGCTGACGCTTAGACCACTAGGTCCCACAGGACATATCTAGACCCATTCCAAATCTTCCTCTAGTTCTTTTTTGACCAAGGTATAATTTATATGTTTGCACATCTACGTGTACGAAGGTTGCATCGAACTGTATAGCTTATTTTATTGGAGGTTTTAAGTTAACCAAATTTTAAGTGGTTTTAGTCAATGGCATGTTTTCAGTCTTATCTTACTGAATATATACTGGTATATACCGTATTGTAATCTACAGAGGAATACTCAGGAAATTGTTGTTTTCAAATGAATTTCTGCCCGGGAACTCTCGAGAGTATAAATATGCAAAATTCGGGAAAGTATGACAATTGCATAGGTATTGTGCAAGCTTGCAATGTTGGAAGGGTGAACGGTTAGGTTGACTAAGCATGTACTATAGAAAGAGGGTGGGTGAATGTATCACGAGATGGCAAGGATCATGCGAAGGATGCGTTCAGGTATAATCGGGTGTGGTGAAAGGGAATACATTTCATACTGCTTTTACAATGAAAGCATGTTCAAATAATCTCCATTTTATATTATACTAACAAATCGAGGGCTTAGAGTCAGACAACGTTAACTCCAAAAATGACTTTTTCAGTTAAAGGCATTTTTATTATCACAAGTACCATTACTTTCTATCACCAGATTCTTAGTTTGATATTTCCAATAGTTTAAAAGTTTTCGGGAGATAACGTTTTGGTTTTTAGTAACAGTTTGGAGTCAGAGAACTTCAACTAGACTTAACGTTCTCTGTCCCTAACTTTTCGCTCGTTTCAAAGGCTTCAACACGAGATAGCGTTCTCTGACTCTAACATTTTATTTTAAAATGCGGAGTTATCGCTGGATGTATATACTATTACATATTCAATTTAATGATTCACCTTACCAACTGCTCTCAGTTTATTTATTTACGTTTATGTCCGGGATGACGGAAGCGATTGAAGTTTTTTTTTCCACGTATGCTTTGATTTTCTGCCATAGTTAATTGTTGACAGCTTACTTCTTAACAACAGCTGCAGTAGTTGTAAGGCAGTGTATAAAAATTAATTGTATCATATTCACTTAGGATTGATTTGGCTGCAGTTCAGGTTTTGCGAGGTTTCTAAGCGTAATAAATTATTGCAGTAAGAGAGTGTATTTTAATGAAGATAATATGTACAGCAGGGGAAAATTGTTAGTTTACTTAGCCCTACGAGAATCATCTGGAAGATCATATGCAGAACAAAACATTCTACAACAGCAGTCCTTGCCCATCACTAAATACAGGCCTTTCTAGCATCTTGGAAGACTGGACATGCCATGATGCATTACACGATGCTTCAAGCTGTAGTTGTTACTACTACTAGGCCTATTATTATTATTATTATTATTATTATATCATTATTACTATTATTAATATTACCTATGTACTAAATTACACATTATTATATATAGCCTATATAATTGGCGTACAATGTTATAAATTATTATTTTATTAATTTATTATTAAAATTACACTCTTATTGTTCAATCGAGATAATGATGTCTTATTTCCAGGGGCCTATTGCTGTTCCTATCACTGCTCACTTGCCGTTTGATTCAGAAGAAAATCCAACATATGTGCCGGTAACAGATAAAGATATTTCTGCATCTATCAGAGAAAGTAATAGACAAACACAGAAAAAAAGAAAGAAGAAAGAAAGAAAAAAAGAAAACGTAATCCCTCAAATCCTACCCAACATTGACTCCAGTAAGCCAGTCTGGTCCTTCTACAACAGTCCCTGTTCAGCATGACTTAGAATCTGTTGTGGTAACTAGTTTAAATAGATCAGCAGTCGATGGAGAAGTAAATATTGATCATCCTAATGAAAATCAAGGAAAGAGAGAGAAAAATGCTAATCCCGGCAACTAGGAAAAAAAAACAAACGCAAGAAAAATACAGCTGCAGGCATGCCTCATGGATCAACTACTAGTGACAGGGAAACAAGAGTTAAGGGTTTTATTAAAAACGACTGTTCAAAATGTCCTAGAACATGTAATTTATTCTGAAGAAGTCAGACTTGAAATTCATATGAATTATTAGAATATTGAAAGTACTGACAATAAAAGACAGTATATCCGAGGACTAATACGAGTAGATGTACAAGAAAAAGCATGTATCAAAACAAAAAATAAATCCAAAAGAAAATGTTCTAGGTTTTACTACTTGGTAAAAGGTAATGAGAGAAGGCAGATACGTCAAGGGTTCTTTTTAGCTACTTTTAATATTTCAAACAATGGTAGACAATGTTTTAAAAAAGAGTGATGATTAAAATTTTGTAAGTAAGTATAAGACAGCTGAGAACTTTATGTGGCATGAGGGGATAGCTGGCCGTGGAGCATCAGAGGTGGCATCATGTTTGTTGAATCGTTTGAAAATAATCCAAGACGGGAAGAATATTTGCATCATGTCTCACAGTTGTCACGAATAAAATAAGAATGCTATCGATTCAAATGTTTGTTATATGCTGTCAATTTAGATCAAATATTTTTTGAAACAGGATATTCCCAAATGGAGTGTGACACTATTCCCGCCCACACAGAAAATGCTAGCAAAGTGATAGATATATTCGATCCTTCGGGTTGGTATGCTGTGGTCAGAATGGCGACAAAGCAAAGTTATTTCCATGTTACAGAAGTGGAGCAGAAAGGCATTTATGACTTCAATGACTTCCATAAATCTGTGATTAAAAAAAAATGATACCAATGGAAATAGCGTTAGACGGCTAAATATTGTATGCTTTTAGTATAGAAAGAAAGAAGAGAACATATACTACAAATATGACTCCATTCAAGAAGGGTTCCACAAGTTTGCAATACAAAGAAGGCTATCTTGGAATTTCTCAATTGAACACATTCAACTGAAGAGAAAATATCATGGTTTGATAAAATTGCAAGCAGAAAAATGGAAAGACCCGAAAGACCTACGTGGCAAAAGTATAATCCCGTGTACATACCATATTTTCTAAAAAACGTTTATTTGAAGGCGAGGAAGTGGTACAGGTGAAGAATCAAAGGCACAACGAAGGAATACCAAGACTGCTTGTGTAGTAGCCTATCTGGTATTAGTTATATAGAATCGCAACTTTCATTGCAGTGTCCAGTCAATAGGCATAATTTATTTTTCCCTAATAAATTTTAATGGGCACTACTATCAGTATTATAAGATTTTTTCTTATTAATAAAATTACAATATCAGTATAGTGTTACTGTTTCGTGCAACGTTAACTCCTGTCACCTGATGTTACAGTTTAGAGTCAGAAAACGTTATCTCCGAAAATTATTTATTTTCATTACAGCAAACAGTGGGATTACATTTAATCATACGTCATTATCTTCCGGCAGAATTATTCTATGTGTGGTAAAAGTTTTAAAGTGTTATCTTCATAAATAAGTAAGTTATCGATAGATAAACAATGATAACAACCTTCTTTTCGTCCTCCTGAAAAGTTGCGTTTTTGGAGTTAACGTTGTCTGACTCTAACCCCTCGAAATAGGCCTAATGATTTTTTATCTTGAAATTTTATCATTTTCATGTAGACTAGAGTACCTGCACTAAAGACGCGCTCTGTTTCTGTTGTGAAATGACTGTCCCTACACAGTAACGTCAAATACAATCTAGACCAATACAGGACACTTTGCGATATATCGGGGGACAATATTTTGAGCACCATCTAGCGGCCCAACCTGCTACTACTGAATACAATTGCAGTATCTAGATACATATATGTTAAACAGTTTTTAATAGAAGAGCCGAAATAGCCAGACTCGGCATGTTATGTATAAGGGGTATCTACCTAATGGCTCAGAATAGCATATTACAGTTTATATATGTTTTGAATATATTAATTTTGTCCCAAGTTTCTAGGTTGTGCCACCAGGAGTGCTGCAAAATCTGTCCCCCATTTCTCTACCAGTAAGTGTCCGGTATTGTCTCTATAGTATTTGGTAACGTCACACTAAGTACATATCAGGTTAAACCTTTGTGTTCAATCCCTGTACAGACATTGCAAACTTGGTAATATGTTATTAGATACATTTATTTTACGATGGGAAATGTTCCTCGTCATTGTAATACTTTTGAGTTGACAAACAACAGCTTCACGATATTATAATTTTTCTATCTATCGTTCTGAAATGTAATTTAATGTGAATGGCCTCTGAGTTCTACATGTATCATTTTTTATACGACTGTCAATTTGTCTTTCATTAAAATTAAGCATTTCCAGATGACAGAATTGGGCGAGACCGTCTGCATGCACATTTAATTTAACATCACATTACAATTAAAAGCAAGTTTGCAGTTGGCATTTCTGCAAACAATACAATACCTGCGTTACCACCGCTGTACCATTTTGATAAGCTCGATTCACTTGAAGAACAGGATACCCAGTTTGAAGGGTCCAAGTGTCCATAATCATCTTGACATTCATGTCGAGGGGCAGTGTGTTAGCTTTGTGAGCTTCTTCTGTCAAACTACCCCACAGGTCATCCTGCTCCGCGTTGCCGAATTTGTGTTTTTGTAGGTAATGACTGACTCCACTCCTGAACACTTCTTCTCCCAAAAACATGTTCATCATCCTCAACAGGAAAGACCCTGCAGTATAATTAATTTACATTAATATAGATTCAAGTGATTTTTCGAAGTAAGTCCTTCTGTGTTTTAATTATAGGCCTAAATTATTGTAATATGTAAATAGTGGCTTCATATTTTCAAGTGGATGAACTTTACTTTCATAAATGTTAAAGCAGCACTGCTGATCTGTCTTCATGTATTCAAATACTATTTTGAGATGCTGGAAATACATAAATTATCACTATACACATAAGTCTATCATTATGAAATCACTTTTCAGTTTACTTAGAAAAGAAATACAATTTATCGCTAATTTTAAGAATTTTGAAAGCTAAACTGTGATGGAATACACTAAATTCTCACAACTCGTACAAAAGGGATCTATCCGAAACAACAATAATCTTTCATATCGAAGGGGAATGAAGTTGTGAATAGGCAAGACGCACACATCACAGCTTGATATTAAAATAGAACCTTAACTTTAAAATTAATAAGTGCCAGAATGGTACTTTATGAGATTGTGTGGTGGACGGGAAATGCATATCTGTCCGTCCGTCCGTCCGTCCGTCCGTCCGTGTGTTTGTACGCGGGATAACTTGAATACGCTTTATCGGATTTTCATTAAACTTGTTGTACGCATTTAAAACGTCCATGAAGTCTATTGATTTTGAACCAAATCGGTTGACTAGTACCGGAGTAATGCTAAATTTAGTGCCTATTTTATGGAAATATATGACAGAATTTATCAATTGAAAATCAGTTCTCATGACAACTTATTGTTTTACAGTGTTCATATACGGCTTTGGAAGTTGCCATACAGGTAGCTGTGACAAATAACACCACCCACATATTCCTTCACATATGCTTATCAAACTTTGGACCTTTATTCTTCCGTAAGTCCTGCTTAATGAATCGATCTGGAGCTTAACTCGGAAATCAATCACAAAAATAACTTTCTTTTTGCATATCATAATTGCAGTAATCACTGATTAAACAAAAGCATTCTGGCACTTTGTTATATCAGTTTACCTGATATTATTGTAATAGTGTGTTGTATGGTCGGAACTAATAACATTTATATTATTCACTCTTTATTGTGAATTACATACTTATCCAAGGAGCATATTATATATTTTGGAGAATTCTTACCCTTTTTGTATGAGATAGCATCGAAAACTTGACTGATTTTGTTGGCCTGATCTATTGGAGCGTAGACGGGATGAGATGATGAAAGAGCGTCGAATGTGAACACAGTCAGAAGTCCTTCCACAGCGTCGAGGTCCTTTGCCTTCCAATCAGGCTCCACATGATCTATCCCGAGGGTAGACACATAAGTTGCAAAACCTTCGTTAAGCCAAAGATCGGTCCACCACTTCATGGTGACGAGATTTCCGAACCACTGGTGAGCCAACTCATGAGCTATCACGCTTGCGATCCTCATCTTGGCATTCTGAGAGGATACCTTTGGGTCGTAGAGTAAGGTGCTCTCCCGGTATGTGATGAGACCCCAATTCTCCATGGCACCAGGACCGAAGTCAGGGATTGCGGCCATGTCCTGTTTAGGTAGAGGGTATTGAGTATCGAAATACTTCTCGTAAAAATGGAGAACTCTTGGTCCAATATTTCCTGTTGACACAAACTTAATTAAAATCTGAGTGTACAGAAGAAAGTTGCAACTTTATTCCTAGGTGCAAGATAATGACTCTCATTGTAGGAAACTTCTTAAATGAACCAATTAAAAAAAGTTATCGATGTGTAAATTTCTAAGTGTCTAATTAAAGCTATATGAAATTTAGTCTTCAGATGTTTATTACTGGAGACAGATTTATAAGCAAAATAAAACAGTAAAATGTTTTCACGGAAAATGTAAGAAATAAGCACAAAAATAAGCAAAAACAAATTACATGTATATCAAATAAATTATTACTTTCGTAGAAGATCATCTCGCGTTTACTGCTGTTATGTAAGGAAGGTCATCTGAATTTTTTTCTTGTAAGAACCTCCTGTGGTTGTCAGTGAAGAGTGAATTGTAAAGTGAAAATGTATTTTCACTATTGTAGGATGTTACAGACGCATGTGAAAAACAAAACTGTTTTTCTTCGATCAATTCCTCTTCAATATATATATATATATATATAACCGAAACACCTTTTAGAAATTCGACAGTTTTTTTTATAACCAGGATATTTCATTAATTTTATTTGCTGGTAAAGGAAAAGAAACCGTTGTTAATGACATCTAGGAGTGAAGTAAGCAATTTTAATGTGACAGTTTTGAGTAAAATTGCTATTTTAACTCGAAAACATAAAATAAGCAAGTAAAACAGTTTTTCTCCCAGCATAAGCAAAATAAAGTTAAACATAAGGGTAATACATGTCGCCCCCGAGCTCCCCTTCCACTCAATAATAAAAGACCCTTGCACTAAACATAATATTTCACAACTATAAATCACAAAATAATATTTCATAATAAAAAAATACCCTTGCACCAAAAATAATATTTCAAAATTATAGGAGTAGGAGTGGGGGACTTGGGGGCGACAAGTAGTACCTAACCTATTTCCTCCAATCACAAATGTTATTTTCACTAAAAAACATACATAAGCTCTCTCTTCCCTTATTATACACTCACTTCCCTGAGGAAGGCCCCAGAGATGTCAGCGTCCGAAAGCTTGGATGCTATTATATCCTTTTCCTCGGCTTATAGCCCTTGAAACCGTCATTAATAATCAGCGCCGAGAAAGCCTGAAGACTTTATTGAAGTTGTTAGTTAACTGTTCTCAATGTTTATTCATAAAATAACCATACGTCTGCTCATTAAATTAAGATCTCTGGGAAACAAGTAGCCTATATGTTCTAGGCGCAGCCGCAGATTTGTCAAAATGTAAGAAATCTAGTACGTTATTTTTTAAATCGTCCATTAGATAAGCAGCTCACAATAAACTGAATGCTTATCTCTTGAACACCTTGAATAGATTAAATTAAAAGCTGAACTGATTTCTACAGTTGCTTAAGTTAGTGCTTACAGATTTGTAACATTTTGGTTTGTGCATATGGAATCTAATTAATCGAAGGCCTGATAGTCTTATCTCTACCAAGCTAAATAAATATAACTTATTATCACCATTATCATAATCATTTCTATAACCTAATATTCAAATATAGTATTAAAATCAATACAGAACAATTCCCATAAAAATATATATTATTTCGAACACCATAAACAGTTCTTAAGTTTTGTGATTTTCTTTCTAAGAAAGGTTCATAACAGTATTTTTTATAAAAACATTTCATACCTGCATATTCTGTTTGGGGCAGCGCTTCCGATCGCGACCAAATACGAAATGTTACATTGTTTGTGCCCTCAATGGGAGTGGACACTCTGTACTGGAAATCGGAAACCATATAGGCCACCAAATATGTCGACATACGTTCAGAAATCTGGAAATGGTCCCATACCCATCCTGGACGTTCATTCCTGTGACCATAAATATGCAATAAGCCTTCCAAACCACTAATTTATCTACACATTGCTAAGGCAACTTCTAAAATGAATTAGCGTACTTTAATAATGGAGAATGCAATTAGCAGAGTTTATCATCGTAATGTAAAATTTTAATTTTATACCTTAGTTTCATTTAAGATTATATTCCAAGACCCAATCATAATAATTTAGATATATATTTATATATTATATATCATATATTATATATTATCATATATTATATATCATATATTATATATCATATATCTTAATTTACATACATATACACAATTGTATTTATAATTATTTGTACAGGTAGGGGGAAAAAAAGCGGACCGACTAAAATATCTATCTTGCCGATATGAGCCACTGCGCATGCCTAGCGGCATTCACAGGATAGCAGGGATTGTAGATGTAGATGTAGATGTAGTTATCTCGTTCTGTAGATCCTGTGTTGAGTGGGACTCAAGGATATAGAACACGTCAGATTACAATATACAAGCAAGTAATAAATAATGATATATAATATACTACACTATAAACTTATTCAAACTGGAAATACTCATCCATATTGTAGAAGGTGTGAGTAATTAAAAATTTCTTGAGAGATCCTTTGAAGGATTTGCTTTTTCTTTGAATACATAATAATTTAATGTTGTTTGGAAGCTTATTGTATATCTGTATTGCGGAGTAATAAGCGCCATTCTGAAAAAGTTTTAATGCATTAACCGGTCTATGTAAATCATTCCTGTTTCTAGTAATATGTTCATGAACACTGCTATTAGTTTGGAATCTCTCAATATTATCTACCATATAACACATAACAGAGTATATATACTCCCCTGTGAGAGTGAGGACTTTTAATTTTTTAAAGAGCGGTTTGCATGATTCTCTCCTTTTCTTTCCACACATTATTCTAATTGCTTGCTTTTGTAGCTTAAATATTTTATCCCTATGGGTCGAGTTACCCCAGAATATGATTCCATACTTCATTATCGAGTGGAAATTTGCAAAATACACCATGCGTAAGGCATCCTGTTTTAAAACCTGATTCAGGACTCTTAAGGTAAAGCATGCTGAACTTAGTTTTGGAATTATCATTTCAATATGTGACTTCCAGTCGAGATGTTGATCAATTTGTAATCCTAAAAATTTGATATTACTAATTTCTTCTATGCTTTGTGTTTGGTAATTAATTACAAGGTTTTGGGTACATCTTTGTTTTGTTCTGAATTGAATAAAGTGGGTTTTTTTCGATATTAAGCGTCATTTTATTGGCTTGGAACCATATATTTAATTCGTGAAAAGCCTTTGTAGCTACTCTTGCCAGTTGTTCCTGGGATTTTCCTGTTACAAAAACACTAGTGTCATCCGCGAAAAGCAATACCTTTGTTTCGTCACTTAAGTTATGTGGCAAGTCATTGATGAAAATTAAAAATAGCAAAGGTCCTAGTATTGATCCCTGTGGTACTCCACTTCTAACTACTCCTAGATTAGATTTGTTTCCATTTATTACCACATTTTGAGTTCTTTCAGACAGGTATGATTTGAACCAATTCAGTGTTAAATTATCTATTCCATAATGTTCCAATTTTTCAATTAATAGTTCATGATTTATACAGTCGAATGCTTTAGCTAAGTCACAGAAAATTCCCAACGTATATTTCTTTTTATCTAGCGCTTCCAGTATTTCTGTGGTGAGTTTAAATGTAGCATTTTCAGTAGACATGCCACTTCTAAAACCAAATTGTGATGGTGTAAGTATATTATTCAAATTAAGATAGTAAACTATGCGGTTATATACAACTTTTTCGAATACTTTTGAAAATGAAGTTAAGAGCGATATAGGCCTGTAATTTGATGGTAAATTTTTGTCTCCTTTTTTAAACAGGGGCTTGACAATTGCATGTTTCATTCTTTCAGGAAATATTCCAGTTTCTAGTGAACAGTTAAATGTATGGCTAAGGGGTTTACTAAGTTCCGAACAGCAACTTTTTAATAGCTTATTACTTATGTCATCCCATCCAGATGAGCTTTTACTTTTAAGCAATTTTATTATATTTTCAATTTCTACAGAGGAAGTCAGTGTGATTTCAAATTTATGGTTACAAATTGTAGATTTTGTCAGAAGGTCTATTGCCTTGACACTGGTATTGTTAGTGGGAACACAATTCTCTGCAATATTTATGAAGTGGTTATTAAATGCATTTGTAATATCTGATAGATTGTCTAGTTTCTTATTTTTGTATATTAATGACGTACAATCACTTTTTTCCTTTGCTTTCCCTGTTTCATTTTTTACTATATTCCATACAGTCTTAACTTTGTTGTTTGATTTATTAATTATTTGTGAAAAATACCTGCTCTTTGCTTCTTTAATGACCTTTTTAAGCACATTGCAATATCTTTTATAATACACTTTCTGAGTTTGATTGTTACTGGTTCTGAATTGTAAATAGAGCTCTCTTTTTTTAGCACATGATATTTTAATACCAGGGGTTAGCCATGCTTTATTATTTAAATTAGGTATTTTAGTAGTTGTCTTTTTTGGAAAGTTGGCCTCAAAGTGTCGCAACACGATATTTAGAAATTCATTTAATTTACTATCAACAGTGTTATAGGTAAATATAGTTTCCCAATTTTCATTTGCAAGATCTTGTTTGAAACTTAAAATTGAAACATCATTCATTACTCTGATAATATTACTACGGGCATGTTTGCTAGTCGGATATGCTTCAGTATTGTTTAACATTACCATCTGAGCATCATGGTCTGATAACCCATTTATTATTGGGATTACTTCAAACTTCAAGTTTTTTTCTTTATTTAAGAATATATTATCTATTGTTGTTTGAGAGTTGTTTTGAATTCTAGTTGGGAAGTTCACTATGGAGTCTAGATTATAACTACCTACTAAGGACAGAAGTCTTGCCTTATTTTCACTATCAGTTGACATGTCTACATTAAAATCACCACACAGTATCATATTTACACTATTATTATATAGTGAATTAAGAACCTTTTCTAACTGATTGATAAAATAGTTGTAATTACCTGATGGTGCTCTGTAGATTGTTATTATTACAAACGTGTCATTGTCAGTTTCCACTCTTGCTGAGCAACATTCGAAATCCTGTTCCTTGCAAAAGGAACTGGTGTCTATATCATTAAAATCTAAGTTTCTTTTGATAAAAATACTCACACCTCCACATTTTTTGGAACGTCTACAAAAATTTGAACATAAAGAAAAATTATCAATTTTTAATTGTTCCAGCTCTTTTTCTGCACAGTGGTGTTCTGTCAAACAAATAACTTGAATTTTCTGTAGATTAGAATTAATTGAATCCTGAATTGCTAAGTTGAATTCTTCAATTTTATTTTCAAGTCCCCTGTATTGAAATTTGTTCTAGTGTCGACTGTTGACTTGGCCCATTTCGAAACCCATTAGAGGTAATGTAAGAGGGTCGTAACTTGAGCTATAGCGTCACAATTATCTGTAAATATCCTCATATTTGGGGAAATCCTTCCCCCATCAGCTACAAGAGTCGGTCCGCTTTTTCTCCCCTACCTTTACATCATTATATAAGTTACTTATTTCAGTATTTAGTAAATATTATTGTTCGTTCTTAATGAACTGTAAAGGTCATAGTTCCAAATTTATTAATAAGGTAATTATTAAAATAATAAATGCGCTTATAAATACATTTTAAAAGAAAACTCGTAAATATCAGCGTACATTTAAAATGTCGGTAGCTAGCGCTCGTTTTGTTAACATTGTACGGCGTTTTATGTTTTTTGAATCGTAAATTAAAAAAGGAAAATAATTTCAGTTCGCTTGTCCTTAGAATAGTAATAAAAATCTGTTGTAACTGGATATTTAGCGGAATTCAGACTCTTTTGGTTGGCAACAATTTGTTTGGAAACAAATGACATATCAAACAAACGAAGCTACGTTTTAAAGTGGCTGAAAATATTAAATCGTAATACAATCATAAAGAAATTTATACCTCGCTTGTAATTATAGAATAGGCAAATAATGAACTAATCTGGAAAACTCCTTCGCTATGATACAGAATTGCACACCTTGAATGAATGGGGAAAAAATGAACTTGTAAGTGCCCTCGTTTTGAGCGAAACTATATATTGTGTTTGACTTACGATTGTGCCTTGTCAAAAATCATCTAGCTTATGGACCAAAGGTTTATTTCCGAAATAGTTATTTATGTTATTTTGAATTGTAAATTATCAATAAGTACACGATAAATAGTAGTAGTAGGAATAACAGTATCTGTAGTGGTTAAAATGAATGAAAAGGATAATTATTAATTTGTATGTAAGGGGAGAGAACGACAGTGGCATCTGGTGATATCCTCCATAATCTCTATAATGTGCTAGTTGGCCTACTGTATTTTTTATTTTACCATAACGGGCTCAGCCCGTAAAATGAAACTTTAGGCTACATAGACGGCGAGAATTCTGTTTACGATTCAAAACAACATAAACATTTTATCAGTAGTGGTTTCACGTGGGGCAATATTATTTCGTCTTCTCCTTTGTGAATCCAAAATAAGAATTCTTTAATTAATTCTTCTACTATATGTTTTACTAAATAAGTTATTTATTTTAAATTTCATGTACTTCCTGAAGATATTTTAATCATTTAATTCAAAATTTTTAATTAGTAGGTCTACTCGTTTTTAATTTCTGTCAATTAATTGATTTGGGTATAAATTATGCTGTTTTTATTCTATAATTATTCTGCTCTACGCATATTAAGGTATTGTTTGTCTATCTTTCATTAGCATTAGTTATACGCAGAACATACTTTTATTCATTATTCTTTTATTTAAACATTCATCCATCCATCCATCCATCAATCTTTGTATAACTGTCATTCCATTAATATATCTATTTAATATCGTTTAAATTATAAAATAATTTTATTTCATGCCAGAATATATATATAGTAAATAACTATTACAATGTTTTTTCCCCTTGGTAAAAGCTTTCATACTTACATGGGCTCTGTGAAGTTAATGGGCATGTTGCTTACACTGTTTAGATTTTTCTCATGTCCCAGACTTAAGAGAAATCGAGACTTGAATTCTGGCTCGTCGAAACATGGAAAAGCCCTACGTGCATCTAGAGCTTCGAACTGAGTCACTGCCAGCCATCTGAGAAAACAAGAGCATAAAAACTATTAAAATATTACTTTTTTAACAAATTGTTTAAATAGTATCTTAAAGAAACATTGAAGTGTGTCGTTAATAATTTTCGCATCCTAGAAACACTTATTTTTAATTAGATCAGAACTGACTGACTTTTATTTTTATTTTTCCGTGGGTATTACATCAGAATTCCATTCCTCTCGCTCATTTATAGTTAATTTATTTAAACTATAAATGCTATATATAGTTTTTTTTAAAAGATTAAGTATATGAAGAATGGCACTTAACTAGCTGGTGAAGGCCTTTTACAAAATTAGAACATATGAGGTTTCGAGGGGTTAATATGTTAAAAAAGAGGGTCTAACAATGCTTACGTTTTCAAATTAAATATTGAAATTAAGTTACAATATTGATACAAACTCCTATGCTTAACACCGACATAGAAAATCAAATCACACTATGAAAGTATTATTTCAATATATCAATGTTTTGTATGAAATAAAAATTGCAATTTTGAACCCCTAATATGTTTCCCATCTGCCTTGTATGCGAATTTCAAATGTGCTGTTGGGAAAACTGTTTATTCTAACGTAATTTGTAATTTCTTACTATTATTATTATTATTATTGTATCTCCAAGTGTTTATGAACCCTATTTTGCCAGAAAAGGCATGTTAGGGTTATAGCTTACACAGCAATATATACAGAAATTAATACTAATATTCCGAATTATGAAACATGATGCGCCTTTATGTTTCAAAACAAAATAATTCAGGATAACTATTTTCCTTCCGACAGCAATGAATGAATTGGACTCTGTCCCGTAAAGGGATTGTTGTTAGCATTTAGATAAAAGAGGCAGTTTTCTGTTAATATTCATACTTGTACTGTTTGTAATTAATCCAATCCTTTAGGATTTCCTATATGGAATTAACGTTTTGGTTTAATGACTTATTTCCTATGCAACCACAGAAGTCGTGCTTACCATTTTATTTTCTGGTTCAAAGGGAGCCTCCTAAAATATAAATTGTTTGTTATTACTTAGGTATTATTATGTACCATTAGGGATCAAACATAAACTCGAATAAATATTTATTTGGATTTGGTAAGGCCGCCCCCATGCCTGAGTGGTTAGACCGCTCGCCTTCCACCGATGGACCTATGTGGAATCTGTTGTGGGCAAAATGGGGTCGGGGCCGATTTTCTCGGGGTGCTCCCGTTTTCCCAGCACTATATTATACCACCGTTACTACATTCAAAATAATGTTACCATTTTATTGCAATAAAGGAATTATTATTATTATTATTATTATTATTATTATTATTATTATTATTATTATTATTATTATTACTACTACTATTAGGATGCTACTGTGCATATTCGTTTGGGGGTTAACAATATAGCCTGGTGTGGAACTATTAGATTTCATCAATGATTTTCGTGCTCTAATATGCAAGGCTCTGATGAAAGTGTGAATTACTTGGTCTTGTTGGCGGCTCTATCGAAATATTTGCTGCGATAATATCCCGCGAGGCCTTCGCTCAGGTTACCGTGGAATGGGATATAGACTTGATATTTGTGCCCTTCCCTCAGAGGCTCTATCAGCTCCAACACGTAAAAATCAGCCTCCTTGTCGAAGCTGTGAGAGGAAAGTAGATTGTCACCACCGCCTTCAGGTGTCACTGTGACATTGCTGTGTTGAATATCCAAATCTTTTGCATGTAGTGTGATGTTTTTGGATCTGATCTTGCAGTCCACCTGCAAAAAAGTTATGCAAATTAAAACCTTGTATTGTAGCCTAATAAATAGGGGGGCGGATTTCTATGACATGTCATATTTTTCCCCTTTGCATTATTTCCGACTAATTTAAATTCGATTCCAAGCATCCTGGTGAAAATGGAACGGCTTTTATTGTGCATATAACTGCGTATTTAGGAAATTTTCAACTATTGTAGCATATTTAGGTCATATTTTTGGCATATTTGTGTGCATATTAAAGAAATTTTAAAGTTTCATATCATATTTTGTAAATTTTGCATTATACTGATAGTTTTTGAGAATTTACAGATATTTTAAATAATTAACATATTTTAATGAAATGAATTGTAATGAAACTTAAAAAAAAAAATATACATAATGTGTAAGTGGTAAAGTCATATTTTAAATTTTATTGGTCATATTTTAATGTTTTTTAGGTCATAAATGCATGCATATATCCTATTTTTAGGTCATAGAAATCCGCCCCCTACTAATAAAAGATCGAATAGATGTATATAATTTTATAGCTTATATATTAATTTGTACCTTTTATTTCCTGACTCATTATATGTTCGATATCGTTGAATTTTCAATTTAAGAATTATTATATATTATTTTACCCTTACTCTTTTTAGAATCAACAACAAACATGTTATTAAATAAACAACAAATATATAATAAATCTAATTAACAAACCAAACCCTTTTGTCGACACATATCAGATATACATATCAGATATACATATCAGATATACAGATGTACAATTTAAAAATTTTAATAAGTTTTAAGAATTCTTTGAACCACCCTTTTTATTTGCCTAGCCATGCCAATTATTTCAATTGAAAATGTATACTTTTGTAATAAAATATATTTTGATAAAAAGTGACTTGTTTTAGACGTAAGACGTTAAAAAAATTATATTACTTACATGAGTAGAACACTGGGAACACTTGATATGTATGCAGTAATTATCTTGCTGGAAAGTAATATTTCCTTCCTAATTCCTATTTTAAATTTAATTATTCATTTGACATAATAAACTTAGTACCGAAGTACATTTGATATGGGGCTCGTAAATTTTGTTATAATTTTTATAGTATTAATAGTATTATAGTTTAATTCAATTGATATTTGTATACTTCCATAACATTGACTACACACTACTTAACATATAATACAGATTTAGATACACCAGCTAAACGTAATAATATGCTTTTATAACTAACTGAATTTACACTGGAGTCGAGGTTCCACAAGTGTATGTAGCAATTACAAAATCTGAAAGCTCCTTGGTATAAACATCATTGACCGATGATCTGGCTTGTAGTGTAGATCAATTACTCTGGATTTAAATGAAGAAAAAAAGAGACCGGTAGGTTAAGTTACATTCCATTTATTAGACAGATTAATTTTAATGGATATTTATTATAATTTTGATATTCTTGAGCAGCGTATAGAAGCAGTGATCTTGCAAAGAAACTTCACTTTGGGTTTTAATGAATTGCAGTTCTCTATGGCTTTTAAAGAGTTCAAGTTGGTCTATCAGAGAGAAGTCTGCATTTGCGGAGAGCGGTGTTGGTGTTTTTTTTTTAAATATAATATATTTATTAAAAAGATTCTTGTTAGAAAGTCAATTATTTTCATTTCTCTTTAAATCAAATAAGGAAAATTTGCTCTATGGAATGAACCAATGGCTTGACTTCCCATTCGTAAGAAGACAGTAAGCATTATAGTGTTCTTTGAAAGTTAGAATTTTAGTAGTCATAAGAAACTGCAAGGCCTTAAGAAGGCTTGTGTGGTTTCACGTACGGTTAATCTTGTATACAGGTCTCATAGTGCTTTAATTTTTGCATTGAATTTCTTATTCAACGTTTATAACGAAGTAATTTTTGGAGGTTGAAATCAGTGAATTAAATCGGACACAAGGTTTCTGGATCACAGGTAAACTGGAGAGTGAAACGTAGCCTGCATTCCGGATTTGTTTGGTTTTTATTACGTTGCATGAGAAAGCAATAATACTTGAACTGGTGATAAAAATAAACTGGCACGAGAGGACTCTGATCTCTATCTCCTAGTAGCATCAAAAAAATAAAGTGCGTAGTATATCTTCATGTTATCGAATTAAGTAGGCTAACAAAATAATATGATCTCCCCATGCTATCGTACAGTTGTACAAATTGAGAGATTTCATTCAGATCCAGAGTAATTATTGATCTAAACTACAAGCCAGATCATCGATCGATGATGCTCAGATTGGAGCACCCTAAGGTTATTTTTTTTCATTAATGCAGTCGTGCTGGCCCTGCGGCACCAGAATTCCAGTAGCCTATTAACTCAGTCATTAATAACTTAGAAACGTAATGTTACGTTCCCCTGGCGTATTTTAATACAAGGATGACACAACTGCATGGACATTATTACTTATCCCATACTAGCAAGTAATCCGCGATTATTTAATTATCTGCTAAATGTTTTATTTAAATCATTTATTTAACAGAAAAATATATTGGACATTATATTTATTAACAATAACATCGTTTTTACAAAAATGTAATGAATTACATAATTGTACCTTTAATTATATTGTTTATCGTAGAAAATACAAATAATTAAAACTAATGTAACGAATCTTTTGCCGCCATATGGGCTTACAGATTAGAAATGAAACGATTAAAACAGAAACAATGAACCCTACCCTCACACACGCAAATCATGCTTAAACAATTAAAACGATTGATAAATTTAAAAAAAAAACTAAAATTAGGAATTGACGTACATTTCACGATTAAAGAGCGACGCTCGGAAAAGACCTCAGATTCGAGTTCCCTAGCCCAAAAAACCCCGCGTAGTGGGTTTCGTCCAAATCATTCATCTCTTTTAGGCTTACCGTCATGATCCCCCTTCCGTCCACCTATGTAAAAAAAAAAAGTTTCCTAAGGCAACCCAGTGAGGCTGTATTCCATTAATTTCACAATTGAATACAATCTACACGGAAACACCAGCTCAAATACCTATTGGATACCTAGTTCAGAGAGCAGGAACGGACTGGCCATATGGGCATGCGGGCAAATGCCCGGTATTCCGCCCAAATTTTCGTTGGGCGCCGGTTGATCAGCGAATATTATTGCATTAGTTTATAGAAGCTGAATAATGGTCAGATGGGGGGAAAGCTGTGCGAAAAGAGTAAGATATAAGAGGGTCGTCAAGAAACTAAAGAACGATTATATTTATATTTATTTTCTATTTTTTTTATTAGTAAAAAGAAGTAGAATAACACCAGTGTTATCTGGATTCCAGAACTGAATTTTTTGTTCTCTGTCTTACCTAGGTAGAGTGTTTAGTGATCTTAACAATTAGTAGAATCGAGATAACACTGAGAAAATATGTTTTGCGATGCCTAGTAACAGAATAAGTTGTTTTGTGAATTCTTTTTACCCGGTGTCTATCTGTGTAGGCCTGTTGTGGGTAAGTGAAATGCATTGTATTTAAATGTATTTTTGGATTATGTTGTTTGTTGGAGTACTTTGCTTTCCCTAAAGTTTGGTTTTTATTACTAAAATGTTAAGGGTAGTTTTCATGAAAACTTTTGTGCAGTTTTCACAAGTGTACATCTATCTTCTATCTATATTAATAAAAGGAAGTGTCTGTCCTCCGTCTGTCCGCGATGCCCAGCAAAATCTACTCAACGCAGAGATCTGAAATTTTATACATAGGTGGACTAAAGGGTCGGAATGTGCACCTCGAAGCCGGAATTTTAATTTTCGCTTTCGTTCGTGAGTTATGAGTGAAAAATGAGCAAAATACGTGCATTTTTTGCGTTTTCGAAGCATCAGTTTCAGTAATAAATTTCAATATCAAATCACTTACAGATGGCTTTGGCTATTTTTGTCATCATACCTCATACCTTGGAAATAAAAGCAACGCGATCGCTTGATTTTGTTAGTCCATCCTAGACGATTCATTTGTTTAGAGTGTCAAGGCCCACAGACATATGACATTTTCAACCTACACAGAAGAAGGATAATCAACCCTAAATATGGTCAAACATTGTTCGATTTGAACGAAACTCACTATACAGGGGTTTTCTGGGCCAAGGAACTCTAATCTGAGGTTGCTTTTACCAGGGGACTCTACCTAATCGTGGAATGCACTCCACATGATTTAGGTGTTAATAAATATAATGATTTAACTATTATGCTCTTATTTTTTAATTTTTAATTTTTGAAATAATAATCGTGGCACGCGGCCACATGCGGGCACATGCTATTTGTCTGTCTGTCCACGATGCCCATCGAAATCTTCTGAACGCAGAGATCTGAAATTTTAAAGATAGATGGACTGAAAGGTGGGCAAATGCACCTCGAAGCCGAATCTTTAATTTTAGCTTTCGTTCGCGAGTTATGAGTGAAAAACTGGCAGAAAACGTGATTTTAGCGCTCTCGAAGCATCAGATTTCAGTAATACATTTCAATGTAAAATCAATTGCAGTTGGCTTTGGCTATTTTTGTTATACCGATCGCTTGAATGTTGTAAGCCCATGCTGGTCGATTAATTTGTTTAGAATGTCAAGGCCCGTAGACATATGAAATTTTCGACCTACACGGAAGAGGGATAATCAACATAGACCTAAATATGGTTAAACATCGTTCGATTTGGGCGAAACTCACTATACAGGGATTTTCTGGGCCAAGGAACTCGAATCTGAGATAGCTTTTACCAGGCGACGCTATCTAATCGTGGTATGTAATTCACGTGATTTAGGTGTTAATAAATATAATGATTTAACTATTATGCTCTTAATTTTTAATTCTTGAAATAATTATCGTGGGCGATCGCTTGATTTTGTAAGTGCATCCTGGGCGATTCATTTGTTTAGAATATCAAGGACCGAAGACATATGAAATTTTCAACCTACACGGAAGAGGGATAATCAATATAGGCCTAAATATGGTCAAACATTGTTCGATTTGGACGAAACTCACTGTACAGGGGTATTCTGGGCCAAGGTCGCTTTTACCAGGCGACGCTATCTAATCGTGGTATGTAGTCCACGTGATTTTGGTGTTAATAAATATAATGATTTAACTATTATGCTCTTAATTTTTAATTTTTGAAATAATTATCGCGGGCGAAGCCGCGGGCACATGCTAGTCTCCAATAAACCAGGAACCTTTGGCACAATGCCTTGCTGGATCCTTAATCACTTTTGGAATTTACTCAGAATTTTACGCAGGCTGACAACTGCTGATGGCACTAAAAATTACTGGACAACAGTGTAGGCAGTGTAGTGAAAGGAATCTTGCTCCTATATTGCAGAAATCGGTAGCCTTTTGAACACGAAGGATTATTTTCCTAAATATGTTTTACTCTGAACGCCAGGCAGAACTCCATTATCAATGTACGCATTTATTTGTGACAAATTGAGCTTATACATATTTATAATCTAATAAACAAAACGAAAACTATAATAGTAATAAATTCAGATTAAAACAGGCCTATTTGAGCCTCAAATTTTGAGGTATGTTACAAAGCGAACCTACTGTAAAAAAACATATCAGTCTGTTAATATAATTGCTAGATGAGAAAATTTGAGAAAATACTAATTTTAAACATAATAAAAACCATCAGTCTTTCATGAAACATCTTTGAAATTTCATAAAAATCAAACTTTGAAAATTTCGAAAGCCACAGAGTACTACTTGGTTCAACTACATCCACGCCTCCTTTGGCGAAATTATATAATGTTGTAATCTTGCTTTTGTTGATCATCTGATGTTTCCTTGTAAACACTTTTATCATGGTGCATGCTTGATAAAAGCAATAAGTTCTTTGATTTTCTGGGGAAATTTGTGCTACATGGTTGTCTACCACTGATATTGATAAGAATGAGTGGTAGCCTACTTATTCCTTATTTCCATCAGGATCTGTACTGGAATATACATCAATATTTTTGCTTTCTCCTCGAGAAGTTGGGCTACCAAAATGCATTTGCCTAAAATAATTGTCCATTCTCATATTGTTTTGCTGTATTCAATTTACCAGGGGTAAAGATATAGAGTTTACTTATATAGAGTTCGCAATTTTCAAATATCGATGTTGTCTATATTTTTTTCAATTATTACTGGTGTAACCAGGAAGATTAGGCCTATATTTGGTGACAATACAATCAATATTAACATGCGTGATTTTCTAAAGAAACTGACTTTAGTATTCATGAGAACATACATTAGTTATTAATTTCATGAGATAACTAATTTAGCATTCATAAGAGTTTTTATACTTTTTCTTCTTCAGAAGTTTCATTATTACTTCAATATTACCAGCAGTTGGAAAATGACTCATCTTATATTTCAGTTCATACTCTTTACCTCAAACAAGAGACTATCATTCTTTACTATTTTTACATAATTTAATACATAACAGAATAGATGACTTGAATGTGAATAAGAAATATTATATTACATTTCAAATCTTTCTGCTTATAAATTTCACAATATTTTCTTTACTTCTAAATCAAATACACACTACAATGCAGTAATTCTCTTATGTATAGAATCCTCCATCTTTCCAGTTTACTGCATCATAATGCAATGTACAAATACCCTGTTTCATAAAAATAAATCCCAGTTCAAAATTTCATATTATAAAATACTGAAAACACTCTAAGATGCAATAATTTAGTATAAATTTTAACTTAATACATTAGTCTACATTAAAATTTGTTTTTTAACACTTTTATGGTATTATAATTCTGGTACTAGTGTCGACATTTTTAATGTCTCCATTATTATGTACTTGTAGGCCTACGTGAACAGTGTAATCGTGTCTATAATGAACACATTTTCAATAAATAAAAAACTGTATGGCTAATTCAATAGGGATAGTATTCTGTTAGAGTTCAGACGAAACCCTCTACCATTAATTTTCGTTTCGCATTAAAGCATTTTAATAAATGTAACACGCTGTAAGTATCCTAATCTGGAAAAAACTCTGCGAGAGTAAAATTCTTCAAGCGAGACCAACACTGCAATAATTTATTCTAGTAGCGAAATAGTGGAAATAATGTCAATGGCATACAACCTGAATGAAAACTTGGCCTTGGAAAGTGAAGTTGCCATTCGAACCCAGGTCAGTCACAATCTTGATGTTGTACTCGGTGGGAAAAACATGACGCGGGAGCCGGTAAGTTGTCCCTGGCTGCAAGAGTGCCAACACTAGTAATAACAACGCAGCCAACATCTTCATGCTGTAACACATATCACTGTTAAGAAAATCAAGCTCTTAAAAGAAAAGAACGTATGTTTCTTACACTTGATAATGCTGGAAATTAAAGACATTTGACTTAAGTTATTTTTAACGAAATGGAATTTGTATGAGGACACTTCTCCAACATGTAGACTTTTAAAACACTGTTGTAATACAGGCTGAAATGCAAAAGAATGTTAATTTGTTAATTTATTATAAATATCATATTGCATGTTGAGCAACTTATTCGTGCATTCATAATTTACATTTTTATTGTAATACATTTATCTTCTAATATGTTCCAATTTAATTAATTGATACATGCAATTACACCATAAAACGAACGAAAATTCTGATACAATTGTTACTCCATAAATTATGTTAATTTATAGTTAATGTATAGTATTGTTGTGATGTAATGTAATATAATGTATAGTATAATGTATAGTTAAAATAAACGTGTTAGGTGGAATAGCCTACAGAAGAGTATAGGTAGAACCTTGATTCATGTATGTACAGTACCGGTAAAATATTTTCAGAAAACTGAACAGTATTTGCATTTGTTTTCACCATGAAAGTAGCTAAAACTAAAACTAAACTCATGGTGCTACATCCCTTTGATGGACTGCCATCCGACCACTGCGTCATCTACAGTAGGCAGATGGCAGGATTGGGGGCATGTGGTCAGCATGCCTACTCCCAGGGTCGTTTTTGATGGCGTATTGAATCGAAGCCGCTACTTCTTTATAAAGTAGCTCCTCAATTTGTTCCACGAGGCTGGGTGCACCCCGTTCCAGATCTCCCTACCTAAGAAAAATCCGAGGACGTACCAGGGAACGAACCCAGACCTGCGGATAGCCTACAGAGTCAGCAACGCTAACCACGAGATCACGCAGGCGGTCAAGAAACATAGCGCAGGCCTTATTATACTCTTAATAAAATTTACTTCCTTCCTACAAGTCTTCCACAAATAAGATTGTTTTAGTCATCACCTTAGAGTCATAAACAGAATTCAAATTCAATGTACGGCACACTTCTGCCAACTATTCACAAAAATAGCAGATTTCGACTGTACACTCTATGTGAAAAAATATGTAACTCAAGTCAAATTATAGAACTCTTACCTCACAAATGTTATAATGCAGACAAATTATATGAAGATAATATAAAACAATACAAATATTGACGTTTGAATGATTGCAACTTCTAGCTCGCCATTAGTTAAGTAATGACACAGTCAGACTGTATTATGAAATTCCAGTTTCTAGCATCATAAATAGCAATAAATTCAACATAATATATTTCATCACAAATCCATTTAAGGGTACACGTAGAAAATAAATAAATGTCTTAATATCTGGAAGTTCTAGAACATACACTCGTTCATTTATAAAGTTCTGCCTCGCTGAATAGTTCTAATATTTCTGAAACTTAAAATTACATACAGTATTGTGTTCTAAATATGCCGGGGTAACTTACCCTATGCCTATGCCTATATATGCCTATATAACTATATAACTTACCCGTTTTAATGTTGTACAACTACAGTTACTCGTTCTAATCACAATTTCTTCACGATTAATCATTTAGGTATTACACAGTGGAAATTCTACTCCATGATCTACAGTAAATATTTCATTTCATACATTATCTCCACATTATCACAGTGTACTTAATTGATTTCAAAATATTTCATCTGAAAGCAGAAATACGCCTGTTTACTACTGGGAAGTAAATTCTGTATGGAAACTATTATTATTATTATTATTATTATTATTATTATTATTATTATTATTATTATTATTATTGCAATTACTATTAATGTTATTATTAATATTAATATTAATATTATTGAATGCCCGGTTCGAAAACCCCTGCTTTAAAGTAGTAATCCAACTCTACTATGTAGTGTTAGGCTAGCATTTACAATTCAGGATTACTTTATAAAGTTACGTAAAATGGTGCAAATGCTTAAAAATGTGTTATAAATAGGTTCCTGCGAGTTTGGTTTTATTTTTGTTGATAATCGTTATTTTTAAAGGATTTCGAGTTATTTTGCAAAAGTTTCGCGTTGCTTGTTAATAGATAAATGTATTTTACTAAATGTAATTTTTACAGTTACTTGGTGACTATTCCATTCGTACCACGTGTATTTGATATTGACCAATAACATTTAGCAATGCCTCGGATATCGACCAATCACGATCGTTTATCTTACAACACAAGATGCGATTCTAGGTCTATGCCTATGCCTATATAACTTATCCGTTTTAATGTTGTACAACTACAGTTACTCGTTCTAATCACAATTTCTTCACCGATTAATCATTTATCTATTACACAGTGGAAATTCCACACCATGGTGTACAGTAAATAGTTCATTTCATACATTATCTCTACATTATCACAGTGTACTTAATTAATTTCAAAATATTTCATTTGGAAGCAGAAATACGCCTGTATACTACAGGGAAGTAAATTCTGTATGGAAACTATTATTATTATTATTATTATTATTATTATTATTATTATTATTATTATTATTAATATTATTACTATTAATATTATTGTTATTATTGCTGTTGTTGCAATTACTATTAATGTTATTAATATTAATATTATTGAATGCCCGGTTGGAAAACCCCTGCTTTACTATGTAGGCTAGTGTTAGGCTAGCATTTACAATAATTTAGGATTACTTTATAAAATTACATAAAATGGTGCAAATGCTTAAAAGTGTGTTATAAATAGGGTCCTTTGATTTTGTTTTTATTTTTGTTGACTATTCCACTCATACGACCCATGTTTGATATTGACCAATAACTTTTAGCAATTCCTTGGATATAGACCAATCACGGCCGTTTATCTTAAAATATTCTTGTAGGAATCGCGAGCACGGCATTTTATCGGGTAAAACCGTCTGCTCGACACGAAAGCATCAGTGTGCAGTAATTAATACGTCGTATGTTGTCATTAAACAGCACGAAACAGATTATTTTATACAACATAACTTGTTTGGAAATTGAAATAATATAAATGTACATCGATTAAAAACACAATTTCAATTCGGTGTAAGCCAGTTCGTGTGCATTTATTCTGTTCTGCTGTTAGCTTACCTGAATGAAATTAATTATGTCTTACATGCACAATTGGTAGCGCTGGTCACAGCATGGACATGGTAACTCGAATCGTAGCACTGGTCACAACATGGACATGGTAACTCGAATCGTAGCACTGGTCACAACATGGACATGGTAACTCGAATCGTAGCACTGGTCACAACATGGACATGGTAGGCCTAACTCGAATCGATTCGTGAATGGTTGATTCATAGTATGCCGTGTTCTCGGAGCTGTTAGTTTTGTTTTTGTACAACAAAGCACGAAAGTAATAATTATTTGTATAATCCGTTACATTTTTATTCATGGAATAGTCTTAATAAATCCAACTCTCGTGGATTGCCTATGATAATCGTAGTTATTTTTAAAGGATTTCTAGTTATTTTGTAACAGTTTCGCGTTCCTTGTTAATAGATATTTTCCTAAAGGTAATTTTTACAGTTATTTGGTGACTATTCCATTAATACGACGTGTATTTGATATTGACCAATAACGTTTAGCAATGCCTCGGATATCGATCAATCACGGTCGTTTATCTTACAACACGCTTGCTAGGAACACAAGGATGCGTTCTAAAATAGTTATAACCTATTGAAGATTCAAGAACTTGATTAAATTTGTGACTACGGTGACTATGATAACTATCACACGAAACTACACAGTTCAAAATCATATTGATGTTTATTTCAGTAAGGGATAGGATATACAATTGAACTAAATATTGACAGGAACTGCCGTGATGTATCGGAACTTGCGGCTCATTGTTCATCAGATTTGCCTTAGCTGTGAATTTGAGCTTCCTTAATGTCCACTGTCTCCTACGATTTCTTTTAAAGGTCTTTAGAAATATATAATAACTAGGGACCGGATTCTTAGGTTTTTACCTATTTTTTTCCTTACTTCCAAAAGAAAAAGCGCTCATATACTTTTTCGAATCTTGTCCATAGGATTCACCCACATTAATTCTATGGCACCTAAAAATACCTAAATGGGGTATAAAAACCTAAATACACCTAAACGGGATATAAAACCTAAAATATCTAATTTAGGCTACTTTTTTTTGTCTTTTTTGTTTGTCAGTTGAGAAATCGATATTTTGCGGAGAGACAATCATTTTTGTCGGGTTGAAATTAATACCACCAGCGTTTCGATCAACCCATTGTCGTCTAGGATGGACAATATCTAGAGAGGAAGTGTAAGAGTTACCGGCGTATTCCTTTTTAAATATTCGTACGAACAACCATTGTTGCCGTGTATGAACAAGGTATAGATTTCTGTGTTTTAAAGCCCTTGTTTGCCTTTATTACTTCCCTATTATTCATACTTAGTGGTCACACTGTGAATTTTAATAAGACGTGTTAATTATGCCGAAACAAATGAAATCGAGTTTATTACGGCAGTGGGTAGCACATTCAAATTAATTAAACCAATTATTATTCTACCCGAAAACAATATTTTGGGGGAAAACCTAAAAAAACCTATTTCACCTAATGAAAAACCTAAAACAGTGTTTTTAAAAACCTAAAAATCCGGTCCCTAATAATAACTTAATAACTTCACCTAGCATATACACAATGAAATGTGCGTTTCTTTGAGTAGAATTATTTCTAAAATGACAATTCGGTGCTTTTCAGACTCATCCAAGGATGAAGATCTGGTGGTAACTGAACTACAAAAGAATGTATTGTTCAGTCCGTACAATGTGTTTGCACAATTTATTTCCTCTACTGTAAGGGTAACATCCTCGGAAGATGTCAAATAGAATCTGCGAAATTCGTATTCCTTTCTAAATTTCCTTTCTGAGTTATGTTGCAAAGATAAAACTGCGGGAACAATATTTTCTTTAAAAAGCTTTCTATACGCGGGGCTTTTAGAAATCATAATTCCGATGATAACTCGAAAAAGATTATATTCTTACAACTTCAATCTAGATGCACCTTAACCACAGAAGACGGTTAATACCTACTTACTCTCCGAATAAAGTAAAGTAATATCGGTGGACTCTACATACCTGGTGCACTCTCACAGGAACTGAAGATCTTGCTGACTGCAGCTGAAGCTCGAATGTCTTGATAAGCAAATGCTTCAGTCACAACTAATTGGGCTGAACCGATTTAATTACTGCTGTAAGTGGCGTGCCATTGCCCTACTTTCACTTTCATCTTGAGCTGTTGCGAACGTGTGCAACTCCTTCCTTACAACTGACCGCACAGATATTCTGCAGATTTTCCAGTAGCTTTGCGCGAATTTCAGGAGGGCTTGTACTTGAATATGATGGAATGTGATAGACAAGGAGGAAATGTGACATTTGGTTCTGAGCCAAGTTAAACATTAACCTACTGCAAGCAAGAGCGAGATACGTCTCGATAAACAAGCACAAGATTTATGAGTCAAATGATGAAATGTGTTAGGTTGACTGACCATGGACATCTTAGGTCACGTATGCTTGAGTCTAAAATAACTGTGTTACTGTGAGCAAAACATTAAAAGCTAACATTAATCCGAGTATCCATCAATAATGATATTTTCACGAGAGATTATTAAATGAATATGTGTAACTTGGTAATTCTTCTTTATTAAAAAGATAAGAAGAAAACTAATATGGAAGGCCATCGTTCTGACTTGCGTTACATACAAGACTGTGATTATAAATGGGAACTTTAAAAAAATAAAAGTTTTATTTAATTTATTCAATCTATCGTCTTTAAACATAAATTCATCACATTAGCCTGACTTAAATCTTTATACACTTTAGACGGACGGACTGCAAATAAATAATTTATTGACCCATTGATTAGACCTATTGTATATTTTTTATGCTTTATTCTGTAATTTTATACAAAAAGTATACGAATTTCTTTTCAATAATTTTATTACAAATATAAGATAAATTGCTGAGTAGTACACATTTAATAACATATATAATTAATTCGAAGACTATGATTTCGCTCTATATCATAATGGCGTTTATACCTTAAAATTAAACTAACCTTAGACATAGCTTAAAATAGGTCTACCTTAGTCATTATGAGTTCTTCTAATTTTGACACTCATCCGCATTTTTTGATCTCACCTTCCACTTCCGGATTATCTGAGCCATGGGCTATATCGCCGGTCCAACAACCGATTTCGCATATTTTGTTCTAGGATCGTCGTGTCACCTTCGAGTCACATCCGGTTAAAACTGATTGCTTTCCATCACTGGATCCTGCGATTGATCCCGGTCAATAACTTTGAATTCGTGGTGGATAAAATGGAGTCCGCTTAGGTTTTCACGGAACACCTCCACTTCTTATGCCGCGTACATGGGTTGATTTTTTAGTAGTGGCAACTGTTTTATTTCTCCACATATAGCATACATACATGGTTCTAACTTTTGTAGGCCTTCGATCTAATCACCACCACTGCGTACAACATGTTCCCAGCGATGCGTAAGTCTTTGGACCCCGTTGGCACTGCCTAATCTATTGATGGTGTGAAGAGAGCGGTCGGTTGCCTGTAAAACATGATTGGGATGGTGTGATCTTAAAACTTACCGTTCTTCCAAGCCAGAACGTGGGAGGTGCTCTATCACCCTCCGTACTCTCAAGATTTAAGTCCCTGCGACTTTGATCTAATTCTGATCTAATTCGTATTGGTGAAGATGTTTTACAGGCAACCGACCGCTCTCTTCGCACCATCAATAGATTAGGCAATGCCAACGGGATCCAAAGTCTTCCGCATCGCTGGGAACATGTTGTGCGCAATGGTGGTGATTAGATCGAAGGCCTATGAAAGTTAGAACCATGTACATATGCTATATGTGAAGAAATAAAATAGTTGCCACTACTAAAAAATCAACCCATGTATTATCCTGATGCTTCTTCATCGATACCAAATATAGTCGTTATCTGCGATGTTGTATATTAAGTAACTACTGGTAGCAAAATTTATTCTCCGAGTATAGTCAATAATAAGCTAACTGAAACAATTATTACATCTTTGTAAAAGTTCTTCACGGGCTAACAGCCGAGTCGAGGTTTTAAAAAACTCTGAGCTTTCGAACTCCGTCTCTGAGTCCATCTTCTAGGAAACCGGTAGAGAGAGAAGGCGGAAGGGTCTGTATATATAGGACTATATATACAGGCCTTTCCGCCTTCTCTCTCTATCAGTTTCCTAGAAGATGGACTCAGATGGTAGTGAGAGAAGATGGACTCAGAGATGGAGTCCGAAAGCTCGGATTTTTTTTTAAAACCTCCACTCGGCTGTTAACCCGTGAAGAACTTTGAAATAGTATTCGCCGGGAAAAGTTAAAACCATTTTTATTACATCTTGTTTATATTTACTTATTATTTATTTTAAGTGTTAAAATTTTCCATTTGTTTGAATATGGACAGCAGCTTGCCATCGAGGTCTGAACTTTCTCCGGAAAAGAACTTTATACTTGCTGGAAACGTTCAATTTTCATAGAGGTTTAAAGAATCGTCCGTTCAGGATCGACAGTTTATAGCATAGCCAGTTTTAATTTAGCATTAAAAAATAAAGTACCGCAGCCCCATTATTATAAGAAGTGAATAGCCTATGTCAAAACTTGGAAACAAAAGCGATCACAGCGCTCCAAGTGGTAACTATGGGTTGTTGCTAATTTGTTAACCTGACTTTCACCCCCGTGCCCTATTCAATAAACAAATTTCTGAATTTAACAATTGAATGTAAGGCCTATATTTTAGAACTGTTATTTTGAAAACTGCTCTTTAAAGGGTCTCAATTTAAAATTTTATATTTAGTGGGTTGTGGATGACTGGAGAAGTAGTCTTTAAATAAAAAAAAATCAGTGGTTCTATTTGGGTTTTACATAGGTTGCTTAAACGTTACTAAGAGGGAAGCCCTTCATTGGGACTGGTAGATAGTTTTCACTGCAATCTATTGACGAAATATTAGTATGATGGCATGTCGTCCGCGAAGATAGGCATTTGAACATACTGGTTGCACTAAGATCAACGTTCCTTGAACAATAATGATAGTTTAACAGTTTAACCTACTTCTGCAATTTCTAAAGAATCTATTCCTAAAGTGTTGCCCGGTTTTGCTTCATTCTGTACATTTATAACATTTTTGTGGGAATTTATGTTAATGGACAATATTACTACATTACGGTATAGTATTTAATTTTGTGAAGAAAATATAGAATTCAATTTTTTTAAATGGAAAATAATGTGATCAAAGACAAAACATTTATTTATTTATTTCTTCTTCATATACCTAAGTGCTTACCAATGACTCATGGTTGCATTTCTACTTTACTGTAGAGTCATTTTTTTATTTATTGAAGTATATAACGAATACAAAAATAAAAATACACTTCCGAAAGAAACAAAACAATAAGAAACAAGAAACTGGATTTTTGTATGTGCTTATTAAAGCACCTAACTATGACTGTATTGAAACTAATTCTTGATCTACAAAAAGATAATCGAAAATATATGTAGGCTTATACCAGATGAAGTTGACTGTGGGCAATATAAGTCTGGAAAATATAGACATGACCGAAGTTAATGCTTGAATACAAATTTTTATGAAAAATAGGACCCAAAGCTATAATTATAAAAATATGTATTTTATATTATCAATAAAGAGCTATCTATCATAAAAGTACGAGGCATATATATTAATAGGCAATGTCTCCTGGTGAAGACGAATTTTCATTTGAGGATTATAACACGTTTTACCAGCGGAATAAAACTACTGCATAATATTATCTTCCGCTAACAATAGTTCTTTCAATCAAAGAACTGAAACTGGAAGTAAACAAAAACCAGTGCGTCTGTCTTACTGTTATTTCAGACGAGTTTAATGTGCTAGAGTGAGACTGTACTGTAAAATAATAATTAAAACGAAGTACTATACACAGTGGAGCACATGAATAACTGAACTAGTTAAATATTATATTAACACTTAATGCTTCACTTACGTCGCTGTTTATGAGCAGGACATGTTTCGGGATTCTTATCCCATCTTCGGCTGCTGGTCAACTGGCAATTGGCGATCATGGTTAGTGGTCTTTATGGTTTGTCCACTAACCATGATCGCCAATTGCCAGTTGACCAGCAGCCGAAGATGGGATAAGAATCCCGAAACATGTCCTGCTCATAAACAGCGACGTAAGTGAAGCATTAAGTGTTAATATAATATTTAACTAGTTCAGTTACTGTACTGTAAGTTGTACTGGTCTTTGTTTAATTTAGCGTCGCTTCTTAGAGCGAACATACTTCAGTATGTCCCTTCTTTGGGAATGCTTGTAAATAGTAGCTATCAGTGCATACCTTCTAAAGCCTCGCGTGTTTGCATTGAATTAATGACAAAAGCTAGGAATTTTAGGCGCACTACTTTGTAAAAATAAAAAAAGATGCAAAAAGCGCTTTAATTGGGCCCAGAAGTAGAAAAAAGGTGCTAATTTCAAATGAAAATATTTTTACATACGTGACCAAAACCAATTTACATAATACATAAGGACACTAAACTCATTCATGTTATGTATTAAAAGTATTCCTAAAATAAGTCCCAGAACAAAATGGTATTAAAGCACAGGTCCAGAAAACTGTTAAAACCGATAAGATTTAACAATTCGATATTACTTTCAGTAAGGTCACTAAGTTAATATTTTTATGTAGAAAAGGAACGTTCATCGCCAAAAGACACAAGGGAGGCGCATATTTTGAATGCATTCGAAAATTTGAATTCTTGGTTGCTGCAACGTCCTCAAGATCAGCGTTTTTTACTAAGAAGACTAAAATGTTTTGGACACGTAAAAGGGATGTCAGATGATAGAATCACCAGGATAATGTTAAATTGGGAAGCTGAGGGCAACAGGAAATGGAGAAACCCCTGGTAAAAGTAGATTAATGGTGTACAGAGGAGCGTAGCCGAAGAGATTTAAGTGAAGAAAATGCACAATCGAGGAAGAAAAATGGTAAAGAAAAAAGTATATGGACCTATGGGTTTATGGAAAACCATTGTACTGTATAAAATTCCTGAATAAAAAAAGAAATAAAGTGCAGCAAAGAATTAAAAAATGGATTAAAGTGCTAAATTGGTGTTGACTTCGAGAAAAGGTGCAAATTGTGCTTGCATTGGGAAAAGGTGCAACCGAAACATAAGGCGTATTCAATTTCTTTACAATACAAGCTAATTTTGCATTTAATAGCAAACAAAAATTAATGTGCAGCGCCTAAAATTTCCAACTCTATTAAGTCTTATTCACTAAATGACACTTCAATACGTATACAATACTCACCGGTCTTGATGCTGACTCTGTAATGACTAGCTTGGTAATAGCGATGCCGTGGACCTTCTTGCGAAAGGAGGTGGGGTGGTGGTTGTTGTTACGATTCCCTGATGTCATAACAATGCCGTTGCCTCATTTTCCTCATGCTTGGCCATGAGCTCGACAGGTCAGCTGTTTGACAATGAATTGTTCTCACGTAGGCTTAGCACGGGAGAACGGCGACATTTCCGCGAGGACGTAGAGATCGACAGGGTCCTTCAGACGGTGAGCCTCTCGAAATCTCTCCCGAAGATTCATATGACTAAGTTTACCAAGTGGTCTCTTTCCTTCGGGTCTCCCTGTCAATATTTTTTAGATATGTCTTTCCTCCCCATGCGCGCAACATGTCCAGCCCATTTCATCCTCCGTAATATAATGACTCTTACTATATTCGGTGAAGAGTACAGGTTATGAAGTTTTGGAGTTTTTCTCCAGTCCCCATTTTCATCTCTCTTAGGTACAAATATTTTCCTAAGCACTGTTTTCGAACACACTCAGGTTATGTTCTTTCCGAAGAGTAAGCGACCATATTTCACGTTCATATCATACAACTAGCAAGATAATTTTTTCATAAATCTTTATTTTTAGATTTCTGAACAGAAGACGAGAAGATAAAATATTCTGAACTGCATAAAAACAAACATTTCGGTCTGCACTTAATTTCTACGTGAATATTATTATATCAGTAATTATTGCTCCCAGATATTTGAATTTCTCTAATTGCTTGGATGATTTACCGGCTATTCTAATAATTTGTGGTGCAATATTTTGACGTTTCATGACCATATAGGCCTACTTATTTTTTTCTGTATTAATTTTTCCAATCTCAGTGAGTGGTCCCTGCCTCTAGTATTACTGCCCCCACCCCTTGCGAGTGACTTGATGGCTTGCTTTACTTTGGAAGAGAACTTCTCTAAGTTCTGTGCGTGAGATTTCCTGTATTACTGTACTTGCACTTAATACAAGAATTTTGCAACCCTAGTGCTAAAAATGGAGCAAATTGCGAAGGCAAACTACTCGAACGTAGAGACGAACTTACAATGGCGTTTTACGGCGTCTATATTTAGAGTATGTTTATTTTATTCCCTATATGATTATTTTTTTCTTATTCATTTTTTGGCTTCGTTTAATTAGATAAAAGTGATTATACCACCGAATTATTGTTAAAAGGGTGGTATCAGCTATAGGCTTATAAAGTATACTGACTTATATATGATACTAGCTGAAAAGGCCCGGCGTCGCCCGGGCTTTGTATTTTTTAATTTGAAATTAATTTATGGAGGACTTTCGATTTTGAAACTCTAGGTCCTTATATAATATGTATGTAGAACTTGAAATGAAGAAAAAGATTTATCACACTCAAACTATTCCATCAGAAAACGCTAGATACAGCTTTTTATGGCTCATAGAGGATGTCGAATGCTGCATTCCGTTGCTTCTACACATCATGCCTGGGTGGGGTTGAAATAAGAAGAAACATAAATTTCATAAAATTGTATTTGGCTTGACGGAAAATTTTATTTCTCATTCTCATCTTACAACCGTTTAGGGGCTGAAATAAAAGAGAAATGTAGTATCACTTTCATACTTTCCTCCCCTAAAACCCGGGTCATAATAAACTGCGAGCATAGGACTCAAAATGTTCCATCCCATGCTTAGGGCCTATGATAAATCTCAACTAATACAAAGCCTATGGATAACGTATAAGCGGAAAGGATTATTTACAGACTTCTGATATAGCATACTCACACACTTAAGTTATCTCTGCGATACGACTTCTTATTCTACATCAAAATGTGAAGTGAGAAAATATTTCTTATGTCGAGGGTAGAGAAAGTTATGTGACTACATCACACTGTGCTTTATTTTCGTGGATTTCATTTTCAGTAATTATTTTCGCCAATACATTACATCGATGGAATCATAAATCGGTAAAGTCCAGCATTAGGCTATATAGTTGCCAAGGCCCTATGTAATCACAGTAAACAATTCACTGTTGTCATGTGAACTGAACAGCATTTCATTGTTTTCAGTATAATATTCTCAGAAATTATATAATTTTCAAGGGAAGGACTGATTTGTTTCAATTTTAATGTTGACCGCTATACTTCCCGGGCTTAACAGGGTATGTGTGCAAAATTTCGTGTAAATTGGTAAAGAAATGTAGATTTGTATAAGGAACAAACATACATACCCACATACCCACAAACACACATTCAACTTTATATATTACTAGCTGAAAAGGCCCGGCGTCGCCCGGGCTTTGTATTTTGTAATTTGAAATTAACTTTTGGAGGACTTTCGATTTTGAAACTCTAGGTGCTTATATAATATGTATGTAAAACTTGAAATGAAGAAAAAGATTTATCACACTCAAACTATTCCATCAGAAAACGCTAGATATAGCTTTTTATGGCTCATAGAGGATGTCGAAAGCTGCATTCCGTTGCTTCTACACATCATGCTTGGGAGGATTTGAAATAAGAAGAAACATAAATTAAATAAGATTGTATTGACTTGACGGAAAATTTTATTTCTCATTCTCATGTTACCATACAACCGTTTCGGTTCTGAAATAAGAGAAATGCAGTATCACTTTCATACTTTCCTCCCCTAAAACCCGGGACATAAAATACTGCGAGCATAGGACTCAAAATGTTCCATCCCATGCTTAGGGCCTATGATAAACATCCTTATTTCTCAACTAATACAAAGCATACAGCTATGGATAACGTATAAGCGGAAAGGATTGTTCACCTACTTCTGATATAGCATACTCACACACTTAAGTTATCCCAGCAATACGACCTCTTATTCTACATCAAAATGTGAAGTGAGAAAATATTTCTTGTGTCGAGGGTAGAGAAAGTTATGTGACTGCATTACAATGTGCTTTATTCTCGTGGATTTTATTCAAGAATTATTTTCACAAAACGTTAGCATCAGAATTCGTTAAAGTCCAATAAATTATTATGTAGTGTCCAGAGCCCCATGTGAACTGTGTAAACAATACACTGTTGTCTTGACAACTGAATGGGATTTCATTTTTTTTGCATAATATTCTCAGAAATTATATAATTTTCAAGGGAAGGAGTATTTTGTTTGAATTTTAATGTTGACCGCTATACTTCCCGGGCTTAACTGGGTATGTGTGCAAAATTCCGTGTAAATTGGTAAAGAAATGTAGATTTGTATAAGGAACAAACATACATACATACATACATACATACATACATACATACATACATACATACATACCCACAAACACACATTCGACTTTATATATTAGATATTTTGAAATGAAGTGTGTGTATATATATATATATATATATATATATATATATATATATATATGTATATAATAAATTTTACACACTCTTTTCTACAGTATTAGAAATACCAATATGTCCTAATCTAACAGATCTTAGGTGAAATGACTGACTTCAGGACCAATGTAATTCTCTCTCGTGGAAAAGTACAAGATCCGCCTCATAATGGTTTCTAAATATTATCATTTACATGTTATCCTGGAGTGCTAATGGGTCTTGCCATTAAGTCATACTTTAGTTTACTCATGATCCAAGTTTTCCTCTATTATTAAATTATATAAAATTTCGTAGACCAATTCCTGTAAAAGTAACAATTTTTTCAGCGTTTCTGAAATAAATTAATTTGCTCCACAACACGGAATTACGAATTATCTAATAGGAAGCTAATTAAGGACAGCCCATAAACACAATGACTCAGCTTCCACATTTTTAAAGATAAATACACGAATTCTGTACTTACAGCCCTCTTATTATACACAATTATTTCTCGAATTTTCAAATTATTGAATTGAAAATTATTTCTCAGAATTTCAAAATAGTGAGTTGAAATTTTTCGGGTATTAATCAATTTCTAAGCATGAAAACTCAACACTTAATCTTACTTTTGCTTACAGAATTCATTCTCAGATTTAAAAAAAGTATTTCTTTAAGAAGAAAAAGTAACTAACACAGTACTAAAACTTTACAATTGCATACATCGCTATTTCTTTATTCAAAATAATACAGAGAGAGAGAGGGGGGGGAGGGAGGGAAGGAGGGAGGGAAGGAGGGAGGGAAGGAGGGGGAATCTGATATATGAAGTCTACCACTTTATATGGAGGATTCTTAATATGAATTTTAGCTTTCTTCTTGCATATCTTACAAGCCTTGGGATTTTTAAAGAGGGCATATAGGTTTGGGTACTGGGATATATGTGAATTTCTTTTTTTTTATCACCAATTAATGTTTCTGTAATCTGACATGCTCTTTGTTAACAACTTACACAATTAGATACTATTTTAAGAATTAATCAAACTATTACAATTACGGGTAATTGTAGTTACTAAATGGCAGCCATGTATCGTGCTCTGGTAATTTCCTCAAATGCCAATATTTCAGAGTGATTATTTTTTATATAGTTGTAAGTATCACATATCATCATCTACAATTTTTTTTAAATGTGTGCAGTACAATTATTTTTTTAAATCCACTAGCAGTATTTTTTTTACATTTTATTTTACATTAAAACATTTTAAAAAATCTGTTAATGATAAATCATTGATTGTAGCCTATATAGTCCTAGTGTTGTTCATTTATATATCAACAAGTAAATAGGGGACAAATCACTCAGAAATATTATTTGTGAAAATTATCATGGAATGGGAATTTCAGTATACTAAACGTGATGCCATTTTGTAACCATAATTATCCGTAACTGTAATAGTTTGACTAATTCTGAAATTAGTAAGTAAATTGTAGAAGTAGTCAATAAAGAGAATATCAAATCACGAGAGTGTGGAGCAATTCATTGCTGAGAAGAAAAATGAATTTCATTTATTTTTCATTACCCAGCAGTAGGTGGCAGAAAATGAGTTAATATTGTCTTCCACACCCTCAACCTGGAATTTGAAGAGTGCACTCATTTGAAAATGTAATTAATGCAACGAGGTATAGTCATACAATTTTACAGGCTTGCAAAGATAGATAGATGTAACACTGTTATATTAAAAAATAGGATATTTTGTTAGTTCAAGGCCAGTAATTAACTGCACTCCTACCTTATTGCACATCGTTAAATTAGCGTGTGATTTCATCACTTAAGCTGTAAGCACCTGGTAATCGAGTGTGATAGCGTTAAATTGAATTTTCATTTCGCTGGTTTGTTTATCAGCAATTGAGCTGAATAGTAGCGTTAAATTGTGACAGTTGATCCGTGTTTTAGTAATATCAACGTGCTTACTGCATAGGCCTACCGTTAGACAACATACTGATCGGCTGTAGAAATTTGAGGACAGAAGGTGGTCAGACAGCTATTTCGACTGGTTTTAAGAGTGTTAAACTTTACTCTAATTTTCGATTGAAATTTTAAATTATTTCATTGTAATTCTGACAGTTAAGCTTATATGTGACATCATAAATAGGACCAAAATAAAAGTAATTCCGTATAATAAGAATTACGAGGAAGAGTTCGAAAATGTTTCCCCTGGTGACTGTGTACAAAGATGTGGATGAAAGACAAAAAAATATAAGGAGACATTAAAAATAAGACGTACCTTTATTTTTCTACATAATAACCACGTACATTGAGACATTTGTCATACCGTTTTAGAAGCTTCATAAAGCCCTCCAGGAAAAACTCAGGGCTCTGCATACGGAAGAAGCGTCGAACGGCTTGTGTGACGTCAGCAGTGCCCCCAAAGCGCCTTCCGCCGAGAGTCTTCTTCAAAGCCGGAAACAGATGAAAGTCACTGGGTGCGAGATCAGGACTGTATGGCAGATGGGCTAGGCGCTCCCAACCAAGAGTTGCAATATGGTTTTGCGTTGCCGTCGCAGAGTGTGGTCCCGCATTGTCATCCAACAACAGAACGCCAGATTGGAGAAGGCCAGGCCGCTTTTTCCGAATAGCCTCCAATTTCGACAGGGTGTGACAGTACCGCGTAGCAGTGATGGTTCCATCCTCCAAAAAGCCCAGCAGCAAAACCCCTTGGGCGTCCCAGCTACTGGATCGCGGTGAACATTACCCAATGGTTTATAGGTGTCTTTCGCGTTCAATCGATGTTTTGTTTCCCCCATTGTTGTTCTATTTCCTGGGTAAAAATAGAGGGAACCTTATTTTCGCACTCTCCTCGTATTTATGTAAGTTACATTTGATAAAAGTATGGTATTTTCATTACGACTTCTACTACTAGCATACATTTCATGTAGAATTTCGATACAAAATCCCACATTTTCCTCTGGAAGGTGCCATGGTAGGAAAAACTTGACTTAATGCGCATAATATTGTTTAATATAATGGAATCGCTCCATGCAGAAAGGGCTTCAGTTACAAATGTTTATGAGACTATGATGGAAATCATATCTTTATGGGTGACTCCATCATTGTGTGTAGAAAGGTTTTCCGTCCAGGACTTGGAAAGATGAAAACTAAAGCTTTTTACTCAAAGTTCAGTCAGTCAAGGACTAAAACCCTTCTTTCCAAAAAAACTAGGTATTAAGAACTGAAGCCTTTTCTGCATTGAGTCATTCAATTATGTTACAAAACATGGCAAGATACTTGTGAGTAATATACCGAGTGGAAGGGATAAAATTGCGTGGTTCACATTACAATATGTATATAACTTATTTGTAGTTTTGTGATTATATTTATAGTTTTGAGATAATTAGGTTTGAAGTTTCCACAGAATTGCACCAGTGCACTGCCAGATAGCTTATATAGTTCGCGTGAGACACTTTTGTTCCAATGTTGCCTTATGTCGCGGAGTTATGTGGTCCATGTAATAATTTTTGTATTTCATTTCCGCGAGAACAGCGTACTTTATTAAAAAAAACACACAAAGGGAAAACTTATAACTTATTATTTCCACTGCTGACGAGCGAAAAAAAATAGAACAGTACTGATAGTACTTATCGATTAAAGCATGGTTAAAGTTTAGGGATACGATTTTTCTATTCAAAAACACTTACTTGGGACAAAACGGCGTTTGGATTTGTTTTATTTGTTTCTACCAAGGGAATAAGATGTTAAAAACATGTGCAGATATACCCCTTTATCCTGTAAACATAACTTATATGTTAATTATATTAATTGATCTCTGGTTTTGCAGGTAATATTGTGGTAATTTTTTTTTAAATTTTGCAAGCAAAGTTAACCAACGTAATATGTAATCATTTTAAATGACGCCGTACTTTGGATAAAATCCATGATTAGAAAGGTAATCCATGTACCTGTAGCCTATCTCAAATGGTGATGGAATGAAGTATAAAAGACGTTATTTGAGGGAAATTTCACTTAAAGATTATGTAACATAGAAGAGGATATTTAACTTGAATCATTCGTCCTGTTATTTTAAGAAACGAGGATGTACGGTACAATTCATCCATTTTTGCAATGATGACTGTTCTTTAAGGGTACTGAAAAGACTACCCAGTACTTTTAACGTAATTCCGCATTAAGAAAACTTATGTTAGTTTTTTATTGAATGACTAGAGAGGTTTCTTTGTTGTAAAAATATATTTATTGCGTATATAAGATATACAGTGGTTGCATTGGTGTATTGAAACAGATACTGTAACTAATTACACTATATAAATATAAAGAGCAGAAAAGTAAATAAATTGAATATACTGCATGCAATTAGGCTATATCTATTCTGTATAGGTTATACACAATATAAAATGTCAACCAAATAATAAAGATATAAATAATTATATAAATACTAATAACTTTTCTACAATAACAGGCTTTTAAGATCTATTCTTATCATATAGACCTACTATTAGCCTACAAAACTTCTGTCGCAAGTATTTTGTTTTAGTAATGACCTGTCCCTCTACCCTCTCTCGGAAAATAAGCATATCAAAATTAGTATAGGTAATGAAACCTCCACTTGGAGGCCCCTTTGCCCCACCTGGGGATCATAGGGTACCAGATACCAGAATGTACCATTACCAATCTTAGGTAATGCGAATTTGTCTATCATCCCTTCACTTCTGTTTAACGTGCAATTCATGTGCAAAGATTAAAGAAGGTGGAGACGAGACAAGTCGTTGCATTATTATTGTGCCGTATATTACACAGACACACCTACCCATAACAGGGTCTCCAAGGACAGTCGTAAAGGTAATCACGTGATCAGAACAAGTACAAATAAAATGAAGAAATAACTTACTTTAAAATATTGAAGAATCAAACTATATTATCAAAACTAGCGAGCGTTTTAACCGTCGTGCTCTAACAAAATTGATAAAGGTTCTTGTGAACGATTGACTCAACTTTCTAGGGAACAAAATTACCTCAAACAAGGATTCTTCTTTCTCCGTATATTTTTAAAGATTTAAACGTCACCTTTGCGTATTCTTAAAAAAAAAAAATTATGAAGACTACTAAACTGATCACATATTTTCCACTTATCGACTAAGAGAACATTTAAGTCAGATATATATTTTTTAAAAGTACACAGTGATTACCGAATTTATAAATATATTTTATTAAGTTACATTAATTCAAATACAAGCTTTAGATTACATCCACATCCCATGCATACGATACAAGACGACACCAAACAATTCCTTTAGTTGAACCTAAACGTCTCAATCTTTAGTTACAAACACACAGATTATGTAACTCTATTGTCAAAATTAATACGGAATTAATTAATCTGATTACGATTTTTTTTTTAAATATTTATTTTTCATGTTTCTTCTTTTTTAAAATTTTCTACTTAATAATTATTGGTGTGGAAGGGTGTTTAATTTGTTCTATTTTTACTTACAAAACTTTGTGTTTCTGTTTGGTGTATATATATCCAGTTCTGGATTGTCCCTGACCATGCGGAAGTGCTCATTAGTGTGGTTTATGATAAAAATTAATAATGATGTGGGTAAAATTGTAAATTTTAATTTAATTTTAACTGTTATTGAATTAAAAAAAAGAATGAAACATTTAAGATATCAGAGATGATTACTCCTGCTTTAGTCACGAGTTACGTGTTGTATCACTCATACACATGAGATACATAGAGTGACGTCTTGGAATGAATTACATTTTCACATCGGCATTTTTGGGAATAAAATGCCATAGCACTTGACAGGCTGGTGGAAACAGGAAGAAAGTATGGAATGGAAATCAACATAGGTAAATCGAAGGTGATGAGGATATCGAAGAGAGAAGAGCCGCTTCAAATTATCATGGGAAATCAAGAATTAGAGAACGTGAACCAGTTCAAATACTTAGGAAGTGTACTGACGAAAGATGCCTATTGCACCAAGGAGATAAGATCAAGAATTGCCATGGCCAAGAAAGCATTTATGAAGAAGAGAACTCTGCTAACTAGTAGTCTGAACCTAGAGCTACGTAAAAACCTGGTGAAGTGTTATATTTTGAGTATTGCTTTGTATGGATCAGAGACATGGACTTTGAGGAAATTAGAGAAGAAATATTTAGAAAGTTTTGAAATGTGGTGCTGGAGACAGATAGAAAATTTAAAGTGGATGGACATGGTGACAAACGAAGAGGTTCTGAGTAGAGTGGGTGAGAAGAAGTCAATCATACACACAATTCGTCAGAGGAAAGCAAACTGGGTTGGGAACATTCTCAGAAGGAACTGCTTATTACATGATGTCGTAGAAGGAAGATTGGAGGGCACAACTAGACTTGGAAGAAGAAGAATTCAGCTGTTGGACGATTTAAGGGAAAAGCGGAAATATTGGATGCTGAAGGAGGAAGCAGAGGATAGACAGTTTTGGAAAACAAAATTCGCGTACCAAGTTTGAAAACCTGCCGGAAGGCAGAATACTTACTACTACTACTACTAGCACTTGAAACACACAAACTTAAGAAAACAGCATGCACGAACTGTACCGACATGAAAATTAAACTCTAAGTAGCGCTCAAAATCCATATCAGAGGGTATACAGTACGGTACACATTACGTTATTATGTTCACATATCTATATACAAACTCTACTATGGACGCATTACATTACTCTTGTTTGGACAAGTTATTTTAGCTTACTACAAAAATAACATTAATGTTATAGCTGAACTATGTTATTGTCTATCTTATAAAATAGCACGTCACATGCAGAGTTTTTAATTCAAAATAAATTATAGTTATTTTCTTTTTAAGTAGCCTATTAACTCGGTCCAGGCAATATCATATTCTCGCAATACCTAAACATCATACATCTCTTTACTCATCATCGTTTACTACTTCAGTCATCCGAATGTGGAATTCTTTACCATCTCATATCAAGGACTGCCGGTCACTGTCAACCTTCAGATCGCAGTTAACAGCACATATACGTAGTACTTAATAATCTTTTTCATGTCCTATGTTAATTTCAGTTTCTATCACTTAATGCTTTTATATAACTAAATCATATTTGTAACAATTAATTTCTTTTTTATCATTTAATGTGTCTTAATGTATCTTAATGTATCTTAATTATTCAAGTATATATGTTCTAATTTTTTCTTTGTATTTAATGTTCGTTTCTTGTATTCATGTATATCAGTTCTTTTTAAATTTATTTTTAATCATTATTATTGTTATCATTATGTATTTCATGTTTTTGCCCTGGCTGAGTGGTAGAGAAGGCCTTATGGCCTTAACTCCGCCAGGTTAAATAAATAAATAAATAAATAAATAAAAATAAATAAAATAACTTGCCTACAGACTAGGGGAAAGCGGTTTTATGTAAGAGATCGAGGAATAGGAAGAATATGCACGTTTTATAGACTTTATAAGTACATAATTCAACGAAAAAATCGTCTATACTATAGGATAATGTTTATTTCACGATGGATAGGTCAGAAGTTTTCATTAAATTCATGCATATTATGCACAATGATTTCTTATTACAAAATTATAAACCATAAACAACTAGTATGAATATTTTTACTAAGTTCCTTTTGTGAACCAGATCAAAAATATCTATTTCTCATTTCTATGGAGATTGCTCCCCCTGTGTTAAATAATTATTTTGAAACCATGAAAACCTCAACTCGTTTTCATATTGGGATCATATTGACAATATGTCGTTACCGATCGATTTTGCTTCTTTGGATAACTCTGTAAGTAATCAAAACTCAATTGGTTATAATAGTTAATTATACCATATTTTATGATTTAAAACAAAATCAATTGCACTTAGCAGGGTTGTATGTTAGTACTGTATGCTGAAGTACGATCTGTAGCACTATTATGATTAGAATTGCTTTTTGCGAAAAAATTACTCCATACGTTTCTAATGACCAAGTTTGTGGTTATTTTTTATTTTAACATTTTTTCAATGAAAAAGTGCATGAAGTACTTACGGTATAAATTTGAACATGTATATCATGATATGCAATGCCTGTGAATTAGGGGATAACAAAATCTATTTCTTAATTTAATAATAATCTGTAACCGTTCAACCGTTAAATCCATATTCCATACTGATAAATTAAACTTTACCTTTTACATTTATCTGACAGTAGAGCACAAATGGCAAATTATGCTAGTTATTTCCCATATAAAAGACCAAAGGTACATCTGTACAGTTAGGGCACGAAGTAGGTAAGCCCTTTCGTTTTCGCCGCTATGATGGTATGGTTGATTGATGGATTGATATGGACACCTTAGCTGACAATGCTCTCTAGGGGCACAGTCGAGTGAACGAAAACTTAACGATACTTCTGGTTTCTTCTGTGTTTTTCTTTATTTAAAGTTGGAATTGAATCTTATCATCTGTATTCCACACAGCCATTGGTGAGGTAATCAATTATTTGTTAGAATTCAAGTCCGAACACATGCATTAGCTTAAGAACAACGATCAGGACAAGTTGAGCGGTGAAATGGGGTGGATTATGTGAACATTTAATTTCAGTGGCTGGAGGGCGAGCCTCAGAACGAATATCCAGACCAGCCCTTGAATGAGTCCGACTGGTATTGGTTTGATGCCAAAAAGCCTAGCACTCAAATATTAACCTATGAACACAAGTCAATTTCAGGTTCAGCAGCGAAAGAAGGAGGGGAATAAGACAAACATTAAATGGAGGATTAGCCTATGTTGCGAATCCTTCAACGCGAAAAAGGGATAGGAGCATGGGTGGGGAGTGGACCTGGCGGAGGCGGTTATGTAGGCCTATTCTCTTACCAACATAAATCACTGCGCATTATGTCGAAGGGATTCCGTGCACTCGACTGTACATAAAATATAAAGTACGAAATGTACCCTTTAACACAACGTCACGTTACCACTGATTATCATAGGTAATCCCACGAGAGTTTACGAGTTGGATTTATCAAGACTATTCCATGAATATAAATGTAACGTATTATAGAAATAATAATTACTTTCGTGCTTTGTTATATAAAAACAAAACTAACAGCTGCGAGATCACGACATGCTATGAATCAACCATCCATGAATGGATTAGAGTACTATGTTGTGACCAATGCTACCAATGGTGCATATAAGACATAGCTAACCTTATTCAAGTAAGCTAACAGCAGAACAGAATAAAAGCACACGAACTGGCTTGCACCTAATCGAAATTGTATTTTAAATCAATGCACATTTATATTATTTCAATTTCCAAACAAGTTATGTTGTATAAAATAATGTGTTTTCATTCTGCTGAATGGCAGCATGTGACGTATTAATCACTGCATGTTGATGCCGCAGGTGTCCAGTAACGAGCTGACGTTTTATCAGATAAAATTACATCCTTGCGATCTAAGGAAGGATATTACAAGATAAACGATCATGATTGGCCTATATCTGAGGAATTGCTAAACGTTATTGGACAACATCAAACACCCGGCGTATGAGTAGAATAGTCTTTGTGAAACATGCAATGATTTGGTGCATTATCCAGCTGTGTTATGAAAAGACGATCTCCATACCGATGTCCAACCATTAAAGAATCAAACCAATCAATCAACCATAACTCATATTTTCTAAAATAAAGGGGTTACGCCCACGTTGTGTTCTCAGTGTATATGTTTATTTTCCATTAAGCACGTATAGTGCTAAGAAAAGTTAGATCTGCTGTTTGACAGAAGAGACACTTGGCCGAATGAAGCTATTTATCCCCCGTGTAAAAGACCGCCAAATATTACTGAAAGAAAAAACGGACGGCACTGCTTTCACAGGGCCCTGTTGTGATTGTCATCTCCACTTTCCCTGAGCTTCCTGAAGCCACTTGCTGATGTTTTGGTAGTTGTTTTCAATCCACTCTATGTTGTATTTAACTCTCTCATTCACTTGATTTACAGATCGTGTGAACTGCTGGAGTCGATGGGCGTTCTTTTTCTGGAATTCCTGGAGCTGCGACAACAAATTGAGTGAGTACAGAGGTTATATTAATCATCTGCAAATAGCACAACTTTTTCATCAAAAGAGAACACAAGGTATGTTTATAATCCGGTAATACAGCGCACATAATTATAGGCTATACCGAAGGTAAAGGACACCGTACACTAATGCGGAATTTCGCAAGAGAGCTAAAACTATTTCCCAGTTTGTTTCACTTGAACGTTTTCAAACAAAAAGTTTGTAAACTTCTTTTACAAAATAACACATAGCCTACATTTTATCCCGTTTAAATGTCCTGTTTCTCTATATTTGTTTTGTAAGTAATGAGTTTATAATTAACTTTACCACAGAATGTAGTGCTTCTTCCCTCTGCTTAGCTCGCTTATTAATAGGCTTGCAAGTACAGAGATGTGCCGCTGGAGCGCCTTTACGGCCGACGACTTGCTTCCAGACCGCACATCGCAAAAATAATCTCTCTTAGTTCTGTGAAGAGCAGACTCGTGTCCAAAAACAAAACTGAGATTTATTCTACATCAGTTGAAACGTATTGAAACGGAATCAAGAAATAAAAATCCTTAATTTAAGGTCGTTTTAATGACTTCAAGGTACATTCATGCCAAATCGGAAGAAAAGCGATTTGAAGAAAATAAAGACGTAACTGCGTAACATACACATAAAAAAACAGACAAAATGCGAATGGTCGAGAAGAAATAGACCTCGCTTCGCTTGGCTAATAAAAACAGGCCTAGCTTCTCTTGGCTAGTAAAAACAGGCCTCGCTTTGCGTAGCTAAGAAAAACAGACCTCGCTTCGCTTAGCAAATAAAAGCAGGCCTCCCTTTGCTTGGCTAATAAAAGCAGGCCTCCCTTTGCTTGGCTAATAAAAGCAGGCCTCGCTTCGCTTGGTTCATAAAAACAGGCATCGCTTCGCTTGGCTAATAAAAACAGGCCTCGCTTCGCTTGGCTAATAACAACAGGCCTCGCTTCGCTTGGCTAATAAAAACAGGCCTCCCTTCGCTTGGCTAATAAAAACAGGCCTCCCTTCGCTTGGCTAATAAAAAACGGGCCTCGCTTCGCTTGGCTAATAAAAACAGGCCTCGCTTCGCTTGGCTAATAAAAACAGGCCTCCCTTCGCTTGGCTAATAAAAACAGGCCTCCTTTCGCTTGGCTAATAAAAACAGGCCTCCTTTCGCTTGGCTAATAAAAACAGGCCTCGCTTCGCTTGGCTAATAAAAACAGGCCTAGCTTCGCTTGGCTAGTAAAAACAGGCCTCGCTTTGCGTAGCTAAAAAACAGACCTCGCTTCGCTGGGCTAATAAAAATAGGCCTCGCTTTGCGTAACTAAGAAAAACAGACCTCGCTTCGCTTGGCTAATAAAAGCAGGCCTCCCATCGCTTGGCTAATAAAAGCAGGCCTCCCTTCGCTTGGCTAATAAAAACAGGCCACCTTTCGCTTGGCTAATAAAAACAGGCCTCGCTTCGCTTGGCTAATAAAAACAGGCCTAGCTTCGCTTGGCTAGTAAAAACAGGCCTCGCTTCGCTTGGCTAGTAAAAACAGGCCTCGCTTTGCGTAGCTAAGAAAAACAGACCTCGCTTCGCTTAGCAAATAAAAGCAGGCCTCCCTTTGCTTGGCTAATAAAAGCAGGCCTCGCTTCGCTTGGCTAATAAAAACAGGCCTCCCTTCGCTTGGCTAATAAAAACGGGCCTCGCTTCGCTTGGCTAATAAAAACAGGCCTCCCTTCGCTTGGCTAATAAAAACAGGTCTCGCTTCGCTTGGCTAATAAAAACGTCCTCGCTTCGCTTGGCTAATAAAAGCAGGCCTCCCTTCGCTTGGCTAATGAAATCAGGCCTCCCTTCGCTTGGCTAATAAAATCAGGCCTCGCTTCGCTTGGCTAATAAAAACAGGCCTCGCTTCGCTTGGCTAATAAAAACAGGCCTCCCTTCGCTTGGCTAATAAAAAACGGGCCTCGCTTCGCTTGGCTAATAAAAACAGGCCTCGCTTCGCTTGGCTAATAAAAATAGGCCTCCCTTCGCTTGGCTAATAAAAACAGGCCTCGCTTCGCTTGGCTAATAAAAACAGGCCTCCTTTCGCTTGGCTAATAAAAACAGGCCTCGCTTCGCTTGGCTAATAAAAACAGGCCTCGTTTCGCTTGGCTAATAAAAACAGGCCTCCCTTCGCTTGGCTAATAAAAACAGGCCTCGCTTCGCTTGATTATTATGCTTAGGACTAGGAGATAGCTCTTCACACCAAAAATAAACCATGAGAAATGTAACTTATGTAAAACATTAATTTCGTTAAACTACTAAAATTAACTTTAATTTAGCGTGTTGTTAAATTCAATTATGAGTAGTTATCAGGTCTAACTTGTGTACATCAGTCGCATCTACCTACGATTTAGTTTTGTTTGCTTACTTGTGGAAGGGTCCTAGGAGCGAGCGGACTTCATGCTTTAGTTTGTATTTGTATTAGAAGAAAGTTGATACACTTACCTCTTCCAGTTGCTTCGGTTGGTTCATCCGTGAAGCAATTTGCTCAAGTATTTCAGTGAGGAAAAATGGGCCAACCCTGCAATATTCAAATACCTAAATAAATTCTGTTGCTCTGCTCAGATTTTCAATTCATTTATGTAATTCAAACAACCCTTCGTTTGTAACACATGCTTGCACTTGAAAATCTATACAAAAAATGTGCAATGAAAAATGTACAAGAAAAAACGCCTACAATGTAATGTATCCACTGACAAAAGTCCACAAATAACTTATTTAAATGTGTTTAGATATTAGAAATTTTCAACATACATTTCCATAGTTACCAGTTCCCAAAATTAGGATTACAATGTAAAGCGATTGCTAAACTACGTACCAATTTTTTTCTTAGTTCACACTGTAATGAAATACTGTTGTCAGAATAGGAAAAATATTTCAGTTACTGTGTGTAGCTGATAGAACGTTGTGGGAACACTTTTAAACTACCAAGAATTAAGGGACTAAGATAATAAAATCAGAATGCTTCATCAATGACAAAGTATATTAATAATCTATCGGGCTGATTACAACCTTGGTCATACTTTAGAAACGCTCTCCGATGATAGTGGTATTGACTGACGCAGGTCAGCATGGCGATGACTTTCTGAATCCAGGTTGGTTTCCACCCGGCCCCGATGGTATTTGTGTGTAGGCTACAAAGATGTGGCAGGCCCATGTCTAAGAATGGGCAGCAAATCTACAGTTCTGGACTCACTAAAATACCTTCTCAGCTTTAAAAACTTTTGCAAAAGCTGCACTCCTTGAAAAAGAAAACATAGAATAACACATTCATGGTGGATGGCCAATTGGCTACTACCCAGTCCAAGCTAGGTTTTTGAGGGGTTTCTCTCGCTCTTAGGCGAATGCCATCTTGTCTGTTTGATTCACTATTTCCTCTTGTAGTGGATTATGATGGTTTTCACGAGCTGATGGCTAGCAGACGACCTAAGAAGATCTCATTGTTTATTTATTTATTTAAACCTTCACTTGGTTCATATTTTAACCCCAAAATCTAACGATGAAGTCAATAACTAAATCCCTAGACCATTTAGTGAAATAAATTTATTGGTGTTGTAACAGTTTTTAAATTAATTTTATTGTGCTTCTTCCAAAAAGTTAATACTTGATCAAAAAATGTAATAAGCGCTTGACACTGTCTACCGGCATGTTATTGGCATTGTTAGGTCCCACGGAACGAAAATTATGTAGAACTAGCATTCGCTTTGTAGGATCAGAGAAATATCCAAGTGTTTATTCTGTGTCGTTCGCTTATGCAATAAATGTTTTGAAGATTTCGAAGTTTTGTGCAATAGCATTTATGACAGTGCTTAACAACATTCCAGCCCACTTCTGCAATGATTTAATGAAGCATCAGCTGTTATAATTCTACAAACAAATGAATACACATCACTTCAGTAGTGCATCAGTTAAGTTTAAGAATTGTAGATTTTCTAGTCGGCAGGTCTTGGTGGCAAGACCTCTTTATTGAAGTCACTGTGTACCTCAAATGGGTTGAAGGGTAGGCCAACAACACTGCCTTTTGATCCCCTTGTCTATAAAATCACGGATTGCAACTTATTAACTATCTTTCCAGGATTGATCAAAATGATTGCTGGTCATGGCAACCAGCAGACATACTTGAGTAGTGGAAATAGCAAGGGTTCTAAGTGCCTTTTACAAAATTGTACAGGAGACACAAAAAACCCTCACATTTGTGTATTGTTTTGATTTCCTGTTATTTAATCATCACTAAAGAAAGTACAAATACATAAATACATAAATAAAAGTTACGAGAAAACTGCTTTCAAGTCCTATGTTCCTATTAAGTAAATTATGGGTAGAATTGATATATAACAAACATTTTAAGATAAAATGACATATTAAAAAATCTAAGATTGACTGATTGAAGTAGATTAGGTGACTCATGGAACGGAAATTACGGTCGGTACTAATCCCCTGCCCTTGTAAATGTGATGGTGCTTGCGGTGAAGGAACCTACCTGGCCTCAACCGCCATCCCTGCTTGCTAAGGGTATAAGTAATAATTTGCTCAGTAATTCATGTTGAACTTAATATAATGAAATGTAATGTAGGAAGCATATCGATATTATACATACGTTTTCTCGATGATGTCCACGTTGTTGAACAGGAATTCTTTAGCAATGGAGTAACCGGCATCTGTGGATGCAACTGCCTTGAATACTGTAGCACTGTCACCAACTTTTATTCCGGAATTCTTCTGGATGGACCAACGGACGTATCTGAAAGTAAACAACTGATTATATTATTTTTGACAAAGCGTGCTACAGCCGGAAACCAACATTGAATCAGTAGGCGTACTTGTTAGTAATAGATGAGAAATTACAAATTTGAATAAATACATTCTAGAAAACGGTAGATTAATTTAAAAAAAAATAAGCTAAGTAATGAGATTTTTTCAATTTATCCATGATTGAAAGCGCTTCATCAAGGTGATTTTCAAATTACCAAGTGGGTGGTGTGTCGTCTGAAATGTCAATAAATAATCAATAATTTAAATTCATAACACTACAAACTAGACATTCAAGAATGTATTTAGGTATTATACTTTTTACGTACCCTTCATACCATGCAAAAATTGTCGGTGTAGAGTCTTTTGGTTGAAAATTTAGAATTTGTGCATATTTATATGGAAGTCTATGTAATTGTTCCTCTTCAATATTCGTTTCCTTAGAAATATTTAACCTTTACTTTTGTATTTAAGAGTAAGTTATACGTATACTAAAAGTTCAGGCCAAAATCGCCAGTTTCAAATGAATTTACTTAAGATGTTATTGACAATTTATTATTAAGCTGAAGGCTGAAGGAATTCAATGTGTCGTCTGAAATATCAACAAACAGTTAATAAATTAAATTCATAACAACACTACAAACTGGACATTCAAGAATGTATTTAGGCATTATATTTTTTACTTACGCTTTATACCATGAAAAAATTGTCGGTGTAGAGTTTTTTTATTGAATATTTAGATCTTGTGTATATTTCTATGGAAACCTATGTCATTTTTTTCCCTTCATCTTCGTATCCATATAAATATTTAACCTTTACTTTTGTATTGAAGTAGGTTATTTAGCATAGGCCTACGGCCCTTTTGCGGATGCTGATTGACGGTTTTGGCATTAATCTAGCATTGACGTGTTAGAAGTCCTTTTTTCGCCTCTTGAAGTCTAATTATAACGTTGGTCAAATTAAGTACACTCACCGCCTAAGAGTGTCTTCATCTTGAGAACAGCCAAGTGCCATAAGAGTGATCCTCCTCTCAGACGCTACTGTCGAGTTCTTGTAATGTTCCCACAAGAAGTACCACTGGAAAGCCTTTCCATGCTCCACAGCAGCGCAGTATACAACAGAGCGCAAACTCTTAGGTATACTGAAATGAGAAAACACAGTTAGAAATTGCACTATACAGAAGAATATATTAGTACAAATTATTCCTATCATATACTATACGTCTAAATTTTTAATTCAGGAAAATAGGTCTACTAAAGAAACTCTGTAATTGCGGATTTCATTATTTTAAAAGTTCCATTAATAATAAAGTGAGGAAGGTGCACTCAAGCTGAGCATTACACACAAGTGTAATGCTGAGCATTGAACACAAGTTTACCAGTCTCCTTGTATCCAAAGAGAGGCATACAGAATTAAAGTAAACATTTATTTAGTCCTACATAAAGTTACCTCTCACCAATCCAAATTCGAGACGTCTTCAAGTAGGCCTATAAATGTAAAAATGTTCTCTACTCTGATGCTTCATAATTCATTAATAAATTAATAAATTACATTAGAGTCACATTATTACATTTTTGTCATTTGATGGTTCTGCCTCTGATTTATCCCTGCTCGATTATATAAAACCTTTCTACATACTGCTAGCCGGTGCATCAGGTTATGAAAGTTCGAGAAACAGTTTCAATACGATCTATAGTCTTCCTGACAACATCATTAGTTCTCTAATGGGAGATTTTGGATCTAACTTATTCATGGATAACTTAACCAAGTTTAGGCTGTTGGTCTGTCGAAACACAAAAAAATTATCCTTGTATAAATTCTGACCATTGGACAATTTATCCGTGGGTATTTCTTGAGTTTATAGAAACCGGGTATGAATAATACAGTTTATTATAAATTATTATCTAGCTCATGAGCACAGAGCTTCATTCCTCATTCAAACTGAGTTATTTGTATATTTATTATTATTATTATTATTATTCTTTTTCATCACTTGTTTGTGAGTTCTTCTGTTGCATCGGCGTTTTTTGCGAGATGCAGCATTATATTGGTACATTGAGAAATGCTCTGACTATGGATGTTGTGCCTAGAATTACTGATTTTTGCATTAATTTAAGCTCTTTTTTTCCCATTCCTAGTTTTTTTAGTCCTGTCATCGTCCATTTAGGTACAATTCCATTTGTAGACATTATTAACGGAATTGTTATTACCTCATCTTGTCGCCACAATTCCTTATTATTATTATTATTATTATTATTATTACATGTTTTTATTATAGATATTTATATATATGTACATACTACAAACTGAGTATATATGTATTTTCTTTTACAACTGTTATAATGGTTACACAGAACCTTATTGTAAGCTTACTCTATGCGTTTTAATTGTATTTAACACCTACAAAGAAACAAAAGTATGTTAGATAAACTCTATAACAGTATTTGCTTTTAAAAAATATGTTAAAATGGTTATATATAATCTTATTGTTCGTTTAATCCGTGCGTTTGAATTGTATTTAACAGCTACAAAAGAAACAAAACTTATGTTAGATAAACTCTAACACGCGAGTGATCACGCGACAGCCATCACATGTGCTTGGTTCAACAAGTTAACTGCTCTACAGGAATCAAGTGTTAATACAATAAAGGAGGTGTTTCGATATATTTATTTACTTATTTGCTTCTTCTATATTAAGCTTTTTTTTTAATTGATATAGCTGCAAAATTGCAACTATTATATTTAATAGTTTGTACTTCTAACAATTGCCTGACAGTAATACGCCTATGTTGCATAATGGGAACCTTTATTTGCTATTTACTTCAGAACGAAAAACGTATAAAAAAATTCCATATTTGAGTTAGGTACCTTTTGGATGTGACACGAATATTGGAGACGACTTTCTCTTACATTAATGCCACATTACATAAAGATGATTCCTTTTTCCGCGATTTTCTCGAACGATTTTATTTAAATTTTGTACAAGAAGTGCTTACACTAATAGCTAAAACTTTTATTTGAAACATTTTTTTTCGCAAAAATTCTCTGAAGACTAGTTATAAGCCAGCCAACGTTTGTAGAAACTCTGTCTTGCCTAGTAAGTGAACAATAAAGCTTTACATCAGGTTGAAACAAATGAATAGCACTCCGTGTAATACGACCTTTTATTCAACTGAAGTGAGAAAGATGTATTGCCCACTTACTATAATTCCTAATAACTTTATTAATAATAAGTTATAATTTTGGCTTATTTTCTGAAAAGACTATCTATTATAAAATTAATTTTAAATAAATTCAACGAGAACCAGTTTGTGAAATATATAAGACAATTCCATCAGTACTGCTGGCATGCAAATTAAAATACAACTTTTACCACTAGGCCATTTTTGTTGAACAGATTATAGCTCACCTTGTTTAACTAGTGGAAATTTTTGCACAGATGTAACTTAATGCATATTAATTAAATAAATTATTGTAATTAACACTTCAAACTTCACTAAATTTTTACTTACTATTTTTTCAATTACAAAACTGAAAATGTGAATAATTCCACTAAACATGTTTTGCAATGTTTTAGTGAAGTTTAAAGTATTGATTACAATAATTCATTAAATAATGTACATATAGCTCACCTGTTTATTTTCTTGTCACTCCAGGCTTCCATTAGCTTGACGGATTTAGAAACGCAAGCTGGCAAACCACTGATGCAGGCCCACTGGACGATCTCTTTGTGATGCATGATTTTAAGATGGCTGGCATTACTTGGTGGATCAAAGCCCATTTTTCTGAACTGAGGTTCAATCAGGTGTCGGATGAAACCCTAAAAAATAATGTGTTTCGCAAAGTATTATAAGCAATCGCCAAAGATGAATTCATATTCTTGGAGACACACAAAACAAAACTATTATTATTACACCCTACTCCATGTTTGGGAAATAACTGTTTCTTTATTACCTGCACGCATATTACAGAGCTTCACATTCCATGTGCTAAAAGCAGATTAAAATCAGAACGAGAAAATATCACTGGATTGCTGAAACCATGGATACAATTTGGAATTAAACATTGTTGTCAATATTGTCATTCCTAAAATAATCCACAACTAGCTATAATATTTTAGATTTTAAATAACTATCTACTTTTTAGATGTAATAAATGTATAACTAATACGACAGCATCATTGTAACTTCTAATAAAATCAGGTAAACTGATGTAACAAACTGCCAGTATGTTTTTGTTTAATCAGTTATGACTGCAATTATGATATGCAGAATATGTTTTTTAAAAATTGATTTCCAAGTTAAGCTCCAGATTTATTCATTAAGCAGGGCTTACGGAAGAAGAAAGGTCTACCATCTCGGCCACCTGGGTCATTTTAACGGTCTAGTTGGATAAGCGCATGTAAATCAATATGTTTTTTGTCATAGCTACCTGTATTTTAATTTCCAAGGCCTTATAAGATCACAGTAAAACAATAGGCTATGTTGTCAAGATAACTGATTTTAATTTTTTTTATAAATTCTTTCGAATACGTATATTACCATAAAATAGGCACTAAATTGAGCATTACTCCGAAACAGGTCAACCGATTTTATCCATTATGAATAGACTCTTCCCATGGACATTATAAATGTGTATACCAAGTTTCATAAAAATCCGGTAAAGCGTATTTGAGTTACCGCGTCTTTAAAATATACACTAAATTGGGTTTTACTCCGGTACCGGTCTACCGATTTGGTCCAATATCAGTAGACGTCTTTCCACGTACATTATAAATGGGTATACAAAATTTCAGGAAAATCCAATAAACCATATTTGTGTTATTGCGACTTCTTATATATTAACATAAAAACACTAAATTGGGCATTATTCCGGTACTGGCCAACCGATTTGGTCCAATATCAATAAACGTCTTTTCATGGACATTATAAATGCGTATACGAAGTTTCATAAATATCCGTTAAAGCGTATTAGAGTTATTGCGCCTTTAAAGTAGACACTAAATTAGGTTTTACTCCGGTACCGGTCAACAGATTAGGTTCAAATTCAATAGGGCACTTCTCATGGACGTCATAAATGAGTATACCAAGTTTCATGGAAATCCGATACAGCGTATTTGAGTGATGGCGCCTTTCTATTAGAAAGGCGCCATAATCTATTAAAATAGGCACTAAATTGGGCATTACTCCGGTACCGGTGAACCGATTTGGTTCAATATCAATAGGGTTCTTCCCATGGACATTATAAATGTGTTTTCCAAGTTCCATGAAAATCCGAAAAAGCGTATTTGAGTTATGGTGCGTACAGACACGGACAGACAGACGGACAGACAGACAGACAGACGGACAGACGGACAGACAGACAGACGGACAGACATTTTTTCGTCCACCACACAATCTCATAAAGTACCATACTGGCACTTAATAAGTAAGAGTTAAACCTAATTTTACAGTAATGTTTGGTTATTCGCCTCATTCGTTAGCTGATCATGTCGATCAGAAGTTAAGAATTCCACAAGAAAGTCAATGGGTTTCAACTCTCATATTGTCATTTTAAGGTAACCATTCTCTGCCCCCCTCTCTCTCTCTCTCTCTCTCTCTCTCTCTCTCTCACACACACACACACACACACACACACACAGTGGTAAAAGGGAAGTAAAAATTGGTGGAAGTACAAATATTTTATATTTAAATGTATAAAGAAGTGGACGTATGGAGGAAATGGGGGAAGCCCCTTACCACTGCGGCCTTTGGCCTAAAACACAGATCTTTCCAATGGAATGAGATAAAAAGAGTTACCCTGCGGTACTATACGGACCCGTTAAAAGGCACCCAAAACTCCTACATCCCCTATGATCCTTATTGCCGATTCTTTCCAAGTTGATCTTACCCCCCCTTGTAGTTCCCATCGTTGTCAAAGCAGAGTCTGCCGCGCCAGAAAATTGACAACCACTGGCTCAAGACCCCTCCAGTCACATGAATTTTTATCTGGAGCTTCCATCGAAACATTTCTTTCAATGTAGTAAGAATGATCAATGATATGAAGGGGAAAGAGAGGGATAGGAGAATGGAGAGAATAACCTGAAATATCCCGATTTCGTCAATTATATTTTAACAACCCTACCTTGTATGAAGTCAATGCCTCCGTGGATCGCAACATGCGTGAAATATATCCCAAATTGCTAAGTACAGCTTTCCATGGCAGATAATTCTCCTCCTGATGAAGATAGCTGGTGACGTTGAGCGCTACAGGATATGAGAGTAAACCAACGCGTGCAAGATCCAGAGCATCGTCCATGAGCAAAGCTCTATTCAGCACTGATATTTCTGTATAGTTCTCTGTTAGAAACTTGGAGATAAGGTCCCAGTTGTGGAGATCATAGTTTACCCTGTACAGTCCTGCATAATAAGATATATTAGTCATAAATTGAGCGCAATTTTTAAATAAATTTACAACGTTATTTGAGTACGAAGTTTTGATAAATATCCATTACAATCTAAGTCAAATACACTATAAAATTATTCATAGTTATAATATATAACATAATCTAGTTACTTCAAAAATCGTAGAAAATTTAAGTGCACTAGTGCACTTAAATATGTTTACATATTCTATGAAATTCCATCAACTAAAAACTATAGAATTAATATTATGATCTACAGTTTATCAGTAGCGTCTTTCCCGTGATGTGTCCGATAACAATGGACACACACACACCCGTCTGAGGTTAAAGCTTTAAAATTCGCCTGCTCTCTCGAAAGCTCATTTTGAAATCAGAAAACAGTAATGGAAGTCAAACTGAGATAAAACATTTACAAACAAAGCATTTTAAAATGAAACAAAGGTGAGATGTTAAGGTTCTTCTTTATCCAAATTTTATAACTCTTACAACGAATCATACAGACTACCGTATTAGAATAGTTGTAGAGAAAATAATTGCCGTAAAATGGGTTTGTGCTTGTTCCTGGCTTTACATTGGAAACAATTTCCGTAAATCTTGAATTTTTTCTTCAAAATTTGAGAAGACTAATGCTTTATTCACGATTTGTTAGTTTGATATTCTGTTTTATTTATATACTTTTCTCGAAGTCCAACCTCAAAGTATGTTATTTTTGGGTTTGTCCAAATTCAACAGAATCGGCATGTTATAATTAGGGCCCGGGGGTTTAGCCAATAATTCGTCAAGTTAGTGGTGCACAAGGCATAGAAAGCTTTCTGAGTTAGTAAACAACTTGCAATGCATGTAGCAGTTTAGTGTTCTGTTGACGACGTTGTGTGTTGTGCGTTCTTGAGAACCAGTGGCGGATCATAGCTAAAATGAGTGGGGGTGCTGCTCCAGAAAATGTTTAGCCTTTTGTTTAGAAAAGCTACTAAGTAATTGCAAATAATTTCGGCTACTGTCTAGATGTATCACTCAGACTCGTGGAGGAATTATTCATAGGTAAGAGTCAACCTGAAGATGGAATACTTCTACAGTTGCAGCAGAAAAAGAAAAAATCTCCAGAAAAATGCAGGATTTTTCTACTATTTTTACCTTTCGAGGTGCACTGGAAGGTTCTACAGAAGACCATAATGTGTACCCACACAAGGGAAACACTAATATCTCATCCCCCCGTCACGTCATGAGACGTAGAGAGAAGTTTTTATCATTAAAGATCTTCTTTGGAGGAAAATAGAAGATATTTTTCTTTTGAAAACTTCAAAATGTTTATTGCCATTCATTGCAACAAAGCGTATGCACAGACATAATGTATAAATTGCCATTTAATTTTCACTGTGAATATTGTTAACAAATATGAAGCATTGGTTGTGTATATTTATGTTCGTTTTACTATGAAATATATTTTGTTTCTGTGATTTACGATTAAATGTGCAAACTATTCTATGACGCGGTGTCTATCATTTCACTAGACTAGCTGCACTGTCCTTGAACTTGAATGTTCGTATTAAAGTGCGCCACTGAAAGCGAGTCACCCCTTCCCTCGTGTTTACATACGGCTATATCCCAGTCACCACTAACCTGATGTAATGTTTTTGTGGCTAAACCCCCGGGTCTTAGTTATAATACAGCGATTCTTCAGGAATTAGTTTTGACAGCAACCTTCCCCACACCAACAGTGTTTCTGATTGAAATAGACCTACTCCATCAGCCTCTGAGAAACCATAATATTGTATAGACCTTAAATAATAACCTGAAATTTTACTTCAGCGTCGGGCACCTTTACCCCCCAGATACTGGTACTCATTTCTGTTGGATGAGTCTACAGCCAGAGTCATAATGCCACCAGACTTATTAGCCCATTTGAAAACCCCTAATGACTTAATCTGTATCGAATCAATTACTTTCCTTTTTGTACTGCAAAATAGAACAATCAATAAACCGTCTGACGGTACATCTTTAGCTGCACGTATAACTGAATAATTACTAGACATAGATTGCATTCAGGACAGTTCGTTTTGCTTTGGTTTGATTGACAAACGAAAGATTTAACTATGTAAATAAAATCAGCACTGATGAAGTTAATAGGCCATATTTCAGAAACTATTGAGTTTTAGATCACGGTTTCTTGAGAAATTTTGGTCAACAAACAGTATCTGAAGGAATAAGTGAAATAACTAGAATATTAACAGAACTAATTTACAACAAATTCCCCACGTCAACAATATCCCTTTATTTTTGCCAAAACATCTGAAGGCGTAAAAATACGCAGTCACTTTTCTTCAGTTTCCAACAGCATATTCAGTCCTATCGATTGATGCAAATTTGATATTTAAAGAGCATGTGACCGTCATTCTATTCTATTCTATTCTATTATTAAAGGTTACCCGATTTGATCTGACATTAATATGTTTCTTCCTATGGATATTATAAGTATTCATACTAAGTTTCATGAAAATCTGATAAAGCGTACTGGGTCATCGCGCATGCAGACACACAGCCGGAGACACATTTTCACCAAGTAATCTTAGAAAGTAAGGTACTATTCTGGCATTTGTTTGATCTCTCTTACCTGCAGCTTGAATGTTAAAGATAACCCAGCTCTGATTATCAGGTAACCCATTGATATGTGTCTCAGAGCTTCCCGGATTAAGCCATTTCTTCGGTTTCGTAGAATTGAAGTCAGGATTGTCCTCTGTGGTGTAAGTTAGTGGAATCCACCAGGACGCAGGTCTTTTTCGAGTTTCTACATCCGCTTTTGGCCGTTTAAACCTTGCTTGCGTTATTGTGGCGCTGTTAGCAGTGTAATTTCTTTCCACGGTAATCACAGGAAATCCTGGCTGGGTTGACCATGTATCCATAAGATGTCCCAAATGCTGGTCTGGTAGAAGTGTCCCGTCCAAGTGAGCTTGCTCTGTCAAAGCATCCCATAGATCTTGCTGATCCACTGATCGAAATCTGTTCCGTATTACGTATCTCCTACATCCAGCGAGAAACGTGGACTCTCCTAGTGTATGATTAAGCATCCTCAATATGTAAAACCCTGAAAATATAAAGGAATATTCAGTTGGTAAGAGTTGAAGAAACAATGAAATTTATCATCCAAGGTTTCACAGAATCCAGATGAATTAGCAAAGAAAAAGGGGGATCATAGAAGCTAATAATTAAAGTAGGAGTTGGCCAACTCCAGGACCAAGGGCCATATAGTGACCGGGAAATAATTTTCTTTAATCCGTCTAGGAGAATATTTTACTACTTTGTTCGTTTGCAATTATACGATGGTTACCAAAAAAGGATGACATCTGTGTGGTAGAAGTACTCGAAATTTTTACCTTAAGGTGCACTGTGTGAAACCAAATCCCTGGTAGGGCGGGCATGGGCCCTATTGAAGAAGGACTTTAATCTTGAAAAGTAAACCTGCTATTCAGTGAAAACATAATTCTCTCTGGAATTTCCTTGGTTCATACAAGCGGAGAATCCTTTGATGAAGTGTTACAGAGTTGCTGAAGAACTCATGAATCTTGTCATTGGATTTGTGTGTCATCGTACCCCATTCTTGTGTACCTAGATTGAGTTTATATATAATTTGATAAGAAAGAATATTTGTATTCATTTCCTATTCTGTTTCCACCATGCCATTTTTCATGACATTATTGTGGTATGAGCTTATGACTGGATTATGAACGAAACTTAGTACAATGTATAGAAACAATACAGACAAAGGAATCTTTATGGTCTAAATCACATAGGATATTTAAAAATATATAGAATATAATTTAAATTTTCGGAGTATAGATCTACTAAATTGCATTTTGTGCTTACCATAAAAAGTAAAACTTAAAAAGTCATTTGCGCCATTATTTTCGACAATTTATTTCAGTTAAAAGTGAACATGTAAAATCACAGTCAACTTTATTTTCACCTAAGTTTTCATACATAGCAAATTTTAGATTGGATCTACAATAGAAATCTTTCTAAAAAATTAAACGTTATGTGCTTTATAATTGCAGGGCTTTCTTAAATTAAAGAGTGTCTGATTTGAGAACAAAAATTGCTAGTGAGCGTTAACAAAAAGCACAGGACAAGTACGCTTAAGTTATTTATGGATTAAATAGCGCAAATTTACTAATGAAAATAATGTTTTATTCCAACCTAGTTCATATGATTTTCAAGTGGTTCCAGTTACATGGAAAATGTTAAATGATTTTTCTTAATGTCTATATTTTGTCGATAAAAGAGAATCTGCTATGAATTTTATTTTTGTTACAGTAAACCTAATTCCTGTTACGGAATAAAATTTTTGAACATTATTACAGTTGCTTAGAAATAGTGTATGGTATTGTTACTAAATATTATGACGTTACCGTGTATTTACTTATTGTATTTCAAGGACGGCGTATTGCAATTGGAGAGGTTTGCAGTGGGTGTCCTTACTTAGGAGGAGTGGTATTTTAAAATTCTATATTAACTTCCCTAATAAACTTATATACTTTCGTATACTGTGCTAGTACCTTGTATATGAAAGAATTATCGGAGAACTGTGGTACATACCTTTGAAGTACGTAATGCTATCGAATATCTGCGGCAGATCATTCTCGCTGTCGAGTGGAAACGTGAGAGGGTGCGAAGAATATAGAGAATCCACGGAGAAAACATGAAGAAAGGCCCTAACAGTTGCTACTGATACTGCATCCCAGTTCGGTTGTATCTGTAAAAAGAGAAGCCGTCATATAACACAGTAAATTGGAGATTGTTATAACTTTTGTTAGAACATGAAGTAGATGTTCAAAAGATTATTCGTCTTTGAATCTCACTGTAAACGCAACACTCACTGATTCAGGAGTGTATAATGTACGAGGGTCATCCATAAAGTAAGTTTTCCTAGGGTCGTCCATAAACTAAGTTTCTCTAGGGCCGTCCATAAAGTAAGTTTCCCTAGAGCCGTCCATAAAGTAAGTTTTCCTAGACCGTCCATAAAGCAAGTTTCCCTAGGGCCGTCCATAAACTAAGTTTCCCTAGGGCCGTCCATAAAGTAAGTTATCCTAGAGCCGTCCATAAAGTAAGTTTTCTTAGACCGTCCATAAAGTAAGTTTCCCTAGGGCCGTCCATAAACTAAGGTTCCCTAGGGCCGTCCATAAAGTAAGTTTCCCTAGAGCCGTCCATAAAGTAAGTTTTCCTAGACCGTCCATAAAGCAAGTTTCCCTAGGGCCGTCCATAAACTAAGTTTCCCTAGGGCCGTCCATAAAGTAAGTTATCCTAGAGCCGTCCATAAAGTAAGTTTTCTTAGACCGTCCATAAAGTAAGTTTCCCTAGGGCCGTCCATAAACTAAGGTTCCCTAGGGCCGTCCATAAAGTAAGTTTCCCTAGAGCCGTCCATAAAGTAAGTTTTCCTAGACCGTCCATAAAGCAAGTTTCCCTAGGGCCGTCCATAAACTAAGTTTCCCTAGGGCCGTCCATAAAGTAAGTTATCCTAGAGCCGTCCATAAAGTAAGTTTTCTTAGACCGTCCATAAAGTAAGTTTCCCTAGGGCCGTCCATAAACTAAGGTTCCCTAGGGCCGTCCATAAACTAAGTTTCCCTAGAGCCGTCCATAAACTAAGTTTCCCTAGAGCCGTCCATAAAGTAAGTTTCCCTAGAGCCGTCCATAAACTAAGTTTCCCTAGGGCCGTCCATAAAGTAAGTTATCCTAGAGCCGTCCATAAAGTAAGTTTTCTTAGACCGTCCATAAAGTAAGTTTCCCTAGGGCCGTCCATAAAGTAAGTTTCCCTAGGGCCGTCCATAAACTAAGTTTCCCTAGAGCCGCAGCATCTCCAGCAGCAGCTCTCACACTAATATAAATTTTGTTGAATTGTTTCACAGGTATGATAAGCCGTCGCTTCGAGACAAGGTGAAAGCTGTGAACGACAAGCTGTGGAACTTCTCTGCTAATAATGGTAATATCAATGTTTTGTCTGTTAACAGCATAAGAAGAGAAGAATACACCAGGCATGGACTCCACCTCAACTCTCGAGGGAAGAAGACTCTGGCAAAGCTGATTGCTGAAGAATTTAATTGTAACAGGCCTATTCCTGTCATAGTTGGTGGCTCCTCTCGTTTTTTAGGGAGATTTTAGATGAAAGGGAACAACAACTTACATACTTGCCTCGAGTAAACATTGGTAATATATACAAGCCTGCAACTAGAACTAGTAAATCATTTGCATTATATCATCAAAATATAAGGGGGCTTGAATGTAAATTTGAAGAATTTAAGTTAGCTTTTCAGGATACAAATAATTCTAACAAGCAGGAAATTCAAGTTATTTGTTTAACGGAACACCACTGTGCAGAAACAGAGCTGGAACAATTAAAAATTGATAATTTTTCATTGTGCTCAAATTTCTTTAGACGTTCCATGAAAGGCGGAGGTGTGAGTATATTCATCAAAAGTAACTTAAATTTTAGTGATATAGACACCAGTTCCTACTGTAAGGAACAGGATTTTGAATGCTGCGCAGCCAGAGTGGAAACGGATAACAGTACATTTGTAATACTGACCATTTACAGAGCACCAACAGGTAATTTCAATTATTTTACAAATCAGTTAGAAAAGGTTCTTAACTATCTGTATAGTAATAATGTAAATATTATACTGTGCGGCGACTTTAATGTAGACTTCTCAATCGATAGTGAAAAAAAGATCAGACTGATATCCCTACTAGGTAGTTATAATTTAGATTCTGTAGTAAACTTTCCAACTAGAATCCAAAACAACTCTCAAACAATAATAGATAATATATTCATAGACATAGAAAAACACCCTAGCTTTAAAATATTACCAATATTAAATGGATTATCGGACCATGATGCACAAATGTTAGTGCTAAACGATAGTAAGGTAAACGCAACTAAAAAACATACCCATATGACTAGAGTAATGAATGATGCTTCAATTTTAAACTTCAAACAAGATCTGAAGAATGAAAACTGGGGATCTATATTTTCCTATGACAAAGTAGACTGTAAATTAAATGAATTCCTAAATATTGTGTTGCGGCATTTTGAAACTAACTTTCCAAAAAAGAAAACTGCTAATTTACCTAATGTAAGGAATAAAACATGGTTAACCACTGGCATTAAAATATCATGTAGAAACAAAAGAGAGCTATATTTAAAATGTAGAACCAGTAACAACCCAGCTCATAAAGAACACTATAAAATGTACTGCCATACACTGAAGAAAGTAATTAAAGAGGCAAAGAGTAGGTATTTCTCACAAATAATTAATAAATCAGACAATAAAATTAAAACTATATGGAATATAATTAAAAACGAAACAGGGAGATCAAAGGGAAACAATGATTGCATGTCACTAACATACCAGAACAAAAAGCTAGATAATGTATCAGATATCACAAATGCTTTTAATAATCACTTTATAAACATTGCAGAGAAATGTATTCCTACAACTAATATTAGCATTAATGCAGCAGACCTACTTAAAACACCTATAGTCCAGAACCATGCATTTCAAATCAAATTAACTTCCTCTAGAGAAATTGAAAATATAATCAAGTCACTCAAAAGCAAAAACTCTTCTGGATGGGATGAGATAAGTAATAAGTTGTTAAAAAGCTGCTCATCTGAAATTAGTAAACCTCTTAGTCATATTTGTAATTGTTCGTTAAAAAGTGGAATATTTCCAATAAGACTAAAGCATGCTATTGTTAAGCCCCTCTTTAAGAAAGGCGACAAAAATGTTCCATCAAATTATAGACCTATATCACTCCTAACCTCATTTTCAAAAGTTTTTGAAAAAGTTATGTACAACCGCTTAATACACTATCTTAATTTGAATAACATTCTTACACCATCTCAGTTTGGATTTAGAAGTGGCATGTCCACTGATAATGCTACATTTCAACTCACTACAGAAATATTGGAAGCGTTAGATAAAAAGAAACATGCCCTAGGAATTTTTTGTGACCTAGCTAAGGCGTTTGACTGTATAAATCATGAAATTCTACTTCAAAAACTGAAACACTATAGGTTGGATAATATAACACTAAAGTGGTTCAAATCATACCTGTCTGATAGAACTCAAAAGGTAATAATAAATGGAAATGAATCAAAATTAGGGACTGTTAAAAATGGAGTACCTCAGGGATCGATACTGGGACCTTTGCTCTTTTTAATTTTCATCAATGACTTACCAGATAACTTAAGTGACGAATCAAAGGCATTGCTTTTTGCAGATGATACTAGTGTACTCGTAACAGGAAAGTCACAAGAAGATTTAGCAAGACTAGCTACAAAGACTTTTCACGAATTAAATACTTGGTTTCTAGCTAATAAAATGTCACTTAATATTGATAAGACCCACTTTATTCAATTTAGAACAAAAAATAGATATATCTCAAACATTGTAATCAATTATCAAACACAAATCATAGAGGAAACTAGCAACATAAAATTCTTAGGACTACAAATTGACCAAAATCTTGACTGGAAGAAACACATTGTAATGATAAGTTCTAAGCTAAGTTCAGCATGTTTTGCGCTACGAACTTTGAATGATATATTACAACAGGACGCATTACTCACGGTATATTTTGCATATTTTCACTCTGTTATGAGGTACGGAATCATTTTTTGGGGTAACTCGGCACATAGGGAAAAAATATTTAGATTACAGAAGCGAGCAATAAGAATAATATGTGGAAAGAAAAAACGAGAATCTTGTAAACCGCTTTTTGAAAAATTAAAAGTCCTCACTCTCACCGGAGAGTATATATACTCTGTTATGTGTTACATGGTAGATAATATTGATAAATTTCAAAGTAATCACAGTATACACGGGCGTACTACTAGAAACATGAATGATTTACATAGACCAGCTAACTCATTAAAACTTTTTCAGAAAGGTGCTTATTATTCCGCAATACAAATATACAATAACCTTCCAAAAGAGATTAAATCACTATGTATTAAAAGCAAATGCAAATCTTTCAAAAGAGCTCTGAAGCAATATTTAGTAACTCACACCTTCTACAATATGGATGATTTCTTTTCAGCTTGAGTAAGTGTGACATAACAATTCTTGTATCTTTTTTATAACATGCATGTATGTTTTTATCTGACGTGTTCTATATCCTTGAGCCCTGCTCAACACAGGATCTACAGAACGAGACATCTACATCTACATCTACATCTACATCTACATCCGTCCATAAACTAAGTTTCCCTAGAGCCGTCCATAAAGTAAGTTTTCCTAGGGTCGTCCATAAACTAAGTTTCTCTAGGGCCGTCCATAAAGTAAGTTTCCCTAGAGCCGTCCATAAAGTAAGTTTTCCTAGACCGTCCATAAAGTAAGTTTCCCTAGGGCCGTTTACAGAAAAAACACAATTTCATGAAAATGACTACCGGTACTGTAACAGATACATCAAGTGATCAGCTATTTTTCAACACATTCGCCACCGGAATTGAGACATTTGTCATACCGTGGGATCAACATTTGAATACCTGTGTCGTAGAAGTCTGCCACCTGGGATTTGAACTATTGTGTGGCAACCATCTCCGCCTCTTTGTCATTCTCTGTCACTTCTTGAGGTGTAGGAAAAGATGGAAATCAATGGGAACGTGATCCGGCCTTTAAGGTGGATTTTTAAACCTCCCAGCAAGTCTCCTGCAGAAGTTCGACTGGGAGGTGTTTAAACATTCACAAAAGACTATGACCAAAGTACGATATAACTGAGAATACACAGCTATAGTGGTAAATCAACGTTCTTAGTGAATTATGAATGGATTCAGAATTGTGGTGGAAAAGACACTCACGTGATCGGCTCCCAACATGGCGAAATAAGTAGCAAAACCTTCATTAAGCCAGATGTCGCTCCACCACCGGAGAGTGACCATATTCCCAAACCATGAGTGGGCCAATTCATGTGATATTGTGGTAGCGACTTGTTGGCGAGTAGAGGCTGAAGAAATTCCAGGCTCGTAAAGCAGGTATGTCTCGCTGAAATTAAAACAAAAATATGATCATCTAGATTGCTGAAATTTTATAATCTACCGTAGTAGGTGCCCGCGGCTTTGGCAGATGCTCTTTTTAAATATCGTATTTAACAGAAAAATAATTAAAACATATTTATTAACACTAACATCGTATTTACATAAATTGCATGAATTTTATTCTTAATTATACTGTTTTACTTAGTAAATATAAATAATAATTAAACGACGAATAAAACCACTCTTATTATTATGTTTTCTATTATTATTATTGTTATGGTGATTATTTATTAATGAATGCCTCATAGCTAAGGAATTAGCCTATGAGGTCGCTTTGTTTGTAAAGTTGGATAAGTGTATTCTGAAGACAAAATAAGGAAAAATGAAACGAACGAAGGACGTTTTCCTAAAAATGATCAGTAGAGAATAAAATGTCGAAAAATCCAAAAGAAAAACTATTTTGTTCATTTTGAGACGAGATGAATTTATACTACATCCTGTAGGCTACAGTATTATCTGTGATGTCTCAGAAAAAAAGATGACGTTTCACCAACTTCCGAGCCATAGTCATTATCATCTGTGACATTTTTGTACTTTAAATTATAATTATTCGACTCACCCAAACGATATGAGACCCCAGTTCTCCAGTGCATCAGCTACAAATCGAGGCAAAGCAAGGATATCGTGTTTTGGAAGAGGCTCTTGCACGCCTATCAACTTGTTGAAATACTCCAATATCCGGGGTGCGATATCTAACGCGTACTTCGTCTGGGAAACTACTGCTGGACGAGCCCAAACTCGAATAGGAGTTCCTGAACTAGTCTGAGTTTCTCTGGACTCCAGTTTCCCCACGAAAAATGCGATGAGGTACGTCGGCATCAAGGGAGTCTGCTGAAAACGCGTCCACTTCCATCCCGATTGCCCAGTCCTGTTGAATACAACATAACATAATTTATAATACTTATCACTAGGGCAAGGCATTTGATGATTTTGCATCTTTTTATGTGAAGGTTAAAAGATAGCTCGAATATATATAAATGTGTATCATAAAATGATTGATTAAATAAGGGCAATTCGTTTTTGCATTTTTTTTTTTTTGCTTTATCTTGCATGTCAATTTCAAGAGACAGGTAATTTTTTGGCAATTTTTGTGTCTTTTTGGCATTATTAGGTTATTTTCAGCATTTTATGTTTTTTCGCCATTTTAGGTCATGTTTCAGTGGAGGTAGAAAGGAGCATTTCCATGTTCAAATCGTTACTTTCAGACAACAGACAATTTTTTTTATTTGAGAATCTACATAAAGTGTTCATAGTTAATTTTAATTAAGGTTTGTTGTAACCACCATAGCAGTTTGTCTTGCAGCAATAAATAATTATTTTTTCTTTCTTTAAATGGCACATACTTGCTAGGGTTAATTTGGTGGGCATGCCACTTTAGAATATTTTTTCGCTAAGAGTGTCCAAGTAGTATAAATTTACTTACTTCATTAGTAACAAAATAAATGTAAATTGTAAATTCATATGGAACGCAATATCATCCATTAAATTCGTTTAGCAATTCATTACTTAAAAAATACTAATTATAAGTAATAATGGTAAATTTGTTATTAATTTTTTTTTAATTTTGTGTCTTTTTCACTACTTTTAGGTCATAAATGCATTTTTATTTTGCATTTTTGCACTATTTTATGGTCATAAATGCCTTGCCCTAAAACATGAATCGAAGCTTTTTAAAGGGGGCGCAATAGAAGTTCACGTGTTATGCTCTACTAGTGGGTGAATCTTGAGTTTTAAAATAGAATATGTGTACAAGTCCCTTGTAACTTGCCCGAAGGACAACGCTAGTACTATACAACATACCTAGGTATAATTTACGTACTTATTTAAATGGTGTAATCAATATACATTTAAAAATAATTTAAACATAGCTTACAAATGAGAAGGACTAGGTCATTTAATGTCGTTATTCCTAGAGACATAGAGTTTTAATTCCGAGCAATTAATAGTCTTGAAACTCCATTTTATTTTTTAATTATGTTGATAAACATTATTTTTGCGATTTTAATGAACTGAAATTAATTGATGACTTTTTATCTTAAACTTAACAGTTACGAGTGTATTTAAAAGGTGTATAGCCCAAAGTGTCATTATATTTTATGTTCGTAATTTTTTTGTAAATATGTTTTATGTATATTATTATAGCTCTAAAATAAATTGGTTAAGCCGAAATTAGAATAAATTTGTTTATTCTAATTGTTTGCTTAGCCAATTTCGTGAAAATTCATTTTTCTGAGTACTTACGGATCTCATTATTTTAATCTTTTTTATCTCATTGCTAACTTATTTCTTTTAGAGTTCTAAAAAAGAGTGCGTGAAACGCTACGCAACAGAAGTGAAACTTGTTTTACTTTTTGGATTTTTCAAATTCGGATTATTGGATTTTTGGACTTTTTAGTATGGGTTTTTGGACATTTTAAATTTTGGATTTTTTAATCTTGGAATTTTTTATTTTTTTATTTTTTAAATTTTGGATCTTTGAATTTTTAAATTTTTTTAAATTTTTTATTTTCTATTTTTAATTTTGGATTTTTAGGCTTTTTAAATTTTGAATTTTTTTAATTTTGAGTTTTTTTATTTTTTAAATTTTGGATAAGCCTAATCATTGAGTCCGTCACACCTCACCAATTTCTTGACGATTTTGAGCGTAACGCAAGCTCTCGATTTACCCCTAACGCGACTAAAGTTTCACTTCAAAAAGCACAATTCTGTTCTAAAGCATAAATTCACTTCTAGTAACTCGCGAATGACGTTCTCCTTGCTTAATATGTCACTTTGGGAATGGATGCAAATTTCATGCACAAGCGACAAATATTCTATGAGATGATGGAATATAAGTTAAATAGTTTTTATGAAGGTATGAATTGATTATTCTTATTTTCTCTGTACGTTACATTACATGTTTTGTGTAGAGTTGGCAGGCATGTTAGAAAGAGCCACATCTTCCAAACGACTCGCCAAATTCACTTGAAACCTCGCTTTGAATCCAGGCTCGTCGAAACATGGGAAAGCTCTGCGGGCTTCGTTTGGCTCGAATGTTGTCGATGCCAACCATCTGAAAAATAAAATGAAACCTACTTAATCTCAGTAAGTTACTCAACCAGCGCTATTTTTACTCATAATTTACACAATTTTCGTAAGAATTTTAAGTTAATTAAATTTCATTGTCATGCTCTAAATATAATGCAGATTGAGATTCTGCTAAAGCATATTAAGGTACCGTATATAAGTCTAGACCTGGGATTTTAGGCTCTAAAAAAATCAGTTTTAGGAACCTAAAATAGGCTTTTAAAACAAGTAAATAGGCTTTTGAAAGAGAAAATAGGCACTTAAAATATGCTTTAAAAATGTGTAAATAGATAGAAAATAGACTTTAAAATATTATAATATACACTTAAACTGTAACATGGTCTTTTTTTACTGCAAGAAACGTGGTATACCTATTCTTAACAGAATTAACTTCAAAATTAGGTATCACGAACTATATTCACTTAAACAGATGTTCTTTTATTGGTGACTTGACACAGTAGACCTTCCCCCTTAATCCTCCCCCTCTCCCGTCAGCCCTTTAGCGACAATTGTTTGGAATAATGATGTTTCTGCGAAAAACCCACCTCTGCTGTTCTGCTTTTCATTGAGGGATGTCCATTATGAGATTGTAAAAATTAAAAAGTTGAATTTTATTTTAAATGTGCAAAATAGGCTTTTTAGGTACTAAAATAGTAAAATAGGCTCTAAAGGTCCAAATAGGCATTTTAGAGCACTATAAAACTCTATAAATGTAAGTGATTTATCCTGTAACTCCATTACAGGATGAAATTTCATAACATCCACGTATTAAAAAAATTTCATGTTATTTCATAAGGAACAAAATAGGCATTTACCTTAAAATCCCAGGTCTATATAGGCTATATAACTTAAATAAAACATATTTGTCGGCCTGGCTCAAACAGTTGGTTAGGCATTTGCTTTCTATTATCAAATTCGCGAGTTCGATTTAGCCCCAGATCAATTATATTATGTGTGTGCATAAATGCGACAGTCCTATGTCTGTAAATTTATCAAGCATGTAAAATAACTGTGCTAGATAAACTTACGGTATACGAAGGACTGCGAGCAACGTAGGAGCACATAACTGATCTTAAATAATGTAACAAATAAACAAGAATATTTTATAAACAGAGTTACAGTATTTTAGTAGGAGGCGTCTACCCTTCTATGAATTCTGTTGATATATTCTCTTGTTTACGGTTATGTTAAAATCCAGAATAATGCAATTTCTAAAGCCAGCTGCCTGCTAGAAAACAATAGTATAGCATTCACTTCATTATCGTGCACTGTGAATTCCATGAGGTGAGTTCAGTGTAAGATTTTTTTTATTTCATTGTGACTGTTAAATTGTTATTTTATTTACTCATTTCAAACATTGAAAACCAATTTTATGTAACTTACTTTTTTTCTTAGTTAATAATCTTAACTATGGCCTTATATGTAGACCCATGTATATCACTATACAAACGGCGGTGATTTTAACACAAACTACAATTCGAGCATCAACATATTATATTGCTTCATTTATTCATATAATAAAATGGATATTTTATATTCAGGATTCTTATTTATTCTGGATTCACATAATCAATTTTGAAATGTCAACATCATCTTGAACAGATAATTCTGCACTGATTAACTACTCCAGAGCGCTGAAACTTTACTTAAACGGACATATATTAATCATTTATTTTCTCTGTAAAACATGACAGTAAAAATACTACCTTGAACCTTTCTGATGTTCATCCATTCGGAAAATGCTAGGTATTCCCTTTTGTACATATTTCGCATGTAATAAATTGTAAATAATCCATTTAGCCTTTTCAGCAACATCTTCTGCAATGAATAATATTCTTCTGATACGTATATTTTATGTAGAAAGCTCAGATTTTAAATGTGAATTTTCTTACTGACCAAATTTGTTTAAGAACATACCCATGGTAACGAACTTCGTATTCCCTTCATGCTTTTATTGTCGATCCTATTCACGAGTAACAATTTAAAATTTGATATTCTATAAATCGTAAGTGAATCTAATGCTTTCGTTGGAAAAATACAGAAATCTAAATTTTATATTATACTCGCTGATAGTTTTTGTCCATTTCTCTTCTCTTGGTAAGTAGCGTTTACTTTTCAAGTTGATAAGAAATAAATGCACTGTAGCCTATAGTATTTTAACAGTCCTTAAGGTTTGCAGTCTTTTATACTTGTTTTTAAATTAGTGCAATTTTTACACAGACGTGTTGTGGTTTAAGTTGACGTTTACATGAACTGCCTCAAAGGAGGCAGCTGTCCCTGGTAATAAGAGGCTACCAACAGAAGAACCAAAAAGAAGTAGTTTGACAATGATTTTTAAGAATAAGACAAAAGCCAAAAAATACTACACCATGCACAGAGATATTGCTTAACTTATTCTTTCTCTTACCTCGTTTGCTTGCTGTTTTTGTGAATGTAGTATGATGATCTGTAGAATCCTGTAAGTGTATTTGACAGATATCCCTTGTATCTTATGTGTAGTCTGTATCGTTGTCCTACTTTCAGAGGCAAGTCTGTTCTGATGTGAATCAAGTTAGTATTAAATCTGGAGAAGCTAACATTGTAGTGTTCCAAAACAGAAACCTGCCTAGCTGTACGATGAGGATCAACTTTGACTTCGACAGAACGACTAGAATTCAAAGTGGTGTTTTGAATGTCCAAAACTTCGCTTGAATTAAAAGTAGAGTTGGAAATAGGCGAAGGTGTAGATGTGAAGACATGTGATGTTAGATTAAAAAGACCGGGAACTGACTTGAGATTTGAAGTTGTGATGTTAGACGGTGCGGTAGGCCTATGAGTATTTGAGGCATCTAAGTTTTCCGTGATGTTGAAAGCTTGCCGAAAGGTGTCAGGTATACCGTTGTTAATTGTTTCATCGTATTTGTTCAGTGGTTTAGCAGGAAAGGGGATTGATTCTAGGGTATCATTCTGCAGAATGTCTAGTGTGATGGAATCTTCAAATATGTGCAGTTCCTTGCTGCTGTGTAGGATGATGTCCTGGGTTTTGTTGAGAACTCGTATATCTATCCACACCTACACACAGAGAGAATAAGATACAGAATGATGGTGCAAGAACTTAATTTAGGAATCCTTAATTATATCATCTTTGGTTCACAGGTCTCGAAATGATTGTCATGACAAGAAACATACGCTAAGCTCAATTAGGTACGTACACTCGAGTGCACAGAATCTTTCCGATATGATGCGCTGTAGTTTATGTTGGTAAGGCAATTTGTAACCGGCTTCGCCATACCCACCCCTCACCCTTGTTCTTCCCTTTTTTGTGATGGTAGATACGGCTAAGAGCCTCTAGATTAATTGAGAGAACATAATTGCATGGTTACTGCTTCCAGATTAAAATGGATGTGGGCAGGGCATGTCATGAGAATGAACCCGGAGAGATGGACACGTACAATGATAGTGTGGGAGCCCAGAAATGGGAAAAGAAGTGATAAAAGGCAGAAATCACGATGGGAGGACGAGTTTAAGAGTGTTCTAGGTAACTTGTGGTCTAGGTGTGCCAAGGACAGAAAGAAGTGGAAAACTCTTGAAAATTAGTACTAAAGCTAGGGTCAATTATATATTTAAATTTTAGCGTTCTCAGATGAGCCTAGCCTGAAACGTTCCTTCACAAGTCAGCCACCCTGGTATGCCAGGAGGCCCTTGCCCACTATGGAATGCTTGTGGTCTAATTCTAATTCTAATTCTAATTTCATTATTAATCTTAACCTTGTTCGATAAGGGAAATAACTATTTTGTTGTCCACGTCCTGTATTCACTTCAAGTGACTGTATTATAATGTAGAAGACACTATTTACAAGGCAATTTCATTAACCCTCCACTTAATGTGTGTCTTATTCCCCCCAGTCATTCGCTCCTGAAACTGACCTGTGTTCATAGATTAATAGTTTGAGCGCCAACTTTTGACGTTAAACTAATACGAGTCGGATTTATTCAGGGGTTGGTCTAGACATTCGTTGTGAGCACGCCTTGCAGCCCCTACGCCCACCTAGGCCTAAACGTTCTTTAATGCATGTGATAGGACTTGAACTCAAACCAGTAACAGATTGGCTCACCCAATATTGAAAGTCTGAAATCATTTAGAAAAATTTCAGTAAAATAGCTGGTTTCTGTAAATGAAAATCCTAACTTGTGGATAAAAGATCATCTCAGTTTATATAAAACAATATTCCATTGATCTTATATCTGCTTTAATACATTTTTTAACATGATGAATTTATCGTCAGTAGCGATGAAAAGGTTAAACATTTTTTTTATTTACTATCCATAAAAATAGATTTGTATTATTGCATTATCATCGCAACACTATATTCAAGCGAATTGAGTAGTCTCATAAGTTCATAACTAGGCTTCGAACATTTATACAGGGTACCATTGATAAATTTCATTTCCTTAGAGGCCTATTAATGTATAAGGTTTGTTGAATTTTCCGCCTAAATGATCACTAATATCAACTTTAGTATACACACTTTTCACAAAATTTTGGAAATTTTGGATACATACCTGACCGTATAATGTGAAATTCTCGTCCTGGAAGTGAGGCTGAATGTCTATCCTGTAGTGGGTAGGTTGAATGGAGTGTGGCAATCTGTACACCTCGGCGCTGACTTGCAAAGCTGTTAGAACCAGTGTCTGTACAATATGAAACATAATTTTTGTTTATCTGAGGTTAGGTGTGAATTTAAATAATGGAATAATCTTTATGTGAAATGTAGGCTGGTTTCTCAGAGAAACAATTAGTATACAAATGCCGAATAGTTGTTCACATCATTTCTTTTAGAGCAGAATATCCCATTAGCTGTTTGTGCCATGCTGAAAATTTATTTAGAGCATTGTTCCCTACTCTAAAATACCACAGAAACCAACATTTTACAGGCCTACGATAAGCATACTTCATTGGAATAACTTCTTATCCAGAAGATCAAGATGACATCACAAAAAGAAGTATGTTTCAAGAAGAAATTCGCATAAAAGTATCTGTTAGATGCAAAACATGCCACAAGGATCTTTTTTATCGCAAAAGAACTGACTGTGAGTAACATGTAGTTATATATACCTAGGTTATATATTTTTACATCTGAATTTTTGGAAAAGCCAGTCGGGGGGTTCACACTACAGGATTACTGATAACTTACCTGAAAGGTTGGCTTCTCTGTAATAATAATAATAACAATTAAAATAATAATCATAATTATAATAATATAAAAGTAGGAGTAATAATATTAATAACAATAACAATAGTAGTAATAATAATAATAAAAGTAAAAGTAAGAGTAATAATATTAATGACAATAATACTAAAATAAAAAATAAAAAAATAAAAAAATTAATAATAATAATAATAATAATAATAATAATAATAATAATAATAATAATAATAATAAAAGACCGAGGAACGTCTCAGGCCATACAGATAGTGTTAGACTGTGCATAGACTATAGTCTATACCGTAGACTAGTTACATAATGCATGATGGAAGGTCACAGTTACTTCCTGAACCAAGTAATCGAGTACAAATTATTCATTCAGCAGTGGTTAAAATAGAGTAATATGTTAGTATTAGACTGCGTAAAGATTAAATACTATACTGCTCGACCAGATTATATGAAGAAGCGCGCTATTTAAATGCGGGCCGTGCTAAAACCTCCGTGATGTGCTCATTAACAAAAGAACTCGTATTATCCGTTTGTTATACTATTTGAGAACCGATTATGAAATTTAAATAAAGCACAGAACAAGCACAGAAAAAAGACGTGGCTACATTGTTTACATTAGAGTCTTAACATATACTTGCCTACACTCGTAAGCAAATTGGTATATTGCCTGAAAATCAACCCTAATGGCAAATCTGGCAGATCTTGGTGATAAATGGGTTTAACCCGGGAGATGGGGATAACATTTGATTACGGGAGACTATCATTCCGGGAGGGTTGGCAAACCTACGAGTAGACGATCTCCTTCACAAACTGTTGTCTACTGACATAACAAAAAAAGTAAAAGTAAAGTATTCCCTATAACAGGCCATGGAGGCCCAGAGGGTTCCAGGAGGTTGAGGCACCCACAGTTTTAGACATTTGGCACAAGAAGGCGGTAAGGTTGTCAGCCTTACACACCGGCCGCCTTTACCCCCAGGATTGCTCCTGGTACTCATTTCTGTTAGAGGCTGAGTCGACCCCAGGGCCATAGTGCCACCAGAAGGATAAGGCCAATTGAAAAACTCCAACGACCTCATCGGGGATCGAACCCGCGACCTTCCGGTTTGTAGCGCAGCGCCTCAGCCACTACACTATGGCGTATCTCCTACTGACATAACACACGTTTATATTTATAAGTTAAATATAAAAAATTATATTGACATTTTCCGTTTCTGTTGAACTGCTAACCGACGTTGTTTACGGCTGTAGGTGTAAAACCATAGCCTACATCCAGAGTCATTAATTATATACACATGAATGTAACTTTTGCCAGTTTTTACTACGATTTCTTATTCTTTGCTTTCTGCACTTTAATTTACGCATTATATATACACGTTCACTGCGCTACAAACCGGAAGGTCGCGGGTTCGATTCCCGATGAGGTCGTTGGAGTTTTTCAATTTGCCTAATCCTTCTGGTGGCACTATGGCCCTGGGGTCGACTCAGCCTCTAACAGAAATGAGTACCAGGAGCAATCCTGGGGGTAAAGGCGGCCGGTGCGTAAGGATGACAACCTTACCACCTTCATGTGCCGAATGTCTAAAAAATCTGGGAGCCTCAACCTCCTGGAACCCTGTGGGCCTCCATGGCCTGTAATAGGGAACACTTTACTTTTTTTTATATACACGTAGAGTCAGATGGGGTATACCTGGGTGCGATTGGTTGAAACTCATTTGTTTCATGCCGGAAGGTTGCGGTTTCGATCCCCGGTGGGTTACTGGGATATTTCAATTGGCCTAATTCTTCTGGTGACATTATGACCCTGGGGTTGAATGAGTTTACTCAGCCTCTAACAGAAATTACTACCAGGAGCAATCCTAGGGATAAGGGCGGCCATTATATAAAGGCATATGTGTCGACAGCTTAAAAATCAGGGAGCTTCAATGTCATGAAACCCTAAGGGACTCCAGCCCCTCTAGGCCTATACTTTATCTAATTATAGCTGTTATTATTATTATTATTATTATTATTATTATTATTATTAATATTAATACTATTAATGGGGAGGTACTTTTGTTGTTATCAAATTTTTAAGGGTGGGTCACACTTTACGTCTACATAATGCTTATATATAAGTCAAAGCTATATTGTTACGACCGTTCGACCCTAATCAGCCGTGTGAATTTTGTTACTGTTATTTTGTAGAACCGAGAAAGGAGTGATAAAACTGTGCCAAATTTACTGCACAGTCTGGAAGCTTAAATATTAATTGTTTCTATTTTTCACTGCTGTATTCGATGTTAAAAATTTTGCCCTTAAAACATGTCACCAACCGAGACTGACCCATGGACATTAGCCCGTCGTAATTAAGCTACCAATATCTGACATATTATTTTCTTCGCAGAATAAGGCAGGTCGAAGAAATTCTATACACTCTATACGGAAGCATTATAACGTGATGCCATTAAGTTGAAACGGTTTATTAAGAAGCAATTGAGAGCAGCTTGATTACACATTTCTTTGTCTGTACCGGATAGAGTTCTAACATGATCGCTTTCTACAGTAATTATGCATTCTATACAGCTATAAGTCACATAAGTGCATTGCGTGGAGTCATTCAAGTGTTGCGAAAATAATACTATTCAAGGCGACGGAAATAAAAGGAGAAAATTTTAGCACGTGCAGCAGTTACGGTCTAAAGTTACCTTATATAAGTTGATATCATACCACATCTCAGTTTATAATAACTTTGTTTCACTTTCCAGGGTTATTCCATAATTAGTTAATAAGCACAAAGAACATGAGGAGTTAATAACCAGCAATTAAAAAATCGCACTAAATTAGCGTTTCACTTACAATAAATTAGATTTATTTGTTACTTAAATTTTGGATTAGCGTTGCTAACTACGGATCCGCAGGTCTGGGTTTGATTCCTAGTATCCCCTCGGATTTTTCTGAGGTAGGGAGGTCTGGAACGGGGTGCACTCAGCCTCGTGACACGAACTGAGGAGCTACTTGATAAAGATGTAATGGCTCCGCTCCAGTAAGCCATTAATAACGGCCTTGGGTGTTGGAATGCTGTCCACATGCACCAATCCTGCCATCTGCCTATGGTATATGACGCAGCGGTCGGAAGGCAGGCCTAATCCCTCAAGGGATGTAGTGCCATGGAGATTTTACGTTTTGTAAGTTGATTTATTATTTTTTATAAAAATTGTTTATCATTGTTTAGTTTACTATTTTTTCAGCATTATTTTTTCCAAAAGACCCCGCCCGAATGAGCACATGCTTGTGGTCGGGGGCAGTATAGAGATATACGATATTATAGCCTAAGTTTAAAGGCAAATCATGTATATAGCCTACTTTGTTAGCGTTGTCCAGAAATTAAGCGTATCAATTTTGTAGAAAGAGATTTTACTGGCAACATTTTTCAAGGAATAAGTTTTTTACATATTCAAGTTCACCTCATAGCGTAATTCACTTCCCATCTTTCGAGAGCTGTTTCGGAGCACTCACACGTGGCAATGGGTCGGGTAAACACACTTTTTGTTTGTTTGTTGTTGTTGTTGTTTTCTTTTTTTTTCCCCAAGTGAAACTTCTTTAGCCGCGGTAGGAGTAAATCGAGAGCTCGCGTTACGCTCAAAATCGTCACGAAATTAGTGTTATGCTCAAAATCGTCACGAAATTAGTATGGCGTGACGGAACGGACAGCACAGAAAACAATCAACTCACTGATTAGGCTTATCCAAAATTTAAAAAATCCAAAACTCCAAAATATAAAAAATAAAAACAATTATAATTAAAATATCCAAAATTTTAAAAATCTGAAAATCCAAAATTAAAAAATTGAAAATCCAAAATTATAGAATCCAAAAAATAAAAATATTCAAAGATCCAAAATGTAAAAAAACCCAAAATTAAAAAATTCAAAGACAAAAAATTAAGAAATCCAAAAAAGTCAAAATTAAAAAAAAAATTAAAAATCCAAAATTAAAACATCAAAATCCAAAATTTAAAAATCTAAAAACGCAAAATTAAAAATATCTAAAAATCCAAAATTAAAAAATCTAAAATTAAAAAATGTCAAAAACTTGATACTGAAAAGTCCAACAATCCAAAATTGAAAAAATCCAATAATCCAAAATTGAATAAATCCAAAAATTAAAACAAGTTTCACTTCTGTCGCGTGGCGTTCCACGCACACTTTTTTTAATTTCCACACAATGCAGTCCCTAAGCATGAGGACCAGGGAACGCGCCATCCACTTCTGGGGTCTGAGCATCCAACGTGCAAGTTGTTTTGTCTATGAGTCCGTGGAACCGCAATTAAATTTAATCCGAATGTCATCACACGATTACTCCTGCACCTTCCACATTATAAACCCTCTCCAGGATGCTTAACATGATATAGATTCATTTAGGAGTAACAAAAACTAATTTATTTAATTGCTGTCAGAAGTCTGTGCACGAACTCCAGCAGAAATCACTCAGCAAACATATACAACTTACCTGCAAGGCAGGGCCGCCACATCTCTGGGTCGGGCCCAGGACCATGTATTGGTCGCGGGCCCCTCACCGACCGCCGACCATCCTCATTCAGTTTTCAGATTTAAGTAAATAAAAAGATTTAAAAAAAAAGGATAGTTTGCTCTGACCATAGTTGATAGTTATCAAATCTTACCAGAAACCAAACTTCCAACACTTTTTGTTATTATTAGGCCTTTTAATTGTATTCCTTTTTCTGTTCTAAATTGCGTTTATCCTTATTAATAAATCATTGTTTTGAAAGGTATAAATACGAAACATAACACTGCTTTATAATGAATGTAGGCCTATTGTGTTTTTATTACAATCAAAACAGTTTCAAGAACTAGTCTATTGGAACCAAGCATAAAGTAAATAAGAAGTATAAATATTAAAATAAAAAAATAAAAACATTACAACAATATTATATTATAGGCCTACCAATAGTTGAAAAATTAAAATAAAAGTAGGCCTATTTGCTAAAAGAGGTTACAAACATAATACAAACATAAACAACCAATTAATGTAGCACAAAATGAAAAATAACTTTTCCAGTTTTCAACCCAAAATTTCCATAAAATTATATCACATCATCGGGAGCGGGACCCGGGTTCTTTCGGCCCACCAGCCCCCCCCCCCCCCATGCGGCGGTCCTGCTGCAAGGAGCTACCATAATATAGGCCTACACCTTAAAAACTCTATTTCTGAAAATAGACGCTTAGTTTCTGGACATACTATATAACAGAAATTAAATTTAAACCTAATTGAAATAACAAAATAGTTTATTCGACCCTCTTGTCGCCACGATTAAATTTAATAAATACATAAATAAATATTTATTAAATAGCTAAACAAATAAAATAATTTCTACTAATGGCTGCAGCTTCGTAGCCTTAATGCTACGTTGACTGATTGTCGACTGAAATTAGGGGATTAATATAACTTCAATTATTTGGAGTAACTAATTACTTTTTAAATGTTTCTACAACTTTATGAGATGGAAAAAATGTTTCAAAAGGTTAAAAATCAGAAACTCCAAACCCGAGCGGATATTTAGCATCCACTGCCCCACCACTGGACCATCAGGGGTGGCTCTTCACATGCTAAGTAGTGAGACGGGTGACTTACCAGCGCACAGATCCCGGCCGCCATGTTGTGAGTGCCGCAACAGAAATCCAGATCATGGCAAGCTGCTTCTACATAGCGGTACATGTCGTTTCTCTCGCCTGCTTAGATTATGTCAACACCAGTTTCACCTGCATTGCCCTGAGCAGAAGTTCAATGCTGCATCTCACAAAAGGTCCTCCAAGGGTTCTTTTCCCTTTTTCCTCCTCATGTTCCTCGGAGCTAATTTTGTGAAACGAAGATGTTCGTGAACAGTTATTGCCATTTTTTTCATATAAACAAGACACTTTTTGTGGTAAATTTTCCTGACATTTTTGTCTTGTTTTACCGTTTGTTTACCTTATTTACCGTTTATTTATCTTGTTTTCCGCATCACACACAAACACCCATGCCTGAGGCGGGACTCGAACCCACAGTCTCCTTCATCACGGCACCATAAGAATCTGATATGTCATTTGTTTATTTTTTTATTTTTTTTAAGAAACCTTTTTCCTGAACATTTTTTTTACATCATGTTTATCGTCGTCTAAATCAGGAGTTCTCAAACTCCTTGCAGATCATACATTTTATATTTGGTTAGGTGTTCTGCATTCTCTGTTCATAACATTTCCCCAAAACGCGAAAATATAACGGTTGTTAAATTATTAAAATCATATCTTGAATTGTTTTATTAATAGCACGTCCTTATTGTTTATAGACCTATTCCGAGCTAACATCTTAACGTGCTCATCGTCGTAGTTGTGTCCGTTGTTGTCACCGTCGTCGTTATTATTATTTCGGCCTAAATGTAATTTTAGAACATGTTAATTAATTTTATTTAGAAGCGTCGACACTTAAAAGTTGCCCTGAGCACTGATATAAACGCCGAAAGAACAGGACACAAATTAATAATAACAATAATAATAATAATAAGATGATGTCCACCTTTAAGTGGTTTGCCTAATCCTCTATGGGCTTTTTGCTTATTCGTATTGCACTTTGATTGAGCTCCTGTTAGGAGTTGAGCCACTGTTCCATTATTAATAGAGAATAATTTCAAAATTCTCACGATAATTTTCAGCACACTGAAAGACTTAGCATGGTATTATAAAAGATTCTTTCAAAACGCTGCATTGCCTCTACCACGTAAATAAAATACCATGGAAGCAGATGCAAACAAAAATAGTATCGCATTATGCATAAAGGCTCGTGGATGAAAATGTCTGTAGTAGGTGTAGATGTTCAGCATTCTCTGTTCATAACAACTCCCCAAAACGAAAAAAGAAAAAGAAAAATGAACAAACAAAAAAAAAAACAAACAAAAAACAAAAAAAAACTGTTGATAAATTATTAAAACCATATTTTGAATTAACTAGTATATGTACTGATGAGCTTTAAAGTTGGCACAAATTGTCCATTATAATTTGCCACGTGTGGTGGTACGCTGTTTTTGAATATGTATTGTTTATTTTTGTCAGTTCCATAAGTGTTAAAATTAAAATCACACTTATTGTATAGATTGCTAGAGAGTTGAGTTGAGTTGTATAGAGTTGAGTGTTTCTCTTACGCTATTCCGTTTTTACTGGTACTGTGAGAGAGGGAAGACAGCGTGAAAAATTTTAGCACAAATTACAGAATCGTATTTTAGTGTTGCGGTTTCAGAGTTCAATCTCGAGGAGAGAAAGTACTGTGTATGTGATGAGTGCAGAGATTTACTTTGGGGCACCCCCGAATCTGAATCTGTCGAGTTCTTCAGAATAATACTGGTTTAACACCAAACCCAAAGTTTGGAATATGATTTAATAGAACACGTTTTTAAGTCCTACTTTTGAAAGAGTAGGCCTAGATTATTTTTATTATTTGGATTGTTACTGATAGTCTTAAAAATAAAAATAAAATAATAATAATGTTTTATTGCCTGGCTCTTAGAACGGATTAAGGGAAGTAGGATTTCTGAGGGATGATTGGATGGAGTTAACACAGAATGGCGGACTCAGGTAAGCGCGGCAATGAACCTTCGGGTTCCATAAGATAGATAATATTCCATTAGCTTGTTGAGGAATTGGCTATTGCCATCGAGTAAGTAAGTATTTTGCCTGGCAGCTTTAAGGCCATAGGGCCTTATCTTCCACTATCAGGATAAATACAAAATACATCATAGCCTATTATGAATACCTTCAAAAATACAATAATAATAATAATAATAACGATAATAATACTAGCAATAAAATGATAGCAATAGCCTACGTTAAAACATAAGGCAAAAATGTATCCAATAATGATATATAAGAGAAAACAAAATTAATTAAAAATTATATCTAATTGTGTGTGTTTCTTAGAGCAATCCTGAAATAAAAACGCATAGTTTACTTATTCCATCAGTGGACGCTGTAATTGAGTAAAACTGGTAGTGACATCTAGCAATGACACTGTCAAAACGATGGATACATTAACTAGAGGAGACATCTAATGGTAATGTTGAAAAATGTACACTACTTCAAGGTCAAACCGATAACACATTATAGTTTGGTACTTAATTTTTATTATAATAAAAACCCAACATTGAATTTGCTATCACTTACATCAAGGATATATTCTCAAGTCTTTAAGATGTTATTTTTTACAGGACTAGAACGTCGTAAAAGAATAGGCAATACATCGTGAAATTTTATTGTTTTACCGCTGTGCAATTTGAGTAAAAATCTGATGCGTTAACTACCAGGGGCGTCGCCAGGAATTTTATTAAGGAGGGTGGCAAACTCAACATAATTCCAAACACGATTTTTACTTATTAGGCTAAACTATACAGTAGTCTATGATATTAAGAATTAATTTATTATTGTCTATACAGTAGTCTATGATATTAAGAATTAATTTATTATTGTCTATACAGTAGTCTATAATATTAAGAGGCAATTGACAATAATACTCTTATTACGACAAAAACTTAAACAACTGTACTGTGAGTTAAATTCTTAATGAGGTTAATCCAAATTCAAGTGATAAGTTGATGAGGCAGGTATCAGTATTTTATTATTATCAATTTAAAATAACAAAATCATTAATATTCACGTGGTTTCCCTATCCCTAGTATTGAACCCCAGCTGAATTCGAGAAGGTTGAAGATTTTTAAATTAACAAATTATGTTCTTGTGAGCAACAGCCTTGGTGAAAGATTATTATAAATGCAATGATGCTGTTATGATTGTATACTTGCTAAACTCCGTATTAATTATTTATTTTTATATTCTCTCTGCATCAACTGCAGGTTGACTGAGACAAAGAGTACCGATGTATGCGGCCATAAGGCATTCCAGAAAGGGGCATCTGCCCCCTTGCCGACGCCCATGATAACTAACCGTCTCTTCCCCTCAGAATGGGCAAAATAACTTTTTGCTTTCTTATTTTGACGTAAAATAAGAGGCCGCAAAGCTGAAAATCCAAGTACAGCCTGACTGGTCATGTTTTAATTTCTGATCTCAGATCAAACTCTTCATACAACCAGCCCATTCTTTTTCTTCTAGCCATGTCAATTAATCGAATAGATTAATAAAGCCAAAGCAGTAATTAAATATTTTACTGATTCTGTAAGACTGTTAGTAAACTCTATAGAAAAAGACTGTTGGTGAACTTTATAATAAAATTTCTTATTGTAAGAGCAAACTGACTTAAAAACAAATATGCTAATAATTAATTTATGTTAGTCCTAGGTCACTGTTGTTCTGGGACGATATATCTTCACAAAATTCGATGAAAACCTGGAATAACATCGGTGGAACTTTTCTTTATAGCAGGAAACTCTTCTGATGAACGAATGTGCTGAAGCCTGATTTATGTTACACTTCTCCGTTCATTTACTTGAAAGAATAGTGGACGTTGTTTATAAATAGAGGGATGAGAATCTGAGCATTTAGTGCATTTTGGGGGTGAAAGTCTTCAGAACATTCACACAGGTCCGTGCTGGCCAGGAGGTTCGGGGAAACGTGTCCCCTCCCTTCCACAGCTAAAAAATATTCGTAAACAAATTACGGTAGTACTAGTTTACGAAATATTAAAACTAAAATATTTCTATTTTTTATCATTTAAAAAAATATTTACATGAAATATATTATTTGAGATACATCAATTAATTGCCCGATTGAGCAAGATGTTCGTGTTCTGGTACAGTTGGATTTATTTTAACGTACACAAATTACAAATTTAAATCTCTTTAGTGTAAATATGAAAAATCTTATAAGTCTTTCAAATTACAAAATTATTTCAGATGTGTTGTAATATGAACATATTCTCCAAAGCTTAGCTTATTTTGTGTTCAAATTAGTCGTACGAAACTCGAAATTGTGTACAAGTATGTATACGATTTCAATCGTAAGTTTCGGAAATTCCTAGTTTCGAGTCCTTTGTGCGTTTAAAAGTTTCGGCCTTGCACGATTTAAAATTCGAGTTTCGACCAATCTCTAATTTAAATATTTCAGTTGCAGTGGATTTGGTAAGTAGGTTATAATTTTAAAGTGAATTGCTTTAGGTTCAATTTTTGTTTCCTGAACGTATCATAATTTTTGTATAAAAATTAATAAATATTATTAATTATATAAAATAATAACAATAATGCAAACTGTTCAACTACAAATACGTAAACATTTCCACAATATTTGTTTTCCATTAGGTGTTAAGTCAAGTGATTAAGCACAGTTTTGAACTTATGCAAATGTTTAACAGCATTGTTACTGAGCACAACATATATTTCCAAAAATTAAATGCTATTAATATAGCTCACTTGCCATGACGTTTTAACTACCAAAGTCTCCATTCAGTACCTTCAAGACCTTTCCAGTTAAGAAAATGACTCTGCAATTACAAATTTGTATTTACCTTATATCTCTGGCTTGGCTCTAAAAGGGCCAACGTCAATTTCTTTCAAAAAAGAGATCTAAGCATTATTGAGCTCAGCTAGTATTTATCTTTCGTATAATAAAAGTGCCAATTCATGTTGCTATTAAAAGGCATAATACAGAAACCTTAGATGTCAATGTCGGAAGTTCTCAGCAAAAAATGTTACTTCTACAAAGGCTTCAAAGTAGTTACCTCAAAAGCAAGTTTTATGATATTGGCCCTTTTAGAACCAAGCCACAGATTATTCTTCTTCAGTTCTGACGTTTTCATAAGGGAATGCGAATGATAAGTAGAGGGCGGATTTCTTATGACCTAAAAAAATAGGATATATGCATGCCTTTATAACCTAAAAAAACATTGAAATATGACCATTATAATTTTAAAAATGACTTTACCACTTACACATTGTGTATATTTTTTTAAAGTTTCATTACAATTCATTTTATTAAAATATAATGTTAATTATTTAAAATATCTGTAAATTCTCAAAAAGTATCATTATAATGCAAAATTTACAAAGTATGATATGAAACTTCAAAATTTCTTTAATATTCACACAAATATGCCAAAAATATGACCTAAATATGCATATTCATATTAAATATGCTACAATACTTGAAAATGTCCTAAATATGCAGTTATATGCACAATAAAAGCCGTTCCATTTTCACCAGGATGCTTGGAATCGGGTTTAAATTAGTCGGAAACCTGAAATAATGCAAAGGGGAAAAATATGACATGTCATAGAAATCCGCACCCTAATGGTATGGTAAGGATTCGGGGTACGAGCTGTAGGTGCTGAAATAAGACAAACTTTTCTGACATCGATAAAATGTTTAATAACGTGTGTATTTACATCAACTCTAGGTAATAGGCCTAACTGCATTACATATAACAAGTGAATAATTAAAATGCACGGCAGTGACGCTCCGGTGCGATATTGTCAAGCATGCGCAAACACCGGTTCACAACAACAACAATTAACTACAAACATTGATAATAATGTGTTTTAACATGGGCACGACTCGTTGTTGCTGGCTACGTTGCTCTCGCACAGGAGCAAATTAAGTACAAAAAACCTGTGGTACAAAAATAAAACGAAACGTCACAATTATTATAATAAATAAGTAGAATTATAAAAATTAACACAAAATATTTCACGTTAATTTTTGTTCATTGTGTTTTGTAAGTCTTGCATACGGTAGAGTAAGCGTCGTCCCTACTGCGACCTTCAATAATGTTATTTATTAAAATTCTGAATCATGGAATGTATAACGACGAGAGATGAGTGAAATTGGATATTATGAAAGCCCCATGCTCGGTCACTAAATCATTATTACAGATTAACAAAAAAAATGAGATGGCATATGAACACAGATGAAGTACGGTATGTTACTGTATCAATTAGATTGGAAGTTTGGAGAAGTTATGCCTGCACCAATGGCGAGACAGTTTAAAAGCAGGGGAAACTTCCTTCATGATTTTTTTTAACTCTGAAAATGTTGCATATTAAAGACAATTCATCCTTTTACTTCTCAACAAAAGTCACAATTCTATGCAATCTTTTCAGGGAAAACAGAACATAATATGACCAGCAGTAATGCTGCTTCAGATTATTACAACCACATAGCCCTGGGACAGTTTGATCGTTTAAAAGTATTAAAATGTCGAGTGAACGCTTTGCTCATTTGGACTGACAATTAACATTTATCACTGCTATATGCGTCACCCCAAAAATTGCATAAAAGTCGAGAAATAACCATAACAGATTTATCTTAAAATATGAAGATATTTATGCTGCGTAGCCATGTTATTTTCTATTATGTTTGATCTCACACCGTACTTCCCCGTTTCAGCTCTTCCCGAAGAACAGCTGACATCATAACAGTGGGCACGCTGGGCTTCATTGCTTCCAGTAGACTTCATTGTCTTAATTACACGTCTTTTTCGATCTCTACTTGACTGCAAAAGTCTCTAAAATACAAAGCTATCCTTCTATACTATAAAACTATAAAGGACACCTGATTTAATAAATTGCATTGATTCACTAATAAATGTTATCCATCAACAAGATTATGTATATTAACCACTAACTGCCAGCTGTATATAACATCGCTTCCAAGAAGTTCCCAAGTAGCCCGCATGCGCTGTGCTAAATAAGTAATAATACGTCATTGCTAGTGGATAGATGGCGAGTCTTCGGGTAGAATTGCAGTGCTCTCTCCTTTGGGAGTGGGCACATGAAATACCATTTTAATTTGGAATTAATACTACAAAATAAACATGAATAATACCAAAATCTGTGCGCATGTGAAAGAAAATTTGAATGAAAACAAGCTTCCCGAGCTCCCGTTAACGCCTCGTTACTTTTGTGTACAAGATAAATATCTCGTTTATGATAATTAAAAGGAGTCTAAAGAGGTCATTACATCCAAAAGTTCAAAATATGAAGTACAGTAACATTAATTTTCCTTTCATGACAGTGCCTTTGCCAAACCCCTTTCTGGTTTTGCTGTTATTGGGTTTAAAAGCCTTAAATCGGACTTAAATAAGTACTAAAGAGCTTAAACTAGCATTTTATGTCAATTTTTTGCTTCAGCTAAACACAAATTTCTATCCGTTCTTGGCGATTTTTTCATTGCTTATATGGAAAATGCACACAACCCCAAGTAACATGTATTATTCTGCAGATATGATTCTAATAGAGAAAATGTTGTATTTCTTGCTAATGTTTGTTCTTACGTATCTTTCATTTTATGATAGCATACGACGATATACAGCTGATTTCTTCTGTTAAAATCTATTAACTAATGAGGTAAAATTGTTGGAAGATTTTATATACAGTACGTGTCCCTATTATTTTAATAAAGTTGTAAATCAGAGGGCACAAAGTTAATTATAATCAGTTAATCATAATCAATTCCCTCCTCACAGTTTACAGATTAAAGGAATCGACCCTTGTTTGGAGCCGACAACAGTACATAAGGATCATAGGGGATGTAGGAGTTTACATAGTACTTAAAAATGTAAAGTGAGAGGAGGTTTATTGTTTTAATATCAAAAAATACTTAAATTCATAGATAGCAAAGAAAAGAAATGGCGTCAACTTTGGGAATCCACATGTGGATACCTCAACAGCTGCACTTGATCGGTATGGATTTTCGGACTAGGAAATAATACTACTGTATTCTACTGCAAAAAACACGTACAGGTATGCGGCAAAGTCACCGTAAATTGTTGAACATCATACTTATGATAGAAACCTCTTCAATGGGGATCCACGAACTTTAAATTGAGCTTAGTGCATTAGTAGTGAGTATAGTTATTTCCAAAACTCGAAAGCCTCAATTCTTGGATTACTCAGATAACATTCTCATCTGATACTGCAGGGATTAGTGAACAAAAGGCGACCCTTAATAAAGACCTAGAAGCAACACTATCAGGTTTTCTTTCTTTTCTGCAGATTTTTCATTCCAGGTTTATATAACGTGTTGAATAGTTAACCCGCTGTGTTAGTGTATATAATATGCCCTTTTTCGAACCAGGGGTAAAAATAGCCATCAGCGTCACATCAGAAGAATGTGTACCCTACTCTGTATATACACTGATTCTGGGATTAGCTAACATTAAATGACCCTTTTTAGGAAGAGATTCGGTGGAGTGAGATGAGGCTTTCATGTTTTGGAAAGAACTATATGTGTCTAAATTATTTAGTCAAATTTTCCTAGCCTGGACTCATCACAGTAATGTCTTAACATTCAGCTCTCACTGACTTCAATAGATATGAATATTAATACTAACTTTATCTTTGTGTTACATTCTAAGCACACATATTCAAACGATTTACTGCAGCAGCTTAGCTGAACTTAGAGAGTAGCTCTAACATTTGAATGTCATATCAGTGCACTTCTTCACAAGGTACAAGGTGAAAATGTTATTGTCTTGTATGATAGCGATACGGTGTTGAGGCCGCAGAAGGGACTCCACATCGTCTCCATATGCAGTAGTAAAGAAAACAGTGAGTCCCTTATTGCTTATACTGTTACGGAAAATGCCTAGTCATAATTTTCTGACTCCTGCTGGACCAGTTTGAATCTGCGCGGACTCTTCACGCACATGGAACCGTGGCCATCCAAGGAGAGTCGTCCCTTCATGCTCAAATAACGTTTAATATATCGTGAAACCAAGGTGCAAGGTCTCTGCTGCCATTCGTCCAATACTTCCTTCGGCGCCAATACCTGTAAACGTCAGAATGCATATTGAGTCATTCCATACAAAATGGAGTAAAATTAAAATCATAGTCATAGTAAATTTGTGTAAAACGCCATTTATTATTAATAAATATATCATAATTAGGGTTCGGATGTTTATGACTTAAAAAAGTGGAAAATATGACTGCAAATATGACCTTAAAAATGTCTAAATATGACTAAAAACTCCTAAATATGACCTCACAAAAGAATTTTTTTCTAAAAAGAAATGTTCCAATTTAAAATGCTTAATGACACTAAACTATTACATCACATTATTCAACCAGATAATCACTTTTTAAAAATTTTACAGGTGATTTACACTTTTACTTGTAATGAACTTCTAATCTATTAATGTTTCCAGATACCACTGCAAATTTGAACTGAAAATATTTTAAAAACATGTCTATTGGAAGTTGTTAACAACAAAGATTAAGATGTAATTGTACTATTACTTGTTATTGTCCCTTCACATTTCAGTTACAGTAAAACCAAAATATTCGTGACTCTTTTTTGGAAAAAAATGTAAGTCTACAATTTAGTTTACATGCTGCATAATTGTTCTCTTTTGCCGAATTTATAACTGAAATATGACTTTAAATTAAAAATATGACCAAGACCATGAAAATGGCCGCAATATGACTTTTTATGCAAAATAAAAACAACAACAACAGGATAACAAATGTGCAATTCATGTTTAATTTGTGTTTGCGGCGAGAATGGAGGTCAGGGCAAAAGTGTGACATGTCATAAACATCCGAATCCTAATCATAAAATTCCATACACTTTCACAGTCATACAGTACAAACTTTAACGTCCAGAATTTAATAATGTTAGTTATCAGTCGCAGTACTGTCATTTAGAGTAATTAAATGGTTAAGATTAAAAAGGAGAAGATTTCACTCGGAGTAGTTTTCGGCAAAGAAAGAAAAAAAAAACAACTTTTACTACAAAACTATTAAATTGAAAAGCATACAATTACATGTTTGTTGAAAAGTATATTAGTCCCATAATATAATATTTATTTCCAAGTTCTATTAGTATTTTGGCACCTAGCTCAATTTAAACTGAATGGAATCTTTTCCTTTTTCATCTCACTGTGTTTGGAAATGCATGGATTCAACACAAAATATTACCTACTTTAGGAATTTACTTCTTCAGACAATATTATCATTATTTTGAACACTCAACATTTTGTAAATTATTCATCATGTAAAACAATCGCTTTTAGTCGTCTGTATTGTTTATTTCATACAAAGAATGTCTAGTACGTCTTTTGTAACATCTTTAGTCTTTTGGCATCATCGCCTGGAACACTTGTTATTGGCCAAGTTAAAATGTCCTCATAAAACTGTGCTAAACAGGTATACCTAAGTATAGTGCCTAACTTTCGCAACATCATCTAGTTTCTTTTTCTTAATGGGAAATTTCCCGCCGTACGCATTTTGCGAAGGAAGGTTCAGATTTCCTCCTCTATTTAGTCTAAAGGTTTCAGTAAGCAAGCCATCAATCTAATCCTTTGCTCCAATATACCCTGGTTCCTCTATTTTGAGAGTCTTATATTATGTATATTTTTCGTTATCTTATTATAAATTTAAGAAAAACTCGTATCCTTTATTGTATAATGTCAGGTATTTTTTTTTTTTTTGCAGTTACCTTTTAATATGACTGGAAACTTAAATCGGCAATTTTAAAATAGCTTATTTTATTATTCTGTGGGGAGTCAAAAGAAGTAGGGTAGCGGTAGTGTACAATAGAATGGGGGAAGGATAATGGGGGGCAGTGTAGGCGTTGGTGATCTCTGGATGCTAGAACCTAATTTTATTCTCAGTTCGACCTTGCCTACAGGGGAAAGCCTAGGCCTGTTTGAAAAAGAAACTGATGTCACATCTTAAATTTCTGTGACCGTTTTAAAATGTCCATACTGCTTTAAGGGGACAGCTTTCGATTTAACAGCTTTCGATGCTGAAAAATAGGTGAAGTTCATTTTTTTCCTCAGCAATGAATTGTTCTGTAGCCTTGTAATCTGGCATGCTCTATATTGACTAGTTCTACAATTGCATACTATTTTTCAGAATTAATTTAACTATTACAGTTATGGGTAATTATCATTACAAAATGGCAGCCAAATTTTGTGCACTGAAGTGCCGTTTCCCTCATAACTCAAACGCAGTGAAATTTTGCATGCAAATATATTTGATATTAGTGAACAACACTGTCTAGAATGATTGATGTAACTTTAATTTTTTTTTTTTAATATATTTCTGATGTAAAAATTTGTAAAAGAAATTAACAAGTGATGAATTATTTTTTTAAATACTTATACTGCAGATAATCCAAATATTCGAGATTATGTTGTTCGTGTGATATTTACATATAGATAGAAAAAAAATAATCACTTAGAAATATGGAAAACTCAGAAAAATTATCAGGAAAACGGCACTTCAGTGCACAGAATTTGGCTGACATTTCGTAATGATAATTACCCATAACTGTAATAAGTTAGTTAAATTAATTCTGAAAATAGTATGCAATTGTAGAACTAGTCAATGTAGAGCATGCCATATTACAAGGCTACAGAACAATTCATTGCTGAGAAAATAAAATGAACTTCACCTATTTTTCAGCATCGAAAGCTGTATGTCCCCCCTTAAATATTACCCCAGCAACACTAGCCTATATAAATGCCATATTATGAACCATCCTATTCAGGCTGATTATGTGTGCAAACAGCATTGGGTCGTTTCATAGCAGATTTTCAGCACATAAAATATGAAGTAGAGTACTGTAATTTATAGATTTAAATTGAGTTTGACATAGGGAAAATAGTACAATGTCAAAAACTCTTAGAAGAGGATGACTATTCGACTATTGAGGTAATAACTGTTTAGATTATAAAGGTAGTGTTGGAATAGGAATAGTTTAAGATTTTTTAACGAACTCTCCGATTTTTTATTTTTTATTTCTTTGCAAAGGTGGTTATTTATTTTGAAACAGGGTAAGTTTAGTGTGGTGATTTTCCATAAAGTTGGGTGTTTTGTTTAGTTACACTTACATTTATAGTCAAATAAAGGAGACTCAAAAATAACAATGTTCGGGACAGTTAGAATTTTGTATTCCTTAAAAATAAGTTTACGGGTGCGGATAGGTTTAAGTATGAGTCTTCAAATTCATTTGTTGTAGGGCAAAAATTCTGTAATGGGACCATACTCTAGCATGCATCCTTATGATAGCTGTGAGGCTTTCTAGATCACTAGAAGCGATATGGTGGAATCCATTTTATTAACTTGTTATCCCACCTGATCTCCTTTAAGTCTGTCCATGAGAGTGACGCAGATCACTGCGGCTTTGATGCCAGCATGATGTGTGAGAGCTGCAAAGGACAAAGATTCCATCTCGATGTTGACAACCCCAGACTTGTGGATCTTGCTCAGGTACTCCATTTTGTCTTGTTCAGAGAAGTCACAAAAGGCTCCATCAAGTCTTCCTTGACCTGAAAATAGACAGAATATTGTATATAAAAATATAGTTCTTTACAGTGATGAGAAGTAATTGAGTAAAGTAATCGGATTACAGTAACAATTCCTTTTTTGGTCCCATTTACTTGTAATCAATACTTTTTTAGAAATGAAATTTCTACTTGTAATTTACTTCTGGAAATAAAATTGCAATTGTTACAATCTAGTAGTCGTTAGTATTGGTATCATTCTCGTTTGCTATATCGTCATCATTACTGTTTTTGCAACTAATATCCAAATTAGAGTTAATATTAACAAAAAGTTACTCAATGTTTCCGAAAATATTCTCATTGATGTGTCTTTTTTTTGTTGTTGTTTGTTCATTAATAATTGGGGCTTGTGCCCAAAACAAACCGAAAACAAAGAATTTTTAGGTACTGGCATTTTGTACAGTAATTGTAAATGTAATTGTAATTTTAGTGATTACTTTTTGAAAAAGTAATTTGTAATTGTAATTAAGTAAAATGTCTCTCAGGTAATTGTAATTCAGCCCAATTACTTTCTTTTTGTACTTTTGCCATCACTGGTCCTTTAGATAACGACAGACAAAACCCTTATATTCCTTTTAAACTTAATTGTTCTGTAAGATCTATAGAATTTAAATAAATAACATAATTATATATATAATTATAATTTGAAACACTGTAATTATTCATATCATTTATAATTTATTCATATAATATATTTATAGCCTATATATAATACAGTATAATTACATTTTACAACTGGGAAAGCATTACACACAAAATTTTCTGTTGGTTTTTTGTATTCCGCTGATCTTCTTATTTAGTCATATACAGAGTGTTACAGAAAACTGTATAGGCCTACACTTGGGAAGGACTGTCATTTATTTAAAAGTATTTATCCATAATATCCTGTAATGCTGTATTGTCCATGCTTTGTACAGAGAAAGATATACGATTGGTTTGGTATAGGGAAAGTTAAGTGAGTATCAGATATCTACTAAGTTGTATTACCCATGCTTTTGTACAGAGAAAGTTTTGTGAGTGTATCAGCCATTTGAAGTGAGATAATTGTAATGCCAATGCTTAGGATAGAAAAAGATATGTAAATGTGACAGATATTTGAGGTGAGAAGGAGGCGTTATCCATGCATTGGATTAGACAAAATTATGTTTATGAATTGAGAAAGTTTGATTGCCTATGCTTTGGGATAGAGAAATTTATGTGTGTTAAATTTTTGAAGTAAGAAAGTTGTATTGCCCATGCTTTGGTATAAAGAAAATTATGTGGGTGTATCGATATTTGAAGTGAAAAAGTTTTATTGGCCATTCTTTGCGATAGAGATAGTTATGTTGTGTGACAGGTATTTGAATTGAGAAAATTTTCTTGCCTGTGCTTTGGAATAGAGAAAGTTATGCGATTGTGTCGGGATATTTGTATTGAGAAAGTCGTATTGCCCATGCTTTGGGGTAGAGAAAGTTAAAACCGTCAAAAATCATAAGATAAATTTATTTAAAAATTAGTCTTGAGGTATTAACATTATAGAAACCATTTTTAATGGTTTGCTTTGGAGAGCCTTCACATGTGTATTACATTCAGTATTACTAATATCATCTGCAAAATGATCTGCATACAGTATTTAATGCTATAATTTCTGTATTAATAATTTCGTCATTGCTCAAGGCCGGTGACAAACATGTCTTTCGTCTGAGAATCGCAAGAGGTGTATGAAGCACCATCTATAGCACGGGTGCGCAACTGGTTCACATTGTGCCACTGTGCGGTGGGGTAATGTCTCCCACTACAGTCGCCCTTGACGTCAGAATAAAGCAGTTTCGACGTGACACTGAACATGAAGAACAGGTTTCATACGTCACAGCATGGGTGGGGTACTAAAACGTTTCCCCTCAGTTGCTCAGGTATGATCTATAGAATTCTCGGTATCTTTATGGAAGGGACGGTAAGGAGAATGAAAACTTCAAGAAAAGAATGTCTTGTTACTTATGCACACCACTAAGTACAGGAAAACATTTCAAATGTTGCCGATATGATAAACCGGCATATTTGGAGTGCACAAGGAAAATTTGCGTTGAATGTATTGAGGCAGAATAACTGTATGGTATAAGTTAAAGTACCGCAATTTTGAACACAATCACACATTATGACGAACTGTGATTAATATCTAGTTGGGAGTCATGAGAATGACTATGATAAATAATTTTTTGTGTTAAATGTTCATTTGAAAAATATTAACACATCTTCGAGAAAGTGCATTTCAATGCATTTATGATGCGGTGATTCAATTGTGTGCCCCAAAAACCCTCTTAAAATGATGGTGTAAAAAATAAACATTTGCTAATTAAACATTTAGAAGTCAATTTGCTTGAACAATAATTGAAATTCATTTTTCGTAAGATTCTTCATTGTTATAAGTCCCTTAACTTTTAGCGGTCATTTTGACCTCACGTCCTTGTTAATGTAATAGGTGGTTAAGAGCTAAAATTCTTCAATTTAAACAATTCAACAAACAAAGTAAGGTTTGTGGCCAATTTCTAGAGTTTTTACGCATAAGCAATCAAGGAATAACACCGCGAGTATATAAGCAGCTCCGTTTCTCCAAGCAGTTCAGTCAGCGTCAGGTTAGCAGCCACTGAAGAAGTTCCCCACAACGGGAGCGAAACGTCGGTGAGACTTTTTAGCCTTTGGACCACGGAAGATGCTTCAATATCAAGAATCCGGCCGTGAAAGCCTCAGATTAACCAAGGAATAACAGTTATTACCCCAAAACAAAATACAAAAAGTGTGTTACATAGTGTTATCAAACCTTCATAGAAGTCATAGGTGCACATGGTCCTGCCGCTCACTGTGTCGTAGGGGTCGTCTGGCTGTGCGAGTGCACGTAGTTCTCGAGCGAGTTTGCGATCGAGTTTGGATGGCCGCTTGACGATCTTCCCCAACACCGGTAGTTCCAGGAAGGGCTGCATCATGCCGTCCACTGCATCATCCGATATGACCACAGTGCCACCTTCCAGACCAATGCCACCACACGTACCGATACGGATAAAGATGGGGTCCCTCACTCGCGCGTGGTACATCAGCTTGATCACCTCGTGCAGGAGGATACCAACAGAGGGGATTCCCATGCCATGCTGAAACAAAATCATATTTTCCAGATCAACTACAACTTAGATTTTCGGTCATTTTGACTTGGGGAAAATAATATATTAGGGCATGTACTATTTTTTATTTATTTTTTTAACTTCCATATAAGTTGTTTAGCATTCTATGGTACAATATATTCCGTCATGACGTGTACAATACATAAATAAAAACACATAAATTAAATATTCTAGCATTTCACTAATTTACTAAAAAGGATTTCCGACTAACCAATTGAAACCTCTTTTCTTGAACAATTGAAAAGACAGATCTTTAAGTTGCAATTTATCATATAACTTAATGGCCAAGTGTGCCATTCTCCGGTTTTCTCAGCTCTTTCGAAACCGAGGTAATAACCATAACGGGGTATTCTAAGAAAACCTGTGCAACATTGCTGCAATACCGCGGTTTCGCTCAAATATATCGCGGTTACTCTGCTACGAAGCCATTCCCAAGGAGCAATAAAATTTGTGTTGGTTTCTTCCAAGGCCGCTCGTTCCCCTCTTTTCGCTCAGCTGCAATCACGGTTACTCAGTTATCAGCAAAAAGATGTCATATTTACAACGCTTTTACCAATTATTTGTGTTAATACGCGTATAATCCCCTCTAAAAATCTGTACATTTAAATAAAATAACCTTTATGTTTTAACGATTGATTCTCTCACGTGTGCAATCTAAAGCCCCCTGCACACAGGGACAGTACTGGCAGCCAGTAGCACTAGCCAGTACTGGCCGCCAGTTACTGTCCCTCTACTGTCCCAGTGTGCAGGGGTACTTCCCTTCAACGTCCAGTAGCTACTGGCGGCCAGTAAACTTAAGGCAGGTTTAACCCCCTGCACACAGGGACAGTACTGGCAGCCAGTAGCACTAGCCAGTACTGGCAGCCAGTAATTATCCCACAACATGCAGCAGACTACTGGCGGCCACTAAACTCAAACCTGCTTGAGTTTGAGTTTACTGGCCGCCAGTAGAGTCATTCCGTGTCAGATCAGCACACCCATTTAATCTCACCGTTCCAGATTTGGATGAAATTTTGTAGAGAGGTAATTTTCATGTATATTAAGAGAAATACACACTTTTATTTAAATATTTCAATCCGTTCTTTACAGCCATGTAAAGTACTAAAAAAATAACAAAAATCACATCAAAACATATCTTTCAACTAATATAGCAACTCTTCTAAGTAACCTATAAAGGTGGGGAAAGTGTCATTTTTTAGCATTTTTTACGAGCTTTCCAATGACATGTAACACATAATAGTTCTAATAAAATTTGTTTTTTTTCAGAATTCAAAGTGAAAAATTTTGATTTTGAATTTTTAAAAAGTACTTTTTAAAAATGTTCAACAAAAAATCCTAGGAAATAGGTTATACCAATGCTAAATGATGTTCCAAGTTTGAAAATATGATGGGAATGGGTTCATGGTTAAAAAATTAAAAAAGTGTCACTTTACAAAAAAATCAGGTAAAAAATAACTTATATGCCCCAATGGAAAGCATAATAAAATAATTTTGACAAATAAATTTAATCAAGGGAAGTAACTCACATACTTGACATCTTGTTGTTCAATGAAAATTCTTGTCTAATGCCTTATTGGTTTGCAAAGTGTTAAGATAGCACATAAAGCCTTTTGATCGGTGTCGACCTGTGAATACCTCTCACAGATGTATTACATACAGTAAATCCTACGACACAGATCAAAAGGATTTATGTGCTATCTTAACACTTTGCAAACCAATAAGGCATGAGACAAGAATTTCCATTGAACAACAAGATGTCAAGATTGTGTTATTTTCCTTATTTCAATTTATTTGTCGAAATTATTTTATTATGCTTTCCATTGGGGCATATAAGTTATTTTTGAGGTTATTTTTGAAAAGTGATGTTTTAATTTTTTAACCATGAACCCATCTCCATCCCATTTTCAAACTTAGTACATCATTTAACATTAGTATAACATATTTCCTAGGATTTTTGAACATTTTTAAAAATGTACTTAAAAAAATTCAAAATCAAAATTTTCACTTTGAATTTTGAAAAACAAATTTCATTAGAACTATTATGTGTTATATATCATTGAAACGCTTGTAAAAAATGCTAAAAAACGATACTTTCCCCAACTTTGTAGGTTAATTAGAAGAGTTGCTATATTAGTTGAAAGAGATGTTTTTGATGTGATTTTTGTTACTTTTTTAGTGCTTTACATGGCTGTATTTTCAAAACGGATTGAAATATTTAAATAAAAGTTTGTATTTCTCTTAATATGCAAGATAATTACCTCTCTACAAAATTTCATCCAAATCTGGAATGGTGAGTTTAATTTTAATTAAAAGTGTGTTGATTTGACACGGAATGACCCAGTAACGGGTCACGTGACCTAGTGGCAGCCATTATTGGACGTGCCTTAAAGGATACTAGCCGCCAGTAGAGCACTGGAATGAAGTATCTGTTGGGGAATTACTTTTGTGATTTTTTATTTGCGAAATATTTTAAAAACCCAAGGTCAGTAAACCATATAGATTGCGCATTCCGGGATAGACCAATCACAGCACTTGAGTGTGTGACGTCACGCGTTTCTAAGTATGGCTATTCACGGCTTTTACTCCGTCTAGAAATACACGGCATGATTAAACTCGAAACCTTTAATTAACCCTTGGTCGGATTCCAGTGAAGTGCAGAAATAATCTACACACAACAGCCCTACTGATGGTTAAAACAGAACCTTAGAAAAGCTGACACATATGTTTTTATTTCATGTTATACTCATCACCAATTACATAAAACTCATGCAGGGAGAAGCGAATTTGACTATGCGACAGTTCTTTTATTTTTGTATCCCGAAAAGTCTTTAAGCGAGAAAGTTTTAGGGAAATATTTGAATTATATTATAAATTAAGCATCTACTTTATATTTTGAATAGTTTAAAGTAATTGAGTGGTAATTATTCCGGGCGCTTGAACTATGTGAATGATTTGGGATGATCGTGGAATGTCGAGGGTGAAGCAAATTTGACTATGTGACATTTTTATTTTATTTTTGTGTCCAGAAAAGATTCAAGTGTGTTACTTTTAGTGAGATATTTGAATTTTATTATAAATCCTTTATAACTTGAATGGATTACGAGTGGTAATTATGCCAGACACTATCAGAACGTTACGGAGGTATTAGCAAGCCTCTTTTCCATTATATGCCAGCAATAACGTAAAAATCTTTAAATATTTTATTCGTGGACTCAGTAATAAAACTTTATTAACTTACTACTTGTACACATAGTGAAAGATTGACCGCTGGGGAAAATGTAAGAATCAAACTTTTCCCTGACTTCGTAAATCTGCACTATTTTTATTTAGATATTTGTTGGAATATTTATTTTATGTTTTGTTCATTTATGTCAAAACCTTCCCCATATAACAGGAAAAAAAATAATATTAATATAAGTATATTACTTTTAATACAATATTAATACAAATTATTAGCTTACAAAATTCTGCACAATGTAATATTAATATTAGTACCACATTAATATTAAAGTATAAAATATCCCTTAGCTGTTTTCTACCCTTATTATATGGCGTAATTCCTATGAAAGTACACATTCTTTAACAAATTTTCCTCAAAGTATATTAACGTACACTCTAGAATGAGGAATATTTTCTAGGCAACAAAATATTAGATCAAATCACCCCTAGCTGTTTTTACCTGTTTTAATCTCTACTCAAAACTACATTTTTTGACAAATTTTACGCGATTTTACAGGCAAATCCTCTAAAAGTCAAAATAACTTTTTAGGCAGCTTGAATAACAGAAGAATCCACATCTTAGCTGTTTTCTACCCATGTGTTGTGATTTCTGCAATATTATTCGAAAGATTTTACAACCGATTCTGTTTTCTACCCCTATTACACAACCTATTTACAAGTCAACAATTTTTATAAAAGTTTGCCTACTTTGACAATATTAATACAAGTTCTCTAATATTCTATATTCTTTAATATAATATAAATACTGTTTATATTAATCATAATCATACATAATTAAATAATTGACCCTTGTACTGCCTACTGGCTGCCACTAGAACATCCACTGGCTGCCAGTACTGGCTGCCAGTTACTGGCGGCCAGTAACTGGCAGCCAGTACTGGCAGCCAGTGGATGTTCTAGTGGCAGCCAGTAGGCAGTACAAGGGTCAATTATTTAATTATGTATGATTATGATTAATATAAACAGTATTTATATTATATTAAAGAATATAGAATATTAGAGAACTTGTATTAATATTGTCAAAGTAGGCAAACTTTTATAAAAATTGTTGACTTGTAAATAGGTTGTGTAATAGGGGTAGAAAACAGAATCGGTTGTAAAATCTTTCGAATAATATTGCAGAAATCACAACACATGGGTAGAAAACAGCTAAGATGTGGATTCTTCTGTTATTCAAGCTGCCTAAAAAGTTATTTTGACTTTTAGAGGATTTGCCTGTAAAATCGCGTAAAATTTGTCAAAAAATGTAGTTTTGAGTAGAGATTAAAACAGGTAAAAACAGCTAGGGGTGATTTGATCTAATATTTTGTTGCCTAGAAAATATTCCTCATTCTAGAGTGTACGTTAATATACTTTGAGGAAAATTTGTTAAAGAATGTGTACTTTCATAGGAATTACGCCATATAATAAGGGTAGAAAACAGCTAAGGGATATTTTATACTTTAATATTAATGTGGTACTAATATTAATATTACATTGTGCAGAATTTTGTAAGCTAATAATTTGTATTAATATTGTATTAAAAGTAATATACTTATATTAATATTATTTTTTTTCCTGTTATATGGGGAAGGTTTTGACATAAATGAACAAAACATAAAATAAATATTCCAACAAATATCTAAATAAAAATAGTGCAGATTTACGAAGTCAGGGAAAAGTTTGATTCTTACATTTTCCCCAGCGGTCAATCTTTCACTATGTGTACAAGTAGTAAGTTAATAAAGTTTTATTACTGAGTCCACGAATAAAATATTTAAAGATTTTTACGTTATTGCTGGCATATAATGGAAAAGAGGCTTGCTAATACCTCCGTAACGTTCTGATAGTGTCTGGCATAATTACCACTCGTAATCCATTCAAGTTATAAAGGATTTATAATAAAATTCAAATATCTCACTAAAAGTAACACACTTGAATCTTTTCTGGACACAAAAATAAAATAAAAATGTCACATAGTCAAATTTGCTTCACCCTCGACATTCCACGATCATCCCAAATCATTCACATAGTTCAAGCGCCCGGAATAATTACCACTCAATTACTTTAAACTATTCAAAATATAAAGTAGATGCTTAATTTATAATATAATTCAAATATTTCCCTAAAACTTTCTCGCTTAAAGACTTTTCGGGATACAGAAATAAAAGAACTGTCGCATAGTCAAATTCGCTTCTCCCTGCATGAGTTTTATGTAATTGGTGATGAGTATAACATGAAATAAAAACATATGTGTCAGCTTTTCTAAGGTTCTGTTTTAACCATCAGTAGGGCTGTTGTGTGTAGATTATTTCTGCACTTCACTGGAATCCGACCAAGGGTTAATTAAAGGTTTCGAGTTTAATCATGCCGTGTATTTCTAGACGGAGTAAAAGCCGTGAATAGCCATACTTAGAAACGCGTGACGTCACACACTCAAGTGCTGTGATTGGTCTATCCCGGAATGCGCAATCTATATGGTTTACTGACCTTGGGTTTTTAAAATATTTCGCAAATAAAAAATCACAAAAGTAATTCCCCAACAGATACTTCATTCCAGTGCTCTACTGGCGGCTAGTATCCTTTAAGGCACGTCCAATAATGGCTGCCACTAGGTCACGTGACCCGTTACTGGGTCATTCCGTGTCAAATCAACACACTTTTAATTAAAATTAAACTCACCATTCCAGATTTGGATGAAATTTTGTAGAGAGGTAATTATCTTGCATATTAAGAGAAATACAAACTTTTATTTAAATATTTCAATCCGTTTTGAAAATACAGCCATGTAAAGCACTAAAAAAGTAACAAAAATCACATCAAAAACATCTCTTTCAACTAATATAGCAACTCTTCTAATTAACCTACAAAGTTGGGGAAAGTATCGTTTTTTAGCATTTTTTACAAGCGTTTCAATGACATATAACACATAATAGTTCTAATGAAATTTGTTTTTCAAAATTCAAAGTGAAAATTTTGATTTTGAATTTTTTTAAGTACATTTTTAAAAATGTTCAAAAATCCTAGGAAATATGTTATACTAATGTTAAATGATGTACTAAGTTTGAAAATGGGATGGAGATGGGTTCATGGTTAAAAAATTAAAACATCACTTTTCAAAAATAACCTCAAAAATAACTTATATGCCCCAATGGAAAGCATAATAAAATAATTTCGACAAATAAATTGAAATAAGGAAAATAACACAATCTTGACATCTTGTTGTTCAATGGAAATTCTTGTCTCATGCCTTATTGGTTTGCAAAGTGTTAAGATAGCACATAAATCCTTTTGATCTGTGTCGTAGGATTTACTGTATGTAATACATCTGTGAGAGGTATTCACAGGTCGACACCGATCAAAAGGCTTTATGTGCTATCTTAACACTTTGCAAACCAATAAGGCATTAGACAAGAATTTTCATTGAACAACAAGATGTCAAGTATGTGAGTTACTTCCCTTGATTAAATTTATTTGTCAAAATTATTTTATTATGCTTTCCATTGGGGCATATAAGTTATTTTTTACCTGATTTTTTTGTAAAGTGACACTTTTTTAATTTTTTAACCATGAACCCATTCCCATCATATTTTCAAACTTGGAACATCATTTAGCATTGGTATAACCTATTTCCTAGGATTTTTTGTTGAACATTTTTAAAAAGTACTTTTTAAAAATTCAAAATCAAAATTTTTCACTTTGAATTCTGAAAAAAAACAAATTTTATTAGAACTATTATGTGTTACATGTCATTGGAAAGCTCGTAAAAAATGCTAAAAAATGACACTTTCCCCACCTTTATAGGTTACTTAGAAGAGTTGCTATATTAGTTGAAAGATATGTTTTGATGTGATTTTTGTTATTTTTTTAGTACTTTACATGGCTGTAAAGAACGGATTGAAATATTTAAATAAAAGTGTGTATTTCTCTTAATATACATGAAAATTACCTCTCTACAAAATTTCATCCAAATCTGGAACGGTGAGATTAAATGGGTGTGCTGATCTGACACGGAATGACTCTACTGGCGGCCAGTAAACTCAAACTCAAGCAGGTTTGAGTTTAGTGGCCGCCAGTAGTCTGCTGCATGTTGTGGGATAATTACTGGCTGCCAGTACTGGCTAGTGCTACTGGCTGCCAGTACTGTCCCTGTGTGCAGGGGGTTAAACCTGCCTTAAGTTTACTGGCCGCCAGTAGCTACTGGACGTTGAAGGGAAGTACCCCTGCACACTGGGACAGTAGAGGGACAGTAACTGGCGGCCAGTACTGGCTAGTGCTACTGGCTGCCAGTACTGTCCCTGTGTGCAGGGGGCTTAAGACAACCACGGAATCGCTGTTCTCAGTTCGACATAACTCATTCTATTCCCGTTCAACTAGTGGAAATTTAAGGTGCAAATCATGCACATAGTCATGAAATTTATTATACTTGCATGTGTACGAACCTAATTATAAGAGCCCATGAAAGGGATATTTTAATTGTGTTCGTGTAAGTTACATGCAAGTAGTATAGAATTGTTCGAAAACAATACCGGAAGTTCTAAAACATGCAATTAGCACCAGCTCTTACACACCATCTCTGTTTTATTTGTTTGGTCGGATATAATTCTAATCGTTTTACTGAACAGAAAATAACCTCATAATATCTAATGACGGGGAGACGATAATTTTTAAGAAAGACATTTGTTTTTTCAGCTCTCAATAAAAGAATCGAAAGAAAAAACGTTTCAACGATTAGTTAATTTTACCGCTTGCACCAAACCAGCTCCAATGTTTAATATTAAGTCGGTGCTAGAACAATGTCGTACATCGGCATAGATATAAACCAGTATTTAGTCTTCGGTTTGTAGTTAACCAGGCGCCTTGTACATAAAATTAGGAAACTAAATGCATAAAATAAAATTATACTTCTCATCGTATTTCTGACTTGGCTACAAATCGTACGATGCAACAATGTTACAACAATTATTGTCCACATTTCACATTTGAAACAAAATCCCGTTCGCAGCGCAGTTGATGTTATGACTTGTTAGAAATTGTAAAAGAAAAATGATTACAGAATAATATCCCTTCAAGCTAGTCTAGAAAATGTTAAAGAGTTAGGTGAATACCAGTAGTTTTAATTTTCCAACTAAGGCCCTGATTAATATTGCAGACCTTTGAATACTTACACTGATGGAAAGCACCGGGCCCACTTTAAACATGGAGTATCGGTATGAATACTGGCTTATGTCCTGTAGTGTTGTTCCTGCTGGTAACTTGTGGCCTATCTCTTCCATGATGTAGAAAGCGAACTGCTCCATGCGTTTAGGAGTTCCTCCCATACACACAAACTGTAACAATGAACAATCACGAATTACATTTGTGTCACATCTACAAAACATTAAATTCTTCTCTTCTTCCCCTTATTATGGGTTGTATCTTAGGTGGTGGTTGGCCAGTCATTGATATTGCAGTGGTCGGGCCTACAGTGGAATTAGAACCAGGGTGGTATCCCAGCATGTTTAAATTCGACTAAATCATCAGCAAACCCCACATCATCATCAAAAACCCACACTAGAACTGACTGGGATCTGAACAAAGAACCATTAATGCGGGAGCCTTAAGCCATTGGACCTCACATAAATTGAATGCACCTGTGCAGGTTTTAACCATTAGCAAATAAAATGTTAACAGTAATTACTATGCAAAAATAATAATTAGGCCTTTTGTGTGGATGTGTACATAAAGTATTTAAATGCCATAAAACAGTTCACATATGAAATACACAGTTTTCAAAATACTTGGAAAATTATCAGTTCTGTCACTGCTGTCAAGATTAACTCCATATGCGGGCGAAATCATTGGAGATTACTAATGTGGATTTAGGCGAAACAGATCAACCATTGATCATATATTTTGTTTTTGTATTCGCCAAATCTTGGAGAAAAAGTGGGAATATAATAAGTTTGTTCACCAGTTATACATAGATTTTTAAAAAAGCATATTATTTAGTTAGGTGAGACAAATTGTACAATATCCTCATTGAGTTCGGGATACCAAGTTAGTTAGGCTGATCAAAATGTGTCTAAATGAAACCTATAGCAGAGTCAGGGTAGAGAAATTTATATCAGATACGTTTGCCATTAGAAGCAGCTTGAAGCAAGGAGATGCACTATCGCCTTTACTTTTTAATTTCGCTTTAAAATATGCCAATTGGAAAGTTCAGGAAAACAAGGTAGGCCTAGAATTAAATGGCAGTCACCCGATTTTAGCATATGCAGATGACGTTTGCTTCTTGGGCGATGATACAAACACAATCGAGAGAAATGCAGACAAGTCTTTCCGATGCCTGCAGGGGTGTTTGATTGGAAATTAATACAGAAAAACTAAGAATATGGTCATGGAACGTCAAAATAATCTACAATAGCCGGTAAATCGTTCGAACAAGTGGAAAATTCATATATCTGAGAGTAATAAATTACAGACACAAATAATATTAAGGCAGAAGTAAAAGTGTCGACTAAAATCAGGAATTGCTTGTTTTTATGCAATTCAGAAACTCTTATCTTCCCGTCTTCTGTCCATAAATCTAAAAATAAAGATTTATGAGACTATTATCCTGCCGGTTGTATTATATGCATGTGAGACATGGTCGCTTACTCTTCGGGAAGAACATAATGTGAGAGCGCTCGAAAACAGGGTGCTTAGGAAAATATTTGGGCCTAAGAGAGATGACAATGGGGACTGGAGAAAACTGCATAACGACGAGCTTCATTACCTGTACTCTTCACCGGATGTAGTAAGGGTAATTAAATCACGGAAGATGAAATGGGCTGGACATGTTGCACGCATGGGGGAAGAAAGACATATCTCAAAAGTACTGACTGGGAGACCCGAAGGGAAAAGACCACTTGGAAGACTTAGACGTAGGTGGGAGGACAATATTAAGATAGATATGAGGGAAGTAGGATTTGCGAGGGATGATTGGAGTTAGCACAGAATAGGGTTGAATGGCGGGCTCAGGTAAGCGCGGCAATGAACCTTCGGGTTCCATAAAATAGATATATTCCTTTAGCTTGCTGAGGAATTGTCTATTGTCATTGAGTAAGTATCTAAGTTCACATTTCATTAATGGAGGTTTTTTTCGTGTGGCAACTCATGCTACTTTTAGACAACAGAAATCATTCGAAACTCCCTGACATTAAAGGGACTAGACACACCTTTCAACTGTGAACTTGAATATGAATTTGGGACAAAATGAGGTGCGAAATTTCATATCTTGGGAAAATATGTTTTTTTATACCTTATTTAAATTCGTGGATGCTTTCCTATTGTTTTTACGTTATGAGGATGAAGAATTAAGAAGAAAATGAAGATTTCTGTTGTAATGCTCATGATGATGGTGGTTATGATAAATATAATAACGAAGACTATGTTTATTTGAATTCCAAACCTGGATGAAGAAGTAAGAGCTCATGTCTTATGCATACCCTTTCGTCTGACAGTGAAATTGAAACTTAGCTACAGCCTGTGCATTTAGACGTGAGCACTTGCATGCGCCGCAGAGATAGGGAGAGACGGAAGGGGAGTGTATTGCTAGTATGAATCACGTGATAACTGATTCCACTGCGCATTGTGTTTACAGTGCTCGCGTCTGAATGCACGGACTGTAGATGTCCTGAAGGTCGGACGATACGCTGTATGACTACGTTGGAATTATCTCACGGAGTTAAAGTTTCAAATATGCATATCGTTCCGAAGGAATATGTAGTACTTTAAAACAAACTAATTAGGCTAATCGCAGATAAAAGATATTAAAATGCATTGAGTAAGCATCTGAAATATTTGTAGTTTATAAATATTGGGGCTGATGTAAGTAAACAAACAGTTGCGGAAGCGTAACGTCACATTGATCACAATTTTGCGACCCCATGACCCCTGACCTTTTAAGCCTGACAGATATATGCGTATATGTGAGGGGTGCCCATGATCTCTGTCCATGCTCATAATTACTCTTCGACAAGTCCGTGACATGATTGTAATACAATATGAAAAAGGCATTACACTGATAATGGTATCAATTACAACATAGCTTCAGTGTCAGCTTTTATTCATGTGACACTATTTTTATACTTTATTTATCTTCATTAATTAAAAACATGTTTTGCAGAAATGTTCCCTGAACATAGCCTACTGAAACTAAAGTAACGTAAAATTGGGCAGTAAATTACCAAAGTAGAACACCGTTGTGGCATAGTTCCTGTCTATTGCATTTTGAAGATATATTTTTTTCTTAATAAATCTATAGTGCTTTCTAAATCTATAAAATCACTGACCCATTTATAGAGACTGGCTTAATTGCCTTCGTAACTCTTGCCAACCAACCTGTTCACCCTTCAATAAAGCACTGTTTAAGTTAAACTTTTTTCTGGGGGAAAAAAATTTTGGATAAACTTGGTTTTGAATTTTTTCTACCGAAGAAACAAACTGTTAAAATCAGCAAGTTATATCGCTTCCATTCTGTATTTCTTGTATAAAATTTGGTAATTTTGTATGAAATTTAAATTTCCTTGTACGTTATTTTTCCCTTAATTTTGTACAATTGAAAAATAAACAGCTGTATGCAACTGTACATGAGTCAACTCATGCTAAACTTATACTGTGCTAATACCATCGAGGATGTTAGAGCACTGACAAATGAAGCTGTACATTCAGCATCTGAATGGTTCAAGGCAACCAAACTCTAATTAATCACTGATAAAACGGATACATCAATATTTAGCTTCGTAAATAAGGCATTGAACGTAACATTTCGTATACTAACCAGAGGTAGGTGCACAAAAACATAGCTTAATCAATCTTCTGAGTGAATAATTTTGGATAAGTCCTCAAATTCTACTAGAGTTTTCCAACTTCAAAAGGCTAGTTTGCGTAATTGGCATTGTAAACCACTAGACTACTCATTGAATATAAAATAATGGCTTTCCTCTATATATTCATATATACTTGCTTAACTTATTTTGTGAAGACAAGACTTACAGGCAGAATACATTATTATTGTTATTATTATAGTATTATTATTGTTAATATTATCTATTTTCAGTGGGAAGCACTAAAACCGATAGAGCTAAATTTAATATTTTCTTCTCTGGGCAAGCTCGGTTTATTTCCTTAAATATTTCACTTGATATTGACTTCCTAACAACCCCTTTATTGAGAAAACTTGTGTAAAAGTAGTTTACATATTTTGTACTTGTAGGCCTATATGCTTAAAAAAAAAGATTTATCATTCTTTCTTTAAAGGAACATTATAACAAGTCTTCGAGGATGTGAACATGCTTGGAATCGTAGTCAAACTAAACTTAGGACCCAGGGACGTGAAATTTTCCGCCGTGGTTACACATAGCGAACTTATTTTCGGAAACAAAGTAAAGTCCTTAATCCCGCGGTGTATGTTTAAGGGAAACCCGTAATTGAGAGAAACCGTGGACAGAATTAGCGAGCTTTTCACGTTAGAAATTCTGTTTCTAGCATAGGGTCCTTCTATCCTCACCACTATGGACTTGAACTGCATAGTCACTCAGATCAAAAGGATTCTCATTCGAGTTACGGGAAACAGCTTAAGGTGTATATATATCAGTATTCATGAATCACATATTATTGTCTCTGTTCGACATTACATGAGAATATTATAGGAGAAAAATTCCTCAGACACTGGGACTTGAACCCAAGACTTTTGGCTATTCGCGCCAATGCTCTAACAACTGAGCTAAGCCGGAGCTCAATTTTCAGCGAAACAGATGAAACCTCTCCCCTATGACTGATTGCCCTTAATGGTCTATTATTCTCATGTAATGTCCAACAGAGACAATAATCTGTGGTTCATGAATACTTTATATATATATATATATATATATATATATATATATATCAATGCTGAATGTTAACTGTACAATAACAGTGGGAGCCCGATCACAAAAATCACTAATTAGTGTGCCTCACAGTACTGCATATGACATAAATTGTCTGTCAGTGAGGTAGACCATTAAGGACAGTCAGTCATAGGAGAGAGGTTTCATCTGGTGCTGAGAATTGAGCTCCAGCTTAGCTCAGTTGGTAGAGCATTAGCACCTAGAGCCAAAGGACCTGGGGTTCAAGTCCCAGTGCCGGAGGAATTTTTCTCCTATAATATTTTCAGCTTAAGGTGTAATCTCCTGCTGTAACACACGATATTTCATTTATCTCTAAAGATAAGTGTGTTTTGCATGAAAACATACAAGGAAAACATAACTTACCTTCACGTCACCAAACATGCTGATAAGGTCATGTGATTCGCTCCCCAGGGCCAGATGGTAGAGGATGTCCTGGTCCATGAGCTCGATGTTGGGGTTCCGCAGCCGGACGGAGCCATCTGGGTACCTGTAACAATTTTCCGATTACGAAAACGTGGCTATAAATATATCTTACTGCAAAACTAAGTTCAGTATCATAGCCAGAAAACAATTTCGGGGAGGGTCGAAAGTTCCGGGGGGTTTGGGGGTAAGTTATGGAATACACCCCAAGAAAGGGAGCTCGGAGGTTCACCCCCGGAAAATTTTTAAATTTTTACTAATGAAAATCATATTTTACGCTATTTTAGCACTGAAAAACTAGTTGGAAAATTTGTCCACTGTACTCTTAAGACAAGCCAACTTAAACAAGCAATATTTACCTAAGTTATAACACTTATTACTATTTATAAGAAAAATTAAATTACACATGCAACAGTGGAAATAATAGGCCTACATTTACAAATTCAGTACTTTATTGTTAAATAAAATAATTAAATATTTGATAAAATGGAACTTAATTAACTACAGCATTAATCTAATAAAAATTGAATTTTAGGTTTCGATTAGGGGAATCCGGGCTCTCTCGTCCCCCTCCCGAATTCCCTACGCCACTGACTAGATTATTTTTAAAAATTCAAATTACATTACATTACGCCTCAAAATAAATTCATAATTTGATCTCTTCAATATCCTTGTTGTTTTGGTTATTAGTAACACACATTAATCCACAGAATAACATTTATAGCTGTTTAAAAATTGTTTTAGACCCCACCTCCAACTTTTTTTCTTTCTCAAAATTTGTTATATTTCGACCCATAGAAACTCATTAAACACAAAAATATAAATACAACTGTCCTAATTTATTCTCGGGACTGTAGAGGTTAATGTAAAAGATAATCTGTAAACAAATATTTAAATGTAAAAAATAATCCGGCAAAATTGTAAACTAATCTTTCAATGAAAAAGATAATCTGTAAAAATTGAAAAAAATCTTTCAATGAAAAAGATAATCTGTAAAAATTTTAAACAAATCTTTCAATGAAAAAGATAATCTGTAAAACTTGTAAACAAATTTTTCAATGTAAAAGATAATCTGTAAAAATTGTAAACAAGTCTTTCATTGAAAAAGATTATCTGTAAAAATTGTAATCAAATCTTTTAATGTAAAAGATAATCTGTATAAATTGTAAACAAATATTTTAATGTAAAAGATAATCTGGAAAAATTGTAAACATATCTTTCAATGAAACATGTATTCAAGACAATATACCAACTTCCAACTTTCACTGTAAGAATTTCTTATGTGACTGTGTAAGGTTGTATAAAAGTGAATTTAATTATTTAGGTAAATGTCTAGTTTTCTTAGGGACGAAGTGCGAAAGCTTCGCATGAATATAAACGCATGAGGCTTGTAGTCAGAACTGCGGAAGTGTTCTGTGTTTTGTTGAGTGAACCGAATCGTGATACCTTCGTGTGGAGAAGAACTATATATCACGGCTGGATACATAACTTCACCCCTGAACCAGTTGAGATCAATACAAGCGACATCGCCACAATCCAACAGTTCAGGATCGAGCCCAGGTCAGATTTACAGCGATTGGTTGTGGTAAACGGCACAACAGGCTGCTCTCTAAATTTTTAATCCAAATGTATTCTCTTTATCATAGAAGATGCAGGATACAGCTACTCTTTTAATATTAAAATCATTAATGTGGATTTCACCTATTGGGATCCTATGAGCTTTCATTGTTTCTTGCATGGTATGGTGTATGTTAGTCTATCATGCTATCCACGCAATCGTATGGCCAATAATATAAGGTAATTGAATACAGACAGAGGCACAGCTGAATAGCTGAATAGGTGGATAGCGATAGGATGGATGGATGGATGGATGGGTGGTGATTGGATGGATGGTGATTGGCTACGTGGGTAAGTGGGTATTTGGATGGATGGGTAGACGTATTTGTTGAATAACTGGGTTGATAAGAGGTGGGGAAAGGATGAAGGGAATAATTGATGGAGGGATAGATAGACGGTTTATTTCTTGAACGAATGGATGAAGGGATTTCTTATGGATAAAGAAAGCAAAGATTAAGCATTTCTTAGAGCTCAGTGATGTAATCATTATTGTTTTTATGCTATTTGTTCGTAAACTGCACATAGAAAAATGACCAACCATCCTTGTAAAACAACAGCAATTGCAATCGAATTTTCTTTGGCAGAGATATTGGAAGATGTACGGAATTTTGCTAAGTATATGACCGACATTTTTACTATATAAGTCGCACACTAAGAATAATATGGCCACAGCTAAGAAAAACTGCATTTTACAGGAGACCGTGTTAAAGTTTTGTATTCTGAAGAAAAACGGTAGGATTTCATAAGGACTTAAGTGCTCTCTGACAGAAACTAACAGAATTACAGGTAAGGCCATCTCACTCCAAATAAATCTCGTATAGACTATTAGAAAACAGCAAAAAACCCTTAATTATTTTTTAGATGTGTCCCTATTATTCTCAGTGTGTGAAGTATCCGAGACACGTTTACAATAAAAATCTTCATGCCGAAAGTTATGCATGTTTGCTTAATATATCCTATGTCCTCTTTCTTTCGGATCTGTGGGAACATTTATAGAGTAAATGGTTTAAAAGGAGGCCCATTACTGCATCTTCTTTCCCAAAAGAGAATACAGAAATCAGGTAGGGACTACAAACAAAAAAACTTATAATGTAGGTTCCTATCCCCATTTAGATTATCTTCCCAAGGTCTGTTCAATCAACTAGAATGGAGAATACAGAGGAAGGCTGAAATAAATTGAACACTTGCATATAGTTGAGTGCGCCTGGTTTAATACCAGACTGGTCAGTACATTGCAGAGGGGTCACCGAGAGTTAAGGTTAACAGGATATTTCCTGCGAAACCCTCTGTGAACAACGTGAATTCTCTTCTCTGCCAATAATTAGGGAACATTTGACCTTGTCTTTGCCCATAAAGAAAAAAATCTGTGCCAGATGCTTTTGTTTAATCAGTGATATGCAGGAAAGAAATTAATTTTGTAATCTATCTCCGAGTTAAGTTCCAGATCGATTCATTTAGCAGGGCTTACGGAAAAACAAAGGTCAAAAGTTTGATAAGCATATGTAAAGGAATATGTGGGTAGTGTTATTTGTTAAAGCTCACAGTACTGCAACTTTCAAAGCCGTATAATATACTCCAAACAATACTGTTGTCATGAGAACTGAATTGCATTTGATGAATTCAGTGTAATATTTTCACTAATTAGGCCCCTAATTGCGCGTTACTCCGGTACCGGTCCACTGATTTGATCCAAAATCAATAGGCTTCATCCCATGGATGTTATAAGTATGTACACCAACTTTCATGAAAATATGATAAAGGGTGTCGAGTTTCGCGCGTACAGACACATGGACAGACAGACAGTCGGACAGACATTTTCCCATCCACCATACAGTCTTAGAAAGTACCATTCTGGCAATTAATAATGGATAATAAAATCCACGTAAATAAATATGCATCATATAACTTTCTCTCTCCTGGGCATGGTGAATACTGTTTTATTACTTCACATCTTGATGTAGAATAAGAGGTTTTATAGCAGGAGAGCGTTTTCAGTTTTCTCAGCATGAGTTTGTGCCATACATGAGTCAGAACTCGGTCAAAAATCCTATCCACTTATATGTTATTCATGGCTGTACTCTTTTTATTAGTTGAGGAATAGGGATTTATATTGTAAGCCCTAATCGTGCAAAAAGAGACAACATACGATGGAACACTTTTAGTCCTATGTGCGCAGTATGTTATTATGGCCCTGGTTTTCAGGGAGATACTGTGATGATCATATTGGTTTTCTTTTCGATTTCAGCCCCTAAATGGTTGTATGGGAACATGAGAGTGGGTAATAAAATATAACGTAAAGACAGTAAAATTTTGTTACTGGAATTTCTGTTTCTTCTTCTATCACGATCTACCAGGCTGGGTTTGTAGAAGCAACGGGTTGCAAAATAATTCTAAGTCCTCTATGAGCCATGAAAACCTTTTTCTAGCGTTTTTCCTCATTTCAATGTCTACATACGTTGTACGGGCAAGCTGAGAACAAGCGGACTGTATGACAAGATTCATAGGACGTAACACTTCTTGAAATTGAGACTTAAACTATAAATAGATAAGCCAAACTTGCCCAATACATTTTAGATAAATTTTCTCTGGTATGTAACAATTTATTGTCACAACAACAATACATACATCATGCTCAGTTCATAAATTCTTGATTTCTTGGACGTGTATAATATTATTATTCATAAACACTGATGAACTTGTAGATATCACAATGTTTAATACAAATTCCTTTGGTTAAGGTCATAAATATCTTTGAGATGGCTTAATCAGTTTGATCAAAACCACAAATATAAAAGTTCAATGATGAAATTACGTCCAAATTGTTCCTCAAATAAATTAGGTAGTAAATGACGTACCTTTAAATTGATTAATACCACCTTTTGATAGTTGATACAGATGTTAGCCTGAGATCTTGCAACGCCAACACCAAAACGAAGAAGACCCGATGAATCACACGATGGGTGATAATAGTCCTTAAATCGTTCGAAGTCTTCAGAAACAATAAGGCACATGAAACCTTAATGTGAATCGAAGAGCTGATTGCTTCAGTTATTGAAAGTAAACCACCAGATCTATCTGATAGGTAAATAATGGCATTGATAAGCCAAGAAGAAAACTCATGTCCTTATGAGTAGCAGTTGAATTGATTACAACGAAGAATAGGCATTTAAAGCCTAGAAAAACTAATGTCTTTATGAGACACAGTTAACTTGAATCGATGAAGAAGGAGAAAAGTTAAAGATAAACCTTATTGGCTATCAAAACAATATAATAAAAATCTCCAGTCTCTGATTGGATGCAAGACATAAAAAGAATAATTTTGATATTACAATACCCATACATAACAACTATTTGAAATTCATTTGTTCAATAAATAAAACACAAGATAGCAAGCAAGGCCTGCTAAAAACGAATTACAGAAGCATGACCTACTAAACTAAAACATAACGGAACATATTGCCCGCAAATTATGACACTTGAGGCATAATTTAAAATTACATGTGGAGTTATGTTTAAAAAAATAAATAAAAGAAGAAAGGAAAAGAATAAAAAAGAAAACAAACATGAGAACAAATAATTAAAATGAATTGAAAAACATGAATGCAGAGAATGACTAAATCATTCATCATATTCTGAAATTGGCAATGGCGCCAATTTAATGATAGGACGCACATAAGAACCCGTGGCAGTCCGAACTGTTGCAATCCGAACAAGCCCGTCCTTGCCAGGGTGAATCTGATGAATAATGCCCAGTATCCATCTCTGAGGAGGGACATTATCATCTATGATTAGCACTGGTGTGCCAATAGATACATTGTCTTGGACCTTGGTCCATTTAGCACGTCGTTGCAGGGTAAGTAAGTAATCTTTGGACCACTTTTTCCATAGATTAATGTTAAATTGGTGTAAGGCATCCCAACGTGAACGTAAAGTATAACCACCTGTCAAATCAGGGCTAGAAATAGATATTAAAGGCTTTCCTACAAGAAAGTGACCAGGTGAGATATAAGCGAAGTCATCTATATCCTCATTTAGTGGAATTAGAGGACGTGAATTCAGTAATGCCTCAACCTGGATCAAAACTGTGCTAAACTCCTCATAAGTGAAGTTGAATGAAGATAGCATCCTTTTAAGATGGTACTTTATAGAGCGTACAGCTGCTTCATGCAAACCTCCCATGTGAGGAGAATTAGACGGCAAAAAATGCCAAAGAACATTCAAATGAGAAGTAGCATCTTGCACTGATGATTGATGCTCTTCTGAATTTAGGAGTTCGCTAAGGTGATGAAGATCTGTGTTAGCACCTACAAAATTAGTTCCATTATCCGAAGTGACAGAAAACGGGAGACCTCTACGCCCTGTAAAGCGAGAAAAAGCCGCAAGAAAGGCACGGGAAGTAAGCGCCGTGACAAGCTCAATGTGGATGGCCTTAGTGGACATGCACACAAATATAGATAAATATGCCTTGATAGAGGTCTTAGAACGAGGACCACCATACTTAATGGTAAATGGGCCTGCGTAGTCAATGCTAACATTCGTAAATGGGGGTATGGAATTAACTCGAGAGGGAGGAAGGTCGGCCATCTTCTGCTGCAATGACTGAGCCTTAAAACGAAAACAAATGATACATTTGTTTACAACCCCACGAACAACCTTCCTAATGGAAGCTATCCAATATTTTTCTCTTACATGAGCAATGATAGATTGTAAGCCTGCATGATGCAGTTTACGATGCGTGAATTCAATGAAGTTTTTAGTAAACTTATGAGATGAAGGTAACAGAATCTGATGTTTAATTTCGAATGGCAAGGCAGAATGCTTGAGGCGTCCGCCTATGCGAAGAAGGCCATTCTCATCAAGGAATGGTGAAAACTGCAATACTTTGCTAGCAGTAGGTATGGCTTGTCCTGAGGACAAACATTTCATCTCTGTCGAATAAGACTGAAGTTGTACCACTCTGATACAATATCTGAGGGCCTTGTCAAGTTCAAGAGGCAACAATGGACCTTTAATAGTGGAATGAGGATTACGGATCCTATCAATAAACCTTAATACATAGGCCATGATTCTTAGAGTTTTTAGGTGCTGAAACTCTAAAATCTTAGAGTTCATTTCAAAATTCCTTGATTGAATTATAGCTACTCGCTTAACTTCTGGTAATGGAGTAGGAACAACAAGTGGGCTATTGCCTGGCCAATCAGATTGAGGAGTACGAAGCCAATTTGGACCTGACCACCAAAGCTGATTATTTATGAGGTCAGAAGGCAAAACACCTCTAGAAATAAGATCGGCTGGATTATCCTTTGAGGATACATGGCGCCATTCGCAGGTTGAGGTGAACTCAACAATATCCGAAACTCTATTTCTAACAAAAGTTTGCAGAGTATCAGGTGAACGAGATAGCCAGCATAGCACAATGCTGGAATCACTCCAGAGGAAAATCTTATCAATATTTAGGAGCAGCATGGGCAGAACCTTACGAATTAGAATGGCCAAAAGATGGGCAGCTAATAGCTCCAACCTAGGAATCGTGGTAGGCTTTACAGGCGCGATTCTAGATTTAGCGCACAGCAAGAAACTTTGAACATTGCTGGAGTGAGTATAAGAGCGCAAATACAAACAGGCTCCATAGGCGGATTCACTGGCATCACAAAATCCGTGAAGCTGAATAGAACTTGAATCCTCCGATACTACCATGCGAGGTATAGCAATTTGCTCTATCATAGTCAATTGACTGTGAATCCTTAGCCATTTATCAGCTACATCAGGAGGAATAGGCTGATCCCAAGAAGTAGTAGTCTTCCATAAAGACTGAAATATTATCTTGCAGTAGGCAACGATTGGAGATATAAGGCCTAAAGGATCAAAGATTGAAGCGATGCAAGATAACAACGTTCTCCTAGAGCATATCTTGAACGGTTTTGTGAAGTCAATAGAAGTCTCTATTCTAAGCAAGTCATTGGATGGCTGCCAGATTAAACCTAAAGCCTTTATAGAACTGACTTCAGATTTACCGAATGTGCGGCTGTCTAAAGTCTCTTGCAAATGAAGAGGAATGTCCTGAAGCAATTCAGGAATATTTGAACTCCACTTTCGAGGAATAAAACCTCCCAAGGGCAACAATGATCGCAGTTGATTTACCGCTTCTTTAGCTTCAGCTAAAGTAGGACAAGTTGCAACTATGTCATCAACATAAATCGAACGATTAACAATAGTGCTGGCTAAAGGATACTTGGAACCTTCATCAATTGCTATTTGCTTCAGGGCCCTAGTAGCCAAGAAGGAGGCAGGGGCAGTGCCATAAGTAACTGTTTTGAGGTTGAACACCTCAATTGGTTTCGAAGGAGAATCTCTCCAAAGTATTTTTTGATAGATTTGATGATCTGGATGAATCATCACCTGCCTATACATCTTTTCAATGTCGGCAGTAAAAGCTATAGCATTGAACCTGAAGCGTAATAGGATGGAAAACAGCTCAGGATGGACATTAGGCCCAACTGCCAGAATGTCATTTAAAGATTTACCATTGGAAGACTTGGCAGAGGCATCAAACACCACGCGAAGTTTAGTCGTGGTGCTTGAAGGTTTCAGCACCGGGTGGTGAGGTATGAAGTAGTCAGAATTATTGTTGGAAACCTGACCAACAGATTCCATATGTCCCAAGTCGATGTATTCAGACATAAATTTCTTGTAATCCTCGGCTAATGCAGGATTAGAATGAAACCTCCTTTCAAGAGATGCAAATCTCAAATGTGCTTGGCGGTTGGTGCTACCCAAAGACTGGGGATCAGATTTAAACGGTAGCTTAACCACATATCTACCCTCAGAATTTCTTTCAGTGTTCTGGGTGAAATGCACCTCACAATCAAACTCATTGGAATTAATAGATACATTAGAAATCCTTTCCAACTCCCAGAATTTAGTTAGCTGTTCACTGATTTCGAAATCTGAATTCAGAAAGGCTGAATAATGCGTATTTAAGGTATTAGATTGGCAAGATACATCATCAGGAAGTCCATTGCTAAAGTCTTTAGATTTATGAAGTGTAAGTTTGTTGGACCTACGAACAGACAACCTAGGAGAGGAAGGTTGGGGCAGCTTGCCCGCAAAGTACCAACCCAGTTGAGAGTTATGAATGATGGGTAGGTTAGGAGCAGAAATATTACCCACACAATCAATTTGCGAGAAAATCTCAATACCTAACAATAAATCTACAAAGTTAGGTGTATTGAAATCAGGATTGGCTAGTTGAAGGTTAGGCGGAATGTTCCAGTTAGTGATATTAATTGGAGATCTTGGAAGTTTCGACTCTGAAATCTCCGGAACAACAAGAGCAACAGTATTACAAAACCATCGAGTTGTTCGAGACCTGATTTCTATAGAAGCAAGCTTATGGGTGCTTACTTTAGACGATAGTATTCCAGTCAGCCTTGCTTGCTGCTGACAAGGGGATAGTTTTAAATGTTTAAATAGCCTTTCACTGATTAAGTTGCAATCAGAGCCGCTATCTAAGAGGGCAGTGGCCTCTACGGGTTGACCATACTTGTTTATCACAAACACATTTGCAGTAGGAAGTAAGCAGCCTTGATGATTATGAGAGGCTGACATAATCCCTGCAGTATTAGAAATTTGTGACTCGTTCTGAGCACTATAATCGTGAAGAAGAGTACTATGTTTCTCTCCACACACTCTGCAAGAGAACGAGCTGCAAGCCTTGGTATGTCCTCTTGAAGAGTAACATACACGACATAAATGGTTAGTCCTGACAAAATTGCTACGGCTTGCAAAACTCATTGCTTTGAAAACATCACATTGGTAGACTTGATGTGAATCCTTTTTGCAACAAATACATTTGTTGACAAACTGAGCTGATTTGCTCTTAGCCGATATAGGTTGCGAATTCTGTGAAGTTGAAGGCTGATTTTTTAGAGCTGAATCCGTCATTTGCAAGACCCGGACTCTAGTTTCCAGGAACTTAAGTAGTTCCTTGAGTTCAGGCAGTCTGTCAGATTTCAGCGATGATTCCCATTCTCTAATAATATGAACTGGGAGTTTGTCTAAGATCATTTTAGAAATAATTAAGTCGGATAAATCGACATTAGTATTTAAGGAATGCAATGCATGCACCGTGCTTATGAAATGATCTATAAATCTTTGCAGAGAATCTGCAGAATTCTTTTCAAGAGAAGGTGGTGAAAATAATTTGTCAATGTGACTATTAGCAATCAGACGATTGTTGTCAAATCTTTCTGACAACGTTTCCCAGGCTACATCAAATGTAGCTGAGGATACAGGAATATTCTGTATTACAGTCATGACTTCTGGCGATAAGCATGATTTGAGATATTGGAACTTGTCCATGTTAGAAATATGCTTATGTTGAATGACAAGGGAATAGAATGTATCCCTGAATTCAATCCACAAGGCAGGATCGCCTGTGAATTGAGGAAGACGGATCTCAGGAAGTTTTGGGAGTGAAGGAGTCAATTCTGTAGATGACTGGCGTACTACAGAAGTTGAGACCTGATCAGGGTCATAGAACTGTTTACTTTCAGCAATAGAACCATTTAGAAGACCTATTGCCTTATGAAAAGTAGTTTCAACTTCTTTCCTCTGAAGTTTAATTACTTCAGTCACTTCTCGCGGACTGATATTAGAATATTTACTCTTATATTCATTAAATATGGCTTCAAATGCATTACGCATACTAATAGCTTCGAAATATGAAACCTTGTCTCGTATAACTAACGTTTGAATAGCTTCAACGTAATCATAGAACTGAGCTGCTACAATATCAATGGAAGCTAGTTTATCCATAGATTCAGCTTGAGCAGCTCTTTGCTCTGCTTCTGCCCTTTCTTGTCTGGCCCTAGCTTCTGATTCTGCTAATTCTAATTTAGTCCTAGCTTCTATTTCTGCAATTTCTAGTCTAGTCCTAGCTTCTGCTTCTACAGCTTCTTGCCTAGCCCTAGCTTCTGTCTCTGCAATTTCTAGTCTAGTCCTAGCTTCTGCTTCTACAGCTTCTTGCCTAGTCTTAGCTTCTGCTTCTGCAGCTTCTTGTCTAAGTTTAGCATCTACTTCTTGTTTAAGTTCAGCCTCATAAGCTGTAACTAAAGAGTTTACACGAGAAATGGCTGCAAAAACAGCCTTTTCCACTTCTTCTCTATAATCTGCTTCAGCTTCTGAATACTCAATTTGGTCAATCAGAGACTGAACATCTTCATATTTGATCAGGACTTCATTAAACTTAGCCTTACGGGCTAAAATTTCATTATAAGATTCATCGTCGAGATCTGTAAATGATAGAAAGGTATTGACGTGGCGAGTGATCTGAGCCTTTATAGGAGTTCTCTTGGCTTTAAGAGCATTAATGTTTAACTCCTGATTAGCCATCTCTTTAGATTTACAGCACAGATTACAATGAATATCAATAATTGCCCGCTCTTAGGGCCAAAATAACAATAAATACAATGCCCGATTACGGGTTAAGACAAATCAGTACATAAACGTCCAATGCAATGGACGTTGAAACAATACAATATCAGGTGTGATATGTGTACTAGTGTAAGTGTTGCTGTCTGTGTAGGTTTTACAAGCATGAAACTTATAACACTAGTTTAAGAATAGATCCTCCAGCCTTCACCTCAAACATGCAGAAGACATGGAGGCAGTAACAATATTAATTATTGTTTAGTTATTGTTATGATGAGAACAAATTCTGGTATATATTACAGTTCAATTCACCAGATAACAGTCCAGATATGATTCAACTATCCGGCAATAGGAGGACCATTAAATGGTCCGGTAATGATTCAATTATCCGGCAATAGGAGGACCATTAAAATGTACGGGCAAGCTGAGAGCAAGCGGACTGTATGACAAGATTCATAGGACGTAACACTTCTTGAAATTGAGACTTAAACTATAAATAGATAAGCCAAACTTGCCCAATACATTTTAGATAAATTTTCTCTGGTATGTAACAATTTATTGTCACAACAACAATACATACATCATGCTCAGTTCATAAATTCTTGATTTCTTGGACGTGTATAATATTATTATTCATAAACACTGATGAACTTGTAGATATCACAATGTTTAATACAAATTCCTTTGGTTAAGGTCATAAATATCTTTGAGATGGCTTAATCAGTTTGATCAAAACCACAAATATAAAAGTTCAATGATGAAATTACGTCCAAATTGTTCCTCAAATAAATTAGGTAGTAAATGACGTACCTTTAAATTGATTAATACCACCTTTTGATAGTTGATACAGATGTTAGCCTGAGATCTTGCAACGCCAACACCAAAACGAAGAAGACCCGATGAATCACACGATGGGTGATAATAGTCCTTAAATCGTTCGAAGTCTTCAGAAACAATAAGGCACATGAAACCTTAATGTGAATCGAAGAGCTGATTGCTTCAGTTATTGAAAGTAAACCACCAGATCTATCTGATAGGTAAATAATGGCATTGATAAGCCAAGAAGAAAACTCATGTCCTTATGAGTAGCAGTTGAATTGATTACAACGAAGAATAGGCATTTAAAGCCTAGAAAAACTAATGTCTTTATGAGACACAGTTAACTTGAATCGATGAAGAAGGAGAAAAGTTAAAGATAAACCTTATTGGCTATCAAAACAATATAATAAAAATCTCCAGTCTCTGATTGGATGCAAGACATAAAAAGAATAATTTTGATATTACAATACCCATACATAACAACTATTTGAAATTCATTTGTTCAATAAATAAAACACAAGATAGCAAGCAAGGCCTGCTAAAAACGAATTACAGAAGCATGACCTACTAAACTAAAACATAACGGAACATACGTAGAGTTTGAAAATCGAAAGTCTTCCTTAAGTTAATTTCGAATTACAAATTACAAAATCCGGGCGTCGCCGGGTCTTTTAAGCTAGATATATTTAAGCACATGTATATTATGAAAGTACATGTATTTATACGTTATGTGAGTAATTATGTATATATATATATATGTTGAAAACTTCTGTAGTGCAAATAAATAAAATCAGGTAAACTGATGTAACAAAGTGCCACTATGCTTTTGTTTAATCAGTAAAAAGTTAATTGGAATTGTGATATGCAGAGAATAAGTTATTTTTGTTATCGATTTCCGAGTTAAGCTGCAGATCAATTCATTAAGCAGGACTTACGGAAGAATAAAGGTCTAATGCTTGATACTTAACCTTAATTAAAACTCGTATACACTGGTATAAGACATTCTTAAAATATGTCAACAGTTCACAAAATACACTGGCGAAGAACTCCTCTTAATGTATGTAGGCCTAATTATTTCAGAGTTTATATCTTCTGTATATAACAGTATTCAACTGTATAAACATCTGACTAGTTTGATAATCAAATCTTCCAATTTACTTCTATATTATCACCGTACGTCTCAGCTTAAATGCGAAGGGATGTGTCATGGCTAACTATTCCAAAGCCGTATATGAAGAGTGTAAAACGATATGTTGTCAGAATAACATATTTGCATTTGTTAAATTCTTTAAAATATATCACCATAAAATAGACACTAAATTAGGCATTACTCCGATACCATTCAACCTATTTTATCCAATATCAATAGACGTCTTATGGACATTATAAATGCATATATACCAAGTTTCATGAAAATCCGATAAAGCGTATTTGAGTTACCGCGTCTTTAAAATAGACACTAAATTGGGTTTAACTCCGGTAGGTCTACCGGTCAACCGATTTGGTCCAAATTCAAAAGGATACTTCTCGTAGCCGTCATAAATACGTATACCAAGTTTCATGAAAATCCGATGAAGCGTGTTTGAGTTATGGCGCCTTTCTAATATAAACTATGAAAATAGGCACTAAATTGGGCATTATTCCGTTACCGGTGAACCGATCCGGTTCAATATCAATAGGTTTCTTCCCATGAACTTTATAAATGCGTACAGAAAGTTTCATGAAAATCTGATGAAGCGTGTTTGAGTTATGGCGCCTTTCTAATATAAACTATAAAAATAGGCACTAAATTTGGCATTATTCCGTTACCGGTGAACCGATCCGGTTCAATATCAATAGGTTTCTTCCCATGAACTTTATAAATGCGTACAGCAAGTTTCATGAAAATCCGATGAAGCGTGTTTGAGTTATGGCGCCTTTCTAATATAACCTATGAAAATAGGCACTAAATTGGGCATTATTCCGTTACAGGTGAACCGATCCGGTTCAATATCAATAGGTTTCTTCCCATGAACTTTATAAATGCGTACAGAAAGTTTCATGAAAATCTGATGAAGCGTGTTTGAGTTATGGCGCCTTTCTAATATAAACTATAAAAATAGGCACTAAATTTGGCATTATTCCGTTACCGGTGAACCGATCCGGTTCAATATCAATAGGTTTCTTCCCATGAACTTTATAAATGCGTACAGCAAGTTTCATGAAAATCCGATGAAGCGTGTTTGAGTTATGGCGCCTTTCTAATATAACCTATGAAAATAGGCACTAAATTGGGCATTATTCCGTTACCGGTGAACCGATCCGGTTCAATATCAATAGGTTTCTTCCCATGAACTTTATAAATGCGTACAGCAAGTTTCATGAAAATCCGATAAAGCGTGTTTGAGTTATGGCGCCTTTCTAATGTAACCTATGAAAATAGGCACTAAATTGGGCATTATTCCGTTACCGGTGATCCGATTTGGTTCAATATCAATAGGTTTCTTCCCATGAATGTTATAAATGCGTACAGCAAGTTTCATGAAAATTCGATAAAGCGTATTTGAGTTATGGCGCGTACAGACACACGGACAGACAGACAGACGGTCGGACAGACATTTTCCCGTCCCTCACACAATCTCATAAAGTACCATACTGGCACTTAATAATTGTTCCTTCTGCCCCGTGTCACGAACTGTGGTTAGTTAAATTGGTAGAACTCGACACAGAAAACTGAAATTCATGGTTCAAGCCCGGTATCAGAGAAATTTTTTAAATGAACTATTTTCGAATCTAGACTATTAGTCTCCTTGTACTTGAAAGTGATACTTCATTTTCGAAAATAAATTATAATTTTATAGCGCCAATAATTTACGATAAGGGAATGTTTTGATGTAGATTACTTATGCCACCTACAATGGAAAAATAAGTAATTAAATTCTAAGTAAGCTATTTAAAACATGCATCAAGTATGCTTTATGTATGACACTGCGAGGTTGTAAAATGCACGAGTTGCAGATATTAAATTGCATGGAATCGCTGAAGAATTTACTGTAACGTGCTTTTTTAGTGGCATATGCCAGATATCAGAAAATATTTTCCTCCTTCGCCTGTAGTGGTAAATTCGCCATCTAAGCCAGTAAGAAAATCCAAAATAGGACCTACATTATAAACGGATGCTTTAATTAAATTTGAATATAAATTATCTTACCGTCATTACGATTGGTAAACCACACAGGAAATGTTTAGAACTAGCTTGGACCATTCGTGTAACCCACAAGGAAAATTCTTTAGTCTTGATACGCAATTCGTGTAACTCTGATATAACATTTTCACTTCCTCTGCCCGTACCATAGTTACTATAGGTAGAGAATGTATTGTGTTGGACCCCCAAATTGGAAGTTGAGTTTTTAGCATAGATACAATTTTTGAGGTCACCTGAATCCAAAAATAAGATTGTCTTTGTGTGTGTGAACACCTAACTCCAGAACGAAAAATCGTATGAAAACAAAATATATTTGGGTTAGGTACCTTCTGGGGATGTGACACGAAGATTTTTAACTAGCAGGTACCCACGACTTCGCCTGCGATAATTAATTTAGAAATTATGTATTAAAAGAAAAACAATTAAAACATTGTTTACTTACACGCGAATCATTCATAAACTAAACTATTGATAATTATGTGTGCTGTTAACTAGGATATGAAAATTGCTAATGACCGGCAGTCCTTGACGTGAGATGGTAAAGAATTCCACATCCGAATGACGGAAGTAGTCAAGGATGATGAGTAGAGAGATGTTTGATGTTTATGTACTGTAAGAATATGATCGTTCCTAGACAGGGTATTTAGGTTGTGATGAGATGAAAGAGCACGATAGCGTGATGATAGGTAGTGAGGACAGGAACTGTGAAGAATTCGATAGGGGAGGCAGAGAGAGTGCAGTTTTCTTCTGTCATCCAAGTAAGCCATGACAATTCCAAATGCTTGATAGTGAGAAGCAATTGTATACCGACGGTTAAAATTATTACAGCTACGTTTTGTAGAAAAAGCTCTCTTTCACCAGATATCAGCTCATTCTTCGTTCAACTCTGTTTTAATTAGGGAGATGCATTGAAAAGAAGTAAAAACTAGTATGATGATAAAATTTAAAATAATAGACACTCTTCACGTGAAGATGAAATAGTAATTAATGCTGTTGATGATAACTCACAGGATGGAGAGTTATTTCAAATTTTGAAATATCAGATAATTTTGAAGTCCTGGAGAAATTTCCAGATGAATGAGTAAGAAGAAATTAATAGCTGCAGATGTGAATGCAAATAACTTTAGAAATAATGGTGATTTTATTATTATTATTATTATTATTATTATTGTTATTATTATTATTATTACATTTTTAAGTTTTGAACTTAGCATTTACATGTTTTATGCCATACAAGTGGCAATTTATTTCTCGATGTCCCGAGTGCTTCAAAATCTGTTCTTGGCTAAAGTGTTTCGGTATGCAAGCATATTATTTCTTTACCAAAACTATTTGCTTTTGTATTATAATTCCAGTATTTACTGAGGAAATGTTAAGAATACTCTCGTAATGATAAGTATTTAAAATAAATTAACATGTTCAAACACTGTATTTTATTACAGTAGAGTCCCGAAAACTCGGCACTCGATAACCCGGCAGTCCGGACAACTCGGCCACACCCTGGCAGTGCAAAACACAGAGTGCAATGCGAAAATCAACAGGATATTACGAATTTCTTTTAAAAATGTCTTTAGTTTTTGCAAAGCCGGCTAGTTAATTTTCATTATAGACATATGTTTTATGCCTTATGTATTCTCAAGCAACCAATACAAGTACTGTATTTTCTGAGGAAACACTCGTACTTATTTTTTTTAACCTTTCCCGATAACCCGTCATTTTCACACACTCGGCCACCCTTCGGTTCTCATTAAGCCGAGTTTTCGGGACTCTACTGTACTAGGGGTCAAATTGACCCTTTTCAGGCGTTCTAGTATGTAAAAAATAGCAGGAGTAATAATGTTTAAAAAGGCGGGGAAAATATTTACTTATTAAAAAACATCTAATGATAATAATTGAAATAATAATTGTAACACTAGTATTATCCTTCTTGGCTATACTACTCGTCCTTGTACCTTATGAGTTCTAAACATAAGTTCTTAAACATGCTAAAACCGCCACTTTCCTAAAGACTAAACAACGCCCAATTTCAAATACCAAAAAACTAGTCAAGGTTTTTCTATTTAATAAAAATAATAGATTAGTAGTCACAGTGGGCTCCAAGCCAACTCAAAGAGATCGGAATCTTTACAATGTGGCGCAGGATGAAAATTCAGGTAATCAGTAATTATGGGCAATTTCTCAGTCGATGAGGTTGTAATTCTTGGTTGTGGTGGTCAGAAAGTCTACTAATAACGGCAATAATCTTCTGTAAAGTTGTTCGTCAAGTTTATTTTTTATTTTATTTTCATTAAAATGCCATTGCTACAGTCCACTACATTCTACAATGTATTGTTTTAATATTTATCACATTTTTTAGAAAGGTAATATACCTTATTAGTAGACCTGGGATTTTAGGCTCTAAAAAAATTAGTTTTAGGCACCTAAAATAGGCTTTTAAAACAAGTAAATAGGCTTTTAAAAGAGAAAATAGGCACTTAAAATATGCTTTAAAAATGTGTAAATAGACAGAAAATAGACTTTAAAATATTACAATGTGCTCTTCAACTGTAACGTGATCTTTTTTACTGTAAAAAACGTGGTATGCCTATTCTTAACAGAAATAATTGCAAAATTAAGACAGAATTAAAAATACATTTATCAAAAACAGTTTTGGATTATATGAAAAATTGACACAGTATGTCCCTTCTTACTATATATATCTGCTACTTGTTGTTTTGAGCGAATCCTCCCCCGTCAGTCAGCATTCCTTTGGTGAAAAACCCACCCTCTGCTGTTCTGCTCTTCATTCATGGCTGTCCATTAAATGATTGTAAAAGTTACAGAAGTTAAATTTTATTTTAAAAGTACAAAAAAAGGCATTTTAGGCATTAAAATAATAAAAATAGGCTCCAAAGGACCAAATAGGCATTTTAGGGCACTATAAAACTCTATAAATATAAGTGATTTATCATGAAATGTCAACATATTTAGAAATTTTCATGTTATTTCATAAGGAACAAAATAGGCATTTGCCTTAAAATCCCAGGTCTACTTATTAGGTTACATAATTTAGGTAACAGCATTCCACATTTTATTGCCTGGAATGCTTGCTGTTATTTGCGAGCATTTCACGATGAGGTCACCACAATGTTCCACTATCTTGCGTTTTCCGATAGTGGTACATGATGTTCATGTTATTAAATATTTGCACGCTCTTGTTGACTATAATGTTCGTATTTCGTTTTAAATATCAGATTCTATTCTTATACTTCTATTTACTCGTTTATTTTCCTTTACAGTCACCATTTACGGATTCAAGTGAAACATCCAAGAATTTAACAAATTATAGTGTTCTGCAACCACCTTGAAATTCTCTGAAATTCGACAACATAAATGACGTTTCTAACTGTGACAACTGTGGCATAGGGAAGGGGGGTCCAGGGGTCCGGACCTCCCCTGAAATCAAAACCTAAAATTCTATTCAAGTTAATCTCTCTTATGTCAAATATTTAATTATTTTATTTAATAATAAAATACTGAATTTGTAAATGTAGGCCTATTATTTCCACTGTTCCATGTCATATTTAACTTTTCTTATAAATAGTAATAAATGTTAGGCCTATAACTTAGTTAACGATTTATTGTTTAAGGTGGCATGTCAGAGTATAGTAAACAAATTTTCTAACTAGTTTTTCAGTGATAAAATAGCGTAAAATGTTATTTTCGTTAGTTCAATATTTAATTCTTTCAATTATTTGTTGGAGGTATTCCATACCCCCAACCCCTCCCCCGGCACTTTAGGCCCTCCCCGAAATTATATTATGGCAACGCCACTGTCTACATCTCCATTACGAATTTGCCATTTTACATCTCCAGCGCTTCCTAACATGAACTTTAGCAATGTTCAAAAGGGTACCCGTTTAGAGTCAACTTGGGTTCTAAATAGTGTAAAACTGCGAAGCGTGAAACTTTTTAAAATGTCTCCTGACTGAAGGACAAAATTCTTGGAAAAAATAAAGAGAATGAAAATGTACTAAACAATTTAGACTGAACTGACAGCAGAAAACTGGCAGAAACTGACTGACAGAAAAAGAAGAGATATTTAGGCTTCAACCATTTCTTTTTTATAAATGCTGGCAACCAAATAATGGCCATAAATAGATAGTAGCCTATAAGCATTTCGAAAAAAACTTTTTGGAATTTTTTCTTTCTATCCATCGAAGTATTGTATGTACATCCTTATAATATGTCAGTCTGTATATCCATGCGTTATATGATCAATTTATAAACAGCCTACAGCCTTTTTACAGTACATTCAACAAAGAAGTGGTTAAATATAATCGAAAAAATTACCGATAGAAATAGGCACACGTGTTCAGATACAACTAAAGTAGGACTACATTTCGATCCCTCAGAATTTGTGGTTGATAAGATCAAAGAAACCTTCATTTTCACCCTTTGCAAGCTCAATTTATCCATCACGGAAAGATGTTTTCTTTAAACATTGAAGCACAAAGTGCTCATATAGGCCCATGAACTTGAACGTTAACTATTGTAGGCTATCTGTTAGGTCATAAAAGTTTTAGGTAACCTAAACTGAATACGCTATAACTCATTTCAGCATTTATACGATTAACATATATGTCCTTGTTAATACTATTTTGCTTTCTTATCTTAATATTCCGTTATACTTTGTATGGATTCCATTCAACTTATTTGATTGGCTTTAAAGCATAACTGAATGACATATTCATTTTGTTTCTTTTTATAGAGATGTACACCTAATTTGTGTTTTTTCTGTGATGTACTAAGCAAGTAGTGAGAGATGAACATTTTAAAAATTAAATGAATTCAATATAGGGAAAAAAATTATGCTCCAATTCAATAAGAGCCAAAATTGTAAAGGCAATTTTCTGTTTTGACATTTTACAGTTACGTACTACAATTGTGAAAATAATCTTCTTACAGCATTTAACAGTCTTTCTTAAACGAACCATTCATAAATTAAATAAAACTAAATTTTAAAAAATAATTTCACAGAATTTACTAAGATTTTTTGGAAGAAATTTAAGATAAACGACTTAATTATTTAACATCAACGTTTCTAAATAAATATATATATATATACACACATACACAAGCATTCTAAAACAAGTTAGGGGCATATTATTTTCTAAGTTTATCAGTTTAGGAGCTAAATTCTGTGAAACTTTTAAATTTATAACTCTAGAGTGATAGGGAAAAAGCGAATAAGTCAAATCACCAAAGTTTTCGGTGAGACAAATAACAGTTTATTTCCACAGCATTGTTACAGTATTTACATCAGCCTACCCAGATAGTTTTACACAGTATCTTATAGTATGTAAAAATATCTGGGTGGGCTGATCTAAATAATTGTAACAATGCTGTGGAAATAAATTGTTTTTGTCTTTCCTAAAACTTCGGTATTTTGATTTATTCCATTTTTCCCTATCACTATAGAACTGTCAAGGTAGTTTTTACAGGCTCTCTTTTGTAAAAAAATAATAATGAAAAAATGGTGTAGATATTTCTTTAACTAAATGCATATTCAAACAGTAACACAGCGAATACCTAAATAATACATAAATGAGAAAATAAACATACAGAAAAAAATTTAATTGAAAATAAAATAAAATAAAATAAATTACCTCGTCTCTGTGTTGTCATAGCCATCATCGTCACAAACCACACAGCTATCAGTCTTGCAGTTGCAAGGCATTGCTTCCTGAAACAGCGATTCTTGTGCCAACAGCTGGTGGAGACTGGAGAGGAACTGTGTATACGCCCGCCCAACTTGTGCTATATAAACGCGCGCGAAGGTCGTCGCCTGGGACTCGAACCAGGTTCGCATTTGATAACATGGGACTCGAACCCTATGCGATAAGATTTCTCTAAGGCAACACCTTTTCCCATCGTAATAATACACCAAGCGATTAAGCTATGAAAAAAAGTGAGTCACCAACATTTACTCTGGGCTTAAACCAGCTTAGCTGGAGGAAAATGATCAGAATAAAAACTTCCATCCGACGGATGAGGAATCCGCAGTTCATTGCGAAATTAATTACGCATACGCATTTAATATATGGCTTCGAGATATGATAAGAACGAACGCAGTAAATTAAGACATCAATAATTGCTTTATGTTCAGTGATAAGAGGAGGAAAGAGTCTACTGTGTATATTCAGACTTTGTGTCTTGCAATGTAATCTCCTAAGAATATTTCGTACTGAAAGGAGATGCAATTATGGAAGAAGCATCACTACCTATTGAATAGTTCTCGGGTAGTCAACCAGATTTTAACAATGTAAAGTTACCCGTCATTTCAAGACCCAAGCTGCCTTGGAAAATATCCCTGAGAATGAGGCAATGCGGGCATTTGAAAAGTCGGAAACACTATATCTTCAAATCTGACTGACAGTCCGATAAATATTAATTGATATTCTTTGTCAGGAAAACCTCATGTCTTACATTTTCACCTATTTTATGAAAGTCTGTAGCTATAGGCCTAGAGCAGTGGTCTTCACCCCGCGTCCCGGAGGCCGCATGCGGCCCAGTGCTTAATTTTTGCGACCCGCAAACAAATAATAATTTTAACTACGATATGGCCTGTTGTTTAAGTTTTGACTGCCTGCACAAACATAGCACTTCTTTTTGCAGCACATACATATGTAAACAGGAGTCAAAATTCCCGAAAAAACTTCCCGATGGTCACTTAGAGAACTGCCTTCGAATTTCTTCTTACATTAAATCCAATATTGACAATTTAGCGACAAAGAAACAGTGTCAGGTCTCCCAGTAAATCCAAGAATGTTACTGCGTTTTCCATTAACATTGCAAAGTGGAAGCCAAAATATAAAACACATATGTATAATGTTAAGTAATCCATAATAAGTGATTGTAATATAATTATGATATATGCGGTACGTAAGTAACATGTTACTTATTAATAAATCAATAAATCCATGCAGCCCACTATTTTTTCGCAAAAAAGAAAATTACCTTTTAGACTTTTAGAGAATAATTGACACTGGAGTATATCTTCTGGAGGAATAAGTTACGAAATAAGAAGATAGGTAAATGTTAGAACAGGAAAAATAATAAGTAAATAAAGAAATTCAGACTTGCAGAAAACGGAAGATGATACAGTCTGCTACCGTAGTGTAAATCTAATAAATAAGGAGTTGATAGTAGTGAGATAACGAAGGAAAGGAAAAGGAGAAGGCAAAAAGAAGAGGAGGAAGATGAAGATGAAAATTGAAGAAAAAGGAGAGTAAAATGAAAAAAGATATGTAAGAAAAAGAAAGAAAAGTAAGATAAGAGAAAAAAGAATAAATAATAGAGGTGTAGAGATATGATTATTTATAGGCCTATAGGAGAATTTAAAGATGACGATAATTTATATTGATGTTTTACTGTAAAAGGATATTTTATCAGGAAATAATATGTTTATTAATGTATGTGCACATATTATTGTGTTCTATTAGATATTAACAGCAGTACTAAATGAGTGAAAAATAGTGAGTAGCGAAATAGTGAGATAACGAAGGAAAAGAAAAGAAGGAAAAAAAGAAGAGGAGGCAGATGAAGATGAAAATGAAAGAAAAGGAGAGTAGAAAAAAAAAGATTTGTAAGAAAAATAAAAAAGATTATAAAAAGTAAGATAAGAGGAAAAGAAGAAGTAATAAAGGTGTAGAAATGTGACTAACTTATTTATACAGGAGAATTTAAAGATGACAGTAATTTACGTTGATGTTATACTGTAAGTGGATATTTTAGTAAATTACATGTTTACTAATGTATGTACACATATTGGGTTCTATTAGGAAAAAGTACTTTTTTCACGCAGTACTAAATGAGTGAAAAAATTATACTTGTGTGCAAAATCTCGTGGAATTTTCGTTGACTGTTTATCCTTCACTTGTATGCCTTATCCGTCGCATTGCCATTTACATTAGTCTGCAGCAATGTCCAGCATAACATGTAACTTGTCAAACAAGTACAGTAAATATTGACATGTACTGAATATTATGGTATGGTGTAACGATTTGTACGCCTTGGATTATGTGACGCCAAGTTAAGTCAGAAGGGGAAAATAGCAATTTACTTGATACTGGCTTATAGAGGTGGGCTGACCAGATTTATTCTAGTACAACAGGGGATATAAACAACATTTCAGCAAAATAGTGTAATATACACAAGGCCAGACTGACCCTTAGGGAGAACGTTTATGGTGGGCGGTGCTGTAAGACAATAAACACATCATCTACAATCTACCAGGCAATAAAATCAGGTAAACTGATTTAACAAAGTGCCAGATTACTTTTGTTTAATCAGTGATAATTGGAATTATTATATGCAGAAAATAAATTATTTTTTAAATCTATTTCCAAATTAAGCTCCAGAATTGATTCATTAAGCGGAAAAAACTAAACTCCGTGGCGTGACATCCCCGAAGGACAAGGCCTTCCACCCGGCCGCTGCGTCATCTACCTATAGGCAGATGGCAGGATTGGAGGCATGTGGTCAGCATGCCGACACCCACGGCCGTTAATGGTGGTTTCCATGACCGGAGCCGCTACTTCTCTATCAAGTAGCTCCTGAGTTTGAATCACGAGACTGAGTGCTCCCCTACCAGACCTCCCTACCTCAGAAAAATCCGAGGAGGTACCGGGGATCGAACCCGGACCGGCGGATCCGTAGTCAGCGACGCTAACCACAAGACCACGCCGGCGTCACTAAGCGAAAAAACAAAGGTATATTTTTTAATCATATTAAAATCGTCCAGCATCAGCAGAACTGTACAGATTTGTGATATCTTGACAATCGCACACTCACATAAAAATACAACAAAAACATGTCAAATTGGCCGGCCACGGGATTTGAACCAGGGGCTCCAGAATGAGAGTTCAAAACGTTACCATCTCGGCCGCCTCGCTAGGTTTAACGGTCTAGTTTGATGAGCATATGTGAATGAATATGTGAGTAGTGTTATTTGTCAAAGCAACTTCCAAAGCCGTATGTGAATACTGTAAAACAATATGTTGTCATGAGAATTGATTTGCATTTGATCAATTCTTTCTAATATATTACCATAAAATAGGCACTAAGTTGAGCACTACTCTAGGATCCGTCAACCGATTTGGTTTAATATCAATAGGCTTCTTTCCATGGACGTCATAGACTAAATGCGTATACCAAGTTTCATGAAAATCCGATAAAGCATATTTGAGTTGTCTCGCGTACAGACACTCGGACAGATAGACGGACGGTCAGACAGACAGACATTTTCCCGTCCCCCACACAATCTCATAAACTACCGTTCTGACACTTGATAATCGAGACCAGTGTTACTGGGTTCTCAAATCAACTGAACCTTATTAAGTACATCTATATCATAGTTTACGATGTTTGAAGCCTCCAAGCATTGGCATTGGCATTGGCATTGGCATTGGCATTGGCTCTGGAGGACAGTCAACAAGCAGCCGAATTGCCACAAACCCGGTGGTTTATCTTTTCGAAGATAATACTAGGTCATTTCGTACGTATGAGGTTTCAATCGAAAGATTTTTTCGCCCCGGTTTGACTATTTCCCTACTGTTGAGTTTTAATAAGAACGTATTTTGGCTAGAATATTCAAATTAAAATATATTTTTAAGTTATTGAACGTTTCGTTTTTATATCTCGATCCAAAGCCCCATAGACCATTTATTCACTGGACAATTTATATGTTTACAGAAACATAGGCCTACCTAAATATGTGCTATAAACGCTGTTTTTTTTAATTTTTAAATTACATACTAAGTTTATATTGTACTAGCATGTGCCCGCGGCTTCGCCCGCGATAATTATTTCAAAAATTAAAAATTAAGAGCATAATAGTAAAATCATAATATTTATTAACTCCTAAATCACGTGGACTACATACCACGATTAGATAGCATCGTCTGGTAAAAGCGACCTCAGATTCGAGTTTCTTGGCCCAGAAAACCTCTGTATAGTGAGATTCGTTCAAATAAAACAACGTTTGACCATATTTAGGGCTTACAACATTCAAGCGATCGCGAAAGTTTTATTTTCAAGGTGTGACAAAAATAGACAAAGCCAACTGTAATTGATTTGACATTGAAATGTATAACTGAAAACTTATGTTTTGAAAACGCAAAAAATGCACATTTTTTGCCCGTTTTTCACTCATAACTCACGAACGAAAACTAAAATTAAAATTCCGGCTTAGCGGTGCATTTTCCGACCCTTCAGCCCACCTAAATTTAAAATTTCAGATCTCTGCGTTCAGTAGATTTCCCTGGACATCGAGGACAGTTCATTTTATTAATATAGATAATATGAATTATAATGATACCTTCTCTAATTTGTCAAACATCCATTTAATTTAATCCAAACCCACCTATACCATTGGCAACAATATGTTCTGTGAATTTGTTTCGATAATTCTATGCAAAAAGGGATTAAGTATTTTCAAAAACATTTAATTTTTGGCATTTAGAATCAGAATTTTTCAAAATCCCTTCTTAGTGAGCACCTACATTATGAAACGAAGGTACTGTCAAAATTCCAAGTCTCTACCTGTTATAGTTTAGGCTGTACGTTGATTCCTGTCAGTCAGGACAAAGCCTTTTATATATATAGAGATTTTATTACGTTTTGTATGACAAATTAATGGAGCATCTTATGAATTTGTAATAATTTTGTATGCATCTCTTTTAAATAATTTATCATTTTTGTATCGATAATAATTGTGGGTTCTGTTTATGATGAAGCTATTATAATCTCGAGCCAGAAGTAGAGTTAGAATTTGAATTAGGTTTGTTTCAGTATTACCGTACAATTTAAGTTCATTTAAGTTCATAATTTAAATTCATAAGTTCATACAGTTAAGTTCATAGACCAACATAGAGCTGTATTTGTAACGGCCAGTTGATTTAATGTTTTAGAATATTTACCCTAGGGGATCTGTGACTTCATACATGCTAGGCCTACTAAAAATCAATGTTTTTGCGTGACAAAGGTGCATGTACCTCAGTATAAGGAATGGTTATTCCAGTCACACAAATTGCCCGAGTCAACGAAATCCTGGAGTGACAGAATGAATTTTTCATTGAGTTACAGAAGAATGAATTTTTTGGACAGTAAATTTCTGCTTCATTCCTATTTTGTTTTCTTCTGTATTAAGGAAAAGCTAAGTTTATTTTTACTGTAAAATGTGTGTACATTTTATTGTACTGTATATTCTTTCTTCTCATAATGTGTTAAAAAGTTATAAGTAGGATAACTGTAATTGAATGCGTCCAACACTTCTTGATTCAAGTGTCAATATTATGATATCGTTATCACCTAACCCTCACTCATGCCGGACCGCATAGAAAATAGTTAACACAATGATTGTATACCATATTGTAATTGTATAAATTACATGACATTTAATTTTTTTTTTAATTCATTATGCATCATTTCATTACAAATTAATGCAAACTACTGTATAGGACACATTATTCATTTAATGGTTAACGTTAATAAATGCACAGTTGGTCGTCAAAATAGTTTACACAAGCCTATGGTAAAATACAATTATTGGGAGACGTAATGTAATAACAATACTTTCTTAATGAAAAAGGTAAAATGTAACTTCAATAACAAAAATGTTAGTGGTCCAATATTTTCATTGACATACTACAGAAAATTGTTACAGGTTTTTAAACGATTATTATTTTTTATAGAAGCTACTTTTATAGTGTCATATATTTATTTAAATGATTATGGCTATATATACATAGCAATACGAGTCAATATGACTTAATAGGAATGCACAATTAGTATAGGTTATGGAGTTTTTTTTTAGTATAGCCCTAAAGTTTTATAGCTTATGTGTAATTATTTTTAATCTTTTACTTAACATTACTTAAAATGTATGAAACTTGTTTATCAAAATATTACCTCTAATAGAGGGTTACTATATAATGAGCACATAAGATGAATTGAATTATGAAAGTTAATCATCTTCTTATACCATAAAAGGCCTATGAACTTCAGTAAAATGTAAATTGAATTTTCCGAATAAATACTATCTTACTAAAATGTACTCGTATTTTTGTTCGACGCCACTATAATACGCTTATTATATGTGAAGTAGAAGTGTCATAATTATGTCCATTGAAGTACTGAATTTGATTATAACACTGTTGTGGTATCGATTAATATCGAACATGTAATAACCCGTATTTAAATAAAAGCAATTCTGACCGTGTTAATTTAATATCATATATACTAAATAGGTTCAATTCGTGTTTTAAAGTCAGTTGGTTTGAGGTTGAAACGCCAAGAGAAGCTTCGAGTTCCCCGAACGCCATCAGCTGCCATTTATCGCAAAAGATGAGAACGACGAGATAATCTAATAGTTGAATTTAAAAACTCAAAACTTAAACATTTAGCAATTGTAGACTTGTTGCATTATGTATTATTAAATTCACAAATTATTGTAACGTAATGTTCACTTGCTTCATAATATTTTTAATTAGGACAGCATTTTTGTAACTTTAAGGCCGGTATTCATAGTCGTAATAAGTCGTACTTATATCCAAGTCGAACTTTAATCTCGTCTTAAGTTGAGTTTCTGACATAAACAAGTCGGACTTATGACGTAGTTACTTTATAAAGTCAGACTTGACAAAGTCGAGTGACTATTCATAGTCACTAAAGTACGACTTATTTGTCGAAATAAGTCGTACTTTATCAAGTCAAGGGTCCCCCTGACTTATTTCAGTTTAAGCCAGAACCATGAATAGTAATTTGAGGATCTTGGCGAGTATTCCTATTTGTGTTGATAAATTTCATGTTATTTATCTCCTACGAGGTATTTGTATGTCGTGTATAAAATAATTCCACCTATTCCCTCGTATAAAATGTTTTTGTTAAAATATCAGCTCATAGCTTTGTCAAATCTAAAATTTATATTTGTCAATATTATAAAACATAATTAAAAATTATATCTGTCAATTTTATAAGATAATTTTCGTATATTGGACAATATATTTCGGCTATTCAGCCATCTTCAAGTCCTTTTCTTTCACCAGGTGACCTTACTCTGTTGGTTAATCCATTAAAACAGGTGGAATTATTTTATACACGACATCAATCGCCTATCTTTCATCAGCATTTCTCTCTGCTGGCATTTCAGCTTCCTAAGCTGTTTTGAATCTCTCTAAAACAATAATTAATATCGAAATAAATACATAAGCGTACCGGTATTAATTCTGAACGATCTCCAAGCTAATATACGCAGAATATTCTAAAAAAAACTATTAATTAGTTTACTTACACGCTGCATAATATGACTGGAAGAATTGAATTCTTTGTTTACAATGTACAGAGCCGTCTGTATTTTTATATCACGATAGCGAAATACGTACTCAGTTGGCTTTGCTTTACATAAAATCTGAAAAAATCTTAAACACGATTGGCTAATTCAGTTGTTACGGCAGTGAACGCGTGATTTTTCATATTATTGAGTTCGACTTTAGTATGTAGAATAAGTAGAGCTTTATGAAGTCAGACTTAATAAAGTACGACTTTAAAGAAGACTATGAATACAAAAAACATACAAGTCGACTTGTCAAATAAGTTCAGCTTTATAAAGTCGGTTCTTAAGTCGCCGACTATGAATACCGGCCATAATCTTCGAAATCTAGCCTACATCCTTCAATTATTTCAGTTATTGCATATGAAACTTATTATTACGGGGCGGATTTCTATGACACGTCATATTTTTCCCCTTTGCATTATTTCAGGTTTCTGACTAATTTAAACCCGATTCAAAGCATCCTGGTGAAAATGGAACGGCTTTTATTGTGCATATAACTGCATATTTACGAAATGTTCAACTATTGTAGCATATTTAGTAGGAATATGCATATTTAAGTCATCTTTTTGGCATATTTGTGGGCATATTAAAGAAATTTTGAAGTTTCATATCATATTTTGTAAATTTTGCATTATAATGATACTTTTTTAGAATTTTCAGATATTTTTACTAATTAACATTATATTTTAATAAAATGAATTGTAATGAAACCTAAAAATACAATGTGTAAGTGATAAAGTCATATTTTAAATTTTAATGGACATATTTTAATGCTTTTTAGGTCATAATTGCATTAATATATCCTATTTTTAGGTCATAGAAATCCGCCCCCTACTTATTATATATGAATTTAGAAAGACGTTATCTGGAAATTCCATTTTAACCTTCTTATCTACGGATTTAATATAAACTTTACAAGCCTTTAAAACATTTCTATTTTTGATGACCATGTTCCTGGTCGCTAATGTTAATGATTGAAGTTGTGTAGTCCTACCATCATGTCATGCATTCTGTTGGGTTGAATATTAAACAGGAATTTGAGTCAGAAAGAGGAAATTGAAAGTCTCCTTGCTATCCTATGAGAGAATGAGTTTTCGAGTTAGACACGCAGGAAATGGAGGGAAAGCTTGATCGAACCCGAGTAAGATGACATATCCAGTGTTGACAGAATGTTATCGGCAAGGTCACATGCCGGACCTACAGTTTGACGTGACTGTGTTTATATATGCTCCAGCTGCGAAGTTTAATCTGAATTACTTACGATGTTAACATTATCTTCTGTAGCGTGTTACAACTCACATGTCACTCGTCCACATGATCTGCAATTTCTACCGATTAGTAAAAATACACAGTAAAAATACACAGTAAAAATCCTTAATCTGATCTGTACTGCGTAAATTGTGGTCCGCGAACCCATCGGTGCATATCCAGGTCAAGGTTAGCTCGCCAGTACCCCATGTGAGCGCAGCTCTGTCTAATCACAGTCATACTATTTATTTATTGTTTTCAGCAATTATTTTTATAAGTTTTTGTAGTTTACAGTTTTGGAACCTCGAATTTTGATGAGGAAGGGAGATACGAAACAAGGGTCCACAGTCGAGTGCACGAAATCTTTCCGATACAGTAATTTATATTGGTAAGGTAATTCATATCCGGCTGGGCAAGGCCCACTCCCCACCCCTGCTCCTTTTCTTTTTTCGCGTTGGAGGATACGCATCAGAAACTAATGTTTGTCTTATTTCCCTCCCTCCTTCGCTTCTGAACCTGAAACCGACCTGTGTTAATAAGTTAATGATTGAGTGCAAAACTTAACAACATACCAGTACGAGTCAGACTCATAAGGAGCTGGTGGTGACATTCATTGACATGGACCACGTCTTTTGCTATCTGTAGGAGAATGAAATGTTCGACACACTCCAGAACTTTATCAACTTACTCCATGATTAAGCTTGTGAAAGATGCACAGTATCTCACTCTATTGGTCTCTGTGGCAAACAATATATCACATTTTAAAATCAGAAGTGAGCGTAGCGTTCACATGTCGACCATCGGCTGTTTAACAAGAAGAAACTAGGAAGTGAGTGTTTTAGTAAACTTTCTAAAAAGCTTTTTAAAGTAATAACAGCACAAAAAGTCAATGCCGCTTAAAAATTTTAATTATTAATACATCTACATCTACAAAACAAATATCTACAGATGATACAGATACATCGAAAGGTCTCTAGACCAAGCCTCTCCAACTGAGTAACTGGGAGCCAATTTTCTTTAGACAAGTCGACTTGAGGACAGCACCAAAATTACTTAATTTCATTCATATTAACTTAACGGATAGCTTATCACTTACATCTAATGGAACAAACTACCTGGCACAAACATTAACTGAGATATATACCAGAAAGAAAGAAAAAAAACATTCAAATTTACAGAAAACTTTTCTAGTGTGCAGATAAATTTTAAACTTTACAGAAATATGTTAGATATAATGAACTTTTTTCTGTATTAATTGATATAATATCGATAGGCAGCTGCTTTCGGCTTCCTAAAATTTGCCTTAACATTTTATACCTTATTGTAAATGTTATTAACTCATACTTTTCTATGTTTGTAATGTCGCTTTTTGTGTTTTTAAATATTTTGTTGTTGTAGTCTACTGAACCCCCCGAGCACAGCTTTGCTTTTTCGGCTGGTTAGAAATTATATTAGCAAAAATATATTGTTTGTAATTTGTGGTAATAACTTATTGTAATTATTATTACTGCTGTTACAAGAATAATAATATCAAATAGGTGTATTAAAAGTATTTGCGCTATTTTTTTTTACTGGAAACGTTACCACTGTGTATCATGATTTGCGTCATAATTATGGCATCGTCAGTAATAGCAGCAACTATTAATCAGGGTTAATAAGGGTTATTCACATATACAAAAACAAGACATAACAATTATCTTTATGTTAACACAAAAACCAGTTTAGCACTTAAAGAGTTTTACCATAGTAAAATGTAATCATCTCCGTTTTATTTCAATGCACTGTCTCATTAATTCATTAAGAGTACAATTATCATTATTATTATTATTATTATTATTTGAATGAGTTGTTTATTAGTATCATTTTAATCTATTTTTATTAATTATTAATTATTATTGTCTAAACGATTTCATAAAGCGGAAATGTTTGTAAGTGGGTATGGCTATTCGGAATAATCTCACAATCAAATTATATTCTTCATATTGTCATGTCCCCTGTTGGACCAAAAAAAATGTGGCCAGCTTAGTAAAATAACTTTAAAAAAAACTAAACTCTGTGGCGCTACATCCCTGAAGGGACTAGGCCTACCATCCGACCGCTGCGTCATCTACCATAGACAGATGGCAGGATTGGGGGGCATGTGGTCAGCATGTCGACACCCACGCCCGTTAACGGTGGTTACCATGACCGGAGCCACTACTTCTCTATCAAGTAACTCCTCAATTTGAATCACGAGGCTGAGTGCACCCCGTTCCAGACTTCGCTACCTCAGAATAATCCGAGGAGGTACCGGGGATAGAACCCGGGCCTACGAATCTGTAGTCAGCGACGTGAACCACAAGACAACGCTGGCGGTTAGTAAAATAACTGATGGACAAAATTCCGGCACACCGGCGACGGTCGTCGAATTACCATAACAACCAATCAATCTAAGTTATTATATGCTAGTACTAGCTTAAAAGGCCCGGCGTCGCCCGGGTTTTTTATTTTGTAATTGGAAATTAACTTATGAAGGACTTTCGTCTTTTTAAATTCTAGGTCCTTATATAGGTATTTAGAATTTGAAATAGGAAGAACGACTTATAACACTCCCTATTCCCTCAGAAAACGCTTGGTATAGATTTTTATGGCTCATAGAGGATGTAGAATTTTGCATCCCATCACTTATACAGTACACAGCATGCCTGGTAGGGGTTTAAATAAGAAGAAACAGAAATTTCGGTAACATTAAATTGTATTGTCTTTGCGGAATATTTTATTTCTCACTCTCATGTTACCATAAACCCGTTTTGGGGATGAAATTAAACATAATTTATTTCCAAACCCATCTGAGACCCACTGGCAACAATATGTTGCCATGCCAACTGTGATTTGGATTTCATAATTCTGTGTAAAAAGGGATTAAGTATACTCAAAAACATTTGATTTTTGGCATTTAAAATCAAAATTTTTCAAAATCCTTTCTTAGTGAACACCTACATTATGAAAGGAAGGTACTGTCAAAATTCCAAGTCTCTACCTATTATAGTTTAGGCTCTACGTTGATTCTCTGTCAGTCAGTCAGTCAGTCAGGACAAAGCCTCTTATATATATATATATATATATAGAGATAAATAAAATAAATAAGTAAATAAATACATAAAATATTATATGCTAGTAACATAAATTTCGTTAAGCACGTCATAAATAGGCTTATAACAAGAGTTAAACGGAGCTTTCTGCATGTTCACATAGCGCTACGCACTTACAGAACACGTGGCGGTGACACACACGAATCTTGAGAAACCCACACAGTTCACTCCTCCGCTGCTATTGATCAAACTGCAACTGAAAGCAGCATCACCCCAGGTACTCTCCTTCTGGTCCCACCTTGCCCTCTATTCAACTATAATTCAAGTTTCCAAAGGAGTTGAACATGAAGGGCAACTTTTTTTTACAGGTCTCGATCAGGTGACATAGAGGGGGAAATCTCAGTTCGTTAAAAATCCATGTGCAAATTATTTGAATTTTAATGCCAATACTGCGCCCCCCACCCCTAGCTCTCAGGGAAAGGAAAAAATGTATAATAATAATTGCAGTCAGGTGTTTTTCTTTTAGGACAATTATTTAAAAGTCAGTAGAGACATAAAACGTTTACAGAAGTTTTACCAAATCGACAACATGGAAGCAGAACCCAGGGCAATCCACAGTGGATTAGGAAAGGGGTCCAGGGGACCGGACCCCTAAAAATCAAAACCTATTGTTCTATTTTTGTATTTTTAAAAAAATATTAAATTAAACAATTTTTGTTGGTGTATCATATATGATAAAGCAGTTATTTTGTTTTCAGAACATAATGAGTAGTATATTATTTCCATTGTTCCATGTGTTATTTAACTTTTCTTATAAATACTGTAGTAGTATTATAACTTAGGTAATGATTTCTTGTTTACGTTTGGTATGTCTTAGAGTATGGTAAACAAATTTGCTAACCAGTTTTTCAGTGCTAAAATATCATAAAATGTTATTTTCATTAGTTCAATATTAAAAAAATTTCCGGGGTTGAACCCCCGACCCTCCTTTCTTAGGGGGTATTCCATACTCCCAAATCCCCCGGTACTTTCAACCCTTCATGAAATTATTTCTGGCTATGTCATTGTTGCACTTATTATTTTATTAATATAATATTACAAAGTGGCCCAAGAAGTTAAAGCAACAAAAAATAAATTAATTAAAAAAATTGCCCCCCTATAAAATATCATATGGGCGCCCTTGCTGCCGCTAGAATAAGTTACTTGAATGATTTCCCGTCTCTCCAGTTTACTATAGCCTAATTAACTATAATGTTAAAAAAATACAATTGAAATATATGTAGAACACATAGGCCTAATATACCAATGAACACAACGTTTCTTGTGAATATTGAGACCGTATTGATTAAGTTATTAGGCCTAATATAAATAATGTTGTTTATATCGGATCCTTATAATTCGAAGTTACCTTCAAACACATATAGAAAAATCCAATTCGCAATATTGTAGTTTTATTTCTTCTTCGAGTGGAATGTGATCTGTATAAAAATAAATAAATAAATAAAAACCGTGAATCTTATGTCCTGGAATCTGATCATTTAAACCAGGACCTAGTATTTATCGTGATTTTACCTTTTTTCCTTTATTTTTTTTTCGGAATTTTACAATTTCACGGAAATTCTATATAATAAGAGGACGTGGAATGATAATTCTATCACACTGGCCGTGTGTAGGCTGAGTTAGACTGAAAAATTCAATGCCCTGGTTGGGATATGAACCAGGATCTTTGGCTCTCCGTGCCGCTGAGTCTGATGGAGAATTTAATATTGTACCGGCACGTTTCCATGGTAGCTTAATTGGTAAGGGAGCGGCATGGAGAGCTGAAGATCCTGGTTCAAATCTCGGCTATGAAATTGAGTTTTTCAGTCTGACTCTATCCTTTCTTAACAAGAGGAATTCTTTGTCTGTCTGCGTCCGATGCCCAACCAAATCTAAGCGGTCTGTCACACTGAGCTTCGATCGATCAAGACCAGCCTACTGCCATCTTGCGCTCTCGACTAAATTTCTGTTCCTTGTCACACTGCATCGATCGTCATCGATCAACGAAAATATTATAGGTTATGTACCTATATGATTTTACTAGGTCTACTCATCACTGTATATTAGAGGTAAAGTACATTACCTTATTAGGAATACGAATGCCTATTTCCTGCACATTATCATACTACATGTGTTGGGATGTAAGGTTTAATATTATGCCTACTATATCAGGCTACGTCTGTGGCTAGGTGCTTACAACTCGATCTATTTTTGTGTTTTTAAAATTAAATTACATAAGAAGATATCGTTTTAAATGCCTTAAATGATTCGTGCAATTATATTTCATTCAAATATAAGTTTAAAACAACATTATTGTGTAAGTTAAATCGTCCAGCATCAATTCTGAAATTCAGGTGGGTACGAAGTTTGCCATCGACTGGCGATTGAAAAACGGACAGGTTTGATTTCACAGACCAGATGATCTCTCACCCTCGTTGTTGATCGCTGGCGATCGATGCTATGTGACTGGTACCACTGCTGTCTATAGGTTCATTATACCAGTCAGTCGGACGCTGTCCCTCGATCGATCCAGTGTGACAGACCCTTAACGTGCGCAGAGATCTGACATTTTTAATATAGATGGACTGAAGGGGATACGAATGGATCGAATGCATCTCGAAGCCGGAACTTTAGCTATCGCTTTCTTTCGTGAGTTAGGCTGTGACAAGTGGGGAATAAGAGCATCGCTGAAATATATCTACTCTTATACAATTCAACGGCCCGAAATAGCGTGCTCACTCGCTCGCCCGCTTCGTGAAACATCGGGTATACTCGGCGATGTTCGTCTCTGGCAGTGTAAACTTTCACGAAGAGTACAAAATTAGGAAAACCGTTTCTTTATTATATAAAGCCTAAGTGAAATGAACACAATGAACAAATATTCTAATTTTATTTTTACTTACAATTTTCATATCTCTGAACCACAAATATTTTTAATAAACTACCAGTGTAAATTTCATAAAAATCATGGAGTCAATTAATAATGGCGGCCAAAGCCGGGGGCACCAGCTGTAAAATATTGATGGTTTAACTCTTGAAATATCGCTGATAATAAAAATCCAAACAAACCATTCCTTCCCTTGAAACATTATATAATTTCTGAAAATTACACTGAATTGATCTAATAAAATTCACATCATATTCATCTGTCAACAAACAGTTGAGAAACAATACGTATTATGTGTTCACAGTTAGCTTTGGAACTGCATAATCGAATCGGAGATCTTTTTTTCAGGCGGCGCTTTCTAATCGTGGAATGTACTCTGAAGCCGGAATTTTAGCTGTTTCGTTAATTATTAATGGCTTATAGTTTATGAATGATTCGCGTGCAAGAGTTAATAAATATAATGCTTTAATAGTTATTATACTCTTAATTCTTAATTTTTAAATGAATTATCGTGGGCGAAGCCACTGGCACCTCCTAGTTATCTTACAACTTAATGCATCAAATTGTCGATTGCTTCGATTCTGTTATCCCGCTCTGCTTGGGTTTCTTTGTTTAAAAATTCTTTATAGTTGGTCCGCTCTGCTTGATTCGTTTTAGTATAACGTTAGGCACGCAGAGATCTGAAATTTCTTTCGTAGGTGGACGGAAGGAGGATCATGTATGTAGGTTGAAATGGGGAAACATTGCTCGTGGGCTTCGGTGGGCCAGGGAACAGGAATATGAGGTCTTTTTTCCAGGGCGCCAAACTTTAATCGTGAAATGCACCTCGAAGCCAGATTTTTAGCTTTTAAGTATTAATGGTATTAATTGTTTACATACTACGCCTAATAATATAATTATATAATATAATATTAATATTATATAATTATTAGGGGGCGGATTTCTATGACACGTCATATTTTTCCCCTTTGCATTATTTCAGGTTTCCGACTAATTTAAACCCGATTCCAAGCATCCTGGTGGAAATGGAACGGGTTTTATTGTGCATATAACTGCATAATTAGGAAATTTTCAACTATTGTAGCATATTTAGCATGAATATGCATACTTAAGTCATATTTTTGGCATATTTATGTGTATATTAAAGAAATGTTGAAGTTTCATATCATATTTTGTAAATTTTGCATTATAATGATACTTTTTCGAGAATTTACAGATATTTTAAATAATTAACATTATGTTTTAATGAAATTAATTGTAATGAAACTTAAAAATATATAGAATTAGAATTAGAATTGGTTTATTTTACCTGGTGGAATTAAGGCCATTAGGCCTTCTCTTCCATTCAACCAGGATTAATACAAATGAACTTTACAATATTGCAATTGAACAAGTATGTTACAAGTGCAATACAAAGTTACGGATACACAAAAACATGATTACATTATTATTATTATTATTATATATACGTAATGTGTAAGTGATAAAGTCATATTTTAAATGTTATTGGTCATATTTTAATGTTTTTTTAGGTCATAAATGTATGCATATATCCTTTTTTTTTAGGTCATAAATGTATGCATATATCCTATTTTTTAGGTCATAGAAATCCGCCCCCTAATAATTATAATTCATTAAATTTATGTAAAAACGATGTCAATGTTAGTATAGGCCTAATGATTAATAATTTTGCTGTCAGATTGTTTAAAAAGCGCTCTAGCAGTTGAAATAATAATTATTATTATTATTTCAACTGATTATAATTACGGAAGAACCCACAAGTACCTACTGGTTTAATTAAATAAATTAGTCAGACATATTTTCCACAAATAGAGTAGACCCATGAAATTATTGAATTTCCCTAATGCGATACCTTGAATATCAAATTCAGCGCTTAACAAGGTGACATGCTTCCGTGATTTCATTACCACTTGATTTTAATAACTTTCTATCCACTTTCCGGTATATAACTTATGATAAACAGCTTGATACATTGTAACACGGTCAGCTATAAATCATAATATGAACTTATTTAACTTGCCTTGAAAGTCCTTACACTCTGGTATTTTTTCAATGAACGATAATGGTTTCTAACCTCAGTTTTAATCATTTTTATTACTTTAAAATTTCCATGAGAAGGAAAGGTAACATGAGGTGACTACAATGAAACGACCTCTTTGTTGTACTAACTGCGTAAGTCTTTATTAAGTTCACGATTTAATTTTGTGAATACTTATATGAGCGATTCGTCAAAACAGATGACAGCAAGAGTTAATTTCGGCCTGTCATGGCAAGAAATTGATTCAATTCATCCTTGAATTTGGTGAAAATGATTGCAGAATATAAACTCGCTTCGTTTGTTGGGGGCATCCCTCAGTGAGGTTCTCTTTAAGAACTGACACTATATCGGAGGAAGAATCCGTCTATTTAGACTGCCGTAGATTACCATTTAGCCACAACTAATCTCCAAGAAGCAGGAACGACAAGGTTCTTCGGAGACTATTTCACTCATATTCCGCGTGTTTGATATTGACCAATAACATTTAGCAATTCATCGGATATAGACCAATCATGATCGTTTATCTTATAAAATGCTTGCTATTAATATGAAGATAATGTTTTATCGATAAAACCGTCTGCTCATTACTGGACATGTAAGCATCAGTGTGCAGTGATTAATACGTCACACACTGCCATTCAAGTATCATGAAAACAGATTATTTTATACAACATAACTTGTTTGGAAATTGAAATAATATATGTGTACATTGATTAAAAACACGACTTTAATTCGGTACAAGCCAGTTCGTGTGCTTTTATTCTAAGCGTTCTGCTGTTAGCTTAGTGAATGAAGTTAACTATGTCTTGTATGCACCATTGGTAGTACTGGTCACAACATGGTAACTTGAATCGATTCATGGATGGTTGATTCATAGTATGCCGTGATCTCGTAGCTGTTAATTTTGTTTTTATACAACAAAGCACAGAAGTAATTATTATTTGTATAATCCGTTATACTTTTATTCATGGAATAGTCTTAATAAAGCCAACTCTCGTGGGATTACCAATGAAAAAACAATTAAATCTGAACGTTTAGAGATTTCCCCATTGGTTACGAGTTAAAACAGCTATAAGTTTGTTGATTTTAAAGTTTCTAGCTCATCTAGAACTGGGTAGACGTCAATATCACCGACTGACTGAAAACCTTTCAAAGTTTTAATTGGGGTAAAAAAAATTTAAAAGTGAACTTTTTGGAATTTTCCCCTCGGTTGCAGGCTGAACGTGCTAGTATTCCTGCCATTTTTTTTAATTTTAGCTGTCCTATAGGCCTAAATGCGTTAAAATTACATAATATGTGGAAAATGTTTTAAAATTATATTCACTTAAACTCAAAAAACTAACTCTATCTCATTCAAAGCCGATGGAGATACGACAAAAAGTCATAGGACCAAACTTCAGATATCTCAAAATTGATGAAGTGCAATCTGTTTTTTGATACGACTTACCGCTACCTATTGCTGTATAACCCTCCAGGGAAAGATATGCAGCGACTTTAAAGCTGTGTCCATAATTTTGAAGGATTTTTAGGTAGAAAGTAAAAATCCTACCTTTTGGCATTTTCCCATCGCTTACAGGGTAAAAGCTATAATTGTGCCAAATTTCAAGTTTCTAGCTCACCTGGAAGCATAGGCGTAACCAGGCCGACCATATGGGGGGGTTATAACATCCGCGGGATCTGGGGGGTATGGAATACCCCCCCAGGGAGAGGAGTGTCCGGGGGGTCCTCCCCCGGAAAATTTTAAAAATTAAGATGCAAAGTAACGAGTTTTAAGCTTCCGGGGGTTCACCCGGGTTATTTTCAAGTGGTATTTTTAGGAAATTGTCATACTTTCGTTGCATTTTTCTCTATTTTGTCTTCAGAATTAACTTTTCCAACATTACAAATAAAGCGATCGCATAGTTCCTTACCTCCATACAGTTAAATGCGTAGCCTATTGATTTGGCATCCTTATCAGACAAGATAGTAAAAAAGTAAAGTAAAGTGTTCCCTATTACAGGCCATGGAGGCCCAGAGGGTTCCAGGAGGTTGAGGCTCCCGGATTTTTAGACAATCGGCACATTAGGGTGGTAAGGTTGTCAGCCTTACGCACTGGCCGCCTTTACCCCCAGGATTGCTTCCGGTACTCATTTCTGTTAGAGGCTGAGTCGACCCCAGGGCCATAGTGCCACCAGAAGGATTAGGCCAATTGAAAAACTCCATGACCTCATCGGGGATCGAACCCACGACCTTCCGGTTTGTAGCGCAGCGCCTCAACCACTGCCCTACGGCGTACCCCCAGACAAAATTGTTGGCCTACAATATTCATTAATAAATATAACTTAGCAAACATAATAATAAAAACCACTTTTATCTCCACGGAAGTATTTTTTTTCTCCTCCTTTTCTGTAAATTTGGAAGTATTTCCTTTATTTCAATACACCATGTTTCTGTATACCACGAGCTGAATAGAACACGGGGCTCTCAACACCTAAATACTTTTTCTTTCTTTCTTTCTTTTCAAGTCCAAGCTCAATATGTGAAAAGGATCTTTGTGTTCTCACATAAGCGAAAGCACTATGCGCTGAAGGCACATAATCTTCTTAAATGGGTTTAAGACAATTTATCCGTGAATTTTGACAAAAATATCAAAATTTCATCTATTACAAAATAGTTAAGACTTGATTTAATAAAATGCAAGTTATTTTTACTTCGAGTCATACACATGGATGTCACATAGTCAGTTATTTTTCAGTTTCTACATTCTTTACATTTTTTCCAACATTTCCACAATCACATTTTTGCTTACAATGCTTACTTTTTTACCTACCTTCGTATTTTATATATATATATATATATATATATATATATATATATAAATCGCTATTACACAAAGCCAGTGTGGAAGAATTATCAATCCTTATTAAATTCTGAACAAAATTTCTGTTATATTAGGGCCTATACAATTATAAATAAAAAGTCAACAAAATCAAATTTTGATTACTATCAGATTATTTTTTTCTAAATACAAAGAACATGTCAAAAATGTATTAGGCCTTTTTTTTCTTGTTTAGAGTAAGCATAAAAATCCAAGCTGTATGGCACAATTAAAAAAAAAAAAAACCCTGCATCGTGCGGAACACTTTCAAAACTGCATTAATAATTAAAACTTCATAAATTAAAATTTCACAACCATTAAAGCTGTGGAGGATCTTGACGTTTAATATGAAGGTTTAAACTTCTATTATATTTCAAGTAAATTTAATAAACTGTAAATTTTTACAGATTCAGTATGTTAAACCCACCAGTGTGTTGTTGAGGTTATGAGGGTGTGGACAACCCTGCATTGATCAATACCACGCATGAGCTTTAATCGTGCATCGAACACACAAATACCAAGTGACCCAGAACTGTGCTTACGTTTGAGTTCAATGACTGTTTCCCCACGTCCTTGGGGCAATTTTATAGTTGAGCCTATATCAACCTTATCAATTGCACTAAATTATTGTACTCGCGTAAATCATACCCGTGAGGGAAACCTGTCTCCAAGTTAGTGACACTCGTTAGACTGATAGGCATACCTTAATATAAATATTACAGGAATAAAACCAAACCGAAGATATTGACCTGAAGAACTTACACAAGCAGTCCATGCATCTGATTTTAAGCAGGCCGAGACATCAGTCCCCTAGTAACCTATATAGGCTTAATTGTGTATGCATTGTACAGGTAGGGGGGAAAAAAGCGGACCGACTAAAATATCTAAGTTCCCGATATGAGCCACTGCGCATGCCTAGCGGCATTCACAGGATAGCAGGGAATGTATTGAAATTTGTTCTAGTGTCGACTGTTGACTTAGCCCATTTCGAAACCCAGAATATGGTTTCTAATCGTATTGTTTTATAACTGGATATATTAATTCTTAATATTATTATAAAATACTAACACAAATTATATTATATTCAGCTACAAGAGTCGGTCCGCTTCCTTTTCCCCTACCTGTACACCTGTGTGGGATAAGTGGCGCCCTATCTGCAGGTCAGTGGTCACCGTATCAATAACCATTATTTTCCTAATCATGGACTAAAATCCTCTACATTGCGCCATTGATCCCCAATTGGTTTTATGTTCTCCACAATTCCCAAATGAGTCCGAGTGAAGATAATTAAGAACAATTCACCTTGCAGATATGAAATTATTTTATATATGAAAATGTATCTGCCTGAATGGCACAACTGATTAGACACTGGATTTCCCAAGTTAAACTTTGGCCCAGGTCGATGATATTTATGTAGGCCTATGCGCAAATGCGACAGTCTCACCTATAAGTAGATTTGCAAGCAGGTAAAGGAATCCCTGAGGGACCAACACTGGCGACGGTTACAAGTCTTAAGTTTACAACCGTCGTTAAATATCTATAACAAACAAGTGCATATGAATATGGGGTTGATACTGAAATCGTGGGTTGGACGTAGGTCTATAATCATAATTCAAACCAGCATTCGGCTCAGAAGGTTAATTTTAGGGTATTGTACCTGCTTGTGTCTAATATCAGCGACTATACTCCTGGTCGCTAGAAAACAGCTATCGATGATTGAGACTAGGTATTGGCATGGTGAACACTGCCACACCTGATTAAAGTTCATAGTAAGGCGGAGTTCATCAATTGAGCGCAAGAGAAAATGTTACCAAAACTGAATGCATCAATTGAGCGCGGCGGTCAATTTTGAAATGCATCAATTGAGCGCAACGCTCAGACTTACATGTCCTTACAGTGCACCTCCATGCCACTTCTCTTTGTATGTGTCGATCTTTACGAAACTTATATCCACTTAGTAATATTAAATCAGAGCCTACAATATGCTGTAGTACACAGTCCATTACTGCACTGTTCGAATTACAAGTAAGTAATGGTAACCGTTAAAAGACACAAGAGGAGATGTGAATGCAAGACAAGTGACTACCATACACTAATTACATTAAAACAAAAATTCTCTAGGATCAGCATTGCCACACTTTGCACACAACATTTCTCACGCCTAGGGAATATTGTTGGAGCCAATCCTACATATAAAAAGAGGAAACAGAAGAATTACTTTATAATGACGCTCAATTGATGCATTCCAAAACTAACCCCGCGCTCAATCGATGCATTTTAATCAGTTCGCGCTCAATTGATGTAGTAGGGATAGTAAGGATAGCCTATATTTCCTACTTCGTCTGTCCCTAACGTAAGACAAGGTAGAAATAGGCCTATTGATGAGGCAATGGGGGATGTAACGTATAAGTGGATGCCTGCTACATATTGCTTGCATGCCCTGAAGAGTTCGAAAAAAGATACGCAAGTCATATTTGGCCTAAGAATTCCTAAAAATGGTCCGAAATAGTGGATTCTTACGTAGTCCACAGTTAATAAGATCTTACAACTGTGAATATACTAAACGCGTCGTAGGCTTCTAAGTATCGCATGTCAATTGCTGGAATTCTATATGACGGGGCTATGAACACGCTTCTGATATCGACCTCTGTTCCTCTCACTTTCCTGCGATGACTCAACGAAATTTTCCCTACCTCTTCCTCAATCTGGTCACGCTCGTAAAATTGTGAAACTATGGTTAATGGAAATTATCTGTAGGTAAAGTATATCTGTATATCGTCACAAAGACATAGGAAGTTTAGATACCCTTCGGCGGCTGTTAAATACTACCTTCACATATTATCCATTATTAAATTCTTCTGGGAAGTTTACATTCGTCGTTACAGAAGACAGGTTTCGTAAACGTAAATGCCCAAAGAAATACAAATTTGTAATAGACTATTCCTCAGAATCTTAATTTTCCATAATTGACGAAATATCGTGCTACAGAGCCCATGTTAAAATTAGGTAAACTGGCGATAAATGGGCAGTTTCGCTGACTAACTAAACTGCGTTCATTCGCGATAGGACACGGAAAAATTATGTGAATTTCGGAAAATTATTCCTAACAAACAGTAATAATAGTAGTAGTAGTAATAATAATAACAATAATAATAATAAGCAGCAAGGGAATGGCGGATCATTAATAGCGTTGGTATAGTCCGTTCACCGGTGGTAGAGCATGTTTCTGAGACACCTGAGAACAGATGATTGTTAGCTCTAGACCAATGTCAGTTTATGAAAAAAATCAGATGCATCTGATAATTCACGTTCGTTTGCTCTAGATAATTGTTTAATTGTCCGTTTAGTTTAATTTTCATCAGGAATGTTCGTTGGACTTTTATTTGGATTATCCATATTTTCACCTTTACTAACTTCATCCATGTTAGCAAAGGTCTTATTACCCATTTGCTATGGCAAACGAGCATGGCAACCTTAACAATTTAATACGGTCTACCCGGAAATACCAATTGCAAATCCAATTGAAAAAATTACATGCAATCCTATAATTATTCTCTAAAACTTTCCAAGTAGCTGATCAAGAGGTCACTGACACAAATTGTAATGCACCTAATCAAAATCTTGTTTTTAATCATTACACAATATAATTACATATTACAAATTAGTTTGTTGTAAATAGATGATGTTAATGCTAATAATTAATACATTTACTATCACATTTTAAATACAAATTATACCAGATAAATTAATATCACAATATGAACGTCGTATATTGATATATATTAAAAACAAAATATTTTATTAATACTGCATAATTGGTTGTTTTACATTTATATATTTGTTGTACATAAAATTTACATCTGACAACTTATTCTTATTAACGTAATTAAGTATAAGTTATAAATTTAATAAATAAATAGCCTTTACAAAATTACAATAAAAAATTATGTATAATAGAAACGGTTTTCTAAAAGAAAGGATTTTAGTATACTCTTAAATGAAATTTCTGTTTCTGGTGATATGAAATTTCTGTTTCTGGTGATGAGGTGTGAGAGGGGAGTGAATTAAATATCTTAGAACATATTAGGGCTTAGTAATATGGAGACGATTCGAGAAGTTGGGTAAAGTGTTTCGACAGTGCTATGCTGCTTTATGCCGCTTGTTGTAAGAAAGATAAAATTGACTTTGAAAAGGTGTCTATGAGAATAAGCAAAAGGGGTACATTCTAAAGTATTACATGTGAGTGCAGTAATGTCATATTTTATTCCGTGTAAGAAGCGTTTTCTTTTTACAATAAGATGCTAGCTTAACAAATAAAAAGTAGAACTAGATAAATGATTACACGAGTTTTACATTAAAATAACTGATTATAGTGTTTTCACTATCAGCATAAACAACCGCAAATGCTCTGTACCATGAATTTTCAAAACAGGTTGATTGATAAATAATCTTCCGAGCCACCGACATGTGTGTTTGTTAGTTCCCTGCATCGAGTACAGATATCGCGAGTGACGAAGCGATCGATAAAAGCATGGGGGCGTGGTCCTTGGTGCCATTCTTATCTTTCACTCCTTCGTCATTATCATCATCATCATCAACTGTTACTTGCAACCTTAGAAAAAATTATGCCCATTCCACTGTTAATCATTTTGATTTCGTCCAAAAATAAATCTAACAAAAAGAAAGGGCTGGTAAATAATTCCTAAGGGTGGGGTCTTAACAGAAGGCACAGAACAGTCAATTTGGGAATTTCTTTCTTCGATTGGGTCTAAGAAGTTAAAATTATCGGAATTTAGCATATCAGCAGCATGAATAGTAGTCAAAAAATAAAAATTGCAAAGGTAAATGTTCAAGTCTCGGGTAAAACAGTCGCCCATGCAATCTCTCTTAAAGGTGAAATTATGATTTTACAGAAATCTTGGGAAATAATGTTTAGAAATTTACAGATATTTAATCTTAATTGAAGTTAAGCTTTGAACTCAACTCTTATATACCTATAAAAACTATTATTATTATTATTATTATTATTATTATTATTATTATAATCATCATCATCATTATTATCAGTAAGGCCCGGAAGTTTATGAAATGTAATCTTTCATGTGGTATAGGCTAAATTCGTCTCGCCTCAAAATGTGCAAAAATAGCTTACTTTTATTATTATTATTATTATTATTATTATTTTATTTTTTTAAATTTTCGACATTTTATTGTTCACTGGTATTTTTCTTGAGGAAATTATCATTCTGTCGTTGCATTTGTTCCTATTTTGTCTTCAGAATGGATTTTAGACAAAGCGATCTCATTCCTTAACTATGGAGCATTCATTAATAAATATAGTAAACATAACAATAATAATAGAAAATAATAATAAGAGTAATGTAAAATATTTTTGTTGATCATTATTCATTATTATACTACTGTATATTCTATTTTAAAATAAATATTTACAAACATGAAATTTTTCATTTTTTCATGTCATATTTTCATAAATTTAAGGTCACTTTATATGTCATTTTCCAGGCATTTTAGGCATCAACTTCCGAGCCCTAGTTATCAGCATAGCTAATTATTTCTATTCCCCATGTTTCAGTTACAACTTAACTGAAATGAGAGTGAATCTGCAGCATTTAATATATTTAAGGCCCTTAATAGGTCTTCCTCTCTATTCTCTCTTCCACTCTCCTTATTTCTCTTCTGTTCTCTCGGTCCCTTTTTCTCACTGATCTTCTCATAAGTATAATAAACATTTTTTATATGTAATTGCACGAAAAAGAAGTGGCATTTGCATGAAATCTCACCTTCAACGGATTATCACTGTTACAGGGTTAAGGTCTGACCCCTGCTTGACCTTGCAAAGGAATGTTAGATTGGTCATATGACTGATATGGATAACACTGCGATTCAATTCGCAAGCATCCCACAAGGTTCTGTTTTATGTTCAGGAGAATGAGGCACCTCCCTGTCACAATCACTGCGCTTGAAACAAAAGCTGAATCTAAAACAAAGGTTTCGATTTATCTTGATCAATATACAAACTATACCAGTGGATTAAAATCCATTATACAACGAGGTGAGCACTTGCCTTGTTTCGTAATTATTTTTTTTTTCATTTCATAGCAACAAGAATCCCCCATTCTATTTTCAATCACTGTCTTGTATTTTCTATTTTACCACTTCTGAATTTCTTTAAAATGAACGAATATTGAATAGTAATGAATAAGTAATAGAATGACAATCGGCTAGTAATGATAATTAAGGCCGGTATTTTTAGGTTTTTATAAACCCTGTATTAGTTTTTAAACATATTAAAATAGTTGTATTTTAATTTTTTTTGCAGTTTTCAGACAAGTTTTTATAAGTTTCATTTGAATACGTGGAATAAACGTATTGAAACAAATATACGAGTATTAATTAAATTTATTTTTCTAATAATTTCCATGGCTCTGAACCACAAAACTATACAAACATTCTTTTCTTAATTTTCCACAATTTAAGAAAATAATTAATTTTGGAACTACCCCTATCATTTCCAACTCCATTCACTCAAGAACATTTTTTTCTAAATTAATCACCCAACTGTTAGAATACTTTACTTTTGGCGTCTTGCTGGAGTAAAAACTGTGAATAAACTGAAAGTGTAAGTTTCTTAAGAATATCTTTAGGCCTAATTTGCTTCTAAAGAAACCAGGGATTTTGACTAACTAACAATTTCCTTTATCGGGATAATGGGCTATAAAATGACAAAATGCAATTCTATTTTTTTTTTTTTTTTTACAAATTTACTAGTAACAATAAGCAAGATGCAAACTGTAGGCAGATTTTTAAAAAGTTATTTTCATTTTTTAAGTATTTTATCGTATTTTAATAAAAAAACAGTTTTGCCATTTTTAATTTTTAAGGTTTTATTTAGCCATTTTTAGGTTTTATAAGATTGGACTACGTGACTTCTATGACAGTTAATCGGATAATTGTGTTAAATATCACAGAGAGGTAGCAAGTAACAAAATAGTTTAAAACCTAAGAATCCGGGCCCTAATGATGATAATAATAAGAATAACTGACATGTGTTAAAAGAGTGCGACATTTCTCTATTATAGACCTACATCGCTTAAAGCTTATGCCTATGATTAAAATACCTTTACTTCTGTAATTCCAATTATTTTCTACTTTCTTTACCCCGTACCATTGTTACTATTGGTAATGTTCGGCTCTGAAATTAGATGTCGCGTTTTTAACGTTTATACACGTTTTGAGGTCCCTGAATCCAAAAATAAAATTTTTAGAAACACATTCTGTGTCTCTCTGTGTGTCTGTGAACATCATAGCTGAATATCGAAAAAAAAAATAGAATTTTACATTAGAGTTAGATGCTCCTGGGGATGTGATACGAAGATTGGCGAAGACTTTCCCTCGCTTATACCATTTTACATGAAGGAATTTTCGATTTTAGCCATTTTCTCGAAAACGGTTCTAATGATTTATCTTAAATTTTTGATAGTAGACCTACATGAACTGTTAACTTTGTGCACAAAGGCTAAAACTTGTTTTATTTTATTTAATTTATTATTAGCCTATTATTATTTTAACTTTTTATTTCTATTTTTTTTTGTGCAAAATTATCTGCATGGTAGTTACAAGGTAGCAATCGTTTGCACAAACTCAGGTGTCTTGCCTGGCGCACAATAATAATAATAATAATAATAATAATAATAACTTTATTGTCATATAAACATTCAATGATGCATTGACATCGTCTGACTACAAAAATTACAATCTATTTAAAATTAATAAACATTAAAAGTGTACCAGAATATGAAATAAAATAGATAACTACAATAATAAATGATCATGTGTGTTTATCCCAAACAATTTCATAAAATTCCTGAATATTATATAAACATTCAGACACAAGTATGGCTTTAATATTATTCTTGAATGCTGAGATTGGCAATTTTTTTATTCTAGGTGGTATAGCATTATAGAGCTTAATCGACATATTTAAAAAGCTTTTCTGAGAGCTACTGTAGTAGCTGAAGCTGAAACAAGTGAACACGCACTCCCAGCGATATGCACCCTGTCACATTTTGAAGAAGTTGTATTTGTTATGCTTAGTGAATAGAATTATATGAGTGTATCACGTAAATAAATAGAAATATATTAAATATAATAAAGTCTAAAATATATCCCAGTTTTCATTTTATCATATTCTCAAACTAATTCACATTATTTGGCCCCTTCTAGGAAAATGAATTGAGGGGAATGGCATCGAAAGCCCGTGGATGTTTACTAAACTTATGCCATGAAAGCATATCACCTCAAAATATAATCGTAAACAGAATGATTATAATATCTCACATATAATCTATGTATAATATATTATCTTCACAAATAATATATGATTTACATTACATCATTATATCATCGCAAGAAAATTACTAAATGGGATACCGATAGCCTTTCGTGATAAAACAATAATTTATTCGTATTTTAATATCTCTGGATGCCAATATTCGGATTCTGAAGTAGGTAAAATTCACAAAGCCATCGTTCTGAATTCAAGTAAAACTGGGAGTAGTTTCCTCATATTCATAAATGTTATAATCTCTGCCTTCACAAAAATAGCTTAAAAGTAACTATTATTCAATTTTCGGGGAATAAAATTACAGTTTCATAATTTATTCTATCTGAGAAGAGTAGGTTTTCGAAATATTGAAAAGAGATGTGCTTAATATACGAATACATAAGCATCAACTGAAAGAACCATGAACATAATAAACAAAACTAGTTTTACCGAAACCTGATCCTTGATGTTAATATTCAGGGATTCGTAAAAAAAAAAAAAAAGTAGGGCGAACCATTATCTAAATCCAGATTATAGGCCTACATAAATATCACCCACCCCAATTGATATTGGGTGAAGCATTTGGTGGAATTTCAGATGAAAATAAATTCATTTACTCTATGGAGAGTTGCAAATATGTTGAATCACGTTATAGAAAAATCGCTGTCAGATAAAATCAAGCAATTTCGCGCTAAAAAAATAGGAATCATAGGTTCTTTGTTAACGAGTTGATTTGAATGGGTAATGAGAAATTATACCCCCTAGGTATCAAAAATAAATACTCACTCGTCCACCTCCTCGTCGGAAGACATGGTTGTTTGGGTATCACAGGTCTTTGGTTCACACTAGCTCTCCGCCATCGCTACCCGTCCGCTCTGCAGGCCAGTTCGTCACTCACTACGGGAGCCGGTCGATTCCAGCCTAGCCCTCTGCGCGAACTTCTTCCAAATTCTCAAATCATTCATCTTCTTTGCTTGTTTCGTTTTTACATTTATATTTGTATCTACTATTTTCTTCCTTCTTTTATTTCGGCGTATCTCTTGCATGATTCCCTTCTCCATATGTACAATCTCTTAATTATCTTTTACTAAAATGCAATGTTGAGATAGATAATTATCCTCTTTCCACGTATTTATTTCTCATTACATCTGTCCATTTTTCTCTCTGTTCTGGGGTCTGTTTCAGTGGGATAGTCCCAACATTTTAACCCTTAACTATGGGCATGATTATTTTGTTACATTACCATGGACGTGAGATCTGAGTGACCGCTCAAAATTAAGAGGCTTTAGCAACGAAAAACTTACAAGTAAATTTTAATTATTCAAGCAAATTGATTTCTCCTTCTTCTTCTTCTTCTTCTTCTTCTTCTTCTTCTTCTTCTTCTGCCTTTCACAGATTAGGCCTATCGACCTCCACTAACATTGATGGGTAAGTGACACATAAGGGGTGCTAAAGGGTCTTGAAAAGGGAAGATAGTGTACATATCCCACCTGTGAAGACGATATCTAGAAAGCAGCAGCGTTAGGCCCTATATGTTTTTACTGCGATCACACAGACCTTACGTCCGTGGTTAAGGGTTAACAGGGTATAGAATTTTTTCGGGAACTTTTAACGGAAGTTACAGAAGCTCCATTTAGGCCTAATATCATTTTGGGGTCCCTTTGGACCCCATTTAATATTACTTTGGGGTCACTTTGAACCCGTTTAATGTGACTTTGGTGTCACTTTTAATATTTCGTAGGTTGTAAATCTAAGTGTGAGTTTTCAGGATTTTTCCCAATCGCGAAGACAAAATCCATATTGGAATTAATTTTAAAGGAGTGAGCAATGGGGGAGGTGCCTTTGTTTTACGTATGAAGAGAGGATTCTGAGTTGGCAGCAATGCTGCGGACTCTCAATCGGGTTGGGGATTGGAAATCCAAGGGTGAGTTTTCAGGGTTTTTCCCAATCGCAGAGACGAATGCCATTTTGGAATTTGCTTTTCATTTACTCTTAATGTTTCCTTTCGTTGTCTCTATGTTTGTTTTGATCTTGGAGGACTTGGATCGAGTTGGTCCCTCACAAGGCAGTCCCTTCTTGTCCTGTCTAGTGTTGATTTAGAGCTAAGCTTAAGAGTAAGTAAAGTTAGGAAAACAAACAAACGCTGAAGTTTCTAAGGTTAGTACGAATCTCTTGAGGGCAGACGTGCAACAGTCAAAATTGTGAGAGTGTATTTTCTATTACTGTAAGCTTAGAAAGCATAAAGGAAATTATTTGCAATCCACTTCACTCTTTCTTGTGGACTATCAGTTTCCTTTCCTTCTGACTTGAGCACTGTGCCAGGACAACATATCGGAAGTCGTTTGACAGTTATTGAGAAAGTATCCTATTAGTCCAGTGAAATTAACAAATTGAGTGAAAAAATCCCGGAGTGTGGAAATTTGGCGTGTTTGTTCATTGGTACCTACAGTGTATCATGTTATAAGTACCGGAGGGTGGGGTAGTGAGCGGGAATGAATGTCCTGTTCAAAGATGTGTTTTATACGTTTTTGCATATTTTATGTCTCTAACCATCATTATGTCTCTAACCACCCTAGCGAAAATTATTTCATATACAAAATTCACGTAAATAAAATTTCCTATAAAAAGGTAATTTATTTTAATGGCTATTTTAATTACTATTCTAGTATTATTATTATTATTATTATTATTATTATTATTATTATTATTATTATTATTATTATTACGAGCATTTACTTCATTATCTAGGTGATATTTTAAATTTTATTTTAAAACTGAAATTTTATATTTTCAATACACGAATTTTTAAAAATTGTCTGCCTTAATAAGGTATTAATATATTTTAGTCCTTGGTATAAATCTGAGGAACTTGCAAAAGCCATTTTCGATCTGCTGTATAAATATGACGAACCCCATTATGTCTCACGGGAGTGTCATTTTGCTATACAGTACTTTCAAACTTCTTCAGCCGCGCTGCTTTGTCTTGTGACGTCATCAAGATGACAGGTCCAGAGGAACGGCATTGAAGTGAAAGAAACCATGATTTTATAAATTAAAACCAATTTAGTTCTTTCAGGTTTTCTATCAAGTAGTTCTTTTTCCAAACCATAATATTTGCAGTATGCTGTTCTCGCCCACCTTTGTTCTTTTCTTTTGTAGCTAGAAATTTAAAATTATGAAGTCAAAACTTCATATTCAATACGATACTTTACGATAACATGAATCTACGTGATTTGTAGATCAGAACTTGATTATTTGAGTTTTGAATTACCACGCCTTTAATAAAGTTGTGCCGTTCTTGATGGTTAGTTTAAGTTGGCAAGGTTCCCGTACAGTTCATCATAACGCTCTGAACAAAGTGAGTACACGTGAAGTGCTTTAAAACACAGGTTCGCTTGGAAAATTGCCAACTAAAATATTTATTCCCAATATAGCTACTGCAAAATGTATAGCTAAATCTATGGCTTGGTTCTAAAAGGGCCAATGTCAATTTCTTGCAAAAATGATATCTATGCATTACTGAGCTCGGCTAGTCTTTATCTTTCGTATAATAAAAGTGTTAATGTATGTTGCTATTAATAGACATAATATACATAATGTTACTTCTACAAAGGCTTCAAAGTCAGTTATCTCAAAAGCAAGTTTTATGACATTGACCCTTTTAGAACCAAGCCACATTTAATGACAATAGCAGAAGAGATTTTAAAAAGAATTAGCAAGCATATTTCTGAAACTGTTCATTTTAGGGCATCCAGAATTTTGCTACATTCTTTCGTTTCTGTCTTTGGTATTTTAACATACCACACGGATCAACCTTAATAACAATCGGAAATAATTCCCAAGACAGAGTCTCGTGTGGTGGAGTTCCAATTTGAACGAAAATAATGTATAGTCTGTTCCCGGAAAGAATGCAGGGACTGAACCAATTATATAAGGTCTGTTCGCAAAGCTAAATCATGTACTGTCATGTACCGCGACGCATGCGCACATTTTCAATATGCTAATATATTACATTATGCGCATACCTTGCGCAGCGAGACCGACAATGTGCGCATGCGCCGTGGTCCCTGACAGTTAGGGATTTGCTTTGCGAACAAACCTATATATAGAAAGCAGGAAATACAGTACTGTACTGAAGATCTGCTTAGACCTTCAGAGCGAGTTGTCTTCAGAACAGTTGTTGCATTGTTAGAGTAGTATTCTAGTAGACATAATATATACCGGTACACTAATTCTTAATGTAGACTAATTTTGTTGGGGTAACCAGTTGTCCTGTTTTTCGCAAGATAATCCTTTTTTAACACCTCAACTTGTGGCCTAAAAATCTCATAAATATCCTTTTTAAAGCATGTCCTGCGAAAAGTGTCCCTAAATGTAAATGTGACTCCGTGCCCAGGACTTTTACGTCCTGAAAAATCCATCGGTCGCGGCCGGTTTTGATCCCGCGACCTTCGGATCTGGAAGCGGGCACGCTACCTCTAGACCAGCGTTTCTCAACCTTTTTGAACCCGAGGACCTCTAAAATGTCTAAAAAAATTTATGGACCCCTAATTTTACATCCCATTTTTAAAAAAGTCCTATATTCTTAATATATGGGGTATTAATCATAGGTCATTATAACGAAATATGTGAAAAATGTTACTTCTTTACTTTCCACGTGTTTTATGATATTTCTTTAATTATGTCTGCGGACCATCTACACCATCTTCGCGGACCACCAGTGGTCCGCGGACCATAGGTTGAGAAACGCTGCTCTAGACCACCGCGGTCATCATGCATTAGTAATCGTATTTGTGGATTCTCAAATATTCCTTCTTTAATTTTTACATCACTAATTTTATGAAACTTCTGTTTTACGTAGATAAAACTAGGAGTATTGTTCATGGCGAAATTCTTCATTAATCCTAATTTGATATATAACGGAAGTAGATACACATTTTTAGAATTACACAATGGGTCATGTTTCATATTTTTCTGTTCAGGAATGAGTGATTTGCGTTTAGACCATTCCTTTCTAATGAAATGATTTTTTTTCTGTCCCTACTATCCCATTCATACTATTAACAACAGTACTTTGTGTAACCAAGCTGCAGACCAAGAATAAGTGCAGTTACCTTCAAATCACTACAAATACTCCATTCATACACTGCATATTGAAGCTTTTCCAATATGAATTTCGAGTTTTCATAAGTTTCATTCACACTAGCAGAGTGAGCCACAGGTACTGATAAGAATTTACTTCCACTATGCAGAAGCACAGCTTTTAAACTAACTTTAGAGGAATCAATTTACTTCCACTATGCAGAAGCACAGCTTTTAAACTAACTTTAGAGGAATCAATTTACTTCCACTATGCAGAAGCACAGCTTTTAAACTAACTTTAGAGGAATCAATGAACAAGCCCATTCTGTTGGGTTATGTTCATTACAAGGTGTCTCCATAAGAGAAGAAATGTCACTACAAAACACTAAGCCTTTTTCTATAGAAAAAATAGTCTTTAAATTCAGAATGATTACGATAAATATATATCGTTGTATTCTTTTGAAGAAGATTCCATCCTTTTGGCCTGGAAGCAAGCATTTCAGACTGTACGGAATTGTTAAGATCTTCTTGAGTCAAGAAATGAGGCTCAGATGGATAGCTTTGTTCAAAAATTGTATCACCAGAATCGTTTTCTCTATTTCTTCTTTATTTACATCACACCCTGAGCTCTCTTCATCTAATTAATGTCACAATAAGTTCTGAAAGCTTTGGTATGGGCAATTCTTCGCAGTATGGGGCTGATCTCATTGCAGATTGCAAGTTAGGGTACACTGTATATGCTGATTTTGACGTAATCCCTTTAATGTTTATTAAGATTAATAACGGTCAGAAGAGTGATCTTTAGGTTCCCTCCAAGTAATAGGGATAGCAAATGGCACGTGTTATAGACTATGCCATTTTTCCATGCAGTGAAAAGCCTAGAACACTCACTATAAACAACAGATATTTGGGGCCTGGGGCCTTGTTTGGTCCCCACTTTACGCCCAAATAAAGTTCATTTGGTTCCACATATTTACAATGCTCTATGAGCTTTTACTTAACAACAATGGATAAATGGTCAAAAAAGTTTTAAAAGATTTAAATTAAAAAAACTGTGGGTATTTGAGAAATTCCGAATACATATTTGAAAACAGGATAAAATACTGCATTAAGTACATCTATTGCTACTCGTGAGACAAAAATCATGTTGGCCAGTGTCACTGCCTTCTTTATTTCTTACAAGCCATGTTGTTAAATCTGGAAACATCGCATCGGTAGTCCTATCGGCTATCAACATGCCGTAAATAAAGCAACGAACTCCATCAGAATCATCGCAAATTAAGCATATTTCAGCTTAAAGTAATCCCAGTCATCATCGCCTATGGTTTTGAGAACATCTGGACACACCTGAAGAGCAACTGGAGAGCATAGAGAAGGTAAAAACCGTGTACAAAATGAGATATTTATATACACCGTCACCTCTAATTGAGTACACCAGAGAATAGTTTTTCATAGAATATTTTCATGTTCATCAGCTATTACCATCTACAAACGAATACAAGAAAGAGGTACGGTATGATATTAGTGTCCTTCAGGAAGAATTGGCTGGTATTAAAGAAGAATTGAAGAGAAATATAGTCACTTTTACTGGTATGAACTTTTATCAAAATATCAAGCTGCTCACAGTAGGCCTAATTCATCTCAATCTGGTAGACGCCAAATCGTAGTATATACAATCTCCTATTCTCCCAATATTACTACTAGAAAATCGATTCAGCGTTTTCCTACAGTTTGGTGAAGCCAATGAACGGGATTCAAACCTTAACCTGGCGAATCAACACAGTTCACCACTGGAGCCAAGGATAACGAATGGATGATTTTTAGACAGCAAATAACGGAAAGCCGAGTGCTTCCAAGGAATCAGGCAAAGTTATTATTTTCAGTGACAGTCATGGGCACAGTCTTCCATAAAGTGCATGTGACAAGAAGATAGATATCAGTGTTCTAGGTTATATTATAGCCTACCTGAGAAAACTAGTTCAGTGGTGGTACAAAATGACCCAGAGAAGTGTAGTAGCTTAATAAAATATGACTGTTGTGGGTCAAATAACAGAGCTCGTAGGCCTAACAGGATAAGTGAGGTTATTACCAATAAAATAAGAAAAACCGCGACATCATAACGTATAATGAGGAGACACTGAAAACTACGAATTCCTTCAGATATATGGAGTCACCGCACGTAACGTTATTATGCACATCACAAGTATAGGCTATGTAATATAGGCCAACTGATTTGGCCTAAATAAAGTCAGTATTTGTGATGAAGAAAATTATCTGCAATATAAACGTATTCAAATGCTTCCCACAGACCACCACAGATAGGACTACCTCCTGTGTTGCCAGATTTCAAGCAGCATGGCTTGTAAGATTTAGAAGGCAGTGCCAGTGTTATTATAAATAAGTAGAAGAATTCAAGAAAGTTAGTTTATAAATTTTTAATTTGGATCTACATATCCAAGTTTAAGAGTATAACCCTGGGGATTTTTAGAAAAGGGGTTACTGGAAAATTAACTACCTTGTCCTCACGAATAACCAAACACATTAGAGTCCAGTGATCAGGCAGGAGAGGTTAGGTAACATGGTCAACGCAGGTCATGGTTTGTTCCAGTGACTTGTTATTATAAGGTTAGATAATTTAAAATAATCCTTGTATCGAGAGTTTTGATAAAATAAACTGAGACTTCATTCTTACCTTGTTAGAGATGATCCATCTCCGCCGCCTCCTCCGTTCAGATCGTGGTTATTCGACTCCATCATAATACTGAGATGCTGGTACGTTATGATGTATCTTACCACAATATATTTCAAAAAACTGTTTGGTTTCCTCTGTTACCCATGACGCCAAAGCATGGAACTGAGACTTACAGTGCTACCAATTTTCTAATGCATAACCCGTGGGAGAAGGAAAATTTATAAAATAACAAACTATCAGACATTTTCGCTCGGTGTAGGGAAGTTAGTTTAATAAAATATGACAGTAGTTAATTAATAAAAATTGTTAATCCTGCGGCCGGCCATTAAAGCAGGGGCGTATCCAAGATTTTTTTTCGGGAGGGGCTATATAAGTCTAACACTATTATCACTAGGGCCCGGAAGTTTATGAAAATCATATTTTTAATAATGCAAACTATTACATGCTAGTGTAGAAATGTACAAGGCATCAAAGAAATAGCAAGAAATTTATGGTATAATTTCGCATATTTGTTAACTTCGCAATAATGTATTAAAACATTTGAGCGTATTTAATAAATTTGTTACATTTCTAACGGCATATTATCTCAGATTTTAAATATTGTGCACATCTCTGTTAATTCAAACATTTTCAGCTATTTGGCTAAGTGAATGTTTTGGGAACAGAATATATACAATTTGTTGATGGTACATAGCCTAATTTTCTTGTAACTGATTATATAATAGTAAAGCAACGTTTTATTAATTAGTTTTCAATTCACAAATATGTATTGCAATAACCTTGTTTTATTTTTAATTTTGATTGTGTTATTTATACAACTTACCGGTATACTATTTTTTTAATTCATTATGTAATTCAGCCAACAAAAGAACGTTTATTATTAAAATTACCTAAATGATACAGCATACCTCATTTTTCCGGCTGAATTTTGTAAATGGTTGGACAAAGCAGTAACGGCATTTCTATTTCATGACTCGGGTGTGCAATAAAACTGTATACTATTTGTCAAATTAAAATGTCCTTATGTGCAACATATTAGCATTACTTAACGTTTCGCCCCTGCATTAAAAGAACCTAAAGAGATATTTTTAACCGTTTAACATATTCAGTCAAGATTGCGAATCGTCCTTCATGTTTTTAGCTGTATTATTCATTTTAAGCTTCATTGTGTCTACTGTTAGAGAATTAGTTGTACTAAACGAAAAGCTGTTTTAGCCATGCGATTCTATAAGTCCGGACTTGTATGTAACTCTGAGGAGTATTTAGGCCTAAGTGGATAAGCAGCTGACTTGGCGGCAGATTTGCTTCTAAACTGTCGAAATAACTAATTTAATGTGTGTTTCTATTTACTTTTTTTTCATTCCTGACTATTTTACACTTGGATATTTATTGCAATCTTTATTTTTTCTCTCGCGCAGTTGCTGAAGATGGCTGCCACAAGCAGTCGAAAGCAAGGTAATTCACATTGTCGTACCGAAAGTAGTAGGCTACTGAATGTCGCTATAGAAATTTTTCAATTTACATTAAGAAATTTCATGTTTTCTGTTTATTTTGCTTCTCCATCTTCAATTTTCATTTTGAAATAAAAATTAGTTATTATCTTTGTAATAAGAGGAAGTGTTTATCTTTCTGTCTGTCTGTCTGTCTGTCTGTCTGTACGCGATGCCCAGCGAAATCTACTGAACGCAGAGATCTGAAATTTTAAACATAGATGGACTGAAGGGTGGGCGAATGCACTTCGAAGCCGGATTTTTAATTTTCTCTTTCGTTCGCGAGTTATGAGTGAAAAGCTGGCAGAAAACGTGCATTTTTTGCATTTTCAAAGCATTAGTTTTCAGTAATACATTTCATTTGTCTAATCAATAATAATAAAATAAAAAATCTAAAAATGAAAAAATTAAAATTTAAAAAATAAAAAATTAACAAGATTTTAAAAATCCAAAAATCCAAAATAAAAAAATTAAAAATCGAAAATTTAAAAATTTAAATTTTCAAAATTTAAAAAAACAAAATTAAAAATCCAAAAATCCAAAATAAAAATAATAAATTCAAATGAAAAACCAAATAACCAAAATTAAAAATTAAAAATTCCAAAATTTAACAATTTAAAGATCCAAAATTTAAAAATCCAATAATTCAAAATTTAAAAATAAAAATCCAAAATTTAAAAATGCAGAAATCCAAAATTTAAAAAATAAAAAATCAAACGATTTTTTATTTTAAATTTTTTAAATTTTGGATTTTTGGACTTTAATTGCAGGTGACTTTGCCTACTTTTGTCATACCTTGGAAATAAAAGCATCGCGATCGCTTGAAACTTTGTTCAATTTGGACGAAACTCACTATGCAGAGGTTTTCTGGGCTAGGGAACTCGAATCTGAGGTTGTTTTTTCCATGCTGCGCTTTCTGGTCGTGGAATTCACTTCAAAGCCGGATTTTTAGCTGTTTCATTAATTATTAATCGTTCAGTTTAGGCCTATGAATCTTTCGCGTGCAAGCGTTAATAAATATGTTTTAATTATTTTGCTCTTAATTTTTAATCTTCCAATTAATTATCGTGGGCGAAGCCACGGGCACCTGTTGGTTAGTAATAATACATAATAATAATAATATTTTTTTACAATTCCTTTTTAAATAATTATTTATTATTATTTTTAGTGTTATTTTTGGGTGTTGCTGTTGTTTAGCAAAAAAAAAATTATAGAATTAGACATTTCCTTCAACATCTGTTTCAATAATATACTTTGGTTCAAAAATAGAGCACGGAATTTATAATAACATTTTAATAAGGCGAATTCATAAAAATGTTTCTAAATATGCAAAATTATTTATAATAGCATGAATTTTATATTAGATACGTCTGCTAATCAATGTCTGCTTTTAACACGTTTTTATTATTTTTTAAAAAACAATATTGGCTAGAGTCAAGTCTGCGTTAGCCCTCCCCATATTATAATTCCTTTTATGAAATAGACTGAAATAAATTTACAATTACAATTACAATTACAATTTATTGTTCCAAATTACACAAAAAATACATACAAAAGTTGATACACCACCCGAAGAAGCAGAGCTTGAGTTCGGGGGTTGTTCAGTTCAATAAATTAGAAAAACTTATACTAAACAAATATTTAAAACAATACATAACTTGGAGAAGTATGACAAATTATTATGTATAAAAGGTTAGAACATGTTCTATTTACAATACATAGGTACGAGGTAATACAATAATAATACATAACAATTTATCTGTTCAAATTTTAGTAAAAAACAAAGAAATTAAGTTCTATCCAAATTTTAAAGTTTAATATGAAAAATGTTATAACAGTAATACAGTAGTAGATAACAGACGTAATAATTATATAAATTTTCTAATTTTAGACCTAAATTGTTTGTTGTTTAAGCTATTTAGATCAGGATGGTTGGTAATAAATGAATTGAATAGTCTTGGGCCAAAACTTGAACAGTGCTTAGCTCCAGCAGTTGTAACATTTTTTGGGTCAAGTAATAAATTAAATTGATTCCTTCGCGTGTTATATACGTGAGATTCTGACTTGTAATTGTCACGATGTTTATGAAAATAATCCAGTATGACGTACTTGTAAATTTGGTCTATGGTGAAAACGTTAAATTCAGAAAATAATAAAATCAGGTAAACTGATATAACCAAGTGCCAGTATGGTTTTTTTTAATCAGTGATACACGCAATTATGATAGGCCCATGCATAAAAGTTATTTTTGTAATAGATGTCCGAGTTAACTCCAAAAACAAAATGTGCCGGCAATAATAATAATGATGCAATAGACCTACGATTCGCTGATATCTCTGTTTCAATTTAAAGCAGCCTTAAAGGTTATGAATGAATAATAAGCATATGAAATCTATCTGTCAGGAATTACATTAGGTATATTGCTGCACAGGAACGATAAGAAAAATACTCACAGTAAAATATAGCCTAATGTAAATATCGGTAGTCTACATAACCATAGAATACACATTATAATATCAATATTCAACGGCTAGTTGTTATAAATCGTTTATTTAAGTTATTATTTAGCCACACTGACATCGTTATGAAGAAACAAATCAATGAAGGCTGCTAACAATATGAATAAACGATTGGCAATTTGTTAAGTTTTTTAATAAGCTTACATTGTGGGCCTTGAAAGAATATTGATTACAAAATTAATATTGATATACGCGTTACTTCGGTACCGATCAACCGATTTGGCCCTAATTCAATAGGCTTGTACCCAAAAACGTCATAAATTCGTATACCAAGTTTCAAGAAAATCCGATAAAGCGTATGTGAGTTATGGCGCCTTTAAAATATACACTAAATTGGGTTTTACTCCGGTACCGGTGAACCGATTTGGTCCAATTTCAATAGGCTTCTTCCCATGGACATTATAAACGCGTATACCAAGTTTCATTAAAATTCGATAAAGCGTATTTGAGTTAGAGCGCGTACAGACACACGGACGGACGGACGGACAGACGGACGGACGGACAGACGGACAGACATTTTTCGTCCCCCACACAATCTCATAAAGTACCATACTGGCACTTAATAATTTGGAAGAATAGTCAGGAGGCTTAGATAAACAAATCTTTATTATGCGTTTTTGAAGACAAAGCAAAGGGCTGAGGATCGTTTATCAATCTTAACATTGATTTTGGCATAACATGTATTTTTAACAAATGTTACACGTAATGTTCCCAGTTTTAAATAAAAGAATTTTAATTATTTTTCCAACGCACGGGCTTTTTTAAAATTAAGTTTTATTTATACTCATTTGAACATTGAGGTTATATCACGAGTCAGATTCAGTGTGTATTCCAGTAGACCATGTAACTACTGATGTGCAGCTGTTTGTTATTGTTGATATGTTTAAGGCGTCTGTTAATTTAAAATCATGTTCAATTTCAATAAATATGATACACAATGAAAACGCGGCGATGAGTCATGGGAAGTAAATATCCAATTTGGCATTTGCCTTTATGACTGGGAAACCATGAAAAACCCGAAGTCAAATTGGCCGGTTACAGGGTTTGAACACGGGATATCCCTAATCCCTAATGCGAGTCCAAGCCACTTCGCTTTTTGCGATACCTATATAATTATCTGACTTTTAAATTTTGGCAGTTATGGAAATTAAATTTTGACCAACTATAATGGTATATGTCGGTCGCGGTGGTGTTAAGGTAGCGTGCTCGCCTCTAGATCCGAAGGTCGCGGGGTCAAACCAGGTCGTGGTCGATGGATTTTTCAAGACGTAAAAATTATTTTAACCCACTTAAATAAACTCCACACTTAAATTAGAGCCTCTGGACAAAATTCCTCGGCCCTTTCACGTCCAAGTAATGACTTAGTTTCTGCAGGGACTTTTGTGAGGCATAGACTTACAATTAATCTAGGTACTGATGCCTGAAACCTCCATTTGGAGAACCTATGCCCCACAGTAAGGGTTATAGGAAATCGTTGGGCAATCATATGATAATGGTAGTAGTAGTAAGTATTCTGCCTTCCGGCAGGTTTTCAAACTTGGTACGCGAATTTTGTTTTCCAAAACTGCCTATCCTCTGCTTCCTCCTTCAGCATCCAATATGGTAGATAACCATAAAATTGTGGTTATATTACTAGGCCTAAATGCAGTAAGATACATAAACTGACAATGGCCTATAATTTATGAAAGAAAGCGCGAGTCTTTACAAAATGTCAAAGTCACACGGAGTCGTAATAAATGAATCTCATTTCCCAAATGGGGATTCTACTGGAGCGCACGCTGTTATGCGCTCAGATCGGCTTTCTGTCATAAGAAATGAATGAGCCCTGCGGGTGGTTTTTAAAGCCTGCTCCAGTTTCATCACTAACTTTTTGGGTAAACAAAAGGACTGTATTAATTAATTTTTAAATCCCCTTAACGAGAAGTAAGTTACACCAGACACCAACGGAGATAAGCTATACATTAGACTCTCTAATATAATATTTGAGTTGGTGTTTCCTTGTAGATCGTATTTAACTAGAAAATAACCCATGGCTTTGCCACGGTTAAAATGATGCTTAAATACGAAAGTACAGGTCTAGAATCCTGAAGGCACTGAGAATACATTTACAAAAGTCAGCGCTGGCTTCATCAATTTTTATTTAAAATATCTCATATTATACTATCGCTTTTTCCTTTAGAATATAATTCGTTCCTACTAGTACGTAGATTTCAGAAATTAATTATATCGTAAGTTTTATGCAGTTCTAAAGCTACCTGTGAACAATGATAATACGTATTGTTTCTCAAAAGTTTGTTGACAGATGAATATGATGTGAATTTAATTTGATAAATTCAGTGTAATTTTCAGAAATATATAATTTTTCAAGGGAAGGAGTGGTTTGTCCGAGATAATTCCACGGTTAAACTATCAATATATTATAGCTGGTGCCTGCGGCTTGCCCGCCATTATTAATTGACTCCAGGATTTTTAAGAAATGTACACTGGCAGTTTATTAAAAATGTTTGTGGTTCAGAGCTATGAAAATTGTAAGTAAAAATAAAATTAGAATATTTGTTCAATGTGTTCATTTCACTTAGGCCTTATATAATAAAGACACGGTTTTCCTAATTATGTACTCTTCGTGAAAGTTGAGACTGCGAGAGGCGAACATCGCCGAGTATACCCGATGTCTCACGAAGTAAGTCATTTAAACGCTATTTAGGGCCGTTGAATTGTATAAGAGTAGATTGTGAAATTAATCGAAGGTCGCCTCGATTTTGTAACCCGTTTTACTTGATTAATTTGTTTATTATTATTATTATTATTATTATTATTATTATTATTATTATTATTATTATTACATAGGTGGACAGAAGGAGATCATGAATGCACGCGTAAATGGGAACACACTGAATGATTTAGACGGAACCCATTATGTCGGGGTGTTTTGGGCTACGGAACTCTAATCTGAGGTAGTTTTTTCCCCTGTCGGCGCACTTTAATAATGATCTGCACATCGGAGCCGGGTTTTTAGTTTTTCAATTATCAGTGTTTTAATTGTATGTGCATGATTTGGTTCAGGAATCTGTGGTTCTTTTTAATCGTTTCATTTCGAATCTGTATGCCTATAGTGCTTTCACATTCGCCAGAGGTTTCAAGGCCACAAATTCTCACGTGTAATATGCCCCCACTGATCAGCAGTCAACAGTATTCCCCTTTGCGCAGAGGAGCTGCGCTGTCGCATACACTCATACGACACCAAGGGGGAACTCCCTACTGGCTTGTCATGTGACTGGCATTGGAGGGGTATGATGTCATATGAGCACGGTAAGTGGGGGTATCATAGGCGTGCTATGTTTGGCCTTGAAACCTCTGGCGAATGTGAAAGGACTATATATGGCAGCACAAGATTCGTTGTATTCGTTTAATTATTTATTTTTACGGCGTAAAACAATATCATTAAGAATAAAGTGATGTAATTCATGCAGTTTATTTGAAAAGATGTCAGTATTAATAAATATGTTTTAATTACTTTTCAATTAAATAAATTATTTAAATTAAATATCTAGCACTTGAGTAAATAATCGCGGACGAAGCCGCGGACACCGGCTAGTTATATATAATTAAAAACAAATAATAGCCTATTGTTCAATTTTCACATAAAGAATTTTCCCATTTTTTATAAATGATATTACAATATGTAAGAGTATATATATTTATTTATTTATATTCATTTATTCGTTCTATTCTTTGTCTCTCATCATTCTTCACTCTAATTCTTTTTGGAGCTGCACCCGAGCACGAAAAGTCTAGCTCATTCGCGTGCATTTTTCTAATTAATGTTTATTCCTATTTTCATACACAAGAAAATGTAAGTTTTGTTGTGTTTTATTTTTTTTATTTTGAAATAGTATATATTCTAGTAATTTGATATTTGTAAATAAACAAATAATAATAATAATAATAATATTGATTTACACATTTTTTAAAGATCCGCATATTATTTCCCTATGACTTACAAACCCGTAGGTGTGCTTTGTGTTCCATTGGTTAGAGTGGCGGGTTTCTAATAAAGAGGTTCCGAGTTCGAATCACTGCAGTAATCATGGATCAGCAAAAGTTCCTACTGTGGAACTAAGGAAATAAGGTATGAAGCTTGTTCGTCAAAGGAAATAATTTTACATGATTGAGATATATTGTCCTTTCCCATTATTCCCACAAAATTCCCAACCCTCTTTCTTTATAATTTGAGTTCAGTCTACATCAATTTACTGTAAAGCCACATCTTTAATTTGTATCCCATAACAAATCATTTTCGTCTTAATTTTCAACATAGGCCTATTGAATTCGACAAAAGAATTTTCATTATTCCTTTAAGGATTTCGCAACCTATTTTGACTACTACACACCACTACACTTACAGAGCCACAACTCGTAACAGTATAATTTTTATCACCCCTGCAACTAACAATCCCGGCGAGCCATGCGCCTTTACGACATATAACTTCAAGAAGTGGACGGTGAATCGGGAACACCCGGTATATTTAGGTATGTTGCGAACATTTTTACTAAGAATTTAATTGCGCACCGTATTCCCTCCCAATATTTCACTCCGTGCACAGAGCATGGGGCCCTCAGGTGGAGGTGAAAGTTCCCCCCCCCTCCACAGAAGATGAGATCCTTCCTTCAGAAGTTTAGTAATGCTAACAGGCCGATTAGGTCAATAAGTAACAAATCCGTATGTCTTCATAGGGATCTAGGTTCAGAATCACTTGCGCTCTGATTTGGGATGCTTCTCGTACCCGTTTCCCATTAGTTAGAATTTTCAAGTGATCTTTTAATTGTCTTGTATTACAAAATGTCATTTGCACAAAAAGTAATTTTTATGCTTGTCTTATGATTAATAAACTCATAAAGTTCCCGCACGAAATCTGTGCCAATTGCCTTCGTCATTGCATTATGTTTTTGTGGGGACTGTAGCGTCGATTGGCCTGGTACCTATCTCTCTCGCACAACAGTACCTCCCTTTCTATTTGTAAAGGCCAAACTACCTCTCTATCTCTCTCTCTCTCTCTCTCTCTCTTTCTCTCTCTCTCTCTATCTCTCTCTATCTCTCTCTATCTCTCTCTTTCTCTCTCTCGCACAATAGCATGTCTCTCTCTAGCGAGTAAAGGTCTCATCGGCACAGATTTCGTGCGAGATCTTTACTAATGTGCGTTCGACTATTAATTTGGTCATCCTAGTTCCCTCCTCAAAAATTAATAACTTATATCAATGTAGAATTTTGTTAATTGAACACAAATTGGACGACTCTCTGCAGAAAGGAACCAACCCTCGAATTTAAAAAACCGGAGTAGATGCCTAATTTTTGCTGCTGAACTATATATTTACGTTGTGCAAACTAACCAACCCTCTTCATCCATTTATATGCCATGTATGAAGCGAACAAAAACACACTGAAATGATCCAGGTGGCTTTTTATGTAACTTTAAATGCCTGTTTTTTAGCTTAAAAATCATGTGGGTTGGTTCCTTTCTGCAGAATGTGGTCCAATTGATCTAGTAATTAATAGTAATGTAGGTTGGTATTTTTCACTCATGTACAAAGCTAAGTATTGCTAAGGAAAACTGTTTTGTAAAATTTCGCACTTATTGCTGTTACCAAAAAATGCTCCCCCTAACAATAGCATTTCTTTAAAGCACATCGGCTAGGAAGATACCGGTTGTTACCGCAAACCATTAAAATGGCCATCATGTTGAAACAGTGAAAATTTCGAAACGGTTGAAGTCTTGTTTTCTTTCCTGATACACGAACCATGTTCTTGCGGAATCTCAGCTCTATCAGTTTGGGTAGTTTTTGCTTGATAGATCAACATACAAACTCACAGATCCACTATAGTATTATAGCTGCCCAGTCAAAGTATTATAGCTATATTAGACTTATTTTCTTTCTATATAATTATATTTAATTTTCATCGAAGATAACAGTTTAAAATATGATAAACAAATGATCACTGTTTCATAAACTCCAGTTCATGTTTGTTCTCATAGCCCATTTTGTTTGTCTGAGATACTGGTGTTAATTTTAGTTCTTAAACCCATGGTGTTAAATTGATAACACAAAACAGTGGAATAAGGTCAACCGGTACATATGACTTCTGACTTCACGTGTCCATCTTAGCCTACACACGGCCAGTGTGAAAGAATTATCATTCCACGGTAGGCTACATATGATTTTCCCATAACAGCAATTTCATTCTCTAATATTGGATATTGGTCTGCACTTACTTACTCAATGGTAATAGACAATTCCTAAGCAAGCCAAAGGAATATTATGTACTTTATGGAACCCGAAGGTTCATTGCCGCGTTTACCTGAGCTCGCCATTCAACCCTAAATATTATGTGCTAACTCCATCCAACCATCCCTCGCAAATCCTACTTCTCTTAAGTCTATCCTAATATTATCCTCCCACCTACGTCTAGTCTAGTGATCTTTTCCCTTCGGGTTTCCCAGTCAATATTTTTTAGATATGTCTATCCTCCCCCATGCGCGCAACATGTCCAGTCCATTTCATCCTCCGTGTTTTAATTGCTCTAACTATATCCGGTGAAGAGTACAGGTGATGAGGCTCGTCGTTACGCAGTTTTCTCCAGTCCCCGTTTTCGTCTCTCTTAGGCCCAAATATTTTCCGAAGCATCCTATTTTATTCTGCCAACAACTAAGCCTATTACTGTATTAGTATTAAATAAACTTATTTAATTAGAAATATTCTTTTTATTTAACCAACATGGTATCAGTTCATTTCATGACTGACCACAGGGGTCCTGAATACGGGTACTGTATGCCTCAGCATTACAATATTAACAATATACAATATAAATAGCATAAGAATGCAACTAGGATTTACTGATTTAAGCGTCTTAACTCAGCTGGAGGAGTATTAATAATCTTCTATTTAAGTGGAAAGCCTGTGTAGGATACAAAGCGAGTCCTTTATTATCCCCACAAGTATGGTACGCACAAGTTCCATGGATATTCCTAGGGAGAGAAGATAATTCCATGTGAATTTCGGTAAAGTTCAAAAATGTACAGGGTAAAAACAGTCAAGATCTTTTCTTGTATAAAAAAGTGGTTTACAATGACTATTTACTGGTACATTAAATATCACATGGTCATGGAGGGTCTATTTAAGAAAAAAATATAAATTAAAGCTGAACCCCTATCATAAAACAGCAGACCGTATTTGATTATGCTTTCAAAAATAGTGACATAAAGTTGTCATAAACAGATTTAAGGTAATTTGCCAAAAAAGGCTCCTCAACAAAAATATAACTCTTAATTATGTGAATTGACCAACTTAATTTATGGTCAAGGTAAATACCCAACATTTACACCGGATCAGTATAACCATTATTTAGCATTATTGTTTTGGACTAAAATTTAAAATCTGAGTTTTTTCGTCATTAATTTAAAAACCTTAAAAGAAAAAGCATTTGTGTGCCTCTTTACCCATTACATCTGCAAACTTTAATGCTGATTGTCGACCAAGAGCTAAGCTAACTTAGCTTAGCTTAGTTCACATACAGTGAGGGATTTTCATATATAGTTGTGCCGGATTTCATATATAACCTAGGTAGTTTTGTCGGCACAACTACATATGAAATCCCGCACTGTATGTGAGCTAAGCTAAACTAACTTAGCTTAGCTCTTGGTCGACAACCGGCAAAAGAGTTCATGATAAATATAGTTTTTGTAGCGAGCCTAAACATGTGAGCTACAGGGAGTAGGGCCTACAGTAGTTTAATTATCCAGAGCAGATGATGCGAGTATTGCGGGCAGTATCGAGCGCTAGCATCTCCCGGCATGCACCCTGCCAGTCCAACAGGGCTGTCCAACACGGAACTTCACGCTGATCAATACCAACTGACCCACATTCCGCCCTAACAATGCGTACACCGGGCACTCACTTATCTCCTTACCATCTTCACTCAGGCTCCTACCACTTGTGGCACATAATGAATAATTTAAGGAGAAGACGTGCCAGAAAATATAGGATTTTCACATTGCTAAGAAATAAAGAAAGGGATTAAAAAAACACACAAAAGTTACCATTTCACTTGCAGAACAGACATTTTTTATTAAAACTATACCTTGTTTTACACAAAGCACCTTGTTTGGTTTTTCAGAAGACCGTTTAACTATACAATTTAGTCAGGAAAAAACATTAAAAATACAGGTACACTAAAATTAAGGTATTCCTCAAGGTAAAGTGATCCCTATACAGGCCAGGGAGGCCCAGAGGGTTCCAGGAGGTTGAGGCTCCCAGATTTCGGATATTCGGCACATGAAGGTGGTAAGGTTGTCAGCCTTACGCACCGGCCGCCTTTACCTCCAGGATTGCTCCTGGTACTCATTTCTGTTAGAGGCTGAGTCAACCCCAGGGCCATAGTGCCACCAGAAGGATTAGGCCAATTGAAAAATTCCAACGAACTCATCGGGAATCGAACCCGCGACCTTCCGGTTTGTAGCGCAGCGCCTCGACTACTACGCTACGGCGCACCCCAGTATTCTTCAAGAGTATAAAAAATTTTCTTCAACAGAGGTTTTTAACATTGGCTTTAAAATGTAATGTAAGCCTAATTGTAAATGTTATTTACTGGAAATCTGTCATAAAATGTTATTCGTAATACAACATACGAGTCTTGGCAACTATTTTTTCTTTCGAAAGTGTGGGACCATTTTAAAATTTTGAAATGTACAAATGAAAGGGCAGGCAGGATATGGAATGTATGTATAATGCACAGTATGGGTACTTGATGTAGGATAGTGAAGGAAACAGACATCCATAAACATCCATACGTCTCTCTAATATTTGCGGTAGTTGAAATCATGGAAGCTCACATACCCACTCTGCATTCGGTACGAATGGGTATTATTCACCGAAGATTCCATCACCTCCTTGTGGTATTCTCTGGCATTTCTCCTTCGGATAGCGACTATTTTAACGTAAGAATTCTGACTCACCATCGCCTCTATTCGTATAACCGTACATCACAATGCTGCCAAATGATGTGCCCATATCCCAGAGATGTCACGTTCTCCCGTGACATACAAATATCTCACGGTATCATCGTCTTACACTTTGAGAAAAAGAAATAGTTGCCATGAGTTATACTCCACCCCTCTTAAAAGTATAATGCCGGTTGTCGACCAAGAGCTAAGCTAAGTTACTTTAGCTTAGCTCACATACAGTGCGGAATTTCATATGTAGTTGTGCCGACAAAACTGCGTATGAAATCCGGCACAACTATATATGAAATCTCTCACTGTATGTGAGCTAAGCTAAGCTAAGTTAGCTTAGCTCACATACAGTGCGGAATTTCATATGTAGTTGTGCCAACAAAACTACGTATGAAATCCGGCACAACTATATATGAAATCCCTCACTGTATGTGAGCTAAGCTAAGCTAAGTTAGCTTAGCTCTTGGTCGACAACCGGCATAAAATTATTTGTAGCCTGTATTTTGGGTTGACCAAGTGATCGTTTTCTCTTGTATTGTAATTAGGCCTAAGCCGACAGACTTTATTCACAGTTACCTTCAAACTAAGATTGTTTGTACGTACATAACACAAAACTAAAACTAAACTCCGTGGCGATAAATCCCTGAAAGGACTAGGTCTACCACCCGACTTCTGTGTCATCTGTCATAGGTAGATGACAGGTTTGGGGGGCTTGTGGTCAGCATGCCGACACCCATTGCCGTTAAAGGTGGTTTCCATGACCGGAGCCTCTCCTCTATTTGAATCATGAGGCTGAGACCTAATACAAGCAAGAACATAAATGAAGACAGTGTTAAAGTGTCAAGTTCTTTAAAAAAATAAGCTGGCAATGCTCTCTTGGATTACTTCCTGTTATAATAAGCCTATGCACTGTCCTCTTTTGAAGAATAAAAATGTATTTTGCATAAATCTATTTCTCCATAATAAAACACCGTAATATATAGGGTATAAAAAACGAATGGTATATACAGGGCCGTAGCAAGGTCCTTCTGCGCCCTTGGCGAGTTTTACAAATCTGCGCCCTCCTATACTGAGGGGTCTGAACAATTTTTTTTTTTAATTTGTGTAAAATTGTTTATTATTTTATTGGTTGATTAATTGCACCAGTCTAAAAAAGGCAGGATTTTTCATGGTTAATTTTGCTTTCTCTACCTGCGCCCTTGGCTGGGGCACATCTCGCCACCGCCTAGCTACGGCCCTGGGTATATACTTAATAAAGTGTAGATAGAATAAGCGTTTTAAGTCGTCTTAATAAAATATGGCCCTATAATTACAAAAGTGACGCTTTAGTAATGAATGGGAGTGTTTTAAGACCCGCGGGTTACTATTCCTCAACTTTGTAACGTGTTAACTACAATTTTTTTTTATCTATCGGTACTGTTGTTGCAAACCAAAATTGCTAAAAATTAACAGGAAATTAATTTGTAATAATACCGAAAAATCCTTAAGATTCATAACGGCGACTTAGTCCTATCTTTAGTAGCTCTTGTAATTAGGAAACCTCAACAAACACTTGGTTGAAGTACGGTAGTCATTTAGAACGTAATAATATATTTAAGATAAATATTGAAAGCATGGAGCAAGAAATATATGTACGAATAAGACAGGGTTACCAGACCAGAAACGTAGAATAGTCGTACCAATATTCGAAAATAGTCGTATCCTAGTTAAAACTGTCGTATACTTTGTGATTTTTCAGTATAATGAACGTATTGCGTTAATAATAATAATAATTAATCTGTTTTTTACACCTTACATAGGCCTATGTCATGTAATCGTTAATAAATAATCTTATTTGTAAATGATTAGGCAAGTTTTATTAACTTCCGATGTGCTACATTTGATAAAATACAATAAAATTAAGTAAACAGTAGTTGCCACAATGATGTAATTACTGCAAAAAGAACCGGGCAGCTTTCCAATCAAATTGATTTTATCAAAATGCTTACAACAAAAACCATGAGAAAAGAAGAGGCTGGATATAACTATATCAAAATTTAAAATTCCTCAGTAGATTGACTAAAAATATATAAAACGCTATGTTAAAAATAGTCGTACAAATAGGCGTGCGACTCATGGTTGATTAGTACGTCGTACAAATCTATAAAATACCCCTGGAATAAGAGTTGCTTGTACTCCTACACATTCTCCTATAGTCCTTTCAGAGCTCAACTTGTACATTGATAATAAGGCAGTCATCAAGTAATAACATCAGTGGGCTCTAAATTTGAAATCACAGAGGAAAATTTTAGTAAAAGAATTGGTTTCAATAAATGACTAACATAACACTTGAATAAAAAATATTCGCATTGTACATAAAGCATTACTTAAAAATCTTACATCTCTGCCTTTATAGGTACGGTTTTATAGACGACGTATTTATACGACAATAGCACAGCAGCACGACGACAGTAGCATTTCTAAATCAGATTACAGGAAATGGATTACTATTACTGGCTTATTTTGATTAAAAGTCCAAACAAGTCAAACCTTTTAGCCCTTGATAAAGTCAACACCATTCATCAGTGATAATGTAGATAATAGTAAATATGCTACACCTACCGGTACATAATTACTAGCTTTTAAAACAACCTACGTTTAGTAGGTTTTAAACTTCCACAAACACTGAAAGAAATCAGATGCTCAAATAAATTTAAGAAACAAGTAGAATCTTTACTATTAAGAAACTCCTTTTACAGTGTAGATGAATATTTGGAAGAACCTAGTTTATAAGTAGTTTATAAGTTATTATATCTTTGACGTATCCAATATCATGTATATGATCATACGGATGAATAAATTATTATTATTGTTATTATTATTATTATTATTATTATTATTATTATTATTATTATTATTATTATTATTATAGTAGGCCTAACATGTAATGAATAGGAATGTTTCTTTGTGCATTAAGAAATAATTGGGAGCTAGAATATTTTGCTGAGGGGTCAGAGCTGCTAAAAAGTTACGCCACTGAATACAGGTAATACCTCTCGACATCGACAGGTCATTCAGGTCTCCGTAATACTGGTACCACTAATTATAGATTAGCATCATCAAGGAGAAGGAAATTTTAATCGGCACTAGCCTCAGCAAGTGGGAGAAACTCCGAAAATCCCACTCACATTGGATGACCGCAGGCTGACTTCTGAGTGGAAGTCCGCTACATTTCCTCGCCTTCTCACTCAGTATTATGCAAATACTGTTTATCATCTAATATTCGAGGAAAATGCTCGAGTTATAGTGCTTTGATCAAGTACCACTTAGTTTATACGCAGTTAATATTTCAGCATGTCGCGTCGTTTGATTGATGTATTTATTTATTTATATTTTATTTATTTCCCCTGAATTTTATTATAATTTTTTTTAGTATAAAATTTTACAAATTCCTTTTACTCTATGATTAGCTTAAGAGGGACATAGCGCTTTCGATGCTGAAAAATAGGCGAAGTTTCATTTTTTTGTTCTCAGCAATGAATTGTTCTGTAGCCTTTCAATTTGGCATGTTATATATTAACTAGTTCTACAATTACATACTATGTTCAGAATTAATTTAAATATTACAGTTAATGGGTAATTATCATTACAAAATGGCAGCCAAATTTTGTGCACTGAAGTGCGGTTTCCCTGATAATTTTAATAAATACCAATATTTCTGAGTGATTCTTTTTTCTATCTATTTGTAAATATCATGTGAACAACATAATCTAAAATCTTTGGATTATCTGCAGTATAAATATTTTTAAAACAATAATTCATCACTTGTTAATTTTTTTAGACATTTTTACATCAAAAATATTTTAAAAAAAATAAACTATTAAAGTTACATCAATGATCCTAGTTAGTGTTGTTCTGTAATATCAAATATACTTGCGTGCAAAATTTCACTGCAATATGTTAATAAATGTTTGAGTTACGAGGGAAACGGCACTTCAGTACACAAAATTTAGCTGCCATTTTGTAATGATAACTATCCATTAATTGTAATAGTTAAATTGATTCTGAAAATAGTATGCAATTGTAGAACTAGTCAATATAGAGCATGCCAAATTACAAGGCTACAGTGAGTGATAGGGTGATAGGGAGTGATAGGGAAAAAGCTAATAAGTCAAAATAACAAAGTTTTAGGAGAGACAATTAATGATTTATTTTCACAGCATTTTTACAACATTTAGATCAGTCCACCCAGATATTTTTACCTAGTATAAGGTACTGCGTAATAATATCTGGTGGACTGAACTAAATAGTGTAACAATGCTGTGTAAATAAATTGTTTTTTGTCATTCCTGAAACTTTGGAATTTTGACTTATTCACTTTTTCCATATCACTCTAGAATTCATTGCTGAGAAAAAATAATGAAACTTCACCTATTTTCTAGCATGAAAGCCTATTCTAAGGCGATGTCCGCTTTTAAGTAATTATTGATTAACGGCTAAAAGGGAGCCGTGTCGATTCAGAGCTATTTAAAAATGGCCGTTTGAGAATATCACCAAAACAGAGCGGATAATAAATAGATAACCATAAATAGAAAACTGTGTTAGGAAAAGAGTGAAAACAGATTTCAAATTAGCACATCAATCTCTACCTCACTGCACATTTAGTTTCATTGGCGAAAATTCATAGTTGACCAGTGAAATGGGGGGAAATTCAATTAAAGAATAAAATGATTCTTGTGCTGTCATATGGGCAAACAGATATGAAATTAAACGATTAAAACATACCACAGATTCATGAACCTTATCCACATCATGGATAATCAATTAAGACAATAATTAAAAAGTTAAAAACCCGGCTTCGAGATGCATTTCACAGTTTAAATGAGCCACCCGGGGAGAAATAAAAAAACTATCTCAGATTCGGGTTCCCTAGCCCAAAAAACCCCCCGCATAGAAGTTTCGTGCAGATCATTAAATTCTTTCTACTTTAGGCAGGCATTCATGAATCTATATTTAAAAAAATCCGATCTCTGTGTGTCGTACTGCTACAAACAATTGAATTAAGCAGAGCCGGACAAATTTCTGTTTCATCGCAAAAAAATCGGTTTCAGCAATGCTCTTTTTTCCGGATGCTATGACCACCGAGTAAGGTTATTTTCAATTAATTTCACATTTTGTTGAATATGGTGTTGTCAATAGGTGGCGTTGGGTCTACACGAAAACACCACCTCAGATATTATTATTATATTAGCTACCGGTACGTGATATCTATGTATTTTATCTTTTCGTTTGAGGGTTTGTTTACAATTTGGTTAATTTTATACTTGTATTATTATCCTTTCCCTTCATTTTTTCAGTGCATATATATATAAGCGTATACATTTATATTATACATATACACTTGACACTTAACGAGTATATACCGGTGTACTTGGCAGAAGTGACCTTATAAGTTAATTCAATGGCATATGTATTATTCTCAGCATCTCCTTCACTGGTATGACGCCTAGGCCTGTCAACTTGCATTGAAGTTTTCATTTTTAATAATTCTTTTCTCTAATAGTTAAGAAAGAAAAAACAAATTATATTCAGTAATTGAATTAAATTAATATATTTGAGCTGCGCTTAACAAAATACTGTGTTATTATCAAATAAATCTGATAAGTTATACTTGATACTTGATACAGAATTTACTGTTCCAATTTAATTTTTTGAATCGATCTACGAGTTAAGCTCTAGATCGATTCTTATAATAATAATAATAATAATAATAATAATAATAATAATAATAATAATAATAATAGTAATAATAATAATAATAATAAAGGGAATCCGCACAAATGTGCATGTTTAACACAGTGTAAACATAGTATAGTATAACAGTAGCGAAGCTCCATACAGTTTTTTTCAACCGGCGCGACTCCAGCGCTCGTAGCGGTGAGCTAGAAGCAACACAATATGGGGTTTAGTTTCCCACTCTACTGGATTTCCACACGCGATGTTCGGCGTTGGTATGCGGTCTCTGGCTTGCAGACCAACACTCCCATTGGCTGACAACGACCTTGCATGTCATTGGTCTGTTCCATAAGGTCCTGCAACCTCTACATAAAGCTAAATAATGCAAAACACTAACCACATTAGTTAAGTGCGCGAGCGGAGGCGGCAGCCGAAGCGAAGCGCCCTTGCATTTTCGAATAATGTACGATACACTGTTTGTCGGTTTCGAAAATGTGGCATATTATATCTTCCGGAGGGTTGTCTGACCATTATCATGTTGGCAGCTGATTCCAGCACCACGTGACCCATCGGCTTCTTCCCGGCATGCACCTGCGCTGTTTCTAGCAGCTGATTCTGTATTATTGTGATTCCTTTCTGAGCGCCATTTTAGGTTAGTTTTTTTGTGAACTTCTTACCGATTTTACCCAAATTTAAAATATTCTTAGAAACAAAATGTGTCTATATATGGATTCTAAAACTTCTGGAGAATAATATTACATGAAATTTTGCCGTTTTTCGTGTGTAAAAAACAAAATTCACGAATCCAGTAGAATGGGAAACTAACCCCACAATATGTTACATTGTTGCTTATGAAAAATGTCAATAATATTTTATGGAAATGCTTGTGGTGCTATAAATTGCACCAACAGCCAAAGGAATTCTCCCGATTTATCTTTCTTCAGGTTCCCTAAAGATCCTGAGAGGTAAGCAAAAACAGTTATTTGTGAAATTAAATTGCAAATTTGTGATTATCATGCTTGCATCCATACTAGTGTATTTACTCCTATTTCTTTTAATTTTAGGAGCAGAAAATGGCTTGTAAATGCTATATACAATTAATTATTTTTATATGTATATAATAAATGAAAATCCTAACGAAGCAAAGGTTTCTAAATATATAGGCCTATTTACAAATACCCCACCTGACCCTACTAATTTTGAAAATGTTTTAACACGAGGTTATGTTAGGCCTATATAATTGAATTTAACAAAATTAAACTGTCGAGAATAAAGATAACGTGTTTAATCCTTTACTTTTTAACCATTTATCGTGTTTAACAAAATGAAGAAAAAGACAAAAGTGTTTTGCTATTGCATCTGATACTGACCATATCGGGCTATATGCTTATAGAACTTTACTTTCCCCCCTAATTTCTGAACTAGTACTACTACATGCTTATTGAAATTATTAAGTTTTCTTATTTGTCAGAATTTTCAGTGTAAGTACAGTACAGTAGTAGGTCAATTAAATTCTTGAAGATTTGTCGTAGGGATGTAGCTTATATGGTGGACGGAAAACGGTCTGATACTTTATAAGATATACAATGTCATCGATCTTGAAACTACAACTTCTTTATATTACCATAAAGTCTATGATTTGGTGAGTTCACCAGTATGCCTTTCCGGTAATAATCTCGTTCTAGTAATTTTAAAAATAAGAAGAAATACAGCCATATATTCGTATCTTTCCAATGCTGGAAATGGCTGTTTGCTAGTTGCATCCTGTTGGCCGCTTGGGGTGCTAGTATCGCACGATCTGTCAAAAGGATGCATTTTCCTTTCATTAGAGCTTCGCTACTGTTATACTATACTGTGGTGTAAAATTAAATGTCTTTACTGTATGATGTGATAGATATAGTTCTTTGTTTGCATTCTTCGATATGATACTTTTCACAACAACGTCCACAAAGTTCACATATACAATGTTCGTCAGGGTCGTGAAAGGTCTTCCGTGCACATATCTTATGGTGGAAACCATGGGCCGCAAGTCTGGTCGTGACATGTCTGAGCGCGAAGTTCGTCTTCATCCAGTCCGTATACACCATGGCGTCTGTAGCAAAGAACTCTTCTGGAATAGTAGCTGCCTTCTCTCTCCTTTTGTTCATCGCGGCTTCCCATACCTTTGTTGCCTGTAGTTGGAGGTTTAGTCTGAGATCTTCTAGGTAAAACGTTTCTAGATCGATTCTTACTAACCTATATTTCTAATACCTTAAAAAGCATCGAAGTTTATTACTTTCTCCACCCATACCATAGGTAAGGTATTGCAGGCAGCGAAACTACTGTTTTCTTCCACTAAATTTGATGACGAGTTTTCAGCATGATTCCCGTACGTTTTTCTGAAATAATTTTTATTAATAACCATTTTTCCGAAAACCAAAAGCTCCGGAATCAAAATTGCCGAATTCCATTCTCCGAACACTTTATTTCCGAAAGTCAATGACTACTAATACGTTGATTCTCTGTCAATCAGTCAGGACAAAGCCGCTTATATATAGAGAGATTTTCCTACCTGATATTTCATTCTTTCATCAAAGAACAGTGATATTCATTGTTATCAATTCTGTCGTGTCCATAATGCCTTCTTTATGAAGGTGGTCCAAGTTCAGATCCTTGCCACGTCTAGTGACACTTTTTGTATGTCAAAGGAAACTTTTTTTATGAGTTTTTTGGGGTTTACTCCCATAGAGGTATTCTTAATTCGATCAACTCTTAGCTTCTTATTATCTTCGATGTATAGTCTGGGGGCCAAAGAATGAAAATAGGTGCCATTAGGTTGGGCTGAGACTTAAAACAATATTTGCAAAAACCAAGAACAGGTCAGCCTACTCCGACCGTTGCGTTGCTATTGTGACGGCCTGCGACCATCCGTTTGCCCTACCGGCACTGCAGCTCACTGTTATAGTGCACTATTAATATTAATACATCCCGACCCTTGTATCAAAGCAAAAGTACAAATTACTACAATATGAAAATTACCCTTGTACGTTCAATCCTCTCACGCAGCGGGCCTGGATTCGATTCCTGGTCGGGACAAGTTACCTAGGTGAGGTTTTTTCCGGGGTTAGGTAATGATTTCTTGTTTACGGTGGAATGTCTTAGTATGGTAAACAAACTTGCTAACTAGTTTTTCAGTTCTAAAATAGCATAAAATGTGATTTTCGTTAGTTCAATATTTAAAAATTTTCCGGGGGTGGACCCCCAACTTAAGTAACAATTTCTTATTTATCTTAGAGTACGGTAAACAATTTTTCTAACTAGTTATTCAGTTCTAAAATAGCGTAAAAAATGATTTTCATTAGTTCAATATTTTAAAAAATTTCCAGGAGTGGACCCCCGACTTGGGCAATGATTTCTTGTTTACATTGGCATGTCTTAGAGTATGGTAAACAAGCTTGCTAACTAGTTTTTCAGCTCTAAAATAGCATAAAATGTTATTTTCGTTAGTTCAATATTTAAAAATTTTCCGGGGTGGATCCCCAACTTATGTAACAATTTCTTGTTTACGTTGGCATATCTTAGAGTATAGTGAACAATTTTGCTAACTAGCGTTTCAGTGCTAAAGTAGCGTTAAATGTGATTTTCATTAGTTCAACATTTACAAATTTTCCGGGGGTGGACCCCCGACCTCCCTTTCTTGATACCCCCAAACCCCCCGTCACTTCCGACCCTCCCCGAAATTATTTTCTGGCTACCTCATTTTTGCATTTATTATATTATTATTATTATTATTATTATTATTATGTTACAAAGTGGGCCAAGAAGTTAAAGCGACAAAAAATAGATTAATTAAAAAAATTTCCCCCCCCTAGAAAATATCATATGGACGCCCTTGATTGTATGTTCGCGTTGTTTGGATGAAAACGAGCTGTAACAGCTGACTAGATATAAGCTTGAAGGAATAATTACTTCCCCTAAACTTGAAATTATAGGTTGAAGAGAAATATAGCCAAAACTAAAATAAGAGAAAGCCATCAAGAATCATGGAATAAATTCATAGCAACAATAGAACATGATATCTATGGGAGACAAAATATAGCCTGGAAAGTGATGAGACATTTAAAATCAACAGAAAGAGATACAGTAAATTTATCATGCATTCCAGAAGATGAATGGATCAAACACTACACAGAACTACTATATGATACAAATACAGAAGACCATTTAGATGAAGAATATGAAGAAAGAACGGTAGACATGATAACTTTCGATGAAATGTGGAAAGCAATACAAAAAATGAAAAATAGAAAGTCACCAGGAATAGACAATATCCCCATAGAAGTATTCAAGTATGGAGGACTGATATTGCAATTTCGGCTATTGCATTTATTGAATATATGTTGGAGAACAAAAAAAATTCCTAAAGAATGGGAAACAGCTAAAGTTATATCTATTTTTAAAAAAGGACAAAGAAATGAATGCAAAAATTATAGAGGGATAAGTCTATTGATTGTAATGTATAAAATATATGCCCGAATTATTACTGATAGGGTGAGACACATATTAGTGAAGAACAGAACGGATTTAGAACAGGTAGATCATGTATTGACAATATTTTTACAGTAAAGCAGATCATAGAAAAACGAAGGGAATTCAATCTAAAAACCCATTTGGCCTTTATTGATTTAGAAAAGGCGTTTGATAAAGTCAATCGCCCACTCCTATGGAATATATTGTATAGAAAAGGTTATCCACTACATCTAATTAAAATCGTACAAAGTCTATATATAGATACAAAAATGGCAATTGAATTAGGTGGAAAAGTTACAAAAGAAATAAAAACAAACTGCGGTTTAAAACAGGGCTGTAGTCTATCTCCAGTTTTATTTAATATTTACATAGACGAAATTCTACATGAATGGAAAAGAAAGATATATGATGGGATTAAAATGGGACCAAACAGAACATTAAATGCTCTTCTGTTTGCAGATGACCTAGTTTTACTCTTTGACCAGGAAGATAGGCTACAGAAAGCAATATTTCAGTTAAACAAAATATGCGAGAGGTACAATATGAAAATATCTAAAAATAAAACAAAAGTAATGGCATTCCAGGGAAGATTTCCAATAAGAAGTAAAATTGTACTAAATGATTACATCTTGGAACAAGTGTCACACTTCCAGTATCTAGGCTGTGATGTATCTTATGAACCAGACCGAGATATAAACACCAAAATACAAAAATTTCAGGCAGTTTGTGGAACAATTAAAAGAACCTTCAAAAACAAAGTAAGGCAAGAAACACAACTACGATTCTACTCAGCAATGGCAGTACCAGTGATACATTATGGAAGTGAAGCATGGACAGTTAAGAAGAACGATAAAAGTAAAATACAAGCAGCTGAAATGAGGTTTTTACGTTCAGTCAAGAGATGTACAAAAGAAGATCACATAAGGAACGAGAAAATTAGAGAAGAATTACAAGTACAACCATTTCTAAATCAGATAGAAAAATACAGAGAAGAATGGATGAAACATTTAGATCGCATGTCAGAGGAAAGAATACCTAGACAAGCATTAAAGTACAGACCTAAAGGACGAAGATCGATTGGACGACCAATCAAAAGATGGACTGAACAGATATGAGACCGGAACAGGCAAAAGCCTAATCCTTGAAAGAAGAAGAAGAAGAAGAAACTTGAAAGCATTTATACCCAAACATTTTATTAGAATGAAGATAAGGCAAGAAAATGTCGCATTTTATATTTTATATGAATAGTACCTGTGAAATTGTAAGGTATAGAAAAAGTCATGTGAGTGTATAAATCAGATGGTCTCTTTGCATCGATGGTCATAAACTCATAAGTCATGATAAATGAACAATGTTGATTATATAATAATAATAGCAATAATAAGAATAGTAATAATAATAGAAATAATAATAATACTAAAATAATAATAATAATAATTATTAATAATAATAATTATTATTATTATTATTATTATTATAATAAAGTGGTTGTAGTAGCATAGTGATGGTGGTGGTAGCAGTAATTTGTTCATTGGCCCCCCTTGACAAAATTTCTGCGGATGCCCATGTTCGAATCCCTGTAGGTCGAAAATTTATAGGGTAGGAATAGGTCCCAAATAGGTTGGTAGGGTGAAGGAAAGAGAAAGAGAAGAAAAGATAGAAAAAAGAATTAAAATTTTCCCAATTTTCAACGCTGCTAGTAGTTCCACCATTCACACCTAGATGTCTCTCATTGTTTAAATAGTGAATCGAGTGGGAGGTGTTCCTGGTTTTTAATAAAACAGTAGAAATATTCATTACTTTCATGAACATAATTATCATCTTCATTGTGACAAGCATTATTATTAGTCTTCATCTCAGTCATCTTTTTCATCTTTGATATAATCATCATTTTAAAATTCATGAAAGATGTTTATTGTAATCATATCACCATCAGATTCTGGATTATTGCCATTGTATGTTAATAATAATCACCAGTCATTATCACCACCTTTCCTACCTCCATATCGTGGTCATCCTAATGGCTGATCATCATCATGTATCATCTCTTGAGCACCAGAACTTGTCATTTTTCCTCATTAACCTCCTAATAATAATAATCATTATCATCCATCATTTATATAATATTCTCCTCCCCATCTTTTTTACTATCCATGATGCTTTTAGCATGCAATAAAGTAAGTGGTTTTTGTTTGTTATTACTAAAATACCATACATTTTTTTCATTTATGTATCAATCGAGCATATAATTAACATATTTTGCAAAATGGATAATAGAATAGAGATTATTTGCAAAAACGTTTCAAATAAAAACTATAACAAATTATACTAAATTTATAATACGTAATATGTAGCCTACTATCCTATAAAACAGCATACCAATGGAAGTTGTATACCATGGAGCAATACACTGTTTTATTAAACAAACAGGTTGAAATAAATTAAACTCAATTGTTTTACATCCTTGGAGGGACTAGGTCTACCATCCAACCACTACATCATTTACCATAGGCAAAGATGGCAGAATTGGAGGCATGTGGTCAGCATGCTGACAAATAAGTTGACATTTAACACCTTAATTTTCATTATTTACCAATATTATGCAGAACATGTTTCAAGACTCAGCTTGTAAGAGGTGCGTCCATAGAGTAAGTTTCCCTGAGGCTGTTTACAGAAACAAAACACAATTTCTTGGACATATATATATATTCCAACAGATACAATAATAATAGTCGTCCTTTATTTCTTTCATCCTGGCATCTTTAATAAAAGCCAGGACTTACTCGCATGGCTTTTATTAATTGCCTTTATACAAATGTTCATTTTACAATTATTATATACTAAGGACAAATTTTTCTATGCTTTGAACAGTATTCTATTATTCTATATGTCCTTTTATTAAGAAAGAAGAAAAGGAAAAATAAAATAAAAAATAATAATAATAATAATAATAATAATAAAACCTACTCTACTTGTTCCTTCTACTGGAGACCAGTAGTCGGAACTTAAACTACACTATACTATACTACACTATAAATGAAATAAAAGATATTGCTTCTAGAGCTATTTTACTAACACTACAGCTGAAGCTCACCGGTATTCATTTAAATTTACATTTCAATGTTGTTCTTCGGTGTGCTCCAGCTTCTACTCTAGTTAAATGAAAATGAAAATTTCTACTCCTACTATAATATAATTTCACATTTTACACTTTCACTTGCAAATATTGTCTATAGTCTTCCTCTTTCCTCTCCCGAAGTCTTCTCGCCGCCCCCACTCTTCTCATCTTGCTGTGGATTCCCAGAGTTCCCTCCTCCTGTTTATGGCTTCGGGTTCCGGTAGCTCTTCCACATGTGGTTGAGCTTCCGGCTCCCTAATCTCCACAGGGTTCTGAGCACTCTGTAGGCGACTGGATCTCCTGGAGGGAGTAAGAGTTTCATTGTTTTCGTCTTCGTCTTGTCTCTGTCTGTTTATTCTGTCCACTCTGTCAACCCTGAACGTCTCTGCTGCCTCCTTGGAGACAACGTCTGTCAGAGTCTCAAGTAAAGAGTATTTGTCTTTTCGCCTCAACAAGTCTGCAATCTGGAAACCCTGTACAGTTGTTCTAAGTTCTTTCACTTCTTCAGAGGCACCGGTACACTCGAACAAGACGTGCTCTGCTGACTCTGTGACTCCCTCGCAAGTTCCGCATTCATCTGTCTGTCTTCTCTTAATTTTGTGCAGGTACACTCCATACGGACCATGGCCCGTGATGAAGTGTATCATACCTTTGCTCGGTGTCACATGTCGCAGTCGCAGTCGCTCCTGGATGTTCGGGAAGTATTCTCTGGTCCTAGCTCCCGCTTCTGCCGCGGTCCATTCCTCCTGCCACTCGTGTATGAGGTGTCTCCTAATTCTGGTTTTATCCAGAGTTCGGAGACCCACAATACTCTCAATTTTATCCATTCTTTCCTTCTTCCTCCAGTACATGGCTCCCTTCCACCTGACAAGGAGGTCGAGAGGCCATATACCAGTGGCCACAAGCAGAGCGAGAGTTGGAGTTGTTCTAAATGCACCGGTGAACCTTATCAGAATTTTCCTTTGGGATCTCCTAAGCATTCTTTTAACATACACTTCATTGGCTTTATGAGCCCAAACTGCAGCCCCATACCCAACAATGGCGGCTAAGATAGCACTATGGTACGTCTTAATTGTTTGCAGATTAACTTTGAACTTCCTCATTCCAATATTGGCGAGTTTCATCATTATCTTCTCACCCTTAAGACGCACCATCTCCACATGGGGTTTGAATCTGCAGTTTTCATCCATGTATACTCCAAGGTACTTTGCCGACTTCGATCTTGAGATTACGTTGTCATTCAGTCTTATGGTGGGACGCCTCTTCAATTTGCCTTTCAAAACAACGTATGTGGTTTTATTTGCCGCAATACGCAGTTTTGCCTCACTGCACCACTCATCCACAGCCCTCAGTGCAGAGTTTGCCTGTTCTTCAAGTTCCCTCCTACTGTCGCCCTGAGCTAGGATGAGAAGATCGTCTGCGTAAGCTACACAGACGTCCCCCCTCTCCCGCAACAGGTCCAGAAGAGGTTCCATGCCGATGTCCCAGAACGTCGGTCCTAAGACCGAGCCCTGAGGACAGCCTTTTGTAATCCTTTTTTGCAGTTTGGCATTTGTTCCTTCTATATACACTCTTCGATTTTCACAGTAATCCCTGAGCGAGCCGTAAAGTGGGGCGGGGCATTCGAGGTTTCGCAATTGCTTGAAGAGATAGGGCCACCACAAGTTATCAAAGGCACCAGCAATGTCTATAAAGATGGCCATTACGTATTTACGTTCTGAGGTCCGAATTCTCTCCATTACTTCATTGATGGCATCATCAGTAGATCGTCCTTTCCTGAAGCCATACTGGCATTCATTAACCCCCTTCATGAGTCTAAGTTCATGGATTCTGCTATTCAGAAGCCGCTCTTGGATTTTCCCCAAGTTGTTAAGAAGGCAGATTGGTCTGTACGATTTTACTTCTTTCTCGTCCTTATCTTTCCCTTTGGACAGGATTATGACTTTGGCCACCTTCCAACAACTGGGTACTCGACCTTGAACTAGGCATTCATTATAGAGATCCCTTAGCCATGGGGAGACAATGTCTGCCAAATACTGAAGTATCTCTGCCTGAATACCGTCCTCACCAGGGACCTTCTTCTTTCTCATCTTCCGAATTGCCGACTCCACCTCCTCCTTCGAGAAGGGGAAGACAACAGTTTCAGTTCTATATATGTTCGTTAATTCCTCTCTGAGCTGTATATGATGCTGGGTTTCCCCTGAGCCATCAACATCTGGGAGCAAACGATCAAGCAGTAGTTGCATGGAGGTTACCCAATCCTCAGTCATGGTTCCATCTCCCTTATTTAAGGTAGCAATCATGGCAGGTGTCCTGATTTTTTCCGACATGATCTTATACGGCATCCCCCACGGATCAGTTTTTAATATATCTTCGACATATCCGGTCCAGCATTTAACTCTAAGTTCTTTAATTTTGTTATGATACTGAGACTTTAGATTTCGGTAGTTTTCAAGCTTCTGATTTCTGTCCTCAAATATCATGGATTTTTTATATATCTTCCTTGCCTTCCGCACCCGCGCGCGTAGGCGTGTGAGTGCATCGGACCAAGGTCGATATTTATCCCTTGATTGCTTGTGTTTGGGTATCGCCTTCGTCATCGCTTCAGTTATGTTCTTTGTAATACGTCTGGCAGCTTCATCTACATCATCGCCTGGTCGCACAGGAGGAGGAAGTCTAAATGAATTTCTCAAAACGTCCCAGCTTGCTTGCTTCAGGTTGAAGGGTCTTGTTGTGCACATTTGCACATTGGCCGAGACCTCAACTTTTTGAATGTCAAACATTATTAAGTTATGATCACTGGTGGTTAAGTTTTCAGTGACCCTCCAATTCCTTAAGAGCTGCACTGCTGAGTCGCTTGCTAAAGTTATATCTATGTTTTCATCCCCACCTGCTCTATTAGCGAAGGTAGGGGGATGTCCAGGTTTATTTACTACATTTAATCCTTTTGCCATTATTAGTTCTTCTAAAAGTTCTCCTTTTTCATCTCTACGTTTGCTGTGCCACCAAGGCGATTTTGCATTACAGTCTGCAACAATAATTATGGGCTTTCTACTATATACTGTACAAATGTAATCTAATTTATTTATATATTGTTCAATTCCTTCACTGTATTGAAAGTAAAGATTTGCTAAAATGAAAGAAATATTCTGAAAATTAATTTCCAATACAATACAGTGGGTGTCCGAAAATCTGGAAATTTTTACGACTTGTATTTTGTTGTTGAAAATTACTGAAGCTGCCATTGGTTTAATTCCATAGCATGCAACTCTGGAAGTTGCAGGCATTCTAGGAATTTTGTCTGCGATGCTGTATGGCTCTTGTAAGCAAAGCACGTCCAAATGCATCTCTTCTGCAACCTTCCTCACTTCCGTGAGCACGGCCGCACTCCGCATAGCATTCAGCTGTGCAATCCTCACAGTGTTACTACCTATTTATGGATGATGAGTATGAACTATACATCTCGGGAATATTTCCTTGGGATCTATCGTGGTGCGACCGTGCGCCTTTACGAAGTCCCGGTATATATCCGCGAAAGATACAGTTTCACCCCTTCTCTCGAAGGCGCTTAAAATTAACTGCTGAAGCCTATCTGGATCCGTGGGTAGGTTTACCGACTTGAGTTGTAGCCGATCAACCGCTTCCGGAATCGGAAAGGTCACCGAGCTACCCCTCGCGTGTTTCAATCGTGTCACGAATCTCAGGGCCGTAGTCAAATTCCCGATTTCCTCGAGCCTACTGCATTGCAGCATATGCTCGAAGTCCTCGTGAACCGACGTTGGATCCCCAAGGTTAGAAACAGCCTGCACAGGTTTTGTTCGATTGTCTGGACACTTGTTTAAGTTAATCGTCTCCCTTTTCACAAAGGGGACTAGTGGTCCGTTAGAATAGTCCAAGTCCTTGGTTTTCTTTGTGTTTGGTGTTATGTTTTCTAAGTTATTGTCACCAGAGTCCGTCTGTGTTGCTTTGTCTGCCACTGTTTGTATGGCAATATCCCTGGTCTCCGGAACATACACAGTCTGGGTTTCAGCGTCTCTGGTTTCTGGTTTATTGTTCCTCTGCCACCGATACAAGAAAGCCCTTATGGCATTTCGTCGTTGCCGGCTTGGAGGATTGCTATGTCTTTTGGTCTTGGGCTTAGGGTCCATAGTCCGTATTGTCAATCAATCTTTGCAAAAACATCTCGTAGGTAGGGCACTTGGTTCTATCGACACAGCGTTTTTTCCTCAACATACATGGTATACATGTCGGTGGTCCATTCTTGCCTGGGCACGAACTGCGTTCATGCCCCTGCACTCCACAATGCGTGCACACCTCAGTTCCTGCTTTGCAGTACTTTGAGATGTGCCCCAGATCACCGCATTTGTGGCAGCGGGCTACCACAAGATAGTCCTTGGTAGACAAGGACGTGAAGCCCGCGAAGATTCGTCCAGTTTTCAGTATGAGAGATCTAATTCATGGAGATACCTCCACAACATGGTGAACAGTTTGTAGGTTACGTGGTCCAGTTCGGAATTTGAATTTGAATTCGTTCTTGAAAGTGTCTTCGTCTATGTCAGGAAAGTTTTGTTGGTATATTTGTTCCAGTAATTCGTCTTCTTTAAGGCCTGTAGACACAGAGTACATGATCATCAAGGGATTCCTCTTTCGCGGAGGCTCGGCCACGATACCACTCTTTTTGAGGGCAGCATGACCTACCACGCGCTCGAGGTCCTCATGCGATTCCGTCTCTAGTATCACATGCCTCGGGGTAGTAACCATTTTTTTAATTTTAATCTTGTCTTTGACAGGATTTACGATTTTTGTAAACGTGAGAGCTACGTCTTTTGCAGTCTTACCTTTCTGAGAGATGAATAGAGTGTGTTTTGGTCGTTGTTCCGTAGGTCGTTTTGTCACTGGTCTTGTGCTGGGAGCTGGTGCGGATGTCACGACTTGACTGTATGTCGGTGTCGTTATTTGTCTAGGAGTCGTCGTCAGTATATTTAATTTTTCCTTAAGGGCTGCATTTTCGGTTATAATATCCTCGTAAATCTGTTGGAGCCTTCCCAAGCAGATACAGCAGTATTCAGCGATTATTCAACATATTTGCCATCGGAAATACTGGAACCAACTTTTGAATACCCTTGTCGTACAAGTCTGCCGCCAGGGATTTGAACCACTATGTGACAAACATCTCCTCCTCTCTGTCATTTCTTGAGGTGTAGGAAAAGATGGAAATCACTGGGAGCGAGGTATCAACAGTTTTTACTGAGATAAAAGAAGAAGGAACTACAAAATGGCAGAGAGAGTGGAACAACACAGCTAAAGGAGCCGTCTGTAAGAAGTTCATCCCGTCCGTTAGAGATAGATTAAAACTGAAACTTAATATAACACCAGAGCTCTCTGTAATAGTAACAGGACACGGCAAAAGCAAATCACATCTCCACAGAATAGGGATAATAAATGACTACACCTGCCCATGTCGGAAAGCAACTCAGACTGTGGATCATCTCCTTTATGAATGCGAAATGCAGCAACAAGCAAGAAATACTTTGAAGGAAGAAATCCGTAAAGAGGGAGGAAGATGGCCAGTTAAACACAAAGACTTTATACATAAATATACAAGACATTTCAAGGCATACATAAAAACAATAGTGTACGATAAGATATGAGAACAAAGCGAAGAAATCATTAATATGTACATAAAAGCATAAAAATTTATATATATACACATACACTTATATGTAGGGATAGTCACATTTCGTTAATCCCCAAAACACGAAATTAGTAATAGAAGTTCAAATTACAGTAATAAATTCGTTTCTCGTGTTTTTTTAGTCAAAATATGTATTTATTCATTCGCGAAATACCCGATTTTTAAGGTTTTATCCCATTTTTACGCGAAATAGGCTACGGGCAAATGTAAAAGTTCTACTTTAAATTAACTCATATTTGAATATATTGTATTTATTTTTGTTTTATTTATCCACGGAAAATATTTTAATTAAAAATGTGAGCCGTTGATGAAAACGTGAGTCGTCGGTTTGATTTGAAACGCGAAGATGTCAAGGTTAACTGAAGAAAGGACTTTAAAGGAAGAGGGTGGAGGAAGGAGTTTCTGGGATCAGGATGTCGTCGGCCGGCAGCGTGATTCACGGCCGAAACAAGTAAACAAACGGCCGGGTCTATTCTTCCAGTCTTTATATATTAGCAGAATAATAATAATAATTTAATAATGAATTAAGGCAACCTGTAAGTTACGTACTTCAACAATCTCGCGTTTAACGAAGTGGGTGTTGGAGGCTACAACCTGTAACGTCATGCTTCCCGCCGAATCCCGCGCGAAAGAGACGGAAGTAGCGATGAACATCGGTTGTTAAAACATCGATACTCACTTTCGATGTTAAAATCGGCGGTAAACATCGATGTGACGATGATATCGATGTATTTTGACGGAAACATCGATGTATATATAAAATAAAAAAGCATGGTTTCAGAAAATTAGTCAACATTCGTAAATAGACTGAAATATTTCGATGAAAACTATCGATGTTTTTGGAAATTTTGTCAATACGTCCTGAATGTCCGACTCAGTATGTATATTCATAAAAATTAATGCAAAAAAACTGTGAATATTAAAAAAAAAGTGCGTGGAACACCATGCGACAGAAATGAAACTTGTTTTAATTTTTCGATTTTTTAAATTTTGGATTATCGGATTTTTTAAATTTTGGATTGTTGGACTTTTAAATCTGTTTTTTGGACTTTTTAATTTTTTTTTATTTTCGATCTTTTAATTTTGGAATTTTAATTTCGGATTTTTTTATTTCTAAATTTTGGATTTTAAATTTTGAATTTTTTATTGTTCAATTTTGGATTTTTAAATTTTGGATCTTACATTTTATAATTTTTGAATTTTGAATTTTTTAAATTTTGGATCTTTGAATTTTTTATTTTTTGGTTTTTTTATTTTGCATTTTCAAATTTTTAATTTTGGCTTTTTAGATTTTTAAAATTTTGAATTTTTGGACTTTTTAAATTTTGGATAAGCCTAATCATTGAGTTGATTGTTTTCTGTGCAGACCGTTCCGTCACAGCTCACTAATTTTGTGATGATTTTGAGCGTAACACTAATTTCGTGACGATTTTGAGCGTAATGCAAGCTTGATTTACCCCTAAAGTGGCTAAAAAAGTTTCACTTCAAAAACATCAATGTCGGGGAGAAACATGGTGATGATGACGACGAGTGATTATTTTAACTTTATTCGTACTTGACGAATAAAATATTTTAGGATGAATTTGTGCATTTTTTAAACTGCCATAACCACAATGTAAAGTAAGGAGTTTATTTGAATTTTAAATTAAAATACAAGCACCTCAAGTAAATCAGATAAGCTGTTTCTTTTTTATTTATGTTACAGTATTTCATTAATAGTTTCTATTTCACATGAATTCAATATCAGTGTACGGAAAAAAATTCAGTTAGATATAAAAGCTGATTTTCAAGATTTATTATTTTTTTTTACCATTTTTATGACGAAATTCAATTTTTAAATAGCGAAATATATGTAGAAATTTTGCATTTTATTTGACGAAATCCTGAGTTTTTATTCACCACAAATCATCAACTCTACTTATATGTCATGTAAATAGGCTAATGTCAAGTAAATAGGTTAATATAGGGCACACCATGTAAATAGTCTAATTAAGGAAATACCATGCAGATAGGATAATTAAGTATACACCTAGTAAATAGACTCATTAAGGATATGCTATGTAAAAAAAAACATAAGTTAGGATAGCTAACATAGGACACATCATGTAAATAGATTAACTGAAGATATATAATGTAATAGAATAACTTAGGAAATAACAGGATAATTTAGGATATATCATGTAAATAGGCTAATTAAGAGTATTATGTAAATAGAGAAAATTAGGATATACTATGTAATCAGGCCAATGTAGGATATACTATGTAAATTGGTTAAATTAGGATATACAATGTGAATAAGCTATAGATTATGCATGTAATATTACTACTGTAATGGGGCATGCTGATAAAGAAACAAATAAAAAATAAAAATAAAAAAATAATAAAAAATAAAATGAAAAAAGTTGGATGTTTAAACACCTCCCAGCCGAACTTCTGCAGGAGACTTGCTAAGTAACTGGATAAGTAATGATATCATAGGTCTTTGATATCCCTTGTCATCTTAGATATCCCTTATTTTAAGTATATTTTCTTACTTTCACTGCTTTCAGTGATGTTGCAATGTGACACCTCCATTTTATGCATAGCAGCTGGTCTGAACTTTCATTAAAAAACAAGAGCCTTGAAGAGTTAAGAATCAGTTCTCACAGACAGGGCCGTGGAAAGAAAGCAAGGGCCCCAGGGACAAATTTTCCTGGGCCCCCGTCAAATATTAAATTCACTACCCAACACGTCCTTTATAATGTATGCAACAAAAAGATTATGTAATGATATTACATAATTATTAAGTGCCAGAACGGTACCGGTACTTTATGAGATTGTCTGGTAGATAGGGCTGTCTGACTGTCAGTCTGTCCGTATGTCTGTAAGCACGATAACTTAAATACGCTTTATCGGATTTTCATAAAACTTGTTTTACCATTTATAACTCCCATGGGAAGAAGCCTATTGATTTTGGACCAAATCGGTTAACTGATGCCGGGCACAGAAAAATACATTTAAATATTCTAATTAGGAACAATTTTATCTGTATGTACCCGTTTAATCTATCGAGAATTATGATTTTAAATGCCGAACGTTACTGAGGCCTATTGTTTGGTCCAAAAAGCTTTCTGCTTCTATTTTTCAAAAATAGCAATTTTTCTTCAAGAATAATCCATTTCAGATTAACTGACAGGACAATGCAGATAAAATAAACACATAAAAGATCACTTAACTTATAGCCAAACCAATTTTATTTTAGAGTAAATTTATAAAGTTAAAAATAAAACCGGGTCGGCTGCCCCTCCCTCTCGTCGGGCCTGCTCACAGAGCCACACTATAGTTGACATGGATTAATGCTGTCAATAATAATCACTGTTCAAATGTTTTGTTTAAAAACAGACCAAAATCACTACATTGCTTGGAAGCAAATTATTTTCTTGCTGCATATGTATCTCATCTTCTAATGAATGTATTTTCTTGAGTAATATTTTGTTCATTGCAGTAACGATTAGTTGAAGCCAGGAACTAAGGATTTGTGGGTTTTAAGTCTGACCACTTGCATCAACCTTCTTCTTCTAGCAAATACATCTTAAAGTGGAATCATATAATCACAGCATTTTATTTAAGTGAAGAACTACAGTTTTATCATATCAAGCACAGTTAAAATAATTGTTTCAACATAACAGGTAATTCAGAACCCAGGTCCAACTGTTTCCACCGGTTATGATTATAACTTGATTAAAAACTGTTATTAAAACCTTCACCTGAGGAAGGCCTAGAGGTCAGGCTGAAACGTAGTGACTGTTCAAAGGTAAATTTTATCCACTGTACTAAAGTTTTAATAACAGTTTTTAATCAATTTTAAAATAATTGAAAAGGTCCTCTCTTGATCAAAGCAGTATAGCAAATCAATACTATTGGAACTTGAACAGGGTGGCCAACCATCCCATATTTTAAGGTATTTTGTAAATGTCCTGCGTGGGATATCATTTGACCTGCAATTGTTTCAGTTTCTATCTGAACAAATTTTCATGTTATTGCCATCATTACAAATTATATCACAATACGCAACTGTCCTGCCATCTAGCTTTAACTAAACATAGCGTAACCGTTGCCAACAGTATGATCTTTGAAGGTGCAAAGAAACAGGTTATAGGATCTTTGGTTTAGCATTCTGGATGAAACTTCCGACTTCCAAGCTACTATTAGTCTGTGGCATGGTGTGTGTGGTCATTCTGTAACACGAAGTGCATCAACATAGACATGTTTTTTTAGGCCCCGACTTTGGAGAGGAGGTAATTTCTGCCCCTTTAGCAGATTTTTAAGGAAATTTATAAGATTTTATCATAGTATAAGACCTATGTAACTATTAAAAATCCAATTTTTGCCTCCCCAAAAAATATATTTTCTGTTAACTGGTGTTTTTCTTTAAGTTTTGTGATTTTTTAATGGATTCGGCATCAGATAGTGATGACTGTACTACTCCATCACAAAAAAAGAAAGCCATCATTTAAACCCGAAACAATATACAGGGTGTTTCACGAAGTTTTACCGCCAATAACAGAGCATGTTCCTGACGTTAATTGGAACAACTTTTCATAATAAAAGTTTTAACTATCTCAAATAATTACGAAGAATTACGAAGTAATGTAGATATTTATGAATGTCTCTGTGTGAACAGAGCTCAACATGCAACAATAACAAAGAACAGTCCTGGTAAATTACGGAACGCGACACGCGCCGTTCATACCCGTGCATCAAAGTGCTTAGACATAGAGGGAGGCATCTTTTGAAAATCTGATGGCAAACTGAGGTAAAGGGTGAAATGTATGTTAAGTTTGTGAATTAAACCCATTTTGTTTGTTACTTTCAATTTCTGTGCCGATTTATTGCTATTTTGTCACAAATGTTGAAACTTCAAACGTTTATAACAATGTAAGTACAAGTCAGATCACATTTTTTGTTCCAAATATCCTCAAGAATGCACTCAGAAAGTGGCGGTAAAACTTCGTGAAACACCCTGTATAATGAAAAAGTTTTTTTTCTCTGTTAATACTTCAGTAACAGTACTCTAGGAAGTAGCTGTCCCTGAAAATTGAGTAATGTTCCCTTTTTTTGGACTGTCCTGTCCCTCATTCCTCCCTTCAACAGTTAGTCACCCTAAACATGAACAAACTCCTATTGGATAACACAGAATATGCTACTATCATTCTTGCTAAGAGATTCTTCATGCTTGCATTCTGCACACTGCCTCAGAATGCTGCCATATCAAGGGAGGGGAGCAATGAAAGTGGCTGCAGTATTTTGTATAACAAGTTCCCTGTCGATACAATTTTTTTCCTCAGGCCATTATTGTAAGTGATTAATTCAAAAACAGGCATCATCTATAATTTCTCATGCACATGGTTCATAGTATTAAAGCAAACACTGATCACTGCTACAGCATGTGATCTGACCTTCGTAGCGGTCGCACATGTCCACCATGGTAGAAAAACATATTACACTCTGATAGCCTTACCGATAAAAGTTGCTTAATGTGTATTGAATGGATGTTTGGTTGATCACCATGCAAGTTCTATGTAACCCATGTCACTAATAATCCCTGTATAATTGCTAAGGATTACACCGGGTTTGAATGTGAAACGTCAAGAAATACGTCATGCTAAGGATGTTTCTTGCCCACAGCAGTATTATTATTATGGGCCAGTGCCATCGTCTATCCCAGCAGCATTTCACTAAGTGAATTTCAGAAAGCTTTAAGCATGAGTAAAATTAAGAAAATATTACCCGCAAACAAGGAACAATGTTAATACAGTAATTCCACAAAAGCAGCTGAGAATGTTTCATAAAAAATTACCTTAGTAATGGAAGCATAACATCAAAATTCAATCTCAGGCATCTACCAAACAACCAATTGTAACAAATATTGGCCATCTTTATTATTTACGTAAAGTTTATACAGAGGTTTTAGGCTGTGTAAAGTGTTGCTGCATTCAGTCTTTTACACAAGGATTATTAGTAAATATTTCTCCTCAGCTGCGTATATTCCATGGATTTATATAAGACTGTGAATATACACTGTCTTCTCTGCCTCCCCTGGCATTAGATTGCATGCAGAGATAAGGTCTTTCATCCAACCTCAAGGACTAACCCATTTCATTATTTTACATGCATAGACTAATGCACATTTAAAGAATTTTTAGGTTAATCATGCATATCTACTCTTATACAATTCAACGGCCCTAAATAGCGTGCTTGCTCGCTCGACCGCTTCGTGAGACATCGGGTATACTCGGCGATGTTCGTCTCTCGCATTGTAAACTTTCATGACGACTACAAAATTAGGAAAACCGTTTCTTTATTACATAAGGCCTAAGTGAAATGAACACAATGAACAAATATTCTAATTTTATTTTTACTTGCAATTTTCATACATTTTTAATAATCTACCAGTGTAAATTTCTTAAAAATCCTGGAGTCAATGAATAATGGCGGGCGAAGCCAGGGGCACCAGCAGTAAAATATTGATGGTTTAACTCTTGAAACATCGCTGATAATAATAATCCAAACAATCCATTCCTTCCCTTGAAACATTATATAATTTCTGAAAATTACACTGAATTGATCAAATAAAATTCACATCATATTCATGTCAATAAACAGTTGAGAATCAATACGTATTATGTGTTTACAGGTTCCTTTGGAACTGCATAATCAATTCTGATATAGTTTTCCCAGGGGGCGCTTTCTAATCGTAGAATGTACTCTGAAGCCGGAAGTTTAACTGTTTCATTAATATTATTAATGGCTTAGTTTATGAATGATTCGCGTGCAAGTGTTAATAAATATAATGCTTCAATAATTATTTTACTCTTAATTTTTAAATGAATTATCGTGGGCAAAGCTACGGGCACCTCCTAGTAATAGACATTATGTTCAAATTAAATGTATGTTTGAATGGTTTTTCGAAACTTAATATCCCATGTAATTTTCCCACCTACAATTTTTATTTTCCATTTTTATGCTTGCTAGTCCGCCATCGTTGGTGAGTCTGTAGCATGCCTGCCTTTCACTTTGGTGATCCGGGTTCGTTTCTTGGCCGGGATGGGGATTTTTCAGTAGTGAAAAATCCCATTCCTGGGTTCAGGACTGGGTATGTGTGTTGTCCTTAGGTTTAAGGGTTAGGTAGGGGACTGGTGCACCCCGGAAACAAATCTGCTGAGAATATCCCCTTAACAGATCACCAGGGGTTGCTCGCGATCTGGTGGAACATCGATCCATCCATCTATGCTTGCTAATGAATCGAGCTTCACTTTCATCAGTCCCATAACATGTGCAAAAAGCTGTGTGGTAGGGGCAAGGAATTTGATCATGTTAGTTTTGCCCATGGGAAAATGAGTTTAGTGGTAAAGAACAAACTTGTCAGGATCAAAAACACAATCTTAAACCATGGATTCTTTTGTTCAGGAAAGAAGGTTCTTTGCTTTTGAATCTGACCTGACACTATCACAAATATGTTCATTGAAGTTTGCACCCATAACTTCATGTGATGTAAACAGATAATAAAATTCTCTGGGTACAAACATAATTATAACTAGGGGCAGATTTCTATGACTTGTCATATTTCCCCTTTGCATTATTTCAGGTTTCCGACTAATTTAAACCCGATTCCAAGCATCCTGGTGAAAATGGAATGGCGTTTATTGTGCTTATAACTGCATATTTAGGAAATTTTCAACTATTGTAGCATATTTAATATGAATATGCATATTTAGGTCATATTCTTGGCAGATTTGTGTGCATATTAATGAAATGTTGAAGTTTCATATCATATTTTGTAAATTTTGCATTATAATGGTACTTTTTGAGAACTGACAGATATTTTAAATAATTAACACTATATTTTAATAAAATGAATTGTAATGAAACTTTAAAAAATACACACATTGTGTAAGTGGTAAAGTCATATTTTAAATTTTATTGGTCATATTTTAATGTTTTTTAGGTCATATTTTAATGTTTTTTAGGTCATAAATGCATTCATATATCCTATTTTTTAGGTCATAGAAATCCCCCTAGTTATAACATATTGACTGACAAGCGCAGGAACCTCAAGGAACGTAATTTAGAAATGTTGTTGGTTTTAGCGGACCATAAAAAAGTGAAGTGAAATAAGGAATTTGGAACAAAAAATAATGCACACTTTAGTGTATTTTTCTCTCGATAGTGTATGTATTATGGTTAGATAAGGCATGACTGTATGCATGTTTTGTAGTTTTATAGTGCATGAAAGTCTTGTTTCTACTCATGACAGATAAAAGTAATACAATAAATAACTGAAAACAATTGAAACTCCATTTCCTGTACTATGAAAACATTACTGTATATCATAGGTGTACCGAGGGGGAGGTTTTGGGGATTTGAACCCCCCCCCCCCCCCCATTGATTAAAAAAAGGAAAATTGTATAATTTTTTTAAGTCTGCCCATAAATTACTTAATACAAGTATAAAGCGTGGGAAGCTTAAAACTCGTTATTTTGCATCTTAATTTTTAAAATTTTCCGGGGGAGGATGTTATAGCCCCCCCATATGGTCGGCCTGGTTACGCCTATGCTGTATATTGCTAGAAGTACTTTAGATACAAAATAATAATTTTGCAATCAAAATACATTAGCTTCACTTGTGGCTTTATTCAAACACTCTGTCTATGACAGCTGTGAATCTTTCATTAAATCGTGCCTTAGTCCTTATTTCAGCACAAAGAACTTCTGATTCCTTTGCAGCAAGTTTCAATAGCAACACTAGGCACACTTCAATAGTATTTATGATCTCTTTATCTTCCTCTTTTGCAGGTCCTTCTGTAGTATCATATAGCAACCGAAACAACATCTGCAGTATAGTTTCAGCATGATGAGGGACTGTGGGCCAGCAGCAGCGAAGAAACACTTCAACAGCCTGGAAATCATGTAAGTGCATTAGTAGTGTTAATATCACGTGGAAAAATACCTCAACTTGACATGCTATTGTGTACATATATGGGGCAAAGGGTGTGAAGGTTTTAGTATCTGATATCTGGTTTCCTATATCCCCTATGTTGGGGCGAATGGCATCCATGGGGAGGTTTCTGTGTGAATTTTGTTATGCTTATTTTCCGAGAGAGGGCAGAGAGGCAGGTGGTAAGCCCATTGCCTCTCAACCCCCTTCTGGAAACTAAGGTATTACTTGGATGTGAAAAGGCCGTGAAATTTTGTCCAGAGGCTCTAATTTAGGCTTGGAATTCTTTTACATGTAGTAAATCTACGACATGGGCCCCCAGCTTAAAGTTCCTCCCGGAGGACTCTCTGCCGATGATTTTTACGTCCTGAAAAATCCATCGACAACAACCTCCGGATCTAGAGGCGGGTGCGCTACCTCTAGACCACCACAGCCAACAGAGGTTTCAGAACCTATAACTAATTTAATTATGCTTATTTTCCAAGAGAGGGCAGAGGGCTGGTGGTAAGCCCATTGCCTCAAAAAAGTTTGAGAGGAAACTACACAAGATACATAATGTTGATATAAGTGTACAAAAATAGCCTAAATTTTGTATTTAATAATCCATCTACAGTAATAACGGAAAGGGTTAGTCTGTTTGTATGTGTGTGATGCCCAGCCAAATCTATGGCATGGCATGCAGAGATCTGAATTATTTAACATAGGTGCACCTCAAATCCGGATTTTTAATTTTTGCTTTTATTCGTGAGTTATGAGTGAAAAAATTTGTGGAAACCGTGATTCTTAGCAATAGGATGCACAAAATTGTTAAGGGCTTCAATTTTGTTAGCCTCTTCAGCTTGATTCTTTTATATAGCCCACTCTACTTCATTCATTTCTTTATAATGTTCTCTATAACAACAAAAGAATTGTTTATGTATATGCAATGCCCAGCCAGATCTATAGCATGGAAATATAGGTGAATGAAATGGAGAATCATGCAAGCAGGCCTATGCAGAATTAAAGTGATAGCATTCAACTTGTATTTTTGCAATATCCTGTCGTATTTATTCAACATTAAAATTTAAGGGATTATTTCCAAAAGTGACTTTTCTCCATGAACTTAAAATGTTCTCAAAGGAGGAATTTAAACTAACTCATTGTAATTTTAAGATAGGAACTACATTTTTAGTAGACACCTTTGTTATATCCAGTGCTTTTTTTGTGACGGAACGCAACGGTACACAGTACCTGCACCTTTTTTCCTTGAAAAAAATTGGATATTACCCGGAATGACTAAATTCATAACACTACTAACTCTTACCTGTACAGCATATCTTGTCTCTTGCCTTTCAGAAAATCTTGCCACCTCAAGGTATCTAGCTAACACACGAAGCAAATGGCTGTTCCAACGACACAAGGCAAGCCCAGTTGCTTCCATCACTCGTGGCAGAGATTTTATGTACGCTAATCTCAAATCAAGTTTATCTTCTACTTCCATGTACATCAGCAATTTCTCTATCACTTCATCGTATTTACTCCACTGCAACAGAAATTAATATCTTGCACTTCCTCCAAAAACTCTTGTCAACAAGTGTGCTGAATAACTTACTGAACTTATTTTGTAAGTGAAATTCCCCTATATATTGATATTTTGATTATCCCATCAACTGCACAAACTATATAGATATACTCTATTGATTTTTTGGTAGTTTATTTTTGCACATCCATTCACTACTATCATACTTACAAATAAGGCGATATATCTCCAATATAATGTAAGATAAAATAATGTCTGTAAATTTTGATATGGAAATTTTTATCTCTGAAATTGAAACTGGAACACACTCTGAAAATGATTAATATTAATCCTGCAAACACTGAAGTGTTCTATTTTTAATTTAAGAACTTTTGAAAATTTAATATTTTTGTTTCTCAAGAATCGAATTACATGGCTTATTGGTGGCCATATTCAATCAATATGATAAATATGGTTTTATGCAGTGGTGTAGTCGGGGGTATACATAAATTTCACAATTGAATACAGTCTTGTTAATAGGTGGCATTGGATTTACACAGAAACACACACTCAAATATTATTAGATTAGTTCAATTTTGAATTTGTTTCACTCAAAGATAAAAAACCTTTTAACTAAAATTTTTCTTTTAAAATAAGTTACCATATTGCAAAGAAAATGATGTTTAATAGGATACATAAGTTATTGATTTCCCAGAGAAAATCAAGATAAAATAACCTTAGTCACAAGAATGAGATACAGACTGATTTAAAGTGGACAAACAGGTGTACTACATGATATGATACTCATTCCTATGGTAGTCAGGGCTGCCCAAACTCAATGCTTGCAATTACTTCCATATTCTCTTATTGTTTTAGTACAAGTTTGGTCCTGTTTTCAGGAACACTAATCACAGCTAGCTTTTGGTATATGAGGTTCCCACAGGATGTAAATTCTGTCAGTGAAATTTCACAGTAACTTACGATATGAGCTCATTAATAGTTCTCTTTTAAGAAGTGGACATCAACTTGCAAGAAAGATTCCACTACGAGTCAGACATGACTCACTTTGATGCATGCTGTGATTCCTTTTAACACACCTAATATATACTGGTACTGTATATAAATTTTTGTCTCTAGTTGTACTTCTGCGTGAATTAGGCAAAATACTCCTTATTACCTACCTTCCAATTAATACATTAGCAGAGCAAAGGAGTTTGAAAATTATAGATATGAAGTTATGTCAGGACAAGTGTTAACAAAATGAAAAAGATATGTTGAGAAATGTTAATAGACATGCAAAAAACACTGGAGACATTTGCCCCCTTAAAGGATTCGAATGGCTAAAGACAATGATGCAAACAATCTGCTCCATGTGTGATTTTGTCTTCTAGAATCTCCTATAAACTTTACCTCATAGCTTGTGTCCTCCTTGATATAGCCCCCCTCCACCTTCCCCAGGACTACAAGAAGGCAAGCTATGAGAGGCTCGATCACACTGGGTTCTCGCTGATGCAGGATTGGTTCCAAAGACTTGTAAATAACCTCTCCATGACCATGCCAACTCAGTTCTGTTCTTGTCTGTAACATTCCAAAGACTATGGTCAGCTAATATCATGTAAAAATAAATAATGCATCTACACTAGGGTTACCATCCATCTTGGATTGTCCTGAGTAATCCCAGGACACAAATAGGCTTACCAATGTAAAATATATCAGAGGACACAAATAGGCTTCAAGTACTCACCATGATAAAATATTTTTTTAAAGGCTGAGGTGACTGGATAATATCCAAAATGCTGTAATGGATGTGACCATATACATACATAACTTTTGGCAGTAACAATAAAACTCTGCGACTTAAGCCTACACATTCATCCCTATTGTAGTTAAGATATTAAAGTTCCTTCTTACAAAGTATGGTATTGTATTATTAAAATAATGAGAAACTGAAGTATTTGTAATGGGTATGACAGCATTTTTGTTATGGACATGATGTAAAATTTATTACAGAGTTGCGACTATATTTTCTATAGAAAAATATTTTGTCAATATGTTAATAGAGAAAAAGCATTTAACACGAGTACTTTATTCTCATGCTGTTGGAAATTTACAGTTTAACAGATTTTTAATTTTCAACCTCTATGTCCACTTTTTCATGGACTGACCCATACTGCAACATCTCTCACTTACAGTTTTCAGTGCTTAAAAAATATAGCCTAACATCAATACTCGTATGGATGTATTTGAGACTAACTTGTAGCGTAGTTACTAAAATTGGGAATAATACAGAAGTGGAACAAGTATATTGCTAATTTAAAAAGTTTAATTATGCAACAACCATGCATGATTAAGGAATCTCTTCTACAATCCTCTGAACCCCTCCCCCAAGATCTTCTGGGGAAATTACTTCTTCAAAGTATGTAGTTTTTCCAGACTGACTTGGTATATAATTATGGAAGTTTAATTAAATAATTTGTAACACATGGTAGATTTATCAACCCTCGATACTCCCTTGAGTATTCTGTAAATTATGATTTTTTTTCATACTCACGACATTGTCTGTAATGTGTTCAAGACATCTGATTCCACATATTCTGTTCTCCAATACGAAGTCATCTAAAATAAGCAGTGCAGTAGGCACAACATTACTTAGATGTGCACCCAAGTTTGGAGACTGAAAGAAGAAAGAAAATATATAAATGTGTGATGAGGTTAAGATGGTTATTTGCCACCCACTAACCCATTCCCATGGTGATGACCACAGCAAGCTTGTCCGTGCCAGCATTGCAGCACTGTTATATAAGTTATAAATTTTCAACACATAGTCTAAATAGCCTATTACATAATACTAAATAATGCATAATACTATCCACCTGGTTAAGCAAGCGGAGCAAAGGCGATAACCTTACGGGAGTGTAAACGCATTGTACGTTGAAATCAATAAGACTTGATTCATGTAATATGACCACTTTACAAAGTTCTTTCCACATTACAGTAATATAATTTCTTTATTATTGCACAAAATCACATAATTTGAGGCTGTGATGAGGAATGCCAATAAAATGTATTTCACATTTCATGTACTAAACTCTAAACTTAAATAGGCCTAGATGAATTTTACCTTCACCACTCAGCAGTGACTCGTGGCATAGTGTTAACATTCTATAGTGTCAACAGCTATGGTGCTGGTGGTCCTGGGTTTGTATACTGGTTGATGCATAAAACTTATGAATTTAGATATAGGTCCCAAATAGGTAGGTAGGGTGAAGAGAAGGTGACAGAAAGGAGGAGGAAGAGGAGAAAGGAGAAATAAATAATTTTTTCCCCTTTCACCTTTTGCATAATAGATGAGCGTTGCTAGTAGTTCAAATGTCGCTGCTAGATGTCTCCTAGGCAGATCCCATTAATGAGTAGAAGTGGGGAGCTAGGGTGTAGCAGATTCTTACATTTTCCCAGATGATTTTTCGCTTCACACCTCAATGAACCCTTATGGCTTCTGGCTATGAAGCCAGAGATCAGAGTAAAATTGTAGGTTACGAATAGGGCCAGATAGATAAGTAGGGTCAATAATGAGTGTGAGAAAGGGAGTAACGAGAAAGAGGAAGGGAAGTGAACTTTTTGCTGCCAAATGGTGTTGTTTATGTTTTACAAATTGTCACTAGATTAAACATTGCAGTCCTGTTAGCAAGTTGTAGGGGTGAAACTTATGGGGTGGCAAACTTTTGGTGGACAATGTATTGCACAGTTTTTGCATACTTACCTTCACTTGAAACAGCAACCACTCATAGCAGGATACTGCAGCAGGGTACGTTTTCCAGGTGTCTCTGAGCAATTTGGGGCGCAAAGACAACAGAGCAGCTGGAAAGAGATCTAAAACTACATGTGAGATAGTTTCACTTCGCCATAGCTTGGTTAAAATAAGTGTCAGTTCTTTACATAGCTTTAACGTACTGGGTGAGGTCCATTTGTTCTGACAGGCATGCTCGCCACAAAGAATAATGACATTTATCGCAATTTGTTTGTTTACAGTTTTCAGTGCACTGAAAATGATTATAAGGTTCTGAAGTCTTCGTTCTATGTCTGGTAAAACTGTTTCGAAGTCCGAAGCTTCACACGGTCTCTCAACGCCCGCTTTAAATACTGTTATGCAAGTTTCTTGCACTGCACGTTGTATTTTTTGCAAATCTGACTCGCTAATTTCTTCAGGATTAGTCTTGATTAATTCCACTATATTTAACAGTGTTTCGCACATTTCTGCTACTTAAATAGAAGACACTGACTCGTTTAACCTCGGCCAAACATAACCTTAGCAACTTTCGCTTCACTCCACTCCTCCATTAGTTTCGTGATTTGTAAACAACAGTGTTGCCAACACTTATTACAGGATGCCAATCAAAATGAAATATCTCTACACAAAAAAAATGTCTCTTGGTATTTTTCAGATTTAACTTTGAAGGATTATTACCCAACAGGGAAAAAAGTGTTTTCAGAATTATACCCTACTGTGCACTGTATTATGCATTTTCTTGTGCACTTATTGCACCATAGAATATTTTGTTTTCTTATTTCTAAAATATTAAAATTTTGTTACTTTTCATGAAACCTTTTTAGATACCAGTATTTATTTTTGAAAAAGTATAATGATTTTGATGAAAAATTTAATTTGGAAATTTCTAACTTTGCTTTATGAAACCAGTGGCGTAATTTATACCCCTGCAGAACCTGCAACATGGGTGAGTCGAGGGTTAAAAGAGGCCCAAACATTAAGGAGAATTTTCGGGTATTTTGATTGGCGTGTCTAAATCTTGTATCCGCATCTGACATCAAGCTTGCCAGACGTATGCATTGCATTTCTTTTATTCCTCACACTTTTTGTTACTGTGTCTACAGCTGACAGATCCTTTTTTAAGTTGAAATAAATTAAGAACTATTTAAGAAGTGACTTATCATGAGTCAACAAAGGCTTAGTGCACTCACTAAATCTGAAAAGCAGTGGCATGCATTCATCCCCAGCAAGGGCCGGGTTAGTAATTTCTAAACACTTGTCTTGTTTGAAAACCTTATGCTTTACTATTTTGATGTAATTTTGATTTCCCGTGCAGCAACCTCAGCTATAGCTGACTTGACGCACACACGCTGACAGTTGCTGTCAGTAGCATTTTGATAAGGGGGTAGAGTGAGATGAGGCGCATCTTCAATCAAGGCTAAATCCAAGTATTGTATATAATAAAGGTTGCTTCGTTCCCATAAGAGCTGTGGGGAGAGTCCTACACTGCCGTGTGATGTCATCCGCAGCCCTGCGCAATGATTAAGCAGATACAATGGTAATGATGGGAACATATAACACAAATATACTTGAAAAGTTAGCACAGTAAAGTTGTAGACAGAGTTAAAATTAGAATTTTTAACACTTTTCTTTTTAAAATCAACAGTTATCAAGATGCATACTATTGGAAAATATGAAAATAATTTTATTCCTTTGTTTATGAGGTTCTAATAGGAAGAAAGCAACTATTAATTATTATGAATATATATAATATGCGACGGATCTCTTTATATTAGGCCAAGATTATTCACATTATGTATCTCATCACTCGAAAAATTCATTAATTTGCACAACTTTTGGTTGTGCTATGCACCTCTACTAGGAAAAACATTTTCCGGTGCCCTACACTCGATGTGGAAATCTGATGGTGCCAAAGAGAAGGGTATTGCTGAGTGCAGGTGTTTTGCTTCAACACAATAACACCTGTCTTCTTGCTGAAACCATGAAAACCATCAATGACATGCTTCAAGTGCCTCCCACATTCGCAAGATTTGGCACCATCAGATTTTCACATCTTTGGATGAATTACAGAGGTACATTTTAGTGGTGATACCAGCTTTGACGATACCAATTGCATATCCATGCCTAAAGGTAAATAAATTATTATTATTATTATTATTATTATTATTATTATTATTATTATTATTATTATTATTATTATTATTATTATTATTATAAAATATTAACACACTCGAGGTTGCTTTTGAATAGGTCTAGTGTTATAAGATGATGTTAGTTAAATTCTGCAACTTTGAAATTATTGGTGATAGCTAAATATTTGGGTCTACGAATGTAGTTTTACCTTTTCTTTCTCTTTCCATCTCTTATTCTCAATATTGCTTCCTTTCTTTTTTTTAAAATGAAAAATCATTCAAGCTTTTCTAGGATTAGGGCATACTAATGAGAGATCCATTTTGATAACATGACTAATTAATTCATAATTCGGATGATGTGTTTCCTGTAACCCTGTTAACATCAACCCTAAGATAATGCTGAATGGTCATAGACAGCGACGTCAGATTATTTTGTTTCCACTGAAGCATTCTTAGTCTTACAGCAAAGTAATGTTCATGTGACAGTTTAAATTTTGTTCTTTATGAGCAAATTTTTGGTGTCCTTTCATTGTTTTACCTCCCTTTCTCTTTCATTTCTCGCCCGATGATTGAGATTTTGCCCTTTTCAAATAACATTCTTTTGTTTAAAAAAAGTCAATTATCATATGAATTATTGTATTCCTATCAATAATTATTAAACAGTTATTTTAATGTTACATTTAATGATGTAGAAACATAATTTTTTAGTGCCAAACTGAAATTCTTCTTGCACTTACTATTGAACTCAAAGTCTGTAGCCTTAATCATACCAAATATTCTAAAGCAAAACAAATCAGAATTTTGTCTATGTGAAGTAAACCATGTTTCCAGTAAATAAATGTAATAAATAAATAATTTTAAGATTTTAATGAGGCTCTCTAAAGTTCAGTTTCCTCCACTTAAATTTTGCCCAAATTTATAATTTTTAAAATGTCTTTTGTGTCAATTTTGTTGCTGGCCTTTAGCACCTGTGAGGCGGGGGGGGGGGAGGGAGGTAGGAAGTGGCAGAGGGAGCTCCACAGGTCTAGTCAATACTCAGCTTATGAAAATAATTATTAACAACAATTTTGTAAACACATCACTTTTTATTCTCTACATATAATTGTGTTAGCTTTCGGGTATGTTTAGCATTTAAATCGATTGTTTACATCGTTTTGCCGCAACTAATTTACCAATATTGGGTAAAATCGACTTGGCAGTGCAAATCCTAAATCCAGCTTCTCCCTCAAAGGCAGCATCCGACACAGAAGTCCTGGTTTCACTTGTATTTAAATTCATAATTAAAAACATTTATTTGCATGCATAAGTTCTACTGAACATTAATGTAAATTTTAGGGCAATGAAGTTTGGCAAATAAATTTTAAGGCTATGAGCATGAAGTTTTGGAAATTCCTGTGGATGAACACCTTTGAAAAATTAAAGTAAATTACTATTGTAGTGGTAATACCTGTCATTTAGTATTGCTTCACATTGTAGTTTTATCAGTACTGTTTGTAAATGTGGTGGTGATTTTTCAGGAGGCTCTGAAAATGGTGTCATAGATTTTTTTTCAAGTTGAGGTGCCATATCGTTAATTTCTTTGAATCGGGCATTGAATTTATCATGCAAATTCTGTAACGATGTCTGGTACTCTCCAAGATTTCGTAAGTAGAGAGATTTAATGATTTTATTGAAGAAAAATGTCAAAATTTCTGGCTGCAAGCTGTTTTTTTTTTTAAATAACAAACTTTGCATTTTGAAAACCTTAATTCTACTACCCATAGTGTTAATGAACTTGTTACTCCCTTGCAAAGAAATATTTAAATTATTTATATAAGACGTTATATCTGCCAAAAGAGTGAGGTCAGCTACACATTGTACTAGAATGCACACAATTTCAGTCGCACGGCCGCTACGTGGGGATGGAGGAACATGAGGGCACTGGTGCTGTAGAGTTCTGTGCTGGTGCACCCAGAGCCAAGTGCTTGAGCTGGAAAGGCCTGGTTTAGTAGGAGCATAGGCCTATCAATTTGTGCGCGTTTTGTGGTGCCAGATTCATTCTAGATTAGTGGCAGTTGGGTTAGGAGCAGAGATATTAGTGTTTGTGATAGATGATGTTAGGTTAGGAACAGTGTTATTACTTTAGCAGTAGTATATTGAATTGCATACATCTCTTTATGTGATATATTTAATCTCGCACACATTTTGTTATATTGATTACAATTCCTCGTTAGGCAAAGTCACACTTGCAACGTCCAATCATGCACTTTTTTCCAATCTGTACAATAAATATGGCGGAAATATCACTACCTTTCTCCACTTCATGCTGTAAAAGAAAGTGTACTAATTAGGGCAGGTGAGTTGGATTAAATATGGGGAAGTTGATATTGGAATTTACCTAAATTTTAAATAAAGACCTATTGTATTTGGGCTTGAAATGTTACACTATCATTGCAATATACACTTCATTACACATAGAAAAAGTGACTAGTGAAAATTGCACGGATGCATCTTTTTAACTTTAAAGGTCCAACATAAAAGTTGCTATATACATGTAGCACCTCATTCTTGTCTTTATAAAAAATTATACAATTTATGCTTATGGTTTCTCAGTTTTATAATTAGCTGTTTTGTACCGAAATTAAACATTGCTCATATTACTTCTTCTGCCCGTACCATAGTAAGGCTTACTATAGGTGGAGGAAGTATTGTGTTCAAACCCGAAAGCTGAAGTCGAGTTTTAACATACAATATATTTTGAGTTTATATTGAATCCAAAGAAACGATTTTCAGATACACATCTATGTGTCTGTGTCTGTGAACAGACTTTAGACTTTCTCTTGCTTTTAATGCAACCTTACCGGTACGTCAAGAAAATTTAGTTTGTCACAATTTTCTTGATAATGGCTCTGATGATTTTGTTTAAAATTTTGGACATGAGGTGGCTTGTAGGCTACTAAGAACTACAACTTTCATTTGAAAATTTTTATAAAAAATTACCTGAAGGGCAGTTATAAGCCACCCACTTTTTGTAGAAAATCTTTTGTGATGAACAATCAAACTTTACATCAGGACTCTTATTCTATATCACATATCAGAATGTTGTATTGCCCATTCTTACAGAAAAGAAGGTTACGTTACATAAGATTTTATTTGGGTTGTGTACAGGGGAGTCACCATGAATAGGCCTATTATTAAGGGGGGCAAACTCAACATAATTCAAAACACTATTGTTATTATACAATAGTCTATAAAATTAAGAATGAAATTACTATTATGAACAATAATTGTGATATTATGTCAGTAAATTAAACAATTGTACTGTGAGTTAAATTCGCAATGAGATTACCGTAATCCAAATTCAAGTGATAAGTTATGAGACAGGTATCAGTATTTATTATTATCAATTGAAAGTCAATTTCAAATAATGAAATACACTAATATTCACATAGTTTCCCGATCCCTAGTTTTCAACGCCAACTGAATTTGACGAGGCTGCAAAGTTTTTAAATTAACAGATTAGGCCTATGTTCTTTTGAGCAACAGCCTTAGTGAAAGATCATTATAAATACAATGATGCAGTTGGTCTATAATTGTATTCTTGCTAAACTCAGTATAAAATGTTTATATTTTTTATTCTCTCTGCAACAATTGAGGCCGTCAACGTAAAAAGGGCACATAGAGCTATGGGCCCTTTTTATGCAGAATACATAGATTTGTTTGCCATTTTCTCTAGTCAATAATGGTGAAAGAATCAGCGAGATATGTTGAAAATTGAGGTTGTTACAACTGTTTAAAGATAGCTGTATATACAGGTGTGTTAAGAGAAAGTATCACAAGAGGAACAGTTGGAATTGTTTCACTCATTTTATAGTGGTCAACCAAAAAGCCTAGGATTCCTTCTTAGCAAGGTGTATGGAATTTCTCCCTCAGGTCAAGAAAAAAATACTCAACCCCAAGAAACCAAGAGAACACACTTGGTCAAACAATGTAGCTGTGGGAGCAAATAAAAGGCATGTATTTTGATCTTATTTCAAGTATCTGTAAAACGCCTCCGTGTAATTTAAAATAAGTTTTTACTAAATGAGTCTTTTGAAGAGAAAAGAGGCTCTCACCCTAACCGATCAAGGAATGGGTCTAGCGACGTAATCACTTTAATGGGTGAACATCTAAGTACAATACCACATGAAGAAAGTCACTACTGCAGAGAAAGAAGTAATGTAATGTACTTCGACAATCCCATGCTAAATATTAAAAAATTGTATGAAATCTTTAAAATATTTTTTCAAGAAAAAACTGGTAGGTATTTGGAAATGAAGTACAAAACTTATTTTGAGCAGACTACTATAAAGCAAAATTTCAGTACTCTGTGCACAAGCCTAAAACTGATATGTAGCCACTTTATTTTTTCATATTAAAGTTGGATTAAGTTTAACTTAACACTCCATTTAAGTCTGACTTGGTGAATTTTATCACCAAAAATTCTGTCTGTGTAAAAAGGGCTCATAATGTTGATTTCAAATTTTTAATTTATTTAATTTGTGAGCTATACAAGTCATTTTAAATGAGTTGTTTTCATACCTGGATTAAATATTCTAAATAATAACAAACAGTACAGTATGAAAAATACAAAAACACCAAAGAAAAACCAAGACAAATATTTCATTTCCTTTTTTCTCAAAAATGGGTTTTCACCTATGTGCCCTTTTTACGTCGACTGCCTCAATTATAGGTTGAAAGAGACAAAGAAAAGACCTATTAAAAAATTAATTAGGTCATACAGCATTCCAGAGGGGGGCATTTGGTCTAACGAAGTTGTTTAAAATCCTACATAAATTCCATACCATGCATAATAATTATATTATAATATCATGTGGTATATTATGTATTATAATATAGTACCCTAAGAGCCAACACTTTTAATTGGGTGGAAAAAGTTAAATGTTTTACATCAGATTTTTTTATATTAAAATCTATGTCCTCAATGACCCCCATACTCATTTTTTTTACAGAATTAAAAAAGAACACTCACTTTACTAAAATCAAAGTAAGCCTACTATGAACAGTAATGAGATTTTGACTGACTTACACCAGCGTTAAACTAAACAGCTGAGGATAATGAGAATCATCAATTATGCGATGCCCTCAGCATCCATTATAAACTACTAATCTACTACATTATCAAAATACTGTGCATAGAATAGATAGGCCTAATGAGGTATTACTTGCTGGACATAGTTCAATTTGTTTGTTTTGCTGCTAACACCACTTTCATCCTCATGGTCAATTTGTAATTTTAAATTCAATCTATTTGAGTTCATGGTGAAATGCAAAATTTCTGGCCTCGTTTTCTCACAGCCTATTAGAAAGGATTACAAGGATTATTTTTCACAGTAATTCTAGGATTTTACTTTACCATTGTACAAGCATACGAGTACATTGAAGCCCCTTTCACATTTGCAGATTCTTAATTTAATTAACTTAATTTAAAAGAAAGATGATGCATAATAAATTATACAAATATCACTTTCAGAGAGCATTTAAAATGCATATCAAAAGATGGCACTTCATTTTTAAAACATTGCTCACAGTAAATTTTATGCTCTAGGCTCGAATCTAACCCAGAAACTCTTTTTTGTGATTATGATGCCTGAGAAGTCAGCATCTATGCTAGGAGGCTTCGTGCCAGGGGCACATTGCATGGTGAAATTCTGTAAGATGGCCGTCAGCATCAGGAACATGTTTTGCCTCGCGAATGTCTCCCCAGCACATATCCTCTTTCCTGCAACAAAGCCACAAGGCTCTCATAAGTTTATGATTGATAATAATTCAAAAATTTTAGTAGATTTTTTCCCCCCCTACATTTCCCCATGCTTGGAAACTACAACTCTTATGGAGAATCTGCATGGTGTAGCCAGATATGCCTATTTTCAGAATATGATCAAAATGAAATAGGAACATGCATTTCTATATGAAATGTTATGAAGAATATGATGGTAGACACGAAAATCTTATACTTTCTTTGATTTTGATTTTCTGATTGATTTTTAAACAATTAATTTTTTCAAAACAATATTATTTTTTTAAATAATGAGCAAATTTTTTGAATCATCATTGTCTATAAAGGCAAACGAATAACTGAGATATTTTTCGTCGCAATTATTTACATTTTTGTACGTTTTAATATTCGGAATGAAAAATATGTTTAAATTTTCGTTTAAACAAGAATTTCAAAATTTTTATTATTTAAACAAAAATCAACGATAGTATAATATTTTTGTGTCTACCATCATATCCTCCATAAAATTTCATACAGAAATGAATATTCCTATTTCACTTTTTTCATATTCTGAAAATAGACAAATCTGGCAACATAGCGCTTGATTCTCCCATATGAATAGAATGGGACATAAGAGCCCATTGTGCCTTCACGATACGAAAACCAGTATAGTTAATCATTTTATCATTTTCGATCACTTGCTGCTAAATATTTTTAAAAATGTATATCTGCTTACATTTTATTATACATTTAAAATTTGCAATTTTACACGGCACTCCCGAGTAAGCTACTGCTTGTGGCCGGGAGTGTAGTTAACAATAGTACATTATGAAACGAGCCTATAATGACATTTATTAAAACACGAGTATGTTGTTTATGGAACGATCGAGTCTTGAGTCTTCAGTCCCTGTATAAACATTGGAAGCCTGGTAATAAGCGTATATTTTCGTATGGTCGAACAAAAACATATTTAAGCATTTATTTAAAAATCTGTATTATAACATTTTAAAATCAAATTCAATATTCTATTTTTTAACATTTATTTGACGAGTTAATGGAGTATCTTATGAATCTGTAATAACATTCTCTTAATTGCTATAATTGAATACCTTTGGGTCATGACTTCTGACATCGCATCCGGCTATTACTCAAGGTCACGAAATATTATATTTTAATTATCCTTAAATCTGATAATGCGATATAATCAGAGCCATTTTTTTTAAGGTTCGAAAAAATGTCGTATTTGTAGTAGAAATTTGATAGAATTTGGTACAGAATATAGCAGAAATTTCGTGAAGAAATTCGTGGTAACGTTTAATGCCGTACGCTTCTTATACTACCAGTATTGTTTTAAAACAATTTTATTTAATTTATGTATTAAAAAGTTTAGTGTAAAACAAAACTGCGTAGCTAATACTTTAGGAAATTAAAAAAGAAAGTATTTCTAACAGAATGTTCCAAAAGCTCAGGAAACCCTGCCATCTGTCATGGATGGTCCTGGAGGTCGTAAAATAGAATAATACACAGTCTATACTTCCGGGTTAATATACCTTTCCAAATGGCCAACGTCCTCAAAACGAATAAACTTTTTGTAAATGTCATTTTTTGTTTTTATCGTAAAACTGAAGAATTTCGCAGAAATGGTCAATTATCGCGAAAATTCGCGACAAAATTACAACCATAAATCAGTCACATTTGTGATAAATCAAGCATGTACTTCTTGCTGCATCACTCTGTTAGATTTATCGTTTATCGTTAATAACAAACAAAAACTGCGGCCCTAGACATAGCCTGAAATAAGTACTGTACAACATCAAAAACTCTTAGAAGAGGAGGAATATCACTTGTTACTTACTACTCGAGTATTGAGATAATAACTGTTTAGATTATAAAAGTAGTGTTGGAATAGGAATAGTTTATGATGTTTTAACGAATTCTCTGATTATTTATTTGATATTTCTTTGCGAAGGTAGTTATAAATATTTTGAAACAGGGTAAGTTTAGTGTGGTGATTTTCCATAAAGTTGGGTGTTTTGTTTAGTTACACTTACATTTATAGTCAAATAAAGGAGACTCAAAAATAACAATGTTCGGGACAGTTAGAATTTTGTATTCCTTAAAAATAAGTTTACGGGTGCGGGTAGGTTTAAGTATGAGTCGTCAAATTCATTTGTTGTAGGGCAAAAATTCTGTAATGGGACCATACTCTAGCATGCATCCTTATGATAGCTGTGAGGCTTTCTAGATCACTAGAAGCGATATGGTGGAATCCATTTTATTAACTTGTTATCTGAGCTGCTCTTTCATAAATATGGAACCTTCTCGTTGCTTCAGAGGCCGAAAAATGCAGGTCAATTACAGCCCTAACTACACTACGACCTCCAGGACCATATGGCAGGGTTTCCTGAGCTTTTGGAACATTCTGTTAGAAATACTTTCTTTTTGAATTTCCTAAAGTATTAGCTACGCAGTTTTGTTTTACACTAAACTTTTTAATACATAAATTAAATAAAATTGTTTTAAAACAATACTGGTAGTATAAGAAGCGTACGTCATTAAACGTTACCACGAATTTCTTCACGAAATTTCTGCTATATTCTGTACCAAATTCTATCAAATTTCTACTACAAATACGACATTTTTTCGAACCTTAAAAAAAATGGCTCTGATTATATCGCATTATCAGATTTAAGGATAATTAAAATATAATATTATAATAAGGTTCTGTATTTTTGGGAATTAAAAAAAAGTACATACCAGCACCAAAAGGGAGCGAGAAATCTTTTCTCAGCTGTCCTTTATCATCTAGGAATCTTTCCGGTCGAAACATTTCAGGATCCCCCCAGAACTCGGTATCTCTATGGAAACTCCAAAGGTTGGTAATCACTGCTGTATCCTGGAACGCAGAAGATTACTTCAGATTCATTGTAATTAATTAAAATTACTGTGTTGTCTCACTAACAATATTGTTACCTTGGGGATGTCGTAGCCTCCCAACTTGGTGTCCTCTGTGGCTCTGTGTACCACTGCCAGCGGAACAAGGGTTTCTCTGCGCATAGTTTCTCGTAAAACCGCTTCACAGTATGGCAACCTGCAACATACATTTCATTCTGTTCTAGTTTTATTCTGTATTATAATCAGGCCCGGACCCCTAAGGGGCCCTGGCCCTGCCGACCAGATTTTATGTTTCACCTTCTAAATTTACACTAGCATAAAATGGATTATAAGCAGTGAAGGAAGTGAGAAAAATCCAGAGGCGGTATGTTATCCCAGAATGTTTCCCTAACATACCTCAATTTAAAAAGCACATACCCTCCTTTACAAGATAATACAATAATTATGTAGTATGAAGGATATGTGATATCCACTTGGTGGTGTTTTTAATTAACTTCCTTCATGAGTAAGCAACCCTGCTTTATAGATGATCGCCAAGTAGGAGCACAACACAAGACTGGAACATCATATACGGACCTTTATTTATTTCACTTCACGGAAACCATCAATAACAGCAGTGGATATCAGCATGCTGACCACATGCCCCATTCCTGCCATCTGTTGTAGATGAGCAGCGGTCGGGTGGTAATCCAGGGATATAGAACCATTGAGTTTAGTTTATTTACTTCAATAAAGATATTTTAAAAGTATTTAAGATCTATTTAAACAATAAAAAGGTCACAACATTTTGTTACCGAGAAATATTTTTAAAACATAGAATCTAGTGGTGTAGTCATTAAGATGGCAACAAAGACCAACACAAGTTATCGTCGCAGCCTTCTATAGTGACAATGGCTACCGATGAAAGCGTGCGAGTTGGTAAGTAATCATGAAAAGTAGTTATTATATTACGACTCAAAGGAACATTAACAATTTGTATTAAATACCAATTGATTTTCCGTGACTGTATGCTGTTTCACCATTGAAACCAGTGCCGGTATGCCTTTGGACCTTTAAAACCAGTGACGGTATTCCATACCGGCGCATACCGCCTCACTTCCCTCACTGATTATAGGTCAATAAACATATATTTTATGTGCTTATGTTTATTTGCGTTATCCTGTCGTATAACGGTGACAAGGAATCATCAGTTAATCTGAAACGGACTATTCTTGAAGAGAAATTACTATTTTTGAATCCTTTAGGACTCACTAACGTTCGGCATTTAAAATAATAATTTTCGAAAGAATAATTTTGGTACATACAGATTAAACTGGTACATAGAGATAAAATAGGTACATACCTGTGCAAAGTTATCCCCGGGATTTCTTTTGTTTTTCTATTTTTACATAGTTGGGTCTATAATTTAAGTGTTTTTATTTTTAGTTGAAAAGTCAAAGACACAAGTTGTACAGTGATTAGTTTTTATGCTTATTGATAGCATTTTCCCAAATCACGTATTATTATTACCTCTTATGAGCACAACAGAAAAGCTTTTAAACTTATATGTTTTTATTTTTTGTAAAATATTACTAACTTTTTGAATGACTAACAAAAATATATGACTTCAAGTAATAGGTTACTTACAAAAATTACATATATAATAATTATGTAATATCTTTACAGACTTTACATAATATTTTTGTTGCATACATTATAAAGGACGAGCTTGGGTTTCAGTGGTGGATTTCATATTTGACGGGGGCCCGGGAAAATTTGTCCCTGGGGCCCATGCTTTCTCTCCACGGCCCTGATTACAATGCCTACAAATGTTTTCCTAAACCGTGGAGTTGATTACAGCGTGTTACAGTAAAAGCGTGTAAAATTCAATTGCAAATGGAGAAGGCTGTACTAAATATTTTCAGAAGGGGAACGGGAGGTGGTTATAAAGTCAGATTAAGGAGATGTGTGCTTATATATATATATATTTCTGTAGCTTAGGCCCTACTATTTGTCAACATTACTTTTACCAAGTCAGGTCATTTCAACCTGTTTTGTTAGTTGTCCTGTCAACCCATAGGTGGTTGTGTAGGCAGTATACGCTGTTTTAATCTTTTCATTACTACTGACGTATTTATGCGTCAGCCGTTTGACGTGAGGTTAAACAACCTCTCTCAGTAAAAAATACTTTTACGAAACGTTTACTTGATTTATGAATCCTGTCAATGTTTCTCCGGAGGTAAAATAGTCCCTCGTTCGGATCTCCGGATAGGGACTGCACTGAGGGAGTCTAATAATCGTAAGAACTATAGATTTGGAACGTGGAATGTTAGGAGCTTTTATAGACCTGGAATGCTTAATTCGGTAACTAGAGAATAAGATAAATACAGGTTAGGTGTAGTACCAGTACAGGGAGTAAATCTATCTCACCCTGGCACATTACTCACAGAGTACATGAAAACATTGATCAAAACAAAGATAAATCCGGTTGAACTGAAAGTGGGAATTAATTCCTTGAAGGCGCTAAGAAATGGACAGATGTTAATCGAATCCCAAAACAAAGTGGAAGTTGATGCAATTTGCACAACAATAAATGAAAAATGTGGTCAAGAATTGACTGCAACAGTTGGAAAACTCCGAAAACCTAGAATGATAATATACAATATTCCAGAAGAGGTAACACTGGAAAATGTTGTAGAAGCGATTGTTGCACAAAACCAAGAACTAAATATCGATCCAACCAAGATCGAACCTAAGTTCATGTTCGAAAACAAGAAAAAAATCAAACATATAGTGATGGAGGTCAGCCCAGACACAAGGAAACTAATAATTAATAGAAAACTGAAGATTGGATGGCATATGTGCAACAATGATGACTACATCAGGGTAACTAGATGCTTCAAATGTAGCAGATACAGTCATCGAGCTGCGGACTGCAGGGGAGAACAAACGTGTCCTCGCTGCTCAGAGCATCACTTATTGAAGGAGTGTAAATCTGAACAGATGAAATGCATAAACTGCATAACACATAATTCACGCAATCCAGCAGTGCTAATGAACGTGAACCATTCAGCGTTGGATAAAAATTGCAGCTGTTACCAATACATGGTAAAGAAGTATCAAGAAAACACAGATTATTAACCATGGATACACACACAATAACACATGAATTTATGCAATGTGTACAAATAAATCTGCAACATTCAAGAACAGCTACCTATAACCTAACAGAAATACTGGTTGAGAAGTGCATCGACTTTGCCTTTGTGCAAGAACCGTACATCATAAACAATAAGATTGCAGGAATCCCTAAATTATTCAGAGTGTATTCCTGTGGAGAAGGAAGAAAGAGGTCAGCTGTAATTGTAAACTCCAAAAGGACGGACGTACTACTTATAAATCAACTGTCTGACGAAGACTGCACCGTGATAGAAATAAAAAACAAATCCCAAAATATGTATGCTGTTTCTGCATATTTCGACATAGAAAAAGATATCAATATAGACATAAATAAAATGGAAAATATAATCAATTTCTGCAAAGGACACAAACTAATGATTGCAATTGACTCTAATGCTAGGAGCACAATGTGGCATGACAGGCTCTCTAACCAACGAGGGAAACGTATAGAGGAATTTCTAATGGCAAATAACCTGTATCTAAACAATGAAGATACATCATCCCCAACATTTGAAACCGTTAGAGGAAATAGTTGCATTGACCTCACTATTTCAAATTACCATTTAGTGCAATTCCTAACCGATTGGACCTGTGGTTTGTTGGAAAGCTGTTCTGATCACGCACTAATCTCTTTCATGGTTGGATCAGAAAAGCAAAATAACAAGCAGATATTCTGTGCAAAACGATATGTGGTAAAGAAGGGAAGATATGCGATATTTGACAACTCCCTACTGGCAAATCTAGCCAAAGAATTTAAATGCACAGGTAACAGAGTGGACATAGAAAAGGCAGATAACGAGTTCAGCGGTAAGGTAAACGCCTCTAACAACTCAGAAGAAGTAACTAACATCATTCACTCATGTATAAAGGCAGCATGTAACAAAGCATTCTATTTATCATCGGAAAAGGAACTTTCAAAAAAAGGGAAAGGGTCATTCCATGTCAAGTGAACCAATGGAAAAACGTGACCACCTCCGATTTTAGTCATACTTGGTTGTCATGAAGTACCACCTGAGATATGTTGAAGTACAAAATATCAGATTTTTATGTGTTGTAGTTTTCCAGTTATACCCTTCTGAAATATGGAAAAAAACCAAATTTTCTGCATAAGTGCAATCACAAAATGACGCATAAATCAAGCTGGAATTGACATAGATGAGTGGGAAAAGTATCAAAATGTAGCTTATATTATGAGCTTTAATTTGATACGTCACACGACTACTTTCGAAAAAAAATATTTTCAAGGTTACCCAAAAAAAATTTGAAAACTGAATTTTTCAAAAACCTATATTTTGAAAATTTTGAAACAATTCTCATAGAAACATACATATTTCAGCATCATGTCCTACAAGTTTTGATAAGGGATCGCAATGGGATCATATTTTTTTACATTTATAACAAATACTATGCACGCTGGGTAAGAATATATGACACAGGAATATTGCACTTAATTCTAAAATCCATTCCTTTGTCCAGGGAGTTGTTTACCAACATGCATATACCAACTTGTGCAAGTGGTCAAATGGGTATGAGTAAACACAGTCTGCAAGCATGTGAGTCAGCCAGGGAATGCAAGTTGTAACCTGTTGGACCTGGCTTCAGTTGTGCCTTGACTCTCATGCAGTGTGCTTCCTTTCTTCAAAGGCTGTACAAAGACTGTATTGCTGCATGTAAAGTAGTGGGTTCAGTGATTAAAATAGGCATTGTGTATTTCCCCAGTATGGCTGAAAAAGTAAGTGAAACAGCAAAGATTTTCTGCTGCAACCCTTTCAAGAAAGACAGACATCAGGGTGTGAAAAGAAGTGTGAGGCCTGTTACTGACTGGATGTGTGACATGTTTGACACCATTGTGGTAGGTATGAAAATTTGTGACAGTTGTAGGAAAGAACTATCAAAGCAGAAACAGGTTACAGATACAACAGATGACTGTTTAGTACCAGTAGCCAATACCACTAGGCCTACTAATGTTGATGAATCATTTGTAGCTTTAGATGTTACCTTAGAGTACCTTAATAAGTCTCTAAGCTCTCTAGAGGAGTCACCTGTTGCTAAGAGGAAGTTGCAAATGAAATCATACTGTGATAAAAAATACAGTAAAATAAAAAAATGTTTGACAGAAAAGGTACTAACAGCAGCAAGTACAAATACAGAGAAAACTGTTGACCATAAATCAGAATCATGTGAAGTCATTTGTCAGCTAAAAGAAAAGTTTCAAGAAGAAAATATTTAAGTGTTAGTGAAAAATTGCAAATTTTAACAGTACTACCTAAAAGCTGGTCATGCAGTGAAATACAAAATGAATTTCAGGTTAGCAACAGAATGGCAAGAAAAGCTAAAGCATTGGTGAAAGCGAAGGGTATTCTGGCAACACCAAATCCTAAACCAGGAAAGGTTTTAAATGAATCTGTGATTGAGAAGGTAATAGGGTTCTACAACAGTGATGATGTCAGCCGTCTTATGCCTGGAAAAAAAGATTTTGTTTCTGTGAAAACGGGTGACAGTAGTAGAATTCATGTACAGAAGAGGCTAGTGATGGGCAACTTGAAGGAAGTGTACGAGCTGTTCAAAAACAAAAATCCTACTGATAAGATTGGATTTTCGAAATTTGCTGATTTACGACCTAAACATTGCGTCTTGGCTGGAGGAAGTGGTACCCACACAGTATGCGTTTGTACAGTGCATCAGAATGTTAAATTAATGCTACAAGTGTTGAAATCCAAACAAATTACACTGAATGATGGCACAGATATAAGTAATTATAATTCCTGTTTAGCGAAGTTAATGTGTGAAGAGCCAGGCACAGCATGCCACCTTAATGAATGTCCTTCATGTCCAGGTGTAGATAATTTGAAAGATGAGTTACAGTTGCTGCTAGATAATGAACTGGTGGACAACATTACATACAAGCAGTGGGTTTCTGTTGACAGATGTAATTTAGTAACCTTCATCAAAACTGCAGATGAGTTTATAGAAACTTTGTGTGAACAGTTGTTGATTTTGAAGAGACATTCTTTTATTGCAAGAAGACAGGCAGAATATTATAATCACTTGAAGCAGAATATTGGAGTAAATGAAGCTGTGGTATGTATGGACTTTGCAGAAAATTATTCGTTTGTACTACAGGATGAAGCCCAGTCTTTTCATTGGAACAATGATCAAGCAACTATTTTTCCTATAGCAGTCTACTACAATGATCATAATATACACTACAAAAGTATTGTATGTATCTCTGAATGTCTACAGCATGACACCACTGCTGTTCATTTATTCCAGAAAAGGCTTATCTCTCATTTGAAGTTGGAAGTAATTAGAGATTTGAAAAAAATTTACTACTTCTCAGATGGTGCAGCTGCGCAATTTAAAAACAGAAAAAACTTTTCAAACTTATGCCACCATGTTCATGATTTTGGAATTGAGGCAGAGTGGCATTTCTATGCAACAGCCCATGGGAAAGGAGTATGTGACGGTCTGGGTGGTACTGTGAAAAGACTTGCAGGAAAGGCAAGCCTACAGCGGCCATACGAGCATCAAATCATGACACCAGCACAGCTGTTTACATGGAGTGAGGAAAACATCGACTCCATGCAGTTCTTCTTCTTCAATGAAGCACAATACAACAAAGAGGAAAAAATACTTGCAGACAGATTTCTGTCTACAAAAGCAATACCAGGCACACAGAAGTTCCACAGTTTCATCCCATTGTCAGATAAAGTGTTGTTGACAAAGGTATTTTCAAGAAGTGAACAGTCATCCACTTTTTCAGTGTTAGGACCACGTGTGCAACAGAGGCTGAAGCTAGCAGAAGTAAAAGGATATGTTACATGTGAGAACAACAATCATTGGTGGCTTGGTGTAGTTGTGGACAAAAATGAGACAGCACAGATAGTGGAACTGATGTTTCTGCACCCTGCAGGTCCTTCTCCATCATTTACTTTCAAAAGTGACTGTCCAAATAAACTGACTGTGCCTCTCTCTCAGATCCTCACCCTTGTGCAACCTACATGTCCCACTGGCCGTAGTTATTACCTCTCGAAGGAAGAGATGGATGCGGCAACCATGGCTCTAGAAAATTACTGTAGACAATAAATTCACGTTTTTGTCATTGAAGAAGGGAAGGTAACATGTTTTCTGTAAGTTTTTCTTTTTGATTGTAATGAAATTTTAGAATTAAGTGCAAGATTACGGTGCCATATATTCTTACCCAGCGTGCATAGTATTTGTTATAAATGTAAAAAAATATGATCCCATTGCGATCCCTTATCAAAACTTGTAGGACATGATGCTGAAATATGTATGTTTCTATGAGAATTGTTTCAAAATTTTCAAAATATAGGTTTTTGAAAAATTCAGTTTTCAAATTTTTTTTGGGTAACCTTGAAAATATTTTTTTTCGAAAGTACTCGTGTGACGTATCAAATTAAAGCTCATAATATAAGCTACATTTTGATACTTTTCCCACTCATCTATGTCAATTCCAGCTTGATTTATGCGTCATTTTGTGATTGCACTTATGCAGAAAATTTGGTTTTTTTCCATATTTCAGAAGGGTATAACTGGAAAACTACAACACATAAAAATCTGATATTTTGCACTTTAACATATCTCAGGTGGTACTTCATGACAACCAAGTATGACTAAAATCGGAGATGGTCATGTTCAAAATTGACAAAAAATTGGTTCACTTGACATGGAATGACCCGAAAACAGTACCGTGGTGGACTGACCAACTAACAATACTAAGGAAGAAAGTCAATGCACTAAGAAGAAGGTATCAGAGGACTACCAACAACATGGATCTTAGGCAAGAGAGACAAATTTCATATATAGAAGGGAAACGACAGTACCAAGCCCAGCTTCAACATGAAAAATTCAGTTCGTGGAAAAAGTACTGCACTCTTCCGGAAGGGGCAAATCCATGGAATGCAGCGTACAAACTGGCTGCCGGAAAATTTAGAAGCCAAACAAGCTTAACAACGCTTAAAAAACCTGACGGGACTTACACCAGAGACATAGATGATACAGTCATACATATGCTCGATTACTTCACTCCTGAAGATGACAAAGACAGTGATAATGAACAAAATCAGAAAATTAGAAGGGAAATAAAGAGTCAATTACAAACAGCAGACGACAAACTTTTTACACAAGAAGAAATATTGACCGTTTTGCAGAAATTTAATTCTGCAAAAGCACCGGGAGAGGATGGTATTACTAGCGACATCATACTGAGAGTGTTCATGAAGTTCCCTAAAACATTAACGGCCATGTACAACTTATGCCTGAAACAAGGACATTTCTCAAACATCTGGAAACGATCTATAATAGTACCAATAGTAAAACCGGGAAAAGAAGATATTCAAGAAGTAACCAAATTCAGACCTATAAGCCTAATCAACATTGAAGGAAAAATCTTAGAAAAACTTATGATAAACAGAATAAATCACCACATATACTCAAAAGATCTGCTAAACTCAAATCAGTATGGATTCATTCCGCAGAAAAATACTGTGGATGCTGCCATGGCCGTTAAAAAATTAATACAGGATAATCTTAATCAGAAGAAGACAATCATTGTAACGAGCCTAGATGTAAAGGGGGCATTTGATGCTGCATGGTGGCCGGCGATACTACACAATCTGAACACACTGCAATGCCCAAGAAATTTGTATAGTCTCGTTACAAGCTACTTTAGCAATCGGAGAGCAATACTGTCCTTGAACCACAGCGCAGCAGAAAAACAAGTAACCAAGGGCTGCCCTCAAGGATCCTGCTGCGGGCCAGGTCTGTGGAACATATTATATAACACCCTGCTAAATTTAGAATACACGAAGCACACCCATGTCATAGCTTTTGCGGATGACCTGATAGTAATAACCATAGGTGTTAATCTGGAAGAAGCCGAAATGTATACCAACACAGATATGAAGAAAATTGAAAAATGGTCAGCTCAAAATAAAATTCAATTCAATGAACTCAAGTCAAAAGTCATGCTTGTAACTAGGAAGTTCAGAGAACAAAATAGCCCTGTCAGCATATATTTAAATAACAAAACATTGGAACAGGTTCAGGAAATCAAGTATCTAGGAATAATATTTGACAACAAATTACTTTTCAACAAACACATTCAATATGTCAGTGACAGATGTGTTAAACTTATCAGCACCCTCGCAAAAACTGCAAAACTTAACTGGGGATTTGGACATCAAGCACTTAAAACAATTTATAAAGGGGCTATACTCCCAATGCTCTTGTATGGGGCACCAGTATGGCAAGAAAGTATCTGGAAGCACAAAAACATTGCTAAATACAAACGAGTACAGAGACTCATGAACATCAAGATCTCCAAAGCCTACAGAACTATCTCATATGAAGCCTCGTGTGTAATAGCCGGTCTTACACCAATAGATATAATAATACAGGAGAAAATGGAAATCTATAAGACAATAATTAATGAGGGCGAAACACACTTACAAATTGAGACTCCCCCAGATCTGAAAACTTGGAACCACCCAGCGGAAAGAGTAAGTATTAAAGAGGCGGAAGAAAACATAGACTATCCGATAGAAATATATACGGATGGAAGCAAAATTGATGGGAAAGTAGGTGCGGCAGCGGTCTTCTTTCAAAATGGAAATGTACTTCACAAACTGAAATACAAACTACAAAATCATTGCTCAAATAACCAAGCTGAACAAATAGCCATTCTGCAAGCTCTACACACACTTCACGAAAATCCAGAAAATAGAATTACTGAAAGGAAAGGAATAGTATACACTGATAGCAAAATAACCATAGACCTCTTGAGAAACAGCCAACACCGAAATGTAATAATTGATGACATTAAACAAAAACACAAACAACTTGAAGAAGAAAGATGGACAATTCACTTTAACTGGGTGCAGGCTCACATTGGAACTTATGGAAATGAGGTGGCAGACAGACTCGCTAAGGAAGCAGCAAAACAGGACGATCTACCTATTATATACAAGAAAATACCGAGAACGGAAATAGAACGAAATATAAAATTAAAGAGCATAGAAAAGTGGCAAATACAATGGGACCAGACAACAAAAGGAACAGAAACCAAGCAGTTCTTCCCAATCATCAAAGACAGATTGAAAACAGTCCTCAGGCCCACGCCAAACTTCACTGCAATGGTATCCGGACACGGCAAAACAAGATCATATCTCCACCGCTTCAAGATTGTGAACTCCCCAATGTGCTCCTGCAATAGCGGAAACCAAACAGTAGATCACATCCTTTATGAGTGTCCAATGGTATCGGATGAAAGAAATAAACTTGTGAACAGTGTTATAAAACGGGATAACTGGCCAGTGTCGAAAAACAGTTTGATAAAGAACCATAGAAACTCTTTCCTTTTATTTGTAAATTCAATAGACTTTGAGAAACTGAATGGTTGAAAGCGATAGGATATGTTAGTATAGACTGATTAATAACGAAGCTACTGTTCATGGACAGTATGGTGTATATTAATACCCAAAATAGGTCAAGGACAATAGACTAAGGAAACAGGAAACAGGCTAAAATACCAATGTATAGTATATAGTATATAAGTAATAGGATCCAATGCAAAGTTTATAGGCATGTAGTGCTACCATTGTGTAACGGAGCATGCTGTTGATGAATTAAAAAAAAAAAAAAAAAAAAAAAAATTAAAAAAAAAAAAAAAAATTACTCATATCTGTGTAAGAGTGAGACAGACTTGTTTATTTTAGAGCCGATTCTAGAGCTGAAAATGTTTACCCATTCCACTGTTTCAAAAGACTCTGACCAAAGTATACAAAGTCCGCCATAGAAATGTGACAATGTAAGCAGGATTTAGGCTTTATAAAGGGAAGAGGCTTTACGTTTCTACAGGTTCAAGCTGCATTTGGTTGCTGTTGACAATACCAATATCTAATGATTTCAGGGATAAAATGATGCTTGCCTTTTATATCCAGAACACTCCCCCTTTTTCTTCCCCCCTTTTTCTTCCCCCCTTTCCCCCCACATATTTTAGTCGTGTGATGGCATATAGCCTACAAGATGAGTGGCAGAACAAGTTCGAACATTCAGTCGTGGTAGAAGATTTAAATTTTCTCAACCGGTTTGTGCAAACCTCTGACTGATTCTACCTTAAGTCCTATAATTGCTATAAAAATTGCAAATGTGATGATATATTGTCAAGGAATTTCCAACAAAATATCAATTTAAACTACAGAACAGCAGTTTAAACCTTCAACATTGAGCGTTAAGCTAGACCCATGTTTAAACTTGATGCAAGGTTTAAACTAGTGTGGGGAAAATCATTTTTACTTTAAACTCAGGATTAAACTAGTTTGAAGTAAATCCAGGTTTAAACTGACTTGGAGAAAATGGAACTTAGAATAATTATGCTAGTTTTATTTAAATTACTGTACATATTTTAAGGGCAAAATCCTCGTTTTAACTTACTGTGGTCTGTCATCCAAAGTGGGTAGGCGACCACGACCCACCACTTCATCAATCTCTTCCTGCATCTTTGTCTGCACTTTGGGATTGTTTAGGAGAAGCGCAGTGACAAAATTGAGAGTCTGTGTGACAGTAGTAGAGGCAGGAAATAGATAGTCGGTCCCCAGGACATTCAGTTGCTCATCTGAAACACAGTTGCAATTACTGTTGCCTCTCTGGAATGCAATTTATATATTTTATTACTGTCATCTAATTAGGGTTGCCACCTTTTGGTAAGGCTAAGGAGGGACACTTATCGAATATATGCATATCGCCGATCTTCATACCTAAATTTGTACATGGAACAATTTATTAATAAGAGAAAGATTGTATATATTCGTTACAAAGCCGAAACTGAATAGGCTATGTAACAGTGACACTAACATTAGAAAAGAAAAGGCTAGCAAAATAATAAAAAAAACTATATAATGCGTCCCTCTTAGGAATAATTTGCGACGCTGAAAATGTTCTTAAAATGCAGGATGTCCCGCCAAATTCGGGACAGGTGGCAACCCTACATCTGATAAACCCGAATAAATGACTAATTAGCTAACTAGCATCCTTGGTATGTCTGCCATTAAACCTGAATAAATGACAATAATAATTCGTTGCAGTGGCGATTCTCCATTGAAGCGTTTGAATACACAATATTAGTTTAATGAATATGCACTTTTGAAAGTTAATTATTTCGTATTCTATAATTTTTATAATGTCTATTTTGATCGGTGGTGCTGAACGCCGTTTATTTTGTTGTGCGATTTTTGCCCACACCGGGGCCCCGGAGCGGTCATCGGGTAGTGGCCAGTTTACAATATGATTTAAACAACCTTCGACTAGTGACAGTTGCTGGAGGGGTATGTTTCCATGGTTTTTCTGAAGATATGAGAGATGTTTGCAGTTTGGAGTGCTGCTCAACAGCTGATCGAAGCTCTAATATAGCGCAGTTTTCCCAATTCTCCGCTTCGAGTGAACTGTCACAAGTCACAAGTTGTTTAAATCAGACTGTAATATGATTCACTTTTTCGTTTTCGTTAAAACACAATGATATTTTAAAATTTGTATTATATTTCAAAGAAAATTGAATTTAATACATTATAGCCTACTGTACGTTGTAATAGGTAAAGGTAAACCGATCCCTATACAGGCCATGGAAGCCCAGAGTGTTCCAGGAGGTTGAGGCTCCCAGATTTTGGACATTCGGCACGTGAAGGTGGTAAGGTTGTCAGCCTTACGCACCGGCCGCCTTTACCCCCAGGATTGCTCCTGGTACTCATTTCTGTTAGAGGCTGAGTCGACCCCAGGGCCATAGTGCCACCAGAAGGATTAGGTTAATTGGAAAAACTCCAACGACCTCATCGGGAATCGAACCCGCGACCTTCCGGTTTGTAGCGCAGCGCACGTTGTAATAGGGCAAGGGCAAAATGAAATACGAACTCCATTGAAAATGTAACAAAATTTCACATCAATACTTAACTTAAAATAAGCTTTTCATCTGTTTTTGTTTTTGCTACATTACATTCCATGCTTAAGATATTCAGGTAAGAGAAGCAGATTTGAATCGTGCACGTCCTCAATCGGGTTTTTAATAGCTTGATTTCCGAAAAAGACCGTTCAGCGATGTAATTTGTGACTATTAATACTAAGTAAATTCTTAGAGCTATTTCTGTGTTGGGAAAGTACATTTCAGATTGTCCCCGACAATAAAGTTGTGATAGAAGATTTGAACAGAATATCTGAAGAATACAATTAAACTTTGAATAAAATATTTAAATTAAATTTTACGCTACATATATTTCAAAGATCTTGGTTTAATTTGACCATGTGATATTTAGGTATTACTACGAATATAAATGTTCTGTGGCGATTATCGTATAACAGCCAATTCTTTCTTTTTAACTTTTCCACTAACAGTTCAATAATTATACTAATATACAGGGTGATCCGTTAGAGATGTCAGAAAAGTAAAGCATTGTGTACAAGAAACTATTTAAATTTATTAATTTTTAATGGTTTTAACAGGTGTAGGAAACCTGTAAGTTTTGTGTTCCAGCACATTAGCACTCAACATGACCGCCATTGCGAATGCGGCACAGATCATACCTCGCGGACAGGTTTCGCCACGTGACGCAGAGCATTTCTGGAGTGATTTGCTGAAAGGCCGCTGTAATTATCATCGTAGGTCAGCTACATTCTGTGGTCTTTGTGTGTACACAGTTGACTTTATGTGCCCACACACAAAAAAAATCTGGAGAAGTCAAGTCCTATCACATAACCTTCCGCCTGTACGAATCATTTTGAGACCATCTTCCAATAACATGTGATACCAGTTAACAATGTCTCGATGCGAAGGGGCATACCGAACAGTTGTACTGACGTCGGAAAGTCCGCTGTGTATGTATTAGAAAAGATCGCATACCATCAGTGGCGGCTATTCAGGGGAAGTAGGTGAAGTAGCACTTCACCAGTATTTTTCCTTTACAATACGTATTTTTAAAGTTTATTTTCCATATCACGAATGTTTGTTTTTACTATAATGTATTTCTACAATTTTGAATTTCCCTCCACTACTGGTGTCAACGCTAGGAGGCAGTGAGCTGTCCTCCTAGCATTGAAGCTGAATATTCCAAGATGCTTGGGTAGTCTGTTCCACTAAAATTAGCTAAGGATCCACTAAGGATGGCAAGCACACGGAGGAGTGCAAGCAGCAGTTTTCTCGCTTATCCCACGTCCGCTAGGTGACGAGAACAGACTACCCACGAAGCCGTCCCGACAGCAGCTCACACTGTCAGCTCGGAGAAAGAGGTGGGCACGTTAGATCTTCCACCGTCTGATGGTCTGACGCCGCCAAATTCGAATGTGTTAAATTCAGAAAAACACGGATTCCACAACCCGATTAAGTATTCTGTCGCACTGGGAACACTAAGCGACTTCCTCTACCTCGATCATTAAAAATACTATTTCCTCGTCTCTTATTCCATTTCCGGGGAACTCTCACGCGGTTTTCCCTGCCCTAATTATTATTATTATTATTATTATTATTATTATTATTATTATTATTATTATTATTATTATTACTATTATTATTATCATCATTATTATTATCATTATTATTGTTATTATTATTATTTTTACTTCCTCTGCCCGTACCATAGAGGAAGTATTGTTTTCGACCCCCAAATTCGAAGTTGAGTTTTTGATATAAATGCACGTTTTGAGGCCCCCTGAATCCAAAAATGCTATTTTTTGGAAATATGTCTGTCTGTGTGTGTGTAAAGTCTGTGAACAAGCTAGCTCCAAAACGGAAAATCGTATGAAATCAAAATTTCGTATTTGGGTAAGGTACCTTCTGAAGATGTGAGCCGAAGATTGGCGATAAGTTTCCCTTATTTTTAAGGGGACTTTACATGAAGAAATTTTCGTTTTTTGCGATTTTCTCAAAAACGGCTCTAACGATTTTCTTTAAAATTTGCACATGTGTTCCTTTTACTGAGAGCTAAAACTTATATTTGAAACTTTTTTTCGAAAAAATTCTCTGAAGGGTAGTTACAAGCCACCCACTGTTCACCCACTATTTGTAGAAAGTTTGTCTTGCGTAATGAACAACTGAATATGCGCTCTTTCATGGCCTCTTATTCTATAAGAATGTGAAGTGATAAGAATGTATTGTTGGCCATGCATAGAGTAAAGAAGTATCTGAAGGAAATATTCGTTAAATTTCGGAAATTATTCTTTACGGCGGAAAGTTCAATAAACGTCTGCAGTCACTTGTTCTTTTTTTAAGTTTGTTATATAGCCTGTGCTTTTAGTCGCATCGTTGAAAGAAGAGGTATTTATAGGATAATTAGCGTAAAATTGTGTCTTGCGATTCTGTACAAGGATATGTGAATTATTTGGGCAGAGGAAGTTATGTGACTTTCACATCAGATTTTTTGTGCTATTTTCTCTCGTCACACAACTCACACAACGTTCGACGAGACGAGAGAAATTAGCAAAAAAATAATTAGGGTAGAGAAAATCGCGTGAGAGTTCCCAGAGATGGATTAGGAGACGAGCAGTTTAGATAGGCCTACTAATAATTTTTAAAAATATTTTAAGTTTGCTGTATGAAATGGTATTTGCAGCACACCCTCGTTTTGAGCCACGAGCCGCTATTGGGTGAATTCCATTATTAACATAAGCATGTGGCATTTTTTTTTCTCTTCACCTAATTTTCCGGCCACGAGCCGCCACTGCATACCATACTAAACAGTGAGTGCGCTGTTGTGGCATGACCACCATTTTGTCTCCTATGCACGATAGCGCCACCAAGCCATGTGGCCAAAGTCTGAAACATCACTCATTGTAACTCCCATCCTTTCCACTTACATTACAGCAAATTGCACAGAGCTATGTACATTAACCTCTTAAATATAACGTTTTACTTTTCTGACATCTCAAACGGATCACACTGTATAATAAACAATGAGCACATGTTCCTTATTGATCAGGTATGAAATATGTGCACAGCGAAAACGAGAGATTTTATTAGTTGCAAATTTATATGAAACTATTACAATGTTAGTGAGGTTATATTATAGTTTATTTTAAGTATTTGTAATATTAGACCATGGGCTACCAATAGCAAACCCTCCCCCCCCCCCCCCGTGGGATTTTCTGACACACATATTTTTTTGTTGGTATTGTCGTCTAGTTTAAGATTTTACTTGTTTGCCCCTTATCAATTACAGCATTTACCCGGAAACCCCGGAAAACTACGGAAATCCGGAGAAAATGAGTTTGTTTTAATTTTTTATTGTTCTTTGCCCCTAATATTCCCAGGGAATTTCTGACTCACACATTTTTGTTCGTATTGCCATCTAGTTTAAGGTTTCAGTTGTTTGCCCCTTACAAATTACAACATATCCCCGGAAAACCCGGAATACCACGTATATACGGAGAAAATGACTATGTTTTATTTTTTAAATCTTTGTTCTTTGCTCCTAATATTCAAAGGGAATTTCTGACTCATATGTTTTTTTGTTGGCATTACCATCTAGATTAAGATTTCAGTTGTTTGCCCCTTATCAATTACAGCATATCCCCGGAAAACACCGAAAACCACGGAAATCCAAAAAAATTGACTTCGTTTAAATTCTTGAAAATCTTTGTTCTTTGCTCCTGGTATTCAAAGGGAATTGGTGAATCATATGTTTTTGTGTTGGAATTGCCATCTAGATTAAGGTTTCAGTTGTTTAGCCCTTACCAATTACAGCATATCTCCGGAAAACCCGGAAAACCACTTAGCCTATTTACGGGAAAATGAGTATGTTTTCTTTTTAAAACTTTGTTCTTTGATCCTAATATTCCCAGGGAATTTCTGACTTGCATATTTTTTGTTGGCATTGTTATCTAGATTAAGGTTTCAGTTGTTTGCCCGTTTTTAATAAATTAAAACGAACTTATTTTCTGCGGATTTTTGAGGTTTTCGGACTTTTCCGGGGATATGCTGTAATTGATAAGGGGCAAACAACTGAAACCTTAATCTAGATGGCAATACCAATACAAAAACATATGAGTCACCAATTCCCTTTGAATACTAGGAGCAAAGATCAAAGATTAAAAGAATTAAAACAAAGTAATTTTCTCCGGATTTCCGTGGTTTTCAGCGTTTTCCGGGGATATGCTGTAATTGATAATGGGCAAACAACTAAAAACTGAACCTAGATGGCAATACCAACAAAAAAATGTGTGTGTCGGAAAATCCCACGGTGGGGGGGGATGGGGGGGTATACAGTAGCCCACGCTCTATATACCTAATTTTGGTCTTATCATTAATTAATATTAGTTTTATTCGTGAAATACTCATATGTCATAACACATACAACTCATGGTTTTCAACTTTTCTGGACAGAAATTATTGGTCAGAAGAAAAGTACTCGTGACATTAGCCTATTTATAATAATTACCTATAAAATTTACACTTTCAATAAAACTGAAATAGTCGATTGTAGACATCATGTATACTGAACATATAAAGGGAAAACTTAAATATAAGCCGCACCTTGGGATGTATGTGTCCCGTCCACACCCTCTGTGATGCAGTTTCTTTTATACCACGATCTAGCGAATTCTTCTATCCTCGTATTATGAAGAAACTCGTGATTGGACGTTGGAGGTGTGACGTCATACCGCTAGACGAGAGGTGACAGGCTGACAAACCTCGCGGGAGATATAATATGGCGCATTTTCGAAACCTACAAACAGTGTATCGTACATTATTCGAAAATGCAAGGGCGCTTCGCTACAACTGCCGCCTCCGCTTCGCGCACTTAACTATATGGTTAATGTTATGCATTATTTAGCTATATGTAGAGGTGGATACAAGGCACTTGCGACAATATACAAGGACAGTAGGTACAAGGCATTTGCGACAATATACAAGGACAGTTGGTCACTCTGCTTCGCTCAGAAACAAAATACATCACACAGTCCGTGAAAATGTTAATATAGAATAGGCGGAGCTTAAGGGGCGACTTATATTTGAATTTCGCCCATATAAAATTAAGAAGTGAATGACCCACTGATTGCTGACAAAATGAGCTAAATTTATTTTTTTAGTTGAAACCTTTGTGTGTCCCCCTTATAACTGTGTAAGTACCTGTGAATGTAGGTTTTTCTTCTTGTTTCTTGTTCTCCATCTCTGTGATATAGCGATCTATGAAGTCCCTCGTCAGATCTTCGGAATAGGTAGCCTTATGCTCCCGAACTGCTGTCTGAAGGATAACATATTAAGAAGCAGTTGAATAGGTCTACTGATCGTATTCCCAATACAGGGAGTAGAATCATTGTGCCGAAGTAATGTGTAGTCAGTTCACGTACCAACCCAAGTAGTCAGTATTTTTACATTGAAACAAACCCATTGTACCTTGTAGGCTATACATGAAATAACTATTCTGTTTTTTTGTGTGTAAATTAATAAACATTTCAATCTGAATAAGAAAGCAACAGATTCGATCTTTTCCAGTCATGCAACCTTAATATCTTTCGTTTTGTATATACCTATGTATATATATATATGTAAAACAGGAATATGTTTAAAATAATTATAATAATTATTCTAACATTTAATAAACAAAAACCTCAAAGAAGAGCACCATAGACCAATACCATGAAAGATTATTAAGATATTAAAGCAATTAAAGCTCACTGTATTCATTATTGGACCTAAACGAATTTTATTAATTATTTCTTCCTTATTAGTCCTGAAATGTTCTTAATAAAACTAGAGTAAACTGGTGTTTCAGAGGGGTGGTCTTTTAATAGGAGAATGCGATTTTGTGTAATTGCGGAACTTTAAAGTGGCTATAAAAATTACACATCGTTAATTATTATACATTTTAGATTAAAGTTTATTGAAATTATTCTTTTTCACCATTTTGTATGAACAGTTGTCAGTAGTTGTCTGTTTTATTTGCATTAGGCTGTGCATAATTTTGTGTTTTCACTTTCCAAACTGTTTTAGCATATTAAAAACATAATAGCTAGGCTATACAGCAAAAGAATAGAAGCCCAAAATACATCCAGTCTCCATTTACAGTGGAAACGGTGCACAGAAGATCCAGCATCGGCACCAAGCCATAACAATAGGATTTGTGGTTCCTAAAATACATACCTAACAGCAGATTAAAACATGGTACGTTTCAAGTATTCATTTCAAGTTTTAAATATTCGGCTGATAAATAGAAGTTAAAATAAACAGAAACACTGGTCTTTAAGAAGGTATACGCATGTTCAGGACTTACTCAGAATCGTGTAGAACCAAGTACAACTCACCTCCATGTATTTAAGCATGTTGGCAGTGGATTCCATGAGGTCTGTGAAGCCCGTCATTTTGGGAGCCAAATGCCTGAGCCAAGGAGTAAGGGCGACGGCATCGCCCGTCGCATCTACAGATCTCTGGAATCGCAGAGCCTCGTGTGTGAAGAATCGCAATTTGTCGTGCTCTTGCACCGAGAAACGCTGGCCGGTCATCATGTACCACATTGAGTTAAAGAACAGGGCATGAAAGATCTCTGGAACCAGAGCCAACCCGTTCTTGAAGACCTCGGGATCTTGCCGGTTCCCGTGCAACAGATCGAGTGTATCCTGGAAAAGTTATTAATTACTTTTCATTTTCTTTTCAAAGTACAAGTATTCATGACGAGTCTTAAACCATTAATAATATAGGTATGGTATTAAACATGCAAGTGTCCTTGGACAACTTCTGGGAAAAACTGCTTTACATGGGAGCGATTCTTTAACTACCAACTTGATTTTAACATGGTATTAGCAATTCCGATTGCTGAGAGATATGAAAATGAAATGAAAACGATTACCCGTACCTCCAAAAATTTTCGAGTCTCAAAATATCCGGACATGAATTTGACCGATTAAAAAGTAAAGTAAAGTGTTCCCTATAGGCCTACAGGCCATGGAGACACAGAGGGTTCCGGGAGGTTGAGGTTCCCAGATTTTAGACATTCGGTACGTGAAGGTGGTAAGGTTGTCAGCCTTACGCACCGGCCGCGTTTACCCACAGGATGGCGCCTGGTACTCATTTCTGTTAGAGGCTGAGTCGACCCCAGGTCAATTGAAAACGATCACATCGCGAATCGAACCCGCGACCTTCCGGTTTGAAGCGCAGCTCCTCAACCACTACGCTACGGCGTATCCCGAATTTGACGGAGTAGAGTCCCAAAATATCCACAAGAACTATGTAACCTGTCTCATAATATCCGAAAGCTAGAAGGTACACACCTCTGGTTTTACTGTCTTTTGTATTAGCCAAGTTCATCATATTACACTGAAATTTTGTTCCTACTTTCCTAATTAGTCATGGATTTATCATCTCAAATAATGGCAAGGGTACTGAACAGGTATAATGCTATATAATGGAGAGAACAGCAGCGTTTCTATTAGTGTCGTCGAATGTAGCGTATCATGGAGTACAGTACATAACTAGCCAAAAAAGAAAACCTAGCCTTATTTACATTGAGTTTTGATTCTCTAAATAAACGTGAAAATAAGTCGGGATAATCGTTTGGTACTGTGTTAATAGTAAATCCGGTCTACTGACCCCCTGTTGTATAATGTTTATGCTAGACTATACGGCAAGTCTACCTAGTCATTGGTCATCCTGTGAGCTGGGAACAGAATTGCTACATCTAGTAAAACACAATACAGTTGAATTAGAAACGAAACCCTTAAATACGAAATTTTGAATGACTTACAGTATTTGGAAATAAAGCTGCAAAAAGGAAAATGTGATAACATAAACCGAATATTTGATCACAATAAACAGCATTTTTCAACGTATCGGTATTAATCCGTAAGGGACTTCTAAAAGTGATAACATTACCCGACTAATAACATTATCCGCGATTTAATTTAGCGGCGTTCACTGTAATTCAAATTCTTTACACCACAAATCTACGTTTTAATCTAAGTTACATTCATATCGAATACTACGTACTCTTTAGTGAGGAAAATTACTTCTCAACATCCTTAATAAAGAATACTTAGCTATAGGCCTAATCAAACAAGAAACGTCAAATGTATATTTCTTAATGCAGTATCCGCATGGGAGGAGTAAAATGAGTTATTTCTTGTTAGTTAGTGAGTTAGTTCTTATTTTTAAATGAAAAAGAGGAAACGCCTTTCAGTGGAAAATATTTTCCTTATCCCAGCACTACTTTCCAACTATACTTAAAAGACATTTGAGCTAAATCAGTGGTTCCCAACCTTTTTCAGCTTTTCACATTTCCTTATCGGAATACCTCCACGGTCCATCGGTCCATGGTGGAGTAAAAAACCTTATTTGTATCGTATCCCTTCCTTATGTATACATAATTTACCATAAAATATTGCAAATTTATATAAGCTTATATATGATTTTTTGGAGATCATTGATAAACAATTGGTGTTCTGATTTGAAAGTGGTTGACAAAATATAAACACTTTGTGGCAAAACAGTTATTTATTTAACAGTAGATATACGTTTGCCATATATGCAACAAATGGTTTCATACTCACTAGCAAGTGTTTCTAGGTGAAGATAAAAACTACAATAATAAAGGTACAGAAAGACCATTTTAATTTTTCAGGCAAAATTGCTGTTTTTAAGTAAGAATATTATATTAATGAGATTTTTGGGACTGTTTCGATTGAACTAACACGTCAATGTCAGGATTGAATGAAGATGTTGGTAGGGATGTAGTGGTTCTGTTGTCTGCCCCAGATTCCAAAAATCAAGAACCAAGAAAACAATCAAAACACAATTTGATTTCTGATGGTTTTAGGATCGAGTCGCGAAACACCTGCAACCCTTCCGCGACCCACCGGTTGGGAACCGCTGGGCTAAATAACTTTCCATTTCAATACAATGCTGGTTTCTACAATGCAATATTTTCTCTTCTACTTGCCTGAATCTCTTCCTTTGCGATGTCCTCAGTATGTGCATATCTGCGTCCAAAACCCACGTCCCTCAAGTAGCGAAGGGAGAATCGCTTCTGTTCAGACCCGAAGTCATCGTCCGTGAAGATGATGCCCAGGTTCTTGTTGTACGTACGCACATCTATTATGAACATATGAACTCGCCCTTGGAACTCAGGTCTTAGACAAACTTCTCTTATAAGCTCATAGCTATTCACTACCACAGTCGGTATCGGACCCAGATGCAGTCCCAGTATCTTGGTCTTGTATTTATTTGCCAATTTGTGGTATGCAATGTGGACAAATTTGAAGTTATTCAGGAGCACAATCCAATAGCTTCCCCATATCGGCAACTTAGGAGGTCCTGAGAATAAATAAAACTGTAGCATTATAAATGTTTACACGAATACTACACTACACTCGGGGACTAAAACGGACACTTGAATTTTACGTAGCAAGTTTGTCTTAAATGAATGGAAAACCTTTGCAATAGAGAATAGCCTTGCGTTTTGTTGAAAGTATTACATCAATAGAAAAAACTGTTGCCTTTATTAAAAATTAACAACAATAATAACGCAAAGTTCCCCCCCCCCCCATTTACAGCAAACAAGTGTTAGGTCGGGACTGTGCGCGGATAAACGTTGTAATATTTTATATGTGTAATATTTTAACATCCGGCACTCGGTGCAGTACAACTTATTTATCTAGCTATCTACCTGTCCAGGGAAAATGGGACGAATGGACACCCTAATTTAGGGCCTCCTAGTACTGTCGTTATTTCTTTTCTTTGCTATTTTTTTAAATGAAGCAGCCTTTTTAGTGTTTACTATACTAACCACTACTCAGCTTGAAGTTATTCTGTATTGTTGTCGGCTCCACACGATGACTGGTTCCTTTAGGCCTGTAGTATAACTGAAATAGGGAAACAGCTAATTGAGGTGTTCACTGATCGACAGTTTAAGGGGATGGGGAAATATTGTGAGCGTCAGTTCTAGGAAAATATGATTTTATAATAGGCTACGAGGCCAGGTCCTACATAAGCTTGCGCGCGCGGACACACAAGCAAATACAAACAAACATACAGGCAGATACGCATGCGTACACTTATGTGCAGACGAACGCATGTACAATTCGTCACCTGAGTATTGGAGTGTACTATGTCAAGAAGCTACGATTTCTGAGGAGTGATATTTAAAGCTATGTAAAAAAGTAGGCTACAATATTTCAGTAAAATTGGTTTCGCGGTATATAGGTCTACATGTGATGCATATCTAAACTAAGAGATCGAAATACATACTTTTTCATGTTATGACGATCTCTTTTCCTAGAACTGGTGCTTACACTCTTTTATCCACTTCCCTTAGACCTGTCAATCAGTGAACAACAACAGCATTAGTCATAAACAGACAGATCCTAGCTTCCTCAGTTCCCCCCCCCCAAAAGCCCTATTCAACTTTAGTACAGAGAATCTGTCGTCGTGTGGATCCGACTCCAATTCAGAATGACTTCCTACTGTGTAGTGATTAGTATTGTCCACAGTAAATCTTCAATTCAGAAATAGCAAAGAAAATAAATAGCAGCACTAATAGAAGACTGCAAAGAGGCTACCCCAAAACCTGTAGGGGAGATTGTCCCGGTACCGGTCAGGCCTCTTTACCGGTCAACAAGGTTTGAACTAAAATGGCGCTAGATAGCAGCAGAAAACAGTTATGAAGTCGTAGGCAGGAACAAAAGGAACTTTATTCCTTGCATAGACTCCGTGTTTGTCTCGCCATTTTAGAGGAAACCTTGTTGACCGGTAACGAGGCCTGACCGGTACCGGGGCAATCTCCTGTACATAATTAATCAGTAAATATTTTGGATTTGGGAATGATGTTATATTATTTTGTAGAAAAGCGATGGCATGAGAAGAAAACGTCTTAACGTGTAATCCACTATATAGGCCTACATTCTCATTTTTGCAAAAGGTGAAGCTCCAATACTCGGGTGACAAATACCTATAAGCTAAGTTGCCTAAGGATTTTTTTATTATATCCTATTCTGGGTAAAAAAATTTCACTGTAAATGACTGGCAGATTCCGAATACAACATTAGCACTGTATTATGATTACTCACTGGCTAATACATGCATTTCGCTGTGCTGAAGGTCAGGATAGCACTCCAAGCAGTTATTCTGATGAAATTTAAACACTTCCTAAGTTACTCGAAGAAAGGGTAAAAAAGTTATTTCGTGTGTTAAATGTTCCTTTTTTTTTACAGAAATAGCAAATGAATTAGCTTATGCAAAGAAGGTGATATGTGACAATTATAAGTAGGCTGCATTTTGTGGCAATCGACTAGGAAAGGTGGGTGCAAAATTTGTACTAAAGTAAGACGTTTATAAAATACGAATTTCGTCCATAGCGACTTCGTTCTAATCTCGATAAAAGTTAAACAAAAGGGTATCCATGTATAATTTTGGCAATCGTAATATTCATGTATAATGGTTCATTGCTTTGTCCGAAAATACGAGGGCCGTCCATAAAGTAAGTTTCCCTGAGGCCGTTTACAGAAACAAAACACAATTTCATGGAAATGTGTATTGCAACAGATACAGCAAGTGTTCAGCTATTTTTCAACATATTGACCACCGCAACTGAGACATTTTTAATTCCGTGGGACCAACATTTGAATACCTGTGTCGAAGAAGTCTGCCTGGGATTTGAACCATTGTGTGGCAACATGTCCGCTTCTTTGTCATTCTCTGTCATTTCTTGAGGTGTAGGAAAACATGGAAATCAATGGGAGCGAGATCCTGTATGTAGGGTGGATTTTTAAACACATGCCAGCAAGTCTCTTGCAGAAGTTCGAGCTAAAACTTTATTTTAGACATTTTTCCCCAAAAAATATCTGAAGGGTAATTATAAGTCACCCATTATTTGCAGAATCTCAGTTTTGCCTGGCGAACAATAAAGTTTTGCATCAGGTTGAAACAAGCACTCTCTGCAATACTGCCTCTTATTGTATATTAGAATGTGAAGTGAAAAAGGTGTATTGCCCGGGCTTAGAGTGAAGAAATTTACGTGTGTGCATTGATCAGGTTTTATTTGGGTTGTGTGTCCTTTGGGGATGCGATGTAGTAACGACATTCTCTTCATTTTTACAACTAATTTACATTTATTACCATTTACTATTATTTTGGCAGATTAAGTAATGTGTTTCACATACGATTATTCTTTTAAAAATGTCAATATTTTTATATTCCCCCCAAAATTGAATTCCCTCCAAAATTGGGCATATCACACTGATATAATGTAACAGTCAGGAGTGTATACGGTATGTAGATTCCATCAATATTCTTCCCTATATTTTTTCTTCGTTTTTTCTTCGTTTTTTCTTCGTTTTCTTCATCTTTCTTTCCTCTTCTTGATTTACACATTAACCGTTTTACCAGCCTTGCCAAGCTGACTAACGTAAATGTTATATGACAAGAAGTTACTCTACTCTACCACTAGTTCATCTTTAGTCCACATAGGGTCTTATACAGGGAATCCATTTTATGCGGAAACTTTTTAACAGCGTTGCCCCTGCTCACACTTTCCCCGCTGTTGTGATTGCAACGGCGGGGACCGTGTTCCGTTACTACCGGCAAATCAAAACTTTAACATAACATAGGCCTACATGTAGAGGCTTATTACTCACCATTTCTTGAGATATCGTTGAAAATGACCCCCGTCAGCACTTATTTGCCACTTTCTGTAATTCCGCTTCGGTAATACACTGTACTGCGGCAATGCGGCAGTGATGCGAGGTTTCCTCATAAAATGAACTCACTGTATTTCGCTGCAATAAGTTTTACTAGTGGCACTATGAAGACATGGCATGATAGCATTTTGGGGTGGTAAAAGGTATTACGTTTATTTTAGCGATTATGATAACGAAATTTTGATATGCATTACGTCTGTTCGATATGAGAAAAATTGGGTGGTGTAAGTAATGGTATGTTGGTATTAGCAGGTTCATTGAACTTGTATTTTATCAGAGGAGGAAGAAAGTTACAACATCTATAAATAATTACTATTGACCTACATGTTCTTGACAGCTATTTGCTCCCGGATAACAGTTACACGAGAAATATATAAACTGATCATAATGTGAAATTTCATAGAAAAATTTGATAAATTTCGATGTTATTTCGCGTAAAAAACACAATTTTGGTGTTATTTCACATTAAAATGAAATAGATTTACGGGACATCTCCTTGTGCATTTAATAATTGATTAAAGAAAACTTTCCACCTATTGAAAACATTATTCGGAGCCGCGAGTATAGTTCCATCATTGTCCTTAATTATGCTTGTTCTAGGTTGAAAACCTTTCTTGAACTCGATTATTCCCTTGTAGAGCTTAGATGTCTATTACTAGGCTTAATAAATCGATTATTAAATAAAATTCCTGTAAATTCCTGTAAATTCGTAATTCCTGTAAATTGAGTATCTATATAAAAAGAAAACTACTTTAAAATGTAGCCTTTATAAACATAAAAAAAGGCAAACAAATGGGACCTCATTTAAAAAGGAAGCTAAATTATCTATTAGCAAGGTATTATAACGATCAAATAACTCGCATGTTACCCATGGTACCTCTGCAACGCGAGTTTCATAATTTTCGTATGAGTATCTTCATTACCAATACAGACAAATTACATAAGACTGTTTTTGTTCAACCATAATTAGTCTAAATGTTTAAATTTTGAGATTTTAAAATCACTCAACCAGACGCCATGACCTTCGCACCAGCTGGTTGTCTTCTAATTATTTATTTATTTAATCAAGAATGAACATTACAGGTATACACCCAATTACAAAGCTCATGACTATGCTAGGAATACATCATGTACTTTCTTTCTTTCTTTCTTTCCTTATCGTAGTTTCACCTCTCCCTTTTAGGATTTAAGCGACCCAAGCCGCCCGGGCCTTACAGGGCCGCGACCTGTCGGGAAAGGGATTATCTTTGGATCACATACATACTTTTTTGACCAGACAAGGACATGGAGGGCCTCCCCGGATGAGTGATCAGCCCAATGCCGGGGCCACCTCCGAGACAACACGAACACATAGGACGAGACACAACATGCACACTCACACTCATTCCAAACAAGGCGAGGATGGGATGAAGATGAGAATGACGGCCAGATGATATCTGGGGACCACCAGGGCCTAAAGTTACCCGACATTTGTCTCAAAGGTGAGGGAAAACCCCAGAAAAAAACCCACCTAAAAACTTGTCCCGACCAGGAATCGAACCCGGGCCCGCTGCGTGAGAGGATTGAACGCATCCCCACATCATGTACTTACAATACATAAATATGAAATAGGTGAATAAAAGTAGGAAAGTTAGAATAATTATATATGTAATTGAGAGAGATGACAGCTTATGTCGTCGGTAAAATTGAAGCTTCCTTTTCATCATTTTCACGAAACCAACGGATTTTGACAACACGAAATTAATTCATTTTAGTATGATATTAAAATCAACCGGAACAGGATTTATTTTATTTTAAATACAGGCTATTTATTACGCAGACTTCGGCTCCTACCCTCCTACCCTGAAGATCGTTCCGTGTTCGATAATAATCGATACCACACCGATGTCGAAATGGAAACCAGTGTCGAAATGAGTGTCATTATAATACTACTAGCATGTGCCCGCGGCTTCGCCCGCGATAATTATCTCAAAAATTAAAAGTTGAGAGCATAAAATTAAATCATTATATATATATTAACACCTAAATCACATGGACTACATACCACGATTAGATGCGTCGCCTGGTAAAAGCTACCTCAGATTCGAGTTCCTTGGTCCAGAAAACCGCTGTATAGTGAGTTTCGTCCAAATAAAACAATGTTTGACCATATTAGGGTTTACAACATCCAAGCGATCGCGAAAGTTTTATTTCAAGGTATGACAGAAATAGACAAAGCCAACTGTAATTGTCAAACTTCCATTTAATTTAATTACAAACCCATCTGAAACCCACTTGCAACAATATGTTTTAATGTCAAATGTGATTCGGATTCGATAATTGTGTGTATTCTCAAAAACATTTGATTTTTGGCATTTAAAATCAGAATTTTTCAAAATCCTTTCTTAGTGAGCACCTACATTATAAAACGAAGGTACTGTCAAAATTCCAAGTCTCTACCTGTTATAGTTTAGGCTCTACGTTGATTCCTGTCAGTCAGGACAAAGCCTTTTATATATATAGAGATTACGTCACACGTAGTAAGCGTATTCACCATTATAGAATGGTCGAACAAAAAGAGTTTTTCAAGTGAATGAAGGTACTCTATATTGTCAAAGGGATCTATAGGCCTATGTTAAATTCTATTTTTTTAAGTATTGTTTTGTTTACATGGTCCGCAGTGGAAACCTGTCAACCTACATATTCTGAATAAACAGCAATAAACCAATAACAAACATACCTGGCGGAAAATTCGGAGGACGCGTTGTTGCTTGTTTATACAGATAGTGCACCAAGAGACCCAGAGCGATGATCACCAGTATGGGCGACATGATACAGCAGACTGAAGTCTAATGTTCGATATCAACACATAAAAACATAACACTTAGATTGCAAGCCTGCATAACAACCAGGAGAGATTACCCTAATTAAATACTGTAACATCTTTTGAGTATTATAATACATTCATTCCATTTTATCTTTACATATTTACCAAGAAAATTAACTTGTTCATAGATAAGCAAGCCTACAGAAAAGTAATAGCAAAGGAGGTTTTATAAGAGGTGCAATTATTAACTCATCTTGCTGGTAAAGGATGCTGATACACGTGATTTGTAGGTAACACGAGCTGGCTATCTTCAGAGAGTGCCACGTTTAATATTATCGCCACATTCTCAGCAGTGGCGCAGGGAATGGGGTGATTCAGAGGGTCCGGACCCCCCCCCCACCCCGAAATAAAAACCTAAAATTCTATTTTGTATTAGATTAGTGAGAGTTATTTAAGCTCCATTTCCTCAAATTCTAACTTATTTATTTTATTTAATAATAAAATACTGAATTTGTAAAAGTAGGCCTATTATTTCTACTGTTCCATGTGTTATTTAACTTTTATTATAAATAGTAATAAATATTATAACTTGTTTGCTTAATTTGGCATGTCTTAGAGTATAGTAAACAATTTTGCTAACTTCTTTTTCAGTGCTAAAATAGCGTAAAATGTAATTTTCATTGGTTCAATATTTAAAAATTTTCCGGGGGCGTACCTTATTTTAGACCTCGGCATTTTAGGTTCTTGAAGCTAAGAATGTACCAAACTATGACTGTGTGTTTACATTTTTCTTTTGTATTGGCTAGTGTCAAAGGTTCAATTCCGGGGTAGCTCTTTATACTTCACTTGTCCATCGACTAAGCAAGGTATGATTTAACTATTGTCAGAGAGAACTACAAGAACCTAAAAATCCTAAGTCTACTCATTTCATTTTAAAGAGATTTATGTTATAGGCTAATTACAATTACAATTTTACAATTACAATTTATTGTTTCAAATTACACGAAAAATATACATAAAAAGTTGATACACCACCCGAAGAAGCAGAGCTTGTGTTCGGGGGTGGTTCAGTTCTATATATGAGAAAAACCTATACTAAATAATTACTTAAAACAATACAAAATTTGGAGAAGTATGACAAAATATTATGCATAAAAGGTTAGAACATGTTCTTTTTACAATACAAAGGTACAAGGTAATACAATATTAATACATAACAATTTATTTGTTCAAGGATTTTGTACCGATTGACAGTGTAACCTTTTTTTAAGATCTTTTTCTGCGTGTTCCATGGGTACTAAGATAGAGAATGTATTGTGTTCGATTCTACTTAAAATTTTCAGCGTTAAAACACATTTTGAGGTCCTTGGTCCTAAAATCCAATAACAACAAAAAATCTTAAATATGTTTGTTTGTCTGTCTTTAAACAGCTGACAAACGTAAAATGAGATTTGATACAAAGCATATTGACGATTTTATCTTTACCTTACTATCACTTTACTTGAAGATTTTTTTATTTTTTTAATTTATTTACTTATGTTTATACTAGTTGAAGATTGAAGAACATAGTTCATACGGGAGAGCATGTATGTTTACAGACTAGAGACTTCACGAACATTTTGTAATTTAAGGGACCGTTGAACAACTGAACAAGCATTTCTCTTCCATTTCATAAATTGAAGGTTTTTAGGTAGATTTCGAAGAAAAATCTACCTATTGCAATGGATACCATGTCATGATTTTCGAAAAATTCTTTCATATCTTTACGTTTCATGCTCCCCTAAGTACGAAACCACCGCCCGTTCAAAATTTTTTTTTTGTGATATTTATATATAGGCCTATATATTTATATCTTTACACGATAGCGGCCGTAATTTTGAAGATATTTGAACCAAATTTTATTATGTCATTTCTAGGCCCAATAGCTCGGACAAGTTCGTTAATGAGCAAAATTGGCCAAAGGGGGTGGTCGGGGGAGGGGTTGAAATTTTAAAAAATGTATATCTCGACCCCTATGAAGTATAGAGGGAAACTTTGTTGGAATAAATTAGAGTACTCCCTATGGAGTTCACAGTGACACCAACGATTCGGGGGTTCGAGTGAGGGTGGGGTGGGGGATGAAAATTCGAAACTTTTGAAACCACGTCTTGTGGGGTATCGTTGAAAAGCTCTTGATGAGTACTCTACAAATCAATAACTAGTTTCTTGATAGCTCTCATATGACGCGAGATTTTAATGTTTGAAAATAATAACACTTAAAAGAATTATTATATCATAATTTTGTCTTGTTTAGCGGCTTTGCTAATTTTATTCATTGCTGATCTTGCGCACGGCCTCCCAGAATATTATATCCTATTCTTGTTGTCAAAACAAATGATTGTAGTCTCTTCCTCATTACCGAATTCAGTTCTCATTACTGCGGGTTTGCCATGCCAAGGCTAAAAAAGAAGAGTGCTGCGCAGCGATAATAAATTAAACCAAAAGCACTTTGAAATCTACCTCAGCCTGTAGGCCTGCCTAAAGGGATTTTTTTAACTTATATATATCTCATCGTTGTACCGTAATGTTAATAGCTGGTGAACGAAATAAGCTAATTGTAAACCAGATTTTAGAAAACAATGGTAATTAACTTATTACAAAAAACAGTAACGGGTTCCTTGCAATGGTATATGTTGTAAATTTCTGCTTGTAACTGGTGCTGTTCTACCTTGGATGTTATTTCAGGGATATAATAGAATGAAGAATGTCATTGAGCAATTGATTTAGTAGCACTTTCAGTACTTAGTAGGGATGGGTCGATACTATATTTTCTAGATACTCGATACTCGATACCGATACATGATTTTTTCCTCGATACTCGATACCTTCAACATTTCCAGTTTCAATAAATAGGTACATTAAAAATTAAAATTTGAGAGAACTATGCAATACCAACTAAATTAATTAAGTCTGCATATTTAAAGAGACAAAATTTAATATCATCAGTAGCCTATAGTTATTTTAAAACTTTACATTAAAACTAAAATTAGTTTTTTAAAGAGTCCACTTACAAGTTTTTGTTAAAAAATACTAGCATTCTCACTTAATTGCAGAATTGCAGAATTACAAAAGTATCGTAAAAGTATCGAGCTAGTTTTCTGAAGTATCGTTCGATGCCAATACCATGCAAGTATCGATAGTATCGAGGTATCGAAAGTATCGAGGACCCATCCCTAGTACTTAGTAAAACTTAGTAGAACTTAGAAACTTAGTAAATTGTCAAGATATCTGATAGCTAAAAAAAGATAGAAATGTGTGGAAAAACTTAGTAAAACTTAGTAGAACTTATAAATAGTAAATTGTCAAGAGATCTGATAGCTAAAAAGAAAACTATAGAAGTGAATGGAAAAAGAATTATCAATTACTTAGCAACGGTAATGCCAACATCAGATTAGTGAGCAGAAAGTATATCAGTGACTTATTAAATCATTCGGATAATATGTAAGTAACTGGGTCAATAGACTGTATTTTAGTCAATATGTCATCAGTACATAATGTCGATTTAGCAGTTTACAGCTAAGGCAACATGAAATCCAGGGAAATTTAGAGTAAACGTAGAAGTAATAGTGAGATATTGAGGCAACCGCTTTACGGATGAGTTATTTAGGTAGCATGAGCGTATTATGAAAGCAAGGAATTATTATTGAAGCAGTATGATCATAGACTACTGAGCCAATAAAATGTCAAGGAATTTTGTTATTGATACAGTAGGCACGTTTGATATTGAGGCAATAGCTATGCCGGTGGATATACCGTGGTACAGTTGAGGCACAGCACTACAAGCAGGAAGGTCGCGGATTCGATGCCTGGTGATGTCATTAAGATTTTTCCGTCAGGCTAATCCTTCTGGTGGCACTACGCCCCTGGGTCGACTCAACCTCCAACATAAATAAGTTCCAGGAGCAATCCTGGAGGTAAAGGCGGCTGATGCGTAAGGCTGACAACCTTACCACCTTCAAGTGCCGAATGTCTAAAAATCTGAGAGCCTCATTCTCCTTGAACCCTAAGGGTCTCCATGAGCTGTATAGGGACACTTTACCTTTTAGCTATGCCGGTGAATTGTTCAGGCAGTAGGCCTATGAGCTTGAGATGTTAAGGCCCAAAATATCTTCTAGACTTTTCTACATTACAGAATTGGAATTTTTACAGTGTTTTAACAGATTGAACCTTAGAAACTGTTACAATGTTCATAACCTAACTTAATGGAAAGTAAAATATTGCTTTGTGAATAGGTCTGAGGTGGCTGGTTTGTGTATGATTTAGAGTGGTAAAGTTGAATGTTGTCCTTCGTTCTTTTTGTAGACAAAGAACATTCTATATCGCACATTTCAAGGGCCTAAACGAAAGTCTCCATAAAGGAGAGTCAATATTGCACATATAAACTTACCAGGCAGGATAGACTTAGTTGTAAATTATATATTTAAAAATTTTAATATATGTACCTGAAATTGAAGAAATAATAAAGGTCAATCCCGTAAGAAATAAGTAATAACAGTCATTAATAAAGCTCATTTTCCTAATCTCATTTAAGTCTATTAAGACCAAGGTTTTAACAGATCAATCAAACTTAAACCTTACAAGATTTTAGTAAGATAACGTCTTATGTCACGGTCATCCGAAACGTGGACGTTAAAATAATGAGGAAAATGTTCTAGGAATTTTGAGTGTAATATTAGCAGACGGGTGTCTTCTCCAGTTGTGTAGCTGGTGTAGGGATAATTGATCATTCAGAAACTTAAAAGAACTGAGAGATAGTAAGGCGCGCTGAGTCCCGGTCAGAAGTGTTGAAAAGAGGGGAAATCAAAATATTTCCTGCACGATATATTAAAGACTCCAAAAAAATAGAGAAGTCAAGGAAAAGATTACTGTAGGGCGTATAATAACATTTATTGAGAATGAGCATTAGAAATTGGCACAAGATGAACGAAGGACTATTCTGAAGAAGTTTAAGCCCATCGACGGCTGTAATCCCGTGGAAGAAGTAAGGAATGCGAGATGGACCATAAGTAGAGGTATTGGACAGCATAGCATAAAAGGAATTAATGGGAATGTCCGAGAAATCGGGTATCAACTGATTCCCAACCAATTAGTCAACTGTTTTCGGAAACAAGTTTATTTTGTTCACTACATAACGTCAAGACGTAGTTGGGTAGACACTGACTGGTCAGAGATAACGCCTTGACCCGCATGTAGATCACAGAGAAAGAGTGTCATGTCACCGACCCGTGGCGCATAAATAGCCACCAAGTGTTATAATTACAGTAATACCGCGTGTTGATAACATTAAATGTCTTCCTCACAAGTCTGGTGACTGTGCAGTCCTGACCTCAACGATTCTACAGCTCAAGGTTGGTTATTAGGCCATCTGAGTAAAACTGCTTTCCACTGTTTAGAAATTTGAGCTGTTTGTACTAGTGATGGGCAAATCGCGAGCATTAATGAATCGTTGTACTGAAGGAATGAATAATGATTCAGATAAAGAAATTAATTGATTGCTTTTTTAATTATTTATGAAAGCCATAATTCGGTTAAAGAATTGAATCGAAACATCTTTGAATTGAAATTCTTCTCAATCCTCAAACATACTGATTCAATGATTCTTTTTGTCTTCTCATTATTCTGAATCACGACTCCTCCATAGCTATTTGACTCCTTTTTATTACTACAGGCCTGGTGCTGGAGGGAGGAAATGTAACGCCAACGAAACCTTCAGTGTGGTGTTTATGCGAACCATTAACAAGATTGCAAATTTTTAAAAGACAAAACATTATTAATTACGATTTATGAATGTTATATGTCGATAGTTAAACCACAATCTATTACGTTAGGATAGGTTAATCTTTATCATCTGCTTTGATCGAAATTGCTAGTATTTTTGTTTCTTTTTTACTATGGCGATTCAATTATCCGCAACATGTTGCCGTCCAGTGACAGTTATCGTGAAGGAGTTAGTGAAGTTTCAAACCAAACGAATCGAATGAATGAAATGAACAAATCAATGTACGAATTATTTTTATGAGTCCGTTCAAATTATTCGATTTTTTTTAAAGAATCAGATTTCCCATCTCTCTACCTTTCGCGATGCCGATGGAGTACGTAACAGTCCATTGGCGTAAATTTTTAACGGTTCTTTGTGAAAGGTCCTAAAATCTAAGGATTATGGCAGAAGATAATTAATCTTGTATCGTTTATTCAGGTTAGAATTTTACAACATTTCAGCTTGATGCTCATTCATTAAGTCATGCTGAACGTTGTCGTTATGGGCATAGACGTACGCAGGACTTCAGCAGTGGGGATGCCAGATAACTCCAGATTATCCACACCACTCATCTTCCATAAAAATTCGATAAATTGTTCGTGCAAACAAAGATTTTTAAACAAGGCAAGTTATCTAATTTTACTTGTTTAAATTTTTCCCTTCTCAAATTAATATTGCAATTTCTGTAGTTCACATAGCCTGTATGCAAGCCACATACAAAAATACTATTTTCGTTTAGGATTTCTCGCATTTTTCTTCAGATTCTTAAATTTTTCCACAGCTGTGCTGTATAAAAAAAATAGAGACTATATTCGGAGGAAAATTAGTTTATATCATTCTCACACAGCGCCAGCAAACCTAGAACTGCATGCATCTTATTTCTGTAGTTGGTTGGTTTGACTTATACATTGATCGGGCTAAGGGCAGTTCTGTAACACAGTCGGAAATACTGTAGTTTGTTCGCAAATCTTTGTTGCAAGAAATTCTGCCGGTGAAAGAAAGAAAGAAGAAGAAGAAGAAGAAGAAGAAGAAAAAAAAGTGCCTTCGTTGAGCATGCTATTATTATGGATTCCAAGAGGTCAAGCACTGAAGTACTAAGTATTGTGTAATAAATTAGTTACATTGGCGTATAAAACTACATTTTCCCCATTTCTTTTATTTTATTTTGTTTTATTTTGTTGAGAATACAACAGGCTCATTGCCCAATTACAACATTCTTTTATACTAATTACACCATTTTTACAACACTAATATGTGTTTAAACCAAACTAATCTGTATCTGTATCTGATGTCCTAAATCCCCTCTGTTGGGGCGAATGGCCTCCAAGTGGAGGTTTCTGTTACCTATGTGAATTTTGGTACGCTTGTTTTCCGAGAGAGGGCAGACGGACAGGTGGTAAGCCCATCGCCTCTCATTTAAACTAATACTACAACTAAAAAAAATATTTAAAAAAACAAGAAGCACATACAACATGAAAATTACACAATGAAGGGAACAGATCAAAAAAATAATAAATAATATAATAGTTTTGGAGGAAACGAAAGATTTAAATAAAGAAAATTACATGGAGCATATTTTAACTATCGCTTTTTAGTTATTACTATTTTAAGGTTTTCAAATTTTTATCACAGATATTTTTAAACTGCTTATTGTTTGTAGTTTGCACAAGCAGCCAAGGTCAGCTGATCGACTACCAGATCACTGTAGGTAGACTAGGCCTATGTGAACCAATTATTGAAAACATTGTTAGAGAAATACACTTCACATTAACCCAGCTTTACAATAGCTGCACCGATTTGGTTTGAAATGTTGTTTGGAGTAATGAAGTCACAGGCCTAAATTAACTTGTGATTAAATTCATTTGCCTATACATCTTAAAATTAATTAAAACGTGTTAAGAATATGCATAGGGGCTGAAACTAGTGTGAATGCTGATAATTAGGGCAAGGCATTTAATGATTTTGCATCTTTTTCATATGAAGGTTAAAAGATAGCTCGAATATATATATATATATATATATATATATATATATATATATATATATGTGTGTGTGTGTGTGTGTGTATCATGAAATAATTGATTAAATAAGGGCAATTTGTTTTTGCATTTTTCTTCATTTTGAAGATATAGGTCTTTTTTTGGCAATTTTAGGCCATTTTGTGCATTTTTAGTTCATTTTCGACATTTTAGGTCATGTTTCAGTGGAGGTAGAGAGAGCTTTTCCATGTACAAATCTTTACTTTCAGACAATAGACAATCGCTTTTATTTGAGAATCTTTTTAGTTAATTTTAATTCAGGTTTATTGTAAACACCATAGCAGTTTATCTTGTAGCAATAAATAATTATTTTTTCTTCCTTTACAAATGGCACATATTTTCTAGGGGCAATTTGATGGGCAATCCAGTTCAGAAAGAATTTTTTTTCGATAAGGGTGTCCAAGTAGTATAGATTTACATACTTTTTTAGTAATAAAATAAGTGTGCTTTATATTTTAAATTCATGTATAACGCACTGTCATCCGTTAAATAGCATTTAGCAATTCATTACTTAAAAAAACTAAATATAAGTAAGAATGGAAAATTTACTGGTCTTTTTTTGTGTCATTTATTCACTATTTTTGGGTTATAAATGCATTTTTTATTTTGCATTTTTTCACTACTTTATGGTCATTAAATACCTTGCCCTACTGATAATAATTAAAGTTTTCTTTATTTATAATGTATTACTCTCATAGGACAGTGCCTGTTCGATCCTTTAAATAGGCAAATTTCGGTTTAAATTTCTTTCATTTTCCAACAAAAACGGATAATCTATAACAGGATTGGTTTTGCAGAACATAATGAAATTACTGCTCCCCTCTAACCCGAGATTCAATCGATGTGCCACTTGGGAATTAGTTAATTTGGACTAGAGCCTCAATTAGTATAAATTTTCCTGATAGGATTAAACCGATGAAACTCTATTTCTGTAGGGGAGTTCGATGATCATTTAACTACTCTTATAGACAGATTAAACTAAAATTATAATAGACGACATTAAAATAAAGAGACAATATGCTTAAACAAAGCGGAAGGCGGAAAACAGGAAATAGTGGAGAATGCTAAGCTTACAGTGAAGGACAAGTCCTTGGGTAGAGAACTATCAATTTTGCTATTGACCAATATGTAGCTCAAGAAATTTAAATTGATCTGGCACTGAACTAAATAGATTGTTGGACCACATTGAGGAAATACGATTAATGATAACAGGAACTGTTTAATTTTATTTGGTGAGCAGAGTTTCTTAAATAGTTACCGTAATTCATTAACAGCAGAAGAAACGTTCGGTAAATATAACGCAAAAAAAATTAAGCAAATTATATTGTAGTGAAGAAACTGACTCTTTGATAACACAAAAAAAAACCTGCATTAGCGTTGTATTAAGAACAAAATTAATTATAAATGTTGACAAGCTTCGGTAGTAAAAGATAGTTAAAGAAAAATAAAATTGTATTAGGAAACGCAATTTAATAGGCTATAGGATAGAAAACGCACTGAACACTTTCAAAGAAATCAAGAATCATTAATAATGTTTATTCCATAGCTGAACCTATTTACTGCAAGATCTTTCTCGCTATTCGGAAGAGTAAATATATTTCATTCCACCAAGACAGTGGTACGAGGAAATAAATTCCCACACCATGAAAAACGTGGGAACGAACTAGGATATTACCTACAATAGCTTACGCATAGCAAATTTGAATCAAGAGCCATCAAGACAAGTAGTAAAGATTTGTACTTAATTTCAGGTAATATTTTAAAGAGCTTCTTATTGAAAGAGTTTACCAGAATGCTTGTTCAAATTAAATATTTATTATTATCACCCTTAAACAATAAAAATGATGGCAAAATCAGTTTTATTACAAGGCTAGTAGTCGAGAAAACTACATAGCCATTTGCCTGCGTACTTGATAGAACACACAATAAATACACATCTGTAAAAATACTGTATAACGTTATTTGAAAGGTGTATCTGTTGTAAAGTAATGCAGTGACCAATAACTGGATAACGGTTAACTGCACAGACAATTAATTAATTGCAGAGAAGGTAAATAGTTAACTGTTATTTGAATACATAGTTAATTGGATGTTATTTGAAATTATCTGGAAGTTTATTCATTATCCAGACAATTCCACTGCAGTTAATTATTTTAACAATTATCTGGATAATCACAAATAACTGAAAAATTACGTCATTATCCAGTTATCTGGTTAAATGTTGATCGGTTAACTGGACATGAGACAATGGTTATTTGAACAATTATTTGCTCAGTCAACCAGTTAACTTTCATCCGGATAATCCCAGCTCTATTATAAAGATACGAAAGTTTACGAAAAATATATTACATATAGTCTATTAGTCTATAAATATGTTATATATATTCTATATGTATAATTCGTATAATACATATTTTTCGTATATTGTCGTATCTTTACAAAATACACGGAATGCTATACATAAAACCCATAACGATCGCAATAATTACAAGAATGATTCTCACAAATAAAGAAATAATAGGGACTAGCTCTGTCCATGACTCTACTATTTTTCTTCTTCTTCTTCTTCTTCTTCTTGCAACTTTGGTTTTCCGACAGCTGCAGAGATTTCGAGCGGAAATGTCCTGGTAATGATTTTTACTTTATTAGTAGCCAATCACCTTTTTCACACCTCCTGCCTCCTTCTCCAAGAAATTCTATCTGCCCTTGGGGTTCGTTGCCAATTTTCGCCTCGCAGTTTTAAGCACGTGATTTTACAAGTGGGGAGATTTTTAAAGTTTTATTGACAAAAGTATGCTTACCACGTCCCTGATACAGCCTAACCAACATTTGTTTCTTCATAAATCCTTCAAAAGTGTGTTAGTTTATTAAATTCTTATAATTATAATTAATGAAATATTTATTATTATTATTATTATTATTTAAGTTAAACGTCACTTGGGGCTTGCCAATTACTATTCGCATCTGTAGCAAAACTATAATTCAGTTTATTTTTCAATCGGTTCTTCCTTTCATTATTTTCTAAATTTAAATGTTGCCAGGAACTTAATGTGCATGTTGTATTTCTATGGAAACGTTCTAACTTTCTCAAATTTTGTTAGACTTCGTGATAACTACAAGAAGTTTTATATTTTTTTTTCAGGGATGCTTACCATAGTCGACGCAGAGGGAAGGAAAGGACTATAGGCTACTTCCTGTGAGTAATAATTTGTATTTTAGTCAAGTAGTTATTTCTGCCATTCTTTCAGTAGGTCTATCTACATAGCAGTTTTCAGTCTGATCGAGCAAAACTCTTGCTGGATGGATGCTAGGAATGTGTCATATGGTTAAGTAACATCACAGTAGAAAACTATTAAACCAGAGACTTTTTCTTGGACGAAAGATTTATAGACCTAAAATGCTTCAATGTTTGCACTATTTTCAGTGTTGAGACTAAGTAAACGATTTAGTTTATTGGTGCATCAAGATACCTGGATTTCCAGATGTTTTATTAATTTTCATTGATCACTGCTATTTCCAGTCCATGACATTGTGGTGTGCTTTGTGATTTCGTCCACCCGTTTTTCTTTGGTCTGAATTAGTTTCCATTTTTTGTCCACTTTATGAATTTTTAACATATAAATATTAATTCAACGATTATTATAAATTTTTAAAAATCTATATGCCTATATCATATTGTATTATACCTGCTAATCAATTTCACGTGAGGAATGTAGCTTCGCTTGTAGCTGAGGTTTTGAGGTGTATATGAATGCCCTTATTTTGACGATATTCTTCATATCTAACGGTAATTTCCTCAATCTGCTTCTTAAAAATTGTTTTTCTTTATATAGGAACTAATATTATTCCATGTTGTGTAGGCTATTACTAACTGTGGCAGGCTAATTAAGTATGAAGGCGTTGTTACGGATCTTCCCCTGTTAGATTTAACTGCTACCATAGTTCAGTTGCATACAAATATTTATTGTAAACTATAATAATAGCTGGTGAATCAACAATACGCCCTTCAAGAAGAAAGACCTCGTGCTTCCAAAATAAAATTAGCTATTTTTAGATTGTAGTACGGCCGCGGTCGATGGATTTTTCAGGACGTAAAACTCCAGGGACTTTTAGTTTGGGGGCCCATGTTGGAGATTTACGGTACGTAAAGGAACTCCAAGTATAAATTAGAGTCTCTTGATAAAAATTTTCTGAGGCAATGAGCTTACCACCTGTCCCCTCTGTCGTCTCATGGAAAATAAGTGTAACAGAATCATTGTAGGTACTGAAACCTCCACTTGGAGGTCCTATGCCCCACCGTAGGGGTTACAGGAAATCGGATCGGAGTTGTGAAATGGTCTTTAAAAATATATAGGCATATATATAGGCTATATTTTTTCTGTTAAAAGACTCCTATGCGAAAAACTATTGATTTTGGCACTGTAATCGATTGTAGTTAAAGTATTTACATCCTCAAAATACGGGAATTGAAACGTTTTCTTGTCTCCTGAAGAGTTGACATTTTGGAGTTATGAGATCTCTCATGTTAACCGACGGGTAATGTTTCCATTTCGCCGAAGAGTGGTAACAGATATTGTATCGAAGAGGGAACAAAGCAACATCCTTTCTAAAATTAATACGTTTTATCAAATTCATTTGACCTTAAGATCTCACCGTGTGAGATATGCAATTGCACGCATTAATTTATTTAGCATAACGTAAAAAATAACAGCATTATCTTCATTTCTTAGTTAGTAAACAACTTCGACATTTTAAGTTTCCATTAATGTTTTGGTAGGTTTGTGAGCTTTTGAAATATTTTACATGTGCTCATGAAACATGTTTCGAAGAATATTAACAAGCGGACACAAATCCAATGATGAGTTTACGTTCTTTTAAATAATAATACCGACTTAGACCCTGCTGGGTCATTGCAGAGAAAAGTTTCTATGATGAATAACATATAGGTCTAACTCACACGCCAATTCTGTAATAATATACAATAGTAGTAACGGAAAATTTTGTTCTTGAATAAATATATCATATGACTGTATTAGTGGATGATACAAAAACTCTCTGATTTCCCACAAGAACCGCCTGATAATAATGATACGAAAATTTATTTTTTCGCTTAAAATTTTCTTGATAGGTTTAAAGCTATTACCATAAACACGTAAGAATTAGAAAGTAAATCAATTAATAGAACTCATTATAGGGAATCTTTCGATATATCACACCAAACTATTAATTAAACAACAGGTAACCAAATTAAATTACATCAATTATTCATAGAAATTAACGCAGACAGTGTTTAATTTTATATGTAAAATCACTCTCTTTTCGAGAAAAATACGAATATAATGTTTACTCCAAATTATAATCACCGTTATTAAATAATATGAAGCTATCAAGACACGCAGACTTGACGGCTCCCTATTCATCACGCAGCGGGGTCTTGGCTTTTTAAACCGAAACTAACATACAAATTCTGTATCTCTCGAACAGAAACCAAGCACTAAATTACAAAATACGACCAAATTAGAGGATATTCACGTTAAAGAGAAACCAGTAAGTTAGAGCAAATGCACTTACATTTTTACGTTAAAAGATATGTGAAAATCAGAGGCGCGCAACAATCCACCCAGTTCGCAGATCACCAGAGATTCCAACGGGCAGTGAATTAGGGTGAAGTGAACTCCGCCAAGATTGTTCGGCATAAAATTATTATATTGCGTAACATTACTGTAAGTGATCAATTTTTAGACTGCGAGATTGAAAATTGTTCCGCATAAAAATTGTTAAATTGCATAACACTAATGCAAGTGATCAATTTTGTTACTGCGAGAGTACTAAGATTGTTCCGCAAATTACAGGGTGTCTACACAAAAATGCCCTAATTTTATCTTGCTTCCAATACAAAAGAAAAAAGATAGAGGATTTTTACTCATAAACATAAGTCGCATTAAGTATTAAGTTTGAATAAAATAATCACAGCACTTCCTCGTGTACTCCTGCGGTTACATGAAGAATATCTGTCCTTCATGTAGCATGTAGGACTTTAAGCTGGGGGGCCCGTGTCGTAGATTTACGGCACGTAAAAGAACTCCAAGCCTGAATTAGAGCCTCTGGACAAAATTTCTCGGCCCTTTCACGTCCAAGTAATACCTTAGCTTTCGAAGGGGGGTTAAGGGGCGATGGGCTTACCACCTGTCCCTCTGCCCTCTCTAGGAAAATAAGTGTAACAAAATTCACACAGGTAAACAGAAACCTCCACTTGGAGGACCTTCGCCCCAACATGGGGGCATAGGCTATGATTAGAGAGAGAGAGAGAGAGAGAGAGAGAGAGAGAGAGAGAGAGAGAGAGAGAGAGAGAGAGAGAGAGAGAGAGAGATGTAATATGTAGCAGTGCAGTCCCACAAAAAGAAAGCCAGTGGCAGGAGAACGTGGAGACAAATTCACAGGTGTGTACACCGAAATTCCCACAGTTCAATTCTTATTTATCCATTGGGTACAATGGGGGAGTTCGACACCACAACTTGTGCCTTCTCCGAAACGGACCCAATCTTTGCGCGGACTGACAGCAGCGCCAAGCACGCCAAATGTTGGTTGTGAAAAAATTTAGATGGCAATTTCAATCCCTCTTATATCCAACGAGAAAGTCAGATCCGGAAAAAAAAGGGTTTTCTATTTTTAAAAACGCCTCAAAATTCGGATATTTCGGTGTAGACACTCTGTATCGTAAGTGACTAACTCTGTGACTGTGTGAATATTATCAATAATGGCATTTGCTATGATTGTAACGAAATAAAAAAAACAGAAAATTAAAAATTAAAAATAAATAAAATAAAAATTAAAAAATAAATAAAAAACAAAAAACAAAAAATTAAAAAAACTGAAATAAATTTTTTTTTTTAAAAAAACAAGTATTTTCAGAATAAATCTACTACAATCAATAACAATACTTCCATTCAGTGTTCTATAAACCCCTTTAGTGTTCCACAACAAACCCACATACCACTAAGCCACAGATACCCTCTTCTCTACCGACTGCCTTCTCTACCTGCACAGAGCCCGTAACAAAGAACGAGCTATATTATACCAATCTCCTATAAAATTAACAGCATTTATCGTAATATCGCACGCTTGATGCCTGGCAGAACATGTGTCAATATGATTGTAGTGCATGATCTGAAAGTAGCGATCAGATGAGTGCCGTACAATGTGTGCTTGTAGTTAAATGCATAGGAATCGCTTAGCTGTGAAGATACTCTAGTCAAATAATTCGCACAGAAAAATATATCCTGTATATTATTTCTTCGTATTACAAGTGGAATAAATGTAAGCAAATTTCATATAGAACAAACTAAACGGAAGTAAAAAAAATTACCGTTTTAAGAATCATTTTGCATTGAGAATATGTGAAACAATTTCCCACTAAATATGTCTTTCATTCGAAAAAAAATAGCAATAAATGTAAAAATCTAGATGGATATTTAAGACAGCACCCCCATAGAACATATAGTTAAGACGTAACATTTAATAAAAGTGGGCCTAATTTCCTATTTTTCATTTAATTCAATATTACTATTTTTAAATCATAGATATGTAATTCGCAAATTCTTTGTGAATATGCAGATGCCAGTAGCGTAAGCAGAAATATAAACCACGTTCTTATAGAAAAAATGTTTGAATTTTCATTTACCCTACAACATAAAGGAAATAATGAGAATAAATTTAATCCTACCTGAATAATGGGATTTATAGATCAGATTCTATTAGAATGTTATCTTTTATGTCATGTCGCTGGAACCTTAGTTGCCCTATGGTTTTAGACAATAATAGGAAAATGTTTAGCTAGCTAGTTTCGTTCGAATGCATACAGGACTTCTTGTGCTTGTAATGTTCGTTGACATGGATACGAGAGACAATATTCGAACATCATTATTCATACGTTTCCCAGTTACAGTGAACCCATCAATAAGCTCAGTGGTATTACAGAGAGTGGAGATTTCAATGCACGGTTAAACACTAACAGGTAATTTAATATAGGTATAAAATGTATCCGAAAATAAATCATCTCATCCAGGAATGTATAAACTCTTCATGTCATTAACTTAATGATTGAATGTACATAACACTGAAGATACTTGTATATAATTAATATTTGTAATGAAAACATAGCATGTAGCATTGCAAACACTTAAGCAATGGAACATGCTGTTTTAAATAAATAATTAAATAAATAAAATAAAAAAACTCTTCATGTCAAAACCTACATTGAAATTTCTGTTTTGGATAAGATTTTGGATGAGATGAGAAGCTTATAATTATTAGAGACCGAATCTTAGGTATTGAAAAACTACGAACTAGTCAGAGAAAAAAAGCACAATAATTTGAAAGTATGCACTCGAGTGGGCACTTTTAACTAAATCTCGAGAAGTTAAAAATAGTGTAAACTAACATTTTACGATTAGGTATCCCTATGAAGGATGTAATGTAACTTTCTATTTAATAAATTGTAAACATACTTTAGCAAAGCTTCATTAAATAACATTCATTTTATATCTTTCTAATAATAGTTATATGTTATTGTATTCATAATGAGTATTCTGCGTGTGTTTTATTTATTTATATTTCCCTCTGGTGTAGCTAAGACCTTAAGGCCTTCTCTTCCACTAATCAGAGGTGATACAATCAAACGTTACCATATAATCTAATTAATAAAAAAGGGACATGATAATATACATTTATATACTATATAATATAATATTATATATATACAGGCCTATATACTGAAATTAGAAAAGTAAACAATTGTAAAATACAATTTCAAAATAAATAAATAAACTTTCTGGGGGGAAAATATTCGAAGGGTAACTGTACTTTGCAAACAGCTTTCAATCAAATCTTTAAACTATGCTTCAAATAATTAAAAATACCAGAGATCACATAAAGATTCAATAATGTGATATTCCATCTAACAAATAGGAACTTTAATTTTATGAATGTGTACTGAAGAACATCTGGGAAGTGTCTCATACGATTAGATTATAGGCCCTATTATTAACAAATAAAACCTCTCTGAAAAAGCTACAAATAGAATATTTCCGTGTTACTAGTATAGGTCTATACCTGTTCTTTTGATAGACTAAATTGTACTCTACTTCGACCAAAAATCACTCGTGTTAAGTCTATTCGTGGATGAATTTTATTATTGTTATGAATATATGTATTTGGAGAAGAGAAAGGTTTTTCAATAATAAGACATTGACCATTCAATTTCAATAGTTTTATTCATATTTTTTAATTTCTTTCGGTCGTTATCAACCAGAAATTACGGTACATAGTAAAAAATAATAATTAGACAAAAATATGTTCATGTAAATCTACGTTTAATTGTGCTCTGCTAACTGTGGAACAAATTAAATAAACGCTTACAGCAGGAACTCTTAGAGACTTCTGAGTGTATCAAACTAGTTTAATTAAGCCATAGTTTGTTTATTTAAAAATACGAACAGAAAACAAAATGAAATGCTTTATGTTTTATTTAAAACAATTATTTCATCTATAAATCCATCATTATGTACAAAAGCCATCAAACGTACTTACCTGATAACTTCGTCATATTTAGTCTTAAAACTGAGATACATTAATACCTTTAATCTTGTCCAGAAAATGACTGGGATTCACTTCGCATTATTTTTCAGTACGAAAATGTCTGGAAAACTAAAGTAATTAGGAAAAGATTACAATATAACATTCTCGCGTTATCGCTTTATGTTCCGCAGAAGTATCTATTTTCAGCACTAATATCCTTGGTATCTTGTACCACTAATTCCAGAGAAAAAATAGGCTATGTAGGGGAGAGTTGCCGAAGTTGGACCGTTGCCTAAGTTGGACCTCCTTAATATTAAGCTATGTGTTAGTAACTTAAACCTTCAAGTTGGCTCTACTGCTGAGAAATGTTTTCAAGGACGTGTGATCCAACGGTCAGTTGGCTGCAGCCTTTGAAGAAAGAATAACTGCAATTATTGTGTTCTCCTCGTTTGTGCAACAAGAGTCGCGCTACAGATTATAAGCTATTGTGCAGAGCAAGAGTAAGCAAAACAATTACCTACATTATATTTTATAACTGCCTTTCATTAGTTAATAACTAGACATCGTAAAACTAGCTTTACATTCTGTGAGTCCTTGTAGCATCATATTTCTTTACGTGGCGTCCAGTTGCCGAAGTTGGACCACTGCGTGTTTCCTAATTTGGACCACCATAACTTCCATTCTTGATATCAGCGTATAGGCAGATTTGGTATATTTGGTATTTTTTACATTTTTTTAATGCAATTTGTTTCCTAGGTTATTCTTTGTTTCCTATTTGAAGCACTTTATCAGTACAAAACAGTTTGCTTCTAATTTACAAATTATAATTAATGGTTTTGTATAATAGGCCCTAACTAACTTACTTTAAATGCCATGTGTGCCTAATAAATTTGTTAAGATACAGGTTCTTTAAAATATTACATTTTTTTTATTTTTTACTTACAGTTTTACCATCGGTCCAACTTAAGCAACCGGTTTCCTAATTCGAACCGTTTACAGACTTCTAAATTTTAAATTGTAGGCCTTGGAGATATATATCTATACAAAATATAATACTACCAGATGAAAGTGTATAAAATGTAGATTAATGTACAATATATTTCGTATCAATTAAATACATAATAAAGGCGTGGGGTAACAAAATGTAAAATCGGTCCAACATAGGCAACCTTCCCCTATTACTTAGTACACATATAAAATATAAATCCTCATTAATTCTGGACTGCTTTCATTTAATAAAGCAGGGAAATTAAATTCCATACGATGGTATTAGATATCCTTTACTACGTTAATACAACATGTACTATGTATTTCTTATTGTATTATTGTATTTCAGTATTGTACAGGAGTAACAAACGAACAAACCTAAAAATCAATTATTGGTGATCCATTTTCTTATAATGGTCCTGAAAGTACCAACAAGATGACTTTCATTTATACTCTCCGTGAAACTTTGGGAAACAAAGGCTCTCGCAGAGAGGACCATTTCTTGTCTATGATGCCAAGTGTGTATTGTTACTGCATTATTTTTACGTATTCTAAATGATACACAGATCTGACCGATCGGAGCATCGCTGGACATCGGTTATTTCTGCCTGTGGATCATCGTATTTTACTACAAAGATGGAGAAGTATAGTGAAGTAAAAATTACTGTAAATTATCTTTTTTTCATAAAATAGTACTTTCAAGTTATTGGATGCATAATCGAGAAAAGTTATATTACTGTATCAACAGATGCATAATCTTAAATTCTTACAAGTTGCATCACATAATTATGGAGTTAACATGTAATTATTACGGCCAGTATTACGCAATACCAATCATTCTTACAAAAATATACGTCTTAGTCAAAGTTGACACGTCCTCTCAACTACTAAACTGATGGTTCATTTGCCTATAAGGTAGCAGCTACTAGAGCCATGCTTACATAGAATCAAAAGTTACAAAAATCGGGATCATAGAAGAAATAATTTACTAAAATATTTAATATTATAACCCTTAACTGGATAAAATTAAGTTTCTCAATTATTAAAATAATTTATGTTCTAGTTGCTTTTTAGATAATTTCTTAACTTGCTCAAGAGTTTGTTGCTTGCCAGATGAGACAAATTTAATTCGCCACCAGGTCGAAATAGGCAAGCGAAACTTTGAAATAGCCCTTGGAAAAAAAAAGTTCCATTAAAACTCCCTTGAATCTCTTGTAGCGCCATATAGCAACTGCTTGTTTCAGAAGACAGATATTTCACCACAAGGACTGGCATAATTAGTACTAATAATTATTTCTCTGTTTCAGAGAATGCGATTTGAAAAATCTGCAAGTTCAGGTACTTTATATCCATACTTATATACTAATAATAATTTCTATACGCAATGTAGCCTTAATAATAATTTCTAAAGAGAATAAAATGAATGATTCAATGAAAGCTAATGAATGAATGAATGAATTTAAATGCTTGTCTGAAATGACGCCAGTTTATCTCTTTCTGGATCACGATCGAGTAATCTATAAACATTATTACTGTAGATACTGTAGATGTGTGGGCGCTGTAGGGTCTGTTCCTCTAGGGCCACAAAGTATACGTTCCTCCTTGAGAACATCAGAGATAAGCTACATTATTTTCACGATATGATTTATGGATGGAAATCCGGTAAATCTTAATTCTTGTCTTCCATTAACTCATCTGCCATCACACAGTCTAATCGAGCTGAAAACCAAGGAAATGTATTAGTTGGAGAGAAGTCTTCTGTTGTTCACATGTCCACAATTGGACAAGGGATAAAATGACTTGAATGGTAATGATATAGTAAAGTGAATTGGATGTCAAGGAATACATTGAAGGAAAAAACACTACTCTTTCAATAATACAGCGGCGGGTAAGTGCTGGAGTACTCCGTCTATCACACTGGCCGCCACATCGTGCAGAATTTCTGTAATTCTCGGTTTGAGCTTAGTAAAAACCTCGTGAGAGTTCTCATTGAGGAACCAGTTCATCGCCTGTCCTAACTTGTTATCGCCGTCCAGGCACTCCCCGAAGTCGTATGTGATACTGGCAGGGATAAGATCTAGGCTCAAGCTCTCGACCGCCAGATGATCTCCCATCGTCTTGTAATACATAATCAGTACAGCCACTACTTCAGCTGTAATCACAAAAACGAAACACATGTAATTAGGATGAGAACATATAAGAATTACTGTGCCTTCCTTAAACCTTTAAATTCATAATGTATTAAGATTGTAATAAAAAGTTAAAAAGAAATTGTAAGAAAAATGTAAGATTGTATAAAGTATAGGACTGTGTAAACTCGTTGTGTCAACTGTTTACTGTGCAGTCCGTCATGGGTTTCTTAATTTATAGCACATACTCTAGCTCATGGAATCAATTGGACGTAACTTCCATGGAAACCATTATTGATGAAACTGTTTCCAATTAACCGTGAGTATATATTTAGGTGGCATTTTGGGAAATAAATATATGGACAATATTTTAAGTTGGCTTCAGAAAAAAACAGACTACTGTATATGAATGAAACAAAATAACCAAAATATTTGTGGACCTTTGATTTTAATGGACAAAATTTTAAATTTGCGAATTTTCTCCGGACAGAAGAAAAGTGGAAGAAATTTCTCTGTATGGATAGTAATGAACTAAATGATTTTAGACAATATGAAGCGGACAAACTGGCCTAGAACGGATATAGGCCTATGAACCTCAGATATCATTCTCACTTCATTGCCAATGTGCTGAAAACAATTATTAAGCTGCACAACAGTATTATATAGAAGGAGCAACTCCTTGTGTGTGTGTGTGTGTGTGTGTGTGTGTGTGTGTGTGTGTGTGTGTGTGTGTGTGTGTGTGGAAACAATGAGCAGATGCCACTCAAATACTGACTGAACAGGAATTTAGAAGGCCAGCCGCTTTTATCCCCTTGCAATATTCCAAAACAAAGACAAGGTATATACATATATATATATATATATATATATATATATTAAATATTGGGCCAAGAATACGTTTCTCTGCATTTCAGTATAAAGGGATTTAAATTTTCTTGCAAATGATGTAGTACTGGTTAACAACATACTGAAGAATATTATAGGAGAAAAATTCCTCCGGCACTGGGACTTGAACCCAGGACCTTTGGCTATTCGCGCCAATGCTCTACCAACTGAGCTAAGCCGGAGCTCAATTCACAGCACCAGATGGAACCTCTCTCCTATGACTGATTGCCCTAATGGTCTACCTCACAGACAGACAAGTCATGTCATATGCAGTACTGTGAGGCACACTAAGTAGTGATTTTTGTGACCGGGCTCCCACTGTTATTGTACAGTTATGAGAGAGGTTCCATCTGGTGCTGTGAATTGAGCTCCGGCTTAGCTCAGTTGGTAGAGCATTGGCGCGAATAGCCAAAGGTCCTGGGTTCAAGTCCCAGTGCCGGAGGAATTTTTCTCCTATAATATTCTCATGTAATGTCCAACAGAGACAATAATCTGTGGTTCATGAATGCTCATGTATCTAACATACTGAAGGTTATTTCCTTTCTGAACCCATCTTACAGTGCCGAACAATAGATATTGTCCATAGGAATAAAACTATGCAGAGTGGAAGGGGTATAACCGCAGATTTTAACAGCTTACTCCTTGAGTAGAAACAAATTCAAATACCATATTAGTCTGAAGTTTGTATTATGCAAAAAAAAAAAAAAAAAAAGAACCTTTAGGCAAGCCTACAGGCTGAGGTAGATTTCGAAGTGCTTTTGGTTTAATTTATTGTCGCTGCGTAGTACTCTTCTTCTTTAGCCTTGGCATGACAAACCCGCAATAGTAACTGCAAAAAAGAGGAAAGAGCACTTTTTCAAACATTCAAATCTCGTCTTATATGAGAACTATCAAGAAACTAGTTATTGATTTGTAGAGTACTCATCAAGAGCTTTTCATATATATATACAGGGTCTTTATTATAAGTTGAGACGGGGCGACCGGTGTTTTCACTCTCCGCTACGGAGTCCGCATTAGCCGCGGGTGGCGCGCGCGCGGCTTCCCTGCTTAAAGTGTAGGCTATATAAAGTATTACATATCTTACCTTATAACATATGTTGGAAGTGTCGTCCTTCCTGTGTTATACAGGCATTGTATCTGGAAACCACATTCTGGCTGACGCGAGTGAGTTCTTCCACTGTAATGCCCCTAATTTCATTCGTAATGTTTTCTTTCAGCTCCTCCAATGTGTGAGGATTTGTTCAATAAACCTTATCTTTAAGGATGTTTCCAGATACAATGCCTGTATAACACAGGAAGGACGACACTTCCAACATATGTTATAAGGTAAGATATGTAATACTTTAAGCAGGGAAGCCGCGCGCGCGCCACCCGCGGCTAATGCGGACTCTGTAGCGGAGAGTGAAAACACCGGTCGCCCCGTCTCAATTTATAATAAAGACCCTGTGTATATATATATATATATATAAATATCACGATTTTTTTTTTTTACAGGCGATGGTTTCGTACTTAGGGAGGCATGAAACGTAAAGATATGAAAGAATTTTTCGAAAATCACGACATGGTATCCATTGCAATAGGTAGATTTTTCTTCGAAATCTACCTAAAAATCCCCCTAAATATTTAACCCTCCTTTAGTCGGTACGAATAATGATTTGTATCGCTGTGATTTTTACGCACAGCCTTACGGGAACAAATGAGAAATTTCTTATCTCCTTGCAGTTTTTCATAAAATTGATGGTTTTCCTGCAAATTGAAAAGAAACAGTTCTGCGGAACCTTTTAACCTAATTATCTAATAAAACATAAGCGTATTCACAAAATGCAAAATAGTTTTTATATTTCTTTAAATGTTTATCTACTGCGTCTTCGATCTGGGCGCTTATACTCCGCCCACTCTGTGTATATTATCTGCCATTTTAAGCAGCAACCTTTGAGCAATGTTAGCTCACTTAACTTGAATTCTTGTCATAGTTCAAATGAGGTCTCTCTTTGCTACAAACTGAAAAAGTTAAGTGACAAAATAATATTTATTTCTATGTCATTGTCACTGACTAAACTATATCTATTAAAAGAATAATTAATGAATCAGAACGTAATAAATAAAGTTTGTTTGAAAAAATAATTCCTGGCATTGGTTACGTTGTACCAAAGCAACTATTACTTTCTGCAAAAAATCAGAAATATTTTGTTTTATTTTAAGAGATGTGACAATAATACTGGTTCTGTAAAAGTGCGTGTGGATGTTACTAATAATTTAATGTAAGATTTCTTAAACAATTCGGTAATTATTAATGCTGATAGCATGTGAACTAGAGCAACGCTTCTCAAAATATAGCCCGGGTTACCGCGAACAATAATCTTACGGGTTCCCCGAGTGCTAAATAGTTTAAAATATTATTTATACTCTCAAGATACGACTACTATAAAATGTACAGAAGATATGAAAATATTGAACAATTTGCTAATGTGCACGTGTCCACCGAAACAAAATGCCACAGAAAAAGTACAGAAACAGAAATTAAACTACAACTTGCCGCAATAAAGAAAAATAATAATAATAATAATAATAATAATAATAATTTGTAGGCTTAAGAAACAAACACATTCTCCCCACTGAAGAGAATTTTTTGGGGATACTGCTTCCACAAGTCTCTAGGCTAGTAAAAATATTATACATTTTCCTCCTTCATCTTATCAACGTTAATTATTACATAAAATTTGTACTGAAACAAAATCGAATATGTAATATTTTTTATAATATATTATGTACATTAATTTCTACGAATAATCCTTGAGCGGATGAGCCTAGAGTTCAATTTTGAAATGCTATATACTATTAATAGTAATAATAGTAATAAATGCTTTTCATAGAGGAACTGAAATATAGAAACGATGTTTTGTTTAAAAGTATCCTTTTAAGTGGGTTTGACTAATACAAATTTTTATCGTCCCCCATCCCCTCAAAAATGAATGGACCGTCAAATAATAGATGTTGAACTGTTTGGCTGTCATCTCCACAGTTACTTGCACATAATTTTGAATTTTAAATCTAAGAAAATAATGTCCAAATTGTTCATGATTAGTTACAAATAAATTATATTAAATTTGCAGGCATGTAAAAGAAATCTTGCGGGACAAAATCCAGCATACCCGAAACGGTCAAAGGAATAAGTAGCAGTGCATCTCCGTCGTGAGATAACCATTAAACCAAATCGACCAGTAATGCGGATAGTATTATTGTTAGATGCACTTACTTGTATTGACAGCAAACTGTCCTTCAGCATAGATAGGGAAAGAAAGCAGGCCACCCTCCATGTGGAAATTGCCAGCTATATCTAGATGAGGTATCTTGGTTGTCACTTCCAGCTTGCGGTCCTCCACATTCGCTCTGTGAAAAAAAAATTAAGTATTTGTACACGATTTCTATTTATTCCCGAATCATTTTGCGCGTTGCTTAGCATTTAAATAATCGGGGATAGTTTATTGCCTCCTAGAGGGTTTATAGAAATTCGTAAGGTATAGTCTTCTGCGTCCTTAACTTTAGACACGTAAATTGCTTCACTTCTGTTTGACATGACAGATGTCAAAAGTAGTCTCGAGATCACATCACGTGATGTACCAAAATGACATCTTGATGGACATCATATTGGTATTCTTCTGTAAAGGTTGATAGTCGTATTAAGAAGAACTGCTTGATTTGAATGGTGTGTTTTTCATTTGCCAAGACATCATTACAATGTAAGTAACGTCAAAATAATAATAGTAATAATAATAATAATAATAATAATAATAATAATAATAATAATAATGACTAAATTTTTTTAAAAACTTAATTACAATACAAGTTAATGGCATTTTAACAACAGTCATAGTAAAATATTCTGCTATTAAACTCTTCAAGGCTATAAACAGGACTCGACATCAGTGTTGATCTGACTTTTCTTATAAAACAGGTACTGATAAGTTTTATAATACAGTACATCTGGGAATACATCGTATAATTTTAGAGCTACTGTTGCACAACTATTTACATCTCTGTCCATATTATATATGGGTCATTCCATATTAAATCAACAAATTTTAAGAAAATTTATTGCCACACCATTTTTTATTTTGATAAAATTTGGTAGGTGATGTGTACCAGTCTTCTGAACCCCAAAACAAATCTTGTTATACCTCTAAAAAATTTTACTCCTAAGATATAGGCATTTGTTTGGAGCACGAACAAGCAAAAAATGTAATTTCAGACCTGTTTTCTGAAAGCCGTAGAATTTCTATTTGAATCAGTAGGATGATCAGATAGGGCTCATTGGAAAGCTTAAAGAATGGACTTTCATTTGTGCATACTAAATTAGATTTAAGTTAAGTCTAAACAGACGTTTTAGGGCTCTAATCTTCGTTCGTGAACTGTCGTTTTACGTAATTTTAGGCATTAAAAAAACAACGAAGAACTTGGAGTAACAGGCCAATTTTTTTTCCTGTTACACTTATGTATGAGGAGTATGTGTAGGAAAAAACTGAGATGTTAGTGGTGGTCCTTCACCCTGAAAAATTTGCTTAAACTTCGAAAAAATGTAAATCGTGCTTTTTCTCGATCCCAAAAAGTAATGTGGGACAGGTGATAAAAATCTGAAAATGCCAGGATGAGAAGCCCTTATAGTGTACTTTAAAATAAAAACAAAATCATTCTGTGACTCGAAGGGATAGAGGAGCTACAAGCCTTTGAAATATCAAGAAAACAGCACTTGACCGCCACTGAAAATAGGCTAAGCAGATAGGATAATTACCACAAAATTTTATTTAAATTTACATAAAATACAAAACATTTATTTACAAATGAGAATTTTCCTCAGTTATACAAATTTCTGATTTTTTGTAATTTTTCTAGCAAATTTTCACATTTGACTTCTTCTTATCCTGGTTTTTTGGATGTAAGTAATGCATTAAACACTAAAAGCTGCATAAAGCTCTTTAAGGTTACATCAAATTTGACCTTTTCTGTATGTTAACCTTTTTCTCCATTAGGTCCTCTAACAGATACACAGTACCTTTTCCTTGGCATCATTCTGCTGTACTCATCATTTTCGTAGAAGTCTTGTACAGTTTTGACTGAAACTTCATCAAGTTTATTCCTAGTCCTGTTCTCCCTATTCTGTGGCAAAATCCCGTTCTTTTTCACTAAATTTCTTGACTGTTGAGCTAAGTATTGACTGACATTAAACTCACTCTGAACTATAGCCTACTAATACTCCAACTACTAGGAGCTAAACTTATAATGTTCTTTCATTTTTTTTTCTTTAAGCTTGTGAATTAGTTGCTTGTACTCATTCGCTAAACTGGCAGGCTGCATGTTCAATGAAAATTCCTCATTATCAGTTGAAATGTTCAAATCAAAAGACTTACTTAACTTTCCTGATATACTAACCTCATTTGTTAACACTGAGGGTCTAGCTTCAACTGACAGCTTCTGCACCTTAACAGGAGAAATACCAAGGACTGAACAAGCATCAATAACTGTTTCAACAAAAATGGTTTCAGGTTCAAAAATGTCTGGGCATTCATCTTCACTGTCAGTACCGGTCTCTGTGCCTTGATTTGGATTTTTAATTTTTTAAACATTTTGTGCACAATACCTTCCCTGGGATTAATTTCAGCTCAGGATTGCACATGGAAAGTGTCATTGATATTTATCTGAGAGAGATTTTTAATAGGTATGAGTGAACACTGTAGGGGTCAGAGCAAGACCGTACACAAAATTTGGAAGTACCTGTCCAAAAATTCAGCCTTGTGAAACATTTTATATCATCGCAACCAGTTCTAATTGAAAATAATGTTTTTTGTTCTTCAGTGAACTCGGAAATAGTATTGAGTACTGAAGACCTACAAAAGATAATTTATGACATACCTCTCCTTTATAAGATGCCAACAGAACAAGAACACTCCATCATAGTAATATACTGGTAACAATTTCAATAGCATGTATTCAGCAAAAAATAACAATAGTAATAATTTAAGAAAATAAACTAATCAAAAGATAATGAAGCACAAACACAACCTACAGCTGTGAGTCAGCTCAATAAGTGAATAGTGGACAGCATTCAACAGAGGGGCTGGATCATATATGAAGCTATGCATATTCAAACATGACTTGGTCAGCAACCAGACTCCAATGAACAGTGCGTGTCCAGAACTTATCAGTTATCAGTTAAAATATAATTCAATATACTGTATAGAAGAGTAGAGTTTAATCCAGTACCTACACATAATAAACCAGGATAAAAATGGTTTCTAAATACAGTACTTGAAATTGCCATCAATGTAGATTAAAAAGAAATCAAATGTGGAAATTTGCTAGAAAAATCACAAAAAATCAGAAAGTTGTAGAACTGAGGAAAATTCTCATTTGTAAATAAATGTTTTGTATTTTATGTAAATTTAAATTAAATTTTGTGGTAATTATCCTATCTGCTTAGCCTATTTTCAGTAGCGGTCAAGTGTTGTTTTCTTGATATTCAAAGGCTTGTAGCTCCTCTATCCCTTCGAGTCACAGAATGATTTTGTTTTTATTTTAAAGTACACTATAAGGGCTTCCCATCCTGGCATTTTCAGATTTTTATCACCTGTCCCACATTACTTTTTGGGATCGAGAAAAAGCACGATTTACATTTTTTTCGAAGTTTAAGCAAATTTTTCAGGGTGAAGGACCACCAGTAACAGCTCAGTTTTTTTCCTACACATTCTCCTCATACATAAGTGTAACAGGAAAAAAAAGTGGCCTGTTACTCCAAGTTCTTCGTTGTTTTATTAATGCCTAAAATTACGCAAAACGACAGTTCACGAACGAAGATTAGAGCCCTAAAAACGTCTGTCTAGACTTAACTTAAATCTAATTTAGTATGCACAAATGAAATTCCATTCTTTAAGCTTTCCAATGAGCCCTATCTGATCATCCTACTGATTCAAATAGAAATTCTACGGCTTTCAGAAAACAGGTCTGAAATTACATTTTTTGCTTGTTCGTGTTCCAAACAAATGCCTATATCTCAGGAGTAAAATTTTTTAGAGGGTTCAGAAGACTGGTACACATCACCTACCAAATTTCATCAAAATCAAAAATGGTGCGGCAATGCCCATTTGTTGATTTAACATGAAATGACCCATATTCAAACATACACGTCTGGGGTAGTTATGGATTGATGTACGTAGTTTATAACTAATGATATTAATACTATTAACTAAGCCAGGCAGTCTAACTAAGATGAAGATTGATGTCAAAAATAAAGTATAGGTTTACAATGTATCTTTATTAGTGCAACGCTTTTTAAACGGGATGTTATACTGATATATGGGCCAAGATTTATACACTGAACAATAAATTAATACAATAAACGTTATAACATAAGACTAAAAAATAGAAAACCTATTTTACGTTTTGTGATTTATGTTATAATTAGGTTGTGAATGTTCCACACAATTTCAACAACGCACTGCAAGATAGCTTCTTCCTAGTGTCAATGACCTTTGTAACGAATATAAAAACAAAAGCATAAGGCGCTGTCACTCCGGTGTTCCCATCTGTCGCGGATTTAATGGTGCACGTAATAATCTTTCTGTCGCATTTGAAGTAACTTCATCAGCGTTCCTATATAAGTCTGCACTAAAAATATAATATAATATTTCGGGAACTTACAGGTACATACATACGCGCGCGCGCACACATAGACATACGCCTCGTATACAGGGTGAATCAGAACTCTACCGACAAACTTTCACAAGTTCTTCAGGGATGTTTTTTGAGTATTTTTCAAATAAGGAACCCATGGTCTACGGTGGCTCAGTACCGAGTAATTGCATTGCTTTCTTTTCTAATCCTAATTACAAATTACACGCTGTTTAAAATAATTGTTCAAAATGCCGATCCCCATGATCACGACATACAGTGGTATTAATGAGAGGTGGCAGTCAGATGCGCGTGAGAGAGGTGACGCATGTAGGAGGAATCATGGGGAGGGGTAAAATTCTAGCGGGAGAGGAGAAGCGATTGTAACGAGGTCTCTTGTTTCTTCACTGCATTATACGATCTTACCGCTCTGAAAGCAACGACATAACTAACCCATACACCCCTCCATGCAGTACGAATGTACTGTACAGAAATAGCCTTCTAAAAAAGATATGAAAAGATAAAATATGGACTCGTCTGCATCTACTGAGCATCCATCCTTGGACTGCCACGTCTGATTAATACTACTGTACTTCACAGCGACGCCTCATGGACTGTCGCACACGCTCTAGCATCCCAGGAGATTAGCGCACATCTTCAGCGGCTGCTATACCACTAACAGACAGGTCCATATTAGTTTCGACTCTTCATGTGATGAGTTTCGTTCATGACAACAATAGATTCCGTTCATCAATGAAATTGTTTATGCAGTACACTAAAAATTGTTTTAACTGTTGCTTTGTCCCATATGCAGCATCTGATGTGTGTCTGCAACAGATGTTACTCATCCTCACGAGAAAAGTAAATAAAGAAAAAATAATAATGAATGCACAGAAATAGCCTTCTAAAAAAGATATAAAAAGATAAAATATGAAAAGGGAACAGGAAAGTCGTAAACATTGTTATTGTAGACTAAGCACCTTGTTTGTTAGGTAATCATAACGGAAATTTATGATCGGAAATCTCCATTGACGCAATTTATGTATTATTTATAGAATGTAGATTATTGACATTGTTTATTTCCTCTTGCGTCAAGTAAATTACATGTCCTTTGTTATCTTTCAGAGACCAGATTAAGTAAATATCTTATTGCCACGTTATTGTTTGTGAGGTCTTCTGAAATTAGTATTGCAATATTAGAGTAGAGTTGGGCCTCGAGACGGAGAATTAAAATTAATGGGATCAAGTCACATTTAGTTATTTTCACCAAAGGAGTTCCTCGTCTTTCAGTATTACTCAGCATTCAGCAACAACTATTCCATTTAGGGTCAGTTGTATAAACCTTTAATCGGTGGTTACCATGAAAAATTAACTGATAGTTATGTTTAACTCTCTTTTTGTTGTATAAACCTTTAATCTATGGTTACCATGAAAAATTAACTGTTATTTATGTTTAACTGTCTCTTTTTGTTGTATAAACATTAATCCAAGTTTATCTCATCCTAACCAACAGTTCAATAAAACTGGTGAATTTTTGACAGAAATAACATTAACTGGTGTTGTGTAGATTTAATTTTTTTTTTCAAAAAGTGAAAATACACGAAAAATTCATTTTTTAAGTAAAATGGTGCGTTATAATTATTTTTAAATCATTTAGATTCAGTTTGCTTTCATTTTGTCTAAGTAATGACACTGAACGTATACAGATAGTATTGTTGTAGGTTAAGCTAGCTATACATTGAGTGTTTCTGTGAAGTACCTTGGAATTCTCCTTGGTACAAATCACACATATCAAACATCCGAGATAAAACTTTTTAAAATATTCATGCTACTGTATCCTCTTTTTGAAAGTCACGTCGGACTGAAAACGAGTGGAGTGGGAAACTAAACCCAACGAAAATGTTGTTCGCTTCTTGATCAGATCATAAATGATACACGGATATGAAATACGGTCACAAGCGCAAACACAACATTTGACAAGACTAGAAGAAATTCAGAGAGCAGTTTGCAGAGGATTACGATTGCTGACTACCTTATGACAAACGTAGAACTAGACGATTCTTTGGAAATCCTGAAATTCAGTGATTACGTTCATAAGAGAGAAATATTCTTAATATATTTAAAATATCCCGCAAACCATGAAAGAACTTCCTTCATGAATACATCTTATCAGCTTACTACTTCTGACAATATTTTATTATATAAAAATAGTTCCAATGTGAGCAAATAAGTCATGTATAAGGCAAGGGTCAAACATATGACACGGCACTTCTAAAAGAATTATTTGAGAAAGGAAAACATTTTGTACCATGTAATCGTTTTAATAGAATCGATTAATTGAACAGGCCTATTTTATGCGATCGATCGATAAATGAAGTTTTTAACTTTTTAAACTGTTGATTTTAAACCCTAGAACTTATAACCAATATTTCCCATCCATATATATATATATATATACTTCGAATACTGTAACTGATTATAGAAAATAAAATTATTACGCTTTCAGCTTAGGTCTATAGGCTACAGCTTATTCCTCAGCAAAAACAAACATAAAGTATAAAATCATATTTGCCCAACAGAAAAAAAAGTATCTCCAAACTTTAACTTTGCTTTACTCGATGTTTTTTCTGTACTGTTTTAATTTTTCAAAATGCAGAGGAAAGGAAAAGGAATAAATTTTTCTTTTTCCAATAATGTTGGCTATTTTCGTGCAAGCAATAAGTTTTGTGTTTTTATTAAGAATAGTTTATGCTAAGTAGCAATGAAAAAACGAAGGCCATGATATCATCAGAAACGATCTACGGACGGCAGCACGAATGCTGGTGAAGTTACTGCAAATGTGACGAGAGCACGACGCGACGACTTGTTTCGCTTAAAGCCTTACAGCAACTCTTTCATTCAAGCGAGTTACTGAGAAATGGAACATTTTTTTAAATTAAATGTCGTGTAATTTGCATTATGGTGAAAATATTCTGTGTTATTAACAAATTCCGGGAACATTTTGTATCATGTATGTATATAATACACTTTATCTCGCCTATGCCGATACGACAAGGACACAGTGTACTTACATCCGGAAAGAAATACCCTGGTAAAACAATGCGACTTACCTAAAATAGTGAAGTAGATCAAGGAATAAATTCATATAACTCGCCTAAAGACGATCTCAGGACTGCTTACTCCATATTATTGACTGAATCTGAACCCTTATGTTAGAAAGATATGTTTGATTTAATTCATAAATTTTGTATTTGTGGTCGCATTCGTTTCCTAGCTACTGTAATAATAAAGTTTTATCCATTATAATTGAATTAATCAGAACCCATAAAGGGTCCCTCATAAACCCCATAAATTGACTTGGTAGGCCAAGTCCCTCCAGGGATTTAGCGCCACGGATTTCAGTTTTAGAACCCATAAAGGTACGTACTCTCCTGACGATATGCTTTAAAACGGATTATAATCGCGGATATAAAGACAAAATAAAGTTTTTACTATGGAAGTGATATCATTATAATTTTACCGAAAGACTAATTCTATTCGGTTTTACCATAAGCAAAATGGAAAAGAATTAAAAATAAATGAATTCATATGTTTTCAGTTATTGTGGATTACAAAGTGCCGAATTATGTAGAAAACCGTAGACCTACTCAAATGAACTAACATGTACAATTTTGCAGCTCAAAAGCAATAAAGTACATGACACATAGGCATATGGCTACCAAAAATATTGATTATTGGTCTCTACAATCATAGTCAGTGGCATGACCATGAAAGAAATACACTTTTTTATTTTCCTGTGAAAATACTAATATTATAAAGAACATCTAGTTAGTTTATTCAATGAATTCATGCCTTGGATGACATCTTTGATTGGTTTCAGAATCTGTAAAATCTAAAGGCCCACTCGCGATGAAAAGACCTTGAAAACATGATAACATAAAGCTTTCCGCAAAAATTGGCTAGGCATTGAAGCATTCACATCCAAAACGTAAGCGTTATTAATAACTAGTCAGGTTTAAAAAAAAAAAAAAAAAAAAAAAAAAAAGTGATCCCTGTACAGGCCATGGAAGCCCAGAGGGTTCCAGGAGGTTGAGGCTCCCAGATTTTGGACATTCGGCACATGAAGGTGGTAAGGTTGTCAGCCTTACGCACCGGCCGCCTTTACCCCGCTCCTGGTACTCATTTCTGTTAGAGGCTGAGTCGACCCCAGGGCCATAGTGCCACCAGAAGGATTAGGCCAATTGACAAATCTCAACGACCTCATCGGGAATCGAACCCGCGAAATAACTAGTAACAAATGAGAATGTGAACAGCTGATTAAAATGGCTGCCACAGATGAAGGAACCAAAAGAACGAATGAGCCGGCCAAGTGAAAATGAATGTATCCAAGCAGCTGATCCTTAGTTCTGATCGGTTGGTTGGTTTACGTTTCACGTAAACTTTGACTTAAAAGCTTGGAGTTCCCAAGGTTTTAATTTTACGTTATGTCTGAAGTTAAAATGGTTCACTGTGAATGTTCCATTGAGAAACATGATCGCAAACTTCAAACGGTTAATAAATTGTCATCGTGAGTGGGGCTTAAGTTTATATAGTACGATACAGTCTTATTTGAGCCAAATAAACTGTGAAAAAATTCTGTTTTACAGCTCAAGGCATTCTTCTGCAATATGATTATCATTTTGATGTTCTGAAAAACAACTTTTATCAGAGTCTTGCGTAAAAAGAAAATTTCACAAAACATGTTGCCACATTATTTCTATTGATCTCTTTTCCTTCTTCTGGAATGTTCCAGAATGTGACTTAGTCCCTTCTAGAACCTATACGGTCGTATGTCTGTTTGCAGAATGAAACTGGTTTGTGTTTTTACACGATATAACGACTTTTTAACATTAAATTTGACCTTCTGTCAGATACATAGAGATAGCTGCATTCATATGGCGAAACAGATAACGAGAAAACATCAATGCGATCCATGTTTTCATTCTTGATGGAATACAATAACATGCAAAATATTTTATTTGCTCTTCCATAAAACTCATCTTGTTTTCTTATTGTTAGATGCACTGGATTAAAAATGAAAATTTCTTCTTTTGTGGATTTGCTGTACAAAACCACGGCTGTCTGAATTGAGAGAGACGTTGAGATGAACGGTTTGACCTTGATGAATGGGGTTTAAAATATTGATTTGTCGATTTTTTATCGCTTGTTTGACAAAGTGATCAACTAATCCATTATTTCCTATTCCAGAATGTCCTAGGATACATATTAGCCAGGGATGCCCCCCCCCCCAAACTTCATGACTCACCCCCCCAAACTTCATTGCTCACCCCCAAACTTCACTGCTCATCCCCCAACCTGATTGGCTGTCGACAAGGGCAATTTTCAAGGGGGAGGGGGCAATTTTTAAAATTAATTTATTTTTTGTCACTTGGGCCACTTTGTAACATTATATTAATAATATAATAAGTGCAACAATGACATAGCCAGAAAATAACTGCGGGGAGGGTCGAAAATGCCGGGGGTTTTTGGAATACCCCCCAAAATGGGGGTCGGGGGTCCATCCCCAGAAAAAAAATTTAATATTGAACTAATGAAAATCACTTTTTACGCTGTTTTAGCACAGAAAAACTAATTAGGAAATTTGTTTACTATACTCTAAGACATGGCAACTTAAACAAGAAATTTTTACCTAACTTATAATACTTATTACTATTTATAAGAAAAGTTGAATAACACATGGAACAGTGGACATAATAGGCCTACTCATTATGTTATGAAAAGAAAATAACTGCTATATCATATTTCACACACAAACAATTCTTGTTTGATTAAATAAATATATATTTTTAATACAATTATAGAATTTTAAGTTTTGACTTTTGGGGGTTCAAAGCCCCTGGACCCCCTTCGCTAATTTATTGACTATTCACTTCTAAAGAATTAGAAGAGACCTTTTGAAGTTATAAAACTTTACAGTTTTCATTTTTAACATATAAAACGCTAATTTTGCAACAATTTTCAACCCCCCCCCCAGAAAATTCATAAAACGATAATATTTTGCCCCCCCCCCAAGAAATTTTAACGACGCAGTTTGCGTCTTAACCCCCCCCCCCCCGTGGGCACCACTGTATTAGCTTGATTATCTTATGTCACTGTAGTGAACAGTAGTGAATCTTAATGTTTGTCTGAAACTGCGGAGCTGGATTCTCCGTTATTAGGCCTATTATTTAGGTATGAATTAATTTGCCAAGATCAGCCTTCAATAACTTGTAGACTAATAAATGTATGCATTGATTAGAAGTTCATTTAAAGGAAGTACTGTGTTCCACCCGGAAATTCTGTGTCTAGTTTTTAGCATACATTCAAATCCAAAAATTAAAATACTTACAAAATACAAAATAATATTCAGAAACATGTTTTTGGGTGTGTTTGTGTCTGTGCGTTTGTCTGTGAACAGCATAGCTCGTGAACGAAAACTCAAATAAGAACAAAATGTCGTATTTGAGGAAATAGCTTTTAGGGATATGAAACGAAGATTTTCAACGATTTTTTATATCGGTACTTTTGACATCACTTTGCATTAAAAAAATCAAGATTTTCACGGAAACGCTCAAACGATTTTTTAAACTTTTATAGGCCTACACGAGATGCCTAGACCTATAGGCTACTGCTTTTATTTGAACTTTTTTTTTTTTTTTTTTTCGAGAAAAAATCTCTGAAGTGTAACTTTAAGTCAGCCATCGTTTGTACAAATTCATGCTCAAAGGCGAAGAAAACACCTTTGCATGAGGCTAAACAGCTGAATAGGCCTATGCACTCAGTAGAACGGCCTCATAATTTGAAGACAGGAAGTTGATAGCCTATGCTTACGATATTACAGATTTCGGGGATGCGACACAAATTACGGAAACGACTTTCTCTTACTTTTTACTATCACTTCAGAAAAAGAATTAATTTTGTTCTCAATTTTCTCGAAAAGTGTTCCATCGATTTTGTTTTAATTTTCAACCTAAGGGTCAGAACTTTTGTTTTAAACATTTTTGAAGTGAAACTTCTTTAGCCGCGGTAGGGGTAAATCGAGAGCTTGTGTAACGCTCAAAAATCGTCACGAAATTAATGTAACGCTCAAAATCGTCATGAAATTAGTGAGGTGTGATGGAACGGACTGCACAGAAAACAATCAACTCAATGATTAGGCTTATCCAAAGTTTAAAAAACTCAAAAATTAAAAATTAAAAAATCCAAAATCCAAAATTAGAAATTAAAAAATTCAAAGATCCAAAATTTAAAAAATCCAAAATTTAAAAATTCAAAAATCTAAAATTCAAAAATCCAAAATTAAAAATAAATAATCCAAAATTAAAAATAAATAATCCAAAATTAAAAAACACAAATATCCAAAATTTAAAAATAAAAAAATTCAAAATTCAAAAAAATCATAAATCAAAAAGTTAAAAAATCCAAAATTTAATATTAAATAATCAAAAACTAAAAAATCGAAAAATGAAATTTAAAAAATCCAAAATTTAATAATAAATAATCCAAAACTAAAAAATCGAAAAATTAAAAAAAAATCCAAAATCCAAAATTCAAAAAGTCCAAAAACTTAATATTGAAAAGAACAACAATCCAAAATTTAAAAAATCCAATAATCCAAAATTGAAAAATCAAAAAATTAAAACAAGTTTCACTTCTGTCGCGTGGCGTTCCACGCACAATTTTTTTTTCAATAAATTCTCTAAATGCTAGTTATAAACCACTCATTCGTCATAAACTCAGGTTTTTAGTTTTACCTCGTAAATGTGACTTCGAATGAGGTTTAGACAACTGAAGGTATACTACTGCTATACAGACGATTCTCTATGGGGTATGAAGGGTAGAGGAAGTCTTGTCAGTGTTTCAATCACATTATTTTCTAATGAACTTCTTGTATAATAAAGTTATTTATTTTTGTTCACATAATCTGCTTTACAACCAAGATTGCCTTTAGGCTAAGCATGCACGGATGATTGTTACGCAACAGTACCACTGTCATAAATGTCCATATCTGGGTGTTCATACGAGGAGCGACTACTGTAATACCGGTGACTCATTAAAATCCGATTCAGTCATATAATCCAGATTACAAACGTTGGCAGTAGTTTGCACTCTTGTGATCTTAAATCGAAATTAATCAAGGAAAGAATCGTCACTGGTTGTGTTCTATTAGCAGTAATGGGTTATTAAAGGGTCTAATAATTGTATATTGTGTTCTGTAGATGAACATTTTCCTGGCCGGGATTCCAACCCGCTTTTTCGGCTTTTATACGCTGACGCCTACACCACTCCCGAAGGACGAAACCCAGTCCCATTCCAAATCTTCTTCTAGACCATACCGTGCAACTGAGGGGAAACGTTTTAGTCCCTATCCACTGCTGTGACGTATGAAACCTGCTCTTCATGTTCAGTGTCACGTCGTAACTGCTTTATTCTGACGTCAAGGGTGACTGTAGTGGGAGACATTACCCCACCGCACAGTGGCACAATGTGCCACAGATGCGCACCCGTGTTCTGGGCCCCTAAGAATCTCTTGACATCTACAGTGTATCGTGGGTGTATTGAAATAGTGAAGAAATAAATAAAATGAAATGAGTACAGTATTAGCAAGAGCTATTAGTCTAATTGAAGTAAAAACAGACAGTCGACAATATATTAAATAGACGAATTCCTTAAAAGCAAACACATGCAGCTTAGTACACAAATGAAACAAAGAAATGTGACATTTTATCTTTCTTAAGAAATGTATGACCTTGTTGACATTTTTTTTCTTTCTTCGTGCAGCGATTTACGTGATCAGACTGCAAAAAAAAAATGCTTCAGCGTTTTACATCAAGGTAAAAAATAACTGGTTTTAAGAAATCCTAATATCTGCTTCCATAATTTATCCTTACTTCATTAGCTTATATTCTTAACAGTAGACTATGTATGTGTTGACCCTCATTGCATTCAAAATGCGTTTGCTTTTTTTAATGCTGCATTAGTTATTTATGGTGTAAGGGTTAAAAGCGAGATTTTATCTGTGAGTAGGAATGATTGCGAGAGGAGCGTGGCGAATTCGGCAATTCTGCGAGCAGAATAACATTGCTTTAGCATGCGTGTCATACACTATTATTTTAGACAGCCGGTAACATTTGTGAAATAATAATAATAAATATTATTGTAATGAAATACGCACTGTTGAGTCAGCCATGTTGCAGCGCGCAGACAGCTGACATTGTTATTGAGTTTCTCTTACACTGCTGCCAACATGAAAACGCTTTTTCACCCACCTAATGTAACGACTTTTACATTCACCGTGAGAAATTTCACATTTTAAAGGACGTGGTGAATTTTAAAATTGCCAATTCTTATCAAACTGAGTCTATTTAATAAATATATACAAATACTTTTAACTAAATGAGTGTTATGCATGTGACGGGTACCATAGTTGGCACCAATGGAGTGGCATCAAGATTTTATAGCACTAGTGTGATAATATGCAACTTTTATTTCGTGTGTCTTGTGATAGAAGTTATATTTTTAATTTAAGCTGTCTAAAAAGTATTTTTTTATATTCTTTGTTCAACTGTTATAGCAGAAGTAGGATAGCATATATTGTGAAAAGAAAATCGTACACCACAAAACAAAATAACATTAATTCTGGTATTTTTATTCTTTGTGGGTATGTTTTAGTCAACACTCTACTGCAGAGCAATGTTTAAAGGAAAGTATATTGTAAAATTATTTTTAAAAATTGCACATTTTGGGGATAATTAACAATTTTGTTTTTATGCCATAGGATATTTCAAGATTTTCAGTCACATTTTCCTGTATTTATGGCATGCATTCGTGCACACTTTTAAATTTAATTTAGGTCAAACAAATTCGAGTGCAAGTTATTATTAATAACTGCCGTAAAGTATTCCTCTTTTTTGAAATTTTTAAAAAGTGCATGATTCTTACTTGTGGAATATAAAGCACAAATTCACGCGCTCACTCGAGGGTAAAGTTTTAATTTCACTTCTTACGTATTTTGCGCAACTTAACAAAAGCAACTTCTGAAGATTCTTTTTCTTAATGGATAACATCACGTGCCGTTTGATAAATTGACATGAAAGAAAAAGAAACGGCAATAATTGCAACGGGTATTTTCCATACCTCTCAATTCATTAGTAGCAAGGACGTAGTATTTACGTAAGTAGTTTACAGGCAAAATTATACTATTTCAAATTTCCTAAAAAATTGCCGGCATGATGGAAGAGATATCGGAGAGCATGGGCGGAGCTAAGATTGCGAAGTCAACACACGTGATACTTTGCATCTGCTTTTATTTTCGTAGACTTTATTTTTCTGATGTCATGCTTTATAGTAGCAAACTACTGTAAATCATGCCATTCCTATGCCAGCGCTCACGATTCCAGTTCGACGAAGGTTTTTTCTCAATTATTTCTTTATCATCTTCATTTCTAAAGATATAATAAGAAGGTGCACAAATCTCGCTCGTAAAAATACTATTATTTGCCCGTTCAATTAAGAAACCGGAACCTACACTTACATTTAAGAACAAATCTATTGTTTTCACTTGCTCTACACGTACCTTATGTATAGGAAGTACAGGGAGACCTAATGAACTATTAATCAGGGTCACCCTACTAACGCTGACTTTGCTCTGCTCTGCAGTATTGCGTTGACCGTGATGCGGTGATACGATCAACTAAGGTAAACAACACAAGTTCAGATATATCAAGTATAAATAATCGGCATAATTACTTAATGAAGAGCATGCTTTCATTTCCAGAAGTTATATCCAGCTGGTACTTTACATAAACCGTATTATTTGTCCACTTGACAGCATACAAACACAATATTAATTTTAAAATGGGTACACTGCCTTCTAGACTGTATTACTCTTGTATGTCCCTCATTATTAGTAATTATTTATACCTATAATTATTAATCTTAATTACTGTTATTATAATATAATTAGTAGTATCGTAGATATATAAACATTCATGAGCCACAGATTATTGTCTCTGTTGGACACTACATGAGAATATTATAGGAGAAAAATTCCTCCGGCACTGGGACTTGAACCCAGGACCTTTGGCTATTCGCGCCAATGCTCTACCAACTGAGCTAAGCCGGAGCTCAATTCACAGCGCCAGATGGAACTTCTCTCCTACGACTGATTGCCCTAATGGTCTACCTCACAGACAGACAAGTTATGTCATATGCAGTACTGTGAGGCACACTAAGTAGTGATTTTTGTGACAGTGGGAGCCCGGTCACAAAAATCACTACTTAGTGTGCCTCACAGTACTGCATATGACATAACTTGTCTGTCTGTGAGGTAGACCATTAGGGCAATCAGTCATAGGAAAGAAGTTCCATCTGGCGCTGTGAATTGAGCTCCGGCTTAGCTCAGTTGGTAGAGCATTGGCGCGAATAGCCAAAGGTCCTGGGTTCAAGTCCCAGTGACGGAGGAATTTTTCTCCTATAATATTCTCTAGTAGTATCGTGTTGATAGCTCCTAGGATGAAAGAAATTATCAGTGATTTCTCTTTCACCCTCAGTGGGACAGGGGATAACAGTCTTCTATCTTTGTCTCTACCACGTGGAATCGTTTCTTTCCTTATCGCGACTGTTCTTAAATTTGTTTGAGTGAACGGACAATAGTCTGGCCACCGTCTCAAATTGCAGTACTAGGCCTGTTTAAATCTAGCATGACAAAAATAATGTATTAGCTTCAAAATTACAACGAATAAGTAAAGACCTAATATAAATTATGCGCTAATTTGAGCATGCTCTATAAAGCGCGTGCTGATTGCAACACATTGCTAAGAAAAAAAAATCAGGTAAACTGATGTAACAAAGTGCCAGAATGCTTTTATTTAATCAGTGATAATTGCAATTATGATAGGTACATGCAGAAAAGAAGTCTTATATTCATTACAAAATTAATATTGATAGGCCTATACTCGTTATTTCGGTACCAAATTCAATAGGCTTGTACCCATGCACGTCATAAATGCGTAGGCTATATGAAGTTTCATGAAAATCCGATAACTTATAGCGGATTTGAGTTATCGCGCCTTTCTAATATATTACCATAAAAATAGGCACTAAATTGGGCATTACTCCGGTACCGGCCAACCGATTTGGTCCAATATCTCTAGGCTTATTCCCATGGACGTTATAAATGCGTATACCAAGTTTCATGAAAATCCTATAAAGCGTATTTGAGTTATCGCGTTTACAGACACACGGACGGACAGACATTTCCCCGTCCCCACACACAATCTCATAAAGTACCATACTGGTACTTAATAAATCAGTCAGCGGGAAAAGGCAGTAAAGTGACCACTTTCTCACTTATCTCATCAGTAAAAGGTTCAAATGTTTAAACACTTACTTGACGGAACGAACTTCTGCATGGTGGATGCCTCTGAATTTGACGTCCCTAAACAAAACGTCTACGCTTACGTTTCCAGCCCCTAATTTCAGCTCAAGCAGCGGCACAAAGAAGGGGTCTAGCGGTGGCAAACCAAGCTCTTCAGCTCCTAGAAGAAATAAGATTTGATAAAAATGCTTGATAATAGCAGAGTTACAAACTTAAGGAAGCCCCTTAAGGTGAGCTTTGCTCGTTGGGGCTTTCTTACCATCAATAAATTAAATTAAATTAAATATTCTTTATAATTACCGGAATGTATTAAGTATTTATATGAAGGTACAAGGCACGATAATTGGATGGAAAAAATTAAAAGAATACTGGAGGAAGTTGGAAGGGAGAAATTTGGCAGCAAGGATAAGGTAATAGGAAAGGTTTCTTGAGTAAGGAATGATTGCAGGACATAGAAAAAAACAGTTATTTGAGATTATATTGAGTAATCAAAACAGACTGGGGAATGGAGAAATATGTGGATTGTTGTGATAAGCTTGGAAGTTAGGGATACACATGAATGAAAGCGGTGGTAATATTTCTGAAATGGTTATGGAAAGACAAAGAGGGAGGTATGCTATTCAGTCAAGAGGAAAGAATATCACACTACCTAACAGAAAGTGAAGGGGTAATAAGATGGAGGTTAGAAATTTGGAAGGCTAAATGGGAAAAGTTGCATAGTGAGATAGCCTTTGATATGTTAAAATTCGGGGGAGAAAACAAAACAATGAAAATAGGGGAGTATGTAAGAAAAGTGAGTGAATAAAATAGGAAAGGTGTGTTAATCAGAATCCTCAATCATGCGTATAACTTAAGAGTAAAAGCATGAGGGATCTGTAAGGGACTAGGCTAGACTTAGAAATGAGATATGTAAAATAGATATAGATAACTATGTATGTAAAAGTAAAACACAGAAGTAAAATTCCATCCTATTCTATAATTACCGTCTTTGCAGGATCTGAGGACCAAGTTAATTGAATCCTTCAGACACAAGGGAAGATTAGGGTCGTCGGTACGGCAGAACTTTACGGTGGAAGCTGCGAATAAAGAAAAGACAATACAGATCAAGTTTCCATACAAGACAGATGGTAAAAAAGAAAGCCATCGCTTAAAAACGTTTATATTACTCATTCATGTATATTTTCTTCTACTAATAATATTTCCGATATCTTATCATTTAATCGTGAATTTCAATTCACTCTAACTTTCAAAATCATGATTGCATCCTTTCTTAGTGCATGTTGGTGTCCAATTTTGCTGAAATTCCTTATATAAAACTGGAAATATGTGTTGTGTTCCAGTAAAAATTCTACATCAGATTTATGCGCCTTACAACAAGAAATACACAAGTTAGTAATTATATCCAAATTGTTATGATATTATAGTTATTCCTCAGGTTCGCGAGCGACCCCTGGTGATCCCGTAAGGGGATATTCTCAGCGGATTTGTTACCGGGGTGCGCCAGTCCCCTACGATTATTTTTGCGATGTGCCGTGAATGCACGGTCCGGCGGCCGGGAAGCGAGTAAAGGCGCTCCAGCGGCTCATCAAAAAAAATATTGTATCTGTCTTAAGTTCATTGGTTTGTTACATTCACTAGCAACATAACAAAGACTGATTGCCTTATTAATACGGGAAAGGGATTTTATAAACATTTTTATTGTGTACTCTCTGTTTAAAGCAAGCGTACTATGCATTTTTCCATAGTATATTAATTTATGGTATTCACATATGGGGGAATGGAACTGGAATTGATAAAGTCCTCATTTTGCAAAAGAAAGCTATTCGCATATTGTCAGGTGCTTGCTATGATGCCCATTGCAAACCATTGTTTATAGAAGAAGGTGTTTTAACTGTTATAAATCAATACATTTTAACTGTCTAAGCATGATAAAGATGAATCTTAATAAGTTTACCACTATAAAGGCAAGTTGTACATAATCACTCCACTAGATTCAATTACTTTGTTGTCAAGCCCTCTGTTAGACTCACTAAAAGCAAAGATTGGTATAGTGTAATTGCAATCGACATGTTCAACAAACTGCCATTTGAAGCTCACACTGTGAGTCTTAATAAATTTAAGAACGAATTGAAAAAGTGGCTTACACTATATCCATTTTACAACATCAATGAATATTTATTTGCCAATTTTGATATGATTTTTTAATGTGTTATATTTTTATGTGTTATTTGTTAAACATTTGTAATTGACTTCTATCCATAACACCATAGCGTTGATGATGATAGCAATAAAGAATAATAATAATAATAATAATAATAATAATAATAATAATAATAATAATAACTTCTACAAACTGAGGAAGCAACTTATCTTGATCGACCCTGAAATTCGCAACATTTTCAATCCTCTTACTCTTATATCTTTGCACATTTCAGTGAGTGAAACACAGGAGCTGTTTTATCACGATTCTACACAAATATTTTCAAGATACCTTCATTAATTTACGCTAAGAAGTTCTACATTAATATTAAACTAGATCTTAAACCATGGATAATATGATGGTAATGAATAATTTCACCCAGCGGTGATGAAACATTATAGATTGTAGGCCTACCTTTACATTCGACTAAAATTTTAAAAAGCCTTACCATAACACCCCATCATTTTAATAATAATAATGTGAGCATTCTTACGTCGGTGTGGAAGTCAGTAATCATCCTGTGGCATCTACGGTTTATTTTAAATTGAGAAAATAGAAGTATGCATGGAAACGTCATATTGTTTACTTGTTATCAAGGCCATATCTTAGTTCTTAGTAAAATTATTCAAATTATTTTTATCAGAAGTGAATGTTGTAATTTGACCCTCATAATCAGCATTTATTTTATTCTTCAGTCGCACTCACGTTGGAGTACCATAAGCAAAACAAATCTTTTGATTTAAGATAGTAAAAGTAATGTAAACAAATGTATCACAAATAGGCTGGTAGACAATATAATGGACAATATGTAAGCTAAAAGCTATCTCCCAAAAATAGGTAGGCCTAACACCATAACCTTATTGTATAAGACGCAGATACTGTAATTAATTATTAGACATAAAACTACTAAATAATAATAATAATAATAAAAATAATAATAAGAGATTCCCTTCTGTGTATACGTCAAAAATAATAACAGTCATTTATACAAACTCCATCATAGTAATTTACAACGCAAATCGTGTTACAGGAATGATGTACAGGTAGGGCGGAAAAAAGCGCACCGACTAAAATATCTAAGTTGCCGATATGAGCCACTGCGCATGCCTAGCGGAAATGGGAATGTTTTGAAATGAACATTGCTTGAATTGAGAAATAATTTCACGTAATTTACATTGCTTGTGAAAACAAACGTTTCCATTACATCTCTTACATTTATTTACGTATCACAAGGCTCTGAAATCAGCTACAAGAGTCGGTCCGCTTTTTTTCCCTGCCAAGTTTCATGAAAATCCGATAAAGCGTATTTGAGTTATCGCGCCTTTGTAATATATTCCCATAAAAAATAGGCACTAAATTGGGCATTACTCCGGTACCGGTGTGAATCCGGATATGGTTTTTGGTTTCTTGGTTAGTATTCGGTTATTTAAAGACGGGGATGTACTGCAACTTAAGCCTGTTGCCGGTGTGCCGGAATTTTGTCCCGCATGAGTTCTTTTAGATACCAATAAATCTACTGACATGATTCATGCACATATATATGCCATCGACCTGGGCCGGGATCGAACCCGCAACCTTGGGCACAGAAAGCGATACTAACCGCGCCATCCAGGCCGACGCTATGGTTTTTAGAAACCATGAAATCACTGATGGCCTGTGACCACACATTCATAATTAGCCTATCTCATAGACGGGTCAGTATTTGTATGTATCGAAGAAATTGTTGGCCATGCGAAAAGAGGTCCTGTTTGACTCGACCGTTCGACATTTCGTCTATTTATGTCTTCCAATTTGGTATGAATGTTCTTGAAGTCTTAAAAATTGTATGTGTAAGGGTTATTATTTTTTATTCCGTTTCAAAATGGTGGCCTTTTCTATGGTTCCGTTTCATGTAATGTTCAGCTTCTCTAAAAAGATCTAGCAAAACGGTTCGGGCTAATAGTTCTGTGAACAGTAGATCTCAGGTCCCGAAAATCTAAGATCAGCTCTTCATCGCAGTCTTTCAATGTGTAACTAATGTTGTCATTCATTCTGAAGACTATATTGATTCCAGGGAAACCGTTTGACTAAAGTCGTTTTAACCTGTAGAGAGCAGATCTTCACTTAGACCTTTTACTTCCTCACACATACGTAGTAGGCATACAAAATACTGTGATCGTGACAAAAATTGAAATCGAGATAGCACCAAGAAAACTTTTTTCACGATCTCTAAACCGGAAAAAAGTATTTTTGGAATGACGTCTGTGTACATCTGTAGTGGGAAGTGGAATTTTATCCTATGAATTCGCTTTCTAAAACTGAAACATTGTGGATACTTTTCATGAATAATTTTTTTTCTCATAATTTTGACTTTTGAAAAAATGACTCTAACGATATTTCAGCTATTCAGACATCTTCAGGTTCTTGATACCCTTCTTGCGAAGATCATACGTCTTGTATACTTCCAACATAACTCATCAAGAAGGATATCAAGGTTCTGAAAATGTCTGAACAGGTGAAGTTCTATTCAAGCCCAGTAATGACCTAGTGTATGTTGTTTGTTTTATATTTTACAATGCTACCACACCTGTTCAATACGTGTTTATTAAGTGCCAGTATGGTACATTATGAGATTGTGTGTGGGGACGAAAAATGTATGTCCGTCTGTCCGTCTGTCCGTCCGTGTGTCTGTACGCGCCATAACTCAAATACGCTTTTTCGGATTTTCATTAAACTTGGAAAACACATTTATAATGTCCATGGGAAGAACCCTATTGATATTGAATCAAATCGGTTCACCGGTACCGGAGTAATGCCAATTTAGTGCCTTTTTTTAATAGATTATGGCGCATTTCTGATAGAAAGGCGCCATAAATCAAATAGGCTGTATTTGATTTCCATGAAACTTGGTACACGCATTTATGACGTCCATGAGAAGTACCCTATAGAATTTGAACCTAATCTGTTGACCGATACCGGAGTAAAACCCAATTTAGTGTCTATTTTAAAGGCCCAATAACTCAAATACGCTTTGTCAGATTTTTATGAAACTTCGTATACGCATTTATAGTGTCCATGGAAAGCCGTCTATTGACATTCGACTAAATCGGTTGTCCAGTACCGGAATAATGCCCAATTTAGTGCCTTTTATGTTAATATATAAGAAGTCGCGATAACTCAAATATGCTTTATTGGATTTTTCTGAAACTTTGTATACCCATTTATAATGTACATGGGAAGACGTCTACTGATATTGGACCAAATCGGTGGACCGGTACCGGAGTAAAGCCCAATTTAGTGCGGTAACTCAAATACGCTTTACCGGATTTTTATGAAACTTGGTATACACATTTATAATGTCCATGGGAAGACGTCTGTTGATTTTGGTTAAAATCGGTTGAACTGTTTCGGAGTAATGCTCAATTTAGTGCCTATTTTATGGTAATATACGTATTCGAAAGAATTTATAAGCTTATAAAAAAAAACAAATCAGTTATCATGACAACATAGTCAATTGTTTTACTGTGATGATATAAGGCTTTGGCAATTAAAATACAGTTAGCTATGACAACACTATTGCTTTGCATGCGCTTATCAAACTAGACCGTTAAACTGACCCAGGTGGCTAAGATGGTAACGGCTTGGCCTCACATTCTGGAGTTCCATGGTTCAAATCCCGAAACCGGCCAATTTGACTTTTGTTTTGTATTCTGCATATCATAATTGCAATCATAACTGATTAAATAAAAACCTACTGGCACTTTGTTACATCAGTTTATCTGATTTTATTACAATGCTAATTGTAATTTTGAGATATTTACGAGGCTAATTAAGCTAATATATTAGCAAGTAAGTTTTATTAAATCAGAATTCGAGGGATTTTATGGAGTCTATTATACACAAATTATACCATATTCCATTTATTTCTTCTCATAACCCCCATTTTTTTTTAGAAAAAGAATGATAACATTGGGGCAACTTTTCGTCTTCCTTTTGTTTGGTAAGCTGTTTTGTCGTGTACATAGGTTGATTACCTGGGCCTATCGGTGTTAGTGATGCCAAGGACTAAATATGGATAGGCTAGAGTTTGTCTCTTCAGTTGAATCTGATCTCTCAAAACTGACAGCACGAGATGACCCAACCATCATATTAACAGAGTTATTTTTTATTTTGTCAGTAGAGTTTTTTGTTATGGTAAATACAATGTTTTCAAAGTTTTTACCGGATACAAAATGTCAAAATAATGCTTTATTAGACAGAACCCAAAAGCATAAATACCATAGCTATGCAGGGGTCTCCCAGCATAAGTATTTCAAAGGGTCATGGTACTTAAAAGTTTGGGAACTATTGCTTTAGAGAACATTGAAGTTTCATTTTACTCACGGGCTGCAGAACTCGCCACCACCAACAGAAAGATTTGCAGAACGCGACCTGTCATGACGGCCGCTCTCCGGGTACTGTCGAGCCGGCACATTCACGTATTCCCACCTGCATATTAATACTTTTTTTTTGTAAACCTGAGCCATTGACACGCCCAGACACTAGGAAGAGGTCGAACCCGGGTCTTTTCTACGTGTTTACGCCGTGCGTGATGCCAAGGACACCCGTCGCCCTGGGCCAATTTGTAAAACTGCTTTTGCGATGCTACCTTCCTTCAGTTTGCGTCATAGCAGACACAATGTTTTTTATTATTATTATTCATGACCTTGGCAGTCTCAATTCTTATCTTCACATCCTGAGTAACCCCTGATATGAACCCTTTGTCTTGTATAGCGCTTTGTTACAGAATAAAAATGCCCGCTCGGAACCATCAAGTCGCAGGCATGTGGGATTAGTGACTTTTCCAGTTATATCGAAATCCTACGAGGTCATTGTTTTTGTCATCTTGCTTAGTTTACAAACATGTTATATACATTAATCAAGTAAAATGTTAGATTAGTTTACTGATTCCGTCAGGAAAATAATGCCAATTAGTGGAGAACTAATTGACTATTCTTAGAGGTAATTAAAATTGGGTGTTCTTTTATTCTCTCTTTCTTTCTTTCTTTCTTTCTTTCTTTCTTTCTTTCTTTCTTTGTCATAGTTTTACCTCTCCCTTTTAGGATTTAAGCGACCCAAGCCGCCCGGGCCTTACAGGGCCGCAATCTGTCGGGAGAGGGATTATCTTTGGATCACATACATACTTTTTTGACCAGACAAGGACATGGAGGGCCTCCCCGGATGAGTGATCAGCCCAATGCCGGGGCCACCTCCGAGACAACACGAACACACAGGACGATACACACCATTCACACACACACTCACTCAGAACAATGCGAGGATGAAGATGATAATGACGGCCAGGTGATATCCGGGGACCACAAGGGCCTAAAGTTACCTGACATTTGTCTCCCTTAGGTAACTTGTCCCGACCAGGAATCGAACCCGGGCCCGCTGCGTGAGGGGATTGAACGCATCCCCTGAGCCACAACGGTGGACAAAATTGGGTGTTTCTTTATTTTATTTTCCGAACATAACGCATCTTGACTTAAGTCAAGAGGTGAGGTTCTCGGGAAAAGCTTTTTTTCTTAACTGGCACCGTATCGGAGATAGCCCGTGTATTTAGCCATAATAAACCTTTAAAACGTGCGGGGAGATTTTAGCATTTTTAGGGGTAAAAAGTTTTAAAAAACATATATATTTTTTTAAATTTTGCCTTCGGTTACAAGGTAAAATGTATACGTCTGCCAAATATTAGGTTTCTAGCTCATCTGGAAGAGGGTAAATATTATTGGTGTACTTTATGAAGTAAACTTCAACTGATATTATTTTTATTGGATATGTTATAGGATGAAATAGCGAGGATGATTCATGGTATGTAAATATCCAATTCGTAATTCGCCATTACGACTGGGGAAACCATGAATAAATCCATGTAAAACGGCCGGCTACGGGATTTGAAGTTGGGACCTCTCGAATGAGAGTCCAAGACGTTACCATTTAGGCCACCTCGCTCGGTTTATGGAAATTATTTCTATTTGTCAAAGCCTAGAGTATTGCAACTTCCAAAGCCCTATGTGAACACTGTAAACAATATTGTTGTAATGAGAACTGAGCAGAGACTTTAAAGTGCGTCCGCACTTTTGAATGTTTTTTTAGGGATAAAAATTCAAACATGGATTTTTTTTTAATTTCCCGTCGGCTACAGGCTAAAAACTATAAATGTGCCAAATTTCAAGTTTCTAGCTCACCTGGAAGTGGGCAAACACTGTCAGTGAGTCAGTCAGTTAGCCAGGATGCTTTACCCGTATATTATAGGGATTAAGGTACCCGATCCATTTCTAGTGAAAGCTCTATTTGGAAATTCAGGGTCGAATACAATGCTTCTTACCTATCATGTGTAGAGAAATTTTTAACATTCATGATCATATTTTCTAATCAGGTATTCGTGAACTGAAATGACAGCTGAAAGAAGTAGCTTATTGGTAGGCCTAAATAATTATTTAATATAAATTTGCATACTTTCATAAAGTCACTTCTTGAAAGTAATTAAGCTTATTTTATTACTCCATTATTTTTCATTTTCAAGGTCTTATAGACCGAGTTCAGTAGGCCTATATGATCCATTTTAAAATATGTTTTATATGTGCCCCTAAATTACCTTCTAGCGATGTGTTTTGACCACGCATTGAAATCTCCATGCTTCTCTTCCCGTGCAAGAATTCTGACTAGCAGACTGAGCGTAGCTAGGGAATGTATTAATAATGCAAGTCGCTGTCAAGCGTATCCACGGCAGCTAAAACTACAGACATTATAAAAAGAAAGATTCTGTGTGAATTTAGATTGGAACTAGCTCTAGATTTTACGTTTGTTAGAAAGTGATAGAAAACTTGCTTGCTTAGATTATTACGTAATTAAAAAAATATATTCCAGTAGTTATTTATGAACCAATGGTATTATTTTGATGATCATTCGCAGAGGTCGCAGGTCAGGTTATGGTATTAAAGTGGCCGGAGGGAATAGCAATCAACATTGTGCGAGGTATACGCAATAATTTATGTTCTACTTCTTTGTTAGTAAAATATTAAAACACGTAGTTTTATTAAACTATTTAATAATAACCTGTTTTAATTATGTCAGATATAGCAAAAAAGTCCCACGGTGTCAAAATAAAGCTATTTTTTACAAAATAATGCGTCAAAATTAATGAATATTTTCATATTCTTATAGAAGGTATTGAATTAGCTAAAGAAACTGAAAAAAATACTTTCTCCGAAGAGTGGGGAATTATAGGCCTACTAGAAAAAGTATGCTACATTTATGCACTAGTTGTAGTAGATTAGGTTACAAGGCGACAGAGTTGGTAGGGACGAACCATATGCATGGAGGCCTAATAGTCTATTGGTTAATTTCGGGGGGAAATTGGCCTAGGTCTCGTATCTAGGGGCTGCAAAGAATAAATATGCTTATATTTATTTTAGTCGTTTAGAAGTAGAAATAGATGCAATAAATTATGATAAACAAATCAAAGGTAAAAATTATAATATTTTACTATTAATATAAATAGTTTTTTTCATAAATCGGTTAATATTATATTTTAAAAGATCAGGATTTTCAACAACAAAAATATTACAAAATGTTGAAACCACAATCTAGACCATGACACCATTTAACTACCCAATAGTAGTCCTGTATTTTGTTTCCACAAAACTAAATAGGCCTATGAGATTTCATCTTGTATTTTATGACAATGGTTGAAGGAAATAAATTTTAGTCGGGCATTATGGTAAATATGATAATGCAAACTTATATAGCTGCTCTTGTTTCGCATATTTTATTTTGTACATCCTGACACGAGTCATTTAAATGCGCACATGATGACAATTAAATCGAGCCAAAGCAAAATACATTTGTTATGCAAGCTAGTTCATCTGAAATATGTTGAAAATAAAAGTCACATACGCGTTGCCTTTTAAAACACAAAATAAGACGACTAGCGAAACGTGACGAAATTCTCAATATTGCAGCAGCCACACGTTTTAATTCGCGTGAGAGTCACGTGTGATGAATGATTACTAACTTGGACAATTCTTTAATTTGCAATAATTTGTACTTTTATGCACACTGAAGTTCACGTATTATATACTTAGGAAAAGTACAGGTTATGCACCTCATAGTTAATGTTGGCCATCGACTTACGCGGAACAAAAAACTTGATCCCTGGTCCTTATGAGAAGGAGATGAATATTTGAATGCTGCGCTGTAGTATTTATTATGACAATTAAATTGTTACTGCACTGCTTGACTACAGTAGTTACTAGACAAATTAATCGACAGTAATAATTTTTCGTCGTTAAATCGATGGCCTTGTGATTCGAAAGAGTCCATGGACTTGATATGATTTTAAATACACCCTACAGTTGAACTATAATTTATTAATTGCAAAGTATGCGACGTTAAGTTTTTTCATTCCAGGGATTCAAGGTCTTAGTTTTCTCCGTATGTTGTGTCCCTTAATACTGGTAAGTTAAATATTATATTCATAATAGCCAATACAAGTACTGCTTTCCATGACTTCGCTGATTGAAGCATTGAAAGGAAAATTACCCCTGGGAACGTGAAAAGTAGCCTATAACGCGGTATAGTTAGGATAATGTAGTAGTGAATAAAACATTCTGAATTTATGCACAGGTGATTTCATTATTCTAGTTTTATAATGCATTGAGTTGTAATGCCAGTACAAAAAGTCTACAAATTATAAGTTCACATTTTGGCGGGAAGTCTCCTGGGTGACATATGGGTGATGAGTTATGGATAGAGACCGGATTTTAAAGGGAATTCCTTTTTTTATATTTCATCACAAAACGTGGTAAAATTGAACAGGACATTACCGAGTAAGTTTCAACTGAAAATGACCTGGTTTTAACGTCCTTTTTTTTTCTTTTTTTAGGCTCATCTCCCATTTTTTTAGGAACTTTCCCTTTCCTGTACCTTTTTTGCTAATTTATTTTGAAAAATTCGTTAATTACCCAGTATTTGGTAATATGAAAATATTAAAAATTGTTTTCACTGATTCACCATTGAAAATATAATTCCTCCCAGCAGAATAGAGCGTTTCAGGGAAATCACAGGTTTGCCATTGTAGTCCAATCAAATTGTCAAGAATGGATGCAAAATTTAGGGTAGAGCTAATTTTTTTATATGATGTCTGGGATGGTTTTGAGAGTAATTTCTGACATTTTGCCAACAAAATTTTTTGCCGCCGGAGCCGCCATCTTGAAAAAACTTCAAAATTTTCTATTTTATTTCTGTGTTTGCCCATTATCTGCCAAAATACGCACCTGACAAAAATGTTGTATTATCCATCCTAAAAGTAGACTGAATTTGCTACATTTTGAGATCAAATTGAGTTTTCTGCCATGAATAGTTTCGGAAATACAGCTCTCCGAATTTCAGCAACATTTTGCAAAACATAAAAAAATCTGAACTTTGAACTAGTTTTTGCTCGCTATCTTCTAAATGACCAAACCTATAGTAAAACTCCATATGGAAACTTAAACTAGAAGTAATTTGAAACTTGTCGAGTACTTTAAACTTATCCTACCTCTTACAGGTCACAAAATACAGAGGTTTAAAAATATATATACAGCAACGATTGAATAAATGCATGTGCGTACAAGTTAGGAGCAATAACGGCACAGAACATTCATTTATATACAAACAGATTTTATTTAGCTGGAGTTCTGGTGAAACATTGCATTGAATAACTTGTTTGTTCATAGTCTTCGGCACTTAGAGGGACTTGGGCAGTTGACGTTTGCTATTTCGTCCATGATGTTCACAATCTAGCCAGTGTTGATAAAGTTCTCTTCAGCGTCTTCATCCAAAAACGAATTAATTGGCTCATCAGGAGTGTCATCATCCTCACTGTCGGAGGACAGGACTATTAGTATGTTTTCACACGACTGCCCATTGCAATGTTTGCATATCGTTGTGCACTTTAATCCAGCTTTACGACACCCACAAGCGTTTAAACACCCCTTCTTGCAGGTACAGGAAATACTTTTCAGAATTGATTCTGGAGCTGGCTCCTTCTTGGCTTTAAGGGGAAAGAGGCCTCTTGGTGTGTTCACCCAGCCCCACTTCAAAGGGTATTTGTATTCACTGAGCCATGCCTGAACTTGGTGGTATGTTCGCATGGCATGAAGTTGAGCCGCATCACTGGTTGGGGGCAAGTTCGCTAAGTTAAATTTCATTCTTCCTGCAGCTTTTATAAATATTCCGTGCCGAAGTTCGTCAAGTGTTTGTGTAGCAGGGTCTCCTCCATATAAGTGGACCAAAAAATGTTGGCCCACTTCAGCCACTTCTCCTAATGTAGCTTGAGGGTTCAGAAATACATTAGCATCCTCTTCTAGTTCAGGATGTTTCAAAATCAGCGAACAGAAGTGGGTTTTCCCGTGGCCAAAAACTGCAGATGTTGTGTCACAACCACTGAAAGCATGGATGAACAGCAGCATGTTGGAGAAGCTGTGGCGAAATGACTGCCTTGATTAGAAGATGTCTGCAGCTTTGCCTCTTCCGTACTTTATTCTTTATATGAGGGGATGGTAACGCAGTGAGGAAATAAGAAGGCTATGTCCTCCCCAACTACAAAGACAGTGTCGTATTGAGATGCTTTTGAGAAGGCAGTGCTAACAATCAAGACATCTGCATCTTTAACAGCCTTTCCAGCTTTTGCCAATTCTATGAAGCGCCTCTTGTTGTTTTCATTGGTGAGAAAAGTTTCTTGTGAGCTTTTCAAAACAGTAGTTCTATCAAAGACATCAGGAGATGGACTCGTAGCCCGTCGGAGTCTCACAATTCTTTGTGCTTGTTTGATTAGCGTCTGAAGGATAACCATCGAAGATAACTGAAACCTTTGAGTCATAATGTGTCTGCAAATATTTCAAAATGCCTAAGGTTGCCTGGTACAAACACATTAAAACAGATGTATCCGGAGAGAACGGTATGCGGAGCAGTGACAAAGAGCCTCTTAGCACCATTCCTCCGATAACATGTTTCCATTTTCGGACAACTGTATCTGCTATAGGAAGTAATTTTTTTCAGAGGACACTGCAAAAGTGTTCTTCTAAAATAAAACGCCGTTCTTTCCAAATCAAAATGCTGTACCTACACCAACTTTTCTTATTATTTTCTTTTTACATTGTTTTTTTAGTCTTTTATCATTATAAATTCTTGGAAATACTGTTTTGGTTGTTAATTACAATGTAAAACTTAACTATAAGACAACACAGGTTTTTTACTGATAAACGCCATTTAGAATATCCTAGGCAAAACTAGTCTTTCGTACCTTCGATAAGTTTTCTGAAATGTGAGGAGTTGTAGATTCCTCTGTATCTGGTGACCTATAATAGGTATGAAAACATTAAATACTCAACTTGTTGCAAATTTACTATACTTTAAAAGTTATCCTTCGAAATTTTGCTGAAGGTTCGGTCATTTAGAAGATAGCGAGCAAAAACTAGTTGAAAGTTCAGATTTTTTTATTTTTTGCAAAATGTTGCTGAAATTCGGAGAGCTATATTTCCGAAACTATTCATGGTAGAAAACTCAATTTGATCTCAAAATGTAGCAAATTTGGTCTACTTTTAGGATGGATAATACAACATTTTTGTCAGGTGCGTATTTTGGCAGATAATGGGCAAACACAGAAATAAAATATAACATTTTGAAGTTTTTTCAAGATGGCGGCTCCGGCGGCAAAAAATTTTGTTGGCAAAATGTCAGAAATTACTCTCAAAACCATCCCAGACATCATATAAAAAAATTAGCTCTACCCTAAATTTTGCATCCACATGACTTTTTTTGTGATAATTTGACTGGACTATTGACTAAGTTTCCCATTATAACAAGGTGGGGAACATGGATTTCGTGTGCTATTTTCCTCTGTGAGATTTTCAACAAGATCAAAAAATTTCTTCGGTCATTAGATGTTACAGAATCAGCAAAGAGCAAGCAAAGGCTTTACATAAAACAAACATGTATCTCTCTGTTGAATTTTTACACTCTCTTACTTTTATATCCTTTTTTTCCACCTTTTTTGGCAATAATTTTCCCTTTTTTCCCCACCTTTTTTTGGCAATAATTTTCCATTTTTTCGTCCTTTGTTTAGTGAAAATTTTCCCTTTAAAATCCGGTCTCTAGTTATGAAAAGTAAATATAGCTACAAGTTAGGCGTTTGCCTTCTCGAATGAGGAAACCATGAAAAATTCAAATCAAATTGTTCGGCCACGAAGTTTTGAGTTTTGAACTCGGGACCTAGTGATTGCCTTGAAGATTGAAAATAGACTAGAGTGAACTTTCCCTAAAATAATGTTTACAGAAAAGCTAACATAGTCATTTCATTAGTTATAGAAAGAAGTTTCTGGAATATTAACATAGTAATTAATACCTATTATGAAAGAGCTCCTTGTCCTTGTAAATATTTGAAGCAGCGGTAGCCTACAGTGTTAAATTTTAAAAAATAATCTTTGAACTACCGAGCTTCCCTTTACTACATTAAATTCTTGTTGTCCTGCTTGTTACTTTACTACTCAGTCTTATAATTTTCTATACTTGTAAAATTATTTCACTATTTTAGACATTCATATTACATCGCAAATATTGTAAATACCTGTTTAACGTGTCAATGTGTCTTTATATAACGGCAATCTGACAAATAAATCTGAATCTCAATCCTTCACTCTCAGCATAGTTTTATCGTTAGAATATAGGCACCAAATCGAAGAAGGCATGAAAGAGGCACAAGACTTACCTTTGGGAGCTTCCCTTAAAACATCTTCATGAATATCGTTCATACTCTCAATTTATTTAATTCATAATTTGCCGTAAAATAAGAAAGATTTCCATAGTAACGATTCCAAGACAACTATAATAATAGCTCTATTATTTACGATATCATAGTGTGAAATATATTACTGGTATAGGCCTAATTTAAGTTAGTCTTTGAAATGATTTATCATTTTATCACTCCAGAATTGCTTAAAATTTAATGTAAAATTTGTGTTACAATCTTGATTGTGATCTCATGCTCTAAATATTCACTCACACCATAATACTAAAGATCGTAAATTTATTATATAAATAATCAGTTTAGATATTTAAAGCAGGCCTAGTATTGTTCATTCCGCGTTCTTGGTTTTTAGAATTGCGATATGGATAGCTCTTGGACTCACATTCGAGAGGTCCCAGGTTCAAATCCCGTACCCGGCCAATTTGACATGGTTCTTTTTTTATGGTTTCACCATTTAAATTAATATCCGTTGAAATTTACTCCATAATATACACTAACAATAGAAAGTAATTCACAGTCAACATTTCCATGGCCTATCCTACTGTATAGACACAGATAACGAACTCTTGATATGACCTTGTAGCAAAATGCAGTGGACTTCTCTTAATTCATATGCGATAAGCTTGATGTGTTCTTGATATTTTAGTGTATTGCACGATAAGCTATTTCCCTAAAATCTGAAATTCTGAACGTATAATCATGCAAGTCATATCTCTTTACGAGAAGAGATGTGCGCTTCTTGAATTTGAATATAGTATCTTGTACGGTATACCAAGAACTCACATGAATTATTTAGTTTCCTTTTGAACTACATGAAGCGGCTTGACTGGATAAGCATACGTAATAATAGGAAACAGCATAAGTAAGTAAAGCATAGTAAATTTCGTAGGTTTTCCCATAAAACTAAAATAGCCAAAATCTGAGCTTTTCCTTGAAAATAAAATAGATTTCATTGCATAGAGAAATGTATACGGTGTGAATTACATGCTGTTCACGCTATGGTTTAGGCAAGAACATTGAGAAAAGGCAAAACTTTCTACAGTAATATCAACAGTACTCATAGTTTTACTGTAACTTAATTGAGCTTAACGAATGTTTCTTCCCAAGGGTCACAACGTGCCTCATCTTCGATTCTTAAGAGGAATTGATGATTATCCTCCTGCTGGTCATTTCTCGTAAGAACTTAGAATTGCACTAATGTTGCCGAAATTTCTTTTTATGAATGCAACACGCCTGGGCTCCAGTATAAATTGCAACATTTCACTTACAGAACAAATAAATATACAGTTTCATAAAAAGATACTTTTAAAATGTATTGTGATAGATATTAATAGACATCTTTCATGCATGTAGCTTATGTCAGTGAGGATGTGCTTTCAAACTTTTCCTTCCCAGCTGCGGGAATTTTCTTCAGTGATAGTTTTTCACTCTTGTCAGCCTGAATAAATGAAGATGTCAAAGAGTATTTATTTCCAAACGTTTCTTTCCCAACTGCGGGAACTTTTTCATTGGTCGTTATTTTGTCAGACTGACAAGTGTGAAAAGCTACCGCTGAAGAAGTTCCCCGCAACTGGGATTGAAACGCTTGAAAGTAAATAGTCATTGACACGACCTACATCCGGAAGAAGATGTCTATTCTTGAAGATTCCGGCCGTGGGAGTCTAAGATGTATGATTTGACAGACATTGTTTCTTTTATGTATAGATATTTGTCGTTTTTTCTAGCTACAGTATATGAATGCTGTTGTGCAAGAGTGCGAAGGTGGAGTGGGCTCATACTAGAATAGATTAGGAATATAAGGTTGATTTGTCTTTATTTCAGTTATTATTATTATTATTATTATTATTATTAAGTACCGGAAAGGTACTTTATGAGATTGTGTGGGGGACGGGAAAATGTCTGTCCGTATGTACGCGCGAAAACTCAAATACGCTTTATTGGATTTTCATGAAACTTGGGATATACATTTATAACGTCCATGGGAAGAACCCTATTGATATTGGACCAAATCGGTTGAGTAATGCCCAATTTAGTGCCTATTTTATGGTAATATATTAGAAAGAATTTATCAAATGCAAATCAGTTCTCATGGCAGCATATTGTTTTACAGTGTTCATATACGGCTTTGGAAGTTTCGATGCAGTTAGCTTTGACAAATAACACTACCCACACATTCCTTCATATATTCCTATCAAACTTTAGACCTTTGTTTTTCCGTAAGCCCTGTTTATTGAATCGATCTGGAGCTTAACTCTGAAATCGAATACAAAAATAACTTGTTTTCTGCAATAATCACTGATTAAACAAATGCATTTTGACACTTGGTTACAACAGTTTACCTGATTTTATTATTATAATTATTATTATTATTATTGTGTTTTGTGAAAAATACGTGGGGAGTTACTGTTTAATTATCCCAGAATCTTAAACAACCGATCCTTAAATTCTACAACAGCCTATATCCAGCAAAATCTTGGATGGAATGGTAGAAATTCATTTCAACGAAGCATCATTGTGCAAGCCTCTTCCTTGAGAAACTCACATATAAGTCACATATAACAGTGATAACTGTCAGATGGGATATAAAGTTGGACAACTCTCACACAAAAACACACTCAAGGTTTCAACAAGTGTAATAAATAATAATCAATAAATTACATGAAGCTTCATCATATTATCTTTGTAGTTGTGAAGTCAGAAGTGAAATAATCCAAATCGTCGAACATTGTTGTAGAAAATGTTTCTGTTGTTGGGGTCTCTCCGTCATCAGATATTGGCAACTCGGTTTCTCCAGAAGCAGGTCCCTCTGTTGGTTTCACGCCTGACAGTGGGAAGAGTGAATTATAAGGAATGCTGAGGAATACCTTGTTGGCAAGAGGCAGCATCGTGCTGTTGAATGAATTGTCTATCGTAGAGGCCAGCCTTTTAACTAGCATGCGCCATGATTTGTTGATGAAACGAAGAATGGCCTTGTCTGAAATAGAGTGAAGGCATATTTACTATTAAATTGTATTCATGTGCTACAAATACCCAGTTATATGCAATACTGTTTAAGTTACCAATCATGCATGAACTTATGATAAAGATGAATAGATCCTCTTATTGTTGATTCCTAAGGTACGGTATGTCTGAAAACATGTACCACCTTTACATGCGGGATTGAAGTCTATCTGAATCCGATCTGTTTGAAAAAATCGTTTTATATATTGAAATAGCCACAATTCGTGAATACATCACCCACGAGAATTAGGTATTCTTAATAACTTAAAAAGATGTTTCTCGTAGAACAGTTCATTAATTTTGTTGCCTTGGTGTTCAAAATGTATTTTCTGTGTCCATGGCTTGTGCGAATTGATTTCTCCTTGTAATAATAATAATTATTATTATAATTCCTTAAATATTTCCAAGCTAACATCTCACATAGCTACACTAAACAATTCCTTGCAGGATAGGGTGTCCGTATAACGGGACATTTTGATTCTTTGTTTTTTTTTTTAAACCTGGGACAATTAAGGAATAAAGGGGACACAAATTTAATTCACAACATTTTAGGGAATATTTAAATTTATCTTTGTCTTATGCACACAAATTATCCCAAATGACTTCTTAAATTTCTTCTGCTTACTGGTGGAGATAATTTTCTTTGTCACTCTACATTTCACTGTTATGTGTTCTGTCAAGAAGAGCGTTTTTTCATGGACGCCCTAGCTTAAGAACTACGAAAAATCTCAGGCAAATGAGATGCAAGATCCCGAACCAAAAGTTCCCCATACATTATTCATAAAACTCAGAGATGTTATGTACCCTTTCGTCTGGGGCCTAAGAATTTTAGGCCAAATGCATCCAGAATAACATCATGATCTGGCGTGGATTATATGTTTGTAACAGTTTTACTGCTGGAGGTATACTGAGCTTTTGGGTAAGAATCAGTACTAATTGAACAATAATATTTATTGGACGTTAAAGTGAAGTCTTGACTTCGATTCCCGCTCAGGAAAGAATTTCTTATAATGATTAAAATAACCCATAGTAATAAAAATTACTAATGTTTATATTTCTATACTTGTATTTACGAATATAGGCTACTCTATGAGCATTTCCTGTTAGCGTAAAAAAATGTATATAAAAATAAATCACAGGGAATTGCTATCTTACTGGAGCCTTTACACTAATGCAATTATTATTGTTACGTAAGCCTGTTTCTGAAGCTAATTCTTGTTCTGACATGGAGTTCGTGACTGTACGTTGATCTCCCTCTTGTATGCCGGATATAAAAAAAATCCCAAAATCCAGTTTTTTTTTTCCAAATGCACTGTACATGAAAAATATATAATTTTGTTTCAAAAGTCTTCTCGTAATAATAGCGACAATAATTCTTGTTTTTGGTTTGTTCTGTTACCGGGACTAAATTTCTGCCTTCGAGCAAAACTAGTGCAAAAAGTTTATTTTACAAAACGATTTGCAAAACAGTTCAAGGACTTCACGTCACTCATCTGTCGCAAAAGAGAAGTAATTAATTTTCCCAACAGTTTCTTGGAAATGTCAGTTTTTTTTCTTTTTTGTAGCTTTTCTCTTAGAATTTCTTGTATACTTAAATACTGTGCATTACGAATAGCAAATTAGTACCTGTACACAAAACAAATGCAAGCAACACGTGCATTAGAATGGCATTGAAAAGCAGTTCTGCTTAATTTTTCATAAATGAAGGAAAACCCTGATACTGCTGCCATTGTAAAACCTAGAAGAACGATTTTATTTTAAATATAGACTTTCTGTGAAATTGTGAACTTAGAACAACTTGCCCTAATGTGTCCATTAGCTACGTGATGAAAAAAATAATTTCGTTAACGGTAGGCCTACTGCTACCCAAAAGATCTTGGATTAAATAGGCTACTTGTTGGTGTTAAGATTTTTCGTTTGTCCTAATGATTATTAAGTCATTATAGTTCTGGGAGTCTATTAACTCATAAAAGAAATGAGGTTGGATAGGTTTTCTGGGAGTAAAAAAGTTACGCACATAGAGCAGGTTCTTCTATAGTACCTACATATCGATTACATGAACACTCGAAAATCTCTTCAGGTATAGCAAGGGTCAACAGAATTCTACGCATATATTGGGAAAACTGGCCCCTTTATTTTATTTTAAGCGTAGGATAAAATATAAGAAACAAGATAGTTTTATATAAGCTTAGCCTATTATTTAGGTAGTTAGTGGTATGCCATATAGGAACTCTAGTAATACAGCAATTCAGTAAACCCTCTCGTCCGTTTCCAAGTAACTGAAGGGAAAATGGAATTGATTTTTGGATTAAAATTGTTATTTTCTTTTTATTGTTGTATTTTATTCTTTAAAATTATGTATCATACATAATTGTACTTCGGTTCTATCCATGCAATTCTTTATTATTTCGAGAAGAACCAGACTAAGGCGTAGGGATGTTTTAACTTTGAAGATCGTTTTCCTTAAGTTTACTTTTTCTTTATACAAGGTACCTCTTCTCAGCTAAAACTACAATCTTGAAATTTTCAGAATTTGGTTTTCAGGGTACATATAGGCCTACTAAAAACATATCTTTTTAATCGGTGAATTTATGAAGTATGTAAAGGTCATGAGGTACTTAAAATGCTAAAAACTTTTTATATTTAAATAACCATTTATATAAGTGAATAAGTATATTTTTGAAAAATCCTTTTTCAGTACTGACACATGGTACGTAGGCCTATCTAGAAACCGTAAAAAGATCAAGTGCCTAGCTTTAGTAGTTTTGAGAAAAGGTACATTGGATTTAACATTGTAAAGATGGGTCATTCCTTTTCCCCTTAAAAATGTTCACTAATATATTTTTTAGATGTATTGACGGAAAAATTGCTAAGAAGCTCCAATGTTTTAGAGTTTTTTGTTCGTTTGTTTGTTTGAAGGCATATTAACTATTTTTGTTTTTAATAATTGCTAATATTTAATCAAAAGGTAAACACGAAACTACATTTTCAGAAATGTTTACGATTAATTATTGAACCTTTTAGCCTGTGGCGTCAGAATTGTATTTTCCCAATACATAAAATTTAACTAACTTATCAGAAATGGGTCATATTCATCCTATCACTTATGCACGGTTTCACTGTAGTAGGCCTACCCGTTTTTTTCTGCAGATGCGCTTGAAGAATGTAAAGGTGGTGGGCCATGAGTGTTTGTATTTTTAATTAAATATATATCCCTAAATTGATAGATATCAAAATAATTTCACCCTAACATAATATGTTAAATGGTTAAAATCTTACAAGAACTCTGGTCTCTGGAATCGCTTCGAATCACCCTGTATAAATTTATCACACTCACTGATTTGTGCGTTGTTGCCGAAAAGTTTAGTTGCGTAAAACTTGAAGCTTCCTATCTGCGTACGTAGACCAAATCTCTTCAGCTGAATGTACTGTTCGCCGTCCTCTCCATCCACCACGTCTCCTCGCAGTGTCCAAGTGGATTCAACGTTTTCTGAAAGCATCATTCCAACTAAATACTAAAAATACACTACTTAAGAATAGTCTGTTTATATTTAACACAGTCCATTATGTATGCATAATTGGATGGGGAGGAGCTTCGATAACTATTTTATCTCCGCTAATTTACTTTTTAAAAATGTATTATTAGAATTTGTCTATCTAGATCTCTTGACTATCCTTCTAAAGTAATATTTTCCGAATTTAATGTAAGTAGTGTCAAGCAAATTTATAAGTATTTTTATTAAGTTACATTCAGGTTTTAGATAATACAGCTCTAGTTTTGGCTACAGATTATACAATTCCATGTTAAAATGACCCAGAATTAATTAATCTGAACAATATTATTACAAATTGAAGAAAATAATTAGGTTTATTATATAAATATTAAATTTTCATGTTTCTTCTTTTTAAAATTCCTCCCTATTATTGCTGTGGATGGGTGTAGTTGATTGTATTTTTATTTATAATAGTTCGTATTCTTATTTGGTGTGTTAGTGTCTATTTCTGGACTGCCACAACCACCAGCATGTACTCATTCTGTTGGTGATTTGATTAAAATAATAATAATAATAATAATAATAATAATAACACATAATACGTAATAATAACAACAATAAAGTAAAAAATTGTCAATTTTAGTCATAAATTTTAATTGTATTATAATGGGATAAAACTTAAAATAATCACTTTTTTCTTGCACTCTTTACATTCCCGAAATTTCCACTTATCATCAGGAGCTTTTCAAATTATCTTCTTGTGTGAATTTAATGTTCGGAGCAGAGTGTACGGTTTGACATACGACAAAAACCACCACTACCCTAGCGAACTGTTAACTAATTAAATTATTGCCGAAGATTTAAGAAATATTAATCAGTTGTAGCTGTTTGAGTTTGATTAAAAGCTTACAGAAGTAAATGTTTCGCTATTTTATGTTGAATAACACATTTTTTGTTTTGCCTTTAAAATTACTCGTACATCCAATAGCCTCTACATTATTCAAATGCACCCTGCCTCTACCCATAATTCCTGCGAAATATTCAGCACACAGCGGCCATAGAACGTGTCCATAATAATATAACTTTTAAGTCTGTGAAAAGTAAATGCTATTCGCATGGAAATATTTAACTTGCCCTCTCGCTGTTTTAATTTTTAATGCGATTCCTTCATTTGAAAATGCTAATTCTTCTATACTTTTCATGTTAGAAATATCAAAGTGTTTTATGAATGCTCAGGATGTATTCAGCAACATCAAAAAGCAGAGTATTTTTTTCTGTTGTAACTTTTTGTTAAATTTATTGTGATAGTTGATAGAAAGAAAATTAATTATTTAAATAAGTTATAGTAACACTTTCCAACGTCCATGTATACTTATCAGAAGTTTAAACGTATTTTTTATTTAGGCAGATTTAAATGATAATATAGTATTTTTCATGCCGTTGAAATTAAATTCGGGGAAGAAGTAGAATTTTTAAGTACTGATTATATTATGTATACATAATTTTTCATAATCCTAAAAAGGGCAGTGCATATTATTATGGTAGCTAGTATAATCTGTTAAAAAATATTAAGAAAAAATAAAGAATGTATTTAGATACTTTTAGAAGTTAGTAAATTCACTGTTCTTTCCGCCTTAATGACCTCGAAATCTCTGTCCGTCTCGAAGGATTTGTTAAACTCGTTCCAGAATACTACCGCCTCGACGGAAGAGATAGAAAGTTTGAAACATATTAACTTTCCAGAACAATGCACTTATATTCTTCATTTACTTTTTAACGTGTTGGGAGGGAACAGGTAAATAAATTCAATAATTTCATACAAAGGACAAAATGACATTACATGGCAACGGACACGCCAAACATGAAAAATTTTGAAACATGAAATCTTATCGTTGTGTAACTTTGAAGTAAAGAAATATCTGGCAGATTATTCATTTGGAATATGGGAGGAGTAACCAATGGTCACTGGAATAATATGATGGGATGTTGATACTGGAATCTAAGGAAAGAAGAAATAGCTAACTGAAGAGGTTCTATTCATAGTCTAATATGGTAAAGGAAACTGTATCTAGTGAGATGTGAAGTTATGGGCATTGGCAATGTTTATTATTATTACTATTATTTTTTTGGAATGATAATTCTTTCACACTGGCCGTGTGTAGGCTAAGATGGACACGTGAAGTCAGAATGAAAAATTCAATGCCATAGCCGAGATTTGAACCAGGATCTTCGGCTCTCCGTGCCGATGCTCTAACCAACTGAGCTACCATGGCAACGTACCGGTACAACATTAAATTCTCCAACTGACTCACAATCCCAGAATACCACCAAGCGTTCTCAATATGAGATACGAACCTAGTTCGTAAGCTGTAAGTGCTTAAAGACCCGGGCTTTATAGTAAACCACTAGTAGGTCACAGTGGAACGATAATTCTTTCACACTGGCCGTGTGTAGGCTAAGATGGACACGTGAAGTCAGAATGAAAAATTCAATGCCATAGCCGGGATTTGAAGTATGTTAAGTTGTATATTATTTTTTTATTTTCTCTGATGAATAAAAACCAAGCAGACGAACATACTAGATTTCTGAATAAAACAACCCCATACAAGTACAGGCACGTTAGTTCCCAGGGTTTGAGTAATTAGTATCGCAGTAAATAGCTATACAAAGAATTTGCTTCCATCTATAAATCAGTGCATATATTCGATACCAAAATATTATTTCTTAACTAATCTTAGTGCAAACTTTCCTAAAATAGACTTGATTCAAGAAACTCAGAAGTCAAGAAGAGCAAATAGTAGAATGTTTACTCTACAAAAGTTCAAATTTGAACGATTCTTTAAGTTCTATGCCCAGTTTAAGGAAAATATATTTTGAACCTTAACTATCTACTTATATTAGTTTTAACCATTGTAATCTGAATTCATCCCTCTGTAATAACACTGTTACCGGCACAGTTGAGTCTCGTTTAACCGAAGTTCCGCATTATCCGATCCCAAACAAAGGGAAAACATACAATTAATAAGTAAGGATTCGCTGAAGATGGCAAGTCGCGATCGTATTTTTGTTTAATTGTTAATTTTTTAGTTTTTCAAAGGTATGAATACGGTATTATTACTTCCTCTGCCCGTACCATAGGTACTATAGGTAGGCCTAGAGGAAGTATTGTTTTCGACCCCAAAATTCAAAGTTGAGTTTTTAGCATATATACACGTTTCAAGGCCCCCTGAATCCAAAAATACTATTTTTGGAAACATGTCTGTGTGTCAGTGTGTGTGTCTGTGTGTGTGTGTGTGTCTGTGTGGAATATCTGTGAACAAGCTAGCTCCAAAACGGAAAATCGTATGAAAACAAAATTTCGTATTTGGGTCAGGTACCTTCTGAAGATGTGAGGATAAGATTGGCGACTATTTTCTCTTATTTTTAAGGGGACTTTACATGAAGAAATTTTCGTTTTTCGTGATTTTATCGAAAACGGCTCTAACGATTTTCTTTACATTTTGCACATGGGATGCTTATACTAAGAGTTAAAACTTTTATTTGAAATATTTTTTCGAGAAAATTCTCTGAGAGTAGTTACAAGCCACCCACTGTTCACCCACTGTTTGTAGAAAGTTTGTCTTACGTGATAACAACTGAATTCGCGCTCTTTCACGGCCTCTTATTCTATATAAGAATGTGAAGTGAGAAAGATGTGTTGTTGGCCATGCATAGAGTAAAGATGTATCTGAGGGAAATATTCGATAAATTTCGGAAATTATATTTTACGGCAGAAAGTTCAATAAACGTCTGCAGTCATTTGTTCTTTTTTTTAAGTTTGTTATATAGACTGCGCTTTTAGTCGCATCATTGAAAGAAGAGGTATTTATAGGATAATTAGCGTAAAATTGTGTCTTGCGATTCTGTACAAGGATATGTGAATACTGCTAACTTTTATTTGGGCAGAGGAAGTTATGTGACTTTCACATCAGATTTTTTTTTATTTCATGTCAATACAGTGATACTACTGCTTTCATAATTTGATCGTATTTTCTTGTTCTATTTCCTGATCCCTTTTTCCTGTATATCCTTGTTAACCAATAATTTGCTTATCCGAGGTTGCTGTGGTCAGTGGCGTAGCCAGAAAATAATTTCGGGGATGGTCGAAAGTGCCGGGGGGGTTTGAACCAATGAAAATCACATTTTATGCTATTCTAATACTGAAAAACTGGTTAGAAAATTCGTTTACTATACTCTAAGTCATGCTAACTTAAACAAGAAATCGTTACCTAAGTTATAACACTTATTAGCCTACTATTTATAAGAAAAGTTAATTAAAACATGGAACAGTGGAAATAATAGGCCTACATTTACAAGTCCAGTATTTTATCATTAAATAAAATAATTAAATATTTGACAAAATGAAGCTTAAATAACAAACAAAATTTTAGGTTTGATTTCGGGAGGGGGGGGCTAAACCTCCCTTCCCTGTGTTACTGGCTGTGGTCCAGATTAACCCGGTTAACTGGTTGTTTCTCATGAAGCTGAATTATTTTTTCTGATCCTATATTCACCCAAAATATCTATTACTTACTCATGCTAGCGTTATAGATCCCACTTCCATTCAGGTTGAACACTATAAGTCTGCCTTGAGCGTCATAGTCTCCCTCCAGAATAAGGCTGGGAAGGAAGAAATCTATACCCATCTCGAATTTGCGTGGATTGCTCAGATTAGTTCTGAAAATAAATAAATTGGATCATATTAATAAAAGTAATCATCTTCATTAGTACGGTACTGAATCAAGATAGTTTTGCATAATGAGTATTCGATGGTGTTACCTGACTTTTCGAAAAACCATACCCTTCATGCCAACAGCCGTAGAATTCTTCATATTGGCACCTCCATACAGATTGCCTTGTCGTACAGTTGCGTTCCTAATTTCAAAATGGAACGGCTCGAAAGGAGGCAGATCCAGTTTCGGGTCACCTGCCAAGTGATGTTTCTTTTTAGAAAAGAGCAATAATAAATTATCATAAACTTACGATTATACAAGGGTTGGAAGTTTAATAGTGGCAACACATCTATAAAATCAAGGTGAATTACAGGAAGTTCAGATCGCTTTTGTTGGATGCTGGTTGGATATCCAGAATACTTCAGAGCAAATAGGAGTCTTCTATCACCACGAATGCCTTCTCAGTAACCAGAAGAAATTGAGCTGGCTCTAACAACCGATCTAAAATGAATTTTGGATCTGACGGATAGCCAATGATTAAAAGTAATTCAATACCTTACAATTATTCTTCATTCACAATAATTCCTTAACGAAAAGGAGCAAGATGTCACTTGTTCTTCACTTCCTTCTGGCGGAGGTTCAATCATGCATCACACTCAGTCATTCAACATAATGAGTAAAATGTTTTAACCAACCTTGAAACAGTTCATTATTTATTGCATATTATTATTGTGGATCAATAATAATTTTAAGGTATTTAATTATTTTTAATCATTGGCTTTTTGTCAGACCCAAAATTCATTTTGATCGGTTGATAGAGCCGGCTCAATTTCTTCTGATTACTGTGAAGACATTTGTAGCGAGAGAAGGCTCCTATTTACTCTCAAGTATGCTGGATATCCAACCAACATCCAACAAAAGAGAATTCAGCTCCCTGTACTTCCAACCCTCATATTTTATATTATGATAGTTGTGCTACATTCGAGGCAGAAGTAATAGGCTGGTTTCTCAAAACAATTCGTTTCACCGACTACCCTTCTTTCCATTCCCCTTACAAGTAGCCTACATATGGCTGCGTCTTAATGAACATACACCCCCACACATAGCTTATAGTAGCGCTATGTAGTATTAAAGTTATTACTTCAGTAACATTATATTCAAAATATTAATATAATTAATAAATTAATAATTTGATACTTTAAAAGAATCATTAAATTATGCTACTTGTCTGACTAGCACAACATTAAGTAAATATCAGATTTCTTCATTAATTTTCACATCTTATATTTAAACATTAAAATTTAATACCAAACGAATAGTTTGTATTAATAACACTTTCACTAAAACTTACATTTGATAATAAATTGTCAGTCATGTAGTACAGATCTTATTTACTACAAATTGCAAATGAAAATTGTAAAAGCTAAGAATAATTGGTTCATTATGTCAGATTATAAAACTAAATCGTGTCCGTCACAACATACACTATTTTATAACTCCTGGCCATTGTCATTGTCCACATAAGAATTGTCACTTCAACTATGTAAATTTATGACTGGATTGACTATTTATTATACGAAAGTGGCTAGTTCCAGAAATTGTAGTATTCTTACTGCGATACTCAACCTACGTTGTTTACTGTTTTCCTATGTGACTTTTTTTTTCTTCAAATTTTCGGAACTTATTTAGTATAACCATAGAGAAACTTTCATTTTATTGCATTTACATTTTTTAATTTTATTATTTGAAAATAAATCATTTTTTATTTCAAACTACCTATGATATTTCATAATCGAAACATTTTATGCTTATAAAAATATACAACACATTTTATAAATATTACATGTCATCAAAATTGGTAGATATTTACTACAAAAAAGTTTACCTTCACACCTGAAATACAAACTTTCGTAAAACACTTACAATACGAAACACGCTCACTTTCAGCTATGCAGTCTTTTAATAAACTCTTTTTTTGTCTTTTGACTACAAAAAAAATCTTTAGGGATTCAAAATCTGACAATCTCCAATGATTTATTTATCCCCATTCTTCTGTATGGTGTCGACTTAAGTAAAACATTCGCGCTTCAGCTGACGTGAATGACTGATTTTAACCTCATTGATATTTGAAGAAGTACTTGTTTGTAAATTTTTATTCATAAAATGGAGACATCATGTAACACAGGTTATTCGTCAGATAAATAGATTCCCTCTACAGCGATGACAACAATAAATTACGATTACTTTTGTTCTTATCTATTTCACTTCATTCATGGTTCAACAAAATCTAGTAGGAAAACTTTACATATAGAATATTCATAATTACATTTTCCTACCATATGCGTCCATGGAGGTGGTGAGGGATTGGTTAAGGTGAATTAATTGGTTAATTGGATTGGTTAATTGTGATACAGATTATTTTGTTGATAACTAGGAGGTGCCCGTGGCTTCGCCACGATAATTCTTTTAAAAATTAAGAGTATAATAATTATTAAAGCATTATATTTATTAACACTTGCACGCGAATCATTCATAAAGTAAGCCATTAATAATTAATGAAACAGCTAAAATTCCTGCTTTAGAGTACATTCCACGACATGAAAGCGCCCCCTGGTAAAACTATATCAGAATCGATTATGCAGTTCCAAAGAACCTGTGAACACATAATACGTATTGTTTCTCAGCTGTTTATTGACATGAATATGATGTGAATTTTATTTTATCAATTCAGTGTAATTTTCAGAAATTATATAATGTTTCAAAGGAATGAATGGTTTGTTTGGATTATTATTATCAGCGATATTTCAAGAGATAAAACCATCAATATTTTACAGCTGTTGCCCCGGCTTCGCCCGCCATTATTCATTGACTCCAGGATTTTTAAGAAAATTACACTGGTAGATTATTAAAAATGTTTGTGGTTCAGAGGTATGAAAATTGTAAGTAAAATAAAATTAGAGTATTTGTTCATTGTGTTCATTTCACTTAGGCCTTATATAATAAAGAAACGGTTTTCCTTGCTAATTTTGTAGTCGTCATGAAAGTTTAGACTGCGAGAGACGAACATCGCCGAGTATACCCGATGTCTCACGAAGCGGGCGAGCAAGCACGCTATTTAGGGCCGTTGAATTGTATAAGAGTAGATAGATGTTGAAGACTATTCCGAGTGTAATCAGGACAATCATGCAGTCTTGGAAGCAATTAAAACAGTGTACTTACCACTCATAAATTTTGGAAACAGCGTTTCCAGATTCTTTCGGACGCACTCGTTGAACTTCGGATCATCTCGGTAACACACAGTTATGAAGTCGGCTGCCGAGAAACAAAACATATGGTTAATATTGCTTCTTGCTATGAATATTTGTATGAGTGTAAAGAAAACTAAACTATAATAATTATTAGTGAATTAAGAGTGAATACGATTGATTGCTACGTGTACGTGAGGTACACTTGTACATGTTTTGTTTGGGTTTCATTTCCTTAATGTGTTAGAGGAATAAGCTCACATTTATATAATTACATTATAATGTATAGTCAAAGATTTGTAAAAATCCGATATTAGGTCTATGTCAATAAAAAAAATCCCTTTAGGCAGGCCTACAGGCTGAGGTAGATTTCGAAGTGCTTTTGGTTTAATTTATTGTCGCTGCGCAACACTCTTCTTCTTTAGCCTTGGCATGACAAACCCGCAATAACTCCAAAAAAAAAGAGGAAAGAGCACTTTTTCAAACATTCAAATCTCGCCTTATATGAGAGCTATCGAGAAACTAGTTATTGATTTGAAGAGTACTCATCAAGAGCTTTTCAACGATACGTGGTTTCAAAAATTTCGAATTTCCATCCCCTACCCCTACTCGTACACCCCCCCAAATCCCCGAATCGTTGGTGTCACTGTGAACTCCATAGGGAGTACTCTAATTTATTCAAACAAAGTTTCCCTCTATACTTCATAGGGGGCGATATATAATTTGTTTTTAATTTCAACCCCCTCCCCCGATCACCCCCTTGGGCCAATTTTGCTCAATAACGAAATTGTCCGAACTATTGGGCCTAGAAATAACATAATAAAATTCGGTTCATATATCTTCAAAATTACGGCCACTAGCGTATAAAGATATATATAAATATATCACAATTTTTTTTATTTTTTTTTGAACAGGCGAAAGAATGTACAAACAATATAAAAATAATTCACACAGATGAAGCAAACTGCCATTTCATTATTATCGTATTTACGCGTAGTTTTTTGTCCATTTGTAGCATTCAAAATTGGGATGCATATTAGATTCAATGACGTATTAGATTAGAATGCAAATCCGTTCTATAGTTCGGCGGTAACATTGGTCACTTAATAACAATGCATTGCTCTAATTCTCGACTTCGTTACATTTATCGTTGCGCTATTAAAAGCCGTTCCATCGTTCTTGAAACACGCGTTTGGATGCGCAGTGGAGAAAAATGCTTCACTGTTGGGGGAGGGAATATTGATTTTTCTAAACCACGTGCTTTTATTGTGCTTCTATTGGTGTAGAGGGTGAGGAGTGACCAGGATAGCAGATAGCAAAGTAAATCATCCTTCCCTATTCTGCGCGAGATTTTTAGGCCATGTTTCAAGTGAAATGGAACAGATTGTACCGGTATGCACAAACGCGGGCTGAAGTTAACGTATTTCCGTATTTTGACACTCAAGCTCAACACCATGAGTTTTGAAAGGGGCGGGGTTCCATGCGGAGGTATCTGCGTCACGCATTTTCATTTCTAAACCGTTATATCAAACTTTATTTATAGGAATTCACAAATTTACTGTTGTTTGAAATAAAACACTAAGAAAAAATAACAAATAAAATACTTAAAATAAAATAAAATATCCTACCATTGATGCGCATTGCATTCACCAACAAACTCGTCTTTTATGGTTTTAAGTTTCAAAATTGGGGTGCGCATTAGATTCAAAGGGGCATTAGATTCGAGTAAATACGGTATTACATTTTTAGAGTTATACGCTTGCGTTCTGAACACTAAATTTTGATTTGTTTCAAAAGTCTCTCAATGCGGTATAAACCGAAGCATAGTGGCGATTTTCTCTTACTTTCACTAGTGCTTTATATTGTGAAGAAATAAGAAGCACAGTTAAGCGTTATTAATGTATAAATGATAATGATGATAAATAGAATTAGAGTTAGAATTGTTTTATTTTACCTGGTGGAATTAAGGCCATTAGGCCTTCTCTTCCATTCAACCAGGATTAATACAACTGAACTTTACAATATTACAATAGAACAAGTATGATGAAAGTACAATACAAAGTTACAGATACACAGAATCATGATTATACTTATCATTTAAGGCTTAAGAACTAGTTCTCTAGAGATAATACAGTACACAAAAACAGTATGTTAAATAGTTTGCTACTTACTAAGATTTAAACTATTACTAAAATATTAACTATTACTAAGAAATATAATGTGAAAGAAAATGAAAAGTTGTGGATAATTGGAAGATATATGATGATTTATTGTTGTTATTAATGTAAAACCAAGTCCCTAACTATGGCATCAATGGTCAGATTACGTATGAATTGTATTTGTGTTTGACAGTTCCTACAGTTCTCGGGTAAAGCATTCCAAGATCGAGATATGGAGACGACAAAGGAGCAAGAGTAATGGGTTGTTTTATGACGAGGGATACTTAGAATAGAGTTTCTTTGTGAGCGAGTACCGAGATCAGTACCGTTGAAAATACAGTTTATTATTTTGAATAAATAGAGACTGTTAAGCAATATGGAAATAAAATAACTATACGGATGTTGCAAATAGGAAATTGACATGATACTGTGTTCACTTTATAATACTCACGTAACTCCTGGCGTTCTGCCGAAGTGAAGACCAGTAGACTAGCTAATAGTATCACGAATGCAAACATGGCAAGTTTCCTTGACCTAGGGACCGAACCCACGGTTTTATACTTGAGACTTTTATGGCATCTCATCGGACTGCTTCCACTGGCAATTAAGTAACATCGGGGCCAATACACAGTTAACTTCTTGGTATTTTATAAAAAGTTTTGCTATTTCCTTCAACTGGAATGGCGTGTTTTCGAGTTCCCGTTTACCCTTAACTGTAATTCTGCGGAAATCTGAAGCCATATATATATCTTTTTTTTATTAAAATAATTACTTTAAGTAAATTTTAAACTAGAATTTTATATTCCTAATCTACCATCAATTAGGAGAAAGACTATTAAATTTCATCATAGTTATTACATCAAGCTGTATAGGCCTATATAACCACAAAATAACTTGAAAGAAAATTCATATACTTTCCAGAATAACTAAATATTAGTTATTATGGTATGTTGGCGAATAAATGAATACAAATGAACTATATTGAGTCATTAACGGCCTTGAAATTTATCAATTTTTCAGAATAAAGTACATTAATTAAACTATGAGCAAATCATTTTGTTGATTTATAAATTTAGTGAGAAATTAAGTCTCGAGCATTTAAAGGAAATGAGGTTGAGATCGTTCTGATCTACAAGGAAAGGCACTTAACATTTGATTTATGTATATTGTATATATTGTTACCACAAGTTTCGGGCTTATGAGCCCATCTTCAGAGTTTGGTGTTTGAAGCTTTGAGGTGCCCTGTTTATATAATGACGTCAAGTCTTAAGCTGTGTAATATGCTTCAAGCACTAGACTTGAAGATCAGTATTGAATTTGAGAAAAAGGAAGAAAATCTAAGCAAGATTATTTGGTTCGAATGGGATTTGAACTCACGCCTATGTATACCTGCAAGTCAGGTTTGCCATCGTGTCATGCAAGAGAAGAAGGATGTGTAGGCCTACATGACATAGAATATTGTGTAAATTAAAACTTTAATCAATACAATACTTACTTACTTACTTACTTACTTACTTACTTACTTACTTACTTATTTACTCAATGGCAATAGACAATTCTTAAGCAAGCTAATGGAATATGATCTATTTTATGGAACCCGAAGGTTCATTGGCGCGCTTACCTGAGTCTGCCATTCAACCTTATTCTGTGCTAACTCCATCCAACCACCCCTCTCAAACCCTACTTCTCTTAAATCTATCCTAATATTGTCCTCCCACCTACGTCTACGTCTTCCAAGTGGTCTTTTCCCTTCGGGTCTCCCAGTCAGTATTTGTCTTTCCTCCCCATGCGCACAACATGGCCAGCACATTTCATCCTCCGTGATTTAATTACCCTCACTATATCCGGTGACGAGCACAGGTTATGAAGTTCGTCGTTATGCAGTTTCTCCAGTCCCCATTTTCATCATACAATATGATAAATAATTCTTAAATATATTCATATGGCATTGTTAGCATATAATAAGAAATAAGGCCCTTGATGGAATATGTAAAATTTCATTTACCTTTTTCATGTACAAAAGAAATGAGTTTAAGTGACACGTCATGGCCTTTCTAAAATACAGAAGTTCAACAGGTTCGCATACCAGTTCGGTCAACACAAGATAACAAAAACAACTTTACTTGTAAACAAAGAATGTTTCCGTTTTTATTTTTAAGTTGTAGAAACTAATTTTGACTAAGTTTGTATGAGAAACTAAAATGCACTAAATATTTCGGAAGTCTGACTAATAAACATGTTTTGCTAATTAAGAACGTCTAACTGTCCACCGCTGTGGCTCAGGGATGCGGGCCCGGGTTCGATTCCTGGTCGGGACAAGTTACCTAGGTGGGGGTTTTCCGGGGTTTTTCCTCACCTGTGAGACAAATGTCAGGTAACTTTAGGCCCTTGTGGTCCCCGGATGCCATCTGGCCGTCATTGTAATCTTCATCCCATCCTCGCCTTCTTTAGAGTGAATGTGTGTGTGAATGTCCTATGTGTTCGTGTTGTCTCAGAGGTGATCCTCCTTGTCCTTGTCTGGTCAAAATAGTATATGTTTGTAATAATGCCTCTCCCGATAGGTCGCTGCTCTGATAAGGGGTGCGTAATTCCTAAAAGGGGAGAGGTGAGTAAGAAAGAAAGAATTTTAGACCTAATTCGGATTACGTTTGTGTGAGAAACTAAAATGAACTAAATATTGCGGAAGTCTGGCTAATAATCATGTTTGCTCATTTAGAACATCAAACTGTGAACTGATTCCTCATTTGCAGTAACAGTATAAAATCTACTTAATTAATACTAGACAGCTTTTTATTTCCACGTTATCTATTTTATTACTGAGCGGGAAGCTCGTTCTTCAACTCCTAACTGTATTACTTTTTTTTTCCAACGAATTAAAAATAAATGCAGCCGTCATGATGTTCTTTGAATTATACTCCGAAGTTTGATATATAACCTTATGGTTCTGGGTTTCTATTTTGGAAATGGGAATTTCTGCAAAATATTGCCTATTAAAAGCATACTGTCACAGTATAAGTATTAACACAGTAAAGAAACTGTGTGTTAAAAGTCCTATGACAACATGTTGACTGGACGACACTAGGGCTCCATGCGGAGATTGAGTAAAGCTACATTCTCATCATATGAAATGGCTTGGGAAAATACATAAACACATCGCAAAATATGTTATGTTAAAAGAGAAAAAGAGAAAAATACAGAATATTTTTAGGTAGATTTTCGAAGAAAAATCTACCTATTGCAATGGATACCACTTTATGATTTTCGAAAAATTCTTTCATATCTTTACGTTTCATGCTCCCCTGAGTACGAAACCACCGCCCGTTCAAAAAAAAAAATTGTGATATTTATATATATATATATCTTTACACGATAGCGGCCGTAATTTTGAAGATATTTGAACCAAATTTTAATATGTTATTTCTAGGCCCAATAGTTCGGACAAGTTCGTTAATGAGCAAAATTGGCCCAAGGGGGTGGTCGGGGAGGGGGTTGAAATTTTTAAAAATGTATATCTCGGCCCCTATGGAGTATAAAGGGAAACTTTGTTTGAATAAATTAGAGTACTCCCTATGGAGTTCACAGTGACACCAACGATTCGGGGGTTCGAGTGAGGGTGGGGGTGGGGGTGGGGGATGAAAATTCTAAACTTTTGAAACCACGTCTTGTGGGGTATCGTTGAAAAGCTCTTGATGAGTACTCTACAAATCAATAAATAGTTTCTTGATAGCTCTCATATGACGCGAGATTTTAATGTTTGAAAATAATAACACTTGAAAGAATTATTATAATATCATAATTTTGTCTTGTTTAGCGGCTTTGCTAATTTTATTCATTGCTGATCTTGCGCACGGCCTCCCAGAATATTATATCCTATTCTTGTTGTCAAAACAAATGATTGTAGGCTCTTCCTCTTTACCGAATTCAGTTCTTATTACTGCAGGTTTACCATGCCAAGGCTAAAGAAGAAGAGTGCTATGCAGCGACAATAAATTAAACCAAAAGCACTTCGAAATCTACCTCCGCCTGTAGGCCTGCCTAAAGGCCCAATAGTTCGGACAAGTTCGTTAATGAGCAAAATTGGCCCAAGGGGGTGGTCGGGGGAGGGGGTTGAAATTTTTAAAAATGTATATCTCGGTCCCTATGGAGTATAAAGGGAAACTTTGTTTGAATAAATTAGAGTACTCCCTATGGAGTTCACAGTGACACCAACGATTCGGGGGTTCGAGTGAGGGTGGGGGTGGGGGTGGGGGTGGGGGTGGGGGTGGGGGTGGGGGTGGGGGATGAAAATTCTAAACTTTTGAAACCACGTCTTGTGGGGTATCGTTGAAAAGCTCTTGATGAGTACTCTACAAATCAATAAATAGTTTCTTGATAGCTCTCATATGACGCGAGATTTTAATGTTTGAAAATAATAACACTTGAAAGAATTATTATAATATCATAATTTTGTCTTGTTTAGCGGCTTTGCTAATTTTATTCATTGCTGATCTTGCGCACGGCCTCCCAGAATATTATATCCTATTCTTGTTGTCAAAACAAATGATTGTAGGCTCTTCCTCTTTACCGAATTCAGTTCTTATTACTGCAGGTTTACCATGCCAAGGCTAAAGAAGAAGAGTGCTATGCAGCGACAATAAATTAAACCAAAAGCACTTCGAAATCTACCTCCGCCTGTAGGCCTGCCTAAAGGCCCAATAGTTCGGACAAGTTCGTTAATGAGCAAAATTGGCCCAAGGGGGTGGTCGGGGGAGGGGGTTGAAATTTTTAAAAATGTATATCTCGGTCCCTATGGAGTATAAAGGGAAACTTTGTTTGAATAAATTAGAGTACTCCCTATGGAGTTCACAGTGACACCAACGATTCGGGGGTTCGAGTGAGGGTGGGGGTGGGGGTGGGGGTGGGGGATGAAAATTCTAAACTTTTGAAACCACGTCTTGTGGGGTATCGTTGAAAAGCTCTTGATGAGTACTCTACAAATCAATAAATAGTTTCTTGATAGCTCTCATATGACGCGAGATTTTAATGTTTGAAAATAATAACACTTGAAAGAATTATTATAATATCATAATTTTGTCTTGTTTAGCGGCTTTGCTAATTTTATTCATTGCTGATCTTGCGCACGGCCTCCCAGAATATTATACCCTATTCTTGTTGTCAAAACAAATGATTGTAGGCTCTTCCTCTTTACCGAATTCAGTTCTTATTACTGCAGGTTTACCATGCCAAGGCTAAAGAAGAAGAGTGCTATGCAGCGACAATAAATTAAACCAAAAGCACTTCGAAATCTACCTCCGCCTGTAGGCCTGCCTAAAGGGATTTTTATTTAATGCAAATCTAATTTTAAATTTAAGAAATAATAAAACAGATAATGTATTATATTCTAGTTAAGAAGAGGTAACAATACCTAAATAGGCTACTGTTAAGGACTGTACCTAGGCCTAGTATTTTTCCTTTAAAATCATTGCCCTTTAATATAATTTATAATTCAAATTATGATAATAAATAGCCTACATATTAATTACGTAAATTATATTATAGGTCTGTCACGTTGTTCATCCTGCATGTAATTGTTGACAGTGTATTTTGATTCTTTGCCTTATATGGCAATATAGTAGGGTACCTTATGTAAGAAAATCACATCCCGTGGGCTCCTTCGTGAAGAAAGCAACACACCTATATTTTCAGTTACTATGAAGTCTAAGGATACCCGAACCACTTGATGCTACTCTGGGGGTCGCGTCTGAGTCGCGTGACGACGTCATCAAAATGGCGGACGTCGAGTTTCACAGAAATGGCCATAAAGTGAAAACTATTTGAGATAGAGACTTGCGAAAAACGGGTTTGAAATCACAATAAAGTGCTCTACATTATTGTTTCTTACACGTATGGAGCTAAGACCGCATATTCTACCGAAAAATTACACTTTTTGTTGGAAAATTTAAAAAAAATGGTCTTGTAGAATGTGTACTCTTGAAATTTGAATAGAAGATGATGCCGTCCCATAAATTACATGCAAACAAATTTTTTGAAGAGTTTAATAATGATTCTATTCCCGTTTACCAGAAGTTTCCATTGTCAATAGTTTTAATTCTGTGATAGTTTTTGTAAAACAAACAGCAATCTCCAAATTTCAATATGCTCTTTCCTGAAGAAGACAACACACCTAGATTTTCAGTTTCTATTAAGTCTAATGATACCCGAATCACTTGATGCTACTCTGGGGGTTGCGTCCGAGTCACGTGATGACGTCATCAAAATGGCGAACTTCAATAACGTGTTGTTTCACAGAAACGAATATAAACCGAAAACTATTTGTGATGGTTAGCCAGTTCAGGCTCATTTTAGACCATTTTGGGCTCAGAATATGCTGAATTTTGTTCAGAAAGGAATTTGATAAGAGATCTGGGCCTCATATTATTGCGTAATCGTGTCAATTCTTCTCTGTGATTGACTATTTATTATTGTATTAGGGAAGGGTTTGATAAAATGGTAACAAAACACTGTCAAAATTGTTACAAGGAAGGGTGTACAATTAAATTGTCGGCAAGCTTCGAAGAGGGTACGAATTCCTGTGAGAGGTGCCATTATGGAATTGAAGGAGGACAGAAATCTTTTCTCAATAATGTTGATTGTTGCAAAATCAAGACCGGAGTTTGATCTGCGAAACGCAGTGAGCAATTACTAGCTGTCAGTTCTTCCTCGGTCATTGTTTTGCCCAGATGGGTCTATCTTGCACAGCAACGACAAGAGCAAACTATTAGGGATACTTGAGGCTTTACAATCAAAGTTTCCAATTTGCACACTACCCACAAGTACTGTGCAGCCTCTAACCGGGCGTTGCAGTGTTACCGGCGAACTACAAGACCCGGAGAGCACAGTGTCAAGTTTGTTAATGGAGCCAGCAACCGGATTTCGTTAGTGTTGCAGTTGTTGATGGAATGGCAGAGCTACATGCACTCGATAAGCCACCAACAATCAAGAACCCTTCAGAACTTGCCGATCATTTCATAAGTAGTTTAAACCAAAAATACGGATCATACGATGAACTTCATTTGGTATTTGACACATACATAAAGGACTCTCTAAAAAGTACCACAAGAGAAGTTCGTCAGGGTCATACTGTGGCAATCCATTATCACATTGAAGCAAAAGCTGGAATACTAACTATGGCAACGAAGAAGCTTCTCTCACACGAGAAAACGAAAGGTGAACTTTCAATGTTCATTTGAGAGTGTATTCTAGAAAATGCTGCAGCCACCAACCGCAATGTAGTGGTTGCATGGCAACAAGTTGCACGAGGGACACACATGGATGCCGGTTTCCTTAGCAGTAGGCTACTCCCGAAGAAGCTGACTGAAAAGTAATATTGCATGCTATCCATGCGGCAAATTCTGGTGCTACAGAGCTGAAAATCTACTCTCCTGATACTGATGTATTTATTTTGCCACTAATTAAATATCCAATACTACCAAAAGATACACGTGTCGTAACTGGCCACGCTAGTAAAAGGAGAAGTGTTCCCTTGTCACCAATCTACGAGGAACTAGGACGACTGCGGTCCGACTCACTTCTAGGTTTCCATGTACTATCAGGAGCAGATGTTACTGGTTCCTTCTCTAGAAAAGGGAAAATATCCTTCTGGTACGCCTTCCTAGCTGCTGACGATGTTCTCATTGATCTGGCAGATCTGGGAAAGACGGAAACTGTGGATAAGGAAACGTCGGCTGCTGTTGAAAGGTTCATATGTCAAGTGTATGTTCCCAAAACAGAGATAAAGGAAGTTGGTGAACTGAGGTGGTGGTTTTTTACCCGGAAGCATCTGGGACCGTGTTCATTCCTCCCACACAAACATCACTTGAACCAGCTATACTTCGGGCACATCTGCAGCAATGGAATGGAATAGATGTAATTTGCCCCACCAGCAGATTTTGGTTGGACTCAAGAGAACAATCGATGGGTCCCAATCATGTGCACCAACCCACCTGCTCCTTCTGATGTGCTCGAACTAGTCAAAGGTGCATGTGTTAAGTCGAGATGTAATAGCTGCAAATGTGTTTGGATAAAATTGCCCTGTTCTGAAATGGGTGCAGGTGAGGGCGATCCAGAGAAGTGTGAAAAAGGTTCGGACAAGTATGAAGAGGCGAAGATCGATGATGATGATGATGATGATGATAGTGACGCTGATGAGGATGAACCCCTTTTTTAATAGGGGTAATGAGCAGAATGTTATTCTGTTGAATACTGCAAGGCACTCTCCTATTTCATTTTTTCCAAGTTTGTGGAAATTTACGTTTATTAAGAAAATCACAGAAAACAGAAATACACTTCGAACAGTCTACGGATAGGCTAAGTGTTACCAGTGTGTAATCATAATTCAAGATTTAATGTGTAGCATGCATAAACACAACAACAGCAAAATTTATTAAGTTATTATTACATTAGCAGTTAATTCCGATTAAAAATAAAAATTCCGCAAGTCCATCACAAATACTTTTCGGTTTATATTCATTTCTGTGAAACGTTATTGAAGTCCGCCATTTTGATGACGTCATCACGTGACTCGGACGCGACCCCCAGAGTAGCATCAAGTGATTCGGGTATCCTTAGACTTAATAGAAACTAAAAATCTAGGTGTGTTGCCTTCTTCAGAAAAGTGCATATTGAAATTTGGAGATTGCTGTTTGTTTTACAAAAACTATCACAGAATTAAAACTATTGACATTGGAAACTTCTGGTAAACGGCAATAGAATCATTATTAAACTCTTCAAAAAAATTTTTTGCATGTAATTTATGGCACGGCATCATCTTCTATTCAAATTCCAAGAGAACACATTCTACAGAACTATTTTTTTCAATTTTCCAACAAAAAGTGTAATTTTTCGGTAGAATATGCGGTCTTAGCTCCATACGTGTAGGAAACAATAATGTAGAGCATTTTATTGTGATTTCAAAACCGGTTTTCGCAAGTCTCTATCTCAAATAGTTTTCACGTTATGGCCATTTCTGTGAAACGCTACGTCCGCCATTTTGATGACGTCATCACGCGACTCAGACGCGACCCCCAGAGTAGCATCAAGTGGTTCGGGTATCCTTAGACTTCATAGAAACTGAAAATATAGGTGTGTTGCTTTCTTCACGAAGGAGCCCACGGGATGACATAAGGTACCCTACTAATATACGACTTCAATTTATCGTAGGTCTATGTAGCGTCAATTACTGCAGGATGGACTTCATTAAACAAAACAAAAAATTCTGGAGCATTTGGAATTGAAGACACCGTCGGTACAGCAGTTTTAATTAACGAGTTTTTATAGGAATTCATGAACTGTCTGTTTTCGGCGTGTGTCAAGCATAGACGGTAATTTCCACTCAAATATTTTACATATTTTGTTACTAGGTTTTCTTGTCGACCATTAATGACCTATTTTATACACCAGAAATCATTACAACAGAATAACATATAAAATATTACATTAAAGTAACTTGAAACATAACCACACCAGAATCACGAGTAAGCCAGTAGACCTACAATAAATATTACTTATTTTCGTTCTTACCTTTCTGGATGTTTCAAGAAAGTGAAGAAATGCAATTCAGGATTTTGTCTTTTATTAGTACTGAAATTTACAGCAGAATAATAAGGTCCTTTCGAATATAGCGTGTTCTAATAAATACAACCCTCCTATTTATTTACATTCTTCCCGGAGTAGTTTCTGTAGTCTTACTATATGGCCGCTACGATCGCTAGTAAATGCGCGCGCATGCTCGGCTGGCAGAAAAACGGGCTGAGTTTCTGTACTGTATTAATACTTATACTGTGATACTGTTACTGAATGAAGCGTTGTGTTATTAAGATGTGTGACACCAGTGTGTTTGGATTGTATTATAGTCTTTTTTCTTTTACTTCTAGCCAACCATAGGTATAGTGTGATCTAAAGTCACGTTAACCCATCGGCATCCTTTAAGGATTAAGCTATTGTGTGACTCTATGGAGTGGAACGGGAAACTGGCTCTAGGCCTACTAGGGAAACGTACTGTCTCAGACTCCACGTGGAATCAAAGATTGTCAAAAATTAAGGAATGCGTCCTGATTCATCGTCCGGTTGAAGATATGTATGGCAGTCTGATGGCCGGCCTTTGTTGTTAACGTGGTTTTAGAATTCACTATACAGAAAATCGTTCCTGCTCATTCCTCGAATCGATTTCTCCAATTGGTTGCACCAAAGAACGACCCCTCCCCCCAATAAAATCGCTCTGATAAAAATTCTTAAAGGTTCTCCTCCGAATCCAAAAACCAGAAGGATAAGCCCAGAATAAATTCCTTAAAAAATAAACAATATTAAAGTTTACAAGGACGACAATTTGAAAAATCTCTCAAACATTTGGAACGGTGAGAGTCTGTTTCTATGCTTCTTGGCGTTTTACATGAAGATGAAACATGGATATCAAAATGAATGGAACATAGATTCTAAAATATTAATTCTCATCGCAGATCTGCTTTGTGTATATAGGCTATTTATTTAAAAAAGTATAAGTTCTCCCACCGGAGAAAAATAATTGGGATATCCGAAAGATATAATTAGAATGCCGTGCTAGGTCTATTACAACTGCTCAAGGAGAAGCCCTTCAGATTTTAAAAGGGACTGAGGAGTGAACACATAACATAACTATGACATAAAGCGAGTGTCATGTGGAAAATGAATTATCATTTTACTTCAAAAGTTTGACGAAATTTCTTCGAAGATAGAAAAGCAATTTTCTTTCAAATTTCTACTTGATCTGCATTGAGGCCTAAAACTTTAATTTGAATTTTTTTTTCAGATAAATTTCTTGAGAGTAGTTACAGTTAGATACAACATCCAGATATTAGTGCTACTTTTTCACCAACTTTGAACTGAATAAGGAAGAAGCAACGAAATGAACACTCCTGCTAGATAGCCATTTAAAAATTAACCGAGAAAAACGCAAGACTTGTACTAAAGGGAACAAAGTCACTAAGTGTCCCTTTTGACGTTTTACTTTCTGTAAATTTATAATTTAATGTTATGGGAATTATAGAAATAATATCCAATAGACAAGAAACCCTCCTAAATAAACAAGATAGGCCTATTATACAATTACAGTTAAAGATACTGTTACATAATATCAAGCCTAAAATTAAAAAAAAAAAAAAAAAAAAAACAAGCAAGCAGGCTGAGAAACAACGAAGAAAAGAAGGAAATAAATATGAAAGAACGAAGAAAGAAAGAAAGAAAGAAAGAAAGAAAGAAAGAAAGAAAAAATTAAGAAGAAAGGTAGAAAGAAACTATACAAAACAAACCAATGAAAAGAGAAGAATTCAAAATTATTTTAATTTTACCACATAATAGCCCTAGTAAATTTCATGTAAGTTACTGAGTATAATTTATTGATCCATGGCGACAGCTAATTTCTGTTGTATAATCTCAGTAAAAACCATTTTTTTAAATAATTACAACAGCATCATTTAACAAGATTATACTGTGGGTAATATAAAGAAATAAATTCCAGTATTACTGGTAATCTTGACTTCTTTTTTATATAGAAAACAAGGAAGCAAACAGTTCTAATTACTAAAAGAAGTTGTTAGGTAACTAGTAGGGTTTTCGGAGGACCAGGTTTATTTTTAAACCACTTAAGACTACACAAGGAAAGCTAGGACTGTAGGTCAGCTGGAACAGAGATTTAAATTTGAGGGTTTTGCAATAATATATATTCAGGAAGCCTGAACTCTGAATAATGAGAAATTGTTTGAACACTTAACACAAGAATATAATAGATGTGGTTAAATACAGTTACTGTTGCTAGGAGCAATACAACACTCCCGCCAAGTAGATTATACAAGCGCTAGCACAAGTTCTTTGTTTCAATGCACGTGACGGCTAGGCTATTAACACAATGGAAATAATTGTAATTTGCACTGAAAATACAATTTGATTCCCGGAACTTCACACGCGAGCTGCCTAACACTGAAGGAGCAAATTGGTGTGGAATTGAAGATGACCACTAAGCATACAGAGCGAAAATTGTCCCGCCAATTAGGAGCAATTGCAACGCATGACTGTACACTGCTGCATCTAGATCACAACTGACTCAACTGAACTGGCGTGGCGACGCCACAAGCAGGTGCCTGCACAGGATATGACAAGCACAGCGGGAAAGAATTGGCGGCTTGCGCCAATTACCACAGAGGCAAATTTGAAACATAAAACTTATAGACTCTTGATCTAACAGAAGTTTTTATTGAAGTAAGAAAAGAAATTATTTTAACAAACACAGTCGGACGTTACAATCTATATAGTCTACATCAACATATAAGTAAAGAAAAGTGTTCCCTATACAGGCCGTGGAGGCCCGGAGGGTTCCAGGAGGCTGAGGCTCCCTGATTTTTGGACATTCGGACCCTGGAGTTGGTAACCTTACTCACCGGTGGTGGTGACCTTACTCATCGGTCACCTTTACCCCCAGGAATACTATTGGTACTCATTTCTGTTAGAGGCTGAGTCGACCCCAGGGTCATAGTACCACCAGAAGGATTCGGCCAATTGAAAAACTCCGATCTCGTCGGGGACCGAACCCGCGACCTTCCAGTTTGTAGCAGAGCGCCTCAACCATTATGCTACGGCGTACCCTCCACATCAACATATAATAACAATGTCGAATAATTTAGAATTTATAATATGTATTATCCATACATTGGCCCCTCCTCGCGATTGACTTGTATTATAAAAGAAGTTAAAAACTAAAGCTGGCCTTATATGGCCAACATTACCTTTAAGATTCGGACTTCTTTAAAGTGAGTCAATTCTTAAAACATAAAACGTGACTTTAATTCCCTTCCGAAGGAGATTTCTATTTTTACGCAAAGTCACAGCCAGGTTTGAGATTGGTAATAATTTTGAGTTGTCAAAACATATAGTTCAAGTGTATCGAAATGATTTTAACGCATTCATGCCCTAGATTACTTTGGGAGTTTCATAGATTTATTTTAAAATAATCTGAATAACAAATTTGTTGTGTAAACACAACCTTGGACTCTATTTGTATGGCAGAAGAACTAGTGGAACTAGTCGTAGCACGTGTATGTTGAGTGGCCTAATCATTCCGTGTCAGGCGTTTTTGCTGGATACAGGTCAGCGCTTCTCTGTTTTATTACCTTTATCATAGCTTAGTTCGCTTCTAGTAATTTAATATACTTGCCATTCATTACCTTACGAAACATCCAGATTATTAGTTATTCATAAAGCAGTGCATAACTACATCCGGTTTTATCTTTTTCCTCCGCGCCTCCTTCATACCTCCAATCCTGTTTCATTTTAGGTAGATTTCGAAGAAAAATCTACCTATTGCAATCGATACCATGTCATGACTTTCGAAAAATTCTTTCATATCTTTACGTTTCATGCCTCCCTAAGTACGAAACCACCGCCTGTTAAAAAAAAGTGTGATATTTTTATATATATATATATATATATCCTTACACGATAGCGGCCGTAATTTTCAAGATATTTGAACCAAATTTTATTATGTTATTTCTAGGCCCAATACTTCGGAAAAGTTCGTTTGAAATTTTAAAATATTTATATCTCTGCCCCTATGAAGTATAAAGGGAAACTTTGTTTGAATAAATTAGAGTACTCCATTTGGAGTCCACAGTGGCACCAACGATTCGGGAGTTTTGGGGGTACGAGTGGGAGTGGGGGTGGGGAGATGGAAATTCGAAATTTTTTAAACTACGTCTTGTGGGGTATCGTTGAAAAGCTCTTGATGAGTACTCTACAAATCAATAACTAGTTTCTTGATAGTTCTCATATAAGGCGAGATTTGAGTGTATCAAAAAGTGCTCTTTCCTCTTTTTTGCAGTTATTATTATGGGTTTGTCATGCCAAGGCTAAAGAGTGCTACATAGCGACAATAAATTAAACCAAAAAAAAAGCACTTCGAAATCTACCTCAGCCTGTAGGCTTGCCTAAAGGGATTTTTGTTCTGAAAACCTTCTCCTTCTGCTCCCCGTTCTTCTCAGTTTCTTTCTACTCTTCTTTTACTCTTCATAGTAAACCTCCTCATCCACATCTTCCTTTTTCTCCTCTTATTCCTTCTAACTCATTGACCATACCCTCCACAGCCGCCTACACTTCTCATATTTCTTCGTTTTCTCTTCACAATGCTCCTTTTCCTCTTTCTAACCATTTTCTTTCTCCTACTATTAACCTAATCCCAATCATCTTCATATTTTTCCTAATGTTCCTCCTTCATCCCCGCTTTCATTTCACTTTCTCCTTCTAATCATTTTACCACTTCATCTCCATCCTGCTCCTCCTAATTCTACCCCTTATCAATTCTTCCTCCTTTTCCTGCTTCACCTAATTATTCTTCTTCCTTCTATTCACTCTACTCCTAATCGTCAATCAATCTCTGAATTCTTCATTATCTTTCCCCATCATTGTACTCTACTTCTTTACAAATATTTCCTCCCATTATCGTACGCTTAGGAAGGTGGTCATCAACTTCTAGCAAAAGGGGAAATGTTAACTTCTCTTAACATTTTCGCTATGTACGAAAATCCCTTTCAAAATGTAAGCAGAATCAACCCAACTACAAATATAGGCAGTTTAGTTTGGTCCGCATTGAAGGGTGTTGGCGATCGCTGACATATTCATACAGTTGTTTAAAACATATCTGAAAAAAAGAAAATCTGTTGTGCAAAGATAACCTTGGACTCCCAATCAACTTATCAGTCTTTTTTCATGAATACTTTACAGAAGATGGTTAAACAGTCGACTTAGAAGGACATGGGTCAATCATAGGTTCTCTATGAATGAATTCAGCCCCCAGTACTTCTTGGTGACATGTTTTAATTTGTATTATTCTTAATATTGGCATGTACAGATTCCCTGCTGTGTTCCTGAGATAGATTTCGCTGTATTACCATTCAGATCTATATGCTATTTTTATTTGTAGTATTGTAATTGACGTATTTAGTTCTCCTGTCTTCGTTCCTGAGGTAAAATTTGCTGTAAGTTTTTATACGTTATATTAATTAATTCAATACGCATTACTTCTTCGCGAGTTATTTTGTGCTGTTCTTAGTATGGAACTAGGCTACAGTATCTCGTCCCTGAGATAAATGTTGCTGTATTATTCTTGTTATTAATAAATGCAGTCCCCTAGTACTCCTTCGCTATACGAGGGATGGGGCATAAGTCATGGCAACTTTTTTCTTTTGAAAATGTGGGACTATTTTAAAATTTTGAAATATATACATGAAAGAGCAGGGTATAGAATGTATTTATAGTGCAAATTATGGGTACTAGATCTATGGTAGGGAAGGAAACAGACACCCATAAACATCCATACGCGATTGCATCTTGCCACTCTTGTTTACCCACTCCATGATCCCTTAAAATTCGGTACGGATAGGCATTATTCCCCAAAGCTTCCTTCAGCTCCTTGTGGTATTTACTGACATTTCTTCGTCGGATAGTGAATATTCTGACGAAATAATGCTGTTCACATCTTGACAAATCCATTCTCCACGGCAGATGACTCACAATTAAATACTACTATTAGGACATTTCCACTTCTTTAATTTAAATACATACCTATTTGGCTCTCATTTGCACGTTCGTCCTTTTTGATCCCTATTCAAACATTTCCTGTTCATATCATACTTACCTGGCTCTTATTTGCTCCTTTGTCCTCTTTTGAGCGCCCTTCAAATGTCTTTAGGTACTTTTATTTCGGGGCCTTTAGTTATCCTCAGCTCGAACTTCTTTGTGACTTTTGATTCTGAAAATACATCCTCCCATTTTAAAGAAGGTGAAAATAATTCGGTGTCAAATAATTGTATTCGTATCATCAACTCCACGTTTATATGAGAAAAATCTTAATTAAAATTGTCCATTAAAACACGAACTGTTTATCTCTTTATTTTACCTATATATAACTAAATATAGATAATATATTACTTTCATAATCTTACCGATCGGTGTTTTGTAATTTTTATATTAGATGTGTTCACTAGATTCTAAATGTATACAGCTTTATAACTTTGAATTTTTTCCCAGAATAAAATTGAAATATGTTTCCATGGTAACACACATAACTATTGGTTTCGCCCGTAAACTTTCATAATTGATTCTTGCTTCAGAATTCAACTGACGATTCGTGGATTCAAACCAGGGCGAGATTGAAAGTTTTCAGCACGATCCTTCCCAGACAGACGTTAGGTCATGGGTCCTTGGATTAGGACAAGACAATCGGGGTAAAAAATCACGGAATATAATAAGGATAATTAAATCATGGAGGATGAGATGAGCTGGACATGTTGTGCGTATGGGGGAGGAAAGGAATATCAAAATTATTGACTGGGAGACCCGAGTGGAAAATACCACTTGGAAGACCTAGTTGTTGGTGGGAGGACAATATTACAAAATATTTAAGGGAAGTAGGATTTGCGAGGAATGGTTGGATTGAGTTAGCACAGAATAGGTTAAATGGTTGGCTCGTGTAAGCGCGGCAATGAACCTCAGGGTTCCATAAAATAGACAATATTTATTTAGCTTGGTTATGAATTGTCTTTTGTCATTGAGAAAGAATAAGATAAGGTGAATAAATTTATCTTTCTTGTAAACAATCTTACTAATTCACTTGAGACTCCATCTTGTTATTTCTCTTTCCAGCAAAATGCAGTTTCATAAAAAACTGTAAGAAGGTAACTCGCTTTATTAATTGGTATTGAATCAGTGCCGGTATTGGCTTCGTTATTAGCCAGTTTTGAGGATTGTCTTGATATATCTAATTTAATTGAATAAAGAACCATACATTTACTTACCTCAAGTAAACTTCGTGTCAGGGAAACCATGTGCCAACTACCGTCAATTACCAATCGTTAACCGGTTTTTGGTTTGTTATTAACTAGTATTGCGTATTGTTTTCATGTAGTTTTAATGTATTAAGAACCATGCATTTTCTTTTTTCAAGTCAACTTCGTGATAAAGAAAGAAAGTGTTAACTACCGTGCATTACCCGCCAATCCAGGACTTCCGGTCATTTTTGTCACTGTAATTATGCAATACGAAGATGAACATCCATAAAAAATATTGTCATTCCTTCTGTGTTAAGTTTGCACTTAATGTTTTTTTTCAGTTTTCATTAAATCTGGCGTTTGCCATATCCAGACAATAATGCCATTGTTCAAGAGACATTTCATAATTTAATAATACGATTGGATGGACTGATGATAACGCTTTAATGTTAGAAAACAATGTAAACAGTTACATGAATGTTAAATCCTTTTTTTTATATAAAGTCAAAGAAATAACAAACATGGAAATGATATTTATATTAAAATATCGATTTTAAATTTTAAGGTTTGTAAAATCAGTAATTTTATTTTCTTTAGTTAAGTGATTACTTAAAATAAGTGTCTTATCTAGACCTATTACGTAAAACGAGCGTTAAAATGTTGATAGAATCAACACATCTCTAGAACCTAAACCAGAAGAAGTTTATGTCATGTCTGCTTGAAATTGATTGGAGAACCAACATATCTCAAGAAAGAATGGAGTTCCTCTATCATCATACAGTAATAAGGAAAAAAGCAGTTTCTACGTTTAGATTAGGCCTACATATATATGTATATATATATTTTTAAGTTTCGAACTGGTGTCCTGGAAAAATTAATCAGGGAGGTAGATTGCATATAGAGTTTAACCATTTAGTGTAGTTCTGACAAAAGGCTTTAATATTGAATGTCAAACTATAACTTGATGGGCCCCATGCGGAAGCAAATGAGAAAATAATGGCACTGCTACGTATGCAGCAGCCAAAATCAGGTGCAAAGAGGTTTAAACTATGTGTGAATAAGGGTTCTTGAGAAGTATTGCCACGTTCGACCCTCGTTAGGTAGTTTGTCTTGATAGCAGTAATTTGAAAAACCATAGGACAGTACAATATCCTTGTTAAAACTGAAATTAAAAGTAGTTTTCCAAGTAGCTCATTGTTTTGGGTACTTGGCGTCGTTGTCTTCATTTGCTCTTATCAAATTGGTTTTAAAATAATAAATATTAAACATTTTGAATCAGTAAACGATGTTTTAGTTTAAATTTCACAAAGTTTTATATTTGTCATTCTAACACTTGAAAATGTATAAAATAGAGATGAAGATGAAATTATTGAGCATGATATATGTCTGAAGAGTTATCACTTGCTAACCGGGAAAAGGGTGCTGTAAGGCACCTTAAGCGTAACTTTATTGAGCATTCCTCTGAGGAATTCGTCCCATCCTTGTGCTGCGAAGGGTAGCAGTTCCTTGTAGAAAGCTGGCCAGTAGTCGTTGGCGAATCGTAATGCCACCTTGTTGAGCTCTTCGCTGCCGGTGAAGAGATTGCTGGCGTATACTTTCATGTAGCCTACATCAGGGTACATGCCTACATGACGAACCTTCAAATACTGCTCATCTCCCTGTTGGACTAGATCTCCGCGGATTGACCATGTGCCGTTCACATCCTCTGTAACACAACAGAAAGCATGTTGTAATGTTATAAACAAAAGTCATAAATAATTATTCCTTTTTCAATTTTTTGTTTTCTTTATCATGTAAAATCAATTAACAATGTTAACTAAAGTTGGAAATACGAAATTACAAAATTATAAGGAACTTAGATGAAACAAATGAAAGACAAGACAATTATACTAGATTTGATTATTAATAACTAGCATGTGCCCGCGGCTTCGCCCGCGATAATTATTTCAAAAAAATAAAAATTAAGAGCATAATAGTTAAATCATTATATTTATTAACACCTAAATCACTTGGACTACATACCACGATTAGATAGCGTCGCCTGGTAAAAGCGACCTCAGATTCGAGTTCCTTGGCCCAGAAAACCCCTGTACAGTGAGCTTCGTCCAAATCGAACAATGTTTGACCATATTTAGGCCTATATTGATTATCCCTCTTCCGTGTAGGTTGAAAATTTCATATGTCTTCGGGCCTTGATATTCTAAACAAATGAATCGTCCAGGATGGACTTACAAAATCAAGCGATCGCCCGCGATAATTATTTCAAGAATTAAAAATTAAGAGCATAATAGTTAAATCATTATTTTATTAACACCTAAATCACGTGAATTACATACCACGATTAGATATCGTTGCCTGGTAAAAGCGACCTCAGATTCGAGTTCCTTGGCCCAGAAAACCCCTGTATAGTGAGTTTCGTTCAAATCGAACAATGTTTGACCATATTTAGGGTTGATTATCCTTCTTCCGTGTAGGTTGAAAATGTCATATGTCTGCGGGCCTTGACACTCTAAACAAATGAATCGTCTAGGATGGACTAACAAAATCAAGCGATCGCGTTGCTTTTATTTTCAAGGTAGGCTATGAGGTATGTTGACAAAAATAGCCAAAGCCATCTGTAAGTGATTTGATATTGAAATTTATTACTGAAACTGATGCTTCTAAAACGCAAAAAAATGCACGTTTTCTGCCAGTTTTTCACTCATAACTCACGAACGGAGGCGAAAATTAAAATTCCGGCTTCGAGGTGCACATTCCGACCCTTTAGTCCGCCTACTTATAAAATTTCAGATCTCTGCGTTGAGTAGATTTCGCTGGGCATCGCGGACAGACAGACGGAGGACAGACAGACAGACGGAGGACAGACACTTCCTTTTATTAATATAGATTATTCGTTAAATTGGTTGACACTATGTAACCGCCCAATAATAGTCCTGCATTTTATTTCCGTAAAACGAAACATGGTGTTCTTGCATTTTGACAATGTTTGAAGGAAATAAATTTCGTTTTGGGCAACCCGTTAATATACTTTCTTCATAATTAAAAGCAATAGGATAGCAGTACAGTTTTTGTTAATGTTTTCTATGCACAGTTTACTCTTGAAAACAGTGTTTTTGCTTAACTTAGAAACCAGTGGCGAATGTTCAAAGCACACAATGGTTGCCCTAGTCTGTGATTTAAGTAGGTCTACTCAAGTGTTTAAATTATATTTCATTCCGTCAGTGTTTAATTTCTGGTTTTGAATTGGAGCGGTGAATCAATTCTTCAGTGTATGAACGCAACATGCTTTTAAAAAGGCTTAACCTACAGATATATTAAATTAGGTAAATGACCTGTTACTCCTGCAATTTCATGACACTCAGGAAAGAACCATTTCTAATTAGAAAGAAAAAATTGGGTGACAAAACTTGTTCTTGAATGTAATTGAATGTAATATTAAAGAATACGCTGAGGGCCATATAGCAATGTATTTTTTTTTTTTATAGGGAAGCAAGAGAAAATACAAAGTTCAAGTCTTTTGGGGTATCAAATGTAGATATGTAGATATAATTATGACATAACGGATAGTAGTACAAAACATCTGTATCGGCTTCTTTTACTGTATTTTCTCCATGACTTGGCCCAAGCTTTTAGGCAGAGCAATGTTACCTCTTGAGATTGGATGAGATGATTAGGTATTTCATGAATAATATACCCAAGGAGGTCCTTAAATTTAAATGCTTAATACTAACTGACCATGGTCACTAGGAAACCTAACCAGGGACCATATCATTACCAATAAGAAACTCTGGTCACTGAGATGACACTGTAGTCAAGATGTCTACATTTTGGAAAGTCAAGAAAATTGAAATCGGCCAGGGAAAGTCCGGGAAATTGAAACCGGTCAGGGAAAGTCAGGGAAATTGAAACCGGTCAGGGAAAGTCAGGGAAATTGAAACCGGTCAGGGAAAGTCAGGGATTTTTTTAAAATAAAGGAAAAAGTCAGGAAAAATTGTTAAAATATGGAATAGCCAGGGAAAATAACAACCCCCAGTGAGCGAAATGTGAGGAGCATGGGTTATTCTTCTGTGCAAGCAATTTTCTTTTCAGTATTTTAGCTAATCATTTCTTGTTTTTGTTACGGGGATAGAGAAGGCTGGATTTTTTTTACAATGAACCTTGGGAACATAAATTCTTGTGGTCGGGGAATTGTGAAGTTTCTGGACATGAAACCCGGGGAAATTTATTTTGAAATTTCTGTGGACAACCCGATAATTCAAATCACTAAAAATGATTAAGATATCACATTATACACTCCATTTTTATCCAACTAGATGTGAAAAAGTAGAAAATCCTGGAAGAAGTCCAGCCAACTTGCATTGATGACTGATGAATTGCATAACTCCTCAAGGTCTCAATGATAAAACCATGGGTTTCCTTACATGCATGTAATTTCTAAAATTATTGGGCTGGTATCCTATGCCAGGTAATTTCCGTCGTTATCTTAATTACCTGACGTAGCAATTTGGAGATGGATGAACATATTAATTATTGTAAGCCATATCTTATAATGAATGTCCACAGTATATTCATGCGTTACAATTATAAATACTGCAGTCTGTGACGTGTAAGACTCGGAAGTTTTGTGAAAAATTATATTTTTAATAATGCACTCTATTAGCTTACATGCTAGTATTAAAATGTTTACAAGACCTGAAAAAAAAAACAGAAAACTTACGGTTTCACTTTACATATTGTTGCAATTTTTTTTAGTTTTGCGATAATGCATCATATTTGCTTGATATTAAAATATTGGTCTTATTTTAATGGCATATTTCTGACAGATTTTCAATAATGTGCATATATCTGTTAATTCAAACATTTACAGATATTTGGCAAAGTGAATGTTTTGAGAACTGACTATACAATAATTGAGAGTACATAGTTAGTGTTTTCTGAACTGATTCTATAATAATAAAGCGTCGCTACATTTAATTAGTTTTCAATTTACTCAAATATGTTGCATTGACCTTATAGATTAGATTAGATTAGATTAGATTAGATTAGATTAATGAGGGGTAGTGTAGCCTTCGGCTTCTCAACACTGAAACCTTAATAGATCTATTGTGAATACCCAATACCCTATTCTAGCAGTCACCACTTTAATTTAAGGCTTTATTTTTAATATAGCCTATAATTTTCCTGGGTGATGTCCAGTCCTGAACCCGGGATTTTTCGTTACTGAGAAACCCACTACCCGGCCGGGAATCGAACCCGGACCGCCAGGGTGGAAGGCAAGTGTGCTACCTAACACCCATGGCGGCGGACTTCATTGACCTTATTCTTTTTTAAAGTGTTGTAATACAATTTATACAACTTCTTTGTTTGTAATTTATAATATAAATTCAACTAACAAGGTATTGTAAAATATTAATATGACTTAAAATGATAAAGCACATTTCATTGATTTTGAAGCATACTTTACAAAGAGCATATTTGATGCATATTTCGTATTCTGATAGAGCTTTAACTTCCGAGCCTTAGTGACATAGTATAGCCTATGAAGGAGCAGAGAAAGAAGAGGAAGAATGAAGAAGTGGAGGTGGAGGAGGAGGAAGAGGAGGAGGAGGAGGAGGAGGAGGAGGAGGAGTGGAATGAGAATGTGGATCAGGAAGAGGTGACCAGAAATGACAACTTACTCATGCTAATATTGTAGACTCCTTTGCCGCTGATGGGGAATGCTACGATTTTGCCGCTAGCCTTGTACTCTCCTTCAATGAAGATTTCAGGAATGCTGAAATCAACGTCAAACTGGATGTTATTAGGATCGGTGAGGTTAGCCCTGAATTCAAGGACCTGAGCTTTGCTGAGTCCCGTGCAGCGGGAATTCTTCACGATCATCTTGCCCTCCACTCCCTGCTGCTGGTAATCCAACAAAACCTCAGGCACGAACATGGGGTCGAATGCTGGTATTCCCAGCTCTTCAACTCCACCACTAAACTTCTCGATGGCGCGCTGGATATTGTTAACTGCACATTGCTCGAATTCGTCGTAGCTGGTTCCACAAGGCTCGAACAGGGTCGCTGAAACAAAAAATGTTTATGAGAATCCTCCCCTCAAACAGCTGACTTCATAATATCTTAGCACTTCATTGCAAAAAGTTACAGCCTGACCCTTATTATCATTGTTATTACTGCTATTATTATTGTTGTTATTGTTGTTTTCACCCATCGATATCCTCATAGCGATATCTATGTATGCAAAATATCTTACCAGAAATGTTAAAAAAAAAATCTGTTCGTAACAGAGATTTGTTCTCAGCTAAGCATATTCATCAGAACTCATTAGCATTGGTTTGGACTGTTTACTCTCAATTATAAATGTCCTTGGAAGAGCCATTCGACTGCTTATCCTTTTTTTCAGCACTGACCAGTCCAGAGGAGAGCAAAGAAACTAACTGAGGGAATTAACTCGACTCCGTTCCATACCTGCATACCTGCATACGAATGCATTCCTGGAAATTAAATCAGAACAGATCAAATAAGCTCACTGAGGGCGGTAAGTTGTGGGCGATGCAATCGAGGAATTGTTTAAATTGGTTTGATATTAAATATAATACAGACGCCTGCCTTCAAAATATCCCTAGAATTTGGCAACATATCCAGCTTATCAGGGGTTATGCATGGTATCGAACTAGACCTCAATGATTGCCTGATTTCAAAAAGATTTTAAAACATAACTCAAAAAAGAGACTGAATAACACACCACATTTATCGTTATAGTGTGTAGGGTAGGGCCTGTGGCTTAGAATTAACTTCTTCGTTAATCATGAGCCAAAAAAGCTCTTATAAAAAGTATTACTTAATTACGTGTCAAAGACATTATTGTCAAACTTTGGAAAAAGAAACCAGCTATGACATTTTAAATTTAAACTTGGATTGGATACCCTGTTATTTAGAATTTAAAGTAATTTAGCTAGAAATTCATTATTTGTTATATTAAATTGGTTTTTATTGTCGTATAATTAATTGTCGACAATTGCCTGAGATACGCAAATAATTGGTTGTGTAAGCAATTTAAATATATATTTAAGGCATGATAAGATAATCAAATTAGAATTTACATGTTTTCAAAAGTAACACCATCGACCCCTCCCCCCCCCCCCCCCATTCAACATTCATACATGGATTCGTGTGTGCACGCGTGGCTGAACCTGCGTGCGTGCATTATGTATCAATTTATGTTTGTGTTTATATTTGTTTTTGTGTTTAAGTTTATATCTGGGTTTGAATGTGTGTTTGTGTGTATTTGTGTGAGTATATTGGCGTGTTTATATGACTTTTTGTGTGTGCGTGTTTGTATTTGCATGAGGCAGTGGGGTACCGTTCTTTTCATGGAAGTCGGCATGGGGGGGGCAAGGGGGCAACTGCCCCCTCTGGAATGCCTTATGGATTTATTTATTTTTTAGTACTTTTTGTCAATTAACTTGAAGTTCTTGCTTAAAAATTATAATATAAATATTTTATAATGAGTTTAGCAAGTATTAACTTATCATAACTGCCTCAGTGTATTTATAATAATCCGTCACCAAGGCTGTTGCTCAAAAGAACGTGATCAGTTAATTTAAAAACTTTGCAGCTTAGTCGAATCAGTTGGGGCCAAAACTACGAGCCGGGAAACTACAAGTGTTTTGCAGATGACAAGCCGTTTGTCCTTCTCCTGCTTAGATACGCGGTCCAATCAGAGACGGCGAGACGGAGGGAAGACTCTTACTGCTAGTGTCACTTCGTTAGCTCGTACACGTGATTGGCGGTGAAGGAAATCGCTTATCATTTGAAAAATACTTGTATATGAATATTAAGTTACTTAGCCTAATCACTTGAAATTTGGGCCCGAAATTGTTTTTCAGTCGATCATAATAACATACCATTACTTGAACATGGATTAACTTCAATTAGGACTTAGATCACATTACATTTATTTAAATTATTGTCATACTCCCACTAATTATTCGCGATAGTAAATTAATTCTTATTGTTATTGATTATTGTACTAAATAATAATCGTTGTATTTGGAATTATGTTCAATTTGCCCCTTTAATAAATTTCCTGGTGACACCCCTGGTTCTTTTACAATTTTTCTTCTTTGTTCTCCATTTTTCTTTCTTCCCTCCTTTCTTTCTTCCTTTATTGTTTTCTTTCTTATTGTTACCTCCTCTCATAACTGTTACTGTACCTACGAAGAAACCCGCATTGATGATCATAAGGCAGGCAGTTCTAAAACCTAATTAAAAGCTAGACAGTTAAACAGAGAAGACCTGATCGCGATCTCTTTTCTCATCTTAAATTACAACTCGGTGCGCTGATACAATAAATTCCGATAAATCGTCATAGAAGAGGGGATATTACGACATAGCTGCCGGTCACTGCCATACCAAAAAAGCAAGACATAAATTTAATAACGTATAAAAATGATGGTTAATTAAATGGGACCGGTCAAGTGCGAGTTTTGACCAATAAATTTTTACTAGCTTACTAAGAATTCCTTTTCCATACTAATCACGGCACGAACTAGACTAATTGGGTCTGGAAGAATGTATTTTTGGTGAAACTCCATAATAATAATAATAATAATAATAATAATAATAATAATAATTTGAATTAGGCAAAAGGAAAAGTGCCGATTCATAAAATCTGCACATACAGTACAGTACAGTAAGTTTGTAGTATTTTTTCTTTGCCATCTTTTGTGTTTACATAATACAGTAATTCGGAACGAATACAGAAATATATTATGTTCTAAATCTTAATTCATTTTAAATTCGTAAACTGAATTGTGGCATAAAAAAGATATTAGCGTAATAACAAGCATTGCCTTCTTCTTATTCATAGATTTCGCGTCTATTCCATTGGCATTTTCTTTCCATACTATAAGCCTTGTATACGAATGGTCGTGGAATAATGCATAGGAAATAAAACAACTATTCCTGATCTTACAGTAAGACCTTCAGATTAAAGTAGAATTCAACATCCATTAGCTTACCTTGCGTGAACTGTCAAAGGTGTAGGAAAAGGGCAGTGATCGCAGTATCAAGTAAAGTGTTCCCTAATACAGGCCATGGAAGCCTAGAGGGTTCCAGGAGGTTGAGACTTCCAGATTTTTAAACAGTCGGAATATGACAGTAGTAAGGTTGTCAGCCTTATGCACCGGACGCCTTTACCCCCAGGATTGCTCCTGGTACTCATTTCTGTTAGTGGCTGAGTCCCATAGTGCTATCAGAAGGATTAAGCCAATTGAAATACTCCAACGACCTCATCGGGGATCGAACCCGCGACCTTCCAGTTTGTAGCGCAGCGCCTCAACCACTACGTTACGGGGTATCCCCTGTTTTATTTTGCGTCAAGCGACCAGGTTGGAAGTAGAGGCCCACCGCAAAGGTGATGAACTTGATTATCCATGTTTCGTCATTAGGCCTATTCTGTTTCATCATTCTTTATTAACCTTGATAAAGGCTATCTATAGAATTGATGTCATGGGTGTTAATTCTGAAGACTTGATCAGGCCTACATATCAACTTGAACTTCAGGATGGAATTGGGTATAAAAAACATCCTATTTCCAATCAGAATGTCTTAGCCCGTGGCGCATATGAAAACCGGTCCTTGCCTCTCTCTCTCTCTCTCTCTTCGAACTTTTACACCAGCTTTTGTTGTCCATCTTCACCAGTCTTGTGGTGACTTCCACCTGAATCGAACTCAGGATGAGTTACGCCAGCTACGCCGTGGATGCCTCCCACCAGGAGTGGTTAAAACAGGTAGGCAGTATCCCACCTATCGAAATTCTTAAAATTTAAAAATATAAACAAGCATTTCCTTTAAGAGTGCATTCCGCTTTGCAGTTTCCAATTACGACGGCCTGAATAAATCGTCTTCAGTAGAGTTGGTATGAATTATTAGGTGCATTCATATCTTCCATCAATGTTATTTTTAGTTCTAGAATTAGTAGTAATAGGATTGAACATTTTTCCCCAACTTTCTCCATTTCGGTATTTCGTAAGGGAAAACCAACCATACTTATCTATTTAAATTTTAAAGTTTATTTTGACATTTTTATTTACTGCTCGAACTAATTAAGTAATATTTTATTTATTTTCGGAAGTAAAATTTATACAGCTGGTAACTTATTGAAATTTATTTATTTATTTATTTTTATTTATTTATTTATTTTTGTTTTAGTTAAAGATGAAATTATGTTAAATTTAACCAAGATGTTTTCAAATTAAACACTTGCGGAAATTCGTTCACATGTTCTTATGCAAGAAAATTTGACAACATTGAAAATTACTGTTTCTATTTATAAATGTAAGGTAACGTTTTATACGGTGTACTATCGTTTCTCGTTATTTATAGTAGCTGCTCATAAACTGTTTACTTTCTCCAAATGCGGTTCAACTGATACAGTACTTTCAAACGACCTGTATTCTTTTCTCTCTCGAAGTTTAGATTGCACACGTGTATTCGTAAAAGAATGCGTATTGAATAAAGTAATTCATCATATCTATTATGAATCCATGCAACCAACCATCCCCCAGCTGATTGAAACAGGAGCTTTAGCTGGTAAGGTCATGAATTCTATCTCCTGTGAGACTGTTTAATGACACGGGACTGTTTGGTCAGAGTCTTTTGAGACAGTGGAATGGGTAGTTATTGTCCGCCCTAAAGTAAACAAGTATGTCTGTCTCACTCTTACGTAGATGCGAGTATTGTGTTAGAGTGAGAAAGACATACCGTATTTTACGGACCATAAGACGCACTTTTTTACCTTGAAAACAGAGTATCTAAAGTTGGGTGCGTCTAATGGTCCGAAGTACACTAAAAAAAAAATTATGAAAAATACTCTCGGTAATACCATAGTTATAAACAAGGTGTTATAATCTATTAGTTGCAAGTTTTGTCACAGACTATACATCAGGGGACTTGTCACAATCGTAAAATGAGGGTAGCTGGAAGTCAGGTATATAATGCGAAAAGAAGGGAATGTTGAGTTCTTTTATATGAAAGGAGTTTTTCTCCACCGGGTGGTTTAAATAAAGGCAAATGACCTCTAGACAGCCTAGACCCATTACACTTACTTTATGCTGAATTGAGGGTTAGAGGGGTGTAAAAGAATTTTCAGTCTTTTATGAAAAATCAGTTCAGTTAAAATTTACGCGATGCCACTTGTACAGAAGAGATTTTCGTACAACGCAGGTTTCAAGTCATAAGTGATTTGCACTGATTCCATTGTAAGGTTATAATTGTTTATGGATTGAAGTATATTATTCCCTTTAAATGTTTTGTTTAAAGTCACATTAAATTTCTTTTCCTTTAAATTTCCATCCTAAAATCAAGGTGCGTCTTATGGTTCGGAGCGTCTTATAGTCCGTAAAGTACGGTACTTGTTTACTTTATTGACTGTTCTAGAGCGCACAATATCTATCCACCAGTTCATTGTCTCAAAGGACTCTAACCAAAGTATATTAACTTCTCTATTACTAATATTGGCGCTAATGGAATCAGGCTCTAAGAGAAATCTATCTATCTTTACCTTAGTTTTACCTCTCCCTTTTAGGGATATTTAAGCGACCCACGCCCCCCGGGCCTTACAGGGCCGCGGACCTGTCGGGAAACAGGATCAAATACATACTCTCTAAGAGAAATGACCACGAATATTAATTTAATCGTGAGGAATATTCTGTCTTAAATGTAAAGAAGGTCTACTTTAGAGCACAAAATATTGAATGGGTCCAATAAAATAAAAAGTACAATAAATTATTATTCGTCAGCACGGATCACAGAAAAACAACTGTTTAAACTCAAATCCTGAATCTTCCTTAATATCATGACCTGCTTTCTATCAGCTTATGGAAAGGAAAGTGGTGAGCCTTATTTCGTTACCTAGTCAAGTTTTAACTTTTACTGGGAATATAAGCTCATGGCAGCTATTAATTTGTTATCGGTATTGAATGTAAACGCATTATTTTAAGTTTTTATTCCATGGAACGATTCTTTTTAAATCGAAGTCATGCTTTCGAAGGTTATGGATATATTACCAGAATCTTAAATCGATGACTGAATTATTTTATTTGAAGGTTTATGCCAAATCATATTTTTTAAATAGTCTAGTTTAAATGCATCGATCCAAAGCAAACTTAGGAAATAACAACGTTTACCAACTAGATAACACATACGAAATTAAAATTAGAAAAATGTTGCAGGAATCCATCCTGGTGTTTGAGAGATTAACATATTAGCCAGGAACTAAAGTTATCGCCCATCGGGTTCAAGCCGAGTTAAAGGGATGTATTATATAGCAGCCTGCCTTCTTTAGAAAAAAATAAGCCGCTGGTCCGATAATTTAGGGAATATTGAAAAGCTTCATATTCTCAAATGGAGTCATTAAGCATAATTATTAGGCCTACTGGCTGATTCATGCCTAGCCTCTTCTTTCCCCTCTTTCCTTAATAAATTTACTGGCATTGTCATGTCATAAAATGGATCATAAAATTGTCTTAATCATCAGAGCCTAAGATTTCCCCAGTAGGTAGCCCCTTTCACAATAATACAACTGCTTGGAGGCGATGTGTAGAATAACCCTGGTTAAATAAGTCTCGTTAGAGACTTGGTAACTGCCTAAGCCCTTATTTTTTGTGCATGTATGTTTGCGTGCTTGTGTTTGTGTATGTGTGTGTGTGTGTGTGTTTTAGAGAGAGAGAGCGAGAGAGAGAGAGAGAATTGAATTGAATTGATTTTATTTTAAGGATTGTAAGCGTAGAAATTAAAAGTTCCTTTTGAGCATACAATCCGCTCACAATGACAGAAAAAAATTACAAATAGCAAAAATATAATAATAATAATAATAATAATAATAATAATAATAATAATAATAATAATAATAATAATAATAATAATAATAATAATAATAATAATAATTGAATCAACAGAGAGAGGGAAGGAAAGAAAGAGTGAGTGAGTGAGTGAGTGAGTGAGTGAGTGAGTGAGTGAGTGAGTGAGTGAGTGGGTGGGTGGGTGGGTGGGTGGGTGGGTGGGTGAGTGAGTGAGTGAGTGAGTGAGTGAGTGAGTGAGTGAGTGAGTGAGTGAGTGAGTGAGTGAGTGAGTGAGTGAGTGAGTGAGTGAGTGAGTGAGTGAGTGAGTGAGTGAGTGAGTGAGTGAGAGGGATAAAGAGAAGGACTGCTAAAGATGTAGTGATACCAGGACAGCCGTGATCCCTCGAAGCCGGCATGTTTGTCACGCCCAAATCTCCCGATAGAAAGCGTATGCTAATGCGAAAGTCGAAGATTGGATGCTTTCAAAGCAGGAAGAGATAGTAAATAGAAATTAAAACAATCTAACTATTAAGAACACAATCTCCAGTTCTTTGGATTGTATCGCTTACCGATGCTTAAAAAACATACAATGATTTAGTAGCAATTTTTGTAGACTGTAAAGCCAATTTCAATTCAGTAATTTTTAGAATCCTAAGATTAAAAAAAATGTCTTTTCAATTTAGGCATTTACAATTCTAATTTTACCAGACATTTTTTCCCAGTTGGTAAGAGGATTCGCAGTATTATTCAAATATCATGGAATTCTGCTTATTTGGTGGTGTTCTAAACACATTATAATATTTTCACCAAACTAGGTTTTCGTTTACTAAGGTCACTTTTGTTTTTCACTAAGTCATGTTCTTTTTTTAATCAACTTTCAGTGTTTATTTTTCGCTAAGTTAAATATTTCCAAAAAAAGTTGCAAGCATTCCTCAGCATCCTTTCCCAATAATTCTATTTTAAATTTTATTATTACCATACATTTTTCTGAAATACAATTCCCAAAGCTTTTTTGCCAGAAGCCCTAAATTAGATATTCCTAGAACTTTCTTCTTTAAGATTTCCAATGATGGTGTAGTAATGTAATATAGTCGACTAGAAGGGTGTAAGTGACAAGGATCTAAGTACCAAAAGTAAATTTTTTCCACTATAGGGGAAAAAAGTCTTATAAAACGCATTGCTGAACATGCAACGCGTGTCATTTGTTGGCAGCGTTAAAGTACTTCAAGAGCTTGGAGTGGCCTACGATCTATTCACAGTAAGTTAGCGATGGTTCATAGAACTTATTGGAGCAAAATAAATAAATAAATAAATAAACGTAAACGTTACACAAGTTCACTCAATTTTTAAAACAAGGCAACAGGCATATTCAATGAGTAACCAGCGATTATGGATTCTTTAAATAAGAAAAAAACTTTAAAAAATATTTTTATTGGCATCCGCTTCCATCCCATATAATCGAATATGCTAGATGAATGACGTTAACCAAGTAATAACTCCTAACACAGTACACGAACGTTAATGTAGTCCAAAAGGTTTTCATTCCTTAATTATATTTGACTGTCAACTCCTCTGCGCAAATTAAGATGTTAAGAAAGTTCCGAAAAAAAAAATGTTTGTTTTGTAGAAGCCAGAAACAAAGCGTCATCCTACTGAACGTACAATTCGTAGTTTCGAAATTTTTAACGACAATAACCTTGTAATTCAAGGTGACTGGCAACTAAGGTCATACATAAGACCTGAACTGGCAGCTACTCTTGCCATTTTAATTATGTTTAAATCATGATTATTTGACTTAATTACCCCTACACTAAGAACGCTTAGTGTAAGCTGTTTTAATAATAATCCACTTTGAACTCAACTGTTCATAAATATAATATTCAGATTAACAAAAAAATATTATTTGAAATATTATTTCTCAAATATTATATGACCAATGACAGCGTCACATTTATTCAGCATAAGGTGTTGACACTTTTTTTTTCACTGTTTCATTTTAAGTCAGGCAGCAATCCGAAACTATGATTTCTCTTAACTAAAATCTCTTACATATATTTTTAATAATACTTAAAATGGTTTGATAATTTTTAATATAATTGATATTAACTTTTTTTAAATAAATTAAATTAAAGTTTACAGCAAGTATATACTAGAGGAAGTTATACATGATTTAGAATAGTATTCAGGATTAATCTTACTTCCTTGACTAACAGCTGATAAAGTTTATTGTTTATATTGCCAGTTCAGTATTGAGCTTATAGGTAATTACTGTCCGTGCATTTAAGGTGCTTTGCAGATGACAAGTCCTATGTCCTTCAACTGCATAGATACGCGGTCCAATCAGAGACGGCGAGACGGAGGGAAGACTCTCATTGCTAGCGGCAGTCTTTTAGCCCGTACACGTGATTGGCGGTGAAGGAAAAGACTTCTCAATTGAAAAGTACTTTTAGACGAGAGCACTGTAAACACAATGCGCATCAGTCTCACGTGATCCATACTAGCAACACACTCCCCTTCCGTCCCGCCCTATCTCTGCAGCGCATGCAAGTGCTCACGTCTAAATGCACAGGCTGTAATTCGTATTATTTCCTAAGACCACCATCGTGTAATCACTCTGGCTATTGGATGCAAAAATTATTTTGCTCATTCTAATGTTAGCCAAACTGTGAAAGTTTTAAAAATAAAACACGTCTATTACGGGTTTAACTTGCATGCCAAGGATTACATAAAACACGAAATAAATATGACCACCAGGAAAGTACCGGTCACTGAACACTGTTTCCTTAAGTATGATTAGTCGCCTTAAAGTAGATAAAGACCAGAATGGAAATTTTTTATTTCTTGACCAAGATATTTAGATTTCCTGGAGTCAGAGTTATAATTTCCAAGTTAAACATTGTCATGATTATCTAATAGGCCTAGTATTATACGTAATCTTAAAATTAATTTTTAGTAGGGATCACCTGCGTAACCCTTTGGTTAGCATCGCTAACTACAGATCTGGAGGCCCGGTTTCGAATGCTTCTCAATCCTGGTAACTTATCTGCCGAAGAAGTATTAACACAGAGATAAATGACGCTAGATAAAAATAATGGCACATCATTATCTTTTGAGTCCTACAACGGAGGCATTGCGTATGATCATACAGGTTCACACGTCACAGGCTTCTTATTATGGTATATCCTGTCTTCCCATGGGATGTAGCGCCACAGTTCACTTCAGCTTATTTCGCTTAAGTGATTTCTTAAGCGATGTAAACCCAGCATGCGGTAACCTCATTGGAGCCAGTTTTCTTGTAATCACTGTACACTGCAGACTACGTTATTGACAATACAAGCCTGGATGATAAAAAACAATGTGGTTTGCCTTCGGGAAATAACCTTAAATGTCCATGACGTGCTGCTAGAACAAATGGCAAAGATGAATGTTTATGTCGAATAAACAGTCACATGAAGAGTCAGAAAAAAATAATTCTAGTATAATAATAATAATAATAATAATAATAATAATGAGTCGACAAAGTATGATTATTCATTTATATTTATACACGACAGCAATGAGCGACAATATCCTTGAGTATAATTGCAGTATGTGCTACTTCACAACTACATTAGTGCAGCATTATATAATTTAATGCGTTATGTAAGTGGAAGTGGAAGTCTTAAGTTTCTTATTTCCTTCAATCACATTTGCCCAACTACAGTAGATATAAGAATTCATTAGAAATATTTATGATACAAGGGCCAAAAGAAGGATTTCATTTTGCAAGTAGGTATGTTTAGGAAACGAGCCCTTAAGAACAATTGAAGGAATCCTATAAAATTATTTTACACGTGTATCATACGCTATTTTTAGACAGGCGTTAGTATTTGTGAAATCATTTTTAATAGGTACGGTGAAGTCATTTTGGGAGCTTTACAGCTGTTAGTGAACTCTCCTGCCACCTAGTATGCATTTGCGCAGACAGAGGTTATTGATTTCTCGTATATGGCTGCCAATGTAAAAGATTAATTTTCAGCCAACAAGTATGACATATTTACGACCACCGTGAGAAATTTGGCATTTAAAAAGGCATTTTAACATTTTTCAATTTATATCAGAGTGTATTTAATAATCATATGCACTTATTCTTAACTAAAAGGGTATTTTCTAAGCGAAGTAATCGAAGTTGGTCACCATGGAGTGTCATAACTTTATAACACTTCAGTGGCATAATTTTGTCCTTTTAATTAATACCGTCTGCCGTTAAAAGCGCTTCTTTTACCTTCGACTGTCTAAAAGATATGTTTGAGAGTAAACAGAATAGTATTAACACCATTCAAAGTTCAATTAGGTATGTAAATATCATGAGATATACGTCGTATAAATGTTCAACAAGGTCTGAATTCATGTCCAAGGTGTAATAATAAGAGAGGGATAACAGGGATGCCTTTGTTTAAGCCCTTTCGTAAAAGCTGTTTCCATAATAACACTTCCAAGTGTTAAGACATGCAAAAAGTACAAAGTCGAAAAATGATTATGTTGTGCCTGTAAAAAAAAATTGAAACTGCCTGGTCTAATATGTCTCGTGAGGCTGCCTGTCATTTCCAATTTTAAAGTTCTATTTTTAATTCAGCTGTATTTATACTCCTTTGAGCATCGAGGCCATACCAGGAGTTCAGGATATGTGTGTATACCAACAGGCCATATAACTAATAATTTTCAACTATTTTCTATTGCAAATCATGTATCATTTTGAAGTTAATGCCCCATTGTTTTTCTTAAATCTAGTTTAGAAAAAACGTTTCCCTATACAGGCCATGGAAGCCGGTTCCAAGAGGTTAAGGCACCCAGATTGTTAGTCATTCAGCGTAAGATAGTAAAGTTATCAACCTTACACACCCGGCCGCCTTTACCACCAGGGACTGCTTCTGGTACTCATTTCTGTCAGAGGCTGAGTCGATCTCAGGGGTCATAGTGCCATCAGAAGGAGCCCATTGAAATGTCCCAATGACCTCATCGGGGATGAAACCCGTGACCTTCCGGTTTAGTCGTCCTGGGTGGCGCAGTTAGTATCGCGCTGGCTTTCTGTGCCCAAGGTTGAGGGTTCGATCCCAGCCCAGGTCGATGGCATTTATGTCAGTAGATTTACTGGCATGTAAAAGAACTCCTGCGGGACAAAATTCCGGCACACCGGCGACTGTCACAGGCCTAAGTGGTAGTACATCCCCTCGTTAAATAACCATATACCAACCAACCTTCCTGTTTAGCGCAATGCCTCAACCAACTACGCTACGGCGTACCCCATTCCAATCAACTAGTCTACGGAATTGCATAATGTTTAGCATATGAAATCTGTCCTCACATTACCGGTACTTCATTCATACTCTGACCCGGTATGTTTAATGTTCGTGAACATAAACTTAAAATCGATTGAACGGATGTACGTGCTCAGGAACGTTAATGTATCGGTATTTCTTTTTCTCAGATCATCAGTCTGGCCTATTTACTAAACGATTAGATGTCGCTGGACCACTCCCAGGTTATGCAATGCGAGAAGAGAAAGTGGGGCCGCATTACGATACTATTTTCACCAAATTCATATAGTTAGCACTATTCACATAAACACAGTTATAAATATTACATATTTCTAACATTTCTAAGTTCATACTTTCCCTCTTTTGCTTCACTTTCCTTTAAGTAATAGCCTATAAAAATATAATTTAAACTGTATCATTACGGAGTCTTTGTTTACGGTGAAGTGCTTTCAGGAACTGTCAAATTATATTTCCGAGTCACTGGGCCTAAATTTCAGCTATTTTTACGTTAAGAAAGATACTGCTTTCTCTTATTGTTGGATATATTGTATTATAACGCAGCTGTTATTGTTCATGTCTGAATTTTTTCCTATTATAGACTACACGGGTTATACAGAAAGTATTGGAAAGCGTATAACTGGGTAGAAACAAAATTGAACTACATAATCAATCTAGTATTAGGCCCAATTGTCTTAATTGAACGTGTCATTGCAGAAAGATACCTAATTGACTTGAAGCAAAGTTCTGAGAAACTAAATTAATTTTTAAAAAAACTGCCCAGATCAGTAGCTTAGGTACATTTCTACAGTGCATGTTTTTTCATATAGGATCTGTCACATCTTAAGATATCAATGGCATAGGTAGGCCTACTTACTTTTCAGTTCAGAATGTGTCTATTAGCATGGACACAGACAATGGTAATATCTCAATTTTCCAAAGAAGTGGTACCTTTCTGCAATTACACGTTCAATTATGAATTTACCTTTTCACTGCTACTGATGTATGCTCGTCGAAAAAAGTCATAAAAGCAGAAATCTAAAATTTATAGAATAATGCATAATACTGAAATATGAGGAATTTTATTTTTGTATTAATATTATCGTTTATAAAAATTAGATGTTCCACTAAAATTTTCTTGATTGATTTTATACTTATAATCTCACTGATATCACTTGATGAATGATAATACTAATTCATCTATTGAACGTCTTGCTGATATGCTTTTTTTTTTTAAATTCTTGATTATTATTTATGGATTTTCAAAGATGCATATTACATTACAATTTTTTATTAAGGTACATTACTTTTTTTAAGGTATGAAAGTTAAAATTAACTTATTTCATTTGCCCATCCTATGTAATTTAATTTTGGCCCAGCTTGAAATATATTCTGACTGCACATGTCGTAATTAGTAAAATGATCGAGATCAATGATCAATTGAATGGTGAATTTTGTAGATAAATTGTAAATTTGTAGAACTCGCTTTTTGTCGCTGTACTATTAAATTAAGAGTAAAGATAATGACAAATAATTTCCTCATGTTGCCCTTCCTCGCCCTATAATGTAAAATCTGCTTTACACAATGTAAAATTGAGTAATTTCATAATTAGCGCATTTGTAAATGTTTCACAAATAGTTTTTATCACAACCGATCCAACACTTTTCACCAGATAAAAACTGCATTTGGAATTACTTTTAATAACGTGATGACTGGAATGTGTAGGCCTATTTCAGAAATAAGAAAGAAATATGTTCGATTTTAATATATTAATCTAAATTTTCATTCTTAAACATTTTTTACCGGCAGTTTTTTACTTACGAAAAAATACTTATAAAACTATGGCGGTTCCAGTGCTCATATATGGAAGTGAGTCCTGGGTATTAAATAAAAGAGATAAAAACAAAATACAAACAACAGAAATTAGGTTTTTAAGAAGAGTTAAAGAATGTACTAGACGAGATTTAATAAGAAATGAAAAAAATTAGAGAGGAATTAGGTATATACAATTTACAAGACCAAGAAGAAAATAAACAAAATTGGAAAGAACATCTTAATAGAATGAGTGAAGAAAGAATACCGGTTTTAATTAGACGATACAATCCTCGTGGAAGAAGAGACGTTGGACGTCCAAGAAGAAGATGGGAGCAATGTTGGAAAGCGAAGTCGGAACAGGCAGAAATGCCTTACCCCTGAAGTGAAGATGATGATGATGATGATGATGATGATGATGACAAAAAAATAGTTGTAGAGATATGAGTGCTTTAGACATACGCAAGAGTTTAGAAAAAATTAGGAACTTACAACATCACCTTCAAACATCATGAAGTAAAGTAAGATTAGAGCAAAAGGACATTATGTATTGTCAACATGTTTTAAGCGATAGTTATAGTCTGTACATGTAAACAAGATAAAAAATAATAAGATACACGCCTACAAAAATTTATCAACCATTTAAGATCAGTTCGTTGCCTTCTGCAAGGACAACTTGTTAAACTTTATCACAAAAGTTAACTAATTTGCTCTTTTCCGACGATTATCAGTGCAATGTGCTATAGAGACAATGAATAATATTTCATTAAAACTTACCAGTAGCGTATTATTTAATTATTAATGTCTTTTAAGACATTGTTTATCTAGTCTGATCTTCAAAAATAGTCCATTTCTACCAGTAGGATATTTTACTGTTCTTATCATTTCTTATCAAGTCTGGAATGTCCACAAAAATGTTAGGGAAAACTGTATACAATTTGTATTCAATAGAAAGCTCAGTATCCTGGCAGTAATGTTACAGTTTGTGCTTGTTGAATTTGTTTGCATGTTTCCTGAGAATTCCGCATTATATTTCTCTATTCTCTACTATTAACAGAAAAAAATATATCACGAAATAACATTTATTTTAATGCTTAACGTTTGGTTTAACAATGTTTGCACGAATTGCTTCTAAAGTAAAAAAGAAATAGGTTTTACTAGAAAATTAAATATTCTTCGTACATATGTAATTTAAATATCATAAACTCATTTCTTATGTAAATTGTTGAAACTAGTGCTACTTTGTTTGTTGTTATATTACCGTTATGGTAGGGGTAACAGTATGATAGTTTCTTGTAATAAGTATGCTAATAGCAATAGTAATAACAATAGTAATAGTAATAAAAATAATAATAATAATAATAATAATAATAATAATAACGAGAATTATGACTTAGTACAGTGTGTTATAACAGTTCAATATAACAAGAATAAAAGTACTATAAGAATATATATATAAACATTTATTTACTTATTGACTAACTCGAGATATATTACACTTTGAGCAAAATCATTTATACCCGTTCTTACGATTACATCACTCTAAACTTATCGTATTACCTGGAGATTTGCAGTATTTATGGCTGCGAAATACTAAATGGATTTACTGAAAGCAAAGTTGTAAATAATCTAAAAAAGTCTCAAGTGCTAGATTTCATTTTTATTACTGTACAATGTTTTTGTTGCAATTGTAATTATAATTGTTGTAATTTTAATTATCATTATTCTAATTTCATATTTTCACTATAGTAAATGCTATTTTCTTTTTCTTACTTATTTGTTCTTAAATATGTTATATTGCAATAGTAGTTTTTGTATTCCTGGTGGTCTTATCTCTACTAGACCAAGTATATTATTTTTAATTTTTTGTAAATTTAAAACATTCATCAGAATATCTATTCCAAATAATAGCCTGAGTATCGTTTATTATCTTTGTGATATCTCTGTATGCACATACATAACTATAGCGATTTCACACACTAGTGCATTAAAATTCTTATTTACACCAGACTGAAAACTAACCGAGCATTAAATGAGCACAAATTCGAATTTAAAAGCAACTCACGCCAGGGCGCGGAGAGCGCTGGGGTCACCAACAACAGGGCAGCCAACACACACAGGTAAGTCATGGCGAAACAACTGAGTGCGTCTCCCCACAACGAGCCTGTTATATAGACTCCGAACCACCGGTTTGCCTTCACCGAGCCATAAAGCCGCGAATTAATATGTTACAAATGTGAATATGGCTCTTATGAACAACTCCTTTCGTTTCTCTTCTGTGTTGCATCACAAGAAGATTTCTTGTGTTTTTGTTTGCCCTTGCACGTGTTCTATTTTGTAAAATAGCCAGAGATGTGACAGATAGTAAAATTCTGTCTTACAGACATTTTAACAGAATGTGAAGATGAAATGCCCATAAAATCTAAATGGAATAAAATTGAATAGTTTGGTCTATGGGATACATTTCTTGTTCTCCTATTTACGAAATCGTATTTCGTAAAAGACTGCCAATGGAAAGTTGAGTGAACATCAAAATCTAAAAATATCATATAAGTGAAGTTGACGATGAAATGACATAACAAATTAAAAACAAATCTTAACCACTATTGTGTTTTTTCCTTACTCCTCAGATTTAGGAAATAGTCTAATTAAAAAATAATAAATGCATTTTGTGGCAGGCTGTTTGTCCTCTTTTAGTCTTAATAATTTCATCAGTTTTCTTATGTAAATGATAAATGACAAAAATTTAATAATTTATTATGTTATCCTTGGTACAGTTATAATATATCGCATTAAAACACAGCTTTTCTATTTATCTTTTACAAATTGTATGTGATCGTTTTCATGTTTATTTAGTGTAGTGAATGATACTCCAATTAGTCAATACCCCCTTAGCCAAAAGAAAAAGCATCTCTCTTATATATAAAGGGCAAAAATATTCTTATTGAGTGGTTTTTAGCTAGCATTATAATGAGAATATTATAGAAGAAAAATTTCCTCCGACACTGGGACTTGAACCCAGGACCTTTGGCTATTCGCGCCAATGACTACCATGACTATAATACAAGACATAACCATCGTCTTGATGAACCTGCCGCCAGACTGACAGTAACAACACGTAATTTCCCTGCAATGGCTGTAATGTTATTCAATAGGTTACCCCCATATGCATCTGGTCTGCCTATTTCAAGATTTAAAAGACGTTTGCACCAATGGTTAGCAAGAAATCCATTTTATAATACAAATGAATTTTTAGATGCATCTGCAAATATGTATATGTAATTTTTAATGTTATTGACTCTATCCATACATCATTCATGATGTTTACGACATTAAACTTTATTATTATTATTATTATTATTATTATTATTATTATTATTATTATTATTATTATTAATGCTCTACCAACTGAGCTAAGCCGGAGTTCAATTTACAGCGCCAGATGGAACATCTCTCCTATGACTGATTGCCCTAATGGTCTACCTCACAGAAAAACAAGTTATGTCATATGCAGTACTGTGAGGCACACTAAGTAGAGATTTTTGTGACCGGCTCCCACTGATATTGCACAGTTAACATTCAAGATAGATATACAAGCAATCATAGGAGAGAGGTTACATCTGGCGCTGTGAATTGAACTCCGGCTTAGCTCGGTTGGTAGAGCATTGGCGCGAATAGCCAAAGGTTCTGGGTTCAAGTCCCAGTGTCGGAGGAATTTTTTCTCCTATAATATTCTCATGTAATGTCCAACAAAGACAATAATCTGTGGTTCATGATAGCATATATATCTAGCATTATAATGTTACATTCTAGTTTGGAAATAATGCAACTTCTGCTTGTTACGCAGTTCAAATGGGATTGGTTTGTTAATGTTTAATGTTTAATAATCACACCTTACAGCAATATAACATGCAATAGGCTTAGTCAAAATATAATAAAATAACATACAAATTCAAATAAAACTTTCATCCAAATATTCTTGCACAGTGTACCAATTCTTATTCAGTAGTAATACTTTGAGTCTTTTCCTGAAAGTGTCAATGCTTCTAATTCTTTTTAATTCGTCAGGTAACTTATTAAAAAATTTGATACTTAGGACTATATGACTCTCTGTAGTTTTCTTCAGTCGATACCTGGGAATCTCTAGAAGATTGTTTCCTCTGGTATAATGAAAGTGAATATCCTTCCTAGTAGTTTGCACATCCACAGCACTATGAACCCATAAGATACAAGAATATACATAAATTGAAGAAAGAGTCAAAACATTCAGATTTTTAAAAATTGGTTTACAGTGCTCCGTAGGGCCAGATCCAGTGATTATCCTTACTGCCTTCTTTTGAAGAAGAAATACATTTTTTGCACCCGTACTATTTCCCCACAGAATTACCCCATAATTTAGATGAGAATGAAAAAAAGCAAAGTAAGCATGTAATAATGTGCTAGGTGGAAGAAGCTGTTTGAGTCTTCTCAGAGTATATAGATTGATTACCAAAAAATAAAAAATATGTACGAATATCCCATCTGCTTTCATTAATACCGTTACTACTGGATTACGTTAATGATAAGGACAAGGCATTTAAGAGGGGAGGTACACCTTTGGCTATTGTAAAATTAGATAAATTTAACATTTTATATTTCACGAACTTAAGACCCATTGAACTGAAATTTGGCGTACATAACATACATTATATCTCCATCATTAAGTGCCTCATAGATTTTCTGAAAGACTTTTCATTGAACCATATATGCATTATCAATGACTATAATTAATTATGTACAGTCCGTCAGCGTTTGCATCCTAGTATTCTTAATTATTTGCATTTTCCTGTGAGTCGTAATACTTATAATTTTTGTTAAAACTCACATCTACAACACAAAGCAGGATCCTTATTAGACATCTTTACCATTTATTTTTGCTAATTTATAAACAATATAGGCCTAATGAAAATACTAAGTTTTTTATGACACGAATTATTTTTTTAATAAACTACAAGTGCCAAAGAAAAAATCCTGCTTTGTTGTTCACACAGGAGGTTCGCGGTCCGCCCTCGGAAAAAAAAAAAAAAAAGTGCAAAATTATGAATTCATTAGAAAGTTTTCCGGGCTTGTAGATCGTGGTCCAGTAGGGTTAGATGTTCCCAACGTTTCGCCGATGTCTGCGTCCGGCATCCTCAGGGGTCCTCTGTCTACAGCAGTAGGCAGTTCACTGCCCTTAAAACTTCTCTAATGATTTCAACGCCGGCCGTGAAAGCCTAAGCTGTTTTATGCAAAATTATGAGTTTTTAGATCCTCTTGGTAATTCCTCCAAATTTTTCTGTATACTCTCTTTTTTTGCTCTGAGTTCTGTTGAGAAATTTCTCGGATTTACACATTACATAAAAATTTAAATCATTAATCAAATATGAAACTTTTTATCCTTAACTTAAAATAAGCGTTGGTCTGAAATAGTTTACAATAAATTAATTTATAATAATAATAATAATAATAATAATAATAATAATAATAATAAAGGATAAGGAACTCGAACAACTGCTTTCTTGTGGGTTGTCATGACTTGTCTACTCATTTGATACCAGGCGTCTAGAATGTAATTACTAATTACTATTCAACTGGCATTTTGCAGTCCTTTTGTTGAAATAGGGCGAGTACGTAAATGCTTTTATTTTATTTTCGTTTGTATTTAATTAAATTTGAATGTTATTTAATTAGGTAATTACTTTCAAAAACCAAGGGGGGACTGCAGCCACTGACCTCCACTGAAGTTTTTCTTGGAAATGTAATAGAGTACAAAATGCACATTCCTTAAAAATAGGGGTAGCATTGCTGCCAGTCTGATTTGTTTCCTCTGGATGTTATTTACAAATAAAATTACAATAAACAAGCTTTAATATCAGAAAAAGCAGTGAAAAATCAACGTGTTACGTAACACTTTAACAAACTATTAAAATGCCGAAAATGATCTAAAATGCCAGAAAGATCTATCTCTTGAAAATGATGAAAAATGCAAAATAATGCCAAAATAATAGTGTTCCCTTATTTAATCAATTAATTCATGTTACACATTTGTATACATTCGAGCTATCTTTCAACATTGATCCAAAAAATATGCAGAATAGCAATATCCTATTAGAAATACCACCACCGCTATTAGGTAATATTATTGTAGCCTATCAAGAGATGGCTCATATAATACAATAAAGTCATCCGCGGCTTCTTAATTAAATCTATAAAAAAAACTGTAGTTGACCATGATAGCCAGATGAGGATAAGGCCGCAAAGCATGAGATCGCGTGAAGAGTGTCAAGGACATCCTCTAGATCACTGTACCTATACAACTCACTAGGGAGTATAGTATTTAGGGAGTACTTTAGTGTGACACGGTTGAGCTCAAGATATAATAGCAAGAACCCTTCATTAATAGTAAGAATATTTCAGCGACGTTTAATAAGGTGACGTCAAGCTTCTCGGACCGTGCAGTAAACATGGCAAGTAATAACTCTAATTGGCTCCTGGGATATTAGACAGAGAATTAGCAGAACTGATACCTAGTAATATTACGCTACTAGATAGAGTGAATAATATTTAATTTTACACAATCATTAATCTCTTTAACCATACAGTAAATTCAACAAAGAAATACAATTAATCATGATACAGTGATAATTAACTACTAGATTGTACAGAGTGTTTCAAAAATACTTTTACAAAGAAGAAAAAAAAGTTCATATGAACTTTTGTTCCATAATCCTTGTTTTCTCGTGGTTCGTTTATTAATGAAAGTGTCATGGAAGCCTGCGAAACCATTCGACACCATTCCGGAGTATTTGAAAGGGTGCGACCATTGACCTCCATTTATACAGCTCAATGGGTGCGACAGTCCATGATTCGACGAGTGCATGCATGTCTAGAAGCAAGAGGAGGACATTTCCAGCATTTGTTATGAGTTTTGTTGGTTGACTTGTTATGAGTGACCACTGTGTTGAACAGTTCCTAACGGAAAAACAAGAGTTATGGGACATATGTTCATATGAATTTTTTCCTTCTTTTGGTGTAAGGAACCCATGCCCGAAGTTTGTAGAAGTATTTTTGAAACACCCTGTATATGTGTGTTGAAATTTTCCAGTGGAGAATGTAAATTTTTACTATATCGTAAATTCTCTTATCACCCTTTCTGTAGCTTATTTGTTCATTTGTAGAGCCCGGATTTATAAACAAAATAAAACAGTAAAATAAGCAAACAAAAAGTAGGGTACGCAAAATAAGCAAGCAAACTCTTTCCTCTCACAGAATAAGCAAATAAAGCACTATCAAATAAAGTTACAATTTCTTGTGAAGAAGTGTCTTACAAAATATACCATTTCTGCTTATGTTTAGATGTTTTAAAATTAATATGTATTTTTCTTAGAAATCCGGGCTCTATTCATTTGTAGCCTAATGCACAGAGCACGGAAGTTAGGTAAAATGATTTTTCTATCTGGGTGGATATATTAGAGTTAAGTAGAGGTAAACATTTTTCCGTAGGTTTAGGAACAGTAGGGCCAGTTTTTATTTTGCCCTTCTTGCCTATTTTGGCTTATGTTGCCTATTTTAGGGTTTAACGCCTTTTTTGCCTGTTTTGAATTGTTATGACTTTGTTTCTGTGATTGTTTATATATTTTAAAAAGAACATAAGGAATGTGTAATGACACATCACGTCACCAAAATATCTGGTTCCCTATAAATGCATTTATTTGTTTTCAAGTAGTCGAAAACTTACCTCCTCAAACGATTCAATTAAGCTTTTTAAATAGTAGAACCTATGAAAGGAATGCAGAGTACACCGGACATAATGAATACCAGGAAGATTAAGTACTGTATGTGATAATCACTGTGATATCACTGACTATTCCACTTATATTCCGGGTGCTTGGTATTGACCAATAACGTTAAGCAATTCCTTGGATATAGACCAATCACTTATATTATAAAATGCTTGCTTTTAATGTGAGGATGATGTTTTATCGATAACATTTTCTGATCGTTACTAGACATGTACGCATCAGTGTGCAGTGATTAATATGTCACACTCTGCCATTTAAGCATCACGAAAACAGATTATTTTATACAACATAACTTGTTTCTAAATTGAAATAATAGAAATGTACATTGATTAAAACATTATTTCGATTCGGTGCAAGCCAGTTGGTGTGCTGTTATTCAGTTCTGCTGTTAGCTTACCTGAATGAAATTAACTAAGTCTTATAAGCACCATTGGTAGCACTGTCACAACATGGTAAGTTAACTTGAATCGATTCATGGATGGTTGATTCATAGCGTGCCGTGATCTCGTAGGTGTTAGTTTTGTTTTTATACAACAAAGCACGAAAGTAAATTGCTGTTTGTATAATCCGTACACTTTTATTCGTGGAATAGTCTTAATAAATCCAACTCGAGTTGATGAGTTTCATCAGATAAATTCGCTCTTGCTGCGCAGTCGCGAATCTATCGATAAACTCGTCAACTCTCGTGAGTTGGCTGTTTTCAATAATAGAGAGTGGGATTATTCTCTATTTTGACTTTTAATAAGTGCCTATTCAAGTATATTACTGCCTATTTTCGGTATGTTCAGAGCCTTATTGTCTGCCTATTTAACAAGAATAAATGCCTGAACTTTCAGACTCTACTAATGTATAAAGCAACCCGGGTGCGATCCAAGTTTTTTTTTTTTTTTTTTTTTTTTTTTTTTTTTTTTTTTTTTTTTTTTTTTTAGGCAGGGAATATTTAGCTAAATTTCCCTTGCATCCTTCGCGCATGACATATCAGAAGTTAATAACGTTTCTTCGTTATGTAAACGAAATGCCCATGCTATGCTGTAACTTAGACAAATAATTTTTCTTTTAATAAACTTCGGAGGTTATTAAGTAAGTTACTTAAGTAAAACACTATTTTTTTTACTAAGAGAATAATTTGTTACTGTTTAATAGAAAAGAGAGAGGAATTTACTAAATACTAAATGTTTTGATATTCTTGGTGTTTTGTACCAGATATTCTCTACAACAGAATACCATGTTGATACTATATTCCGTGCGTTTTGAGTACAGTATATGCATTTTTAAAAGAATATAAATAAACAAAATGCAGTTGAATCTCTGATAAGCATAGACCTAAAGTAGATGGAAGCAAAAAAAAACTTCATTTTTAAATAAACCATTTTCATTTTTGGTCAATGTTATAATGAATTTAGTTTCGAAGGAAAGGTTATTTGATGGAAGTTATTATGGAATACGTTGGAGAGTCTTCGAGCATCTTGAAGACTTGGATTTTGCCGACGATATTTGCTTGCTATCTGAAACAGGGGGACAGATGCAGAGAAAGCTGGACATGCTTACTGAAAACGCAAGGAAAGTGGGTCTCAGGATCAATGCTAACAAAACCAAATGGATAAGTGTAAAAACAAGTAATGTAAATCTTACTATCGAAAACAACCCCATTGAACAAGTTAATCAGTTTAATTATCTGGGAGCAGTGATGACCGAAAAGGGTGGAACCGAATCTGATGTCAAAATCCGAATTGGCAAGGCATATGGTGCCTTCAATACTCTCAGTAACATCTGGAAATCCCGACATATTAAACTTAGTACCAAACTACGCTTAATGGAGAGCAATGTTATCTCTGTTCTATTGTACGGATGTGAATCTTGGAAGACAACAAAGTCAATCACCCAGAAGCTTCAGATATTTGTTAATAAATGTTTAAGGCGCATCCTGAAAATATATTGGCCAAACAGAATTTCTAATACCGAACTTCATCGCCGTACCAAATTTAAGAATATAGAAAATACTGTTTTAGAAAGGAAATGGAAATGGATCGGCCATACGTTAAGGAAAGACAATAACTGTATTGCCAAAGAAGCTTTAGAATGGAACCCCGAAGGAAAACGTAGAAGAGGTAGACCTACAAATACATGGAGGAGCTCTGTTGAGAAGGAAACCACATTAATAAATAAAACATGGTCGACCATCAAACCTGATGCACAAAATAGAATACGATGGAGAAATAATGTTGCTGCCCTATGTTCCGCCTTGGAATGAAGAGGATAAGTAAGTAAGTAAGTATTATTCACTCAGTATAGCCTACTCAATATACATAGAATTTAGAAACTTTCACATTCCTAGCATCAAAAGTATAGAAGCCTTGGCATTTTGAAGCAAAGGTGAAGTTTTAAAAATTACAACAGAGAAAAAGTAAATAACTCCAAGTAAAAATAGGTAATGTTTAAAACTATATAAAGTGGTGTCATTATTGACGCAAGTATTATAGCGCCCTGTAAGTCGCTGTCAATGATATTGACATATTGTGTACATTTCGAATTTAATAAATATACTGTATTTGTTAACGTTAAATAACCAAAAATTCTGTACTGTCCTCAGTATTCAGCTAAATAGAAGTCACTTATCATTGCTGTCAAGAATATAGAAATAAATTACTCGCTTTAAAATTATGTCAAAATGATACAAAAAAATTAACTTCTTGGGCTCTTCCTGGAGATGTTTTGGGCGAGATTCAGAATGCTGTATTCTTTTTCAGTCGTAGGTCGGAAGTTTCTTTCCTTATATGAAAAAAAATTATGTAGGATTTAGGATGTTTATTGTTCATTTTTTACGAATTTTTGGAAAACGGCTTGATGAATATGAAAATATTTTATTTCAAACTAATACTCTTGAACTTCTCTAGCACAAATTGAATTAAGCAAACAATTATCTACAAAACTGGCTGGATAACAACATTGTTTTCTAAATCTCAACAAAACAGTTTATATACCTTTCATCTAAGAGAAAAAGTTGGAACAGCCATTACAAATTTGTCCATAAACATGGCAATAAAGCAAGTTGTTAGCAATCTATCTGGATAGACTCAGATAAGCTGGAATGCTCAAATTGGAGCTATGTCAGAGAAGCTAAACAAAATGTTGCTTTCCGAGAACTTAAGAAAGCCACCTCATTAGAAGTAATGAAAATAGCATATTTTTTGTTATGTACTGTCAATTCTTATATGTGCAATATCCTTCTGGAGTTGCACTTTAAAGATCGATAATATGTGTATAATTATATAAACTACAAATAACTTATGTTATTTAATTTTAAAAGTTCCCTTTCGCTCACCTAGTAGAAAAGTATTCAAAGATCTACAAATACTAGGCCTACCACTTTGTTCACGAACATAATCTATATAGTCTATTGTCTCAAAAGAAAGGAACTCAGACTATCACTCCTATGTCACTAGGACATCATATGAAATACACCCTAACATCCATAGACTTAACAAGTGCCTGCAAAGTATTTCGCACAAGAGTCTTGTACTTTATACGATCGGCGTTTCTGAACATTAGTCTATCTCGGGAAATTCTAAACCCCCATTTTTCTTTCCCAAGGTCTGAAGATACGACAGGAAACGTCTCCTGAATTTTAACAGCTTTTATACGTAGCCTTGGTTATCTATGACAAACAAGCAATAAAATAAACTTGTAAAAAAAGAAGGAAATTCAGTGTGCTTCAGCATGAAGTGAATGGTAGGCCTATATTCATGACCATACCATCCTAGACTGTGCAGAGAGACCTAATTCTCTGAAATACTATGCAAATGACAACTTTAAACTGTGATATTATTACTTGTATTATTACATACACATTGTGTTTAATAAATCTATGTGAAATCTATATACATTTCACCTTGACACTTTTTTTCGAGCTAGGCTCTTCCATATAGTTTATGTTCACACAGATATAGGCTACTACAGACACATATTTTTGAAAAAGTATTTTGTTCTCGGTACTGCCTATCCTGTACTTCTGGTGAACCTGAGATCAAATTTCAGTCTAGGTACAGTATCCTCTAGGCCTATAATATTGACGAGGGTACGTCTTATTGCAGTTGGTTTGGGTAGTGCGCTACAAACCGATGTTGCAGTTTCTACCTTCGATTAGGCTATGTCAATGAAATTTTTAGTTGGTCTAATCCTTTTAGTGGCTCTAAAGGCCTACGTCTATAGCCCTGGGGTTGAGTCATCCTCTAACAGAAAGATTACTCAGAGCAATCTTTCGATAATAACAGCTGATTAGTACCGGTAAGCCTGACGTCTTCCACCGTCATGTGCTGATCGTCTAAAACTCCGGAAACCTAACCTTAAAGGCCTCTTTTATAGTTTGGATGAGGTAAAATTTCCGAGTTTACTGCTGATACAGTCACCAAAATAATGTATCCAGGCCTATCATCACTAAATACAGTAGAGTCCTGCTATTCCGAACCCCGCTATTCCGAAAATCCGCGCATTACGAACAGAGACTAGAAAAAAATGCCGATTTTTTTAAACTTAAAAACAGGAGAAATTAAAAAGACGTTCGTGAAAAAACGTACATTTATTGTTATACAAAGAAGATAAATAGAGACATACATAGAGCCTAAGTTTGATGAAAACGCCTGAAACCAAATTGGAATGAAAGCTGGTTACTTACAGCACATGTCGGCTCCATCTATTCAATTCCCCGCACTTAATTTACGCCTTAACAAGTCAATACGTTGATATTATTAATGAAATCCGCCTATTCCGAATTCCCGCTAAACCGAACGGTGTTCGGTCCCAATTAGTCCGGAATAGCGGGATTCTAGGGATTGTATGTGTTATGTGTAATTTACAAAATTTAAGAATTTGATATAATTCTACTTTATTTACAGGAACTCACGAAGACCTTCAAAACAAATGGGTACCTAAACGGATCACCTCTAAGCGGTAAGCACCTACAAGGACTTAACTTACTCGAGGTTTGTAAAATTGGGAAATGACTCCTCGAGGCCAGGAGGTTCAGACCATGTGTTTTTTAGTGGCCAGTCACTTCCAAGACTTTTGAATGGACATATGCGTATCTTCTATCATTGCTAGTTCACCATTGATAAGTTTGTTTCATCACATATCCGCAATTAATCCAGAGGAAATTGTTTCTTTTATGGTGTTGGCAGCTTTATGACTCCGTTCCTCTCCAAGGTAAAACATAATATTATTATCACACCATTAGATTGCATTGTCAAAATAACCGATACTACTTTTAGAAAAACTCTCTGCGAGGATTTTGTTTTCTCTCGAATTACTGTCAAGTATGAAAATACAAAGATTAGAATTGTCATGTCACAATCCCACACGTCAGTTCAAGGTATAGAAGCATCGGACCATCATAATAACAGTGACCTTGAAAACTACTACGGAGATAAAGAAAAACTTAACCCAAGATGTCTTAATTCCATGCACGTTTGAATTTTAACATACTTATCTTACAGTTAAATAAGCTCAGTTTATAGCGTATTATTATTATTATTATTATTATTATTATTATTATTATTATTATTATTATTATTATTATTATCATTATTATTATTATTATTATTATTATTATTATTATTATTATTATTATTATTATTATTATTATTATTATTATTATTATTGCTGGTGCAGTAGTATGAAAATCCTTTATGCTCTCAGGAGTTATTTCCAAGTCAAAGTTAGAAATAAACCTTAATAATGAATAATTAATAATAATAATAATAATAATAATAATAATAATAAGCAAATAATAAAGTATGCTAACAATTAGTGGCAGATTTTCTGCTACATCTTATCTACGTTATAGTCTCTAGCCTTCTAGAAATCTAGACAGAATCGAAAATGTGTTATTAACTTATACATGAAAGGCTTAGGTGTAACTTAGTCTCCAGTGTTAAAATTAACGTGGTAACTAATCGTGGCTAGTTATCAATCTGACTAATAATAATTATCAACCCATGACATTTTTTCTAATGATAAAAAAGCTAACAAAAGTCTATGTTCCCAGTTTATATTTTAAAACGTTACAAATTGTTTAATACGTCATTTTCATAATAAAGAGGAAAATCATTGCATTCTAATGTTCTGCTTAAAGATCTGAGAGTGTTATGTTTTTAAGAATAGTTTTTAAAATGTTCAGAAGAAATTGATACCAGCCATTCTTGCAGGAACATAGACATATGTCCAAACACCCTTTATCGAAAAGACTATATTTATTTCTGATTTACTTTGCTTTTAATGCGGTTTTATGAAGAGATTCTACTTTTTAATGCTATTTTTTAACAGCATGAAAAGAATTTGCTGTTTCGTATTTTTGGAATACGTCATTTCATATCCCAAGTAGTCATATGGTATCAGTATCTGTATGTTTCTGTGCATTAATGTGGTGAAAAGAGTTGTGTTCTTGTAATGACATTAATTTTAAAGGTGATAAAGGTGATACATCTTCTTCATATCTGACCTCCGATTGAGTGAAGAGCAAACTATTATTTTGAAAGTAGAATGCTGAATAATATTATTGGAGAAGGGAGCCCGAAGGAATGTTTGAAAAAGTTCCTCAAAATCCAGAAATTCATATTATATCATCATCAACCTCACCTTCATAGATGTTTGCAACGATGGCATTTAACGCATTTCAGCTTTAGCAGGGTATTTGTATTGCAGTTGATCTCCCTTTGTTCATGAAAGCTGTGAGTTGCGAACGAATATGTGTGTGTCTGTGTATGTGTGTGTGCGCTTGCGTGTGCATGCGTGTGTGTGTGTGTGTGTGTGTGAGAGAGAGAGAGAGAGAGAGAGAGAGAGAGAGAGAGAGAGAGAGAGAGAGAGAGAGAGACCCGCCTTCCATCCCCAGATTACAGTATAGTGGGATTAATCAGAGGCGACAACCAGATGCGCGTGAGGGGAAGTGATGCATCTGGGAGGGAGCATGGGAAGGGGTAAGAATGTTGAACTGCACTAGCGAGAGGAGAAACGATAGTTACAATGTCTAACGAATCTTTAATGGACTCGTGCGGGTAATCGAGAAAACAGAACCCATAATTATGTAAATGTTATAAATGTTTTATTTATTAATTTTTAATTTAAACCAATAAAGTGAGCAATTCAACTGTAAACAACATCATCACCACAGTCACTGTTAAAATTATTCTGAAAATATATACAGTAACCTTACAAATAGATTCCAAAAATACTTTTACCTTTTTAAATCCTTGACTAAGTATTAGCTTAATTGAAATTTCTTAGGCAAAATCTCATTTACACTTCACTGCATCCGGGTTATGAACCAGCCTTTCTTTCATATATCTGTGTGTTCCGGATTTCCTGCAGAAGTGTTGGGTGTAGCCTACTAACGGAAAATTATAAAAATGTATGCACGATAAGTTACATCACTGAAATATGTTTTCACCATTACCATAGCCTTAACAGTTAACAGTCAATATTAAAACTGTTCTCATCTGACCACACAGAAAAAATCCGATTTTAAACTCTCATAACTTTCTCTATCCAAATAAAAGTTAGCCTTTTGCTATAATTTATTACGTATGTAAATTGGTTGTAAAATTAAGAGAATGTCGTTAACTATATATCATCGCATCCCCGAAGGATACACAAACCCAAATGAAATCTTATTAGAGCACTTTCTTTACTTTAAGCATGGTCAATACATCTTTCTCACTTCACATTCTGATATACGAGGGAGGATCAAATGAAAACCGCAATTGAAAAACTGCAATACAACCTCTTATTCTACATTAGAATGAGCATAGAACGTGAAGTGAGAAAGATATAACTTATTGGCCATGCTTACAGTAGAGAAAGTTAGTAGAGTAGGATTACTTCCACAAAGTCTCTGGCCTTGAAGACTAACCCAGCCAGCAAGCTTCTCGTTACGTCTTGCGCGGATTCGCTGCGCGTAAGATCAGTGAGCTGCTGTTGAGCACAGAGTGAATATCATGCAGCATGTCGCCAGTCGTAGAAAATACTATAATAGTTGAGTGGAGGGATAATGCCGCAGCGAGAGAGACAGACAACACGTGGAGTGGGATAGGAGAGCTGAGCCAATCAGGGTGCAGCTACCTCCCCTAGGCAGGAGCTCTAGGAACGGTGAGACTCGCTCCTAAGGTATATACGTAAAAAACCCAGAGACTTTGTCGAAGTAATCCTACTCTAAGTGCATTAATCACATTTTATTTGGGTAATGGCCAGGGCCGGATTTAAAAGTATGCCGCCTATAGGCTAAAGTTCATTTGCCGCCCCCTCTATAGTTCATATTTGCTTCATACAATTGTTTTATACAACAAAAGGATAGGGTTCATTGGTGTTTTAATCTTTTTTTTAAATATAAAGTTCAATTAGTTTAGATAAAACTACAATTTTAATGGTTTAGGCCTAATGTAATATTATATAATCAAATTAGTTTTCTACCTTTTTTTTTTACTTACTTTTAAGATTCGTTAAAAAATTAAATGGGTTTCGAAATTAATTAATTAATTAATTTGTTCTTGGCGATCAGTGATCACTGTTTGAAACATATTTTTATATTTTAATGCTAATGACTATATTTTGCGTAATTGAAGAACTGTGTTCAATTTGAGATAAGTAGTTGTCCTACACGGTGAAATTAAATTACACAAATTGTAGTTATTTACTGGTTGATTTGTTGAAAAATATACAAACTTCTCTAAAACATCTCGCCCCACGCAATCTCCATGTTCAAATTTACATAGCTTTCTTACAAGATTTCTTAAATACTTGATTTTAACTTTTGAATAAATTGCCAAACTGCCGCCCCTGAAAATTTTCCGCTCTAGGCTGCAGCCTACTGAGCCTATTTAGAAATACGGCTCTGGTTATGACCGGTACCCTTCAGGGATGCAATGAGATGTGGTAACATTATTTTCATTTTTATAACCAATTTACATGAAGAGAATGTCAGACACAATATATTACACTAAAAGGCAAACTTTTATTTAGGCAGAGGAAATTATGTGAGTTTCACATCATATTTAATTATTTATTTAAGCTTCGGTAAAATGGACTGTGAAACATTTTTCCCTTTTAACCAGTGGCGGACGCAGAATTTTTTTCGGGGGATTAAAAAATTAATTAACTTACATATATAATTAGTTTATAAAACTGGCCACTTACATTGCATATGTTATAGCCTTTTTTTTAATTTCGGAGGGGGAGATATATCCATCCCCCTCTGCGTCCGCCACTGCTTTTAACTATCAACTTCTTGTTTTGTGTGTGTGTGTGTGTGTGTGTGTGAAGGAGAGGGATCTATTTAAACAAGGGCATATTGTTCAAACAACAATAATACTGCATTGTAATGTATTTACACAATAAGCCTTTGTCTCATGCCTCTTTTTTGTTCGTTTGAGGGTTTCTGGTAATACCAATGAACCTCATGATGGATATAGAACATTGCGAATGACTGGTTGAAATTCGAAACGAGCGGGACGTGTTTCCCCTTGCCATTCCTGTTGTTTATTTTGTTATCTATGGTAAAGAGTGGCTGCTCATCTGTTCACGGTTATCTCTGACCATTACACTGCACACTACAGTTGAATGGAGTGAAATTAGCAGGTGTTTTATTGAAGACTCATTTTCAGGTGACTGCAAGTCGAACCCAGAAATTGTGATGGCAGCGAAGTCCAAAAGTAAACCAAACAGAGAACTGAGCAGCTTAACGAAAGGCTACTTGGTGGCATATAACCTTGCACAAGTTTTTGGGTAAGATTGAGTTTCGAAATTTACTTACTTACAAATATTTTAAAAACTTGTTCTTTTAAATCGTAATCCATGCCTTTTTATCATTTCGGGCTTAGTTACCCTTCTGTCCTTTTATTTTAGTTTAAAATGATTTACATAGGCCTATCCATATACTTTTCTGTTTCACGAGGAAGCTAGTTCATGATCAGCTTTTAATCTGTTTGTAAAAGTAGATCTACCAAGGTGCGAAAAAATGCACTGTCACTATAACTGCCAGCACTACATGCACTACAAATGTGTCTAGTCAGTACTTTTTATTATTTCATTTTCAATGAAAGGTTATAGGCCTAAATCAGTTGGAGCCGGAACAGGTGTTGAAATCATGTTTAATATTGAGACTATTTTTTAGATAGTGCAATAATTGTGTTTGCAGAATTCCACAAAAATAGATCCCTAACCTATAACACAAACAGTTGCTCTTTTTGCATGAAAATGACAATTATTGTTACTGCCTTTTCAGAAATATTCTGGTGTTTGAACAAATTCCACGTTATTAAAGTTAGAGCTATTGCAAATATTATGGGCAGCAGGAAACCCGTAGACCTATAAGTGGTTCTATAGAAATTAGCCTACAGAAAGTACAGACACGTTCCAACATAACCTTAATCTATCAACAAGAGTACAAGGGGGAGACAGTACAGCACTCTAGGTGTGATATTCCAGGTTATTATAATTAGGATATTGCAAATTTTACTGACAGCAAGAAACATGTAGACTTAATAAGTGGTTTATATTGATATTGAAGGGAAATTGAGCCCAATGGGCAGTGTAGACTGTTAGTCCTCGCTACAGAAGGATGTCAGAGATTCATTTCTAAGCGCACAGTAGGCCTACATCACATGGTATCTTTCACACTGCCTCTCACATCGTTCGCATATACACTTTGTGTCTGGCTGATGAAACTGCTTGACTCTGCAAATCCTATAATGAAAGCCATGCACAGCAAAGCGCGTGACGATATGTCAAGTTCATAGTTCCCCTTTTTCCATTCGTCATTGGTCATAGCGTCTGTACTGTAGAAATCACTCCATATCTCTTTCTTCTTCAGTTTTAACCTCTGTAGTAATTGTTCATATCCAGGAGTAGAGGGCAGCAGTAGCCTGAAACAGAGCTCTTCGATGAAGAATGACTCCCCGGTCAGTTCATACGCCAGTCTTGATGGGGTAAATTTAGAAACACACAAAATCTTCTTTAAAAATAATGCCTTCAATCTTTCCAGTTGTTCTATATTACTCAATTTCAGATGTGGCCAAATAATTTCTAGTCCATATGTTACTATAGGTACAATCTTTAGTGAAAAAGCTTCAGTGCAGTTTCGATGGATAGCCTATTTAGATGCTTTATGTCATTTGTAGCTCTAATTCCAGCAATTACTCAGTCGTTAATGTGACGGGTAAATACATTCCTGGTGGTTTGAAAAGTAACACCTAGATATTTAAAGTCTGGTACGCTTTTTAAGGGTCTTTCCTCTATATAAAACGTTGCCGCTTTTCCTCCCTTTCTAAATGTCATAGTTACAGTCTTTTCTTCGTTTAGAGCTAGCTCGTTTTCTTCCATCCATTTCATCACCAGATCAAGTGCTTTCTGAAGCTCCTTCTGAGAGTCTGAGGTTAACACCATGTCATCCGCATACAAATACAGAGTGACTCTTTCTGGAATAATCTTTGCAATATCTGCCGTAGCTATGATAAAAAGTGCAGGGCCTAGAGGGTCGCCTTGTAGTACACCGGTTGTCTGCTCAATTAGTCTTGACGACACCAGTCCATCACTGATTTCTATGTAATTTGAAGCTAAAATATTTCTGATGAGACGCTTTGTGAGAACATTTCCTTTTACTAGGCTATCCAGTTTCTCGACTAGGACTTTCCTGCTGATAGAGTCAAAGGCTTTCGAGAGGTCAATAAAGATTCTATGTAGCTTGCTCTTTGCGACTGCCAATGTCTCTATTTCTGACTGTAAGCAGATAGAAAATACAGAATTTTCCAATATAACCCTGATCTATCAACTCGAGTACAAGGGGGGGACAGTTACTACGTTTTCATGAAGAATTCGGTAAAACTGAAGAATCTGTGGCACTTTTCGCACTGTACTGAAGGTTATACTGTGCTATGCGATATTAGTTGTAATTAAAGTACATTTAACCCTTGTACCAAAACGGCTACCAGTATTATCAGAGCCAATATAATATTTCATAATATTTCACAATTTTAATAAATGACCTTTGCACTAAAATGGCTATTTTCAGAGGGTGCCACAGATTCTTCCATTTTCCCAAGAATTCAAAGTGAACTGAATATGCTTACTGTATTGAAATTGTTGTGAAAAAAGGAGTTCAGATTAAATTGAGTCTCAACGTCAACACACCTAAAAAGTAGGATCAGTTGGAATTGAGATTGTATTCAATGCCATGAAAACACAACCATATTCAATTCAATTTCAATGTGCTGAAGCAGGTGTTGGACCTCAATGTCCTTGCATTGTTCACATGTATGACAAGAAGGGTTTCATTGGTCGTAGAATGTGGGGCTAGCGCTTTCTATGGAGGGTCCCTGAAACATTTTCAATAGGCCTACAGTGTTAAAAATTTTGCATGAAAACTGGATTTTATTCTGAGCTACAGTGTGTTTCATGTACGAGTTGGCCAATCACACGGGTTTCTCATCGCAGCGGCCACAGATCTAAGTCCTGAACAATCGGGTGAAATATCTATGCAAATAAACCTCTAACAGTGTAATGATTCAGATTCTCACAATTACAGTTAAAATTACAATGAAAATAACCACATATCTCATCACAAGGAATGTTGGAAATGTCCTCTTGCATCCACACAACAATAGCACCTTTTTGGAAATTTTTTTTCACGTGCATAAGTTCAGCTCTTGAGATAATGTTGATTTCTCTTGTGAGGAACTTAAAGACAATATCACAAGAGAAATTGACTCGGAAGCTGAACTTATGAGCGTGAAAGAAAATTTCCTAAAAAAGGTGCCTTTGTTGTGTGGATGCAAGAGGATGACATTTTCAACATATCTTGTGTTGAGGTAGCCTACGTAGTTATTTTCATTGTAATTTTAACTATAATTGTGAGAACCTGAATCATTACACCATTAGCAGCTTCATTTGTGTCGATATTTCATCCAATCGCCCAGGAGAGAGCTGTGGCCACCACAATACAGAAACCCGCAAGATTGGCCAACTCTTATGTGAAACCCAAGGTATTTGAATTCTGCATTAAGAAATAATAACCTACATAACCCTGATTATATAGCACTCTACAAGGTGTGATATTTTGGTTTTAAAAGTACGGAAAATGGTGAAATTTGATGTTACCTATATTGTTCTTTATAACCTGTAGATTAGCTATTTAAGTTATAAGTTACCCCTTATATGGTTACTGTACCAGCAGTTGACCATTTAAGGTGTTTTATTTCTTTGATAAAGAATATAATACACAATACTACAAGAACTGAATAAGTAATTTATGTGAAAGAATGTTTGAAACCTGCTTTATAAAATGCATATAAAAGTTTTCAATATTAAACAATTTGTGTATAACTTATCTCAGTTCAAAAATAATTTGTTGTAATGTACCTGTAGTTGACCACTACTACCCAGTTCTTGACCACCGCTTGCACCAGTAGTTGACCACAATTTATACTAATGAATTTTGTTAGAAAATATATGAAACTGATATGTCTGCAGGTTGCAGAATATGTGTTGCATTTGGCAATAAAGCAAACTGCAGAATGTCATTCTCAGAACAAAGTTTAGAGACATTGTAGGCTATGCATAACTTCACTAATAGAACGATCGGAAACATAATTTGCTAACTCTCCACCCATGAAATCAACACATTTGCAATATAGGCAATTCATAATAAATAGCACCTGTTATCTACCCATTTCTTGATCTACCAATTCCCCAAGTTTCATTTAAATTTGCAGATATAGGCCTATGTCCTTAGAAATTTTTTTGTAGAGGGAACACAACCATTAGAGGTGCTACTGAAACACAGCCACTGAAATTAATCGGAACCGTTATAGCCTATTTTTCGTTACCAGATATTATTTCATACAGGTTCCTCCTTTTAAATAATAATGCAATTCATTGAACCAGTTTCTATTTGTTCTTCCACATCTACTCTAGCTGTATTAATATCCTCTAAATACCTTTCTGACATTGTTGGATGCCACTTCATGAAGATTCGAAGCAATGTCTTTTTGGTTTTTTCTCTTTAAAAGGGATATTTCTAATTGCATTTACAGTGGTACCTCGAGATACGAGTGCCCTAACATACGAGTTATTTGAGATACGAGCTGTTGAGCGAGCGAAGTTTTGTTTTGAAATACGAGCGACATTTGAGATACGAGGAACGGGCAGCTGCGACGCTGCACATGGCCCACCAGTTTACTGCGCCTGCGCCTCGTGCGTCTCGCGCATTATCCCACTTATTCCCCCAGTGTGCTTGTTTACCTTGCTGTCGAAGCATCTTTGCTAAGTTTTTCTAGAAATCATAGAAAAAAAATGAGCATGGTGTGCTGACTTGGCGAGGCAGTACAGTATTGTTTTTATACAATATTTGTCATTTATAAATACATTTTTCTTATTCAAAAACACGTAACAAAAACAATTGGGGGTAGTATTTTTGGGGCTGGAACGGATTAATGACATTTCAATTAATTTCAATGGGGAAAATTGCTTTGAGATGCGAGCAAATTGACATACGAGCAAGGTTACGGAACGAATTAAACTCGTATCTCGAGGTATCACTGTATTTTTAAAATCTTTTACAGTTTCTTTAACAGTTTCAAACATTGTGTCTCTTTTTATTGGCATGCACTTCTTTGCACGAGCAAATATCCAAGAAACAAGCAAATTTTCCTAGGTTTCTGTTAGATAGGTGCTTGGTCCATTTTTCTATTTAATGGAACAGTACATTTTAGTTTAATTAGGAATGTAGAATGTGGTATGGCATATATCCTTGCAATTTGTCTTATGTTGGACTGTAAATATCACTTGTAAGATGCTGGTCAACTACTAGAGTAAGAGATCCCATTTGTTGACCACTAGTGGTCAACTACTAGATACCCGACCATTTTAGTGCTTCAGTAGTTGTCCAGCCTTTTCTTGCCCTAACAATCAAAAACTAGTTGTTAGCAATAGGTCAGTAGCATTAAGTAATGTGTATTTTAATCATATGAATTACAAAAGAAATGAATCTGTCATTAATCAGTATGGATGTACATGAATAATAAAAAAATGTGCAGCTTACCTTTTTTATTAATATCTGAAGGAAGCCCTGTGGCACACCAGAAAACATTGCTAAAGAATGGCAACCATTCAGTAGATTTCAATACCTGACAATTGTGTTTGATGAGGCAACCCCTACTCTTTCAAATGACATATAATTTTATACTCTTTGGTTTAGCACAACAAAACACTGCCTTATTATATGCTGATTTGGTCAACTACCGGTACAGTAACCCTATTTGTATGAAGATTTAAAAAAATGTAAAGTGATCCCTATGCAGGCCATGGAGGCCCAGAGGGTTCCAGGAGGTTGAGGGTCCCAGATTTTTGGACATTCGGCACATGAAGGTGGTAAGGTTGTCAACCTTATGCACCGGCTGCCTTTACCCCCAGGATTGCTCCTGGTACTCATTTCTGTTAGAGGCTGAGTCGATCCCAGGACCATAGTGCCACCAGAAGGATTAGACCAATTGAAAAATCTCAACGACCTCATTAGGAATCGAACCCGCTGCCTTCCAATTTGTAGCTCAGTGCCTCAACCCTTACGCTATGGCGTACCCCATGAAGATTCAAATCTAAATAAAATTTTGAAGAAGTAGATAAAAATTAACCTAAAATGGCGTTATGAACTGCTGTTAAATCACAATCTCTAGGTGGATGATGTTCTATTGTCGGGCTGGAAGTGGACAATCTGACAATAATTTAACACCGGTACTGGAAACCTAACTGAAAAAAATGGTGGTTTCAGAGGCTTAGTCACTATCAAGCCTGAGGTTTCTACCTGGTAAAAAAACTTTATATCGGGCGGGCTTTGCCCCCAAACCCACCCTTCATAGTTTCCACCAGACCCACTTCACCGAAAACTTCGACTACATTAACTTGCTATCAACCCCAGATCCGTATCCTGTTTCTCTTTGTTAGGGGCTTTGCCCCCAAACCCCATCCTGGACCCACCTGCACCCCTGGACCCCTATTCCAAGCTTCCACCAGACCCCCTTCACCAGGAGCTACAAGTACAGTAATTATTGTAAATGGTAACTAGGGGAATTTAACCTCATAACTTATTGGAGAGCATGCATATATATAAAACTGGTAGCACTTGATAAGCTTTTGCAGGAAGGGCCAATGAGATGCAAGATCTCTGCAGTCAATGGAAGTGTTGGTGATCAACCAAGGGGTTGCTTAACCACTCTCAATACCTCGTATGGAAATCCAGTAGAATGCTATACTATGCCCAGAATGGAAACTACATATCAGCTAATTTGGTGTGTTTATTTCCATATTAACTTAAAAAGTAGCCAAATTTTTTATTGTTTTTTTTTAGGATTTGTAGAAGTCAGGTATGAAATCCCTTTTTTATATTTAAGCTCGCTTTTTATCTTTTAAGTTTGTTCCTAGAAATGTGCTTAATGCTTAAGTCAATTTCTCCAAAATTGGATAGCTTTCCTAAGCTAAAATGTAAGGTAGTTTATAATAACCCTCGTACACTACAATTGGGTACTTACAAAAAAACATTTGCTGCAAAAGAGACATTGTGAGAATCATGCAAAAGTAGAGTGCCAATCTGTTCATAGATGGTGGTAGTGATCCCTGGCTCAGTCGCTATCACCAAGTGCTGCTGTATCCAGTTTACACCTTGGTATAAAATCTGTGATACAGCAAAACAGGGTTTAAGCTAGGGGGGGAAAAAAACAAAATAGTAAAAATGGATAAAAAAAAGCTTTAGCAAAATGCTAAAATACAAATTTATTGCCCCGTTTCGTCATCATCTCGGGCTCAGTTTCTTTCCAATGAGTAAGACGTGTTGAAGGAATTTCTTTTGGAATTTTGCGAAAGTGCCTTCGATTTATTTTGCATAAGCAGGTTGGGGGAGGGGGATGTAAGAATTATTTTTTGCATTTTTCAAAAAATGCGATCGTAGCTTAAACCCTGCAGCGAAAGGAGTCTTGGGTAAGACTACACTGAGAAATTGAAATGTTAAAATCTGACCCCACCAAGGGGAGGCTTTGCATCTGGACCCACACCCAGGAATTATTCAATAAATAGTTTTTTGTGCTGTGGTTTTAGCTAATATCAAGAGACTGCTCCAGGCAGTGCCAAGGTTGTTGCTGTTTGCAGACCAAATTTCAGCAAGTAAATAAAAATGATTCTGTCCATTATTGAGTGAATTGAAGACGTAATTTCTCTATCAAGAAATTTATTTGGGGATGATATAATATCTGGCAGCCCCCAAATTTTTCACAGAAAAGTTGAAAAACAGCCCAGTTTTAGGCTTCCACAGGACGTAATCAAACCCATTCCAAATCTTCCTCTACATCAGTGATGGACAAACTACAGCCTGCAAGCTAGATGGTGGCCCGTGACAGGAATGAAGAAAAATATAGCTATTTCTTACTCGATTGCTTTTCCTTCTATTATATGACTCCATGTGAATTTTAATAGAACTTCAAAACTTTTAGCATTGAACAAGCCTTGGATATTTGTATTATTCGATTTACTGTGGATTGCAAACAGTAAGCTAAAACTGGGCATTCAGCACAAATTAGTTCAGTTGTAAAATAAAACTAATGGTGTTTGTTAACATAGCTTCTACAAGCCATCATCGAAATCAAGTTTCCAAATTTTGATCTCTCTTGTCCAAAAGGTTACCGCCATATTTGCATCTTCATATGTGGGTAAGCAAGTGTTTAATTCTTTGAAGCTGTGAAAAAGTTATGACAGAAACAGACTGACTGACAGATTTTTGACTTCACTTCTGAGGCTCATCTCCTTCCAGTTGCAATCGAACTATGAAACCTAATGCTTCTATAATGATTTTCTTGACTTAATACACAGAAATTCATAGCATGTTTGATTTATGTTAAAGATGGTGCATTCTAACCTCCACATCTGTTAGGGTGTTCAGATGAAAATTGTCATTTTACCATGCGATACCTACAGGCCAAAACCAGAAACATGATTCAGGTGGAGAGGGAACCAAGTTTAGGTACGTGGAAGCAAATGAGGATATATGCACACTTGCTTTATGTATTCCATCCTTTGTTTCCATATTTAAGACTAGATGAATTTAAAAAAAAAAAATTAAAAATGTTTATGGTTTGTAGTGCTTACTAATATTTCATATGTATTCTATTTCACTTTCTGTCATGCAATAAGGCCATCAATTTGTAGCCTAATATTAATTTTAAAAAATTGCAAAACAAATTTGTTGAAAACCTAGCAAAATATTAAGACATTTATTTTTAATGTAAAAAGTACTTCACTTGTTCTAATGATTAACTTCTCTTCCCAAATGTTTACTACTTTAAAACTTTCACACTGAGTATTGAAAATTTAAAAAATAAAGTGTATTGTTTTATTTTGTTCAGATAATATGGTTAATTTCTGATATTATGTTTCAGATGGTCTTATCTGTTGTATCTCATAGCCAAATACTACCTCACAGGTCCCAAAGATGTGCCACTCTGGGACGTGGTTAAGCCAATTGTTATCATATTCCAGAATGCTGCAGTATTAGAGGTTTGTTTTATCTTTTTTATATATGAACTGTGTTAATTGTATTGATTGTAGATGATCTTTTCTACTTTGTCAGACTTAAATCTCGCTTTATAACAATGGACTATATTTTATATTACTCCCAAGAGTACTGGTACAGAATTTGGAGTAACTTACGCCTACCATAAACAGAACATGTTAATAAATCTTGTTGAGTACAGTCAAACAAATAAATTCTGTAAATACGAGTATAATTAATGTGATTCTGAGAAAAGATTAATGTATATATCAGCTTGAAATTCAGCACCAAAATCAAACCCCTTTCAGAGTTAATCATAATTTCTAATGCAGGCAGTGAAAAGATACTATTGGCCAAGTTTATAATTATCAGTTTATTACACATGCTCTTCACTGATAACTCACTGTTATAAAACTGCTTGACTCTCCTCAAGAAATTTTAAAATAAATGTTGATGGTGTACTGCACTGCCAATACTTCTTTCTCATCTGTTGCCCTTCTTTTGTCCAATATTAACACATTCAAACAAACAGTTTCTCAATTCCAGCATCTGAATGGGACAATAATACAAATTCAGTGTCAATGGCAAAGTTAAATAAGAGTTATTTCAGAATCTTGAGAACGAGTAACCACCTGTCCACTTTTACAGTGTTCACACATTCAACGTATATAAATTACTGTAATCAATATCATTCCTTTTGCATAAGAAAATTTGACAAAATACTATGCAGATGACAGCTCCAACTAATTATTTTTAAGTAAAATTAAAAGGTTAACAGTTGAGGAAAGTCGTCAGCATTAAACCCCAATTATACGCTGAATTGATAATTTAGTCTGCGAATGATTCAAACCCATGCCACCATAGTCACAGCTGCAAAAAAAGACTCGCTATCAGATTATTAAAGGAGAATAAATGTAAGAGATATTGTATTATAAAAATACTCTGCATCTTGGGCAAAAACACTTTGTAACATAGACCTGAAGCTGTAGGCTCTGAAGTGACTTTACTATAGTTTGAACTGCAGAATGATACATATTGGTATGCAATATATTGTATTTTTAAACAAATAATTTAACATAACTCTCCTCTTGACTTGTGAATGTATATTATCAGAACATTACAGAATAATACAATTTTGTTTCTTCATTGCAGATTCTGCATGCAGCAACAAACATAGTTCCGTCCAATGTGATCATCACAGTGTTCCAAGTATTCTCACGGGTGATTGTGGTGTGTGGGGTATTGCTCCCCACTCCCACAGGGCCGCTGAGCCCTGGTCTACCTCTTGCACTACTGGCGTGGTCGATAACTGAAGTGATTCGATATTTATATTATGCACTTAATCTGCTGGGAGCTGTTCCATATATCCTGATCTGGTGCAGGTATGATTTCAGCATTTCTTTAAAAAGTCTATATAATCTCCATTTTACTTCTCATTCTGTAGGTAAACAATTTAATCAATCTCAAAATGAGTATAGTAAAATGGAACAATAATAATAACACTGAAGGGGGGAACTTTTTTCAGGTACAGGGATAAAACGTGGTGGACCCAACTAATTTTGACCTGCTGATTCTGAAAATGTAGTTAGTTTTTTTCCCATCACCCTCCAATTTGTAGTTATGGAGGTTTTTAAACTACTTACGTATAAAAGCAGAGACTACAGAGGTCTATATAATTGTTACACTAAATTTGTACAATTATAATATTAATGTTATGAAACTAAGTTCCTGTGGTGTCATAGGCTTAATGTAGATATTTACAATCAAACATGCAACATTCATTTGCAGTATGATGATGTTGGTGGTGGATGGTTGAGTCTTTTTGATGGCAACTTCCTTCTGTGGGATGTAGATCCTTCACACTTCAAAAACCAACAGTAGTCACTTACCGTACCATTGAAGGGTTCTATTTACATTTATATACCGGCTTTCCATCAATATTATGTCCTGATGGAACCTTTCCCCATGCTTGTCACTAATTGCTCCCCAATTGGCAGGGAAGAAATCTAAATGCAAATGAAGGAAGTGCATTTTTAATGATATTCTACTTCCAATAGTTCTCTATAAGATTTCCCACTCATATGTCACTGTTTTCTGCTCTTGTATTCCCTAGGGAACCTTCGACATCCTTAACAGAACACCAGGCTGCAAGCTCTAACTGACAATTTTTTTCTTCAGAGTTCTTATCATGCATTCACTTCCTAATCTGTGGCTCTATAAAAATCCCTTCCTTCAATTTTGCATCACTTAATTCAGGGAACACTTCACATAGATGCATCAAAACGTTACCTCTTTTGTCCATCCCCTTTATAAAATTGGTAATAAGTTCAAGCTTTATATGAAGACATTTTGAGAATTCACCACATTTTCTTTCCCTGGAGCAAATTCCTCTCATGGTGGCCACGGTTTAACTCGATAATGTTTGTCTGTTGCACAGCTGTCAAAAAAGACTGAGGAAACAGCAGAACTTTGTGAAACCACTCTGGAGACCACTTAATAAACCAAATATCTTAAGATCACTATATATACTCTACATAGAGTTACATATAAACCATTCAAGATAGATATATAAGCATTCATGAACCACTGAGCTCTGGCTTAGCTCAGTTGGTAGAGCATTGGCGCGAATAGCCAAAGGTCCTGGGTTCAAGTCTCAGTGCCGGAGGAATTTTTCTCCTATAATATTCTAATATTCTTACATATAAAACCTTGGGCTGAAATACATATTTTAATTTCATTATGATGTTTCCTTATAATGTTCTAGAGATAAAGTTTTTAACTTTATTTTTCCCTTATAAGAAAAGTATGTGTGTATATTTTTATGTGTTGCAGGTATACTACTTTTATTGTGCTGTACCCGGTTGGTGTGACAGGAGAACTATTGTGTTTCTACGCAGCTCAAGCTTATGTTGCAAACACTAAACTTTGGACCTTGGAGATGCCAAATAAACTGAACTTCACCTTTAGTTACCACTATGTTCTATTGTTTCTCATGTTCCTTTACATTCCATGTGAGTTAAAATTTTCATAGTGAAAATTGTACACAGGCATTTTAGTAAGAACATAGGTAAACTACCGTATTTACTCAAATCTATTGTACCCTTGAATCTGATGCACACCCCAATTTTAAAACTTTGAACGATAAAAAGAAAAATAAGAAGAAGAAAAAGAGTTTGTTGGCAAATGCAATGCGCATCAGTGGTAGGATATTTTATTTGGTATTTTATCTTGTTATTTTATTTTATGCTGGAATAAATGTGTGAATGCCGATGAATAAAGATTGGTACAACGGTCTAGGGGTGATAGTGGAGGGGGTTGCGAAAAAGTAGGTACTTCCTCATTGAATCCCATTGCCTTTGAATATGCTTGGTGTTAAGCTTAAGTGTCAAAATAATAAATATTTTTTTGCATATCGGTGATAGGCCAACGATAAATGTAATGAAATTGAGACTTACAGCAATGTATTTTAACATAAGTGTTCAAAATTATTGCTGAATTACAGAATGGATTTGCACTTAAATCTAATGTGGACCCCAATTTTGAATGTTACAAATGGACAAATAAGATGCTCAATAGATTCGAGTAAATACGGTATCATTAAACTTCACTTATTTGAACTTTTCCCAAGAACATGTCTTATGATTTATTACTCTCATTCTTAATTTAGGAAGTGCACGTCCCTTAGTTTGAGAGATGGCCGCTAATTTTAGAATATGCTGGGCACACTTTGGATGGATAATAAAATGTCCTGGACCAGACTTCTGTGAGCATTTTTGAACCACAACTGAGTTTCATTCATGTTGATGTTGATAAGAGTGATGGGGGTGTAAATTTATATCTGCTGGATAGAAATTAGTGTTCGTTAACGACTACTAGTTTCACATTCTTTACCTGTTCTACAGTTAGAGGAAGTATTATGTTTTCAATCACATTTTGAGGCCACCTGAATAGCAGCTACAGATTTTTTTAGCTCTAGCTGCTACAGTTTCACCCAGCTAACTCACCACCCATCAGCAAAATATTTGTATAAAATATAAAATAATCAGGTGTAATGTGAATATGTTCTTGGAAATTGCCAAGTAAGTGATGGTTTGTGATAGTCACTGAATATTCAGATTTAATTGCAGCAGCATTTTTCTGTAGAAATTTCAGTGGTAAAGATTGCAAGTAACTTACATAATTAAAAATTACCCATTTTTCAGTAGTATTTGAAGAACAAAAATCAATTAATATTATTTAATGATATTATCAATAAGGAAAATATCTCTCCTTTGTAAGGCATGCCAAATGTATCAACACAAACCTGAAAGGGTAAAACAGACTGTCTGCCTTGTATTCTGAATCAGTTGAGGAATTTGATGTTGTACTGGCATGTTGTCATGGTAGCTCAATGGTAGAGCATCAGCGCGTTAAGCTGGAGATCCGTGTTCAAATCCCGGTTATGACATAAAATTTTTCAAGCTGATTCTTACTTGTATTAATATCCCAGACATGGATTTAATGTCTATTTCCTTTCCCTCCACTTAATTAATAGTATATAAATAATAACTTGGCTCCAAAGTACCTACAAATGTAGGACACCATTGGATGTGTGTTCTCAACGGAGAAACCTCCCGTGGTCTGCCTTGTATTCTGAATCAGTTGAGGAATTTGATGTTGTACTGGCATGTTGTCATGGTAGCTCAATGGTAGAGCATCAGCGCGTTAAGCTGGAGATCCGTGTTCAAATCCCGGTTATGACATAAAATTTTTCAAGCTGAGTCTTACTTGTAAGACTATAAAATGTTTTTAATGTTTTAAGTGATAGTCTTGAATAGTCATTTTGTGACATTTTGTCTTGATTAATTTTTGATTCTGCTGTAGAGTCTGTACATTTAAAAATGTAACACTTATTACAGGGTCTTTATTATAAGTTGAGACCGGTGTTTTCACTCTCCGCTACAAAGTCCGCGGCTTCCCTGCTTAAAGTGTAGGCTATGTAAAGTATTACATATCTTACCTTATAACATATGTTGGAAGTGTCGTCCTTCCTGTGTTATACAGGCATTGTATCTGGAAACCACATTCTGGCTGACGCGAGTGAGTTCTTCCACTGTAATGCCCCTAATTTAATTCGTAATGTTTTCTTTCAGCTCCTCCAATGTGTGAGGATTTGTTCGATAAACCTTATCTCCATCACGTACACGTCCAGCAGACTCGTACTTAAAATAATGTTTACACACAAAAATACGATGCTGCAGTGAAATGGGTCTCACCATGTTGACACTTTAACAATAACTGCACGTGCCGATGTTGCATCAAGGTCAGACCGGCTGCGCGCGCCTTCCGTCGCCCGGTCTCAACTTATAATAAAGACCCTGTATATCATAGAATTGTGCAGTACTATTTAGAATATTTTGTTTTTTGTTACAGTATTCCCACAGATGTACCTGCATATGTTTGCACAAAGGAGAAAAATACTTGGAGGTGGCAGCAGCGCCAGCAAGAAGGCGAAATAATTTATCTTCATTCAAACTGTTTTAAACTTTCCATCTTCACATATCATTCCTGAGATATAACATGCACACTTTATCATTGACAGATGCCCAGATCTGGTTAGGTATGTTAATTCTATGACAGTAAAATCCATGACATACCATCAAGATCACCAGACTATGTCCTGGCTTCTTAATTTTAACCCCCACCTGGTCTTGGCATTTGTTGTTGTAATAAAGTGTTAATATTTAAGAGTTTGACTGGCCAGGTTGACTAAAGTCAAAAGTAAGAATTGACTTCAATTAGTCCAGTTGGTCAGTGCTCGCAACATGAGTCTCATTCCTTTTAAATTTCTTCATATGCCAAAGTATGTCTTTAAGCTGTGTGAAATACATGAGGAAGGAGAGTTGCTCCATGGCTGCTGGTTTGAGTCCCAGTTATTCTGACTTTGAATTTCTAATCTTTTGTATAATTTTTGGAGCTCCTTTTGTTTTTTACTTCTTTGTATAAAACAGATATCCCCAATCCAATTTGTTGGTTCCAAATGCTGTACCAAGTAGAATTTCTTTACAGTTATTACTGGCTATGCACACAAGTGTGTTTTGATTAGTCTGAAAAAATAATTTATTTGTGTTTTGAAAATTGAATTAAGCTATATAAATTAAAAATAGTGTTTTCAGAATTTTTAATTCTCTATAATCAAAACAAAAATAGCAAAATTGTTGATGAAATTGAATAAAGATTGCAAAAAAATACCAAAATGACTAAAAAAAATTGAAATCTGATAAAAATATTAACCAAAAATAGATACCTCTATATTATGTTCTTGACTTGAATGCTTACATGTTTTGATGAAACTTGCATTCAGGTTTACTATATTATATATTTCCATCACCTCTCTGTCATTGATCTCAATATCGCTAAGTTCCAAAAGATTCGAACAAAGTAAAAGGCAATTAAATTGGCAATCAAGTGCTATAAAAACACCATTTCTGATTTTCATATTTGAAAGTCTGTGAAAAAATACTAGAATCTCAATTAATGCTTTTATTAATTTCCATTTTTTTCTGTAACTTTTAGAAGATGAAAGCTCTGTGATCTATGCTTTCCTCCTTCATGGCACAGCTCATGTAAGTCTCTCTATATTAAAGTAGACTATTAGAGGTTTGGCAATAATGGAATGGCATGTAGCTCGTCTTCCAAAGAGTGTGTGCCAAGTTTTAGAATATGTTCTGTGAAACGAATCCAAAGCACAAGTTAGTCACAGAATTACAAATTTTATAAGATAATTTTAGTGCATGCTATCTTTAGATAACTTTTTCTCTGGGAGAAGGGAGGAGGTGGGTTAAGTTTTTTCTCATTTTACAAATTTTAACTGTTGTGGTGAAATGGCTAATATGACACTACATTTTATTGTCTTGTTTTGTTGAGTTGCTGTAAACTAGAGTGACCAGGTTTTCCATCACTTCCTAAAGTATTGGTATTTATATTTTGTAGGTGGCCCAGATCTGGTTAAAACATTTAAAATGTACAAATAGTTCTTGAATTTAACAAGAGTATCCTGGATAATATATGGTAACAAGGAGGGCCCAGAGTTGCATTATTCTCAAAATAATAGCAAATCCAATTTAAAGAATGACAATGTTTTACGAGTGCTGTATTTCAAAGTTGTTTCATCCACAGCTGATTTCCTGTTCATTAATAATCGTCCTGTATCATCAAGGTAGTACAAAATTATACTCTATGGCTGTCTTCTCTTCTTGTTAATTTATAGTCTCTGTTTTTTTTTTTAATTCGGTCAGTGTTCATTTTTCTTTCACCTATGAAATTTTAGTTAGACCTTATTATGTGTAGTTTGACAAATTTCAGATTTTTTGGTGAAAGGTTTCTAAGCACTTATAATATGATTTATGATAATTTGTGTTGAAATGACCACAGTTGAGGCACTCTGCTACAAAGCAAATGGTCACAGTTCAAACCTCAATGGGGTCTTTCAATTGGTCTAACTCTTCTGGTAGCATAATAGGGTTACTGGTATCTCATCCTCTAACAGAGTAAATAAGTACATAGAGTATTCCTAGGATAAAAGTAGCCAATGAGTGAAGATGACAGTCTTAACACAAAATATGTGCCAATAAATTCTTTAAAAACCCAGGAGTCAAAACCACCTGGAACTCTTAATGGCCTTCCACATCTTTGTATTGAAAGTCACTGTTAAATGCATAATCATGAATTTTGAGATTTCAACAATGAGTCATCCACCTATTATTAACAAAGCAACTTTTTTCTCTGATTTAGCTGGAAATAAGGAAACAGTTCTCATAATATATGGTAGATTATTAAATCATAAAGAGAGTATTGGTTATACCAGGTCTGGTGAGCAATACTTCGAAGGTGGTACAGTTGCGCAGCTCAAGCAATCACCACGTTTTGGGTCACAAAGGGAGGGGAAGTAGAGAATGACTTCACACCTTCGGAATACTGCTCGACAGGCCTGGATTATATAGCTACGCTGTTTCAAGCTGCTGATTGTTTGGCTTATACACTTCATTAAGGATAAGACTGTCCCAACGGAGTTCAAATCCCAGTAATTAGAAGTATAGGTTTATCAGTGAACAGAATATCTTTTCTATACTACTTAATTAGAAGTACAGGTTTATCAGTGAACAGAATATTTTTTCTGTACTACTGAGAATCGTTGAAATAGTCATGAGGTGTCTTCACCTCAAAAGTGCATTGCTTCATCTAACCAAAGCAAAAGAAAGGAAGTGTTGGAAAATAGCATAAATTGAAGCAAAACCATGAACAAGAGACTATGTTATATTGCATGACTGCAAAAATTGTAAATTTTAATAGAAGATTGTACCAGAATTCAGTTTATTGAATCAGTGAAGATTCCCTAGGTATGAGTTGCTTCCACATACCTGATATGTTAAGGTAGGCCTAGGTTCTCAACACATATTCTCCAGTTTAAGTAAACTTCAATGGTGGCTCGTGGCTCAGAAGAGAAGTGAAGTGCTAAAATATGATTTTTCTTTTACCTTACCTTATTTCTTGTAGGTTAGGTCGCGTTCAGTCCCCCATTAATCCAAGCAGTCTTCTTCACTCCCAATAAAAGGCAAGCCCAAACAGAAACGTTTTTGTAGAAAAATACTACCACATAACCATGAAGGTTATACTGGCTTTACAAATTACTTTTAAAATGTAGCGGAGATAGAATGTTCCTGACTTCTTTTCTCTTTTAAAACTCAGATAAAAATAGGGTAGGATGATTAAATATTAACAAGTTCTTCTTATCCTTTTTCACACAGAAAATATTCTCTCTGATAAAGAACACACTACATCGTTTTCTGGATTTATTTGTAATAACTAAATTTAACAAAACCAATTTTCACTTGTTTTTCTCACAAAGCAGCAGATAATACTGAATTACTGTCTGTTTCTGAAGGATCGGGATAATAATAATAATAATAATAATAATATAATAATATTTATTCAGTTCCATATAGTACATACATACATAAATACATATAGCACAAGGGAACATTGTCAATTTGGAGAGTTTCTCCACAAATACAATTTCACAATTTAATAGTACAAGAATAATGAGGATGGATTGTGGAAAATGGGTATGGTCTCAAACAGGATTTTTTTTTTCCTTTTGAGAAGAGATGCAAACTGGCATGGTCATTGCTCTTTACCAAAGCCAATAACCCCCTCAGAATCACAATACTTGAACATTTGTAAAGTTCAAACTTTGTAAATTTATAAAGTTTAAAGGAGTAGGTTTTTGACAATCCAGTCTGGCACTGCATTGCCTGAGGATGTGGCCATAGACTTGCTAGAGAGAGAATGTAACGTACTCTGTACAGTGCCGCATCCAAACCTTTCCTTATGCTTTCAGATACCAAGTTTGTATATACAAAATAAAAAATGTTCAAGCAAATAAATTTTTTCTTAAATTTTAAAATACTATAATTGAAGTGCCACTTCAGTCACTTCACCCAGCGAGCTGCCGGAAGTGGCCTTGGGTAAAGTATATTAATTGTTTATCAAGGAACTGGAAGATTACTCACACCCCTAGAGGTTTTTCTGATCTGGTGGTTAAATAAAATAGAAACATAATTTCCAAAGTACAGTAAAACCTTGGATTGTGAGCAATTTAGTCTACAGGTTTTATCTCCCATAAAAAATAACTCTAAATAATATACTCGTAAATAAAATTCTACCATACTCAGCCAAAAAAATTAAAGCAATTCCCCCACTTCTATATGTCACGTTATATCCAGAAACTAATTCAGATTCACCCTCAGCAAAATCAAAAGGAGTAGGCCTACAATTTCTTTCCACTAAACAAGACACTAATCAAACTATTGCCGATGGCACCACCACCCAGTCAAATAACACTTTGATAAACTTAAAACAATACCAAATTATATCCACCAACCAAAATAAATAAAAGAAGGTAAAATTAAAGCTAGTCTTAACTCATAAGAAATAGATTGTGCCCCAGTACATAGCAGTACCTAACAAAGAATTTGATGACCAATGAGTAATTATTACCATGTAAACACATAATCTACTACAACTTTAAAATAATAAACCCAACTCAAAAGAAAATAATCCCTCCAAATAAGGAACAATTATTCAAATTAATAATGACGAATATAATATAAACACAGGAGAAAAATAATAAGAAAGATAATTAAATATCAAAGGATATGTTTGTTCCCTAGTGAATAACTTAACATCATTGCTAAATGGTTGCAAGATACCAACAAAATCAACCTAATTTGGCCCCTTACGAAAATGAATATATTCCAAAACCTTACGCTCCAATAATGTCGAGTAATGCAGATGAGCAAAAATTTAAAACGAATTCTAACTTATTTAATAAGTGAGGTTTTGCACACTTCAAACGAGATTAGGGAGATGTCTAAGTTTGGAAAACTGAAATATTTTTTTTTAAAGAAGAAAGATCGCCCAAATAAGGCTATGGAAGTATGAGCGATCTGTTTAACAACAGTGGAATGTTACATTTCAAGAAAAACCCTCAAAAGGAGGCAAAAGCAACAAACATTGGACAGGTTCCTTCTTAAAATTGCACTAAAATAAAAATTCCAGTAAGCCAACCAGGGTTGGGCTAGCACTCGTTTTGTTACCTTTGTGCTTGTAGGTTAAGTTCTACTGTTAACTATAACAGTACGTTGTTTTCCTTTGTATTTTGTATACTGTAAAATTCCAGTAAGCCAACCAGGGTTGGGCTAGCACTCGTTTGTCAACTTTGTGCTTGTAGGTTAAGTTCTACTGTTAACTATAACAGTACGTTTTCCTTTGTATTTTGTATTAATCGATTTATACGGGTACACATTTTGGGGGAAGTTTGCTTTGATATACATGTGCTTTGATTTACAGTCATGTTTACAGAACTAATTATACAAGTAAGAATCAGCTTCAAAAATTTTATGGTAGCTCAATGGTAGAGCATCGGCGCGTTAAGCCGAAGATCCGTGTTCAAATCCCGGTTATGACAAAAAAATTTTCAAGCTGATTCTTACTTGTATTAATATCCCAGACATGGATTTAATGTCTATTTCCTTTCCTTCCACTTAATTAATAGAACTAATTATGCCTGCAATACAAGGTTTTACTGTACATTCTTTTATAACTCAGTATTTCATAGAATACCGAAAAGGATGTTTTATTGGGGGAAACAAGGATAGTTACTATCGGCCAAGCACGAGAAAAACTCTGAGCAGAACGAGGAGCGGTACGTGACGTCATACCATGCTACTATTCACTAAGAAAGCACTGTCACCTTGCAGCTTGGAACACACTGCACACTGGAGGCTAATGTTTACAACTCGCTTACAACAGAGAGGCTCGTCTTTTCTCTGCCCAATCAGAACGTTAGTATCCACCTGCTTGTGAATCAACCCCTCTCACCGCACTCTGCTTACAGAGGTTTACTCGTGCTTGGCCGATAATATGCACTTTCATATTCTGGACAATATAAAGGTGCATGTTTACTCGAAACATCCAAAACATATCAATAGTCACTTGTTTGCAGTTTTGTTTATTTTAATAACTTCATGTAATTACTGCTGAGAAGTAGTAAGTAATTTATTGATAGGTAATTCACAAACAGATTTACTATTTGCTCACATTTTAGTGTGATACTTGTCACTTCGTTGAATTGTCATCTATATAATTATAGCTCTTAATCCTAGAAATTCTGGTCACTAAAGTGTAACTGCCTCTCAGAATACATCAACATACCTGCTAGCCATGAGTGGCCATGTGTGCAGTTTTAGTCATAGAGCAGAGGTTGTGAAGTTGTTATATTTTTATACACTTCTTGTTTTGTTGTTTTGAAAATAAACATCCAGTTCATGGAAGTAATGCTAAGCAAAATTACCGTACTTTTGGGATTATAAGATGCTGTGGACCATAAGACTCAACTTGATATTAGGATGGAAATTTAAGGGGGGGAAAAAGCCATGTGATTCTAAAGGAAAATTCATGAAAGACTGAAAATAATTTTACACCCTTTCAACCGTAGTACAGCATAAGGTAAATGTAACAGAACAAGGCTGTTTGGAGGTCATTGCCTTTATTTAAACCACCCCATGGAGACAACTTTTGTATGTAAGAACCAAACCTAACCTTCCTTTCTTTTTGTGTTGTATAGCTAGCTTCCCACTAGCCTCAATTTACGATTGTGACAAGTGCACCGATGTACAGTCTGTGCCACAATTTTGCAACTAATTTGTTGTTATAGAGCACCTTGTTTACGATTATGGTATTACTGGCAATATTTACCTTATTTTCATTTTGTTTTTATTTTACTTATGACAATTAGATGCACCCAACTTTCAGTGCTCTGAGACAGACAATAGAGACAATATTCAGAAGTTTGTGAATGCATATCTCTGTTTCAAGATAAAAAAAAGTGCATCTTATGGTCCGAAAAATACAGAACTTGCAAATCATCCTAATCCTCTTCCTCATACAAAACTGCTCCTTATGATCATTGATTATATTGAAACGCTAAATAAATTGAGCAAGAGTCCAATCACACCTTGACTGTTGTTCAGATGTCTGATGTATGTAATATTTAGTTAGTAACTTATTCATCTACTTTACTATTATCCATTCACTTTCCGAAGGAAAGGAACATGAACAAATGAACATGACTTGAACTGCAGAACACATCATGCTACAAGGCAAAATAGTCCCATAGTAAATTTGATTTTTAGTGCAAGATAACATGCAAAAAAAAAATTAGTAAGATTACAATGTCAATTTATTACACATTTTTCAGTGTAGGATAATAATTCCTTTTGAGTGAAACATTGTTATGTATGTATCATTACAGAATGGCATACTATCTCGGAATTGATAATGGGGCTAGTAAAATAATTTTATTGATGTGTTGCTGTAAATAAATCGGACCTGAATACTACTGTATTCATATCCATCAGATTTTGAACTTGCAATAAGTATTATCCAGTTATTGTACCATCTTTATTGTTCCTTATAGTATATTCACACGATTTAGCTCAACTTACACATGATGATAGGAGCTCAAGCCATACAATTGGCATAATAAAACATAAAGTAGTAATCCTTCTAAAAAATGGACAAACGGAAATTTTACCAAACACTTTTAATTGAAATTACAAAATTGACATAATAATTCACCGGTACATAGCTACCAAAAAAGTATTTGGAAAGTGTGTTGTGAGTAAAGAGGATTCCGATTAACGTAAGTATTCACAAATATGTATTCTTTATGCTCTAATATTATTTTAATCATGATGTAATAATTTTTAATCTTGAGCAACGAAATAATAAAGTTTTTGTTTTTAAAATATTTGTCATCAGTTGTTAGTAATGCATGTGGGCAATGTATAAAAGGAGAAGATTGATGTATGAACAATCAAATAACACTATAAGTGGAATGATACAAATGCAGTGTTTACATGCGCTTTCCTTCTGAAAGTGAAAGGATAATAACTGAAGGATTTTATACAATGCAGTTTGTAATTTGTGTAAGAAATGATAAGCCTATGGAAAGATTAATTGAAGAGTTAATTTCCCTCGTGACATATCTCTAATGCAAATTATGAACATAGCACTTCTTTTTGTTTTAGTGAACGGATGAAGAGTGTTCTTCCAGCAGGCATGGGATAAATACCACGACTTGTTCAATTCTCTTTCAGACAAGGGTGATACCATGGAAATTTTCCATTGCCCCTCGCAGGATGAGGATGATGGGATAACACAACACCCAGTCCTGAACCCAGGAAGGAAATTTTCCGCTACATACTGAAAAATCCCCTGAGTTAGCCAGTAATCAAACCTGGGCCGCCAGGGTGGAAGGCAGACAAGGTACTAACTCCCCTGCAACAGCAGACAGTGTAGAGATAAGAAGCCTTAAGCTATTAATATTACCATGTGCTGAAATTATTTCAGTACCATACATGATTTCTTGGGATACTGCACTTTGGATAGTAGCCCTTCAAAGTAAAATATTAATTACAAATTTATTTGAAAAATGCCTACATCGGAGGCAGCCCGGGCTCAGTCTACTTCATAATAACATTAGCAATACCATAAAACAATTTTAAAAACACACATTCAGTTTAATAACTCAAATTATGTTAGATATAGTCTGACATTCTTTAATGCAATTGTTATTTCATCCCTAATGCTAGCTGGAAACCATATATTTATTTTTGGAAGTTCTCTAAGAAATGAAGGATGGAAGCATTTGCTCCAATCAGGAGACCCACCACTTCTGTGCTCTTCAAATGATACTTTTCTAAAATGTAAGGTACATATTAACAGATACTCCAACCAAAAATAAAGTTTTTTGCGATTTGCATTGACATCTTCATTTACAGTATATTTCGTTAATGTTTAGACAATAAGCTGAGGGGGGAAAAGGTTCTTTTAGCTGTAGAGCAGGCTAAAAAGGACTCCCTAGTTACATTTATTCTCATCTTTGCTTGTAATCAGTGCATATTATAAATATAAAATTTCCATAGGAAAACCCAGCTGATGGCAACAATTTTTTTCAGGTGAAAGTCCAAAAGCAGGCCTTCCTTTGGATAGGAAGTAATCCTTAGGTCCTGTGACCTTTAACAGTTTGTGGCACTTTGCAAAATGGTTATTCCCAGGCAAAATTTAGCTTATATACTTAAATTCATTTATTTACATCAGTTAATCACCTTTCAATTGAGTGTAATTAGCACTGTGAGCAAAAGCTCACAAACTCTGTCACCAGTGGTAGCAACAAGTGTAGTGCTAATATGCTTTGGCACATGAAATACAGGTAATGCTAAACTTCAATGAATTTGTATAGGGAGAAAATAATGGAGTGTGTCTTCATAGCTCTAATTATAGTCATCCTATTTTCCTGATTAAAATTGTTTAAAATTTTAAATTCTCTATCATTCTATGTGATGATTTTGTTCCCCTATGTTTCAGCCGTGAATGAAGGAATTGAGAACAACAATATGATAATCAGACCAATTGATTTGTAAGTGGAAGGAGAGAATATAATTATTGTTCATTTGTTTAGAAATAAGAGAAGCACACATCTCATTTCAGAATCTTAATAAATGTTTTGTTCGACCATACTATAAAACGCTTTTTACGTGTGATGTAACTGTGTCATAATGATACTCATTTTGAAACTGATCTTCATTATGACATTGGTATGGTATCTATTATTGTCAAACAAGGAACAATCTTGAGAACTTGAGATTAGCAGCTGAAAACTGTGTAATAAATAGTCTATATTTAAAATAAAATCAATTCTGTTGTGTTAATTTTAATATCATACTAAAATGATTTCATTTTGTGTTGTCAAAATCCGTTGGTTTCAAGAAAATTATCAAAAGGAAGCTTTGATTTTGTTGACGCTATGAGCTGCCAAATCTCATAGAAGACAAGAACTATGACAACCATCTAATGCAAGATCAAGGCGGGCTCCTTGCTGTTTGTTTGAGTGAATCTAAAATTTCAAAATTTAAACATTCAGACTTATTATGGTGGAACATAAACAGTCACATGCAACTTTCCTGTAACGATAATTAAGATACTGGTATCATCGTATGAAAATTATGAAACTTGTGTTGCTCATTTCATAAATGCCATTATAGGCTTTTGCATAATGTAGCCTAAAATACTAACTTGGAAGTATTCAACATCTGAGCAAACAACACACTCCATGTTAAGAAGAACAAAAAGTAAAGAAAAGTGGGATCCAAAATGGTGGGAGAACATCAAAGTTATCAAAGAAATTAATTGTATGAAGATACCATTGCTCTCTTAGAATGAAATTTAATTAAATGTACGTTATGATTGCCCTCTTGGCAAATGAAATAACCAGTTCAATGAAGTCGATGCTTTCTTAGCAAATTAATGTAACAATTAATTCCTCACTGAAGAGAGAGAGAGAGAGAAAAAACTCCATAAATCTTGCACTCCTGGCAAGTAACATAACTAATATGCATAGATTTTAAGGTGCTAACCCTGATTTAAATATGTTTATACATAATGTCTCACAAGATTACTTGTGTCTTGAAAAGGATAGATAGTCTACCTTGTTGTTGGTAGTACTTGCATTAAGTTGATGGACAGATGAATCAGTCGACACTCCAAGAATGGTCATTTTGAGATACTACTACATTGATGAAAAGGTGCTTTATAGGCAGGTTGAACTCCCTAATTAATAAATCCTGACCCGTTTCTATGAAACTAATACCTTTATTTTCATCAAGTCCATAAAGATACGATGGGTTTACTCAATAACTTACTGTATTTTAAAGCTAATATTCTGACTTCTGCTAGAACATCAACAGATTATTCATCCATGTTCCCCTGTGAAAGCGAGTACTTTTATTTTTTAAAAAGCTGGTTTGAAAGATTCTCCTTTTTTTTCTTTCCACAAATTCTTCTCACTGCATGTTTTTGTAATATACTGTAAATGTTTATTCCCAATGGGAGGAATTGCTCCAGAAAAAAATCTGATGTGAAAGTCACATAAAAAGTGTTTTTTCATAATATCACTTACACTCATCATTTAAAAGCAAAAATATTTTTATTTCTTATTGTAAGTTGAATCTATGAATATGGGCATATGGCATATGATTTGATTCTTCTACAGTCCAATAAAAACACGTGAACAAATCGTCATGTTATTTCTGTCAGTAACTTGTTACCCTGTAAATATCACAGCTAGGCCTTCATAATAATAATTAATTAGCTGTCTGTATTTATTAGGGATGGGTCGATACCAGATTTTCTCAATACTCGATACCGATACATGATTTTTTCCTCAATACTCGATACCTCAACATTTCCAGTTTCAGTTAATAGGTACAGTGAAACCTCTATACAACAACCATAACTGGTTCAACAAAAAAGTGGTCTTTAAGAGGGGTGGTCTCTTAATAGGGGGAATGCATTTTTATGTCTTGAAAGTGAAAATACAATAGAATAAATACGGTACAATACAGTAGGTGTCTTATGTAACACACAGTTGATTATTACTTACTTTTAATGTATTTAAAATTTGCAGCACAACAATAAGACACTTTAATCTATGCAGGTCCAGAACACCGAGCCTCTATTTACAGTATACCTGGGTAATGTTTTCCAGGAAAAGAAAGACACGTCTATTTTCCCTACATTACATTTTGCTTGGTGGACAATGAAAGGGACTTGTCCAGCACGTTTCTTAGAATCGAGAATTCCAGAACCCCCTCATGTCCACTGAATAAACATTTTCATAAGAAATAGAATTACCCCCCCCCCCCCCGAGTCACTGCGATCATGTAGATAATAAAGGCATGAATTCTTAAATGTATTGAAACAAGCAGGTCAGAAGTAGGAGATTGGAATAATGTGTTCTTTTCACGCTGTACGGTACTTGTACGCTGTCTACTGTAAGGATTTTCCCAGAACGCGAAAAGAAAACAACCCAAAGTATTGTATTGAAAATTGTAGTGCCCACATCAGTATTTCTCTTCAAATGCTGATTAATGCCTATCATTTGAGTAAATTTTTTTACGATTTTGGTCGTTATAGAGGAGTTTAACGAAAATTAAACTCTGGTCATTGGTCGGGGAGAGGGGTGGTCGTTTAATATAGGGTACAAATAACATTGGCCTTATGGGTTTTACTGTCCGTTCCTAGAAAAATTGGTCTTTAAAGGAGGTGATCGCTAAAGAGGGGTGGTCTTTAAGACAGGTTTTACTGTACATTAAAATTGAAAAGTTGAGAGAACGGTGTAATAACAACTAAATTAATTAAGTGTGCATATTTAATGAGACATTTAATATCTGTAGCCTATAACTATTTCTATACTCTACATTAAAACTAAAATTAGTTTTTGGAACAGTCCACTTACAAGTTTTTGTTCAAAAATTACAATGGGGTTTAGACAGTCAGCTTGCTTGTTGGTTATTATTGAAAAGTTTGACAGGAAACGAAAGAGTTAGAATATCTTCTGCTTGGATTTTAAAAGTCGGAAAGTCTTTATTTATGACTACACAAAAGTTAGAGTGGTTTTCTCCTTTTCAAGGAGAAATAGAAGTATTTACTATATTTAGTAGACTACTAAAAGCAGAAAGAGATACCGCATTTCCTTAAATTGCAGAATTACAAAAGTATCAAAAAAGTACCGAACGAGTTTTCTGAAGTATCACTCGATGCCGATATCATGCAAGTATCGAGGACCCATTCCTAGTATTTATCCCTACTTACAGAATGGAAGTGGGTGCTCAATGAATCATTTTCATGCTTTTATACTATTCATAACTTCCTTTATTTTAAACTTAATCAATTTGGAGGTTTCAGTACCTAGATTAATCTTATAACGCTTATTATTCCAGAGAGGGCAGAGGAACAAGTGGTAAGCCCATCGCTGCACAACTAAGTTTCTGGAAACTAAGAAACTCTAATTTAGGCTTGGAATTCTTTTACATGCGTAAATCTACATCGGCCCCCCAGCTTACAGCAGTCCCTCTCAGAGGATTCTGTGCCCAGAATTTTTACATCCTGAAAAATCCATCGGCCACAATCTTCAGGTATAGAAGCAGGCACGATACCTTTACATCACCACAGCTAACATTGTTTTTAATAACGTAGCCTTAATCATTCCTGTTTCCTTGTCTTGAAAGTTATTTAAATTTTAATATCATGAGTGATGGTAGAACAAAGCTACATGGCAGTAAATATAAGAAGAGAAGGAAGGGAACATTAATGAAGTAGTATCAAAGACAAGAAAACTGGACATTTTTTAAAGTCAGTATGATGACAAAGCAATTTACCAGGCAGATGTGAAAGTGAATGATGATCCATCTGACTCAGCACACAAATATATTGCAGTGAACGGATATCCACAAAATTTAGACTGTGATCTACCATAGAACAATGATGACAGAAAAAAGGTTTAGCAACTTAGCAGTTCTACAAATAGAGTGATGTCACAAGGGCACTGGATACAAGAATGTTACAAATGTCTTTGCCCAAATGAGGAACAAAGCGTAGAACTCACCTGTCCTCTTCAAGGTTAAACTAAAAATCTCATCCACCGTAGGGATCTCAAAGTTCATGTCCTCTCCATTTTTTATGATGAAGATCTCCTCCCAAGCTCTTAGTTCCAACAGTTGTTTAACATGTTTTAATAATTGAATTTGTTTAATTTATAACAGGTGGCAGCACGACATCGACTGCAGACCCATGTCAACCTATATAGTGCCAGTCAACTATCAGCTGAGGATGAGGGAGCTGCTTCCCTGGAAACCAGTTCTGCATAAATAATGTAAGTGGAGCAAGAAGTGTTTTTATTGTTCGACTAATTCTTAATTTTAATAATATAGGTTACCCGAAAATCTGTATCTATGTAGCCCAGTTATAACTTAAAAGAATGTTCTTTAATATTATGGAAGGCAGCATTTACTGTTGGCATACTGCATCCTGTTGTAACATATTATTCAGAATTCTTTAAGGCTGAACTGTTTTGGAATTATCGTTTCAATGTGCGTTTTCCAGTCAAGGTTTTGGTAAATATAAAGGGTGTTAATGAATAACACCGAAATATTTTACCTGTATAAAGAGGGGGACATAGACAAGCAATTTTTATTAGATTTTTGCTTTATGATGTAAAATGTGTATGCTACAGGGCATTCAAGTCATCACAATTTGGTGCTCATAAGTAAATAATGAAGTGAAATAGGGTTAAAATTTTCATTAAATTGTCTTCATGCCTTCTTACTGATTGATAAAAACCTGATTCTAAAAGCATTCATCATAATTTAGTGTTTCCATAATCTGCAAAATTTACAGACTAATCACACGACTGGTCAACACTGCGTTTTGTTCGGTTATTCATAACTCCAGTGTTAAGTGTTCCTTTGTTTTGGATTTTTTTAAATGTTAGAAGTCAGTGGCGTCCATGCATTGGGAGACTGTGCTGTAACAGGAAAAATTGAATCCATAGAACAAAAACAATAAAAGTTGCTTGTCTATGTCCCCTCTATACACAGGTAAAATATTTCATTGTTATTCATTAACACACTGTATAATCCTACAATTTTTATATTGAGTTTCTCTTATGACTTGTGTTTGGTAATTAATGAATACCATCTGCAATTTGTCCTGAATTGAATTACGTGAGCCTTTTCAATACCATTTTATTAGCTTGAAACCATATAATTTGTGAAAAGCCTTTGTAGTTATTCTTGATAAATGAAGTACAGGTAACATTATTTCAAAAGGTTGTGTCTAAATGTGGGTGAACTGACTTAAAGAATCACTTGAAGGGGGTCAGTGCAACAGTGTCTAACCTGCTTTTTTTTTTTTTTTTAAAGTTTAAAGAAAAAGGAAGTTAAAGTTCTCCACTGTGGTTTTTAATACAATTTTAAAAATAGTTTTGATGGTAGTGTTGTATTCTATAGTACCGGTATATGCTTAACTACAATGTTATATAGTCTACTGTTCAGATGTGTCAGAGATATTTTTACGAGACCCTGCAATACTTTTCTTGGCTAGACCAATGTTGCACTGACATTTATTTCTACTTGATAGAGAAAAAAATAATTTCAATAAACGGATTGTTACATGTAATGGAACATTATCATAAGAGGAATGGACATGTATTAGTTGTATTTATAAGTTTTCATTACTCAGTTCTACAAAGTAAATGGAAAAGGCAAAACTCACTGCCATTCTTCAGTTCCTTCAACACTTAACTCATTTGCAAAATTCAGATTATCATGAAATTAATGATAAATGGGCCATGCACATTGGAGAATATTACTAGCCTCCAGTTTCTTTGGATCTACTTATTTCGGTTGAACTTATACAATAGAAATTTTGTTTCAGGGTACATATTATGGACATAACTATCTAAACCTAAAGTAATTGCTCAACCTTAATTCTTACTTTTTTGCTGATTTTACCGCTATTTGTCTTCTGGGCTTGAATAAAGAAAAAAATGATTCAATATCTACGTATGCTTCAAGCTCATGTTTACTGAAATAAAAAAAAATCTCAACAATTTTTCCAGCCTCATTCATGAAACTGTCCTCTGCATTATAAAAATGTGGGTTAGCCTGCTTTTCCAGGCATGTATTCAATTATAGGTAACTTACAATAGGTTTCAGCATTAGGAAAAATTAGATCCAGGAACAGTGGCATAAATGTGACGGGTGGGCATGATACATCTTCACTCAGTTTCATTTTTGACACATTCAGAGGTGAATTTTTATATTAGTAAAAGCATTGAAGTAAAACATAGCGAGTTGTAATTTTTAAATAAATGAGAAAATTTAGATGAAAAAACTTGCATTCCATGACATGAACACAAATCCTATTTCAAGATACAGCACCGACCTATTGATCTCATGCTTTTATGAAATTTTTGAAGTACAAAATATGATGAATGTAAGTAGCAGTGAAAAGGTTAACCAGCCGTTAATATGCCAGTGTTTTCTAGATCTGTTCTATTAATTACATTATATAAGTTTCAATTTTTTAAATATTTATTTCACATATTAAAGGTACAAAACAATTATTGGACATCGCCTGTTGGCATAGAACGAATAATGTCAGAATCTCCAGGATCAGTGATCGATAATGTACACACCCTGAAGTATTTTCCACATGCGGTCCCAAGCTCAATGTTGTTACCCGAGTAGTGATGCACACCAGTCTTAGCCAACATAGCGTAGTACTCTATCTCAGATTTCCTGCAAAAACAAGAAACAATAACCTGTAGGCCTACTGGAAAATACATGTGAAGTGGAAGTACTCCTAACAAAAAGATTTAATCACTCATTTAGGCCTGCTTTATTATTATTGCTATACTCTGAATGAGTTGAGAAGCTTCTTTCGTACTCTCAACTAAAACCAATGTTCCACAATACAATTTTTAGTCAAAATTTCTATAAACTATCAAATTCATTGAGAGATATCCTTAAGTGCTTGTAAATAAACATGTGCACAAGTAATTAGACTATGTCACCTTACTTTCCAAGAATTAAAGTAGCAGCCTGGGCAAAAAAAATTAATTACTAGCAGAAGTGTGTTAAGAGCTTAAGTTACAAGTGTAAAAGTGGGGATTTTGCTGCATATGCGGTGGACTTGTTATCCAGGCCACAACTTGTCTTCATTTACTCTGGCTCACTAACATCTAGCATCTCATTGGTTCGTGTATTAATTTTTCCATGCATGATTTGAAGCCAGCATTTCCCAAGCTACGAGTTTTCAATGCTGGAAAACTGTTGTTCATGAGGAGATAGGCCAACACCCAATATTCATATTAAAAAAAGTGTCAAAGCAATTGAATGCAAAGGCTTGCGAGAGTAGGTGTACCCGATATTTATTCACTTTTACTTATGAATCAAAGCCTGCAATTCGAGACCCTCAAGCCTGCTGTCATAGCTTACAGCGTATTCCTTTTCTCAGCGCTGTGAATGCGCTGGCTGCACTTTTAATCCAAAGCCCAGTAATGACATTATTGCTGCCACCGGTTTCCACAGTGCTTTGGCATCGGTTTGTGGAGATAGTGATTGGCTCACGTATAACCGCAGGGATTAGCAGACAATAGGCTCCACACAATCCTGTCCGGTGCCCATGCTGCTGTTATTTGCTGACAGACAAAAACTTTTTTTTTTAAATCTCCTTGTAAGTATAGCCTGATAAAGAGGCATGGGAACAAGAAAATTCCGGGGTAAACTTCTACTTCAGCATAACTAATTTCACTGCCTCCCTAATAATACAGCACTAGGAGATCGTGTTAGGTTACCAACAATTATGTTAGTTTAGGAGGCCGTGAAATTGGTTACGCTCAACTAGAAGATAACCAATTCCGGAATGTTTAGGGAAAAAATGTAACGAGTATAGGCATAAAACAATATTAGAAGCATTGCCCATCAGTACTCATTCTGTGCCGATTATAAGAACTAGTTTTCTTTAATTAGATGGTATTTTTAAAATTATTGATCAGCAATTATGTTATCCTAACTGATTTAATTTGATATGGTATTTATTGTTTAAGCAACCTTAGCCAATTATATTAAAAATTGCCAAAAATTGTTGTCAGTTGTGTTCGAGACTTGTATATTTACATGGAAAATTTCTTCCCGTAGTTTTAGGTTCGACGTGGTGGGTACGGTAAAGGGAGATATTTTTCAATTATTAGATCTACTAGATGAGATATTTACAATTGTAAATGCTATTTGTTGAAACTGAAAAACACCAATACTTTCTGAAAGAAAATATTAGAATCACCAAGTAATTTAGTCACCATGATGGCAGCATTAAATCCAGCAGTTTTGTTTCTATTCTGCTGCAGCGTGATATCATAGATTGCCACTGGCCTGCTGTAACAGTGCTGGGAAAAGGAATACGCTGTTAGCCTACATCGTTTCTACAAGTTAGGACAAACAAAAGCAATATAAAATTAGGTGTTTTAACTTTTTCCCCAATAAACACAAACAGCCAAATGGGAAAATATCCCCAAAATGGTACCATCTAACATACTAAGGGCCTGGTGTACCACCACCTCTCGATAACATCTTAACATGTCTTTTCCAGGTTATCTGGAAAATGTCTCATATAGGCTACTTTACTACTGGCAGAGATTTGCTATTGGGAAGAATACAGTAAAATTTTGGAACATGGCATAGATAAATTTGGCAGCTTACAGTTTCTGTAGGCCTATATTATTGTTATAACATGCATGTATTTTTTGATCTGACGTGTTCTATATCCTTGAGCTCTGCTCAACACAGGATCTACAGGACGAGATATCTACATCTACATCAACGGTGAGCCCCCGAAGTCTGTTTCTTCTAGTTTGAGTGGCTTCCACTAGGTGCGATAACTCTGAATGATTTAAATATGAGTCTAAAACTGCATCTTCTGCTGTCATGTTTTTCCAAGCCTACCCATCTGGCAGTTGGTGGTTTATCAGCTCCACCCTCCCGATAGACAAAATGGAAGATGTATTTCATATCAAAGTCTTGTGGAAGGTACCGTACCACATAATGATGTGTATCAAGGAAATAATCGATTAATGAACTAGTCAATGAGTAATAAACTAATGCACACTGTGCAAATCTGACAAATATGGTAACCAGAGGTGATAGTACACGCCCTAAATCAATCCAGCTTTACAGTTACTTACTGGGTCTTTTGATTCTGTAATTGAACAGAAGGAATCATAAACAATATAGTTTGAGACTACTCCATAGGTTTCCCTTTGTAAAATTTATACCATTACTTATTAACTTCCTTGGAATGAAGGGAAGCCTACTTCTCAGTCTCACCTTAGGGGTGGTGTGTTGTTAGCAATGATGACCAGTTTCGCTTTGCCTTGTCGCAATGTCTTCAGTGTCTGTTTCAGGCCCAGAACATACTTTCCAGATTTCATCACGAGAGCCAAACGAGAGTTTATGCTCTCCATAGCTTTTTTCTGTAAAAGTAGAAGACACACCATTAAGACATTAATTCCATGTTCCAAAGTAATTTTATTAAAATGGGACTTCAATGACAAAAAGCAAGCCCACGGTCAAAGTTATGGTATGCCAAAGTTTTAATTCATTGTTCATTGATTGATAATGCAAGAGAAACAAACAATAGTAGAATTTAAGCATTTAACAGTAACTTCATACTATCTTTACAGCATTGTGAAGCCACGTGCAGACCTAGTATTCCAACATACCTGTTTCTTTTGGGCGACCATTTTGTCCCTTCAAGTAGTGTATCCTGGAACAAAAGACAGTAAATCTGATTAATTTTCTTCAAATATATAAACTTCCTAACTTAGTTTATTCAACTAAATATCTTCCAAAACAGCAAACATTACACCATCAACTCACCTTAACGAGGAAACGGAAGTTAATAGAGGTTGTCCAGTGCTGACCGGAAAATTTATTAGTGTGTGTTCAGCTGTTTTCGCTAGCTAACCGCTGCAAAGCAATCAACTTGTCTTTAATTTTCTTTTAATTTCGTGGCAAGAATGATAGGCCGAAGAATTTCTGTTAAATTTACGTTAATAATCCTTTTAAAAATTGCATGCAACATTTCGTATATTGCTTGTATGTTAACATATCGTCTTTAAACATTTGTTTTTGTGTATTCAGAAAATGATTCCCTTTCTAAACACATTTCATGTAATGACGTACCCAAAAATAATTGCGCATGCGCATGTCCTGAAGTTCTCGGAGTTGGGTTCAGCCGCCATTGTTCCTCCATGAAGTGATTAGTGCTTCAAGTTTTATATATTTTAATAAGTTGGTTGTGTTTCATCACCAAAAAGACTATCAAGCACGTACACGTAATTTTTTGGTAGTTCAGTTGTAAAGACTTTACACCAAGAAAGAAGACTAGTGCATAAATTAGGTGATGTCTGCAGGCGTGTCAGACCAGGTAGGGAAAGAATTCGACTTGGGCGTAGTTGTAATAAGTGTATTTTTTTAAAAGAATTAATGGAGTGTTTTTTGACACCGCAGTGATTGATATAATCCTTAATCTCTTTTTCATGGCGTCATGTCGGTGACAATGCAGCGGATGAAAGGACAAGGGAATCAAGGTAAGGAGTAAAACTAGATTCTCATGCTGTCAAGTTAATATCTAATTTGAGGTAAATTTTAAATAAACAGGCAGAATTATTATGATTCATACGAATTATGCGAACACCAGAGTCTGTAATTACCCACACATAATGGTAAAATGTATATTATGATGGTTATTTCAAAGTGTATTGTGCTTTGTTTTGCTGAGTTCCCAGTCTTCCTTTTAGACATCTCTCAAAATCTTAACCTTTTGTTTTCTGTATTATCTGAGACCGCTTCTGTCAATCGGTACATAAACAATGATCTTTAGTAATATAACATAAATAATAAATTTACATGATTTTGAAATAAGTCATGCTAACATAAGTTGATTTCAGAACATAACATCACCCATTATTATTGTTGCTTTCAGTTTCAAATGGCCCCAAGGACCACGTAAATGAACATGAGGAATTTGATTCATGGAGAACCCAACACCATCAGGTAATAATTTCAATAGAGTAAGGCATTTTTAGAATAGAATTATACCTATTACAGAGAGAACAATTTGTCATGTTTTGTACTAACTATCAATTATAGTGTAGACCTAGAAGCTCTTCTTAATGCTGCTACACAGGTGTACAAAAGACTAAATACTTCCATTTCACAGTTATTAGCAGGAATTCTCATAGAATACTTCATGTTATCAGTATTTAGGCCTATAAGTTACTAAATTATAGGATCAGTGCACACACGTAGTGCATGCTTCTTACTTGCCAACCTATACCCAAGACGCGCTAAGAAGGAAACCTGAAGTAAACAAAAACCAGTATGTCTCTCTCACTCTTAGATCATGCGGGTAATGAGCTAGAATGAGACAGACATATTGGTTTTTGTTTACTTGAGGTTTCCTTCTTAGAACGGCCAGACTTTAGTCATAGTGAACTAATTAACAATATGCAGCATGTTAATTTTGGTTGGAATTTATAATCAATTTGGATAGTATTAAGTGGTAAAACTTGAAGAATTATTAGTATCGGTATGGCTCGATTAGGTCTATAACACTTTTTAGTACATTTTTAGTACCGTTATAACTATTTGGAGATTCCTTGACCTTCCGCACAGTTTTTTTCTTTCCTTTCTTTTTAGAGACAAGAAAAATAGCCTTATTTGAGGTTGTAATGCTCTTTAGAACCTGTATAAGTTAACTTAATTCATATAGAAACTTAGTTGGTTCGTAAATAGGCTGCCTGCAAAAAATTAGAAAAATTGTGAAGAAAGGAACACTTACGTAACCTAAAATGGCATTATGTATACTGGTTACTCATGAGATTCAGTTGCTTGACATGGCGTTAGGTGTGGTGGGGGAGCAGTGTGCAGAATCATTCTCGTTATGAAGCAGGGCAGGAAACTCAACTATGATGATTGTATTGTTGCTAGAACTACCGGCGAAAGATAGCTTTAGATCGCACAGCAGCAAAGGTGCACCTACTCTTGCTTGCCATAGTGCTTCCCCTGGCTTAGGAGCTATCCCGGCTATGAACTTTTGAATGGTATACCACCTGCAAGATGGCTTAATTAATGCAGCCAAAACAACCCTTGCACCAAAATGGCTCTTTTCAGAGCCAACGTAATATTTGACAGTTATAAAAAACAACCCTTTCACGAAAGCGGTTAGGCCTACTTCTCATGTATTAAAGCTCTCTAAATTTAAATAGATGAATTTTCCGTTCACCGATCACCAATTGCTCATGGTGTAGTGGTTAAGGCTGCTCATGGTTACGGTTCGTAGATGTAGATATCTCGTCCTGTAGATCCTGTGTTGAGCGGGGCTCAAGGATATAGAACACGTCAGATCAAAAAATACATGCATGTTATAGGCCTACAGAGACTGCAAGCTGCCAAATTTATCCAAGCGAGAAATATTCCTCCAAATTTTAGAAGGTGTGAGTTATTAAAAATTCCTTGACAGCTGTTTTGAAAGGTTTGCTCTTTCTTTGAATACATAATAATTTAATGTTGTTTGGAAGCTTGTTATATATCTGTACTGCAGAATAATAAGCACCCTTCTGAAAGAGTTTTAACGAGTTATTTGGTCTGTGTAGATCATTCATGTTTCTGGTAGTACGTCCATGTACACTAAAATTAGTTTGAAATTTATCAATATTATTCACCACATAACACATAACAGAGTATATATACTCCCCTGTAAGAGTGAGGACTTTTAATTTTTCAAATAGTGGTATACAAGATTCCCTTTTTTCCTTTCCACATATTATTCTTATTGCCCGCTTTTGTAATCTAAATTTTCTCCCTATGGGAAGAGTTGCCCCAGAATATGATCCCGTACCTCATTACCGAGTGAAAATATGCAAAATATACCATAAGTAATGCATCCTGTTTTAATATATCATTCAAAATTCTTAAAGCAAAGCACGCTGAACTCAGTTTTGGACTTATCATTTCTATGTGTGTCTTCCAGTCAAGATTTTGGTCTATTTGCAGTCCTAAAACTTCTACATTGCTAATTTCTTGTATGATTTGTGTTCCATAATTAATTTCAAGATTTGAGATACATCTGTTTTTTGTCCTAGATTGTATAAAATGGGTCTTATCAATATTAAGTGTCATTTTATTAGCTAAAAACCATGTGTTTAACTCGTGAAAAGCCTTTGTAGCTATTCTTGATAAATGTTCTTGTGACGTTTCTGTTACAAGTACACTAGTATCATCTGCGAAAAGCAATACCTTTGATTCATCACTTAAGTTATAGGGCAAGTCATTAATGAAAATTAAAAAGAGCAAAGGTCCTAATATTGATCCCTAGTATTGATACCGTTTGATTTAAATTTTATGGTTAGGAATAGGTCCCAAATAGTAGGTAGGGTGAGGAGAATGTGAGAGAAAGGGAGGAAGAGAATAAAGAAGAAATGAATTAGTGTGTTTTGTTATGTGACATATTCAAGCTAGCCATTTTGTTATATTGAGAACTGTTTCTCACCATGCGACATCACACTGTCAATGTCTAATCTTATGTTTCTTGTTGATTCTGCAAAGTCAATATGGCAGAAATATTGCTAGTTTTCCCCAGTTCATACTAGTGAACACATCTGTCTCGAGAATGAAATGTATTGAACTATATGTTTCTACCCGTTTTATAAAGAGAATCTTGCTTTAAAATGTGGGAGGAGATGTTACATGGGATTTTACTGTCACAAATTTTATGCTACCTGTTTTTAACCTAGTGCTTGTCCTTTCTGCATGTAAACCTGTTGGCAGCATTGTACTCGAGAACCAATGAGATGAACAATCATAGTCAGCCAATCAGTGTGTTGGGCCATGTATCAACATTGAGCAGACTGCATGGAGTTTGTCAAAGTAGACCAGTATACAGGGCTACTGTAAATGATTCATTTGTTTTCAGAACTCTATATTTTCCAAAATATTACTCGTACAAGTATGATTTATATATAAAATGAACCGTAAACTCACCAAGATTTTTCCACACTCCTTCTATGTGGACCCTTGGGTCACTTGCCATTTGTTCATGCAGTAGTAGAGCTTGTTCCACACATTTTTGTATAATCATCCTTTCATTGGTTTTCACTGCAGAATCGATCTGTTCTCTTAAGCTCTGCTAGTGTTCTCAACAATGAGGGTACAAGGTCCTTAATGTACTCAAAGGAAGAAGTACCTAGGTCTTGATCAGTTGGTCTGGGGGTCCAAAAGAATATAGCTACGTTATCCTCTCCAACCCACTCATTTCACCGATGCGGAAGTTCGTCATTTAGGTAGCCACACACCTACATTGATGTTCCAATGAGGGGTGCCACATTTTGTTGTAAGACAAAATCCCAGGATTCAGCAGCCAGTTGCGGAAACAACGACAATTGCAACATATGCAGGTAAGATGTAAGCCTACCACTCTCACAAAAACCCTTTTTCTTGCTTTGTCGCTATGTTGCAAAGACACTGAACTTCTGCTACCAACTGGTGCACACAATAGGCCTACAAAACTTGGTGAATTTACGGTTCTTTTCATGTAAGCTATCAGTCATATTTTTATGTGTAATACTTGGGCAAATATAACATTTTGAAAATGAATTAATCATTTACAGTAGCCCTGTATTTTTTTATTTTTTGTTTTAGGCTCAGGCTTTAGTTTTATTAATTTTTTCTATTAGAAGTTTGTTGCCCTTCAAATTGACATTTTCTCAAATTGTAAATAATGTGCCAGCAGTTTAGTTAGCTTGGTCATTCATAATAAGAGCATGCAGAGTATTCACGAGTTTGCCTATTCTACGTTGGCTGTCATAATTTTTTACCAATATTGGCCTGTTCTTTTCTATACATTGTGAAAGTAGTACAAGTATGCACATTACAGGGAGCAGTAGATAACATTAAAACGAATATTTGTGTTTTGTGATTACATCTAAAGTTAAAAGAAGCTAGGTAGGTTAATACTCTCCACAGAATGGTAGTAACACACAGCCTAGTCAATCTTTCGGTGGCAATGATCTAGGCTAACTTCACAAGTATGAAAACGAACTCACTGCATAATGAAGACATTTAACTTGGTGTTGCCATGTTTCATGGAATACGTAATCCATGTAAATTTGCCTGAAAAGTGCCAAGTTTACTGAAGATTCACAAAGGAAAAATGTATTCCTTATTCTTTCTTTTACTAATACAAAAAAGAGAACAGAGCAGATAATACTTTTCAAGTAAAGAACAGTTAAAATGTAGGGACAAAATACTTATTTTTTAAGAAAACTACCATACTCCGTTAGGACAACAATGGACGGTATTTTAATTTTTTGGTTAGGCTATTTCTACCAAAAGAACAAGTTATTAAAAATCTTCACAGTTATATTGTAGACGTTTATCTACAGCACCTCACGTTATGCCTGGTGGCACATACTATGTCTCGTTCTGTATTGGTCGATGCACAGACCCATCATGCACCCCTGCACGAGAGGTCTTAGAATTTGTACTTGTGTTCTCACAGATGATGCTGGAAATGTTCCCCATTTGCTGCCACACATGCTTCACATCTTCTGATTAAATTGTTATTAACTCGTACAAGTTCTCCTGTACTGATACTCTATTTCACGTCTTTTGATTAGTTTCAGTTCACCTGATGGGTGTGGATTACTTGCATTCAAAATTTTTCAATTACCCCACAAATATAAATCACACACTGTTAAGTCTGGTCTGTGTGGAAGCCACAATTTTTCCTGCCAAATAGATTCTGGCAATGTGGTAATTTACTCTGGATATTACGTGTACAGTAAAACACATTACACAATTAAATATCACAGAGTTACGGACCAGACTTCACAGTAGACAGATATACCCTGTACTGAGTCTCAGAGTCATATAATGACAATAACAATACACTCAGCTCTCCCAGCCGCTGAATAGTCACCCCAGGTATCGGTTAGTGAAGCATTAGACCCAGAATGTGCTGACTCCCATGGCACAAGGCACTCTAGATAACTGTCCCTGTACTTGCACCCTGTGTAGGCCTACTCAAATTTAGCGAGCAGTTGCTTATTTTGTTCTAGGGGAGGCTATTAGGATGGACTTCCGAATTGCTTCAGCAGACAATTTTGATAAAGTTTATATATACTGTAATAATTTTTTTTTTTGTATTGTGATGGGTCTTTTCACACAGAAACTTCATCCATGCGTCTATATTGGTAGGCCTATATATGTTTATACTGTCAACCCTCGATATAATACCTCCGTCTGTTCTCTAACATAAAACTAAAACGAAATTTCATTTTTTAAATAAAAATGGCATAATACAGTGCTGTATTAATTTAATTTAATTATTACAGAAAAATTAAATACAAGGCAAATAATCATTTTTCTATCTCACTCACATTGTTGCTTAAGCATCTTCGACTAACAGTTCCCCCCCACAATAATGAAAAAAGTAATGCAATAGACTGCTGACTAGACTTGGGAAATCTTTCACTGTATTCACAAATTTCTCGTTTTTCTAAAAGTGTAACAACATCTCTCTTCATTTTAACAATCTTACGAGTAACTGTAGTGCAATGTTTAACAGCTGAATGGACACTGGACTGAAAGAAGAGAAAGTTTTTAATGTCTCATTGTATGAAGGCTTTTTCTACCTGCTCCACCCCTCAGGCTGGCTGTCTGTCCGACTTATTAATATAGCTTCCTCATTTTACTGCACTACATTTACAGTTAGTGGAAGGGAACACTCGCTTCTTGAAAATACAGTACAGTATATTCCTTAAATAATCGTCTTAATATTCATGCCAGTTTTAAAATAATTCTGCAATTGAAAAAAAAAAAGTCACTGCAAACTCTACTGTATTTTGTAAAAATCTCATCTTATATTCACTGGCACTAAATGTATTGGCAGAGTAACGAAGTTCCTTTAGTATTTTATATGGGAGAAGATCAGTTCACTTGCATATATTGGCACAGTGCAAGGGTGGCACTGTAAAGAGGGGCATTATATCGAGGGTTGACTGTAATAATAATAATGGTATATTGCACAATCGGCTTTGATTGTCTAATCTTTGCAGAACTTTAGCAAGGATCCTCATCGGTCACTCTTCATCACATGATATCTGTTACAGTGTTGTCCACATAATTCACACTGACATTGTAGGTCTGCATCATGGTATTTCTTCACTAAATGAACTTTATAATAAAACCTGTGAATTGCAAAGCAGGTGACGTTAATGCCTTACATCGTAATTTGAGTTCATCCATTCATTATAGTCTAGATCAGTGGTTCCCAAACTGTGGGTCGCAAAAAGGGCGGGAAAAATTAAACTTGTTTTCAATAGGCCCTATAAGGAATATAAGGCATTTGAACACAATAAAACTATTGAAAGGCTTATGAAAAACATGTGCTGTATTTTATATAGCCTATGTTGTTTATCGTTATGTAGTAGTGGGTCGCGAAACAAATTTCTAGGTGAAGGTGGGTCCCAGGTCAAAAAAGTTTGGGAACCGCTGGTCTAGATCATGGGTGCGCAACTGGTGCACATTGTGTCACTGTGCGGCGGGGTAATGCCTCCTACTACAGTCGCCCTTGACGTCAGAATAAATCAGTTTTGATGTGACACTGAACATGAAGAGCAGGTTTTGTACGTCACAGCATGGGTGGGGTACTAAAATGTTTCCCCTCATTTGCTCAGCTATGGTCTAGATATTCTGGTCATGCATTCAAAATCAGAATACCCCAAAAAGACCTTGAGAAAGTATATGACAGTAGCTTCTGGTGTACGAATCTAACCTACTGCACTTTTGGTGCCCCGTGGAGGTATAGAGGAGCAGAAGAGTAAAGCCATCGGTTGCCTTTCATGGAATATTGAGGGACTGTCGAATGCAATGAATATGATGTCTAGAGACGTTCTTCAAAGGTATGATATAGTGATCTTAGTAGGAACATTTTTGATGAAAGAATGGTGTGCAAACAATTTTTATGCAGCGCATGTCCTAGCAGTACAGGGGGAAAAGGGTAGACTTGATAACATGCTTAGTAAGCCCAGGACTAGTACCAATCAGGAATGTGCATTGCACCGATAATGTACTGGCTGTGAGAACAAATGCATGAGTTCTCATGGGAGTGTATTTCCATCCAGAATACAAAGAAGAAGACATAGATGAGATAGGCACAAAGCTATGATAAATTCATAATCACAAGACATTGACTTTAGCTGGAGATCTAAATGTCTGGTGGACCAGACCAACAACAAAACGACCAGGATACTTAGTTACATCCAAGGGGAAAGAATATCCCTCATAAGCGACCCTAAGACATATATTTAGCAATTCAAGCAGCACAATAGATCCCATCTTCGCAAATATGAAAAAACCTACAATCCTAGGCGAAAGAGTTAGATATGATCTGATTTACAGGAAACATCTGCCAGTTGAGACCATTTTTCATGTAGGCTGAAAATCACTGAAGGAGACCAAAGCAAGACACCAACTGTCCAGGAAACTGAATCAGGACAAAGACAAACTGCAAGAGGAAATTGAGAAAAGAAAATCTATGGCTACAGAAGATCTGAATGAGACCCTAGACCAGCTAGAGTACGTAATCAAAGTAGCAGCAGAGCGACTTGCAACCAATAGCAAACGTACAAAGTCATGTTTTAATACACAATGCTGCATGGCCAGAAAGGAAGCTCTACAAGTGCTCCAGTCATTCAGAAAGTCCCAGACTCAGTTGGATTTACAGGATTACACAAAGAAAGAAAAAAGGAATACCAATACATACTACGGGCAACAAGGAAAGAATTCCTTCTGTCCGAAGAAAAGAAGTTAATAGAAGAAGCCAAAAGATGTCCATATAAAGCTTTGAAACCAAAGGAGCCACGATTCCATAGAGATATATTCCTGGAGGTCTGGGAAATACACTTTAAATAAATACTATAGGCAAAGGAAACAAGACCATCAGTAGATGGAAAACACAATGACACAGAGGTAGATCTTTTCAGGGTGAGGGAAGTAGAAATGGATATAAAGCAACTGAAGAACAAGAAGGCATGCAGTCCCGATCAAACATTTAATGAACATCTTAAGACCAGTATTTGTATACTGAAAAAAGAGTGAACGAATCTGCTAAACAAATGTCTAATATACATATATATATAAGGAGCCTGCATTTTTTGTGTTGTGCCATTATTCTGATATGTCGGCTGCGGTGGTCTAGAGGTAGCGTGCCCGCCTCTAGATCCGAAGGTCACGGGATCAAACCCAGCTACAATCGATGGGTTTTTCAGGACGTAAAAATCCTGGGCACGAAGTCCTCTGGGAGGGACATTAAGTTGGGGGGCCCTTACAAGAACTCCAAGCCTAAATTAGAGCCTCTGAACAAAATTTCTCGGCCCTTTCACATCCAAGTACGTAATACCTTAGTTTCCGGAGGGGGTTGAGAGGCGATGGGCTTACCACCTGTCCGATCTTTATATTTTTTTTACTGATTTTAATAATTTTGCATCTTTACAAATTTCATGAACATTGCGATGTCATCATGAAATTTGTAAATAAGCAAAATTATTAAAATCTGTCAAAAAAAACACAAAAAACTGTAGGAAACAATTTGAAAACATATTGATGAATTTTGGTACACTGGAAGAGGACAAGCTGATCAAGAAGTTATAAAAGTCCACCAGGTGTATTTCAGGATCTTCTGAGAAAGATTTGTCAGTTGAAAACTAAGCGTGTCCTACTAAAATAATAAGTGAAGCAACAAAGTGTGTATAATCAATTCATACAATAGATCTAGTTTATTATGGTTCCTTCACTGTGCAAATTCTATAATATCAATAAACAGCTGATGTTCAATTCACACTGTTGATGCAAGATTTTCAAGATATTTAAAACTGCAGAAGGGGTTTTTGGTTTAAAAACCTATTACAAAGGTGACTATAATTCAATAATTAGTAAGGAGACATTTCAACATGTTTAACCAACACGGAAGGCAATCTACAATTTATGATGTTTTGAGGCTGCTGGATTTGTAGCGAAGGCCCCAGTCTGGTAGGCCATCATTAAGTGATAAAACTAACCATTGGAAAAAGAGGGTCAATAGAAATGCCACCTAGATCCCCAGACCAATGCATTTTTTTTCTTTTGGAGCTATGTTCAAGATGAAATCCATGCTACAAGACCACAAATACCTCAGGACTTAAAAAAAGCTATTGAAAATATTTTTGAAGAAATAAATATAAATATATGGTGTGAACAAGTATGCCTAAGCATCCCATATTGGCTTCAGGAATGTATCGACCGAGATGGAAAACAATCTGAGAGACAAGAATAATAATCATGTAGCTTCAATAAAGGGTTAATTTCATTGTATTATATTTTCATTAAAATAGGTACAGTACTGGTTATGACTTTTAGCCCATCCTGTTTTTTTTTGTAAGGTTGGTTAGTTTAGTTGAAACCTTCAACCTCCCCTTTTTTGTACAAAAATCAGTAAAGTAACACGGTTAATGTATTTTCTTTATTGAATAAATAATTTATTTCTTAAATATTTTTATGTCTAGTAGGACCTAGCTCATCCCATGACTAGCTTATGATCTAACCCTAACCTGATGGGTAGGAGGCCCTTATCCTTAAGGGATCAGTGGGCTTGTTAATGTTATGTACATGTATGTTATGGGCTTATTATGTTTATTTATTTTTATTTTTTTTCTTAACTTTTGATTATGATAATATGCATTCTATTTGTATGTTATTTAGTTATCAACATTAGTTAAAACTCAGAAATAAAACAGTGAGGCCGGCTAACATGAAAGTTGGTGGGATGTGACTAATACTTAAGTACCCAAGTCTTCAGTAGGCTACTTTGGTAAACATGCATCATGACCGTAATTGTAACACACTATAACAGGGAAGTGCAACACAATGACTCATTGGTCTGAACAGATTCTTAAATACAGCACACTTTTGATTATCTGTATTAATAATGACCATGACATGCACGAATAATCAAAAAGGATGGCTAATCCGAATGTTGGTATTACTATACTAGCTTCAGGCAGTGTTTTCATGGCCTACAAATCTAATATGTCTTTAATAGACTCTAAATGCTATTCAGTTTGTCATTAACTACTACAGTGTGTCCCACGCAAGAGTTGGCCAATGACGCGGGTTCCTGCGGCGCGGCGGGCACAGCTCCAACTCCCGAGCGACCGGGTGAAATATCTACGCTAATGAAGCCGCGATCGGTGTTATGATTCAGGTTCTCACATTTACAGTTAAAATTACAATGAAAATAAACACGTACCTCATCACCAGAGATGTTGGAAATGCTCTCCTCTTGCATCCACACAACACTTGACATCATTTTAGGAAATTTTCTTTCACGCGCATAAGTTCAGCTTCCGAGACAGAGTTCATTTCTCTTGTGATAGGCTTATGTGATATTGTCTTTAAGTTCTTCTAACAGTATGTGAATATTATTTATGGAGAAACTTGAAAAATAAAGTGTATAGGTCAACTTCCCGTACCTTACAAAGGAAACGGGTGAAATATCTATGCTAATAAAGCCCGCTGTTGGTGTAATGGTTCAGGTTCTCACAAAGAAAAACATATGTGATTTATTACATCATCTTGCAAGGACGCAAGACGTCGGTATTTAGCAAAATTCCCAGGTGTACGTCCTCCAAGCAGAGAAGCCGTGCAAAAACTTGTAAGCAAACTTCGGGAAACGGGTTCGATTCTCGATAGTAAACGAGGGACCAAGCGGCGCGTACTTACTGAACAGAAATTAGATCAAACCCACAAACATTAGAAGAACTTAAAGACAATATCAGAAGAGAAATTAATTCTATCTCGGAAGCTGAACTTATGCGCGTGAAAGAAAATTTCTTAAAAAGGTTCCAATGTTGTGTGGATGCAAGAGGAGGACATTTCCAACATCTCTTATGATGAGGTACGTGGTTATTTTCATTGTAATTCCAACTGTAAATGTGAGAACCTGAATCATAACACGGATCGCGGCTTCATTAGCGTAGATATTTCACCCGATTGCTCGGGAGTTAGAGCTGTGCCCGCCGCGCCGCAGGAACCCGCGTCATTGGCCAACTCTTGTGTGGGACACACAAGTTTTCATTAACTGTGTAGTTTTCATTAACTACAATTTAACATTAATACAAAATATATCTGGGGTTATGCTCCTGTATTGACTTAGGCAAACACCTACTTTGCCATATGCACTAATTTTTAAATTGATGAGGAAAATTTCAGTGGGATAGCTTGGTTTCATGAATGACAAATATAACATGTGAATAAAAAATTTCACAATTTACATAAAGCACTACTTTATTAATCTTATATCTCTGCTATTATACAGTTTTTGGAGTATGCATTTATAGCCTATGTCAGTAACAGTGAAAAAGCATAACAAACTCACTTTATAAACTAATATTGGTTTCAACAACTTGCTTTTATCTTGATGAGGATAAAACTTGAGAATTACTGCTATCGAACATTCTTTTACATGTTACTAAAGATAAATTTATTATTTTAGTCCTAAATACAATTCAATAATGGTTCCCATATTTGCAGGCTGCTAACTTTGGGCAAAGCAGACTGGAGACAATTATATGAGTTGAAATTAAAAAATATTATATATATATATATATTAGGGATGGGTCGATACCAGATTTTCTCGATACTCGATACCGTTACATGATTGTTTCCTCGATACTCGATACTTCAATACCCGATACCTTCAACATTTCCAGTTTCAATAAATAGGTACATTAAAAATTAAAATTTGAGAGAACAGTGTAATACCAATTAAATTAATTAAGTCTGCATATTTAATGAGACAAAATTTAATATAATCAGTAGCCTATAATTATTTTTAAACTCTACATTAAAACTAAAATTAGTTTTTTAAACAGTCCACTTACAAGTTTTTGTTAAAAAATACTAGCATTCTCACTTAATTGCAGGATTGCAGAATTACAAAAGTATCGAGCGAGTTGTCTGAAGTATCGTTCGATGCCGATACCATGCAAGTATCGAAAGTATCGAAGACCCATCCCTAATATATATGTATTTAGATTAAAACAGTAGTAAAGTGAATGTGCATAAACAATAATTACAATCGCAAAAACAAAGAAAATATGGGTGAGCTTATGTCATCAAAAGTTAAAAGCAGTTTTTTAGATGGCAAAGAATAAAATTATGGGTTATTATGTAGCCCTGAGTGAAGGTGAAGCAGAAATACCAATCCTCGCAGATCTGTGATGTCAGTGGCCTTCATTTTGTCTTGACTTATTCCGAATCTTGTCAACATTGACATGAGATATTTCAACCTCTTGAAGTGCTTACTTAGATTTGAAATATTGGATTGTCAGGTTGTAAATGGTTTTCTATTCCACATGCAATTCTTCAGTTTGCCCTTTGTGTTTCTAAAATGGACAGTTTGATCCATGATATATCCCTTGTTGCTGTTAGAGGGATAGCAATCATATCATTTTTCTAATGCTGCCCTTGGATGTGGGAGACTGGACTTCCTCATAAGCCTCAAAGTTTGTTGACTAGAGGTTTTGTGGGATCATTGATAGAATATGGTGATGACGTTTATCATGGAGTCATTTTCATAGGGACAGAACATACACAAGTGTTTGGTCTCTCTGCAACATTGTGGGCAGAAATGGTTGCTCTGGATCCTGCCTGGAACAGGATGGATGGCACATACCTTAGCCATTATTTTAAGTGCTTTCCGCCATTTGCTGGAAATCAGGCCTTTGGGAATACACCCCCATAAAAATAGCTGCAGGATGTTTTTTGGTGCAGCTTAACTCAGAGACCTTTCTGAGGAAGTTCAGACAAATCCTTTTCCCCGCAAAGTTTTTCTTACACAGAGTAGAATTCCTCAACTTCAACTATGCTTTATGTAATAAGTAGGGTTCGGATGTTTATGACATGTCATATTTTTATCCTGACTCCATTCTCACTGCAAGCGCAAATTAAACATGGATTGCATATTTGTTATCCTAATCAGACCGTTTTATTTTGCATACAAAGTCATATTTTTTGTAATTTTCAAGGTCTTGGTCGTATTTGTAATTTAACATATTTCAGGTATAATTTCGGTAAAAGAGCACAATTATGCAGTATGTGCACTAAATTATCTACTTAAATTTTTTCTGAAAAAGTCAGAAATATTTTAGTTTTACTGTAACTGAAATGTGAAGGGACAATAACAAGTAATAGCACAATTACCTCTTTCTCCTTGTTGTTAACAACTTCCAATAGACATGTTTTTAAAGTATTTTCAGTTCACATTTGCAGTGGTAACTGGAAACGTTAACAGATTAGAAGTTCTTTACAAGTAAAACTGTAAATCACCTGAAAATTAAAAAAAAAAGATTATCTCAATGAATTAATGTGATGTATTAATTTAGTGACATTGAACGTTTTAAATTGGAACTTTATTTTTAGAAAATACATTCTTTAATGAGGTCATATTTTCCACTTCTTTAGGTCATAAACATCCCACCCCTAGTGATAAGTATTATCCACACTTTTTTTATGCTAGCTAAGGAAACAACAGCTTTTCCTTTGCAATTTTTCAGTAAAGTTGGTAATTTTCTTGCAAATAAAATACGAAGGATTATGTGGATCATAAAATCTGTGACGTGCTGCAATGTCGAAGTTAGATGCCTTTTATTTTTATATGCATGACAGAGATCATGCTGATACAAGCTAATAAGCAGTGTGCTGTAGCAATTCTTCAAAACTTTAAAAGCTAATTATTATATATAAAAAATGTAATCACAAAACTCAAAACAGATTTTATGTTTATTGCATTGTGAACTACTACCCCTTGGACTGTTATATCTCTTCCACCTTGTACCTACACCCTATTTAGTGTATTTTCTAGTTTTTTAAACTTTGTAACACTTATCTAAAGGAAAGATTCTCATTATTCTTTCACTGTTTTATTATAAAGGCACCAGTATATTAAGAACTAATAAACAAAGCTGCATGACATTTTTACCACTTTGATGCACAAACCTTAGTTGCATATATTAAAAAACTAACTAAACTAAACGCCGTGGCACTACATCCCTGAAGGGACAAGGCCTCCCACCCGACCGCTGCGTCATGTACCATAGGCAAATGGCAGGATTGGGGGCATGTGGTCAGTATGCTGACACACACACGGTCGTTAATGGTGGTTTCCATGATCGGAGCCGCTACTTCTCTATCAAGTAGCTCTTCAATTTGAATCACGAGGCTGAGTGCACCCTGTTCCAGACCTCCCTACCTCAGAAAAATCTGAGGATATACCGGGGATCGAACCCAGCTTGACGGATCTGTAGTCAGCGACGCAAATCACAAGACCATGCTGGCGGTGAGTTGCATATATTAAAACAACATAATAGTGTAGAGCAGCAAAGGGCTTCTCACATGCACTTGCGGAGCTGCGAGGTTGCACTGCGGACTGCGACTGCATAGTAAAAACGTTGCAGCAGCTGATTGTGAATCTAATGCTACCAAAATAATAAACATACACATTATTTATTCACATCTTACTCAGTTTATTTCAAATGTACCATCCTGTGTTATAGACAATGCAGTTAAACAAGTTTCACTTACGGATACTTAAAATATCTTCATAAAACTATTGTGTATAGTTATAACGTGAATTGACACAAACAATGACAAATATTCTTTAATAGTAGGCCTAGTAACAATTCCATTCAAATTATTAAACTAAACATTATGTGGAATTTAACATATTGTAGTGGTAAACAAATATCATGAAGAGACAACAGACATATTGTCTTCTCAAGAAATCACATATCAATAAATAATACAACGAACATATTTTGTCTACTTTTAGGTCTACTACAAATATCTGACTGAATCTTTTGGATATATTTTTGGAGTAATAATTACAAATAACTTTAAAGTTGTTTTTTTTTAATTTTTGACAGCTTTTATTTTTTATGGTATTTTCTATGTTGGCAGTCATTGACTGTCTACTACAAATACTAATTGCAAACTTTAAATTGAGACCTGACTTAGTCTACTTGAGAATGCACACACTAATAGAACTGAACATTGACATTAGTTGAGCTGAAAGTTGAGTCACTCTTAGGAAACATGACAATAGAACTTCATTAAACAATACTATCAGTGCAGTGATTCACCTATCTTTCCCTCACCCATAGAAAACCGATTTACTCTGCCTGCTCTGTACATTCACAGTGCACAGCAAGTGTGCCCTTCCACAACATTGGCGCGATGCCTGTCACTGCCGTAGAGTACATTGAAACATTAGTAGAATGAGCCAAGTTTAAAAACAGTCAATAGACTTACCAATAAGGAAATAGAGAGCACCACAATGCAGACTACAAAAACTACCACCCAAGCCACACAAGCATTATTAGTCAACTGGTAGCTGAAGATGGGAGGAAAAGTTGTCATTGAAACTAGTTGAGAATAAAATAATTGTTTTAACTAAAACTGGAATCTTTTAAAGACTGTTCATTGAAAAAATGATGAAAAATTTGTTTTATGAAAAAATTATCTTCTTCTAGAAGATTGTTTCAAAACCACAAAATACACTATTAAGATATGCATCTATATGTGTATAAAGTTCCATTGTGATATATCTGTTGGTCTGTGTATAATATGTAACTAAACATTACAAAGATAGGGGGTCCCACCTGTACCTAACCGAAAGTGGCGAATATCAGTATAGTATTCACAAAAACAGCAATACCGGTAATAATATTAATGCTAATAACAGCAGTTTCTATCTCTTATTTCCATAACTTTGTTGATAAGTAAGATAAAGGTAGTGTAGGTCTAAGTATAATATAATCAAGTGATGCAATGTTTGTTTAATAGTTCACATAAGATTTTTTACGTTTTCCTTACTATAGAGAAAGAAGGGAAAATCCATCACACATAATTTATATTGGTAGTTAATCATGTTTGGAAGGATCATTTTGCATGTAAAGTGTTCTTACACAGTTGATGTAATCAGTGTCTCCATTGCTTTCACAGGGTTACAACACCCCCATCTCCACATCAATGGCTTCAGATCCCTACAGTATGTCCAACTACTATGGAACATCGTTCCCCTATCAAGCATTCGGAGTAGGAGATGGCACTTGGTCAAATGGAGGAGATCCTATGACGTTCCTGGGAGGCTATGGGGGCCAGATGGGACATGATTCTTACGGCATGGATGGGATGTTTGGGGGAGGGGGCGGTGGTTTTGGGACAGCATTTGGACAGCCCGCAGCCGCTGCTGCAGCTGCAGCAGCAGGCTTCAACTACTTCCATGGGAATGGTGACTACTCAACGTGGGGAAGTTCTGCAGCAATGTCTAGGAAACCACATTATGATGATTACTATCGTGGTGGGGATGGGATTTACGGCGCTGCAACTGCAGCTGGAGTGGGCAGCTCAACAGGTGGCGGTGTGGACGGTCTGAAAGCAGTGGAACAGGGAATGCAAGGGTTGGGACTGTCTGATGTGGCTGGGGGAAACGGGGGAGTGACACCAGGGGTTATAAAAGTAGTGGATGGCAAGGACTTGTCTAAACAGCAAGGCCAGGGTCAACAGGACGGCAGCAAGTCTGGTGGTGTGGACTCAGGTGTAGGAATGGGTGGAGGAATGGTGGCTGTACCCACAAATGTGGCTACTGCTCCAGCACCTCCCAAAAAAATGACGTGGGCCTCTATTGCAAGTCAACCAGCAAAACCACAACCCCAAGTGACTTCAGGTGGAATGAAGAAGAAAGGTCCGGGCATGCCCCCTCCACCTATGGTGCCTGGAAAACATAATATGGACATAGGAACTTGGGAAGGAAAGAACGGTGGTGCCAATTCTATCAGTGGACCAAAGCAACCTGTAGGGCCCCCACCGGCAGCAAGGCCAGCTTGGGGCGGGCCAGTGAGAGGGGGAGGTCCGAGAGGTGCAGGAGGCCCTCCGGGTAATGCTGCTGCTGGATATCCTCCAGCAGGAGCTCCTCCACATCACCCTGCTCACCATCCGGGTCAGGTAACTATTCTAGCAGGACCTCATCATCCACATCACCCACATCACCCACAAGGTACCGGAGCTGGCGCACCACCGCCACATCATCATTTGCAACAACAGCCACCAGGACCCCACCCTGGGAGTGTGATGGTGCCTGCTCCGTTGCCTTCACATCCTGTGCTTGATGAATTGCGTGTCAAGAACAACTATAATCCACCAGACTTTGATCTGTCAGCCAAAGGAGCCCGCTTCTTTGTGATTAAGTCGTATTCGGAGGACGACATTCACCGTTCTATTAAGTATGAGATATGGTGCTCTACAGAGCATGGTAACAAGCGTCTGGATCAGGCGTTCAGGGAACGTGAAACAAAAGGAGGTGGTGGACCTGTTTTCCTCTTCTTCTCTGTAAATGGATCTGGACATTTCTGCGGCATGGCTCAGATGGTGTCTCCTGTAGATTATCATGCCTCCAGCTCGGTTTGGTCACAGGACAAGTGGAAAGGTCAGTTTCGCGTGCGCTGGATATATGTCAAGGACGTCCCAAATAACCAACTGCGTCACATCAGGCTTGAGAACAACGAGAATAAACCTGTAACTAATTCGCGTGACACCCAGGAAGTGCCGTTTGAAAAAGGAAAGCAAGTTTTACGCATACTGCATGGATATCGTCATTCAACTTCAATATTTGATGACTTTGTTCACTATGAAAAGCGCCAAGAGGAAGAGGACAGTCGTAAGGTGGTGCCAGATGTTGGAGGTGGGCGAGGAGGTGGTCCGCCACCACAAGGCCAACAGTCGAGTGGTGGTCCAGGTTCAGGAGGTGGAGATAGAGGAGGAAGCCATCATGGAGCTGGCATGCCATCTCAACAGAAGGTAAGCAGATTAAAAAATTTAATCAGTATAGCTTAATGGAATAATGAAATGTGTGTGAAATGCTTGTGTACTGCTGAAAAGCAGCAAAAAAATTTCAGGCAGTATTAATTTACAAAATCACATGGATAAGGAGGCAATTGTAATTCATGAATCTACCTCTATGAAAGTGGTCATACTATCACAGCATAAGTTTTTTATTTGCATATTAATTAACCTATTATTATTGTAGAAGTCCTGTTAAAAAATAGCTTCCTTCATACTGTTTCATTATTATGACTACAGGGCAGATTGATAGGCACTAAAAATGAGAAATATGCAGAGATAAAGGTGCTTAAAAAGTTACAGAATAGGATTTTATTTGAAAATGATCTATATTAAAGGCAATGAAAAGGTATCCAACCAACAGGTGAAAAGAAAGTCTTGCCGCTCTACATATTAGTTATTGTGAAGAGTAAAAACAAATCTTGTATGCTGAAATTGTAATGTTTGAAAACTGCTCCAGTTTCTCATAAGTTAATCCTGTTCTCCTGTCGCTTAAAACATTTCTGTCTGGAACATGGTCTTTCCACATCACAGGAACAAACAGGCAGATGTTTAATAATGGATAATACCATACCGGTAATCTCAAAATGAAGGTTCGCACTTTGCATTTAATACTGAACTTGCTCACCGTAAGGCACTTATAGTCTTCTATTTTAAGATTAGACCCTCATCAAAATAGACAATAAGACACTGTAAAAACTCGTATAATGTTTTTGAAAATAAGTTGGGACTTAATTACTGCATATAGTTAAGTACAGCTTAGCCATGTCAACATCATTATCTTTTTATTTTGTTTGGATGTGACTAAACCCCTTATATAGGATTACATATGATTTATGCTCAAAAACAGACAGCCTATAGGCCTATATTACTTCCCCTGCCTGTACAATGGTGCTATAGATACAGGAAACATCGTGTTCGATCCCAAAATTCGAAGTTGAGTTCTTAAAATAATAGAAGTTTGAGGTAGCTCGAAAATGAAAAATTGTATGAAATCAAAATTCATTGGGTTAAGTACCTTATGGGGATGTGACCTGAAGATTGGCGACGACTTTCTTTTACTTTGAATGGCACTTTACATGAAGAACATTAGATTGTATTTTGCTGTTTTCTTGATAACTGATGTATCGATTTTGTTTACATTTTTTACATAGGCCTAGTAAGAGTTAAAACTAATATTTGAAACATTTCTTTGTACAATTCTCTGCGGGGTAGCTATAAGCCACCCACTGTTTGTACAAAATTAGTAATTACATATCAAATATGATTATCATTATATTATTTCATTTTATTCTTAAGGCTATTAGGCTATTGTTTTCTTGAAAACATTTACCACAATTATATATCGAGTTTCAAAAACAGAGCGGTATTACTGACTGACAGCATTTTGCATAAAAAGTGAATCATCACTAAATGCACATTGTGCACTTTTCTATTTAATAATATTGTATAAGTGCATAAAATCTGTAATCTAATGATGCACAGGTGGTATGAAGTAGCACAATATCATACACGCAAAGAAATATCCAATTAAACAGATTCCAATTTCACGCTTGATTTAACCATTTAACTGCTTCAGTCGTAATATCCATCAGCGCATGTCACTCCTGACCATGCTATTGTCGGATATGTCCTACACTTGGCATGCCCACAGATGAAAGATATTTTCAGTGAACCTATAAATTGATAAAGAGATATATCTAATACTAAGTCTACCTCATTTGCTCAAGAAAATTTTTACATTGCTACATTGCCTAGAATACGTAAAATGCCATAGCTTTTATGTATGTAAAATGATTGTGTTTTTTATAATTATGTATGATTTTTAATGCAGAATGATTCATATTTAAGGGAAGCAATTATTTTTTAAACAGGAGCATTTAGACCATGGGAGGGAAGGAGAATGTGGAGCAGATCTAGCAGATGAGGAATGAGTTTGCCAGGCACAGCAAGGGTAGAACACGTCAGTTTCATATTGCATCTGACGAAATTATCCTTTTTGTGAACATTTCCTCTGATAGAAGATTTTTTTACACAATGTGAGTTTTTTGGAAAACATGACATGATGTTCTTGATATCATACAACTCAAAATGAATGCTAACCAAAAACCATTCTCAACGGATTTGAGCAGTGGATACAGTATAATAGCAAAACATCTGGAAAATAACTAAATCTAGAAATCATTGTCCTTTGATCTCAAGAGTATCAAAAGTCAGATTTCATACTTGTAAGATTTTTTATTATATTATTATTATTATTATTATCATCATCATCATTATTCTATCACTGTTTGAGAAATTTGTTCAGAAAATAATTAGTGCTGGTTGATTAACTCCTGAATGTCAGCAGTCATTATTGGACAAACTTAGTCTTGGAAACATGGAGATACGGCATACAGAACAATCTCACTTTACAAGCAGTCATGTGCAATATTGCAAACCAAACAAACTTTGATACAAAATATGGATAGTGACTTACTTGTGATGCATTTATTACCAGATACAGTTGATTCCCGATTATTCTTATTTAGATTATTTGGTTTGCAGGTTATTCATTGTTGTTATTATTACTGTTATTATTATTATTTCCGTCCCCTTTCTTTTTTGTGAATTATGCTTGAACATTGATTCTTCTTGTAAATATCTCTACTATCTCTGTTACATAAAGTGCTTCATATGTTACTGTCATTGCTGCCAATAACTGTACACTCATAGACGTTATAACGTTAGGTTCCCCCTCTTACTCTCCATAATTTATTATTTCAGTTTTTTAATGCTTTTTTGCACATTTCTAGAGGGGAATAAGTTTAGATCTCCCTTGCTGTTTATAATCATTACAATTTTTCCAACTTTCTTGCATATTTCTATGTTTCCTATCCTGCTCCTCCATCAAATGCTTTTTTTCCCTTCACCCCCAGCATTGATTCTTGTGGTTACATCATAGCACATCATAATATGTGCCATTTTAGTTATATTTGTGTATATTCATGATTTTACTTATATTTAACATCTTTCTAGGAACTGAGTTTACATATGATTTTTATAGATTGTAAAGAACATTATATCAATTTTGACTGTTTTTCATTATTTCTAAAACAGTAAAATCAGGTAAACTGAAAAAACAAAGTGCCAGTATGCTTTTATTAATCAGTGATAAACGCAATTATGATAGGCCCATGCAAAAAAAGTTATTTTTGTAATAGATCTCCGAGTTAAACTCCAAAAACAAAATGCGCTGGCAATAATAATAATAATAATGATGCAATAGCCCTACGATTCGCTGATATGTCTGTCTCAAAGTTTAAAGCAGCCTTAAAGGTTATGAATGAATAAAAAGTCAATATGAACTCTATCCGTCAGGAATTACATTAGGTATATTGCTGCACAGGAACGAATATGAAAAATACATTAAAATATAGCCTAATGTAAATATCGATAGTCTACATATCCATAGAATGCACAATATAATATCAATATTCAACGGCTAGTTGTTATAAATCTTTTATTTACATTATTTAAATTATTATTTAGCCCACACTGACATTGTTAAGAAACAAATCAGTCAAGGCTGCTAACAATATCAATAGGCCTATACAATTGGCAGTTTGTTACGATATTTTAGTATATTGTGGGCCTTGGAAGAATATTCATTACAAAATTAATATTGATATACTCATTATTTCGGTACCGGTCAACCAATTTGGCCCAAATTCAATAGGCATGTACCCAAGAACATAAATTCGTATACCAAGTTTCATAAAAATCTGATAAAGTGTATTTGAGTTATCTGCGCCTTTGTGATATATTACCATAAAAAGGCACTAAATTGGGCATTATTCCGGTACTGGCCAACCGATTTGGTCCAATATCAAAAGACTTCTTCCCATGGACATTATAAATTTGTATACCAAGTTCCATGAAAATCCGATAAAGCATATTTGAGTTATTGCACCTTTAAAATAGACACTAAATTGGGTTTTACCGGTCAACTGATTTGGTCCAATATCAATAGGGTTCTTCCCATGAACATTATAAATGTTTATACCAAGTTTCATTAAAATCCGATTAAGCGTATTTCAGTTATCGTGCGTATAGACACACGGACAGACATTTTCCCATCCCCATACACAATCTCATAAAGTACCATACTGGCACATAATAATACCACACCCATCATCAGCTATGATAATCCCCCAAACAAACATTACAGAACATTTCTCAAACTAAAATCTAATGTGTGTTTTTTTAACCGCATTCTTCCAATAACTTTATCATTCAACAATTGGATTGTTCATGCTTTTTTCATTAATTTTTATTTTTTCAATAATTCATGCAACCTCCATTAACAGGAATGATTGGGAATTCACTGTACTTCATTTGATGAAATTTTCTAGAAAATTTTTAAATACCTCAAAGAGCAAAATGAAGTTGATACTTTACAAAGAAATTATATATGACTGTATGAAGATGCTTTTTTAATAATCTGTGTGTTTGATTAGGTGGAACATAACTTGGCTCTGGGTTTGATTCCCAATTTGGGACAAATTTAGGTGTAAGTTTGTCTTAGTAAATAACAGTTGTGGTAAAACAGGGTCCTGAGAACGATCACTATATTGTTAGTAGGAAAAAAATAAGTTCAGTAGTTTCGGAATTAGTAATGAAGTTTCGTTTCTCCATATATATAGCCACTTGTTGTGGTCACTTTGGGATGCAGCTAATTTGATAATATCGACCATTTTATTTATTTGTTTTACACCATTAAGCATGTATATATGCAGTAGGAATAGTCAGTACGTAAGGAAAAAAAAGAAGAAATAATTACATAAAGTCAGCCACTAGATATTCTTTAACAGTATAACAGATTTTTTTCAAAAGTAAATTCTTAACTCTAAGCTTGAAAATTCTAAAATACCTGATATTTCTAATTTCTAGGGGCAATTTGTTGTAAAACTTAATACCTAAAACATTATGACTGTTAAGGGATTTTTGTAGTCTACACTGTGGAGCAACCAAATTATATCTGCCTCTAGTGTTATGGTCATGTACCTCATTTAAACTCTGTTCAAGTTTTTTTTTTCTTTCTTTTTCTTTTTTTTCTTTTTTTTTCTTTTTTTTTCTTTCTTTCTTTCTTTCTTTCTTTCTTCACTAGTCATCACTGTATGTGAACACTGTTATCTTCATAAATCAAAAGCTGCAGCTTAACTGAGGGGTGAAACATGCCTTATTGCTTAAAAGAGAAACCTAGGTAGGGCTACCCGCTTGAACTGGTCACCCTGTGAGCTGGGAACAGAATTGCTACCTCCAATACAACACAATACAGTTGAGTTAGAAACGAAACCCTTAAAAACAAAATTTTGAATGACATACAGTACTTGGAAATAAAGCTGCAAAAAGGAAAATGTGATAACATAAATCGAATCTTTGATCACAATAAACAGCATTTTTTTCAATGTATCAGTATTAATCCGTATGGGACTTCATAAAAGTGATAACATTACCCAATTGATAACATCCACGATTACATTGAGTGGCGTTCACTGTATATTGTTTCTTGTTTTGCATACTTGACTGTTACTGCCGCGAAGTAAATTTGCCTATAGGACATCTTTAAACTTTTAAACTGGAATTTATTCAAATTGAATCAGATCTGCTCCTCCATTTCCTCCTGCACGTATACATGTATGTGTGTATATACATATTATATATATGTGTGTATATATATAATGTATGTGTGTGTATGTATGTATGTATGTGTGTGTGTGCGTGTGTATATATATATAAGGATTTATATCGAATTGAACTCTGCATGTACTACTCCCAGCATGTCATCAGCAAAAAAAAAAAATCATCTGAATTGCCTAACAAAACCAGTATTCAAACCAATTCAAACTAGAATTCTCGTGAAGTTAGATTTAGGTGATAATTGAACATTTTCAGAGCTTCCCTTGTATGTATGAAGAAATGAAACTTAATGCATATGTGCAGCAGCTTTTTGAAGTATCGGTGTCACCATATTGACGTGCCTTATTATATCATTGTTGAACTTTTCTATAATATATTGATAATTTTTCAGTGCAGTATTGTAAAAGAAGGCAAATTTGCGTACGAATTTTAAGGTTTTCCTTCATTAACTCAACAGTAGTGAACCTTACAAGTTTGAAACGCAGGGTGTCCACATTCTGGAAAGTCAATGTAATTGAAATTGGTCAGGGAAATTCTGGGAATTTTGTAAAGTAAAGGAAGAGGCCAGGGAAGTTTGTAAAAAAATATGGAATAGTCAAGGAAAACACCGTATTTTACGGACCATAAGACACACTTTTTTACCTTGAAAATAGAGCCTTAAAAGTTGGTTGTGTCTAATGGTCCGAAGTACACAAAAAAAATGAAATTATGGTAAATATTGCTGGAATACCATAGTTATACACAAGTTGTTGTAAACGATAAAACAGTTACAAATTTTGATACAGACTGTACATCACTGCACTTGTCACAATCGTAAAATGAGGGTAGCTGGAAGCCAGGTGTACAATGCGAAAAGAAAGGAATGTTGGGCTCTTTTATACAAAAGGAGTATCTTCGCCGGGTGGTTTAAATGAATACAATGACCTCTAAACAGTCATGTCCCAAAAGTATTTTCAGTCTTTCATGAGAAATCAGTTCAGTTGTTAAAATTTACCCGATGCCACCTGTACAGAAGAGATTTTCGTACAATGCAGGTTTTAAGTTAGAAGTGTTTTGCACCGATTCCGTTGTACAAGGTTATAATTTGCTTATGTAATGACTAATGAAGTACATTATTCCCTTCAAAATATTTCGTTTAGAATCACATTAAATTTATTTTCCTTTAAATTTCCATCCTAAAATTAAGGTGCGTCTTATGGTCCATAAAATACGGTAACTAGCGCAGTGAGCAAAATGTGAGGAGTGTATGTTTTTCTCTAGTCTGCTATAACCCAGACTGTGTAAGCAATTTTCTTTTCAGTACATGAGCTAATCATTTCTTAATTTTGTTATGGGGACGGAGAAGGATTTTTTGTTTTTGTTTACAAAGAACCTCGAAAACATTGATTCTTGTGGTCAGGGAGATAGGCCTATATGTTTCTGGTCATGGAAAGTCAGAGAAATTTATTTTGAAATTTCTGTGGACACCCTGAAAGGAAAACATTATTTAAGTTAGTGTGTACATTTTTAGACTGAGCTGGAACTTTTGGAAATAAACAAAATTTTCTTATGTTACCTTTCTCTGCTGCATCTGTCTGGTGTCAACCTTTGTAGTTCATCTTTCACTTCACTGAGATCATGTTTATTAATAGCCATCTCTTTACTTCCTCTGCCTATACCATAGGTACTATATAGAGGAAGTAGGCCCTACTGTGTTCGACCACCCAATTTGAAGTGAGTTTTTAACATAATACATGTATTGAAGTCCCCTCAATCAAAAAATGCTATTTTCAGAAACATTTGTGTGTCTGTGGACAGCCTAGCTCCAGAATGGAAAATGGTATGAAAACAAAATTTTGTGTTTGTCTTAGGTACTTTGAGGGGATGTGACATGAAGTTTGGCAATGACTTTCTCTTATGTTTAAGGGGGCTTTACATCAAGAAAATTTCATTTATTGCAATTTTCTCGGAAACAGCTCTTGCAATTGTACTTATTTTGTACAGGTAGGGAAAAAATAGCAGACCGACTAAAATATTTAAGTTACCGATATGAGCCTCTGTGCATGCCTAGCGGCATTCACAGGATAGCAGGGAATGTTTTGAAATTTGTTCTAGTGTCGACTGGTGACTTAGTCCATTTCGAAACCCATTAGAAAATAAGGTAGTAAAATTCATTTTCTGAGAATAATCCGTTAATTAAGTAGTTAAATATTGCGGCAATTAAAAAGTACTGGGAAAACAATGTGCATTAAGGAACCAAAAAATTTTCTTCCATGGCAGGATTCGAACCGAGGACGTGTTACTTGCCAGTCGATCGCGCTGTCATTCTGATACCAAGAGCTAGAACTTTGATTACTATTATTAAAAAAATAAAAACAAATAAATAATAATATTATAATAATAATATGGTAATAAATTCTCAGAAGGGTTATAAGCCACCCACTGACTGGTGAACAATAAAGCTTTGGATCAGGTTTGAAACAACTTATTATGTGCTCTTTCATAACATCTTATTCTATATCAGAATGTGAAGTGAGAAAGATGTATTGTCGGCCATGCTTTGAGTAAAGAAAGTTACATGAATGCATTAATCAGATTTTATTTGGGTAATGTATCCTTCAGGGACCTGGCAAAAACATTCTCTTCATTTTTCTAAGTAATTTACATAGAGAATGTTATACACTAGGAGGTGCCCGTGGCTTCGCCACGATAATTCTTTTAAAAATTAAGAGTATAATAATTAATAAAGCATTATATTTATTAACACTTGCACGCGAATCATTCATAAACTAAGCCATTAATAATTAATGAAACAGCTAAAATTCCTGCTTTAGAGTACATTCCACGACATGAAAGCGCCCCCTGGGAAAACTATATCAGAATCGATTATGCAGTTCCAAAGAACCTGTGAACACATAATACGTATTGTTTCTCAGATGTTTATTGACATGAATATGATGTGAATTTTATTTGATCAATTCAGTGTAATTTTCAGAAATTATATAATGTTTCAAGGGAAGAAATGGTTTGTTTGGATTATTATTATCAGCGATATTTCAAGAGATAAAACCATCAATATTTTACAGCTGTTGCCCCCGGCTTCGCCCGCCATTATTCATTGACTCCAGGATTTTTAAGAAAATTACACTGGTAGATTATTAAAAATGTTTGTGGTTCAGAGCTATGAAAATTGTAAGTAAAAATAAAATTAGAATATTTGTTCATTGTGTTCATTTCACTTAGGCCTTATATAATAAAGAAACGGTTTTCCTTCCTAATTTTGTAGTCGTCATGAAAGTTTAGACTGCGAGAGACGAACATCGCCGAGTATACCTGATGTCTCACGAAGCGGGCGAGCAAGCACGCTATTTAGGGCCGTTGAATTGTATAAGAGTAGATAGTATATTATACTAATAGGCAAACTATATTTGGGCAGAGGAAGTTTCACATCATATTTTTTTTTATTATTATTGTATTTTATTCTCTGGAGTATAATCTTCAAAATGGTGTATTATACATAATTTACTGTAATTCTATTCATGCTATTTATTTATTTGTTACTTTTTGTTTATTTTTCTGAAAAGATCCAGACAATGGTGCAGGGATGTTTTAACTTTGAAGCTCGTTTCCCGTGTGTTTACTGTTTTTTATATAAGTTATAAGGTATATTTTCTCAGCTTCTACTTAACTTTCAAATTTTCAGGATTTGTTTATTCAAAAATACTTTTTGAAGTTGTTAATTTATGTTATATTTATAGGGAATGTGGTACTTACAAACGTTTATAGAAATTTTTTTATGAATAACAAAAATCATATTTTAGTAAATAAGTATACAAAAAATCCTTTTTTCAGTACCGAGACAGGGTAAGTATATAGATACCATAAAAGGTTCAAGCGCCTAGCTTTAGTAGTTTTTGAGAAAAGGTACAATGTAATAACATTGTAAAGATATGCCATTTTGCTTCCCCTTATTAATAATTTTTAAAAATTGAAGTGAAACACATTACTTCCTCTGTCCAAATAAAAGATTTGCCTTTTTACTTTTAGTATAATATTATGTATAACATTCTCTTCATGTAAATTGGTTGTAAAATAAAGAGTGTGTCATTACTACATCGCTTTGCATTCCCGAAGGCTGCATAACCCTAAAATCTAATTAATGCACTCACATAACTTTCTTTACCCTAAGCATGGTCTATACATGCTTCACATTCTGATCTAGAATAAGAGGTCATATTGCATAGAGTGTGTGTTTAGTTGTTTCAACCTGATGCAAAGATTTTTTTCTTCACCAGGCAAGACTGAGTTTCTACTAACAGTGGGTGGCTTATAACTAGCCATCCGATGTTTAGGAAAATGCCTATGCTGTTTGAATGTATATATTTAAAGGCTGGTAGTAGATGTGTCCGAATCATAACAATGGAAGCCTTCTGGTGAAGTTTTATCCTGCTATTTGTTCCTTTTTTGCCATTCGTGCCTTTTTTGGCTTCTGTACATCCTTTTTTGCCTCCCCCCCAATATTTAAGTAGGCCTACCTTTTAACATTATTGAAAAATTCTGAGATGGAAGTAAGAATTGGAAGTTTGTATATAGTATTTATGGATTTGGACACCCTGTTGCAATGGAATTTGTTTGGGTTTTGCTACCTAACATTATTATTTTCCTTGTATATCAACATTCCAGTGTCATACAGATTGCTACCTGAAACCGTTACCTTCATTGTCCATGTTGATCAGCGTGAATATCCTAGACCCCAGTTTCACAGTCTTGGATTATCTTTGCCAAAGTGTAGTTTTGTAGTTGTGAGGTGAAAAATGCTAAGAATTAAAACCTCTAAAGCTTCCGTATATTGTCAATGGGTTGTCGAGTTTCGTACTTTCAACACTGTACTGACGGAAGCATTATAATGTGCCAGTATTGCTACAAAGTGGTAAGTTTCTGAACAAGCATATTCGTCATTTAATGAATGAATTAATTCCATTGCTGAATAGAAAAGAGGCCTCAGGACAGTAGGCCCTTTTACCCCAAAATCCAAAGTGTCATCCATAGGGTTTGATATACTTGTATTATTATGCATCTGAAAAATTTTGGTGTTATACCATCTTTTGGCAATGTCATAGGAGTGAAGAATAATGTTGATTAGTAGGCCTAAGCTGCAATCAGCAATGGACTGTATTTACTCGAATCTATGTGCACCCTTTTGTCCATTGTAGCATTTAAAATTGGGGTGCACATTACATTTGATAGCACATTAGATTCAAGTAAATATGGTAGTTACTATACTTCTCACTTCTTGTAATACTGTTAATGCACTATGCAATGTGGGAAAGAATTTGAAACAGGCAGATCCTTTGCTTTCTAAAATCTTTCAAGTGTCAAAATATTTTGAATTATTTATTTGTTACGTTACTGGTACATATCTTGTTTTCCAGTGTGTTTTTGTGGTTTTAAAATAGTACTGTAGGCAAAATTTAAAGAAAATTGTTATGTAAATTCCCCTTAAAAATAAGAGAGAGTTGTCGCCAAACTTCATGTCACATCCTCAGAAGGTACCTAACCCAAATAGCCTACAAAATTTTGTTTCCATATGATTTTCCATTCTGGAGCTAGGCTGTTCACAGGCACAAACACAGACATGTTTTTAAAAAATGGTATTTTTGGAATCTGGGGATCTCAAAACGTGTATTTATGTTAAAAATTCAACCTCGAATTTAGGGGTTGAAAACAATATTTCCACGTCCTATGTAGTACCTATGGTGCAGGCAGAGGAATAAAAAGCTCAATTTTCGTCCAAGAACAAATAGAACTTCAAAGTTAAAACATCCCTGCACTATAATCTTGATTGTCTCAGAAAAAAAAACACATGAATAGAGTTATAGTGCAATTATTTATGATACATCATTTTAAAGAGGAAAGTCCAGAGAATAAAAAACAATAAAAAGAAAATCACAATTTTCATCCAAAAACCCATTCCATTTTCCCTTAAGGCATTATGGTAGTTTATACCCCATGTTAAATTCTGCTTTCCAACTCTTTCTATCTTCTGCTGCATCCTTTAGCTACATGTTTTTTTCCCCTTTTATTTTTCCTTTGATACCACGTTGCAGACAAAAATCCTCTTCTCATGATGTGTCGTAACCAGTTAGTTTGTCTTTTTCTTACAACTTCTGAAATACATTTCTTCTCATACTCTTCAAGAAGATTTTACTACTAATTTAAGTCAATGTGCGCTATTCGTAGGAGAAAACTATTCTGACAATAGCTTGTATGAACAAAAGAGATTCCCGGAAGCTTTTATTCAAGAAATTTGAAATCTTAACCTCCCTTGGGAATATAGTTATCTCTTCTACAGTGCGATTAGTTTTGCTATTTGCCTATGGGTAAGCGTACTTCTCATTAGCCAGCTTACCAGGTCTTTGTTATGAGGGCTATCGATTTTTTGAAGGTCTGATCAGTCACAAAATGAAAACCACAGTGAAAATCAAAACTTTTATTTGAAACATTTAGGTACATCTTCCAGGTACTTCTCTTTATAGTCGCTGTTCAAATTGAGACATTTGTCGTAGCATGGTTCCAACTTTCCAATACCTTCGTCATAGAAGGCAGCCAAGTGTGCTTTTAGCCAATTCTCTATCCTGGTCTTTAGCTCACCTGATCCAAGTCCGGGCTGTATTGTGTGTGATCACTGTCCATTGGGTCATGAAAGTTTGACCATACATATTATTCATTTGTTGATGAATTTTGACTGCATTGCACCCCTCAGCATGCATAAATCAAATGACAGCATGCACTTCACATTTGGCAAGTGACACTATTGTTCGAGGCATGTTTGCGTGCTCACTGCGTGTTCAGAACTGACAACTGCTACCTGACGCGATTGACGGGCATACTAGGGACACTGTGCAACACATCTATGCACAGCATCATTGGATTTTCACTGGTTTTCATTTCGTGACCGGTCTAGATGGCCTGGAAGAGCTACTGAGTAACAAAATTAGTGTGGGGATGGAAGAAGTAAAGCAGGAGATTCGAGAAGAGATCAAGCAGATGAAGAAGGAAGTGGAAGAATTGAGGACCAGAATACAAAGGATAGATAAGAAAAAACGGGCATTCAATCTTGTTTTCACGGGAATAGAAGAAAGAAAAGGAATCATGCTTGGATGGAGATTACGGAAATTGTAGAGAAAAAGTTTGAGGATCTACAGCCGCAAGACTGGGAAATTATCGAGGCCTATTGGACAGGCAATAGGAAGGGAAGACGAATGATAGTCACAAGATTTGCCACAAATCAGGTCTTTAACATTATATTAAAGATTGTGCCTAAGTTAAAAGGTTTGGATATTTTCATAAGCAAGGATTTATCTTTTTTTGAGGAACGAGCCTTCAGGAGAAAATTGGTACAAAAAATTAATGAATTAAGAAAAACAGGTAAAAAGGCTATCATCAAGAACATGGAATTGTACTGTAGGTTGAGTAAAGTTTGAAGAATACATAAGCGGACCAAGGGGCAGCAATCAGGAAATTTCTCAGTGGATTCCTCAATCTGAAGGAAAGAGAACTTCCAATGAGTGCAAGGAGGAGACAGGAAGTTAATGACACCAGAATGATGACGTCACCTCATAGCAGAATGGCAGCACATGGAGCATCCCAGCTGATGACTCAGAGAGAAAAAGAAACAGATGGCTTGTCTAGTGAAAGAAAGGTGAGGATGATAAGAATTGAATGAAAGGTGAGAATTTCCAGATACCTTTCCAGCCTTGGAGCAAGAGAGATGATCCATGGAGTGCAGGAGAGGGAGGGATTGAACTTGAAGCAGGAGATGTTTGCAGTCTTTCAGGCGGATGTTAATCGACCTAAGCAATAATTCAACATAATAGAAATATGCATCTGGCTTTAATAATTTATATCTCATGAATATTGGCAATTAAAGCAGTGAGAAAAAAACAGTGGTGAAATTAAATGAGGAGTTCGAGTAGGTGCTAAAAAGGCATAATATCCAATATATCCAATATCCAATAATATCCATAATATCCAATTTGTATTGTAAGGTTTGTTGAATCCCACACAAGCTCGGTTTTATCCAATATTTAGTGATTTTCTGTATGGTAACAGTGATATCATTAGAGTAGTAGCCTAATGGTCGTACAGTGCGAACCGTTAAGGGACTTACCAACATAACTTGAAGGGTTAACAGAGAGGAAACATACTTGGATGATCTGTTAGAAAATTATCTTTGTTTCTCTTTATTTTTATATTATGTTTTCTTCTCTCTTTTTAGAGAAGGAAACTAGTTATAATGATGTATTTAGCAGCACCCTCTATATATCTACACATATCTCCAATCAAAAAGTGTATTGTGTTTTTAAGATGCCTACTGGTAAAATAACAAGCTTCGAATCCAGTAGACTCATTTGTAATTTTTCTTAGTACAGTAAATATCATCAGAATGGGGGCTCGCTCATAGGAAAAACCTCATGCTGCAGGGAAAAATATGTACAAAGTAAAAAAAAAAAATACCAAGAATATTGAAATTCATATCAGTACTAGAAAAATATTTTATCTTCATTTTCCTTCAGCTTTATTAACATGTTTTCAAAAAAAAAGTGTTTATTTGTGTATGCGTTAAAATGTTTGATGTCTTCCTAATGGAATAAAAGCATTATCAGGGAATAAATTATTAAAATTTTTCCAGCGTCAGTGGGTAGTTTTCTTTTTAGCCCTTGACCCTTTCCAGAAGAGGCTATTGCTTCTGACCTCTTTGTTTTCCAGAAGTTCTATTGAGCTTGACTTCATATTTGCAGCATCTTCTGAAGTCTGGGTATTAGGAATTTTAGCTAAGGGATTCTTTTCTGCCTTTGCCTTTCAAAGACCAGACTTCAGATTATTTTAGCTAAGGGATTCTTTTCTGCCTTTGCCTTTCAAAGACCAGACTTCAGATTATTTGTTGTGTAAAGTTGTATACGTTAGTACTGCAACTGACCATTTCTACCTTAAAACTTCTATCCATTTGAATTAACATTTTAATGCTTTGCAGTGTGCTTGCTACATACATACTAATTGAATTTAATACCTACTTATTTCTGAAAACTCGCCTTTGCGACATGTGTTGGTAAAGTGTCAGAAACACTCTATGAAAGAATAATTGATTTTTGCAATTTATTCTTGAAATGACAGAAATCTAAAGCACACCAGATGGCAGCAAGAGTTAGTGCTTGCAATATGATCTGAATCATCTACAGGACAAATGTGTAATCTAATCAATAAAAGGAAGTGTTTGTCTGTCTGTCTGTCTGTGTCTGTGTCTGTACATACGTGATGCCTGGCAAAATCGACTGAACGCAGAGATCTGAAATTTTACACCTGCTGTAGATGGACTGAAGGGTAGCTGAATTCACCTCGAAGCCGGATTTTTTATTTTTGCTTTCGTTCGTGAGTTACAAGTGAAAAGCTGGCAGAAATTGTGATTCCCCCCCCCCCCTCCGCTATCAAAGCAGGTGGCTTTGCCGTCTTCTGTCAAATATAGATTGATTTGGATGGAACTCACTATGCAGGGGTTTTCTGGGCCAGGGAACTTGAATCTGAGGTCATTTTTTCCTAGCTGCACTTTCTCTAATCGTGGAATGCACTTCAAAGCCGGATTTTTAGCAGTTTAATTAATTATTAATCATTTAGTTTAGGCCTATGAATGTTTCGCATGCAAGTGTTATTATATGTAATGACTTAATTATTTTGCTCTTAATTTTTAATTAATTATCATGGGCGAAGCCATGGGGAACTGCTAGTATTATCAATATATGTAAAATTTTGGTGGTGCAAAGTTGCTCAGTTTTTGTTTAAATCTGAATGTGTGAAGTTGACTATTCTGTTTTTGTCCTAATAATCAAATATAAGATTTTTTATGTATTGACTTATTATGAGCAGCAGTTCAGGAAACAATGAAAAAACTTAGTGCTGAGATTTATTCTATTAACATTACTGAATACAAAAAGTAATAGCTTTAAAAAATGTTGAAAGAGATATTTATAGAATGTGTTTTAGTCTTGTAGAATGCTTCTTAAAGTGCAGAGCATCATTGAATATTTAAATTTTATTTTGCAATAGGTTGAGCTTGTGAATAAGCCCTTTTCGAAACTTCATTTAAAGTTGTGTTCTTCAGTTAGTTACCTGGGAAAAATCAGAATTAGCTGTTGTTATTAAGTCTACTGTGTAAGTAATTATTCTACAATTTTGGTCGGTAGAAAGGAGTTAATATTAACGTGGTCACTGATTTTTTGTCAGGGGTAGGTATGAACTTTTAATAGATGTTAAAAGTTGCATTAATTTTTTTGGACCTTGTCAGTTCCTATAAAAATCGGTCTTGAAGGGGGGTCACTAATAAGGTCCATAATGCATTGTTACGGGTGTAAACAGAAAACGTTTCACATTCTTGAACACAATATGTAGTTTATTATATTAACTGTAAGAAAGGACCGCCTCCGTGGTCCCATGGTTAGCATCACTAGCTACAGGTCTGCAGGCCTGGGTAGGTCTGGAATGGAGTGCACTCAGCCTCGTGATACAAACTGAGGACCTACTTGATAGAGAAGTAGCGGCTCCGGTCACAGAAACCACCATTAACAGTAACTGGTGTTGGCATGTTGACTACACGCCCCCCCAATCCTGCCATCTGTCTATGGCAGATGATGCAGCAGTTGGGTGGTAGGCCTAGTCCCTTCAGGGATGTAGCGCCATGGAGTTTAGTTTAACTGTAGGAAAAAGCAAAGCTATTATGTTTTACAGTTTTGCTCTAAAACAACATGTAATAGCTTTGCTACTTCTTACAGTTAACATAATAAAATACAAGATTTGAGATTTTCCTGGCGAAGAGTATGAATAAACTTTTCCCGGGTAGGCAGCCAGGTTTGAAGATCAAGTGTCTTCGACGTTAGCATCCCTGAGGATGGAGGCAGCGTGGGCCTCTGAAACGTCGAAGACACTTGATCTTCAAACCTGGCTGTCTACCCGGGAAAAGTTTATTCATAATAAGCTACATTTTATGTTCAACAATTTTTCAATGTGCTTTTCTGTTTACACACATAACGCATTTCCGTCTCGAGGTTCATTGTATTAAAATACTCGTATGATTGTTCCCTATCACCACATGAGAAATCTGCACTCATTTCTTGGGGAATACATTAGTTCTAGTATGCGAATAAACATTCTGACACCAAATTGTCCCATTTTTGAAATGTGCCTGTTCAATATCTGAAAAATGGTTACTAATCAATAATGAGTGAAAAGAGGATTGTGTGTTCAAAAAGTTAGGAACTACTGATCAAATTGTTTATATATTTTGTTTGACCTAAAACATACGTTCTCTTGCTTCTCTCTTTCACAATAATTTTATTTTTTTTAAATCTGTCCTGTTTAATAATTCAAATTTTGAATAATAATTTATTGAAGTTTTGCATTCTTGCTTATTTTTGCAGTCTACACTGTGGAGCAACCAAATTATATCTGCCTATAGTACAGGATTAAAATCATTTCCGTGAACAAATAAAATCGTTGACAGAACATAAAGGGAAGCCACAGTTAAAATATTAAATTCAATAAAAATAGATTTGCAATGCTCACATGTGTGACAGTATTTTTTTTCAAACATATTTGGCCCCTGTGCAGTTGCCCCATAGTAAAATAATAATAAAATACCATAATTGAAGTGTGAATGGAAGAGACTGTAGGATGGATTTTAAAGCGCTATTTCTGAAAAAAGCTGCTTTAATTTTCTCAATAAAAACAATACCTTTAAGAATGTATTACACAGTTCTTGTGTATGACATTTCCAGTTAAGTTTACTGTCCAGCCAAAACCTAGCAATTTCACAGCTACTTCTGTATCAACATTATTTCTAAAACTAAAATTTAAGTTTTGGTTTTATTATTATTTAAACTTAACCCATTAGCTTGAAACCATTTTTCCGTCTTTTCAAATAGTGTTACTCATATCAATTTGGTATCAATATGTACCTAAGGAAACCGTAAAGAACAACAGCGTAATGGGAACTGGAACAAGTTCACTAGCATTGATCCTTGATTTTAAAAAAGAATGTTAAAAAAAAGGGGGCAGGCAGGCCTATTGCTATACTCACCCATTATTGAATGTATTTACCTTTCTAACTTCTAGCCAATAAATAGAGGTAAATGCAAAGTCAAACATATTTTAAATTTATAACATAAATTTTTATTTCTTCTTACATGTAAATAATAATACACAAACAATATATAACATTTCTTTATTTTTCTGTTCTGTATTATGAAATTTGTAATGTGGACAGCCTTGAGAAGCAAACACTTTCACATAAATATTTGTAACATATTTCCCTTAAGCCAATTTCATGACACAATGCTATTATCTGTCCTGTCATTAGACAAGAAGCAGGGTTTCCTTCTTCACCTGACATCTGTATTCACTTCATGAATGTAAACATCAGTATGAACAGACTTAAATATTTATAGATATATAAGCTTTCATGAACCACAGATTATTGTCTCTGTTGGACATTACATGAGAATATTATAGGAGAAAAATTCCTCCGACACTGAGACTTGAACCCAGGACCTTTGGCTATTCGTGCCAATGCTCTACCAACTGAGCTAAGCCGAAGTTCAATTCACAGCGCCAGATGAAACCTCTCTCCTATAACTGATTGCCCTAATGGTCTACCTCACAGACAGACAAGTTATGTCAGTCATAGGAGAGAGGTTCCATCTGGCGCTGTGAATTGAACTCCGGCTTAGCTCAGTTGGTAGAGCATTGGCACGAATAGCCAAAGGTCCTGTTTAATGTTATTTATGTTTTAATATTGATATGCATTGTTGTGTGCAGGAAATGATGGTATTAATTGTTTATCTAGCAGAATTTTTTTCAGTGAAGTAACTTAATGTATATTATTTAAATAAATTATTGTAATAACACTGCAAACTTCACTAAATTTTGACTTGCAATTATTTTTAATTACGAAACATGTTGTGGAAACTGTCATTTATATTACGTAACTAGCGTGTGCCCGCGGCTTCGCACGCGATAATTATTTCAAAAATTAAAAATTAAGAGCATAATAGTTAAATCATTATATTTATTAACACCTAAATCACGTGGACTACATACCACGATTAGATAGTATCGCCTGGTAAAAGCGACCTCAGATTAGAGTTCCCTGGCCCAGGAAACCCCTGCATAGTGAGTTTCATCCAAGTCTAACAATGTTTGACCATATTTAGGCCTATATTGAATATCCCTCTTCCGTGTAGGTTGAAAATTTCATACGTCTGCGGGCCTTGATATTCTAAACAAATGAATCGTCAAGGATGGACTTACAAAATCAAGCTATTGCCCGCGATAATTATTTCAAAAATTAAAAATTAAGAGCATAAAAGTAAGAGCATAAAAGTTAAATCATTATATTTATTAACACCTGATATACATTTACAAGCAGCTGCTGTTATAGCACATTTACAAAATTTATCATACATATATTTCATAGATTATGAAAGACATTAAGCTAGGCCAACAGTGAATCATATAATACAATTATACATACTTTGTAATTAAATATAACCCTAACATACGTCCGCCGCGATGGGTGTATAGGTAGCATACTTGCCTTCTACCCTGGCGGTCCGGGTTCGATTCCCGGCCGGGTAGTGGATTTTTCAGCAACGAAAAATCCCCCGGGTTCAGGACTGGACATCACCCAGGAAAATTAAAGGCTATATTAAAAAGCCTAAATTAAAGTGTGGTGATGACTGCTAGAAAAAAAAAAAAAGAGTAGAGTAGGGTATTCACAATAGATCTATAAAGGTCGCAGTGTTGAGAAGCCGGCAAAAGGCTTATACTACCCCCTTGTAATCTAATCTAATCTAATCTAACCCTAACATACCCGGTAAAGTAGGGTTTAGAAGATTCGGAGATTCAATATTAATAATAAATCACGTGAATTACATACCACGATTATATAGCGCCGACTGGTAAAAGCGACCTCAGATTCGAGGTCCTTGACCCAGAAAACCCCTGTATAGTGAGTTTCGTCCAAATCGAACAACGTTTGACCATATTGAGGCCTATATTGATTATCCCTTTTATAATAATAATAATAATAATAATAATCCTCTTCGGTGTAGGTTGAAAATTTCATGTCTGCGTGCCTTGACATTATTATAAACAAATGAATCGACCAGCGTGAGCTACAACATTCAAGCGATCGCGATAATTTTATGTCCAAGGAATGACAAAAATAGCCAAAGCCTACTGTAATTGATTTGACATTGAATGGTATTACTGAGAACGATGCTTCGAAAACGCAAAAAATACACGTTTTTTGCCCGTTTTTCACTCATAACTCATGAACGAAAGGAAAAATTAAAAATGTAATATGCCAGAAACCTTCCCGGGAATGCACTCAACAACTTTCCAAAGTTTCATGGCGATCGGATGAATGGTGTAGTAATGCATAAAGGACACACACACACACACTCATACATTCATTTTTATATATATAGATGACTGAATAAATATCAAATACCCCCATCTTCAGTTGCTAAGTAAAAAAGATCATTGTTGGGAGACTTCTATGCCCTCTGCCCTCTCCCCCAAATTCATTAATCTGTTTTCAAATTTTTGTATATAAATCTTTTCCCCATACTTCTAAATCTTTTTGTTGGTTTATAGACTTTAATAATTTGGCTTCCTTACAAATTTCATGATTACTGTTCCAACAGTGAGAAGTGGTATTAATATTTGGTCTCTTGTTCAATGCTCTTTTCTTTTCTTGATAATTGCTAGTTAAATCACAACATTAGCCACTTGTTTGAATATTTCTCAGTGTATTTTACTTATGGACATAACTTTTTTGAACAAAATCCTAAGAAAGCTAAACTGATAATCAGTGAACTGAATTCTTATGAATATCTGTAGAGAAACCCCAGTTAACTATGTGCCAAATTAGGAAATATATTTAGACCAAATAGTCTCTTTTCACAGAACTTCAATAAAAAGAAACTTAAGAAGATTCTAACTTGAATCAAGTTCTGAAATTGAAAATTTTCTTGATGAAACAAGTAGGTCTACATGAATTTTTTATAAAATTATGAACTATTTGACACTTGCCTCTAAGCGAAGATGATTATCTCTAGTCTCAGGCTTCCAACTGGATGGGTAGGAGAATTGATTCCAAGCTTTTGACAGCTATCTCTGCTGAATTATGATTTTAAATTATACTTTCATGCGAATTTCTTAATTTACATCATGGAGGGTATCTATTTCGAGCTTATTTACTCATTTGCACTAACAAATTCTTTAGTGTAATTTGATTAATAGTTGTATTTAATCACATATAAAGCTAAATTTAGCTAAGGAAAGCTATTTTGTAAAATTTTGCTATTGACTGATATATAAAACACGCCACTTTGCCTGCCTATAGACGAAAGAAGGTCTGAGAGCTGTTCCAAGTGTATGAGCCTATAGTGCCATCTATTGTCTACATCCTAATTCATCAGTACTCTGCTCTCTGCCCTGAGCTGCCATCTGTAGCTAAATATTTCAGTGATGCACGCTGATGCATATATGTGCTTGTAGCATTGAAAGGGATAAATACCCATTTTGGTGATGCTGCTACTGTTTGTTTGGTGTTTTAAAGTAGAATTGTTGTTATCGAGGTGGGTGGTGACATGCAGGAAGAGTAGGTGTAAGTAAATAAAGGAGTAAAATTTATGTACATCAAGTGCCATATAAAAAAACATGTTATGAAATGTCCACTGAATTAGGAGGAAACATAACAATCAGCCATTTTATTTAACCAAAATATCAGGTTCCTACCTATTGGCTATGGGTTGCATGCCATGCACATTGGTAAGGAAAAATTCCATAAGTGGAGTTAGTAAAAGATTCATACAAAGAGCAGAAACCTGAGCAGAAGAGCATTAGTGTTGTTGAATGTTGGCCAGTTAAGGTTCATGGGGTCTTGTACCGTTAAGCTTGTCTTTTTTATTTGTAGTATCATCTACATAATTATACAGAAATGCCAGCCTCCTCTGCTCTCCTTTTTATTTTTGTTATACCATTACCTTGCTTTTGTTTCTAAATTTTGGTTATATAGTCTCTTTTTGACTTCCCGATTTTGATGTATGGATGCTTTAGTATGCCATAGGCAGCACATCCATAGTGTAATACACAAGATAGACTTCAAGGTCTACAGTTCTCACAAAGACATTGCACTGTTGGGACCAGCTGATTAGAGAATTCATAGAAATAAAACGAGAGGAAGCCAACTTCAATAGAGATGGAGGTTTTATCAACAACTAGACCTGGAATAAGTGCATCCAGCACCTGAAGGACAGAAGAGGCAGGTTGATCATGAAATGGACTGGGAATAGAATAGCTTTTCCCTGATTGGTTGACTCTGATCAGCATGGATTGGTATATATTACTAGCAGTTTCATCCGTGATTATTTACTCAACTGCTAGATGTTTTATTTAAATCATTTATTTAACAGAAAAATAATTAAAACATTATATTTATTAACACTGACATCGTTTAAAGTTAAAATATAAATAATTTAACGAAAAAACTAATCTTATGCTGCCATATGGGCATACAAATTCAAAATTAAACTATTAAAATGAACCATAGATTCATGAACAATGTGCGCCGCCCAGGGAAATAAAGACCTCAGATTCGAGTTCCCCAGCCCAAAAAAGCCTGCATAGTTTGTTTCGTCCAAATCTTTCAATGTTTTCCCATTAAAGTGTGCATTCATTCTCCCATTCTGTCCACATGTTAAAAAAAAAAAAAAAAAAAAGATCTCAAAGATAGCAACCGAGCAAGGCCATCTTGAATTAATTTCACAATTAGATACTGTTTTCCACAATAATTGAATTGCTTATGTGTTTCATATGGAAATCATTTTGTCGTCTCTAAAACATTTGAGTTTTGGCATTTCAAATCAACATTTTACAAAATCCTTTCTCAGTGAGCCCTTACATTATGAAACGAAAGTACTGTCAAAATCCCAAGTCTCTACCTATTATAGTCAAGGCTTTATGTTGATTCTCAGTCAGTCAGTACAAAGCCGCTTATATATATACACACACACACACATATATATGTATATATCTATCCCCATGATGTGACACTCAACACTTCAGGATCCTTGAGGATGGAGACAGCATCATACTCTGAAACATTGGATAACACCAAAGTTCTCACCTGGCAGCAAACCCGAGAAGTATTTCTAGAATTAGATACACTTCAGGTGAATTGTAATGTTTCTGGTCTCTCTCTCTTTTTTTTTTTTCTTTCTTTCTTTTTCTTTCATGTCTGCTTTTCCCAATGTTTAAGTAATTACTCTTCCAATGACCCATTTTTTCCAGTCAAGACTGTTCATTATTTAATTTCAGATTTAATTCCACGACATGAAAAGGCATTTTCATAAATAAAACCATTAAGTAATAAATATACAGATCCTTAACCTTTATGCCTATTTTGAAATCCATCGCATATATAAGCAACAGTTGTAACTCTTCTCGAGGACTTATCTTTAGAGGTTATTTTAAATTGTATGGCATCTAAGGAAGGAGTGCTTGCATTTTCATTACTGTACCCACCACAACCTGTACACCTGATAAGATAACTGTACCAACAAAGAACTATGCAATAAATATGTTAGCCATTGGTCAACCTGTGAGCAAACTATAGAAACGGAAAGGAGGGCTCATAGTAAAAGTGAGGAACAGAAACTTTGGAATGAAATACTGAACCAACAAACAAGACAACTGGATTATCTATTTTTTATTTACTTTATACTATTGATAGTATGTATGTTTCGCTTAAAATATAAATTGACTTGAAAACAGATTTAAAAATTGTAAGTAGAGAAGAAGCTGCGTTATTTTTTGGCATTTTTGAATTGGGAAAGCACTATTGGAGGGCTTTTAGGACATATGGAATGAAATAAATTGTGATTACTCATATGGTTAATTGCTTGCTTTTTAGTCACGAGGATGCATTTTTACTTCCTCTGCCCGTACCATTATTGTGTATTGTGTTTCACCCCAAAATTCGAAGTCAAGTTTTAACACAAAAAAATGTTTTGAAGTCCCCTGAATCCAAAAATACTATTTTCAAAAAGTGTCTCTGTGTATGTGTGTGTGTGAATACCCTAGCTCCAGAACGAAAAATCGTATAAAAACAAAACTTTGTATTTGGTTTAGGTACCTTCTGGGGATGTGACATGAAAAATGGCAACAACTTTCTCTTATTTTTAATGGCAGTTTACTTGAAGAATTTTTTTTTTTTTTTTTTTTTTTGTGATTTTCTCAAACAGGCTCTTATGATTTTGTACATTAAATGCTTATGCTGAGAGCTGATACTTCTATTTCAAACATTTTTGAGACAAAATTCTCTGAAGGGTAGTTATAAGCTACCCACTGCTTATAGAAACTCAGTCTTGCCTGGGGAATAATAAAGCTTTGCGTTAGGTTGAAATAACTGAATGTATGCGCTCTTCAGATCTTTAGCACCAATTGCTAATTTTGCATGCAAAGTGTATTCCTGTATATACTTTTCTGAAAAATAATAAATTAAATTAAATTTAAAAAAAAAACACCAGTTCTAGATAATAGCCTTAATAAATAATTAATTCTCAATCTTGCACCTGGATCACCCCGTGATACTATTGACCCAGATACAAGACCAGTAATTACAAATTGTTAATAATATTCACTGAGTTTTTGTTTTTGTCTAATGATTTTGTTGTTTTTATTTAGGTATTGTAGAAATATGTACATTCCTACAAAGAACATTTCATTGCAATTTTTGTGTGTGTATAAGAGTTGTGATAACATGACTTAAAACAATTTTCAGTTGGACTAAATACATTGATAGGATATAAATAATAAAGCAATGAATGTTTATATTATCAAAATCAATTAAGGTTTTTATTAAATATTGTGTGTAATAACTTTTTAACATTACTTACGTGTAAAATACCATACTTTTCCAACTATAAGACATTTCGCACCTTAATTTTAGGATGGAAATTTAAGGGGGAAATAATTAAAGCAATTCTAAACAAAAAAATCCCTTTAGGCAGGCCTACAGGCGGAGGTAGTTTTCAAAGTGCTTTTGGTTTAATTTATTATCGCTGCGCAGCACTCATCTTTTTTAGCCTTGGCATGGCAAACCTGCAGTAAAGAGGAAGAGCCTACAATCATTTGTTTTGACAACAAGAATAGGATAAAATATTCTGGGAGGCCGTGCGCAAGATCAGCAATGAATAAAATTAGCAAAGCCGCTAAACAAGACAAAATTATGATATTATAATAATTCTTTTAAGTGTTATTATTTTCAAACATTAAAATCTCGCGTCATATGAGAGCTATCAAGAAACTATTTATTGATTTGTAGAGTACTCATCAAGAGCTTTTCAACGATACCCCACAAGACGTGGTTTCAAAAGTTTCGAATTTTCATCCCCCACCCCACCCTCACTCGAACCCCCGAATCGTTGGTGTCATTGTGAACTCCATAGGGAGTACTCTAATTTATCCAAACAAAGTTTCCCTCTATACTTCATAGGGGCCGAGATATACATTTTTAAAAATTTCAACCCCCTCCCCCGACCACCCCCTTGGGCCAATTTTGCTCATTAACGAACTTGTCCGAACTATTGGGCCTAGAAATAACATATTAAAATTTGGTTCAATTATCTTCAAAATTACGGCCGCTAGTGTGTAAAGAGATATATATATATATATATATATCACAATTTTTTTTTTTTAACAGGCGGTGGTTTCGTACTTATGGGAGCATGAAACGTAAAGATATGAAAGAATTTTTCGAAAATCATGACATGGTATCCATTGCAATAGGTAGATTTTTCTTCGAAATCTACCTAAAAATTTTAAGGGAATAATACAGTTTTTTGCATACACAAATCATGACTTTCCACGATGGAAACTGTGCAAATCACTTTCAATGCTCAATTGTCAGGCTCTTTAGAGATCATTGCTTTCATTTAGACCACCCCACGGAGACAACTACTTTTGTATGAAAGAACCCAACATTCCATTCTTTCTGCATTGTACACCTGGCTTCCAACCTCCTTCATTTCACAGTTGTTTCAAGTGCACTGTTGTATAGTATGTGTCACAATTTGCAACCAATCATTACATCACCTTGTTTATGATTACGGTATAACAATGGTATAGCAATATTTACCATAATATATATATATATATTTACTTACTTACTTTGGATCATTAGACACACCCAACTTTCAAAGCTCTGTTTTCAAGGTGAAAATGTATGCTTTATGGTCCAAAAAATACAGTATAATTAAATTACTCACCCAATTCTCGTTACAGGTACTTTGAGAGCTTGTGCACATTTGTGACAACTTCATAAAGTGGTGTGAAACATATATGGTTGCAAATGGAGAATATTTAAATACAGTGCACGCCGCTTATTGTGATTACTTTGGGATGCAGCTTCTGATAATATCAACCTATTGGCAACAATAGCCGAAGGAATTAAATGGTTATTTATTCATATATAAGTTAATACACTACAAAACAGAATTTAAAATATTTATTCATAAAATAATTCATAACTGTGAATCATTGAACTACTCATAGGCTAATATAGTAATAGACTGCAAGCAACTATTTTTTAAACTAGTAACAAAGTTTTTAACTTTTTTTTTTTTTTTTTTTTTTTTTTTTTTTTTTTTTTTGCTTTCCTTTATGAGTTCATTAACCAATACTCCATACTCAGTTATGAGTATTTTTGGAAGTCTATACTGACCTGCAGTGAACACCGTGTAGCAAAACATCTGTCTCTTCAAGTCTTTTCATTTAACATAACGACCACTGCATGTCAACACTGTTATCTTCATAAATCAAAAGCTGCAGCTTAACTGTGGGATGAAACTTTTTTTTTTTTTTCTTAAAAGATAAAATTAGGCAATGCCACCCCCTTGAACTGGTCATCCTGTGAGTGGGGAACAGATTTGCTACCTCCAATACAACACAATATAGTTGAGTTAGGAACAAAACCCTTAAAAACGAAATTATGAATGACGCTACAGTACTTGGAAATAAAGCTGCAAAAAAGGAAAATGTGATAACATCAACCAAATCTTTGATCACAAAAAACAGCATTTTTTTAATGTATCAGTATTAATGCGCATGGGACTTTATAAAAGTGATAACATTAACTGATTGATAACATTATCCACAATTACATTAAGCGGCATACAAGTATTAAGGTACATACAAGTACAGTGGAACTCAAACTATCCGGATCGCTTTAAGGCCATATTTAAGTGGTTTTTTGCATCACCAAGCATCACTTTCAGGGCCAATTATGTAAGAAAAAGCAAAACTTTTAGCTGACAAAATTGATAGTTTGTCTGCAAAACAACTGACTCTCGGTAGTTTGCCTACCTTCCACTCTGGAGGTCTGGGTTCAATTCCCAGCCAAGTAGGGTTTTCAAATATGAAAAATCCCTTTCCTGGGTTCAGGACAGGTGTTTAGGTTTAAGTTTTAGGTTAACATGTGGGCTGTGTGCAGTTCTCATTATTAAAACAACTGATTCTAGATTATATGTTCAAGATGTGACTTTTATGTAAGTACAGTACTTTTATTTTTTTAAGAAATTACCTTTTTTCATGACTTATCCAGTTATACGGATATTTGACTATACAGATTGGGTCCGGGACCAAATAATCCGGATAATTGAAGTTCTTTTGTACAAGCATTGTGTAGTGCCGCAGATTCTCATGACCATCTAGAGAATGAGTTAGGAGTGAGGTGTTAGAGCTTCTTCAGTTGCTCATTTGGATGTAGGGAAGTCTCCCAGAAGAATCTGTAGTTATTCCCAGAGTTACAAATCTCTTCTTTGTTTGTTTCAGGAGCGGGATGGTGGCGGCAGAGGACGAGGTGGAAGGGGAGGCAGAAATTAACAAGGAAGTCCTCCCCTTTAGCTTACTTCAATTATATACAACATTATGTAACAATTCTGTGCTAGAGGGTGAAATTTCTTCTTTTTTATTTTGTTCTTCTAGAAGAAAACCAAATGTGTATGGAGTTTGTGTGTAGAGGAACGGTATTCAGAGCATTTTGCATATTTACACATCTAACTAAGATTCCTTCCCCCCTCGCCCGCGTTTCACTTTTTGAATGTATGTGGTCCCTGTCACCCAGCACTGTCCCTTCACCCTTATCAGATCAGTTGCTAAATACCCCCCCCCCTTATTTAGATTACTGCTTGGATTGTTGAGTCGGCTTGGGAAGAGATTGCATTGCTAAAACTAATTTTTATCACTAACTCGTTCAAAATGAAAATATTTGCCCATATGATTTTTTTTTCACATCTACAATGCCATGTTTGATTAAATATATATGATATATATGTATATTTGAGAGTCGGTGTGGAAGATGTCATTGGTGGCTGTAGATGCTGGATCACTAATCCACCCCTCTCCCTCCCGACGTACGTTTTTACTGTTCAAAGCAAATGGCTGCAACTAAAAATATATATATTAAGAGCCCAAAACATTTGTCATTTGTATCTATGTGCGTTGTAGTAATTATTAACAAAAAAGTATAATGTAAAATGAGAATTTTTGATGGTTTCAAGCAGCTCCTCAAAGAAGCATAATGGTCACTTTTTTACACTTGCTCTCCCTACAATTATTCCGGCTTCAGACAGAATTTTGAATGTCTTATAATTATCATTATTATTATTCGGCTCAACAGATTTATGGTAGATGCAGTTAATTCATCCCCTTTTTAAATTTTTTTTAATCTGCACACTTTATAACAGTGTTTGTGTATGAAAAGAGCTTGCCCTTGGAAATGACGCTTCATAGACAGAGCTGTGATTTTTGTGATACTTGATTACTCCTGTTAGTTCTTAGTTTTGATCACCAGAGGACCCACATGGAAATGGGCATGTTTATTAAAGACTTTGCTCCCCCATCAGATGTGCAGAGCGCATTTCCGAGGGTGACCCTTCTTCTTAGGTACTCCGGCAGATGGAAGTGTGGCACATAGTGTGATAAAGGCCCAAATGGTCAAGGCATTTAAACGCACTGACCATGTTGTACCATCACTAGTCACAGCACTGCTGTAAATTTTGTGTGCAAAGCAAAATGCCATGTTACTTGTATCTTCCTCTTGTGAAGATAAAATCCTGGTGTACATTCATAAAATGTATTTTATGTAATAAAGCCAATACAAACTGGAAAATAGCATAATCATGTCTGACTGAATTGGCTTTCTTACAAGACATGTGTGGGTTATGCTTACTCTCTGCAATCATGCGAGGTCGGCTGAACTGGACTCCGAGATCGTCTGCCAGCGTACCCGAGTACATCTGAACCCTCGTTGTGTATTTGTGAATTGTATTAAAAAAGTACTGATTATGGTGGATTGGACGGCAGAAGCCTTGTAATTCTGTATCACTAGCCGAGACAACAATTTAACTCTCTGTTTTAGTGTTGGCTGTCCCACTGGTCTGGCGGCAGATGGATTGTGTGGGTAGTGCACTCTTTTGTGATGACAGTTTAAACTAAAATCCGCCACATCAAGAAGCCTTTGTTTTTTGTTTTTGTTTTTTAAAGGAACACGAACAGCTGCCCTGCAAAAGACTCATCTGTAAGACGAGTGCGTAGTGATAACTTCTTTTTTATCTCAGACACAACTACATTTATTTAATGTCTAGTTTTCTTTCGGGATTTGGACCGTTGAAAAAGAAAATAACATTATTAGTGAACCTGTGAACCAACAAAAATAAAAATGAAAAACATTTTGGACTCTTGAAAAAGAATTAAAGACTGCAGTGAAAATTAATTAATGATTTTAAAGTGATTTAGGTACTTGTTGGCAACAGTGCTGAACTCAACTTGGACACCTCGTAGAGAATAAAGTGGACCTCAATCAATTGATAGCGCAAGAGTGTGCGAGTGGTATCGTGTGGATGATTGTTCGATCAGGTGCAGAGAGGAGAACGGATTGCTAAAATGAAATTTTCAGCAAGAAATAGAAAGCTTATAAATTGTAAATTGGAATTTTTCATGTAAAACTAGATCCAGGCTTTGGAGCTAACATTCTGAGGGTAGAATTGTTAATTTGTATCATGTGAAAGTTGAAAGTTATGATCTTTCTTTGTGTACGTGTGTACTAAACTTTGTCCATTTTTTGTTACTTTTTTCTGTTCCCTTTGTTGTGTTTTCATTTGGGGTTGGTTATGGGGATCTGTAGATACAAATCTAGAATTCCTAGGATTCATTTCTAGGTGTTAACTGCCATCTCTGTCATTTGTTTCTTTCTGTTGCTTTGATAAAAATTAACTTCTTTATCATAAATTAGTTTTCTCTTTTAAAAAATGGACAAAGTTTTGGGGTTCCGACTAGTGGGAAATATTGTTGATAGCTAAATAAAAGCATCAATTATAAAAACCTTATTTACAGTGTTATGTTTGTTAATATGAAAAGAGGAGCATAAAATGGTGATGTGATAAAACTATGAAAAGAATGATGTAGATAAAGAACCCCTTAAGAAATAGACTCATTCTTCTTCCTTTCCTGGAATTTCTTATAAACTTTAGATAGTATGGTCTGTATTTATTTCTGTAATGCATATGTTGGAAATATGATATGAATTTAAAATTATTGCTTTATATAGTACAGTGCCATCAAGAAGTCGCTCCGCAGCACTTGTGCAGATGAGAATCTGCTAATAAACTTAATTCAGTTGGAAGCACTAAAATGTTTTGCTACAATAATTTATGAAGTAAGAAGTAAAAGTTACAGGAAACTCGCCTATTTACAGAAGATGTTTCATAACAGAAATTCACTAGATTTAATTTATTTTTGATAACTTTAATCAAAATTATTTTACTCACAAATTTAATATGATTACAGATACACACAGATCAACACCGAACTACCGAATGAGGTGGCCAGCCAATTTGACTTGGGCTTTTTTTCATTGTCTCTACATTCATAAAGGCAAATGCAAATTGGAAATTTACTTACCATGTCTCATCACCGCTATTTTAACCTGTGTAAAATTCATTAGACTTTAATATCAGTTGAAATGAAAAGACTCCATGAACACATCAACAATAAATACAGGGCCTACTCTGTTATACCTGCTACTTGTTTGAAAGGAAGGTAGGGAGAAACACCAACCTTCTTCTCATGGATGGCGAACATAACCAGAGCTGCAGAGAGTTTTTCATGGCACTGTATTTTCTTTTGAATTAAAATATCATTGAAAGTGCATGATAACAAGAGATATTCAAGTACACTTCTTCAGTTCATTAAATATTATTCTGGTTTGCCTTAATGCCGGTTGTCGACCAAGAGCTAAGCTAAGCTAACTTAGCTTAGCTTAGCTCAGCTCACATACAGTGAGGGATTTCATATATAGTTGTGCCGGATTTCATATGTAGTTTTGTCGACACAACTACGTATGAAATCCCGCACTGTATGTGAGGTAAGCTAAACTAACTTAGCTTAGCTCTTGGTCGACAACCAGCATAAAGCCATGCAGAAAGAAGCCAAACTTACAGAAATAAAGTACAATTACTTTTTTACTTTCAGGTCCATATATGTGTATGTGCATATGAAGAGGTCTGTTTATGCCTTTAGTTAAGTAGTAAATATTTATTCTTGATTATTTAACAATATATATCATATTGAAAAATAGTTTGAATGTGTGTATATAAAAGCTATTTTATAGCAGAACTATTTAAATCTACAAAAACGGACAGTATACCTGGTATAATATTTGGAAGTTTTACAAGTCACAGTTTTTTTATGGTTTAATATGTATCCTTACTGTTATAAGGAATTATTTTTGTAATCTGCTGTTCTTTCTCCAGTTTCCATTTTTTCTCTCTGATAGAATATATTTTTTCCCCTTTAATGTTAATTAAAAAGTTAATGCTTCATTCATTTCTAATTGTTTATTGCTGATTAGTAATTTATTTTGGTGCTATCTCAAATTATTTCTATTAATATTGTTATGATTTGTTTATAACATTTACTCAAAGTGTAAAATCTGCATTTCCCATCTGTATGGGCCTTTGAAGTATTTGTCAGAGTTTTCATCGTCTGTGCTTACCTAAAGCGAGGATCTTTATTGTTTCTACATGTTGTACAGGTGGCAGAACAATCCGTCAAACTAGGCTTAACACCCCTAAATTATCAGAGTTCTATTGCGTACACTTCTCTAAATCAATGAACCTTTATTATTTCCATGCGTTTTACAGTTAATATAGTGTATTCTTATGTTGCAAGGACTGGTCCCTTTCTCTGAGTAAGGTTAAATTCTATTCATATCATGAAACTATTTCATGAACAGTCTGAGGCTAGATTAAAGCCAGCAAAACTTACTGAAATATTTCCTAAATGAAAAGTCATGAACCGGTCACTTTTGATATGCACGCACACATTATAAAATTGAGAGATTATAGAGTGGACTGAAATATTTTGAGATAAAGAACTTTTGATCTACATGGGGTAATTGCAGAGCTATGACACTTTTTTTGGCATATATTTTTGTTGACACATCATTATTAAAGAATATTTAGTATGACTTCTTCACAAGCTTCATTCCGTTGAAATTTTTTCAGGGGAAAGTAAATGTTAAATACTAACTGAACAGTATTTTAAAATTGTGGACTTTTTTTGTTTTTATAAACTGATCTTTTATGCAGGAGTAGGCATGCAACTGATGACAATTAGAATTTTTATGTTATAGCACGGCCAACTGATTATATTAAAAATGAAGACATTATAATATGAGAAAATTTATTAATTCTCAGCTGTTTTATCATGTCAGATGGACGTCAATCATTGGCGTGCTGACTCGTTACTTTTTTGCATAAAAATAAAAAATTCTAGACTTGTAAAATATATTATGTAATAGTTATTTGCGATGAAGACCATTATATACTTGTATAACTTAAAAGGCAAGCAAAGTTAATAAAACCACTAGCAAGTTTTGTTACTCGTATGAGCCAGTTCTTATAATAATATATGGTTGTACAACGTTTTATGTTATTTTGAATCGTACATTTTAAAACTAAAACAATTTAAGTTCAATTGTGCTTATGGTGATTTTGTATGTTACGGAATTCAGGCTCTTTTGGTAGGCAACAATTTGTTTTATAACAAATCACTGTTGGAATCAGTTGAACATCGTGGAAGCAATTGCGTGTAAAGAAATCTATATCTGTAAAGAAATCTCTTGAAGTTATAGAAAAGCCAGTACAGAACTAATGTTGACAAATCCTTCGACTTTTTTTTTATTTATTTATTTATTTAAATTACATTTAGAAACCTATGTACAAATACAAAAATACACAAAAAACATTTACAAATTTCAAAATTAAAGTACAGAAAAGAAAAAGAACCAAATATTTATTTAGAAATACAACCGAATGAGCTGACTGCTCGTGCTCGGGTGTAGATTCAGAACATCAGAGTGGAGAAACAAAAAACAAAATGAGAAAGAATGACACACTTATAAAAAAGGTAAAACAGCTAGAAAAAGAAAAGACAAATTTATAAAAAGGAGACAAAAAATATTAAACACATGATAAGGAATTTCAGACTTTGAATGAATTTAGTAATGAAGTAATGTTTTGAGTGAAACTAAATATCGCATTGGCTTACATTTGTCTTTTGTGAACTGCTAGTATTGAACCAAGCTTTTATTGCTGAAATAGTTTGTTTTTTTATTTGTAAATGATTGTTGGTAAACGATAATAGGAATAATAGTACTTGTAGTGTTTAAAATTAATGAACTGGATAATTATTAATTTGTAAAAAAGGGAAGAGAATGACAGTGACATCTGGGGATGTCCTCAATAATATCTATAACGTGCTAACACAGTTTTCTTTACCTTAACAGGCTCAGCCTGTAAAATGGAACTTTACATAAATGGAGTTCTATTAAACAATGATTACGTTCCAAAATAACATAAAAGTAAAATAATTCTTGGACTTGTAATGTTTTCCCAATTTATAAATTTTACATACAGTTGAAAAGCTGGTATTGGAATTTGCTGATAAAAAATTCTAATTTGGAGCTAGATTATTTAGAAACTCATTTTCCAGACCTATGTCAATGGCAATAACCAAGTTTTTTTTTCTTTTTAGGAATAAGCTTTTTTTTCCCATGTGACATTGCCTTTACACTCACAAATGGACCTCAGACAAGCGAAAAGAACCCTGTAGGGCATAAAACCGAAGGTAATTTTGCCCAGGGATGCTCTTGGTCAGGATGCTTGGAGCTGCGAACATGGATCAGTAGCATAGGTTTGTTCCTACAAATATTCAGAAACTGTCATTCCAATACAATAATGCATGCTGACATTGTTATTGTCAGCAAACTAAAAATGGGCATACACGTTTTGCAATGGCGGTTTCTGAATATGTGCAGGAATTAACATATTTACCACTTGACTACTGAGAACAATAATAGCTCAATAGCAGAAGATTGGCTGAGTGGTTAGACCGCTCTCCTTCCACAACTGGGACCCGCGATCGAATCTCTGGATCCATGTGGAATTTCTGTTGGACAAAAGCAGGTTTTTCTTGGGGGGCTTCTGTTTCTCCTGGTAGGGAATGGTACTAAAGCACAAAAAAACTGTATTTAACAAAGGGATAATCATGTATAATGCACTGCCACAGGAAATAAAATTGTCAAGAAATGTGGGCCAGTATAGAAGTGAAGTAGGAATGTGGCTTAAAAATATGTATTTTTTTTTTAGAATGAATGATAATGGATATAAATGCTACGCATAATTTACTTGTATTTTGCAGTAGACTGCTAATTATTGATTCATTTTATTTATATATTTGCTGTAGGCTACTTATAATTAATCAAATATATCATTCCACCAGAGCTCCATTCATCATACTATGACCATTGGTTGCAATAAAGGAATTAAATAGCAGAAGATCCAAGATCCGTACTGTATCTGTGTGATATAGTAATAGTAAATTTCTGACTCAATGTGCAAGCTAATCCTGCAACATCATTTGAAATCCCGCGTAAATAGTGTTAAGTTGGCGCTATTTAAAGTCATTTCCGTTTAATGGAGACATTTAGTCCATCATGTCTCATGAAAAGAGAAGTTTCGTTTGTGAGGTGTCACGTAAACAAAAACATGACGCTTGACAGGCGGAATTCACATACAGTAGTTTTTGTGGAAGTCTTGAGGCGACCGCAAAGAAAATAATATGTTGGCTATGGTTCCCGAACTGAAAGATGAGAGATAAGTAAATTTGAAGTCATTGCAGTTTCTATCATAGACTTTGTTCCTTCTGCTAACTGATGTGGAAGTGTTTATTTTGCCACATGAAATGCTGTCAACGTCATACGGATTATGAATTACGTGGCGATAAGAAAGACGAGCTTGATTAACAGGTAAATATACAGTAATGTTAACTCCCTGTATGATTCATGACAATAAATGACCGTAACTTGCTTCTGTTATACTTAGGTTAAAGGCGTGTCTTGTTTCTACGTTTTCAACCTAGATTTTACTCGTTCTAGGTTGTTTGTTGGTAAACGTACTTATAAACTTCTATGTTTTCTTTTATCATCTTTGATGTATTTGAGCAGAATAAGTGTTAACAATACTTTTGCTAACTGTTTGGTATTTGTAAATAACGATTTTTACCTGACACCAATATCAATTGGTTACAATAGACATTGTGTAGATAATATACGTTTAATTAGTATACCGGTATGCCATTAAGTAATAATGCTTCTGGTATGTTGTTACAGAAATGTGTGGCACTGATTCTAAGCTTGGTAAGATGCGTGCACTAATCTTGGTGGGAGGATATGGCACAAGGCTACGCCCTCTGACTCTGAGCCGACCAAAGCCATTGGTGGAGTTCGCAAACAAACCCATGTTGTTGCACCAGATGGAAGCTCTCGTTGCAGCAGGAGTCTCGGAAATTGTATTGGCAGTGTCGTATCGAGCAGAGCAGATGGAGCAGGAGCTTAAGATAGAAGCTGACAAATTGGGAGTCAGTTTGGTTTTCTCCCATGAGACAGAGCCTTTAGGCACTGCTGGACCACTAGCGCTTGCAAAGGACATACTTTGTGCCTGCAATGAGCCTTTCTTTGTTCTCAACTCTGACATCATATGTGACTTTCCATTTAAAGATCTGATGACTTTCCATCGAAATCATGGCAAAGAAGGAACTATAGTGGTAACGAAGGTAAGTATCCAACATATGACGACAGAATTTGTACTATTTGGTTATTTCTTGCTATGTAATGATGGGATATTGGTCAGCCACCACTTGATGCAATCCACAGCCATCGTCTGCCTCGTGTCCATGAACCTTCAGCTTCACAGAATTTAATTATTTAGTCTTACATATTAATTGACAGATTTTGGTACTCGCCCTCCTTGTAATGGGCTAGTCGCTTGTCTATTTTTTCGGTGATAGTATAGCACTCTACTGTTGGTGATATTTTAATTTTAAAAGCATGGAAAATGGCCAAATTTGATGTTATATTATTCTTTACAACCTATAGATTCCATAAATTTATAAGCACTTTATATTTGTATGAAGGTTCTAAATGTAAGTAAAATTGTGAAGTAGTAGACACAAAATTAACCTAAAACACCGCTGAGAAATGCTGTGAAAACACAAATCTCTGTGCGCTGGGCATTATTCCATTGTTGGGCTATTGGTCACGTGGTGATAATCCAGTACTGAAAACCTAACGGTAAAAAACTGGTCTCGGTAGCTCAGTTGTTGTCACGGCCGAGGTATCTACCGGATACAAAACTTCGTACCTGCTCTGGATTTCCCTCCTGTTTTTCTGTATTGGGGGCTTCTCCCCTGGAACCCCTTCCTGCTTTCCAGCACCGAGAACTTCGAGAATGGTAACTTCATATCAGCCCCGGTTCCTTTTCCTGTTTTTATTTTTTGTCCCCAAGCCCCACTAGGGGCTGTCCCCTCTTCCAAACTTCCAGCAGACCCCCTTCACACTGGGAGCTTCGAGTGCAGTATTTATTATGAACAGGAATGGGGGGAACCTAACCACGTAAGTAGATGGAGAGCATGCAAAATTAGAACTATTGGTAGCACTGGATAAGCCTTTACGGGAATGGCCAATTATGAGATGCAAGATCATCGGCCAGCCAATGGGAGTGTTGGGTTTTCAACCTTTGGGTCACGTAATCACTCTGAACACTTTGTGTGAAATTACAGTAGAGTGTTATACTAAACCCGAATCTTGCTTTAAAATGTGGGAGAAGTGCTATGCTAAACCCTTTTTTTTTTTCTTATACATAATTCACATCTTTTTAAGAAGTTATTATGCACATGCGTAACATGTGCGAACCAGCTGATGAACACAATGTGTGCAGAAGACATTAAGCAGTGAATCAAATCAAATCAAATCTTTATTCACCTTTAAATACAATATATTTGTACAATAGGCTTCGTCAGTTTTTGGATAGTTTTATATAATAACAAAAAAGCTAAGAATACAAATTTATATCCATAATATTTTCTGGTGTATTACTCTCTAAAAATTCTTCTACGGTGTATATCGCTTTGCTTTTGAACCAAATAGATAGAATATTGTACAGTTATTTTTTTTCAAGATTTCTTATCTTTAATGGAATTTTATTAAAAAAAATTATCTGTTGATAGCAGTGACTTTTTATATTTGTACTTAAGTGAAGTTGTGGTTTATCTAAATCATTTTTCCTTCGCGTGTTGTAGTTATGCATTGACGATCTAGTTGTAAATTTAGTGCTATTTTCTTTAACATATGTAATATTAGCTAAAATGTACATAGAGGTAAGTGTAAGAATGTTGTACCTTTTGAAGTATTGTTTACATGATTCTCTTGTTCCAATTCCTGCTATCAATCTGATAATTTTTTTCTGCCAGATGAAGATTTTGTTTGTTGAATGGGAATCGCCCCAAAGCATAACCCCATATAGTAGGTGTGGTTGAACAAAAGCATAATAAGCTGTTATGAACATTTCAAAATTTACACATTGTTTCAACTTTCTCATCAAATACCATACTCTTGCCAGCTTTTTACATGTGTACAGTATTTGGTCTTGCCAGGTAAGCTTTGTGTCCAAGTATAGGCCTAATAATTTTACAGACTTTATCTCAGTAGTGTTGCTAAATTTTGGATCTATAGAGAACCAAGGGCGCCCATATAATATTTTCTAGGGGGGGGCCAATTTTTTCATTAATTTATGTTTTGTCGCTTTAACTTCTTGAGCCACTTTGTAACATTGTATTAATAATATATTAATTGTAACAATGACATAGCCAGAAAAATAATTTCGGGGAGGATCGAAAGTACCGAGGGGTTTGTGGGTATGGAATAACCCCAAGAAAAGGGGTCGGGGGACCACCCCCGGAAAATTTTTAAATATTGAACTTATGAAAATCACATTTTACGCTACTTTAGCACTGAAAAACTAGTTCGCACATTTTTTTACCATACTCTATAAGGTATGCGAACATAAACAAGAAATCGTTACCTAAGTTGGGGTTCCACCCCCGGAAAATATTGAACTAATGAAAATCACATTTTACGCTATTTTAGCACTGAAAAACTAGTTAGCAAATTTTTTTTACCATGCTCTATAACAGGCCTGCACAACATACGGCCCGCATCGCTATTTATTCTGGCCCGTCTGACTGATTAAAATTATTTTATTTAATATATAGGATAGGGGAATAAGACTTTTTCATCTAGCTCTAATTTTAAAATAAATTAAGAAGTGTGTAACAGAAAAACTATATATAAATTTCGAAAATTTAGTAGCAATTTGCACTGATGGTGCCCCATCTATGCGGGGGGAAAATGTTGGTGCTGTAACAATTATTGAAAAGTACGCAGGTAAACCACTGGCAAAATTTCACTGCCTAATTCATCAGCAGGTATTATGTTCAAAGGTTTTGCAGTTTGATCATGTGATGAAAATAGTATTTGCTCTGGTCAACTATATTCGAGCTCGGGGTTTGAAGCACAGAATGTTTCGGGTGTTTCTAGAATAAAATGATGCCGACTATGGGGAACTACCATACCTCACTGATGTACGTTGGTTAAGCAGCGGTAAAGTTTTGGTGCGCTTTGACCTTCTAAAAAATGAAGTAAGTTAGTTGAATTTTTGGAATCTGAAGGAGATGAGGAAAAATTTCCAGATATAATGAATGAAGAATGGAATCAAGACCTGTTTTTCCTGTGTGACATTTTGGGTCACTTGAATGACCTTAACTTCAAGGAAAAAATTAATTTATTTTTCAATTAATTTCTCATATAAAGCCCTTCAAAATTAAACTAAACCTGTTTGAAAATCAACTTGCTAAAGGGGATATGTCGCAATTTATAACTTGTGACAAAATATTCCTTCTGAATATCATTCGGTGGTGGGTAGAAAATATAAGAATCACCTCTAAGTGAGGAGTTTCAGAGAAGAATGCCATTGAGTAATGAAGACGAAGTCCACATTAAAGTGATTCAGGATCCATTTTCTGTCGATGCAGGATATCTACCTGTCGATCTCCAGATGGAAGTCATTGATCTCCAGTGTTCTGAAAACTATCGGGTCAAGCAGAGGGAGAGTAGTTTACAAGAATTTTATTCTGTTCTGGAACAGAATAAATTTAAAAAATTGTTGGATACTGCCTGCCAGGTATTTTGTAACTTATTTTTGGGAGTACATATACCTGTGAAAAAACATTTTCTGTCATGAACTTGAACAAAAAACAAACAGCGTTCATCTTTAACTGATGCAAATTTAGAGGCCATATTAAGAACGGCCACTTCAAATATGACACCAAACATTGATAAAATAGTTGCAACAAAGAAATGTAATCTGTCACATTGAACTGTTAAGGATAGATGCCAGTGCAATTATTAGTAAACCTCGTTTGTGTTTAAATGATATTTATTGTGAAATCTTGTAACATCATATGTAAGTAAATAATGTTAATATAATTTTAGTTGCAACTCTTAAAATTTAAATATGCATATTAATTTGCCTTTATTGTAGACCTATTAACAACATTTATAAATTTACCTGCAGTGGCCTAATGTAAGATACAAGGTCCGCAGTGATGTGGCCCTTGGTCGGGTGGCAATAGTTGAGTTTGGCCCTAAGAGTGAAACAAGTTGTACAGGCCTGCTCTATAAGATATGCCAGCGCAAACAAGAAATCATTACCTAAGTCGGGGGTCTACCCCAGGAAAATTTTTAAATATTGAACTAATGAAAATCATATTTTATGCTATTTTAGCACTGAAAAACAAGATAGCACATTTTTTTACCATACTCTATAAGACATGCCAACACAAAAAAAAAATCGTTTCCTTACTCGGGGGTCAACCCCCGGAAAATTTTTAAATATTGAACTAATAAAAATAACATTTTACGCTATTTTAGCACTGAAAAACTAGTTAGCAAATTTGTTTACCATACTGTAACAAAATATCTGCAACAAAATTAAATTTAATAAACATTTTTTAATTACAAAAATACAATTTTAGGTTTTTATTTTTAAGGGTCCGGACCCCCTGGACCCTCCTTTGCTAATCCACTGTGGATTCTGGTTCCGTGATGTTGATTTGGTAAAACTTCTGCAAACTTTGTATGTCTCCACTGACTTTTAAATAATTGCCCTAAAAGAAGAACACCTGCATATAATTATTAATATACATTTTTTCCTTTCCCTGAGGGCTAGGGGGGGGCCGCGGCCCCCCCCTGCCCCCGGGTATGGGCGCCCATGTAGAGAACATTATAGTTTCAGTTTTTGATTGATTTATGCTTAAATTATTGTAGAAGAACCAGATTTTAGCCTGTTCTAGCGATAAGGTCATTTGTTGAGTTAAGTCTAATATGTTCCTTATTTGCTTCTATAAACGTTGTATCATCTGCATAAATAATGGGGGTACAGGAGGGGCCTACATTACAATGTAGATCATTTATATATACAAGAAAGAAGAAGGGCCCCAACATCGAGCCCTGAGGGACACCTGCTATGACTTCCTATTTTTGAATTTTTATTATCTACAAATGTAATTTGTTTTCTATTATTTAGGTAGGATGTAATTAGATTAATCTCTATACCGGTACCATTTATACCATAATATTTCAGCTTATCAATAAGTATCCTGTCATTAGGTCTTTATAGTGAGATGCACTGTACTATTGAATCTTTACATTGTTAATTAGTTTCCTAATAATGATCTTTTTAACATCTATCAAGGTAAATTGGCGAAAGATAGTTTCATGTCGCCCTGGTAAGCTCTACCCACTCTTACCCACTTTCTAGTGCATTGCCATGGCGGCAGCCTACTTCCCCTGCTTCTCCTGGCCTTCAGCTGCTTATCGTCAGCAATGCAGCTCACTGTTGTACCCTTGAGCCAAATCATATGCGCTAAGTACTACAATACAAAAATGACCCTTACAGTATATAATTTATATTATTGTATAGCCTATAATGTTGTCTAATATCCAAGACTTGGGTACTTAATCCATGCTATAAACTAAACTTTTTTTGTTTTTATAAACACTTTGATTTTTTTTACTTTTACTCTTGCTATTTTTACTGCTGGGAGAACCAGGAAAGTGCTATTGAAAAGTTTGTTCTAATGTATTCCCAATTATAGAACAACTTCTGACTGCTCAAGCATCTTCAGCTAGTGTAGAAAGAACTTTTTCTTCCTTCGGTTTAGTGCTTTCAAAGCTTCGAAACAGGCTGGGAATTGAAAAGGCCTTTAAAATTAGTATTACCGGTACTCTTTAAAATGTTTAATGCTAGTAATGCTTAATTTATTATTTTGTTGTTCAAAGAACAGTATGTTTAATTTTTAGAATTTTATTTAAGGCTGATTAACTGTTTTGTCTTATTGTGAACAGACTACAGAATACTATAAATTGAAAACAAGAAACTAAATATGTACAGACATCAAATTATAACTTATTATTATCAATGAAGTATTACTGTATAAGAATATGAGATCTTCCTCCGTCTAGTACCTTGAGGACAAGACCAGTAAAATGTCTTCTGGGCAGAAATTAATTTTGAGACAAGTGATAGTATTGCATTGTATAATTATTAAATATTAATTGATCAGATTTAATGTTTTCATTTTCATTCAAGTTTCCTAGTAAGCCTATGCAAGATTACTTTTACAGTCTTAAGAATTAATTAAACCAAAAAAACTGGTTTAAACAAAAACAATTTTGGGCATTTTTAAAAAACATTTCTTCCAACATTGCTTGTAATTAAACAGGATAGAGAATAATACCAGAGACTTATTGCTTTGACAATGGAACAATGAGGGGACAGATTTTGCAGCACTCCTGGTGGCACAACCTGGAAACTTGGGGCCAAATTAATATATTCCGCTTCAAAACATTTATGAACTGTAATGTTTTAATGTTTCACCAACCACTGAGTACCAAAACAATGTTTAAGTAGTAAGGTAGTAGTAGTAACATTAATAATAATAATAATAATAATAATAATAATAAATAACAATAACAATTAATAATAGTAATAATAATAATTAGAATAATAATAACCAAACAGAACACAGAACATGTGAAATAGTTCACGAAATATTAATGAAAACACAATAAATGTTTCAACTTTAAATTTAGCGGTTGCTAACAACTCTTTCTTACCATCATTTTTTTTTTAAATCGTCCATTTTTTATTTTTTTAAAGTCCATTTGTTTTTGACCAGCATAATTGCTTTCCCGGACCATGGATAAATAGAAAAAAAAAACCTAGGCCCTATATCTTATAACATGCCGAGGTTGGCCATTTCGGCTCCTCTAATAGAAATCAGTTTACATCTTTGTATCTAGATACTTAATGGCTGCATCTGTAGGCCTATTCAGTAAGACCAGGTTCCACCACTAGACAGTGCTCACAATATTGCTCCTTGATATATCACAAAGTGTCCTGTATTATTCTAGGTCTTTATTGTATTATTTATTTGTTGTAATCAAATGTAACAAACTCAGCTAGAGTGAAAATTGAAGTTCTTGGTTAATGAATGACATATTATTACGTTTTTAGTAAGGGTGTGAGCAAAATGCTCATACAGCAACCACTCACCGAGTGAAGAGCCTTTGCAATTTGTTACAGGTTGAAGAACCCTCAAAGTATGGAGTTGTTGTGTATGGTGAACAAGGACGCATACAGAGTTTTATTGAAAAACCACAAGAGTTTGTATCAAACAAGATAAATGCTGGCATGTACATACTAAATCCTGCTGTCCTAAAACGCATCCAACTTCGCCCCACAAGTATAGAGAAGGAGGTGTTCCCGGACATGGCACAAGAGGGACAGTTGTATGCTATGGAACTGCAAGGTTTCTGGATGGATGTGGGACAGCCCCGTGATTTTCTCACAGGTAATAAATTATGCTAATGTCACAGATGAGAGTAAACAAAACTAAATGTTTAATGTGTGCAGAATTTCTTTGTAACTCTTAGTTGTACATTTTTATGCTATATGATATCAGTAGAACTGAATGCTATACAACAGCGTTTCTCAACCTTTTTGAACCCGAGGACCACTAAAATGTCTTCAAAATTTTATGGACCCCTAATTTTACATCCCATTTTTAAAAGAAGGCCTATATTCTTAATATTTGGGGTATTAATTATAGGTCATTATAACGAAATATGTGAAAAAGTTTTACTTCTTTACTTTCCACTTGCTTTATGATATTTTTTAATTATTTCTGTGGACCATCTGCACCATCTTCGCGGACCACTGGTGGTCTGCGGACCATACCTTGAGAAACGCTGCTATACAATATAATTTGAACTGAATACTAGAATCCAAATTCAGTACTGGTATGCAGTAAAACCTCATTAACACAAATTCCAAGGGACCAAAAAATGAGGGGTTCGTATTAAAAAATTCATGCTAGCCGTGGACTAATTTTTTTCTTTTTTTAATGAACCATTTACGGTATACAGTATTGTAGAACATACTGTTACATGCAAAAGTAGGCCTACCTTTAAAAAAGGTCATTTCCTGTTGAAAAATTCAAGTTATTTTGCGCTGTCGCTGATGGGAACGAAAGTGCCTGGAAACTTCACGGCCAACTGTATTTACAGCTTCAGTAAACCCAACAGATGATTCAGATGTTGCAGCAAAACGTTCTAAAGTGGCTATGGCGGCAAACACTTCCTGGCGGGTGGGTTACCAGTTTTAATGTAAGGTTTGATGAAATCGTACTGGTTATTGTTGAATGAACAGAAAAATAAAATAAGAAACGTTATAACCCGATTGTTGGGAGCACGATGCTCCCAATTGTCGAGTGATTGCACCAGCTAGCATTAATGTTAATCCAATTACTCGTAGCCATTCACATAAGTAACTGAGAATTTAATAAAGGTTTACGTTTAACTTCATTTCTTGCATGCCTAGCGAAGGAAGAACAGGAAATAACAATTTGAAAAGCTTTGGAAGTTTGTGTTAAATGACATTTCAATATTCAGGGGACAGAAAAACAGTTTGCAGTTTGTGGTAACCGAAATTTGCGTTAACCGACAAAACTTTCATAAGAAACAATACATCTTTGCCGGGACCAAATCTTTGCTCTTGTTAACAGAGTGTTCGTCATAAGCGAGTTCATGTTAACGAGGTTTTACTGTAGTTTTTGCTGTGTACATGGAATTGATATTTCTCTTGGATGGGTGTGGCGATTAATTTGTCATATATAGCCTAAATAGTCACCATATTCATTTCATATGGATAAAGTTGTAAATATATTAATGTTTTTGATATCTCACTTCCCTTAACAAAATTAACAGACCTGGAACGTAATGCACTAAAAATATCCAAATATCCATTCAACTATACACTGAAAATTGCTGAAATATCAATAGTAAATACATTTACGGTAACAGAAGAATACTTAGATTCCTGATATTATATATATATTCTCTGCAGTAAGCATTAATAACAAAGGGGATGATACTCAAGGCTAATAGAGGGTCACGCTGTTGAACCTGTTGTTACCATTCTGCAAGTTGTGATCATGACGTAGAGTTTCAGGTGTAGTTGATGTAGTGATGGGGTTTGTCCACAGGGTTTAATTGCAGGATTTGGACACTTTTTATTATGAAATATTTTTTAGAATATTAGTGGTCCACATTTCAGTGTTTCTTTAGTGTATTGTGACATCGGTTAAATTATCATTGCATAATATAGGCTAGTTTTAAATTAGTTCGTAGGCTTCCATGGCCGATGTCATACATAAACTGATTGTACTGGTTATCTGGATTGGGCCGTGTCGTGTTTTTAGCGTCTAAGCTTTCTGACATCCTATCGTGTCCTTCTTCGGAGAAAGATTCACATAAAAAAGAAGTGCCTGTGAAGAATAAACAGTCGCAGTTGTCATGACATCAGTGGGCGCATTCTTTAAAGTTTTAATTGTTTTTCGCCAGATGTCACTACATACCCATCTTCCCTGTTTATGTTGAGGGGATGTTTAATAATTTCTATGGCTTCTGTAACAAGTCTAGGGAATCTTCTGTTTTCATGTTTTAGTAGAGTTATATCATCGAAAAGTATTTTGTGGCCCGTTTCGTCCAAATGAGATGCTATGGCGGAGTAGTCAGTGTTGTTTAGTTTCTGGTGGCTGATATGTTCTTTTCTTCTGGCATCCAGAGAGGGTCCCGTTTGTCCTATGTATACTTTTCCACACATACATGGAATTGAGTAGACCCCCGCTTTATGTAAAATATTGATTTCGTCTTTCTCTCTTCTTAAAAAGCAACATGGTGCCGAGGACTGAAGATGGCTTAAGTAAACCGAAATACATATCCTAATGGTATAATAGGAGATATTTTATAGTGCAAGACACCAGCAAGAATGCATAGTAATTCTAAATGAGTTTTTCTTCTATTCTGTATGTTTTTGTGTGTTACAATAAATCTTTATTAGTGTTTTAACTTTTTGACTCTTAAGTGTAATAGTGTTTTTATTACTGACATCACCAAGATGAGCTGAACAATAATATAGGCCTACTAGTGTGTGCATAAAATATATGCTCCTACACATCTTATTGAGGTGGTAAAAAAAACTAACATTATTATCTATGCTTTCTTCTGTTTTGTCGTCATGGACCCATGCACTTTTATTTTTGACCCTAGCCTCTAATCTATATATATAAAAATGAATGTATGTGTGTGTGTGTGTGTGTGTGTCCTTTATGCATTACTACACCATTCATCCGATCGCCATGAAACTTTGGGAAGTTGTTGGGTACATTCCCGGGAAGGTTTCTATCATACTACATTTTTAATTTTAGCCTTCGTTCGCGAGTTATGAGTGAAAAACGGCAAGAAAACGTGCATTTTTTACGCTTTCAAGCATCAGTTTTGAGTTATTCATTTCAGTTGTCAAATCAATTGCAGAAGGTTTTGTCTATTATTGTCATACCTTGGAAATAATATCATCGCGATCGCTTTGGAAGGCAATGGATATCTCAGGTTATTATAAAAGCTATAGATGTCGATAAGGTAATGTTAAACATATTTTATTTGACATGGAATATAGTTTACAGAAGATTCCGGGGAAGTTGCTTAGTTCGGGGTCCTGGCTACAACGTTTTTATATGTAATCGTAATTAAAATATCTTATGTAGGGTCGTTAAATCTGCCTGAAATGTAACTGAATTATAAGTCTGGACAAATGAATATAGAAATCACGGCCTCAGTAGGCTTATTCCATTCTTCACCTATATAAATAAAAAACTAATGTACTATGTCTGTCAAATACATTTACGCACTTTTTTTTATCGTGAGTTTAATCGATTTCAATTCTCATAATCTTTCGAATACTGCATTTTTCCATTTATTTTCTAGTCGTGAAATTCACTTCAAAGCCGGATTTATAGCTGTTTCATTAATTAGGCCTATCAAATGTTTAGTTTACACCTATGAATGTTTCGCATGCAAAGTGTTAATAAATATAATACTTTAATTATTTTGCTCTTAATTGTTAATCTTTCAATTAATTATCTTGGGAGAAGCCGTGGGGATCTGCTATAAGCTATAATAAGCTATAGCCTATCTAGTGTTTTCTGAGGGAATAGTTTGTGTGTGATAAGTTGTTCTTTCCCATTTCAAATTTTTAATACCTATATAAAGACCTTAAAGACCTAGAGTTTGAAAATCGAAAGTCCTTCATAAGTTATTTTCGCATTAACAAAATACAAAACCCGAGCGACGCCGGGCCTTTTAAGCTAGTACCAGATAAAATGTTATATAAATTGTTAAATTTTTGTATTCTACGAATTCATGGTTGTTGAGTGAATGTGGCCGTATTTGTGCATATTGTTACTTGATTTTTGTTGCAGGGATGTGTCTGTATCTAACTTCATTGCGACAGAACAATCCATCGCTTCTTCACAGTGGTCCTGGTATTGTGGGAAATGTATTAGTAGACCCAACAGCTAAAATAGGAGAAGGCTGCCGTATTGGTCCAAATGTAACAGTAGGACCTGGTGTTGTCATTGAAGATGGAGTATGTGTGAAACGTAGTACTATACTAAAAGGGGCAACAGTGCGTTCACACTCTTGGCTGGATGGATGTATTGTTGGTTGGCGAAGTGTGGTTGGACAGTGGGTCCGAATGGAGAACACAACAGTGCTTGGTGAAGATGTGATAGTGAAGGATGAAATCTACATCAATGGGGGCCAGGTTCTGCCTCATAAGTCCATAGCTTCCTCAGTACCAGAGCCTCAAATCATCATGTGATTCCTTGGCAGGTGAGTTTTCTGTTTCTAGGAATGAATGTAGTCTAGACAAATTATCTAAAAATGTAGATAATTTTCTAGAAGACAAGCAACAAAAAAGAAGAAGAAACTGGAAATGGTTGTCAGAGAAAAATATAATGTCAGGAAAAAAATTATGTTGTGACAACCTCCTCCTCCTCTACTCTCGCATTCCATGAACAAAAAAATTGTACGTGATTTTATCAAAAACGGTTCCAACAATTTTGTTTAGATTTATATTGCTCATACTAAATCTAAAACTTTTAATTGGTACTTTTTTTGTAGGGGGGGAAAAAAAAAATCCAAGTCTAAAGTTATGCTTTGTGAACAATAGAACTTTGTGCGAAACATCTAAATGGTACATTCATGCAATGCATCTGCCAGGCCAGGTGCAATTACTCATAAATTGAAGCAATAAACTCTTGAGCAGCGTAAAACAGGAAACTAACAGTTATATAAACTTTTAAGACTAATTTTTACTTTCTGTACCTGAACCGTAGGTAAGCCTATTATGGGTAGAAGATGTATTATGTTTGACACTGAAATTTTATGTTGAGTTTTTTCTTAAATACACGTTTTGAGGTCCCCTGAATAAAAAAATACAATTTTTGTGAACATATCTGTGTGCGTGTCTGTCTCTCTGCTTTGCTCAAGAAAAGAAAAGAAAGAAAGAAAGGAAAAAAAACATGAAATTTTGCATTTTGTAGATATTTTAAGGGAGTGTGACATGAAGATTAGCAATGATTTTCTCTTAGCATTTCACATCTTTTTGAAAGCAGCACTTACGAATTTGTTGCATTTTTCATAAAAGTTCTCTGAAGGGTAGCTACAAGTTAGTCATTATTTTGCTCAATCTCAAAAATTAGTCTGCCGCCATGGGTGAGTTGGTAGCATGACTGCCAGACACCTGGGCAGCCCGGGTTAGATTCCTAGCTGGGTTGGGGATTTTACAGAGATGTAAAGTTTTCTTCCTGGGTAAGGACTGGGTGTCCCATTCCCATCCTGCAAAAGGACCTGGCCACCTAACGCAATATCCGGCCTAATATTCCTTGGTTGGGCCATGGGCTCTTTCCCAGGGCTGGACCGGCCTTCAGGCTGAACACTTCATCGTCTTATAAGCTTATATGGTTATATAATGTGAGTTTTATAATTCATAAATTACAATTATTATGAACTACTCAAGTTGTTTCTGTTGTCACTCTCAGCTTAAATCGAACATTCTGTCGCTCGTATTTTAGTTTGTTATAGAAAGTATTGATTTTGCTGTAAGTTCATAATGAATTATGTCTGCTAGGATTTTGGAAACAAAAATTACTTGAAAATTGAATTGTTGTTGTTGTGGATTTTCTTAATAGACAATCTTGATTAATTAAAAGAATTCAATTGAATTTATATTCTTTAAACTTAAAAAAATTTAACATTAGCAAAGGTGCCAGAGTGCACCACTGAGCTCAATGTTGTGCACTTGGTATGTTGATCATAAATTTCTTCTTCTGACTTTCTCAGTGAGCTGCTTGTTTAAGAGTGAAAAATTGTTGATCTACCTCTGCATGAGAAAATATTCTTCTATACCATCGTGGCCGTTGTATTTATTTGACATCACGAGGAAATGGTATAAATTACGAAAATATTGTTTAAAAATGGATTAATTCGACTAGAATCTGGAATTATGTTTACTTTTCACATTATTGTGTGAAAATTGCGCACTATTTTGCAATTCAGAAGTGCTGTTTTTGGGGTTGTAGACTGTTGTAAAATGAAATGATGCAAATACTTGTTGAATTCAGAACAATTTGCGTTATCACATCTCGTGAATTTCACGGATCTCTATTTATATCAGAATGTGAAGCGAGAAAGCTAAATTGCCCATACTTGAGTTAGAGAAAGTTATGTGAATATAACATATCAGTTTTTTAATATTGTTTTTAAGGAAATCATGTAACTGACTGGAATAGCTCGAAGATCTTGACTATAACTTTAATTTAGTAAATAAATTGATGATTTTTATAGCATTCTGTGGAATTCAAAATTTTTTTAAACCTGCAACCTGCAACATCTTTGCAAAAAACAATATACGATGCACCAGTTAGCATGCCAATAGATTAAAGAAATTCTCTGTGAAAACGATTCAAAACGAGTCAGTGTTGTCATGTCTTGTCTACATCCTGACCCTATAAGTTCTCTGTTCTCTTACATTTGCTTCCATCTGTAACTAAATATTTGAGGTGATGTATTGCATGTATGTTAACATAAATTAGTTTAAATTTCAATTAGTTTCTTGAAATTAATCGACAAATTGTTTGCAATTAAGTTATTGTTTGTCCATTTATGATTACAAAAGAAATTTGCAAACCAATTCAGCACCACCAGTTTTCTTGGTGAATAGTATTTAGCAGTGAAAAGTTTAAAGGTTAAAGGTGATGGTTTGTGATAGTAAGTAATAAATTTGTTTTATTTTCAGGTATGTACAAGTAATTTTTGTAAAAATTTTAGTAAAAAATAAATAAATATACATTGATAAAATTAAAGGGATTGCATTTTTTTACTTTCAGGGCTATTAACTGCAGCACAACTCAAGGTATGACAAACATTCCAGGTTGATCAGATAAATAGAGCAGCGTTGGTATTACTCAAGTGCCTTGGAGTAGTTATCTGATCATCCCTCGCTTTGGTCAGGTCCGATGAGTGTTGAATTTGTACTGTTGAATAAACCAAAGACTATAATGATCCAGTTGTAATCAGATGCAGCTGATATTCTGGACACAGTTCTATCTTCAAGTTTCACCAATCAACCTTCTTGAACTTTTTTTATTATTATTGTTAATTCTAAAATAATTGTCCTCTACCAAGGGGAGGATTGATAGTGTGTTCGCCTTCTGCCCTGGCGGTCCAGGTTCTATTCCCAGCCGGGTTGGGGATTTTCCAGGGAAAAAATAATTTTTCTTCTGTGTTGTATTGTCCCTTCATCTAGGGTTGCCATATATATAACACAAGTGAAATCAGGACGGCGAATCGGTAGAATGGGCCATGCACACCTCCCCCTTACACTCGATACTTGCCTGGCCGCTTCCCCTATCCCGCTGGCTGCTCCTAGCATATCTCTTAGCCACCCGCCGGCCGTTGCTCAGTGCTGGTAATAATATTTCAAAATAAAAAAATACCCTTGCACCAAACATATTTTACAATAATTATAAAAAACGCCATATATGTGCCAACAGAACATTTCACAATTATAAAAACCCAAACAATAAATATTTCATAATAAAAAAAACCCTTGCACCATACATAATATTCCACAATTATAAAAACCGCCATATTATATCTTAAAATATGGCTTAATTGATGCAGGAAGATTCCCTTGCACCAACACTGCTCTTTTCATAACTGATTAAATATCTCAAAATTATAAAAACGGATTCTTGCGTTAAAACTCATGAAATCTCCCCTAACATAACTGAAATATACGAAAGCTTCCTTCACTGCTCAACATTCATTCTTGTGGTCAACATTCACTCGTGGCATAGTGGTTAAGACTCCTAGCTATAATGCTAGGGGTCCCGAGTTCGAATCCTGGTCGATCCAAAATTTACTATTAGGAATAGGTCTCAAATAGATAGGTAGGGTGAAGAGGAGGTGAGAGGAAGAGAGAAAGGAGACGGGAAAGGAAGAGAAGAAGAGAATGAAGGAGAAATAAATTATTATTTTTTCTTTTTCACGAGTTGTGTAGTAGATAGCGCTACCGTCGCTGCTAGTAGTTCAAACACCGCCGCTAGATGTCTCCCCCACCCAAAACCCCTACTTTTCAGGCGGGTTGGAGTGGGGGACCTGTGCGCTGCCTATTCTACCATTTTCCCATCAGGACAATTGTGGGAAGGATAAGAACAAATATAAATTATTGGATTTATTTTTAACATGATATACCTTACCAGACATATTTTTCTGACTTTGTTTTACACCTTGATGATTTCTTAGTTTTCAAAATACACTTATAAAGTTTAAAATAACTAAAATTTTTCATGTCTTACTGTAATAATAAGATTGCTTTAATTGATGGTACTTTCAATCTATTATGCTCTTCAGAGGTCATTAAGCATTCATGAGTGAAAATACCCTTTCCACATGAGCATTGTAGCTAGGATTGCAAAAATAAAAGATAGCTAATTTCAACAATCATGATAACTGAACTGGAGATTTGCATAATTAAAAAAATAAACCCCCTTTTTATCAGCTTGCTTATTTTTGTAACTTTGAAATTGGCTAATGGGTAATCAGAAGATCAATCAGATTTCTAATCAGAAGATTAGAAAATATGGGCCTACATCTTGTTCAAGTGTCATTCTATTAATTATTATCGCTGGTTGGAAAGGGAAACGGTGGTTGTTATGAGAGAATCTTTATGTATTGTAGATTTATTGAGATGAGGAAAATTTAAACGTTTAGAATTGTTCTTGTCTTGACCATTCACAGTAAACTCGAAAATCGGAATTTTTATAATTTTTCTAGATTCCGGCAGGACACTTCTCTTTCACACAAAATCGGGACTCTCTTGCATTTTTATGGAGTTATGGCAACCCTGCCCTTCATCCTCATCCCTTGAGTGGCAATAGCAAATCTTCGCAGTATCACCTTTGCTTGAAAGAGCCTTGGACAAATCATGGTCATCATCCAATTTTTCCACTTTGTTCCAGGTCTGGACCTGTCTGGGTGGTATACGCATCACTATCATTTCTAAAAATTTTATAAAATATATATTTCCGTGGCCTACAGGTCTCCATATTTGTTTCTTAGCGTACTAAATATATTCTATCCTGTTATTCTTGTTGTATGTAAGATTTATTCTATTATATAATAATTACTTTTATATTTTTTTGTTCTTGCCGTGTGGAGTACAACTTCATATTTGCATTTTATTTCTTTTTTCGTTTCAAGTTTTGGACTTCAGGTCATTATTAAAGTTCTTTTTAACAAACTTATGCATTATTTGAGAACCAGTTTTCCTAAGGAACCTGAAAACAATAAATTTATACTGCTGTATTAGTGTACTTACATCCATTGTTAGTGAACATATACATTTCCAGTTAGGTCTGATTTAGGCCTTTTCAGGTTGTTTGAGACATAATAGGACGAATCGGTTTTGGCATATTCCAGATCCGATTATACTATAATCAGTGTAGAGCTCCTAGGATAAACTGATTTGTCTACTGCCTGATTTAACCTGTCATCTCACTTCTTCTCTAAAGGATAAACCAGTTTTACACCTCAAGCACTTTTAGATAGGCAAAACATTTTTTTGGAAAAACACAGAATGCTTTGTCCTAATATTTGTGATACAGACTTATTTGAGAAAAAGAGCTAAATGGTAACTTTAACAAACCATATAACTTACAGAATTATGCAAAGCTTTATATAACGCCCCCCCTTTTTTTTATATATATATATTTTACTTTACTTTACTTCTCTTTTACCCATCCTCACTCTAAAGTTATTAAGTGCCAGTATGGTACTTTATGAGATTGTGTGGGGGACGAAAAAATGTCTGTCTGTCTGTCCGTCCGTCTGTCTGTCTGTCCGTGCGTCTGTACGCACCATAACTCAAGTACGCTTTTTCGGATTTTCATGAAACTTGGTATAAACATTCATAATGTCGATGGGAAGAACCCTATTGATATTGAACCAAATCGGTTCACCGGTACCGGAGTAATGCCCAATTTAGTGCCTATTTTAATAGATTATGGCGCCTTTCTCATAGAAAGGCTCCATCACTCAAATACGCTGTAACGGATTTCCATGAAACTTGGTATACCCATTTATGACGTCCATGAGAAGTGCCCTATTGAATTTGAACCTAATCTGTTGACCGGTACCGGAGTAAAACCCAATTTAGTGTATATTTTAAAGATGCGGTAACTCAAATATGCTTTACCGGATTTTTATGAAACTTGGTATACACATTTACAATGTCCGTGGGAAGACGTCTATTCATAATGGATAAAATCGGTTGATCTGTTTCGGAGTAATGCTCAATTTAGTGCCTATTTTATGGCAATATACGTATTCGAAAGAATTTATAAAAAAAATGAAAATCAGTAATCTTGACAACATAGCCTATTGTTTTACTGTGATCTTATAAGGCCTTGGAAATTAAAATACAGGTAGCTATGACAAAAAACACTATTGTGTTACATGCGCTTATCCAACTAGACCGTTAAAATGACCCAGGTGGCCGAGATGGTAGACCTTTCTTCTTCCGTAAGCTCTGCTTAATGAATAAATCTGGAGCTTAACTTGGAAATCAATTTTTAAAAAAACATATTCTGCATATCATAATTGCAGTCATAACTCATTAAACAAAAACATACTGGCACTTTTTTACATCAGTTTACCTGATTTTATTTGTTTTAGTGTAAAGTTTGGGTTTTAATCAAATATCAATCATTAGTATTTCGAGAGCATTTTATTATCACTACCTAGGCTATGCAACAAAAATGCAACATATTTATTTTCAAATTATGTTTTGGCAAAAAAAAAAAAGCATGATTCCTGTTGTAAATTTATTTACAACAAAAGGCCTAAGAACTCTAAAAATTATTTTTAATATGTAATGTAGGCCTAGTTAAACTTCAAAATTTTGGCATTTAAAAATTCGCTTGATTATATTTAATTATGTTCATAAAAAATATGTTTTATAGGTATATCAAAAATATTTTTATAACAAAAAAGTATTATTTCTACTTTATTTTATTACATTATTCTTGCCTTATTTTCATTGTTTCAAGTTTAATTCTTTTAAATTTATTTTATTTTACAATTTGTTTCCTGGATTTTCTTTTTTTCATCGGAGGCTATTTCATGATCACTGTAAAACCACAGCGCTCTAAGTCTTGAAATATAATATTTGTTATATAATAATATTTTTTTATATTATAAAAAAATTCCCCCTAAAATATTTGCCACCTTTTCTAGGTTTGCCACCCTGGGCAAATGCCCAATCTGCCCATTTATAAGAGACTGACTGCCTACAAGCATGGAAACTTATAAGAAATGTAGACCTAACAGTTATCAGTCCTCCAGAAAACAACTATTCGTGACTGGGATGGACCCTGTTCTGATACCAGCTCTCATCCACAGAGCTACGCTTCTGGTTGCAATAACAATTGAACATCAAAATATTGTTATAGAAGGGTGTTTCTAAAATAGCTTCATCGTTGTTGTGAGTAAAATTTAACATTATTAAGATAGGAAATATGCCAGGACCAAAGAAAAATATTGGTAAATGCAGGTTTATCGTTATATCAATCTTCATTATACAGAGTTTTTACTGTAATACTGTGATGACATAATTACTTCTAATGTAACTTCTTTATTACATAGTAATCCCAGTAATCACTTGTGATTTATTCAGTCATTGCTTGTCGGTGATACTTTCTGATGCAATCAAGAGGGGAATCCTTCCTTGTCTTGACTGGATGTTTCTAACAAAATCTCCTTGTTCTGGTTTGCTCCCTCTTTATAAAGCCACTGCTGCCGAACCAACTACTGTGAATGGACTTTTTAAATGTTTTTAGTGAAGTAAGATGGATGAATTTTTTTTCTTCACCAATGGGTCAGCTGCCTCATTGCCATCAGTTTCTATATTAGAAGGTATCCATTGGAGCACTATGTCTTTTATTTATTTTCGTGAGGTTTGCTTGATTTAAATTGCTCATTTACAGGAATATTGTAATTACGTAATTCAAGAGACAGCTGTGCTTGACTCAAGCTGCCTCAGGGTACAGCAAGCAAGCAATCAATGGATGAAATTGCTGTTGTACTAGTTTATGTTACTCTAGCAGAAGATAGGGTATTTCAGTAAGCATCACTATGTGTTCATTAATTAATACCTTCATGCCGTATATAAAATTCTGGTTTTTTAAAGATTCCTGTTGAAGTTTTCATTCTGTGAATGATTCCTGCCCTGGGAAGATTTAATATATTTGGGACTATTGTTCAAAGGGTAACAGTGTAATCCATAGTATTCATTGATTCATTTCCTTCATTTGCATATATTTTATTTATTTTTTTAATATTGAGCTTTGCAAGGAACTGTTGAACAAGTTTCGTTAGATTTTACCTCGATTTCAGACCTGAGCAATCCAGTTTAACGTATTGCATTATAACCACCCGGTTGCATGGGGGAGGGAAGGATAAACGGGAACGAAGAAACTATTTTCGTAATAGTAAAGCGAGAAAGATTCGTTATTATTTAACTCGGAAATTCCTATGAAGGCCATTTATATTGCCCGCATTTTTTGGTCGGGAGTTGAGAGACACCTAGTGAGCGTATTACAATTTATTTTACATGCATACCAACACCCATATTAAGGAGGTTGGATAACTTAACTTTAGAATGTTCTTCGAGTTAAATGGCTTTTGTTGGAAGATTCATAGTACCAAATAAGGGATTCGTAGAATAATCGTTGTCTATCTTTGACGTGGAAGTGGATTTTTTTTATTTTTATACTAATATCAGAAACAGGTTGCACAACATTACCGCATTTTGACGTCACCTGCTGACTTGTGTACGAAGCGTTGACCGATTTGACAGGTCGTGGCTTCTTGAAGTAATAGAAAATGTTACTTAGATATAAAGTGTAGTGAAATGATAATCTATGAATTTGGGAGTGTTTAACAGAGTTAATTACGGAAAGGTGATTAATTTTGTTATAAATTACTGGTAAACATATAATCACGTAACTCTTCATGCGTTGATATTCTCAGATATTTTTACTTGAAGCTTACATTGCATTGAATTTAACAGGATTCAGAGATTGGTGGCATGTACTCTGAGTGGGCCTCCCTCACGTCACTCATTCAGAATGGAAACGAAGACAGCCACAGTGTACTGGGGAAGTTCCCGATGTCAGCGGGGAAGGAAGTGGCCGTGGCTGTGGTCAAGCAACTTGCCACAAATCTGGGATTTGCTCAGGCAGCAGAGCCAAGTCCTTTGACAACTGACAGAGAGGTGCAGTGGTGCATGGAGGTAAAGAAAATGACCAGCTACTTTGTGCTGACTTTATCATATCTAAGTCCATATAATTACCTTTTCACTGTTTCCAGGTGATATGCTTTGGAATGAGTTTGCCACTCAGCGAACATGACACAATCCGAGATTGTGTACATGTGTACTGCGAGTGGCTGTCTGCACTCCACCCTGTCCCCAAGATTAGTGTGCCCAGGCCTGTGTGCGAGGACCCAAACTTGTATGCTAGGAAGATGATATCGCATTTTCACAATCTGTTTATCCCTCGCAAAGGAGAAGGTAAGCATGACACCATCAATTGAAATGAATAACATTCCCTTGGTAATTTTTCATAATAGCATTGTAGCTCTCATATTGCATTCCACAAACATGTTTTCACTATCCCAGGCATGCAAGATTTTGCTCCTTTTTTGCTTCTGAAATTAGTTCTTGGGCGAAAGATAGATTTATGCCGTGCACCAGTGAAGCTCCCCCTGCTCTCGCCTGCCTGCTCGTTTTCCCTGCTGACCCTCGCTTCCGAGCCAGTGCGCACGCTACTGCTTGCTTCCTATCACAGCTATGTACTTGCTCAGTGCTGATACTGCAGCTCACTGTTGTAGCCTTTATCGTATGAAGCATGTTAAATTAAGACGGCAACACAAAATAAAACAAATAATATTGGTAAAAGATAGATTTATGCATCACACAAGGCAAGATCTGCTCGCCGGGTCCTTCCCTCGCTTCTGAGCCTGCTCACGGACCTCACTATTGTACCATGGCTTCCCTGACAGTTGTAACGATGTTTTATGAAAGGTGTGGATAGGTAAAAGGCTTCTGCATTTAGTTAAATAATGATAGGTAAATTCTAGGTCAGTGACAGGTTTTGTTAGGTTAGCAACATTATGTTAGTTAAGGAGCATTGTACTGAATAGCATGAGGTTTATTATGTCTCACATTGAATCTCTTCTATGATAGAACCCTAAACCTTGCCTTCCGAGGAGGGTCCCATTAGAGAGTTGGCGGGAGGAGCCTAGTGCGCAGCATAAAACTATTTTTTCACAGTTCTTGTATGTAAATATATCACAACTTTCTCCCTTAATCATTCAATTTATTATGGTAAAATCCAATACCTTCTAGGCATATAATCCCAATTACGGGGACCAATTCACGCGATATTCACATTTCCACGGACTGTGTGATGTTTTTTGTTTAGGAGCGATTACCAACTGTTAGGTTAGGAACGTTTATGTTAGTTAAGGAGCAATGTACTGAATACCTCCGATGTTTTGTTAGATTAGGAACGTTTATGTTAGTTAAGGAGCAATATACTGAATAGCACAACCACCATTTCTTACGAGCAGCTAGTGGCTTGTACCTTTGTAAGTTTGTCACACTGTTCATCCACAATCATATCTTGTTTAGCGATATGACGTCACACCTCCAACGTCCAATCAGGAGGATGAGGACAGAAAAATGACTGAGAAAAAGGAAGTTTTCGCTAGATCGTGATATAATAGAAAGTGTATCAATTAGGGTGGGTGGGTCGGACCAAATCATTCGCCAAGACAACATCTCCTCTCCACACATCTATCTATAATAAAATTCGTGTGATATAAGTGTTTTATGAAGAGAATCTCGGTTCAAAAAATGGTCCCCGTAGATGGGATTTTACAGATTCTTTTCATAAAACAGGTAGAAACAAGGATTTCAACACACACAATTCTTGGGAGAGATGTTGCCTTCACGAGTGATTTAGTCCGAACCTGCCTGCCCTAATTATACCTGGGCCGTCGTAAGTTTGCACTTGCCATTCTACAAGTTAGGTTGCCAGTATCAAAGATTGACAAATGAACTGCTCGACTTCGTTCTGTACTGACAAGGTGGTGCCGATCGGCATTATTCGGCTGTATTCGGCCTTGAACATTTGAAACTATTTCTAATCCCTCAATCATTTTTCTGTTCTTCCATTCAGTAATTTTCGATATTTATGTAATGTAATATTATTCCAAACCCATAGTTTCCACAAAAAAAAACCGTATCGTTCATTTACACAAAGATTCATCCTGCTATGTGTGGGACATCGTCCACCTTCACATGATAAATATTCACATTATTGGTTCGTGGTGTCGTAGCTCAGTGGTTATGATGCTGGATAGTTATCCAGAAAGTTGGGGTTCGATCCTAGGCAGGGTGCTATTTTTTTTAATAATAATATTTTCAAGATGCAAATACAGTTTATGATTTTTCATTTTTAAAATTAGCTGTCTTATATTTTATTGTATAATATAATTTGTATTGTATAAAACATTATCAGTAGGAAAACCTTAACCTCGGCCAATTAGAAGATCGCCTTTAGCAGCGAAACCTATTAAAACTCTTTTCAGGTAGAGGGACAAGATGTCCCATTTTTCGCACGATACTCCTTTACTTCCTCTGTCCGTGCCATAGGTACTATAGGTAGAGGAAGTGTCGTTTTCGATCCCGAAATTCTGACTTTAGTTTTTAACATAAATGCACATTTTGAGGCGCCCGAATCAAAAAATACTATTTTGGAAACATGTCTGTGTGCATGTCTCAGTGTGTGAGAGTGTCAGTGTGTTTGTGTGTATGTCTGTGAACATCCTAGCTCGAGAAGGAAAATTGTATGAAAACAACATTTTTTTGGGCTCAGGTACTTTTCTCAGGAAAGTAGAAATAAGGTAGTAATTTTTTTAGAAAACCGGTAAAAGAAGCACTTTTAATCTTGAATGATATTAATTAAAAAGATAAAATTAAGCTAGTGGGTGGTATGAAATTATAACATTCCAGAGTAACCAACTTTGATTGCTTCACATGGAAGAACTCTTTTTGTTAAAAATATTTACATATGATTATTAAATAGACTCAGTTTGATAAAAATGTTAAAATTCACTAAGCCTTTTTAAATGTGAAAGTTCTCAGAAATTGTAGAAAATCTGTAACAGGTTGTCTTTGCTTTCCAATATGTCTGGCTCCACAGGGTGTAATTCTTTATCATAAATCTAGCATCTATTATTATTATTTGACAAATTTTAACGATTGTCTAAAAAATAGTGTACGATACACGTGAAAAAATTATTTTATTTTGCTCGTAGGATTGCTGCATTCGCTCTTAAGGGCTCGTTTCGCAAACATACCAAACTCTCAATTAAAAATCTCGTTTTAACATTTGGATCATTAATTATTTTGTTCTAAAATATTTGTTTTAATATATGGTACCTGTAATACATATGTTTTATAAACATATTGTAACAAGGGCTCGTCGGGGTTCAAAATCAGAACACCGAGTTTATAATTGAAGGATGGAGGTTTCTTTATTTCCTACAACAATTGTCAATACAGCCAGAAAACTCCAGACTATTCACCAGTTCACTGTCCTGTTCAGTGCTCACTCTCACTGTGCTCAGTCCTAATTCCAGCACTGTCCCGTTCGCACACACTGTGCGGACTCCCAGTCGAGATGATTCCACGTCGCGCCGGTCAACTCCACAGTCCTCGCTGCCGCAGTACGATCCTCCCATCGCGCAGAGTTCCCCGGGACGGCACTGCCTCAGCCCAGATCAGCTCACCAGCTCTTCCGTTCACCCTTCTCTCCGGTCACTAGTTCCCCGTTGACTAGCTCTTCCGCTCTCGGGTCCCTCCGGTCGCTGGCTCCTCAGCTCCCCAAGACACACTCACTTGAGGCCGCGCTGATCAGTCCTCTCCGTCCAGCTCACCCTCTGACGCTGACGCTCGCCGCTACTCACGGACTGCCTCTCTGACTGTTCCCTCGTTGACCCTCTGACTCTTCACGGACTGTCTCTCCTCTGATGTACTGACTCTTCACCCTGAACTCTTCACTGTACTCACTCTCCGTTCGCTCGCGGCCCTATATATAGGGCCGAGGAATATTCCAGAGCCCCGCCCGCGCATGGTCTAGAATGTCCGCGCGGGGCGCCGTCACAGCCCTTAGCACGTGGCTCCACCTCTGGCCCCTCCCACGAGCGCGCACCGTCGCTCACCGCGCCGTGCCAGGGAGTAGGCCGCACCCGTCGGCGCGCGGCTCCAATCAGCAATAAGAGGGCCGTCCCTTTCTGGATTTATCCAATTCTAGCGCTTTCGGCCCGAGTCCTTCTTCTATCAGCTTCTAGGCTTTTCTGGCTTTGTCACAATATCTTAATATAAATTAGCATATGTTTTATAATTACCAAATAACCTAGTCTATATTAAATAGTTTTGAAAGTTTGAAAGATCGATTATATTACATAATACAATATATTGTCAGAGGTTTTAGGTAATTGTTTTTCAAATGAAACTGCAATAGCAATCATGCATTTTCCTCCAAAACATAATTACTTTTATTTTTTAATAAATGTTGTGAAGCCTGGGATTACTTGCAATAATAAAACGCTATCGGGATACTATTGGTTTATACCTCGGTAAAACTCAAACTTAACACTAAAACAGTAACTTCGGGGTAGGTGGTAAAAGTAAAAAATTAAAGGGGCTATTAACAAAGTTTTGCCCAGGGTGCAAATTACGTGAAATCTGGATCTGCCCTTATAGATTTGACAAAAAGTATAAGGCAGGTAATTGTAAAAATTAAAAATTAAACACTGCATTTAAATCTTAAAAATATAGTGAATGAAAGAAAAAAAATACAGCATAGGGAGGGATTTGAACCTAGGACCTCCCATTCCACGAGCTAGCATCTTAACCATTACACCACTTATAACTTTGTCAAAGAACGAGAATATTATGGATGTAAAGCATTATGCTTTCTCCGATACCATAAGCCTTTGTATATGAACAATACGATTTTTTATTAATAGTGTATTTGTGTTTGTATTTGTATAAATACTATTAATACTGAGACGTAATACATTAATTACGGAAAAATGAGAGAGAATCCCCCAATACAAGCATGCAATGTTCGAAGCCGAATGGCTTCTGTCTGTCAGTGAATAGAATTGCAGTGCAGCCAACGTAAATAGGCATATAGTTGAAACTGGAAAGTGCAAAGTTACAGCGGCCCAGGTATAGTACACTTTTATAGTACAAAGTGGTGGAAAATAGCAACCTTTCTGCCATATTGCCTATATAGAAGTGAGAAGAAATGCATGATTAGCCTAGATGTTGCTAATGTGATGTCGCATAGCGATGAACTGTGACCAGTATAAAATGTGTGAGATCAAATAGGCCTGTGTCAAATAACGAGATGCATGCAATTTGATATGCTGCTACTAAAGTAAATCATAGTTCCTAACCTACCTACCATTAATCTAGCTTAACATGTCACTAACACTAATGTCACTATTTCTAACTTAACTTCCACTAATCTAGAATCTACTATGTCACTATGAAACTCACGAGCACTAGGATCACTCATGATTTCCCTTCTTTAATTGTTAAATTTACTATTTTCTCATCTGATTCCAGCTCTTGGAACAGTCATACGACTTCCTCTACCCTAAGAAAGATTCCACCGGGAAGCAGTCCTGTTCATTTATTCTTCTACTAATGTATCAGAGGCATTTTGAAATACACAGCTTTCACTATGCTAAGCATGTAGGCTACAGTATTTAGATGAATAGATTGATGGATGGATGGTTGTATATTTTGTGATGATGATTGCTCCATTTTAGTGATGCTTTTCTTTTCCTATTGCCACCTGCAATTAATTTCACAATTAGCAAAATCTTGTGTGCACGTTACCTGCCAGTTTTTTGCTCATAACTCGCAAAGGGAAGTTAAAATTAAAAATCCAGCTTCGCGGTTCATTCAGACTGCCTTCAGTCCATCTGTGTTAAAAAAATGTCAGATTTCTGCATGCCATAGATTTCGCTGGGCATTGCACACAGACAAACAAACAATTTATAGATATACAGGGAGGCTCAAACATGATGCCGTGGAACTTATCGTTTCTCCTGAAAAGTATAACTTTGTACTGTGGTATCTGCCATGTGCAGTTATGGTTATTATGTGATCGCAAGATGTGGGAAAAGGTAGTTTTAAGTGGCGCACTCAACTCATATCAATGCTGTCTAGTAGCAAGAAGTTTAAAATGGGGAAAATTAAATCATTTTTCCCCCTTTTCTCTTGTCTTACTACTTCTTTTCTTATCTTCCTTTCTCTCACTTATTCTTTGCCCTACCTACTTATTTAAGACCTATTCCTATCCATAAATTTTTGCATCGAGCGGGATTCAAACACGGAATGCTCGCTTCATAGTCAGTCAGTAGTCTTAACCGCTATGCCATTCAGTGATCATTGAGTTGTGAAGAAAGATTTCATCTGTTTAAGTTGAGAGAGCTTAAATAGCCTACATGAAATGAGAAATTGTGAATTTACCAACAAAAATTTATAGAGTGAAATAATTTGGTACAAGGTCATTTTCGTATTGCAGTAATTAGCACATATTTATTTATTTATTTATCTGGTATGCCCCAATGAGCTAACAGCTCAAGGGAGGGGCAGTCCTTACAAAATAACAGAACATGAGATGGACGGCATCAGGATATATAAATAATATGGTACAATGTGTGGTAATGGGTGATGATGAATGATTGTGATGAAGATTATGAACATATTTTGATACTTAAATCTAGGTATATAACAAGGTTATGGATAATTAAGAACATAGAGTTGACTTATAACTAATAGAAAAAAAAAAACATAAAGTGAACTTATATCTAGGCAAGTAACAAATAAGTAACAAATAAGGTTTCATAAGAGCTGGATGTTAGTTAGAATGGTCAAGAGACTTGAAGTAGTAGTCAGTGAAGTGCAGACGTAGTTTCTTTTTGAAAAGGCTTAGTTTTCTGATCGCTTTTAGCTCGACAGGCAGGTGATTGTAGTTTTTTATCGCTCTGTACAGGGTCCCATTCAGTCCATACTTTGTTGAGGATACTGAGTTTATGGATATATGATCAGCAGACCTGGTGTTATGGGTGTGTATTGTATTTACAGGGTTAATAATTAATTGTGTTGGTGTACAGTAAATTATCGGAAATTTTATAAATTAACAGTGCTTCACAGTAGAGGTGCATGACTGAGACAGGAAGGACATTAGTTTCTCTATATAATTCAATAGAAGGTTTTAGGACATCATAACCAAATATAATTTTTAGAGCTCGTTTTTGCAGGATTTCCAGACAATTTAGTGGCTCTTTTTTATTATCACACCAGACTGCATTCAAGTATAAGAGTGGATTAAGGAGAAGTAGGCCTATATACTTTTGAGTTGGCTTGTGTCTAGGTCTATGTCACGAAGCCTGAAGAGAACTCGTATCACTGTATTTATTCTTTTTATGAGTGAATTAATGTGGTTAGTCCAATTTAGGCAGGAATCAAAAGTAAGGCCAAGGTAAGTGAGGCTATTGACTTTTTCTATTACATTGTCAGTTATTTTAATTTGTAAGTTACCTTCCTGGAATATATGAAGCTTTATGGAATAACATGTATTTTGTTTTTTTGGGATTTAATATTAAATTATTATTCGTAAACCAGTTTTGTAGGGTATTTAGATCAGTCTGGATATCATTAAATATATTGTGTTCATGCTTTCCTTCGTATAATAGAAGTATGTCATCGGCGAAAAGGAAAATTTTACCAATAAGGTTGAGCTTACTTATATCATTGATAAAGATAAGAAAAAGAGTTGGGCCAAGAACTGTACCCTGTGGTACACCATGCTTTATGTCAAGGGTTATACTTGTTTCATTATTTACATTAACATATTGTTTTCTTATTAAATAAGATTGAAACCATTTAAGTGCTAGGCCTCTAATACCTGCAAGGTGTAACTTATTTAGGAGTAGCTTATGATTCACCATATCGAAGGCTTTTGTTAAGTTGATGAATAGACCACCTGCAAGATTGTTGCTATCCAGAGATTTTTGTAACATGTTGACTACATCAAAGGCTACAGATTCAGTACTGTGTCTGGGGAGGAAGGCGTATTGGAATTTAAAAAAGTAATTATTGTTCGTTAGGTACTCAAGGAGCCTCTTTTTTATGACTGTTTCAAGAACTTTAGCTACTGGTGACACAATGCTTATAGGTCTATAGTTACCAGGAGAAGCTTTATCACCGGCTTTATATATAGGTATAACTCTGGCCAGAGTACACATATCTGGTACTGTTCCAGTTTGGATAGATTTTGTACAAGGGTCATTTTGGTATTGTAGTAATTAGCGCATATGATTTGGTACAAGGGTACAACAGTGAACTCCATTGCAAGCAATAAACATCTTGATAACCAAGGTAAAGCCTGGGAAAGTGGACAACTGTCATGGCATCAGACTGGAAAGTGGGTGAGAGTTGGAGGAGTTTACCAGGTCAAAAATATCTATCTTTCCCTTATATGTTTATGTCCCTCTGTTATGTTTTATGTATGTATTTTGTTTATCAATCTCTAAACTCTAATTTGTTATTGTCATGTACCGTATATGCATTGCCAGTTGGCAGCCTCTCAGTGGAGGAAGTTGAAGAACTTGCTGTCTAAAATAAATAATGAAATGTATTAGCATAACTTACTATCCATATATTTTAATAAGGTACTGTATTATGATAATTTATACAGTCAATATATAATATTAATGTTATTTATATTCTATTTTTAGCTTTAAAATTTGATGAAAGATATTATTTCTAGGGTACACAATTAAAAAATGTCATGCAAATACATATGCCTACTTTAACTTAAATAAAATCTAGTGAAGTATAGTGTATAATACCTGCACTCATGTGTTCTAATTAAATTTCTTTTTTAATATAATCTCGGGAATTGTATAATTCAGTATTGATTAAAATGTTCCCTCATTCAGTGTACAGTACCAGTATGTATTAGCAGGCTAAGTGGAAATAAAGTAACCTCAGAGTTTGAAAAAAAAATAAAAAAATAAAAAAAATGTAGAATTAAAGGAAGAAAAACGATGCATTACATTAATCTTAACGCAGCTGTCTCAATTTACAGAAATGATTGTTCTTAATTATGTCTTGCCCTGGTAACTTTTAAGGCAATATATAATATATAAAAACTATATATGGGTGATTCTTCAACTACGGGAAAATTTGGAGTGTGTAAAATCCAAATTTTTTACTTTGTTTAAAAAAACTAAAAAAAAATCACAAAAATACTTCAGGGGTTACTTGATTATAATATGACACCAGCAGAGCTTAAATGTTTATATTTTTATTTATTTTTATTTCTTTATTTTTTTAAAGCCATGTGGATGACATCCGTGTACATGAGGATGGCAGAAGGCCACATTAATGACTAACTTTGGCAACAATGTGCTTTTCTTTATGTGATTTCATATTTTTCTCAGCATACTTCAGTTGATTTTGCATCAAATTTGCAAATTTGTGTGCATACTCCAGAATTAATGTAATTTTAACGAGACTGTGTTTTTATGGTTTTGGGGGAGGGGGGAATCAAGCAGAAATTCATTTAATCAGTTTTAAGATCTTAAGTACAGGTCACAGACACCGCAAACACAATAGTATCCTTCATTTATCATCTACATGACTTGAGAGTCATCCACATACCCCTTCATGAGACATGTGGATGACACAAAAATCAGGCATGTGGATGACAAAAAAGGAGTTTAAGTGGTCTCAGCAAGCCATTTCTAAACCTCTGTAGGCTCAACTTCAGTCAGGTACTTTGAATTGGAAGGTTTATCATAGTGCATAATCAAAATTAATTAATATTCACTTTCTGCCTACTTTCTAGAAGCCATGTTAATGATGGGGAATAAAAACGTTTTCCTTGAAAATGATACAAAGTCCTTTGTTAATCCCAAACTGTTTGTAAGCAAGCAAAATTCAACCTTACAATTCAACCACAAGCTGCCCTGTTGGCTTTCTAACACTGTTGCCAGTTTTACAAATTTCTCATTTATGCAGAAAAAATTCCATTCTTTTCAGCCATGTGGATGACCAAAAACCCTTGGGACATTCTTTATGTTCATTAGGTGGGGTGACAATTTTATTTCATTTTATTTTTTAGGAGTTAATATTCTTCACCCATTCATACTCATTGACAGGAAAAAAGTTGAAAAGGAAATAACATTTTGTTTTGTGGAAAAATGTATTAGAATATACAAAACCGAGGTTTGGGACAGGGCATGTGGATGACATTTCATTGAATTAAGTTCGATTTTGGAATATCAGAATTTAAAGTTAGTGACATTTCAAACTGATAGTTGTAGTATGGAAGTAGTAGAAACAAACTTTTATTTTAATTTTTTTTAAAAGTTGAATTTGAAGGGAAATATCACTCCGGAACGCAAATTTTCCCGTATTTGAAGAATCACCCATATATATATATATACTTAGTGTGAGGCGATGGGCTTACCACCTGTCCCTCTGCCCTCTCTCAGAAAATAATCATAAAAAAATTCACATCGATAGCAGAAATCTCCACTTGGAGATCCATAATGCCCCAAGGAAGATAGATCATAGATATATATATCTAGAGTGTTAATTGGCAACCATTTGCAAAAATACTGAAGGTTTCTCAATAGGCAAGTAAGTGATCTATGCCCAAATGATCTAAATTAGTTCACAGAAGTGCTGAAGTGGAATGTTTTTAGCTTGAAGTGTTACTAATTGTTGATTTTACTTCTGTTTTCAAGTCTGGTCATTTCCATACTTGGATCTAGGTAATATATCCAGCAAGTTCATACTGTCCATAACACACGAATACCAATAACTCAATTACTTACTTCTTCCTGCTTCACCTTAAGAAAATTATCCCTTGATAGGAAATATACTTTTCATCAGTGGCGGCTCGTGTATAGGCACTGTGGAACCTCAGCACCCCGTATTTCCACTTGATATTATCGATAATATTTAATATAATGAGTCCTTTTTTCTTTAATTCTTTCTTTATACTTGTACAATATACAATCCTTAAGCTTAATGACATTAGCCATTCCCCAGTTTATTAAAAAAGATCAAAGAAAATCTTTGTATGGAAGTGCACAGTTCCAATGGTGTGCTGTTTGACTGTTGTGTGCAGATGGCAGGAAGGTGCATGCTGCGGCCTGTGTCACTTCCACAGTGCCGATCCTGTCGTAATTGTGGAAGGTAGTGTTTTATATTATTATTTTATTTTTTTGCTCCATGTGTGTTGTGCTTAAAAACCATGTACCGGTACCATATTCTTGAATGTGATACAGTGTAGAATTAGATTATCTTCTTTCCACTATTCTATTTGATTCATTTTTTCGGTTCTTTTATTTAACAGAAAACTTTAACCATAGCAGTTCAAGGAGAAAATTATTGATATTTTCGCGGAAATTAAAACTGGAAGAATGGATTTCAGTTTTAAACGAATAGATCAAGCTTAAACTGTAACAATTTAGATTAAAGTAAGTAAACATTTTTGATTTTGTTCTTTTAGGGTTTTATCAAGTTTCTGAGTAAATTTTCTTTTTATATATGTATGTTTGCTTTTACACAATTTTAACCCAAGGCTAAAAATTTTCTGGACTAGAAATTTTTTTTTTTAGCTACGAGCCGCCACTGCTTTTCATGTTTGTGTTAGAATTGTTGAACAAAATGGTGTAGAAGGATTGTACTATGTTTATATTTCATTATGTTTCATAGTTCAAACATTCAAATGAGCTGAGCCTTATTGCTAAATCATTATCATCATGCCCCAAGGTTACAAAAACTTTAACTTTAAGCGGTGTGCACATTCAGTTGGTTGCTTCAGATATTTCTATAAATTAAAAGTTAAATATGTTACAGTCTAATATTTTTTAAGAATGATTGGAAACTCATAAGTAGGTGATTCCACATGATAGTATCATAATTAGAATGATTCTTGCCAATATAGCAAGTAATTCTTCACCATTCCACCAATGATTGCAGGTGCCGATACAATAAACCGTCAAGCCGTTCTCTGTCATCGAGTGCTACGAACATTGCAGCATTTGGCCCAGGTGTCTAACAGTCTCACACGAGAGACATGGGAAGCTCTCTTGTTATTTCTGCTCGCCATCAACGATACATTGCTTGCACCACCTACAGTTAGAGGTAATGAACACATACCACCATACAATATTAAAGGAAGTATTCACCTTCACTGGAAATACATACAGTAAATAGGCCTATATGGTTCAAAACTTGTTGCAAAAACTTTCTCACATATACATGCTATTACAAATTCTTCAGTCCATGGCGAGTCTTGGAACTCATAATATTATAATTATTTGAGCGAAGCATTGTTATGTATGTATCATTACATAATGCCTATTATCTCGAACTCATTATTGGCGTTAGTAAAATAATTTAGACTATTTTAACAAGTTTTATTAATTTGTTACTATAAGTAAATAAGGCCAGTCAGATTTTGAACTTGCATTATTATGTATTATCCAGTTATCATTGAAAAATTTTGATCGTTCCTTGTAGCACATTCGTGCAAATTACCTCAACATGCACATAATGTCAGGAGCTCAAATCTGTCCAGTTGGCGTAATAAAACAAGTGGCAAACCTTTAAAAAGTGGACAAAAGGAAATAATATGTCATGTTTTCATGGATTTTTAAAAACATACGCAACACTTGTAATTGAGGAAATTTAAAAATCATATACCGTATTTTCCGGTGTATAAGGCGCACCCCGTTTTCAGACCTATTTTCAAAGGGAAAAAATGAGTCTTATACACCGGCAAATTCGTATTTTCCGGCGTATAAGACGCACCGGCCTATAAGACACCTCCTGTTTTTCAGACCTATTTTCAAAGGAAAAAAGTGTGTCTTATATGCCGGCAAATACGGTAATTCACTGGTACATTTACTAAAAACTATTTAGATAGTGTATTATGAGTACAGATAACCCTGATTATAATAAATAATCATAATAATATGCATTATATACAGCAGGGCGTGAAATTTCTGGTCGCAAGGTTGTTATGAACTACCAGAGTTGTGAGGTTGACAACAAATATTCAGTTTTGAAAAAAATTGGCCTATAAAAGTTGCAGTATTTAAAGTATAGTTCAAATTGCATGTTTACCATCTTTGAGTATACCAGTAGATCATGTATCTATTGCATTTTTGTTCCTATTGCCATGTTTTGTCCTCTTGTTCGTTTTGACAAAATCATACCTACACCAGTTATATTATATTCTTACTCTGCAGTATGTTGGATTACTTTTGACATTGGTTATTGACTGAATACATTTTATTGTTGTTAATGTTAATTATTGTTATCTTTTATTATATGTTGACTTTTTTTCTCTCTTTTATGCGTTTTAAATAGCATTATCCTTATGTGGGTACTACAGCATCTGATGTCGATGAACTTCTGTAAATTCTTAACTGGAAATAATTGTGGTCTGATTAATTTTAACCCATCATTTGTTGCTATATTAGCATTTTGCTCACAGCTTTAGAAAATATTTGAAAAACAGGCATAATCTTCATGTTGTTTCTAGCTGACTTTCTAACTTTCCTAAAACAATGTTTATGTTAGATTCAACAATGGTCTCGTTCATTTTAACCTATAGCATTGTTGTTTTAGCTCACAAGGTGTGAGCATTTCCCTCATTAAGCGACAAACCGCATTATTTAATTTATTCCGTGGAATTCAGTGAAAAACCACCATGATATCACCTTGCCTAGTGTGCTATGAGCAAGTTGTGATTCATTTGGCCCAGTGATCCAACCAACCTTTGTGCATCAAATTTTTCTGTAATGTGTAAACTGAGAGTGTTCGAAAACAGGGTACTTAGGAAGATATTCAGACCTAAGAGAGATGAAAATGGGGACAGGAGAAAACTGCATAATGACGAGCTTCGTAACCTGTACTCTTCACCGAGTATGGTAAGGGTAATTAAATCACGGAGGATGAAATAGGCTGGGCATGTTTTGCACATAAAGGAGGAAAGACATTTCTAAAAAATAATGACTGGGAGACCCGAAGAGAAAAGACAACTTGAAAGACCTAGTAGTAGGTGGGATGACAATATTAGAATAGCTTTAAGGGAAGTAGGATTTGCGAGAGATGGTTCGAGTTAGCACAGAATAGGGTTGAATGGTGATTTCATGTAAGCACAGCAATTAACCTCTGGGTTTCATAAAATAGATAATATTCCTTTAGCTTGCTTAGTGTCTATTGCCATTGAGTAAGATAGTATAACGTGTAAACATGTATAGATGGCCAAAGCAGAGAACTACTCTGCGGGGTGCACGGCTAATTAGAGGGGCAAGAGGAGGTGGTAGTGGAGGAGGCGGTGAGGGCTGCAATCACAGGTGGCTAAACGATTGCTTATTGGCTGCCGTGCGCGTGATTGTTGCCACCGCACGTTCCAAGATGCTCTATTAGCAAAGTTAAAAATATTTGGCAAGCAATTCAGTCGCTTATAATTTTTGTGCAGGTTTATTTTAATTTTCTTATAATTTCTGTGCAATTAGTTTTATTTTAATTTTCTTACGTACGTCAAGTGTGTGTATAATTACGTGTTGTTTGTTTGATTAGAGTAGCATACATGTGTTTCTGCCCAAGTGTTAGTAATGTCTGGCATAAATAAAAAGGGGCATGGGAAGAAAGGTAAACCTATTCATAGTGAGGGTAGGGAGATAATAGCGAATGTTATTAAAGTATGCGACGAGGAATCCAAAAATAAACAACTGACTCTTCCTGTTAACCGTGCAACAGATAGGGCGTCCCTCTATACCGGTGTGTCCACGTGGACAATTATAAGTATCAGGAAACAATCAAAAGATAGAGATGCGATAGGCTCCCAGTCACCTCTGCACACTCCCGGGAAACACCGATCCAGGCCAGAAGAGAAGAATTACAATACATTGGATGACTTTGACTTGTGCGTCATTAGGCGAACTGTACAAGAATTCTACACTACAAAAAAGATTGTACCCACTTGTGTAAAGCTACTGCCTTTAATCCGGGAAAAAATTGACTTTCCATGGGGTGCAGAAACTCTCAGGAAAACTTTACATAAGATAGGGTTTAAGTGGAAGAAGTGCTGCAGTAAACGAAAAATTTTAGTTGAGAGACCAGATATCTTACGTTGGCGAGCAAAATACCTGACTACAATAAGGCAGCTTCGCAATGAAGGGAGAGAGATATTTTACTTAGATGAAAGCTGGGTGGACAGCAACCTCACTTTCAAAAAGTGCTGGCAGAGTGAAGAAGTAGCGGGTGTATGTGCTGATGGAAACGCAGCTAATAGATTAATAGTTATCCATGTAGGATCACGATCTGGGTTTCTAAACGGAGCTGCTCTAGTCTACAAAGCAGGAACCACCACCGGGGATTACCATGGCCAGATGAATGGTCAGAATTTCGAAAAATGGGCCAGGGAGAAATTATTAATCAATCTTCCTCCAAATTCTGTGGTGGTATTGGACAATGCCCCATACCATAATGTGGAAGAGAATAAGGCCCCATCACAATATGCTGTGAAAGCTGAAATGGTCTCTTGGTTGCAGCGACAGTGTGTCACCTGTGACATGACTATGAGGAAAGAACAATTGTATGAATTGATACTTTTAAAAAAGCCGAGGGAGAAGATCTTTAAAATAGATCAAGTTATGAAAGAACATGGACATACTGTAGTAAGATTACCTCCATATATGTGCGATCTTAATCCCATTGAGCTTGCATGGTCAAAAGTGAAGCGATACGTGCGTGAACATAATGTTTCGGGAGGGATGTCTCTGACAGCACTGAGGGAGTTAACTGAACAGGCAATATTATCTGTAAGTGCCACAGACTGGGATGGTTATTGCCGCCACGTAGAAAAACTAGAACAACAATACTGGGATCGTGGTGGTGTTGTTAACGATGTCATTGATTCCATCATAATAGAACATCCCAATGACGACAGCGATGATGACGACGAGTCTTCTAGTACTACTTCTGGCGAAGAAATTGTCTCAGACTCCGAACTTGCCCGGCCTTTATAAGGTAATTTATCAGTGATAATATAATAGCCTTTAATATAATGTGTTAATGTTCTGTTCTTGGATAGAGCGTGTTCTGTTCCCCCGTGGGAATTTCCGACTCATATATTTTTTTGTTGGTATTGCCATCTAGTTTAATTTACCTATTTGCCCTTTATCAACTCAGCATTTACCCGGAAACCCCGGAAAACTACGGAAACCCGGAGAAAATTAGTTTTTCTTTGTTCTTTGCTCCTAATATGCCCAGGGAATTTCTGACTCACATATTTTTTGTTGGTATTGTCATATAGTTTAAGGTTTCAGTTGTTTGCCTCTTACCAATTACAACATATCTCCGGAAAACGCGGAAAACCACGTAGGCCTATATACGGAGAAAATGACAATTTTTTTTTTATCTTTGTTCTTTGCTCCTAGTATTCAAACGGAATTGGCGACTCATATGGTTTTGTGTTAGTATTGCCATCTAGATTAAGGTTTCAGTTGTTTGCCTCTTATCAATTACAGCATATCCCCATAAAACTCGGAGTTTTCCGGAGATAAAATGTAATTGATAAGGGGGAAACAACTGACCCCTTAATATAGATGGCAATACCAACACAAAAGCATATGAGTCACACATTCTCTTTGAATATTAGGAGCAAAGAACTAAGATTTAAAAAAATTAAAACAAACTCATTTTCTCCGGATTTTCGTAGTTTTCGGAGTTTTCCGGAGATAAGATGCAATTGAAAACGGGCAAACAACTGAAACCTAGAACTAGATGGCAATACCAACAAACAAAAATCATACGAGTCAGAAATTCCCTTGGAATATTAGGAGCAAAGAACAAAGAATTTAAATAAATTTTTAAAAAGTCAACTTCTCTGGATTGCCGTGGTTTTCGGATTTTTTTTGAGATATGCTATAATTCATAAGGGGAAAATAACTGAAACCTTAATCTAGATGACAATACCAACAAAAAACATACGAACCAGAAATTTCCTTTGAATATTAGGAGTAAAGAATAAAGATTTAAAAATAAAACATAGTCAATTTCTCCGTCTATTCGTGGTTTTCCGGGTTTTCCGGGTATATGCTGTACTTGTTAAGGAGCAAATAACTGAAACCTTAAACTAGATGCCAATATCAACAAAATGTGTGAGTCAGAAATTCCCTGGGAATATTAGGAGCAAAGAACAATGAAAAATTAAAACAAATTCATTTTCTCCGGATTTCCGTGGTTTTCCGGATTTTCCGGGTAAATGCTGTAATGGACAAGAGGCAAACAACTAAAACCTTAAACTAGATGGCAATACTAACAAAAAAATATGTGTCGAAAATTCCCACGGGTGGGGAGAGGGTTTCATATTAGTGGCCCATGGTCTAGGAGGAGAATGTTTTCATAACAGATAGTGTACTGTACTATAATGTTAATAATAGCACGGCACGGTTCCGACTCGTAACGTAACGGCCACATTCCTCGCATTCCTCACAGAGAAGTTCTTTGCTTTGGAACACTATATGTAGTATGATTAATTGCATTTAAAAAATTATAGCCGTTGCTTGTCTTTCAATTGGGCATAATTAGCAGTGTGAACAAAATGCTTAATTGTGACCAAGCTTGTTAGAATAATGACAGCGACAAATGATGGGTTAATTATTAAAAGTAACAAATACACCACTCATAGCACTCTAAACTAAACTCCGTGGCGCTACATCCCTGAAGGGACTTGGCCTACCACCCGACCGCTGCATCATCTCCCGTAGGCAGATGGCAGGATTGGGGGGCATGTGGTCAGCATGCCGACACCCACGGCCGTTAGTGGTGGTTTTCTGGACCGGAGCCGCTACTTCTCTATCAAGTAGCTCCTCAATTTAGAATCACGAGGCTGAGTGCACCCCTACCAGACCTCCCTACCTCAGAAAAATCCGAGGAGGTACCGGGAATCGAACCCGGGCCGACAGATCTGTAGTCAGCGACGCTAACCACAAGACCACGCCGGCGGACACTCATAGCACTCACAGTGCATTATTAACAGCTATATATAGCAAGCACTTTTCTGTAGTGCCATCCACATTAATAATTGCTTTGGTTATTTTTTATTTTATTTATTTACATAAATAATACAACCCGTGTTTCACCTCAGGGTATACCAAGGGATATTTATTAATTATTTACAACACATAATTTTTTTAAACTGTTGTCATTCTTTGAGGTAATCAGGATGGTATTCAGGAAGCTGGTAATGTTGACTGTGTTGATATGACATTGAAGCACCTGATGCAGTGGTAACCTTCAAAGTACTGCAGGTCTTGCTTTGGAGAATAAGGTAGAGTCTGTGAGGAGGTGAATTGCTGTTTGTACATCTTTCTCAGGACAGTCGCATAGTGGTAAAAAAAGCTTTGTTAATTTTATGAAGGTAAGATCTGAAATCTCCGTGATTTGTTAGAAACTGTGTGAGCATATAGACTGAATGGCAAAAAAAAAAAAAAAAAACAAAAAACAAACGATCACTGTAAAATTTGTTGTACTTTTAAGATTAAACATAATTTTGATTGGATGTTTATACATTGTTGTTGGTGAGGATGAATTATTATTTTTAAAGGATTATTAGCTATAGATACAGCATATCTGCTTTCTTCATATCTTCACTTTATCACAAAAAAAAAAGTCACAATAGGGCGATTCCAATGTGATTATGTGCACTAGCTTGTCATACATATTGCAAGGTGTTTCATTGTTGTATTGCGTCATTTCCTTCCAAACTGAAAGGAAACTGTCTCCCTTCGCATTGAAGTGATTCTGTCAGTAAGTTTAGTTGAAATTATGCCTCTCAGTCCTCAAGACGTTGCCAAAGCTGTTGCTCTAATTGATGATGGACGCAGCCTCCGTTATGCCGCTGCAACCTTAGGCTCACCATTCACCATGGTGCAAGAAGCAACATGGGGAATTAAGTGTGAAATGTGTCATTTAATTTTAATCTTAAAAACATATACAATTGCAGTAATTTTATTTCAAGCACTAGGCCTACTACATAATTTTTATTTAAACTTACTTTTTTTAAATTTCTTTAAGTGATATTTTGTTTGCCTGTCAGTGTAGTTTGGCCAGAGTTGTAAAGAAAGTCTATGGAAAATAGTGGGTATTAATATTTTGGTGTGGGCCGTTTGGTTATGTTGCAGATGATGTAGGAGACCAGTTATGTGAACGAGTACTGAGTGTGTTGTTTGAAGTGTGGTTGCTTGCATGTTCTCGATGTTTCCCATCTCCACCGCTGTGGAAGACATTCAGAGAGACCTGCATGAACTGGCGACATCGCATTGCTCTCATTGAACAGTGGAATCGAGTTAATCTTGCACTGACTGCCCGTCTACTGGAGTTCATGTATGGCCCCTCATTTCCGGAACTGAAAATATCAGAGGAGGATGCGCTGCTCATACCCACGAGCATGAGTAATGATTGCATTGCACAGAGCTGGTTTCGCTTCCTCCACTGCCTAGGTAATCCTGCAAATTTGTGTCGACCAGCTGTCATCTCACAGACACAGAAGTTTCTACAGTTTGCTATCACAAGTGAGAATGTGGTAGATCCTTGCCAACATCCATGTTTGGCTGCTTTGCCGATCATCTTTCTCAAGGCCATCAAGGGTATTGCAGGGCAGGTGGATGCTTTCTTAGGTAAGTTGTAATATGCACATCAGCACAGCTTACAAAAGAGACAGATTAGAAAAATCAGTATTTTCTGAAACAGCTTGGATTTTTTATCATTCTGCTAGCTTCGATACTTGCTTCGCCTTTCTTATGGTCACATTTGAAGGCTTATTAGGGTTACCAACTTTTAAACATTAAAATAAGGCTGTTTGGTCATAGCAGATTCTATGGAATTTTTGGGATGTAAATAGTAAATCCTACATTAATTGTTCAGATGGTTCATATTTAAAAATCAAGTTGCACAAGTATTTCACTGCAGCTTTGCCAATAGCATTATTTTCTGAATATGCCTGCATCCAGAACTCTTCTTGGCTTCCTTCATGTTCTGTTTTAAGCTGCTGTCTTGCTGATCTCAAGCAGATTTTGAAAAATTTCATTTGTCATTCCAGTAGTTTTATGTTTTAGGTCGCAGGAAAACAGGTTCATCGTTCAGCTGTAGATGTCATCAGAGTCAGTGTAGGCAAAATAAACCACTAAGCTTCTTTCCAAACCTTGCAAGTGGGCAATAACAATTTCGAGAAAGTTGGTTTGAAGGTTGATCTCATTTCTTTTGACAAATTCTTGCATCCGAGAAAATTTGGAGATGTCTCAGCTCTCAACATATGCTTTAAGAATTGTAATTATTTTCTGCAAGGCTTTTATTTTCTGTTTTCTGAAGAGAAGTGGTGTTTTCATTTACCGGTAGTTTCTCAAAGATGTCAGAAAGGTATCCCATTTTAAGAGCCCATCGACGTCAGTTAGTTATTGGATGATCACACACAAAAAATAGGAACAAAAAAACACATTACCTATAAATATAATTACTTTCTTCAGGCTTACAGTTACTGCTTTACAGACCAAATTTTTCACCTTCAAATTTCACTCAAAATTTAACCATAAATTTACTTTCCGACTGCACCTAACCCAAACTCTTTTCAACAGTGGCGAGGGAAGACAACTTAAATTTTAACATTCAAGTAACTTTATGCCTTCTTTAATAATTTAACAATTTTTAGCCGACTTTTCTTGATTAATGCCGCAACACCCAGTTTGAGAACCGTTGGTTTAAATAATTGGAAATCAATTAATTTTAATTATAAATTATGAATTTTCATAACAGAATGTGCAAAAGCCAGCCAAGTATCAAACTTAGCATCAGAATTTGATGCTGGTTTACTCTGGTTCATTAACAGAGTACTGCATATCGTGTGAAATTTCTGTATTAAAAATTGCTACTGATGCAGTATAGATCTATTTAGTTATTTTTGTTCTGCGTTTAAAAATGGGGCAATTGTGTTTAATTTGTTTATTTAAATATTTGTTCCATTTGAGGAGGTCATAATATTTCAAGGCTCAGAATGAGATTCGTGTGATTATGCTCCAAAAAATGTTAAAGTAGGAAGATAATAGCTTAAACGTGTGGCCCGAATAAATCCATTAGCTTTGCCACTGTACATCACATACAAAGTAGTGTTGGGAGTTCTCAGAGGAAAAATTCAGTTTTATTCTCTTCTTGAAAATTCTTGAGGTATTGAGAATCATAAGTATTAGAATATTTAATGCTATAAGAAGCCAGAAATGGGACGAGTTCTCAGCAATCATGTATCACTTTGGTTACCTTCTTTAATTTGGTATAAGTTTTCCAGGAAAGAAACGCACAGATACCATGTGCACAGGATAGCTCAGTGTTGCCGTCTGATTCTAAACAGACCATTACAGGGCAGACGAGGCAGTATTCTCGTAGTATAGTAGTATAATGCCATTAATGCATTATCTGACAATGTTGCGTGAAACTAACTCCTATTGGTTTGTGGTTCACTGTATGGATGTTGCAGGAACCAATAGCAATAGATCTAGTAACAAGATGAAATTTCCAAGCTGAACATTTTAATAATGATTTGAAATACGAGTGCTTGCTCATTCGGGTGGTCTTGTTTTGTTTTGTATAAATATTTAAATAAATAAATAATAATGGACTGTATTGCTAGATATTTCAAAGTAATTTATTTTTCATGTGCCACTGAGGAAAGCAATAAATGCATTAAAAAAAAAATAATAATAATAATAATAATAATAATAATTTATCAGTCAAGCCAGTTTTTAGTAGTACCGGTACTCTCTACTGACTTGCATTGCAAATTCTCGGATCCTGCATTCATCCGAGAACTTTTTCATTTGAATGATCATTAGGTTCTTTATATTTTTAAAATCATCCATTTCTGCCCATCACTAATATAAAAAAATGAGAAGGCTATATTAAGTATTGAACTAAGAATTAGATTAAAGTACAGATTATTAACAATCAAGTCATTTTCTTGTATGTAACAGTGTCAAGTAAATTATCTCTACTGTATTTGGTAAATGTTGATTAGTAGAAATACATTGATGTATGAACGCAGCTGAATGTTTGCAGAAGCACTATTGCATATTTTGGGTTGGTTGCACTTTATTTTATGTGTGACGAATAAGTGATACAGTGTTGAAGAGAGATATTCATTACCCAGTATCAGTCACTCATATCATTTAACTCTTAAGAGATGTCTTGTGCTACATTCAGATAATTGGACAAGGGTTGTCAGCTTTATGCAATGCTATGATTGCATGCGTGTGACATTCTTTGCACTGCACTTGGGTGTGTTTTGTGGATATTGCACTCTGTCGTGGGTTTCATTCACAAATGGCAACTGTGTTCTGGTACTAAAAATTTAAATCTCTACCTTGTTTACATGTAACATAAATTTCTTCAGTTATTTTCATTTGCTTAACGGCAATTTTTAATGCATTGGTTATTTCTTGAATATCGTGAATATTTTTATAATAACAAACCTGTTAAAAAATTAATTAGTTCTGGATTACTTCCCTTCACTAAGTATTTAACAAACAGGCATTATTAAAAAACCAGTTGGCCTATTGAAAATGTGCTTTACAGAAAATCATGTTATCAGAATTCTCTCTTAAATCAATGTCAGCTCCAGAAAGTAGTATACTGGTTCAATAAAATGAATAAAATATTGCATACACTGATGCTCCATAATCATTTTAAAAGATGCTCCATTTTGGAGCATCAGTGTGTGCAATATTTTATTCATTTTATTGATTTAGTATGTTCCACTGTTTGTATTACTTCGTTTTTATTTATTTTATTTTAGTATACTGGTATTTCTCCATGTTAGTGGCAATAAAAAGTGAGGAGAGTTGTAAAATATAAATATTTAACTGGGAATTTAAAAATAGCTGGTCAGTCCATTTAAACACCCTTTATAGGAGCAGGTAATGAATGTGTTGTATACACTTTGCAATGTTCCTTTCAGAAAGTAATTTTTATATATTTTCAGTATTAAAGGAATCATTCTCAATGCTGTTTCATGTCGGTTACCATTGTATATGGGGGCTGTCACACTGGATCGATCGAGCGACACCGACCGACCGATATAACGAACCTATAGACAGAAGTGGTACCAGTCACATAGCATTGATCGCCAGCGATCAACAACGAGCGAGAGGGATCAACTGGTCTGTGAAATCAAACCTGTCCGATTTTCAATCGACGGTCGATGGCAAATGGTGGCAGCACTCGGAAGCTTCGTACCCACCTGAATTTCAGAATTGATGCTGGAAGATTTAACTTTCACAATAATGTCGTTTTAGACTCACATTTGAATGAAACAGAATTTCACGAATCCATTAAGGCACTTAAAACGATATCTTCTTATGTAATTTAATTATACAAATACAAATACACATCGAGATGTAGCACCTAGCGGTGGGCGATCAAACTACAACAAACAAGAAACCTCTTCGCTCGGCTGAAGCTTGAAGTAAACAGATGTAGCCTGAGAAAGTAGGCCTAATATTTAACCCTACATCCCAATACATGTAGTATGATATTGTGCAGGAGATAAGCAGACGTAGGCCTAATAAGGTAATATACTTTACATCTAATATACAGTGATGAGTAGACCTAGTAAAATCATATAGGTACATAACCTATATTATTTCCGTTCATCGATGACGCTTGATGCAGTGTGACAAGGAACAGAAATTTAGTATAGAGCTCTTGATGGCAGTTGGTTGGTCTTGATCGATCGAAGCTCAGTGTGACAGGCCGCTACTGGTGGCAAAAAATACCTGACTCTATTTCTATAGCTCGAAGCTAGTCTAAGTAACTAAGCTAGACATCTAAATATTGATTTTAACTTCAGATTTTAATGTCTGGCATAACCTTAATATATTACACATTGTATGTAAACATCAGATATACAGTAATATGGAAACTGTAATTCCCATATCCTGTTTATTGATCACTACAGTTATCTTGCTAGTTTTCAAAAGTTATTTGTTTGCAGATATGTCCTATCAAGTGTTAATTTTCTGTTATATATCTCTGACACAACTGTTCCTTATTCTAGTTACAGTTTTCAAAATTGCTGAAGTAGATCATATTCTGTGAACAAAGGGAATTGCTAGACTATATTTTTATCGGATGAATAACTGAGATATTTTGTTTAAATAGTTAACTAATGATATAGACTTCCAGAAATATTCTCACTTCTTTAAAGCAGCCATAATTTATGTCAGTTTAATCTTCAGCCAGCTACAAGTAAATACACAGTTGCCATTCTTGTATGCGTGGTGTTTGTGATGTGGTGAGGTGTTTGTGGTTGCAGGCATTGCACAGCCCTACGTGTGTGACGACGGAAATAGCTCCACAGACCGAGACAAGAAGGAGAGCGGTTCTGTATCTCACCCTACCTCTGCCACCCATTCTCCCACTCCTCCACCCCAGCGTCGCCTCGCCAAGAGCTTTAGCGTTGCCCCCTCAGCAGTTACGAAGGGTAATTATGTGTGATGAAAAGTAATGTTTCATATTACTAGTGATGTGTGTTTTAATGAATGGAATTCGCCAGCACATTCTTGTCTATATTATATTACTCTTTAACAACTTCTATTATCTGATGTGTGCTGATTGGTAAAAAATAAATCAGGTTTAACTTCAATAGTAATTTCAATAGGAAGACAAACTGACATGTACATTTTTTCATATATACAGTGTGAATCAACCATAAAGCCACCAGACTTCTACCATGCATAGTGTGTGGCTTTCACTGTGAATCAGGTGGCTGATTGCTGTCACGGGTTTTAGCTGTCTTTGCTGCGTCCGTCTCCTGCTGACGATTCAAGTAAGAGAACACCCAAATGGGAAGGATTTCAGTATTTAACTCGCCTATCTTAAAATACCGTAGATGCTGAAAATGCTGTCCCATCTGATCTATATGTATCTGATAAATGATGTATATATTTTATGTGGATGGTATGTCAAACTTGTCCCTTTAACACTGATGATTCAGAATCTCAACTTCCAGAGCTAAACAACTTAACGACGTAGGTACTTGGAATTTCTCAAACATCAATGTTAAGGGGAATTAAAAAATATTTACATGTCGTCAGAGAGGACAGCATTTTCAACGTGTACTTTAAGATGGGTGAGGTTAATACTGAAATTCTTCTTTTTATTTGGGTATTCTCTCACTTGAATTATCGATGGGAGATCGAAGTAGTAGAGATAGCTGAAAACTGTTAGGTGATCAGTCACCTGATTCCCGGTGAAGGCTATGCGCTATGCTCAGTAGAGGTCCTGTGACTTCATGTTTGATTCACACTGTATTGTAGATATAAATATAATAATATTATTTTCAATTTGTGTGTTGAAACATAATATATTTATTGAGTTTACTATTCAAATGTAATTTTAAAATCAATCAGCACCACAAAAAGGTTAGTTTATAAGTTGTGATAATCACTTTCAGTTTTGATTAGCAGTAGGGACAGTAATAAAGTTTATTATATGACTTTTTTTATCTTATTTCCTTTAAAATAACTGTTACTTTCTTGGTTCTCCAGTCTTATTTTAAAGTCTTACTTTTCTGTCGTCATGTTGTGACCTTCTTTTGAGAATAACTGAAGACTTTTTCATTTTGTTCGCATCTCCAGTTAATCACAGAAGAAGAACACACTATGTTGTCTGAAGCACTTTGAGGTTTTAAAACATGGCTTGACTCAAAAGACAGAAAAATAATATTGATTTTAAAGTGTGAGTTTGTTGCTTCTTTTCTGTAGTTTTCCCAGTATGGGTTGTTCCTTGAACAATTTGTAGAACCTGCCTCTTCTCTCATTGATATTAACCCTACAGCGGGCGTGCTATATAATGTTAGTAAGCAGGAGTACACAATGGAGATAAATGTCAATTTCTTGCTATTTCTTTAATTTAATTTACATTACACCATTCATAGATTACAAGTAACATGTATGATACAGTTCAACGGTAGTTTTATAAATGATTTATAAGTGCTAACTGGTTACAAATTGCAAATTAGTCCATTTCAACCTTATGTTAACACGTGCTGCATTTATTGCAAAGGACTGCCGTTTGGGAGTGATTTTTGCAAACAAAGATCTTGATAATATTTTTTTGATGATGCAAGAAACGTTTTTATGCATATCAGTTTTACTCCATTCTGTTTGTATCTACCAGAATACTTACATGACCAGGTGCATTGTGTAAACAGTACACCGCTGCTGCACTTCCAACAAAAATGTATTGTACCAGTAACTCTTGACCTGTTGATGCTACGATCGCTCTAAACAACTAAATTGAAGCTAAATAAATGTTTTTACACTGTACTATTTTTTTGTTCAAGTACAAGAAATGAACTCACAATTGAAATAGTATTTCAATTGAAATAAGTTCAATTATTGAAATAATAAGTTCTGAGAAAAACATGTTGTAACTCGTGACCTGCTATGATCACTCTAACACAGCTAAACTGAGCTATAGAATGACGTGAAAGGTATTGTGAATTAGGTGGCTATAAGTTTTTTTCTGGTAGATGGCAAATTGTAAATCTGATGTATAAAATACAACAGCACACGTGCTCTAGGGTTAAAGAAGGTTTGTTGGAATGATAGACAGGTTAGCTTGTGTAACTGAACATTATCACCTTTTAAGAATAGAAAACTTTATATTATTTTGAAGTCTTTTTATAATTTCATTTATTATTTTCCTTAAAGAATTTATTGGATATTACCAAAACCTATCAGTGCATGAAGTTTTTACATATGTGAATTTTCTTGTTTTCATGTGTATTTTTGTTTTGTGCTTTTCAGAGATGTAGTGAAATGTAGAGATTTAATTGGTACCTGTACTTTGTGTGTTTGTAAAGTAAAACATTAAGTATGAGATATTACTTTTCAATGTATCTTCATTTACATATAAATATAAATCTATGACAGTTTTGTGTTTATTGCATGAAATTTAGGAATGCAATTATGCTTTATTGCCTTGTAAAAATATTATGATTTGAACATTTTGTTGTCTGCACAATTATTTGTAAGTTTACATTAAGCACGAGGCATTCATTTTCAGTTTGTCTTCATAGTAGCCTATTCATTTTTTAAAAGTTGTTTTGCTTTCATTGCATGTAATGTATATTATGAAATTGCACTCATGCTTCCTAGCCTGCTGACATATTTTGAAATGCAGTTTCAATTTCCAAACAATTCTTACATGTTTCTTAGCTTAGTTTGAATTTATTTTGCTTCTTTTAAGATATTGTTGTGTAGACATTATTGGTGATGACAAAGGAATTTTTTTATCACTTTATTAAATTAGGAGGATTGTTAATTGATTCCATATAGTTTCAGGTTTTTCAGGTTTTTCTTGAATGCATAACACACTATTATAAATGATATTTTCCATTTAATACGTAATCATCATGCTTACTGACTTGATAAGCGTAGACTTTAGTTTGTGAACAAGCTCTGGTGCTTTATTTACCTCTGAAAAAAATTAGTACACTTTTAATTATATTCGTAAAGCCCACTTTTGCAGTTATAGATCTCGAACTTGATGCATTAACCTTTTCTTGCTAACATACCATATTGACTTGAATCCAATACACCATCAAATCTAATGTGAACCCCAATGCAACCTAAAATCATAAAGAAAGAGTTTGTTGCACATCAATGGTAGGGTATTTTATTTTATTAAGTGCCAGTATGGTACTTTATGAGATTGTGTGTGGGGGACGGAAAAATGTCTGTCTGTCTGTCCGTGTGCCTGTATGCGCCCTAACTCAAATACGCTCTATCGGATTTTCATGAAACTTGGTATACGCATTTATAATGTCCATGGGAAGAACCCTGTTGATATTGAACCAAATCGGTTCACTGGTACCGGCATCAAACCCAATTTAGTGTTTTTATTTAAAAGCGCCATAACTCAAATACGCTTTATCAGATTTTCATGAAACTTGGTATACACATTTATAATGTCCACGGGAAGACGTCTGTTGATATTGGACCAAATCAGTTGGCTGGTTCCGGAATAATGCCCAATGTAGTTCTGCTGACGCTTGTTGATTTTAATCTGATTAGAAAAACTTATTTTCTGCATATCATAATTGCAATTACAATTGATTCAACAAAAACATACTGGCACTTTGTTATATCAGTTTACCTGATTTTATTTATAGATTTTTATTTGTTATTTTATCTTAGTACTTTATTTTAAACAACAATGGATTTATGAATGCCGATGAATAAAGGATGATGTAACGGTTTAGAGAGGAGAGTGCGGAGACAGTACAGTGGAGTTACAGCAGTGCATTATTATGTATGTGATCAAAGTTACTGCCGAACTATGGAACGGATTTATATTCAAATCTAATATGTACCCCAATTCTAAATGCTACAAATGGACATTTGCGTAAATACGATATTAATCACTGTGCAAACTAGTGGGGCTGAATTAATTTTCATATTTCTTTTGTATTCATAAATGGTCAAACAGTTGCAAGTAAATTGTAAATTTCTTCCGAAACAAAAGCAAAACAGGTAATTCTTAACGTATAGGCTGATTTACTCAACCCTTGGGAAGTCCACATGATATCACAACACAGCAGCATATGTTACAGTATAATGCTTGGGGAAGTACATCGCCTGAAATATTTAGCTATAGATGGCAGCTCATGGCAGAGAACAGCTAACTGATAGTGTGAGAATGTAGATAACAAATAGCACTTTACACTCAGACACTTTGAATGGTTCCCAAGGGGAATTTCTATTGTCAATAACACGGCCAGCAGTGATGCACACTGATGCATAAAGATTTCCAAATATTCATGCAACTTGACACTTAAAATTGCTGAATTATGGAAGGTCTGCAAAACCTCAATCTCTCTGAGGGCAGACTCAACTTTTACCTTCTAACCAAATGCCACATCACTTTGGACCCTGATTCTTTTATTAGCTAAACTTAACATTGTTAGTAAATACAAATTAATATATGTGTTAAAAGTTTCAGAGTTTCAATTAAAAATATATTCAAAATTCTTAGGAAACAGAATGATGTACTGTATTTACTCAAGTAACGAACGCCCCTGCAAAATGGACACACCCCATTTATTCACTTTGAAAAATAAAACAATAATAATAATAATAATAATAATATGCTTTTTTAAAGTTTTAATTAGCAAGAAAAGTGATTTAGTGATTCCTTATTATTGATGTGATATTTCCGAAGTTACATATAATTTTTGAGAATGTTAAAGTGTAGTCTTTTCGTTTCATTGCAATGCTGTAAAATTCTGCTCTCATGAATAGTTCTAATAGCTAGTTTTCCACACAGTTCTAATATAAACAAAAAAATTGCAATCATTCCTCCAGTTCCAAAAACAGGTCAAAGACAATAACAGAGTGAGCCCTACAGTCCCAGGATATTCCTTTGTAAGAAGAAATCTTGCCATCCTACTTCAAATCCTGTCATCAGAAGCTGCAGTATGTGAATGTATTTAGGTGCAAATTGAATTGAATCTTATTAGCAACTAATTATGAATGTTTAACAAGCATACTGTAAACTGTACAGAATTATTTAATGCTAATGTAAAGAACGTTTTGCACAGGTATTCCCAAGGCATCACTGATTGGCTTAACGAGCAGTAGAGCAACATCCAGCACTGCTGTAAGTGGGCACCCAGCATCCACACCCAACTCTGGTCCATCTTCTACTTCAAGTCTCAGTTGTAAGTTAAAGTTGGAAAAAGTTTTCATATGTTCTCTAAATATAGGGTTACCATACATCTGAAAACATCGCCTACGTGTTAACCTTATTTTTGATATCCTGGGTAATTTCTAAAAATCTGGAATGTTCCACATTTTAAAGAATGTTAACAGTCATTTAGTTTCAATTGGATTAACAATTCAGGAAAGACTAGAATACTGTATTTACTTGCGTAATGGATGCACCCCAACTTTTCACGTTAAAAATAGAAATAAAAATTCCCCGCTTACCTAGGTAATAGTCACATATGTTTTTAACAAGGATTATTTTAAAAATATCTGTATTCATAAGATTGGATGGCCTGCTTTTCTTGAACATTTTAAACAACAGTGCATGGAAACTAATTGTGATTGGTTCTTATTAATGCACAAAATATACTCAGAGCTAGTTGATTAATATCACAGTTTCTTTGGACATCTGCAGTAGACAGTTATGTTGATAAACTTCTTTTTGGACAATAGGTAAGAACCAACCAAAGTATTCAAGTTATACAGCGAGTTTTAGGCTGAAAGTTATCAAATTCATGGAAGAACACAATACAGAGACCTCCTGGACGAGAATTTGCAGTCTTATTGTAATGTCAGTTTATGCAAGTAATAACTATTGATCATTGTGTGACTCAATCTATGTGTAAATTAGTCTCAGCCGCTATATTGATACTTACAAGATTGAGTGTTAGCTGGTGCATTTAAAAGTTTTTTAAACTTTTTTTTTTCCTTGCATAAAGGACGAACCCCAGTTTTGTTTCAATAAAAATCTATGGAAAAAGTGCATCTATTATGCTTTGAAATACTGGAATATTTATTGCAGTTTACTATAAGAATTTTTATTATTAAAATATAATAATTTATATAATATAAACTAAAGATAATTACTGCCAAAGACTATAGATTTTCTTAGGTATCATTGTAATAGTGAAATAAAGATGTTGCAACAGTGCAGTGATCATCCAAATCATGGCGTAGTATACAGCAACAAAAGAAAAACTGCACTCTTCCATTTGTATTAATTTTCTTTTTTGTAGAGTGTGGAGGCAATTTTAGAATCAATAGTCCAGTTGTAAGACATATACTAAGACGCCTAAGAGAAAATGTACTGATGATTTAACGAAGAGGTATAAAGAAAATATAAAAACTATGCATGGATGTTTGAGTAATAATTGAGTTTTGGCGTTTTAATTTTCCCACATTTAACATTTTTCTATATTGTCCTACATTTCATTAAAATAATCTGATAACCCGACTAATTAGGGAGAAGTGTACTAACTCAAAATAATTGGTTTTCAGCCATGGCGTCCCTTGGAGGAGATTCTCGTCAGCCTCTTGCCCCAGCTCGCCCTAAATGTAACAGTATTCTGCACATGTTTGGTGAATGGTTGTTTGAAGCAGCTCATATTGGCTGTGAAGGAGCTTATCATGGCAAGGGTTTTGCCCAGAGTAAGTGTAATTCATTACTGTTTTTTAGCAAATTCTTTGATTGCTTTATCTCTCCTATAAAAAATCAGAAACTCAAAATAATTATAAAAGGCATCAAGAAGAAAGAAAATATATTTAATGGCAAGATAATTTTTTTAAACAGTAATGTCAGTGACCTTCTTAGGGGGACCTTGGATTTAAGAGATAGGCCTAACGTTGTAAACTTGTTCATGTAGCTCCATTTAAGAAACTGAAAGTAAAAGTTATGTTTGTCATTATCATTGATTATGTCTACGCTCACCATATTACTTTAAAGTTGAAAACTGGACATGTGGATACTAAAACAGGGCAATGGATAAGTGAATATTTTAGTGTTTGCATTCCACTTTCGTTCCATCACTACTGCTTGGTCATAGTAATAAATTTTAATTCTTTCTGGAGATTGTCATGAAAACTGCACTTTTGTTTTTTTAACATTGCAAGCATATACTTAAAGCTTTAAAAACAAAACTTAAGACTTTGAAAATTGTGAAATTCAAACCATCAACGTTCAATAACAAAGCCACCCCTTCTGGATCCTTGAAAATGGAGACATGGTCAGCCTCTGAAATGTCAGATATCACCAGAGTTCACACTTGGCTGTGAACCCAAGAAGAATTTCTACATAATTACGCATTTCTTTATCTCTCTGAATAAGTAATAATAATAATACTGTAGTTGAAAAGTGGGTAATGTGCAAAGATTATATAACCTAATCAACAGAACTTAGCTATCAAAACTTTGCTATAATCTCTGAATTATCCTGCAGATAATGATACTTCATATCGAACTCTGTGGTTATTCAATTTGCTGGTAATTATGACAGTGATATATGTTTATGGGTTACAAATAATAAATTTTACTTGATCAGTTTTAAAATACCGGTAATTATACTTTATAAGTAATTATACTTATACTATACAGTTTTGATACAAACTGAAAAAAATTTACATTTTCATTAAGATGATGGGATGGTAAAAAAATTCATAAATATTGGTACTTATGGTCAGCGTAATTATATCACTACTCCAAGAGTCTATGCCAAATTGAATTACCTAGAATTACCTATTAAAGATTGATAAGTGATTTCCTCTCTACTGTCAAGCTCTTTGAAGTTGGCAGATTCATTCAAATGGTGGCATCTCTTTCCCCATGTCACTGTAGCTACTAAAGATTATTTGCATACCTTCAGGAAGGAACACAAGGACAGAAAAAAGGTGATCGTGGATCAGCACAAAACTCATCATTATTCGTAACATTTACTTCTACCGGTATTACGGATTCAGCACAAAAACATTCACTTTCACCATCATTTTCACCATGTGACAGGTTCAGTTCATCCCTCAAGTCATTGCTAAATAATATTTCAAACACTTCATCATTCAATGCCTTTTTAGAGCCTACATTTATTCATACTACAAGAACTGGCACTACCTCTTACACCCGCACTAAATGAGGCTTGAATCACATGTTTTTCCATACTCAAAAGAAAGCTTAAACAAAACTTGTTTCTTTTTTAGGATGGCTTGTCAGGTTATGAGCCGTGTCAGGCTTTCAGATTGAGCTAATGAGGGGAAGGTTTGTGTTAATAGGAGGGATAAGAATGCTGGGTAGAATGGGGAGCCAATAGGATAATCGGGAAGTAGAACAAAAAGATGAAGAGCTCTGGTTGGTTGGGAATGGAAAAATTAAATTCATTATTGGTATAGGATGTGAAAATGGTCTTTTTCATCTATTTGGTAGTGAAAGAACCCAGTACTATTGGCCTCCCACTTCACCTAGCATTTGTCTCTCTTATACAGGAAGGCCATTTTATGCGGAAACTTTTTAACAGCGTTGCCCCTGCTCACACTTTCCCCGCTGTTGTGCTTGCACCGGCGGGGACCGTGTTCCGTTACTACCGGCAAATCAATAACTCAACCAATTTATTATCAAAATATGCCTACATGTAGAGGCTTATTACTCACCATTTATTTGAGATACTGTTGAATGACCCCCCGTCAGCAGTAAGACATACCTCACATTGTTTAAACAAATTATTTGCCACTTTCTGTAATTCCGCTTCGGTAATACACTGCACTGCACGTGTTATTTCGGCCTTAAGTTCCTTTAAGGTATGAGGATTATTTCGGTAAACTTTTCCCTTTAGGTATCCCCAAAGATAATAATCACAGTACGTTAGGTCGGCTGATCTAGGGGGCCATAAACCTGTGCAAATTATCCTGTCATCAAAACTTCACGTAAAGTTCCTATAGAATTATGAGCGGTGTGCGCCTATATGGCAATGCGGCAGTGATGCGAGGTTTCCTCATAAAATGGACTCACTGTATAACACCTTTTTCTATATAGCTCACTTCTCCCAGAAGATGGCAGCAAAGGAAGCTGCTGGAAGTTCAAAATCAGTCTTCCTATTCACCCCATTAGAAGCTCAAGAACCTATTATGCAGAAAAAATCAGTTTGCATTTTCATTATAGATTTTATTAGCCTATCCCTATGCTGATCAGGGCTGTTATTTGTAGGGTCGGATGGAAATGCAAACAAGCGACCAAGCTCCCTGCTGCTGGACAGTCGTAAAGGAAGCTTGTCGCTTTCTCAGCCTGGCTCACTCACTGATGATGCAGACATCCCTCAAGCTCTTACAATAGACAAATATGAAGGAGGACGAGCTGAAGCTCTTGGAGCTTTGTGTCGAATTTTCTGTGCCAAGAAGACAGGAGAGGAAATACTGCCGGTGTACCTGGCTCGCTTTTACCTGGCACTACAACAGGGTCTGCAAGTGAATGAGAGTCGTGAGTGTGGAGAAACCCTGGCCAGCATCCTGCTAAATTCAGCTGATCTATTCCGTCTTGATCTAGATGGAGTGCAGGTGCTGGTGCCATACGTTATGGATGCCTTGGAAATTGTGCTTCCAGAGAAAGAGCTGAAACTTAAGTAAGTTAATCACCTTTCTAATGTATTTTATTCAGAGTATATTCATAATTCCTGGCTTCATTTATTGTACTTGGTTTTGCTTTGAACATGTTTTAGAAGCAGCCTCAGCTTATTTTGACTTTTGAAATTGAACTGCTAATCACAGAAAAGGGATATCTTACTTTTGAGATAATTATAAATTATATTTTCTTCTTTCAGAAATGGAGCAATTATTGCACGTATTTTCTCAGAAGCTTCATGAATACAGCCAACTTTCGATTATCCAGGTTAATGGGGGCCCAAAGGCCATGGATAACACAAAATTATGGTTAAATCAAAACACTAAAAAAACAAAGACAACATATTTCAAATTCTATAAGCTTTAACGTAAACCTATGTTATTTTAATTAATACATTAACATAAATCAAATCATTAACAATAATAAAATGCACTGTAAAAAATATATTACCATGCATTCCTTTTTAAAGCAAACCCATAAAGTACTTTAGCTTCACTGCAGTAAATTAGAGTGGACAGTCCGTGCAACAAAACCTGCAAAACGAGATTTGAGATGGCATCACCATTCATCACTTCAGCGACTGTAACAGTCGCCTTTCTTCCTAATGCCAATGAGTGTCCTTACCTCTTCACTTTCTAAATAAATCACTCTTACTAACCACAGCTTTACCGGCGCCACCACCAAGCAACCACACAATGTCATCACAGTTCAAGTTTCTATGTTAGGGATTAACAACATGAAGAATTAATTTAATTATGAATAGACAATAGTAGTAATATGGGACATACTGAAGTAACATATCACAATAGTGCACGGACCTCTGTGTCACACACAACTCTTGACAACTGTGCACAACTTATTCTCATATCAGAATTGGCTTTTGAACTCCCGAGTTATAGGGTGTTCACTAACTTCTTCACTTCTCTGGGGAAAATTTATAATTACATGGGCATCTTCCATAGAGACTTCTCAAGTTACTCTTCAATGGAATTCTTTCACTGAGTTATTTGTTACAGTTAGGCCCAACTAAGCTCAGGGAGATGGGCAAGGGTCTCTGTCTAGAAGTCAACAATTAAACTATTTACAGTAAATTTGAGTTCCAACTATTGAGAAGCAAAGAAAAATTCATTTATCTCGGTTTTAAAAAGCAACATTAACAATAAAAAGAATTAAATTTTACTTTGTGTAGAATTAGTTTTTCTTAAAATAGATGAATCTTCACTCTTTCTTAGTCTTGTCTTGTCAGCTAATTTTTAGAAAGAAGGCTGTGATATCTATAATAGAATGTGTTCAGAAGTCAGCAGAACTTAAATATGAGAGAATTTTAATTCAGAAATTTAAATGAACTTACAGAGAATAGCTGTATTAAAAATGTCTACCAAGCATCATCATCAAGAAAGTGTTCTTTACTCCACCCCAAAATTAATGTCATAGGCAGAGTTTGTGAGCCGGGGCTCCTGAAATATGTTATGAACTTAATGTAAGCTTCATTGCCATTTTCATCTATAATTATCTTTTTATTTATAATAATATCTAGAGATATCCATTATACTGGTTGCACATTTTACATTGCTATTATAATTGCATCTGTTCTTGTGTTTCAGATCTACATCTGTGTCCAAGACAGATTTGCGTAGAGCATCTATTCATTTGCTGTTATCCATGCTGGTACTGCCTCTGCACTTCCAGGTGAGAATGAATCAAGCTTTTAAGACACGTTTCAGACTGGGTGTATAGTCATAGCATTAAAACTTCAGCTTCAGGTATGGTCCGAGGTAGATTTTTAACAGGAACAAATCAAGAATGGTATGGGCCCCTGGCAAAAGTACCAGTTTGATCCTTAAATATTAAAATAATAATAATAACATAATTTGTGTAGTTAAAACCTCATTTCTTCTGTATCTGTCTGTAAATTAGAACGAAAGATCAACTTAGGCATACAAAATATTGCCAAGTTCCCAGCCAGCTTCCGGGGGGAAGGAGAAAAGTTGACTATAATTGCTTCATTTACAATTTTTACTTCCTCTGCCCATACCATAGGTAGGCCTACTGTAGTTAGAGGAAGTATTGTTTTCGACCCTCAGATTTGAAGTTGAGTTTTTCATATAAATACACATTTTAAGGTCCCATGAAACCAAAAATACTATTTTTGGAAACATGTCTGTGTGTGTATGTGTGAACTGCCTAGCTCCAGAATAGAAAATCGTATGAAAACAACATTTTGTATTTGGGTTATATATGTTCTGGGGATGTGACACGATGCAACATCTTTCTCTTATTTTTAAGGGAATTTTACATGAAGGGAATTTCATTTGTTGCGATTTTCTCAAAAACAGCTCTAACAATTTTGTTTAAATTTCCTGTAAAAGCTAAAACTTTTATTTGAAACATTTTTACGAAAAAATTCTCTGAAGGTTTATAATAAGCCATCACTCTGAATATGCGCTCTTTGCAGTGTGGCCTCTTATTCTGCATCAATACCCCCATTTCTATAGTATTTGTCCGAATTACTGGGCCCTAGCATATATCTTTTGTGAGGTATTTAATGAATACACTTCATATACAGTGAGTCTCAGACAGATTGGTGCCGCTTGTCGCACGCGCCGTGTTTCTCTTGTGATGACTCAACACTACCCGCGTCGCGGCCAGCTGTGTCCCTGCAGATAAGTAAACAATTCCTGCATAGCCTGCAGTTGAGCATTGTTCTCGTGTTGTACAGACGTGAAAGTGTTATTCGGTAGTTGTCACAACTAAAAGAAAACATTAGGATAGAGATAAACTCAATAATAACGGAAGAACAATTAATGCGTATTAATCGGAATTTCCTATCATGATGCCAAAAATGTGTGGATGTAGGAGGAGGACACTTCCAGCATCTCCTCTAATAAGGTAGGTGCCTATTTTCGTTATTTTCAAACTTATTTTAATTATTTTCATTGTCACACACGGACAAGTCAGTCAACTGCCGGGGAGTTCCTTTGCCGCATTCCGGGGATAGGAGCGTCATCTGGGGGGAACCCAACGCGCGGCGCGGCGGAACCAATCTGCCTGAGACTCGCTGTAGTAGACACTAGGGGATAGTCTACTGAAAGAAATGCTAAGTCTCCCAAATGCATCGTGGCATCGGGGTTGGCATTGGATCCACACACAGAAATGCTAAGATAAGTGGTTATAGCATTGAGTCTGTATATTAGTATTATTCATGTATTTTCTTAGAAATTTTGGTTGTAGAAATATTTTAACAGCAATTCTGTTTCAGAATCTGACCATCAAGGAGCTGGGTGCAGTTTCATCAGACAGAGGTCCACTCACATTTGCACAGTTGAAGCCTCGACTCATGAACCTCTTGATCAACGCTTTGCAGGTGGAGTCTGACTCTCAGAATGCTCAGATGTTGCTCGGTGAGTATTCTTAATTTTTGTTTCCACTATTGAGGTGGTAATTTGTTTATTAAATATATATGCGATCATGAGCATTATTTCAAATCCCGCTTGGCCGTGATTGTCTATGAATGAAGTTGACTACCAAAGATCTGAGATATACAATTAAAAACTGCACAATAAGGAAGATTTATAGAAAACCATAATAGATACACATAAGTTACAATGTGCAAATCTGAAGAGAGCTAGACTGTGCTTGGTTGGATGCTGCAGAGTAGTTCAGTTACTGGACCTACACATTCTTTTAAAATTTACTCTTCTGTGGCAGCAGTCTGCTACAAAAGTTACTTGTAAGGTCAAAATTTCAAATTAAGATCTAGCAATCAGAAATCTTGCTCTCTGTGCTAAGGTCTCTCTTTAGCAATTATAAACCAAATTTTTATTGACCTGAAAAATTTGAAAATTACGTTAAGGTTGCTTATTTGTTCTTGGGCTGAACCATAACTGAATGACTCCATTTCTTGTTGGCAGGCAGGATCCCCCTACCCCAACTGACATGAGTTTGATAAAATAGTGAAAGAATGCTGTACAGCTGTGTCAAAAGAAATTTAGATGAAGATTCAAAAGAGTTTACTGTTCCAATAAAGTTTGAATTTAATAGAAAAAGTGTGGTGAAAAATGATTAAATGTGATCTAAGCTCATATTGTTGATTTGACATCATATTAACAAGGCACTGTCCAGACCAGGTTTATCAAACATGCAGCCCCCTCAGTTATGAAGTACAGCCCCCTAAAGTTCTAGGTAAAATCTACAATATGTACACCAAAAACTTGATTTAAATAAAATTTGCTTAAACATGATTTTCTATCAGTACAGAAGACAAATGTCTCATAAAATACTGGTAGGCCTTTATAGGCCTGTGCAATACATTGTTCACCAAGAAGTGCTATGCTCAAAAACAATAAAAATGAACCATATCTTGAAATTTGTAGAGTGAACAATGCATTTTTTCACTCCAGGGGAATGAAAATCAACATGATTTCTTCTTTGATTAGTGATATGGGTAGTGAATTTGAGGGCTTGCCATGCTATTAAGAAGTTCGCTGGCTTTCTTGCCATCAAGTTATAAAACACTTTTGGCCCCACCAAGAAGAAATTAAAGGTTTCTTAGAAATGAAAGGCAAATCACCCGATAAGCTATGTGATGATAACAATTGGCAGATTTGACATTCATGGTAGATATTGCAGGGTATTTAAATGGCTTAAATTTAACATTACAAGGGAAAGATCATTTGTAACTTCATTGTATGATAATATTAAGGATTTTAAATTAGCTCAGGCTTTGGGAAGGGCAACTATTAAGCAGCAATTTAATTCATTTTCGTACCTACCAGGATTTTCAAAATTCCCGCATTGCTTCTGACTTTATTCACTAATCTTCCAACATAAAACAGTTAATGAATAATGAATATAAGCCTAAAATTTGTAATTTTGTTTTAAAATCCAGTTATTTTGGTTATCCACACATTTTCTATGTACTGTATTTAAAATGTATTGATTGTAATACACATAGCATCAAATGGCAAGAATGGTACCATATTTTACAGACTATAAGATGCTACGGACTATAAGACGCACCTTATTTTTAAGCAATCTTTTTAAAAAAATAACATATTTACCATTTTTATTATTAGATTGCAAAGTGATACTGGCTACTAACAAAAATATTGTACTGTTACCGATAACACAAATCACTTTCAATTCAAGTTCACTGGCACTGTAGACTGCAAAGACGCATCATAGGCTAGATGATGTTCTGGGTTTGTGATGGCGGGGTGGGAGGGAGACTGTGTTAGCAACCTTGTGAATCCCCGCAACTCATGTTCTTCGCATCGGTGCACTGCTGCTGCCAGTTGATCCAATGTTGCCAATGTTGCCAGATAGAGATAGGTTTCCCTCGGCATCGAATATATGGCCATTTTTAAGACTGGCGGGAATTTTAAATCAAACACTGAACATTTTTATATTAATTTTGAGTGTAAGACGCACCTGAATTTTGGAGGCAATTTTTTAAAGAAAAAAGTGCGTCTTATAGTCCGTAAAAGACAGTATGTCATTTTTATTCTATAATGTGTTAAAATTTAAAAGACAGGTGTTTGCTTTTTACAAAATATAAAAAAAAACATGCTTAATTTTATAACAACAAAGGGTAATATTTTCATTTCGGCATTTGGCCCTTGGACTTCAATTTATCAAGTCAAGTTGGCCCTTAGTAAAAGTTGAGTTTGAAATACCTGTTCTAGACCATTTAACAACATTTTTCACTCACTGCTGTAAAATGCTGTATTTTAAGACTTAAATGTCCAAAATGTCCAGTTTGGCATAAATATTCCTCGAAGTAATTAAAATCAACGTGTATGTAAAGAGTTTTATTTTTTCATTCCGTTTCAAGATGGTGACTGTTTTAAACATTACATTCAATGTAATGTTAATCTTGTTTCAATGATTCTAGTCAGTTCATGCTATAAAAATTTGAAGACTACTTCCACTCTCGAGTGTAAATTTTTCTAGAACTTTTTTCCATTACATTTTTGACTTAACTGTAGTGGTTTACTAGCATTTCATCTGTTTGTCTTCAGTGGAGTCAAGACCGAACGTTTTGTTCAATTTTCTTCTTATTTTGCATGAATGTTCCTTGAAATTATTATTCATGACCAGGGCTCGGATTCTGATGACCTAAAATTGTTTGAAAAATGACCCTAAATTTTAAAGAAAATGACTTAATAATTATAAAGAATGATCTAAAAACTTACATTTTATTTATAAAAAGTTATTATTGTACACACAAAGTTATAGACTAATTTGTACACAATTGTAAAAGCTGTAAATGTTTCCGACTGAGACATGACAACACTTCAACACCAAGTGTGTCCTTCTTGTATTAAGCAAACAAAACTTCAAAGACAGCACCGCTGGGATGATGCTAGCTAGACGACAAAAATAAAGTTAATATACTCAATATAAGTGCATGAAAATGAGTAAATAAGGAAGCAAATGACACGAAAATGACAAAATTATCATGTAAAATTGAAATAAATGCCCTAAAAATATAAAATTACATAAAATGAAAAAAAATGACCTAATAAAAATGCATTTCTGTAATCTAGAGGCCATGATTAGGACTTATCTACAATGTGTATGAAGCATCAATAAAAAGATGACATGTCATTAGAATCCGGGTCCTGATCATTACATATGTGTAAGGATTTTTGTTTTTTGTTTCTGTTTTAAGATGTGGCCATTTTAACTGATGAGCAGTTTTGTTTTGTTTGTTTGTTTGTTTTTTATTTTCTAAACGCAAAGTCTACTGTTCACAGACCTACTGGTATAAATGTATGTAATATACAGTACCTTACCATGTTTTGTAATAACACTTTTTAACAAATGTACTCCAATGGTCAATAAAACAAGTCAGAAGAAAGTGCAAGACATTGAAAGCAGAAATTAAATTAATTGTGATCATTAAATGATGGCTCTATATCAAGAATCTGTGCAGATATTGATGAATTTTACCTATTCTAAATATCAGTAGTTAACATGAGATTTCCAATCCACTGTCTAGAATTTTAAATCAGCAGATGAATTAAAAACATGACTTCTTTTCCCATGGCTATTGAGTTAGTTTTGTATCACCAATTCAGAAATTCCTTACTATGGGGTAAATATTTGAAAATTTTCAAAATATTATTCCTTAGATATGGGGTTTTCTTAATTGGGGTTCCTTAAAAATGGGAATCAAGTACATTGTTCTTGTGATAATTATGCTAAAACTCAAATTTTTATTTCATGGAAAAGTTAAAATGAAATTTCACTGAATACTGTACTCCTATTTGCTTCAGGGGGTCTTCTCCTAAGCGTACAAGACTCAGCATCTGCTGAGGAAGTTGAACAAGTAACACAGCCTGACCCATGCCCTGGCAGTGACACAACCTCCAACTTGTTGTCGTCTGGTAAGTGATATCTTCATTCAGCAATGATACTACGCACTTTGGATTGGCATTGTGTCCAGATCCAACTACTGTTGTGAGTTCATGTTATTTTATTCTTCCTCCGGCTACCTCAATAATGTCATTTTTATATAGCTTTACTTGAAGATTTTGTTCAGGTTAAATTCCATTTGATAATTTTAAGTTGGCATTTGTTATTCGTTTAGAATAGTGTTACATATTCGGCTTCCCTCAGTTAAGGGTTGCACATAGGCAAAGCATACTAGCACAAAAACAAGTAATTTCAATTATAAACAAAGAAACAGATATTTACATCTACAATATTAATATGATAAGTTAACACTACTCTGCAGAACAAATAATATAATTCAATATCTTCTCCCATGGTTCAGGAGTAGTAGAAAGTTAATTAAAATTATTTTCATATTTTGTTAGCAAGCGAATAACTATAACTAGGGTAGATAATATGGTTAACATATGTAATGTTTGTCCGCCGGCGTGGTCTTGTGGTTAGCGTCACTGACTACAGATCCGTCGGCCCGGGTTCGATTCCCGGTACCTCCTCGGATTTTTCTGAGGTAGGGAGGTCTGGTAGGGGTGCACTCAGCCTCGTGATTCAAATTGAGGAGCTACTTGATAGAAAAGTAGCGGCTCCGGTCAAGAAAACCACCATTAACGGCCGTGGGTGTCGGTTTGCTGACCACATGCCCCCCAATCCTGCCATCTGCCTACGGGAGATGACGCAGCGGTCGGGTGGTAGGCCAAGTCCCTCCAGGGATGTAGCGCCACGGAGTTTATATGTAATGTTTAAGGTTTTGCACTAAAATTATTGATGTGTTCATAAAAAATAACTAAATTATAAGTGTGCAAAATACTCTTGGGCACGTAAAAACTTTGTTTTCATCTATTAAAATGGTTTTATTTTTTCTGAGAAACTGTCTTATTAAACATATGTTGGAGTTTGTTAGTATTAGGCCTTTGTCTGTTGGTGAAACTCAGAGATGTTTTATGCATTTGCGAAAACAACGTTCCTAGCTGTATTTCCAAGTAGTCTTACTCAAGTTTTTAGTTAAAACAAAAGTAAAACCACACATAATTTAAATAATGTACACTTGTTTTGCTCAATTTTTGAAAATTGCAAAACTGACGAGGATTTGAATGCATGACCTCTAGATTATCAAGCCTGCATGCTTCCTCAGAGCTAAATGAACCAGACAGAAGACTGCAGAATTGAACTTATTACCCTGGCGCAAAGGTGACTGTTATTACTGAGCGTCATTTATATCCATTGCGTAGGGAAATCAGGAAAAGTACAATTATTAATCTTGGTTGTTCATTAAAGAAATGCACCATTTTCAGAATCGTATATTACCTAAATTTAATTGGTATTCCAGGTGTTACTAATGACAGAGCATGATGCCTAGGGTTGAATCGTGGAATTAGTCTTAATTAAGAAGTTTTCATTGTTATAAGTTACAGGCATTAATTATGTCGTAGTTTTGGAATTCTTATCTACCAATGCATCCAAAGACTACTCTTCCCAGTAGATTAGGATTGTATATTGTGTACAATAAAAGAGTAAATTAAATATGCTGTCAATAGAATGCTATCTTCTTAACTCGACATAATACGATTTCAACTCTTGAGTTACCCTCGGACTTCACTTGGGTGATAAGAGATTTTCCCTACCTGAAAACGTTCTCAAGACCTGTTTCAGTGACTATTGCTCTGAATGCTTGAAACCTCGATTTGAGAACCGATTATTGCTTAGCTGATACTAGTTTCAAGATTCACAGTTCTCACCTGATATCTTCTCAAGCAAATGGCTTGCGGCAGTACTCAAGATACTTCTATTGCACTGCAGAGCATATTAAGACCGACATTACTTGAGCTACTCAGGCTTAATAGGGCTATTGCTATGGCAGGATGTAGATAAGGGAAGGAGAACTTTCACTGAAGAGGAATCCAGAATGATACCATGTCTTGCTGTTACTATTAATGAACTTTTCTGTTATAGTCTGTTTTTATTGGGGATTTGCATCGTTAATGTTAAGGTTTCATAATCATATTTTAATTTTCTCATGGCACACCAGTGGCTCATTCACAGCACACCGGTTGAAAAACGCTGTGCTAGAGAGAGACAGACAGGATACTTGTTTCTATTTCCTTCATTATCCATTCTAAGTGCAGACAAGGATGCAAACAAGCAAATGAATAGAAGAAACACGTGTACTGTATCTTTATAGGGGAGAGCTGCATTTGAAAGTTTCACAGTCCAAATGATTGTTGCTGTAGTAAGTTGTTGAATTGGCAACACCATTTTAATAGAGGCATACAGAAACTGATCCATTACGCATGTAAATATGGTATTATTGTTAAAAAAAAAACTTCACATAACGAAACCACTTTAGAACGTGTTTCAAGAGCTATTGCTCCTAATCTCAACTAAGATAGCTTAGGTTTTTTTTTTAAAGCGGTATATTAGTTTCTCAAAAATATAAACTGATTAGTATGTAATCCTCATGTATTGATTTCTTAAATTATCTTTAGTTGTTTGATTGCTCACTGAGTCAAAGCATGCTTGTTTAATTGTGTTCCTAATACAAAATGTGTTCAGATACTGCAAATTACAAATACATTTCTACAGTTTGTTGCATTATTTGTTAATTTGAGGCAAACCCTGTTAAAACCCTCTTTATGGAAAAAACAATTCTGTTCCCCTGAGTTTCATTAAAAAGGAGTTTCACTGTAGTATCTTTTCTCCCTTTGAAGTTTGTAGCAAGAGGGTCAGTACAACTAATAGTGAATTATGAAGGAAAGAAACAAATAAGATGAGAAACTAGGGACCTTCTTTTCACTGTGTGGTCTTTTTTAACTTGCTATAGTTGTATAGGTGCAACTGAAGGTTTCACTTTAATTTGGTAGGAAAGCATTCTCAGAAACAAGGACAGATTAATTTTATTTTTAAAAATTATTTCACCAGGAACTTGCCTCTCAGCCCGGGTGGCATTCATGTTGATCACTTACCATATAAAACAGTGTGCTTATTTGATAATATGTATAAAAAGAAAAACAATGGCCAACTTAAAATTAACAGATCTAATCTAAGAACGGGTACTTACAATAACTAAGAAAATGTATTGAGATAAAATTGATAATATTGAGGAAATTTCAGGTTGAATGTAGAATTCATTGTTAAGTGGGCACTTATACACATTTGAGCTTTACTTCAGGCAATAACTTTTGATCTTTCTGTTGCATATAAGGTTTGTTGTTACTGCATCACAGTATATTGTCCATTTCATACATTTGTTTTTGTGTCCACTCTGTTCACAGCACATACACATTTATGTAATAATATTGTACAGTTAACTGCTGTTAACGTACATCCCTTGCTTAAACCCCTTCTGCTTCATGCTACCTAACCTTTCGTTAGTTACTTATTTTCTTTGTCTCTTCTGCAATGCACTAACCTAACCTTAACAGATTTATTTTTTATGATTTCTATGTCAGACCAACTTGCTGCTGTTTGTAAAACTATTATCGTATTTTAATCAATCACCAATTATTAAAAGTCATTCTCTAATACACAGTACTTATGAAACTAGTTCTTTAACCCTTTTTAAGGATAAATTTATACATAAGCAGGGTCCGGATTTTAATGACATGTCATCTTTTTATTGATGCTGCATAGACATTGCCAACTTGTGGATAAATCCTAATCATGGCCTCTAGATTATAGAAATGCATTTTTATTAGGTCATTTTTTGTAATTTTATGCAATTTATTTTCATTTTAGGTCATTATTTTGTCATTTTCGTGTCATTTGCTTCATTATTTAGTAATTTTCATGAATTTACATTGAGTATATAAACTTTTTTTTCGTCGCTAGCGGTGCTGTCTTTGAAGTGTTGTTTGTTTAATGCAAGAAGGAAAAAATCAGCGTTAAAGTCTTGACATGTCTCAGTCGGAAGTGAGAATCAAAGAAACGGCAAAATTTTGTATTATATTACTATTGTTATTAAATTGACTTGGCACCAGTCTGCCAGCTGCTTGGATTTGAGAGTGCAAACTACTGTTTACCCTCAATAAACAACAATATAATCCAGCAGACCACAAAAGGATGTGCCAAATTTTGACTCACCAGTGCCTCAGTGCCAGTATAAATTTCCGTGAGATAAGAACATTCACAACATTATAGTTATTTACAGTTTTTACAATTATGTACAAACTAGTCTATAACTTTGTGTGTACAATAATAATTTTTTATAAATAAAATGTCAGTTTTAGGTCATTTTTTTATAATTATTAAGTCATTTTCTTTAAAATTTAGGGTTATTTCAAACAATTTTAGGTCATGAGAACCGGGCCCTGGTAATAAGGCATTCATCAAATGAAATTGCTTGTTATTTACATACTATCAATAATGTTAATGTCAATGGTGGTTTATGCTACAGTTTTTGTTTTATCTTTACAGTACATAATACTATTGGTATCACAGTATTCTACAGAGATTATAAAGTTTCGATCCACTTTTGTGAAAAACAATTGTTAGATTCAAACCAATACAGTGAGTGTAAACCCTACATGTAGTAATACACAATCCTTCAACGTTTATTCTACATGACCACCCTGCACTTCCACATGTAACTCCCAGCAAAACACTTCTTCACAAAACACCTTGACTCATTTGGCTGTTGCTTCTGCCCACACTCAGCAGTTGTGTTTGGTTGAACATGCCACATATGTGGAAGGTGGCTTCATTGCTAAAGAGCACATTTTGCAGCAAATTTTCTCCTTTGACTGCCTGCAATAAGGTTTCTTCACGACCAGTCCTCCCTTTCCAGCTTCTGTTGGATTTTGAGGTGGTGTGGCCATTTTTTCAAGGTGTAGTGGAGAATTTTCCACACTGTCGGTTGTGGTACACCCAACTCCCAGCTGAATCTCCTGGTTGATGCTTTTGGGCATCTTTTAATTGCATCCCCTACCTGTTGCACAGTTTCAGCTGGCACACTGGACCTACTGGAACGTTTTATATCCTGCACACTACCCAAGGTCTTGAATTTCTGAACCGACAGTCTGATATTTGCTCTGGTGGGAGTGGGTTTATGAAATTTTCGTTCTAAGTCTGCTTGAACCTGCTAATAAGTCAGTCTCCTCAAATGCGCACACACCACAGCTGTTATTTCTTCAGTGGATTAGCATCTTTCAGATCACCTTTAAAGAAATACTTAATCAGCTGTTTTCTCAAACATGGATCGAAACTTTATAATCAATCACTCTGTATTTCTTGTCAAGCCCTACTTGGGAGGTAACTTATTAAGATTTCTGTTATTATCTTTAAAAAATTCTAGCTTTTTCGAAGCAGTTCTGATGATAAAAATAATGCTATATCTAGAACTTTAGAAAGTTTACACAGGGAAGTTATAATTATACAATGTGATACTTTGGAGATGGTTTAATACACTACTTCCCTATTATTTATCACTAACCTGAATCCAGATTTCAGTGAGCTTCCTCGCCATTTTCAACAGTTACTCCATCATTCTCTAATCAGATGGAGAAACTGTTGAAAATGGTGAGGAAGCTCACTGAAATCTGGATTCAGGTTAGTGATAAATAATAGGGAAATAGTGTATTAAACCATCTCCAAAGTATCACATTGTATAATGCTATATCTGTTTGGTTCTTGTTAATAGAACAGTTGGGCTATATAGTGGGCAAAGCTCACAGCAGCAAGTTGGAAATGTTTTGTTGTTTTGTGTTATGTTTTGTTATGTGATGTTGTTCTGCTCCATCCCTAGCTTCTGATACAATTAGCTCTCTCAGCCTGCCGAGTGATTACCGCAGCATCAGCCTGAGTGGTGGAGAAGAGTACACGGATCCGGTGGATGACTACCCGATCGGACTCAACAAAAGTAAACATTTTGGATCTGCAGTGTGAAGTGCATGTTGTGTACCCTTTCTGGTTGAACGGGATTGTGGCTCAGCTTGAGACTCAATCTCATGTTATAGCTGTCCCTGAGTATGTTTCTGTGTGTATGTATTTATGAATGTGTGTCAAGTATGGATGTATGTATGTAGGCCTATGTATGTATGTATGTATGTATGTGTGTGTGTGTGTGTGTGTGTGTGTGCGTGCGTGCGTGTTGTGTGTGTGTGTGTGTGCATGCATGCGTATGTGTGTGTATGTATGTATGTGTAAAGTTTGTATGTATGTATGGAGGGGTGGTTTCTATTAATGTGCTGCTGCACACAGTTTGTTGTCTATTCTTCATGTGATTTTATTTTCAAACTTAAACTTTTGCAAGCAGTGAATTTTATGGCTGGACGCAGCAGATTCTCATTCAGATCTTTTTAAAATTTAAAATTCCTGTAAATTATATAATATTTCCCAAAAAACATGCAATGTTACATAATAACAAACGTTTACCATGTTTTGAAGGTAGTATTCACAGCTGAAGTAAGTAGGAGATGATAGAAACATTTCTGTGGGACTTATTTACCAGAATAGTGGCATAAGGGATATTCCACTATATTCCAAGATCTAATCATCGAAGAGGTTTTACTGTAATCATCTCATAACTCTGAAAGAACCTTAAGTTGGGGATAACATGTATTCTACAGAATTTGTTCCTTCTATCACTCACGTCGCTACATTCCTTAAGTTTTCACTAATTTCACTACATGGAAATATATTGTGTGTTTGTGAGTATGTATGGTATCTGTGTATAACAGATGTGTGATTGTATGTATTTCTGGATGTATATTTGAAGTATTATATAGCTGTGTGTAAATGTGAATGCATTAGGGTGTCCATATAATTTTTTTTTATAATAAAAATGAGACATTTTAAAAAAATCTTGGGAGTAACCTGGAACAAATAAGGGAAACAAATTTCACCCACAAAATCTAGTGAACATTCAAATTTACCTTTGGCTCGTGCACACAATTTATCCAAAACAACTGAAATGATTTCTTATTTCTTCTGCATACTGATGTAGATAATTTTATTCCACATAAGTAGATACCTTTTACTGGAGGTAAAAGTGAAGTCTAAAGTGTGTTAAGGTCAACCAATTTGTTTTTAAAAACATAGTATAGTGCTTCACTGTTAAAAAGTTCCACCAAGATATTGTTTATTAATAAGATACCTCATTGTCACTACTTGTAACTTTTATGTATTTTATCAAAAAATGGATTTTCTTCCGATACTTTGTCATAAAAGTCAGCACATGATACTCCATTAAAGTGTGATTTCACAATGAGCAAGGACTTCATTATTGTTGCTTTCATTAATATAGCGTAAAATATATTGGCCAGTCAGAATCACAATAAAGCAGGACATGTGAGTATCCCATTAAAACTTTTGGGTCAGTAGAATGTTTTGCCAAAATGTAAGACTGTTCCAGGAAAAGCAGGACAATTGGATACCATAGAGTATATGCGTGTGCATTTTTGTGCATGCATGTGAGCATGTGGGTGTGCATCTGTTTGCAAGCATATGTGCATGTGTGAGGATGGAAATCAGATCACTGTGATTCATTTTATTGAAACTTAACACTGTTTTGTTGCAAGTCATCTCACTCTAAACATTCATAATCAGATTTGAGACCCTTGACTAAGACATAGTCACATTTGTTTACAGGGCCATCCAGTCAATTTGCAGGGTCATTGTTGTAGGTGAGAATTCAGTACCCAGCAGTAATAAATTATTTTGTGCCAACTTTGACTTTTTCGTGTCAGTCTTAATGCCATGACATAAATTATGGTAATAAAGGGTCAACAACAGCAAGAAAAGTAATAACAATAATAATAATAATAATAATTAATTAAGGAATATTCCACAATACAATGGTTTTCTTCTGCCTCCATAAGTCCCTGTCCATAGCATATCTTCTTCGCTTAATCCTTTTCTCGCCATACACTTTTTCACCCCATCCATCCAGCACTCTTTGAACTTCCCTCTTCTTCTTTTTCCTTCTACTTTCCAATCCAAAATTCTCTTAGATATTCTATCCCCTGTCATTCTGAGTACATGTCCATACCATCTCAAGCGTCTTTCTTCTACAATTTCCAAAATATTCTTTTCAACTTGTATTATTTCCCTTATTCTATTATTCCGAATTTTTTCTTTCCTGGATTTTCTTGCTGAACGCCTCCAAAAATCCATTTCTAAATCTATTAATTTGTTTGGCAGTATTCCAAAGTACAACATTATATGGCGCTGCAACTTGGACCAACAGCAAGCTAACAAATATTAATAATAATAATAATAATAATAAAAATAACAATGAAAACAATAACAGTAACAATAAAAAAAATAACAGTAGCAACAACAATAATAATAGTAATAATATTAATGATAATATCATATTCATTATTCATTATGTTAATCATACCTTTGGTCGACAGTAACCAGCACCGTTGCATATTTGATGTGACAATATTCAGCCTAACCACTACAGTCATAACATTAATAGTAGTTTCATTCCAGTTTCACTAAAGGATATTTTTATTTCTTTCTTACTCCTAGTTTTACTTCTCCCCTTTTAAGGATTACAGTGAGGTGAGGGATTCGCTCTAAGCTGGGGCCACCTCTGAGACAACATGAACACATAGGACAATACACAACATTTTCACACTTATTCACCCTAAACAAGACAAGGATGGGATGAAGATGATAATGAGGCCAGATGATATCCGGGGACCTCAAGGGCCTAAAGTTACCAAATGCTTGTATCATAGGTGAGGAAAAACCCTGGAAAAAACCCGACCAGGCTAACTTGTCCCAACCAGGATTCGAACCTGAGCCCACTGCATGAGAGGAGGCACATCCCCTGTGCCACAACAGTGGATCTAAAGGGTATTAAAGACAAAAATATCATAAATCTTCATTTAAAATAGAATGCACATTTGTTAATATACTAGGTATTTGTTAATTTGTTAATATATCATAATTAATTTATTAGTTTCAACTTCCCTTAAAGCAGTGCATAGTTGCCGACTTTGGGGGGCAAGATACTTTTTCCTCCAACTTTTAACTTTTTATCATATAAGTCCTATGTACAACTGCTATAAATCCAATTCTTGTCCCCAACAGTATTTTCAAGTTAGCGCCTCTGAAGCTATGTATGGACAAGGTATTGAACTTCGGAAGCTTAAAAAAGTACCCTTCAGAAGTATAATATGAACATGTTATGTTTTTTAGTAATAATAACAAGATCTTAAACTTCTATATGGAAAATAATATATACCTTGATGTAAAGAATGTCACCAAATTGGTAATAAAGATTGCAATAATGCAACACATTTCTTCTTTGAAAACTGTGAAATTTATTCTTTTAGCTGTTGATCTATCAGGTAAAGTAAATTTTTTGTTACTAAGGTAAAGTAAATTTTTTGTTACTAAGTTAAAAATCATGCTGGGTTTCATTTAACATGGAATGCCCCTTTGGTTTGTGGTTTAACCTGAAGTAGTCAGTTTCTTTTGTTGTGAATGATGTCTACAACTCAACTTGAATCTTAGGTTCCCTGAACAAGTGATATGAATGTTTAAGGATGAAAGTCAAATATCTGAGACCCATCGCTACTAAAATACAAATAATGACACCCTGAATGAGTGATATGGTTGAATGACAGTGAAATTGATTATGAAATTTTGTTCTGTTGGTGTGATTTGGTTGTGTGAGGATGAAAGATTCATGAGACCCATTGCTACTAAGAATCAACCCTAATTCTCTGTTCCTTAACTGAATGAGTATGGTATTCATGGCTGGAAATCACAAAACAGACTGATTTTCTGTGTTACCGAGATTGTCACATGTTACATGTCACCAAGTGTTTGTTTCATCCTTGTTAGATATGAATAGTATTTCAGAATAGTTAATTTTATTAACTTTAGAAAACTGGTTAATGAATTAATAGTGAATATTAACAGTAATTATAGGAAATGTTTTGCACTTAATACTGCATGTTAAGTAGGAAGACCATAACAGATTTTCTTAATATTGGCTTGTATAGTCATTATTCATTTATTGTGTGTGAAAAGAAAATAGTTTGTTCAAGTGACAATTAACCTACAAGTCTGCTTACTTCTAATTTGAAATATAAATCACAATTCAATTAACTTCAGTAATGCGTACACAAACACTAAAGTTAAAAGTTCTTAAGTTTGTAAGGGTTTTTGTAACAAGGGAAGAAAAAGTATTAAAATGCAAACTTCAAATAGAAAGGCTGACCATCTGTCACCCAATACAAAATGAACAATAAATATGTATTCTTTATTTTATAAATTGAAACTATTGGTGTACACTATACAGTTTACTGTTTCAGCTATATTCAGAACAAAATAAAAAATGTCATGTCTGAGAAAAACTATATCAGGCAACCCTAATTTTGGAGATATTGAATTTCAGGGCATAGCTCATCTCCCTGTGGATTCTTCACTACATGTAGAGAAACTGTAAAACATCAACCACATAATTGCAAATTAAGTCACACCATAAAAATAAATTAAAGTGGTAGGATATTAAGAATTAATATCCACCCAAAAAATGCTGGCTTATCCTTTGGCTCACCCTTGCTTTATGCCAAATTGATGATGAAAGATTAGAGATTTAATTTTTTTTTTTTTTATGAAAATTAATTTATTGAAGTCATTTCTTCTTTTAAAACTTGTGGCTTCTGTGTACTTTTCAAAAGTTAATGCAATAGACCTATCTGATATTTTGGACTGAGAAAAGGCTAGAGTTGGCGCTGCCGTCCAATTCAAATTTTGCATTTAAAAATTTGAAGGGGGTTGGAAGAAATTAAATCCAATCAATTCCAGAGACCACCTTTAGATTCTTCTGGCCTATCTGCAGAAAAAATTCTGACGCCACTACTGAGGGTGGTTGACTAAAGAAAGCATTTTGGGTTAGCCTTTACTGAGAACATTTAAATCTACAAACACCATAGTGAATTATATTTTAACCTTAAATAACAATAAACTAAACCTAATTTTTAAGTAGTTATTCTATTGAGTTCATATACTGATTCACAAGGGTCTTCCAGTCTTTTCTGTTTTTGGTTCTTGACCACAAGCTCCCCCAGAACATACTTAAATTCGTCTCCAGTTATGGTTTCTGCCTCCCAACACTTCTTTTCACAGTTCTGGTCTCCCACATTGTCACTACACCTGTACACCTCTCCGGATTCATCCTCATAACAAGTTTGCTCAAATCCATTTTAATTTGGAAGCGACCAGGTAGGGTATCATAAAACCCTAAACTATAGAATATACCGAAGTTCACTAAATAAAACCATAATATTATAGTGTAATTGGTAGGAAATATAAGAAGTAAGATTTGGATAGGTAAAAATAGATATACTGTGTACATAGAATTACTACAGACGAAAAAAGAAAACACTTTACAATGCATCATTGATAATAAAAAAAATTAATAAATAATATATAAAAAATAACATCAGTTATGAAGAAATTAGCTTTGAAGAACTTTGAGGAAGCCCCAGTCCATTCAACTAAGAACACTACTAAAAAGGCCTTTAATTAATTAAGTTAGAATTAAGTAAATGAAATTCTTGAATTTTGGGGGGAAATAAAGCTATTGTATAAATAAATTGATGTGTTTGGAAGGTCTTTGATTCAAACCCACTGGTCAGCCGATTTGACTTGGGTTTTGTCTTGGTTTTCTACAGTCTTAAAGACAAATGTCAAATTGGATATTTACGTAGGTTAAACAAGTATAAATAATGCTGAATTTAAAAAAAATGAAATTTATTTTATTGCAGTTTCCTGTACAATTAAGTTACTATCGTACAGAATAAATTAAATTGTTATAAAAAAATACAGACATTTTATGTGTAGATAGCAATTCGCAACTGCTTACTCATTAAATGTGCTATAGTGAGTAGTACTAATGTTATAGTATTAGCTAACCTTGTTAACATTGTAGTATTAGCTAACAGTAGCCTATTAGTTTCATTATTAGAGAGGATTATTTATCATAGCATTAATGGGTTGCACTTCAGCTGATATATGTGTTTATATTCATAGATTCAGCCCATGCGCTGTTTGTGCGAGCGACATATCTTGTCTGCCATCGCCTCATCTCTTCTTGGAAGACTGATCTAAATGTATCCCTTGCTGCCTTGGAGCTGCTTGCCGGACTTGCTCGGACTCGCATCCGAGAAACAGGTTAGAGTGAATTATTACAGATTAATGGGATAGTAAATTTTTAAATAATATATTTTGTATTTTAATATTAAGATTTTGCATTTTATAGAATTTTTATTGAAAACATAGATTAACTCTGTAGCATGCAGGTAAGCAGATTCTGCTTTGAATCATTTAAATGTAGTTGAATATGTATATATTTAAAAGGTAAACCAGATCCAACCATTAGAGGCGTAGCATGACTAAATTGGGAGGGGGCATGTTCATGAACCAGAACCATTGTGTTAAGAAATCGGTTGAGGACAGTTAAAAGAGAATATAAATTGCAACTACTCATGATCATGGCTTCCAATATGCTTGTACCTAGAATTGTCTGATTCTAACATCACTCTCTGTCTTGCGTGTATTGTTGAATAAAACGAAAGAGTGATAGATAACTTTTACATATTGAATCATTATAGCCTATTAAAGAAAATCATGGTACCAGTTCAGTCCAAAATTATAAATTACATTCACAGATTACTTGTGTATATATGCAAACATATTAGATGATTTTAATCAGTGCAAAGGATGGGTGAAATTTCGTTGAATTGTTTGTCTAAAGAGAATTTTTAAGTTTTTTCCCCCTCTCTCCAATTATCGTCTAATTATCAAAAATCTTCTTGACTTTCAGGTATCTGCCATGTTATATTTAAAGTATCTGCTGACAGTTTGACCATCTTGCTACAGTCATTATCTAGGCTACTGCAACTCACTTGGAATAATCTCCTGCATGTATATGGATAATATGTTTACCCAAGCCAGCCAATCAGATAGCACTTCCCCATAATCTATAGTGATTCATAAAGACGATGGCAAGATGGTTGAAACGTCAACAGATACCTTAAATATGACACAGCAGATACCTGGAAGCCAAGGAGATTTTATTGCCAATTTGGGGTGCGGAAGCCTATGATCGTATGCTGAATATCTTTTAGTGCCCTATGGTGCTTTTAAGTGACATAAATTATATCACTTTTAAAAGAATGCAGCTGCTCTGCTGTTAAAATCTGAGCCAACTGCAATTTTATCTTCTAGAAAATTAGTGTTTTATGTAGAAATGATATCTAGCTTTCACAAAATACAAAGTAATTGTACTATCCTCTCAGTCATTGTAGCCAGTCCTTTGCAATATTAAAAAAACAAATCTTAATTTAAGATGTGCTCACAAAAATTTGATGTTTTTTTCTCACACTCTCTTTCTTATATAATTTCTTCACATTCAAAATGTTACTACTTCCAGCAATTGTAAGCTATAAAGCTAAAGTATACTGTATGTTCTGTTATACTTTTTTCAAGGAAATACTTTTTAATTTAAGAAGTATGATGTTTACATTGGGTGTTGTAAATCTTGTAAATCTAAGTCTGGCGATTATAATTTGTTTCTTTCAAATATCATGGAATTTAAATCTGCCTAGGTACTTCTTTTCTAAACAGATCAAAGGTACTATATAAACAAATCATACCTACAACTGAAAATTTGTGTGATTAGTAATGTTTTGAACATACAAATTTTAATTTTTAATTTAAATAACTGAAAACTACTAACTGCAGAGGCATGAAACTTTAATACGAAAATATGTATAACTAGCTAACCCATCAATGCTTCGCATTGTTAGATTTATGTATATATAGGTTTAGTGAATAAAATATAAAGTCGATTTGATGTACTTCTATAAATCATCAGCAGTCTAGCCAACACGGTGGACGCATTTATATTCCACATACTCCTCCACCCGTAGTTTACTCTGATTATGTCTTAAAAAATGTAATCGTTCTGTTTCAATTTTGAGAAACATACAGTAAATAGCTGGGCTTAGGGGATGCATTCGCTCCTCTCACGCAGCGGGCTCCGGTTCGAATACTGATCGGGACAAGTTACCTAGGTAGGGTTTTTTCCAGGATTTTTCCTCACCTTTGAGACAAATGTCTGGTAACTTTAGGCTCTGGTAACTTTAGGCCCTAGTGGTCCCCGGATATCATCTAGCAGCCATTATCATCCTCATCCCATCCTCGCCTTGTTCAGAGTGAGTCTGTGAATGGTGTATCTCGTCCTATGTGTTTGTGTTGTATCGGAGGTGGCCCCGGCATTGGACTGATCACTCATCCGGGAGACCCTCCATGTCCTTGTCTGGTCAAGAAAGTATGTATGTGATCCATAGATAATCCCTCTCCCGACAGGTCGCAGCCCTGTAAGGCCCGGGCAACGTGGATCGCTTAAGTGACCCCAAAAGGGAGAGGTAAAAACTAAGGTAAAGATAAAGAGATAATATGGTAAATATAAATTAATCAGGGAATTAAATTATATCTATTGATATCGCAATACAGCCCTAGGCTAACTATAAGGAAAAAGTTCAACTCTTAAGAATAGAACCCAGGACCTTCCAAATTTACTTTGTGTCACAAAATAGTTGACAATCATTTATAGGAATTCTATTGATAGCCTTTCTCATAATTTTATATCTATTAGATCTAACTTACATGAAATCACAGTGTCATGCCAAGCCACCTGTGTAGTTTAAAAAAAATAATGTTGCCATGGGGATTGTGTACGTGCAGTATGAATTCCTTTTGGGGAATGTCATAACTTTACAACCCTATTTTGGCCCTTAGAGGCCCTTTGAGGCCGAAGATTTTGAAATCCTTTCTTAGTGCTCATCTAGAGCCTAGGAGCAATATGTGTACCAAGTTTCAAGTTCCTAGGCTGTATAGTTTTTGAGAAACTGTGATCAGTGAGTCAGTGGGTTTTGGCTTTTATATATAGAGATACGGGAGGTGTATGTACCAAAAATTAAATCCTTATCTTCCAAAATATAGAACATAGAATATTCATGAAACACCCCCATGACAATCTGATTAACACATGACATGTATACACACTCGTTCCTTCGTTGTTATTTACCATTTACTAGTAACATGTTTTTGAGAGACTTCCTCTCATCATCAGCCTTATCCAACTGCCGAACTTCAGTTAGCATGTAAAGACTATGATAAAGCGCACATAGGCAAAACAAAACAAGAAAACCTCAATATTAGAGGAAAGAGCGCTTCAGAAATATTAGTCAGAGGGAAATTGACATGTCCGCGATAGCTGCACATGTATGGAATTCTTATCATGACATAGTAAAGGAATAGGTTTGCTTAAAAATCTACATATTATTCTGCTGAATGCATGGGAGAAGATTTTAGAAAGTAAACCAGGATTCACCTTCAAAATTTCAACATCTCAGGGGAGAATGAGCCAGGCCTAATTGGAAAACACATAAAACCACAGCAGCAACATCTGGAGGTATAGGACAGAAGTTCAGCAGTTGAACATATCTGAAAATAAGGAGAAAACCTCTGGAAAACATGTTAAAGTGATAAATTGTAATGAAATAACAAATGTTTTTCTTAATTATGTATTAATCAATTTGTCCCACCTCATTGCTTTCCCATTGCAAGTGAATTTAAAGTACAGTCCGCTGTATTTCATTATTATGTAGCATTTTACATACATCACTATCCCTACACATAGGGTATTTTTCAGTACTGAGTTAGTAGATCAGATGTGTTAATGCTTTGTTCGTGTTGCATGCAGCAAGGAAGCTTACCGGTGAGTAATATAATGTAATTATGTGTTTTGTTCTTAAATTCTTCAGATATCAGAAAATAGTCACATTATATGTATACCTATATATGCATGTGCATGTATGTTGTATATGAAGGAAAGTAGTAATCCTCTTGGATGGGAGGTTTCTTAATTTTACCGACTTGCACATAGAATGTACAACAACTTCCTGCATTGGCCGGTTGCTACTTTGGACAAGTAAACAAATCATTACAGCAGAAAATAATTAATTGAAGTACTATAAACAGTAGAGCATGTTGTAAAACTTGTACAGAGTCAACATTTATTTAATATTTACACTTCTTGCTCCACTTACATTTAATTTGCAGGACTAGTTTCCAGGGATTACTCCCTCATCCTCAGCTGGTGGTTGACTGATAAGATCTAAACAAGATCTTGAATTTTGATGTCCCAGCAGCAGATGGGATATTTAGTTTTTTAGGTAATAGGAGTGGTAACACTGTAGGAGCAGATGCATCAGATCAACAAGACATTATCAGTCAACCACCAGCTGAGGATGAGGGAGTAATCCCTGGAAACTAGTCCTGCAAATTAAATGTAAGTGGAGCAAGAAGTGTAAATATTAAATAAATGTTGACTCTGTACAAGTATTACAGCAGAAGTTAACACATGGATTACATTTGACAATATAGGATATCTTAATATATGATGGGCATCCACAAATTAAGTTTCCCTGGGTTTGTTTACAGAAACAAAACACAATTTCAATTAAATTGTTATTGCAACAAACACAGCCAGTGTTCAGCTATTTTTCAACTTATTCGCCAGCAGAATTGAGACATTTGTCATACCTTGGGACCAACTTTTGAATACCACCAGGGATTTGAACCACTATGAGACAAACGTCTCCTCCTCTTTGTCATTCCCTGTCATTTTTTGAGGTGTAGGAAAAGATGGAAATCACTGGGAGCGAAGTCCGGGCTGTAGGGTGGATGTTTAAACACCTCTTAGCAAGTCTCCTGGAGAAGTTCAGCTGGGAGGTGTTTAAACATTCACCCTAAAGCATGGACCTCGCACCCAGTGATTTCCATCTTTTATGACCCCTCATGAAATGACAAATAATGATAGAGAGGCTAAGATGGTTGTCACACAGTGGTCCGAATCCCAGGTGGCAGACTGCTATGACACAGGTATTCAAAAGTTGGTCCCACGGTATGACAAATGTCTCAATTCCGGTGGAATATGTTGAAAAATAGCTGAACACTGACTGTGTCCGTTGTAATAACTATTTACCCAGGGGAACTTACTTTGTGGATGTCCCTCAAAGTTGCTTTTTCACTCTTGATCACTTATTAGTATTTTGAAGTTGCAGATTTTGCAAACTGAGATCTCACTCCTTATAGAGTGTCTAGCTCACAAATTTTGTAGCAAGTGAAATAACGAAACTAATCCATGCATATGTGTGCGCAGTTCTTTCTTTGTAATATAGACAGTATCAACAGTTTTTTTTATTCTTTGGTTGCTTTTCATCATTTATGTTTAATGATTAACATAATCTTTAAAGAGTTTAGTGTATCAGTCAGTACACACACATTTTCTTTTTGTTTATTGATATATTTTTTAATTCTATTTAAATTCATAAGTAGACAGGCTTTCATAGCGAAGTTTCAAATTTTGTACAAGAAGAAGGCCCAGTTCTTAATTGATGACCCCATTACAGTAAAACCCCCTTTTTACATTCCTGTCATTTACATTTTCCTGCCTTTTACATAATTTTCTGCTGGACCCATCTTTTATCCTATTCCGATAATACATAGTGTTCCTGTCATTAACAACTTTCAAACAGTTGCATTTCCTGCCATTTACACATTTTCTTTATTGGCAACATTGGTTTTCAATGAAGAACTGCTTTCCCTTAACAAAATTTTCCGCTATGTTGCCAACTCTCTTAGACGCAGTGTCAGTTTTTATTTGTGTTAGTCCAGGTGAAGTTGGTTTTCTTCTGTGCGGGTGCAATTTACTGCTTTTTAATGTATTGTAGTTATTCAAATAGCATAATTCATCTTAATTTGAATCATTGCCAGTGTTTTTGTTTTGCATGATTTTTGGTGGTATTATGAAGTTGAAATAAAACAATAGAAAATGCATTTCTTTGCAATGTGAAACATATTTTGTATAGATAATGTAAGTGTACATAGGTATCTATATTTATTTTCAAGTATTAAATTTTGCAATATATAACATTACAGCTATTACACTTCCTGCAATTTACACTTTCCTGCCATTTACACTTTTTTTAATCAGTCCCTTGAAAAGTGTAAAAAGGGGGTTTTACTGTAATAGAAAAAATTACTATTGGGTAGCTGATTCATCTTGCTTTATTCTTTTCCTCTTAGTATTTATTGTAATTTGTATCATAATTATAAACTTGCAGCTGTAAATAGATTAATTCTGACTGGAATGGTAAAAGCTTCATTTGGGAGCTTATACTTAAAATTTGTCCTGGTTTTTACTTCCAAAGCCCTGCTCTGAGCATGCTGATTGTTAGAATTAGAATTGTTTTATTTTACCTGGTGGAATTAAGGCCATTAGGCTTTCTCTTCCATTCAACCAGGATTAATACAACTGAATTTTACAATAATGCAATAGAACAAGTATGATAAAAGTACAATACAAAGTTAGAGATACACAGAAACACGAATATACTACAATCATTTAAGGCTTAAGAACTAGTTCTCTAGAGATAACACAATGCACAAAACCAATATGTTAAATAGTTTGCTACTTACTAAGATTAAACTATTACTAAATTTTTAACTATTACTAAGAAATGAAATATAATGTGAAAGAAAAATGAAAAGTTGTGGATAATTGGAAACAGAGTATTTAGGTATGTGATGATTTATTATTGTTATTAATGTGTAACCAAGTCCCTAACTATGGCGTCATTGGTCAGCTTATGTAAGAATTGTATTTGTGAAGATCGAGATATGGAGACGACAAAGGAGCAAGAGTAGTGGGTTGTTTTGTGACGAGGGATACTTAGAATAGAGTTTCTTTGTGAGCGAGTACCGACATCACGATGAGAAGATAACCGTTGAAAACGTTCGTACAAATAAGTTGGTGTAGAGGACTTGAGGATGTTGAATAATAGAGTGATGGAATGTGTCAATCGTCGTTTGTTTAGTCTAGCCCAGGACAGTATTTCAAAAGAGGGGGTGATATGTTCGTATTTATGGATGTTGCAAATGTAACGAACGCATAGATTATGAGCCCGTTGCAGTCGTTATCCCAAGTCAGTGGTTAAGTCTGTATATAGCATGTCGCAGTAATCAAAATGGGGCATGATTAATGTTTGCACCAGGTTTTTTTTTAGTTTGAAGGGGAGGAAATTCTTGAGTCGCTTTAACAAGTGTAATGTAGAGAAGACTTTTCAGCATATCTCAGTAGTTTGTATTTTCCTATTAAGATTTTTATCCATAATGATGCCTAGGTTTTTTACTTGATGTACAAAAGGGACAATTGATGCATTTACCATTACAGGGGTAATGTTGTTCATATCCAACTGGCAAAACATTCGCTGTCGTCCAGTGATGGTTGCTTGTGACTTTTCTGCATTGATAGTTAGGTCAAACTTTCCTGTCCATGAATAAATCTTTCCCGGGTAGACAGCCAGGTTTGAAGATCAAGTGTCTCCGACGTTTCAGAGGCCCACGCTGCCTCCATCCTCAGGGATACTGAAGTGTCGAGTCTGTCATGCCGAGGTGGTATATATACAGATCGCGAGTTGCGAGGAGTCGACCAATCAGGCGCCAGTTCATTTTTCCATCGTCTTTTTTTCGGCCAATCGGCTTCTACTGTCTTTTAGTTGTTTGAGACAGTGATTCCAGGCAGGGTTGATGCTGAGGCCTCCGTCTCTATTGAAATTGTTAGCCTCAAGCTTAATTTCGATCGCTTCCTTGATTAATCTGTCCCAGAACCTTGAAGTCTTCGCAAGGATTGTAGTGTTTGCGAAATCAATCCTGTGCCCGGATCCCAAGTTGATGGTATGTTCTGCCACCGCAGATTTATCGGGATAGAAGAGTCTGATGCAGCGGGCATGCTCAGAACAGCGCTGGTCAATAGTCCGTGAAGTCTGCCCGATGTAAGCCCTGCCGCATTCACAGGGGATGCGGTACACACCCGGTGTTCTGAGTCCTAAGTCGTCTTTCACCTGTCTCAAGAGGCTTCTGGTCTTCATAGGTGGTTTGAAGACTGTTCTGATCTTCCATTTCCTCAGGATTCGGGCTAATCTCTGTGATAAGTTACCGAAATACGGCAGTACGGCAGTGCTTTTAGTGTCGTCAGGGTCTCGTGTTGGAGGTGTTGCCTGACGAACGGTCCTTTTCAGGGCCAATCGAATTTCCCTTTCATGGAATCCATTTTGTAAGAATGTCCTCCTCAGGTGGTTCAGTTCATCAGGCAGGTTTTCTTTGTCCGAAATGGAGATTGCTCTGTTGATGAGGGTGTTAAGTACTCCTCTACGTTGCGCTGGGTGGTGATGACTATTGCCGTTGAGATAAAGGTCGGTGTGAGTCTTCTTTCTATACACCCTATGACCTAGTGTGCCATTGGTCTTACGTTGTATTAATATGTCAAGGAATGGAAGACAGCCATCTTTTTCTATCTCCATCGTGAAAGTGATACTCTGGTGTATGTTGTTGAGGTGGTCGAGGAATTCTTGGAGCTTCTCCTGTCCATGAGGCCAGATTACAAAGGTGTCATCCACGTACCTGTAGAAGCAGGTGGGTTTATAGGGTGCTGTTTCAAGCGCCTTCTGCTCAAAATGCTCCATGTATAGATTAGCTATGGCCGGAGAGAGTGGAGATCCCATAGCTACCCCGTCGGTCTGTTCATAATATTTCCCGCCGTAGAGAAAGTATGTGGAAGTCAGGGTGTGTCGTAATTGCTGTATTATATCATGGCTGAAGTGTGGTTCAAGTAGTTCCAGTGAATCTTCTACAGGCACCCGTGTGAACAGCGAGACTACGTCGAAGGTGACCAGCAAGTCACCGTTATTGACTGTGATGTCTTTGAGAGTGTTGACAAACTCAGTTGAGTTCCTCACATGATGTATACATCTCCCCACTAAAGGCTGCAGTAGCTTGGACAGATGTTTCGCGAGTCTGTATGTTGGAGCTCCTATTGCACTGACTATCGGTCGTAGAGGGACTCCTTCTTTGTGAATTTTCGGGAGTCCGTACAGTCTAGGAGGTACTGAGCCATGTGGCGTCACCTGTTTTTTGATGTCCTCAGGCAGCGTAGATCTCTTAATCAGACCTGAAGTCTTCCGTTCGATAGTAAGTGTTGGATCTCGTTGGAGGAGCTTATATGCAGGATCGTGAAGGAGTTCACGTATTTTCGTATCGTATTCCGATGATCTCAACAGTACAGTGGCATTCCCTTTGTCTGCTGGCAACACTACAGTGTCACTGTCATTACGGAGGTCTCTCAGTGCTTCACGTTCTTCCCGTTTCATGTTGGACTTCGGTGGAACGGTCCTTTTAAGGGCCAGGCTGACTTCCTGTCGAATCTCGTCTGCGGTATCAACGGGGAAAGCCTTAACTGCTTGCTCAATTCCGCTGATGATATCAATGGTGGGAATTACCCTAGGTGTAGGTGCGAAATTAAGACCCTTGGAAAGAGCAGATATAGCAGCAGCATCTAGCTGTTTGTCAGTCAGGTTGACGATTGTGCGTCTCGTGTCCCCTTCTGCGTTAATGTCGTGCTTTTTATGGAGGCGGTCGTACTTGTTTACTTGTCTCTCCGATGTTTTCCTGTGCATTAGATCTTCCTGTGCCTTAGTGAAAAGATCAATCCTTTCCCAGTCATGTGGTGACAGACGACAGCTTAGAAGTAAGTGAAGCTGAAGTAACTCCTTGTCATTCTTATCCAGTTCGTACCTAGTGTAGTGTATCCGTTCTCGGGTCAATGCCAGGCTTGTCCGATGTAATATCTTCCTGGTAGCTGGAGTGCTCACAGGGTAGCGTAGTTTAGTAAATCCAGGAGCGATATTATTCTCTCGACATCTCCGTAAGAAAGCCAAAGAACTCAGTAATTTAGCTTTCTTCTTCCGCAGCTTCTCAAATTTACGTATACTGCGAAGCATTTCCTCCCCGTAGAGGTGTGTAATGTAAGATTTTAGATTTTCCTGGCGAAGAGTATGAATAAATCTTTCCCGGGTAGACAGCCAGGTTTGAAGATCAAGTGTCTCCGACGTTTCAGAGGCCCACGCTGCCTCCATCCTCAGGGATACTGAAGTGTCGAGTCTGTCATGCCGAGGTGGTATATATACAGATCGCGAGTTGCGAGGAGTCGACCAATCAGGCGCCAGTTCATTTTTCCATCGTCTTTTTTTCGGCCAATCGGCTTCTACTGTCTTTTAGTTGTTTGAGACAGTGATTCCAGGCAGGGTTGATGCTGAGGCCTCCGTCTCTATTGAAATTGTTAGCCTCAAGCTTAATTTCGATCGCTTCCTTGATTAATCTGTCCCAGAACCTTGAAGTCTTCGCAAGGATTGTAGTGTTTGCGAAATCAATCCTGTGCCCGGATCCCAAGTTGATGGTATGTTCTGCCACCGCAGATTTATCGGGATAGAAGAGTCTGATGCAGCGGGCATGCTCAGAACAGCGCTGGTCAATAGTACGTGGATGACACCTTTGTAATCTGGCCTCATGGACAGGAGAAGCTCCAAGAATTCCTCGACCACCTCAACAACATACACCAGAGTATCACTTTCACGATGGAGATAGAAAAAGATGGCTGTCTTCCATTCCTTGACATATTAATACAACGTAAGACCAATGGCACACTAGGTCATAGGGTGTATAGAAAGAAGACTCACACCGACCTTTATCTCAACGGCAATAGTCATCACCACCCAGCGCAACGTAGAGGAGTACTTAACACCCTCATCAACAGAGCAATCTCCATTTCGGACAAAGAAAACCTGCCTGATGAACTGAACCACCTGAGGAGGACATTCTTACAAAATGGATTCCATGAAAGGGAAATTCGATTGGCCCTGAAAAGGACCGTTCGTCAGGCAACACCTCCAACACGAGACCCTGACGACACTAAAAGCACTGCCGTACTGCCGTATTTCGGTAACTTATCACAGAGATTAGCCCGAATCCTGAGGAAATGGAAGATCAGAACAGTCTTCAAACCACCTATGAAGACCAGAAGCCTCTTGAGACAGGTGAAAGACGACTTAGGACTCAGAACACCGGGTGTGTACCGCATCCCCTGTGAATGCGGCAGGGCTTACATCGGGCAGACTTCACGGACTATTGACCAGCGCTGTTCTGAGCATGCCCGCTGCATCAGACTCTTCTATCCCGATAAATCTGCGGTGGCAGAACATACCATCAACTTGGGATCCGGGCACAGGATTGATTTCGCAAACACTACAATCCTTGCGAAGACTTCAAGGTTCTGGGACAGATTAATCAAGGAAGCGATCGAAATTAAGCTTGAGGCTAACAATTTCAATAGAGACGGAGGCCTCAGCATCAACCCTGCCTGGAATCACTGTCTCAAACAACTAAAAGACAGTAGAAGCCGATTGGCCGAAAAAAAGACGATGGAAAAATGAACTGGCGCCTGATTGGTCGACTCCTCGCAACTCGCGATCTGTATATATACCACCTCGGCATGACAGACTCGACACTTCAGTATCCCTGAGGATGGAGGCAGCGTGGGCCTCTGAAACGTCGGAGACACTTGATCTTCAAACCTGGCTGTCTACCCGGGAAAGATTTATTCATACTCTTCGCCAGGAAAATCTAAAATCTTTTCCTGTCCATGTCTTTGTTGAGTTTTTCAATTCCTTTGTTGAAGGAAGGAAGGATAATTAGTATAATACATAATAAGATATCTAGATAAGGCTATGTTTACAGATGCTTTGGAGTGCAAGAGGGCAGTCAAGTGGCTATGTGACTACATCGTGTACCAATGCTGGCGACCACCACCAGCACACTCTAAGGATCTCCACTCTACCATTGTAGCAGCATTTCAATGTGCTGCTGTTTGGTTGGTTGCACACCCGTATCTCCTGCAGGACAAGGATTGTTTGACTACTGTGCTGGAAGTTGTTGAGCTTGGAATATCTGGTTCCAAATCCCAAGGCAAACCCCAAGAACCATTGCGCATGAAAGATGAGAAGGAATTGAAGCCAGCATCAATGCGTGTCCGAGATGCAGCAGAGGCTTTACTCACAATCATATTAGAGCAGGTAGGAGTCAGATTTTATATTAATAACTGTAGCATTTGATTGATAAAAGCATTAAGTTTTTTGTCGAATGGATTTTGACTACTTCAATATAACGTTCATATAAGTATCTAAGAATATTCAGTCTTATACCCTCAAAATATAGAACAGTGAGATGCCGTCTACCAAGGATGTGGGGGCAACCTTTTACAAATATCTGTTAAGTGAGTTATTTGACAAGTCAATATTTTATTACAAACGATTTAGATTACATGCATTGCGGAAAAAAACACACTTATTTTTGTTTTTAGTATGGTAAACTATTGTTTGAAAAAAAAAAATTATACACTTTTTATACATAAGTAAGTTAGGATTAAAATGTAAATTGTTACTTATTATTACACATAAAGTAATATATCAAGAATAACACTTGTTATATAGTCATAAATGATGGTAAATTCAAGTCAGCTTTATATTTTCTGACGTGTATAAAAAGTGTATAATTTTTTTTTTTTTTTTTCAAACAATAGTTTACCATACTAAAAACAAAAATAAGTGTGTTTTTTCCGCAATGCATGTAATCTAAATCGTTTGTAATAAAATATTGACTTGTCAAATAACTCACTTAACAGATATTTGTAAAAGGTTGCCCCCACATCCTTGGTAGACGGCATCTCACTGTTCTATATTTTGAGGGTATAAGACTGAATATTCTTAGATACTTATATATTTCCCTCATAGAAAAATATCCAAAATGAAATTTATCAATAATAACGTTCATAGTTCATTCCGGTAGGATCGTACACTTGTTATTCTGTGCTCCCTAGCAGGGTGTCCAGCAGCCTTGAAAATCGGGAATTATGCTTGAATTTTCCATATCTGGAAAAATCCTTGAATTATGCTTGAATTTTGTGAACCGTCGGGAAAAATCACATAGAAGAGAATATTTTTTTTTAAGTTGATAGTTTTTACAAAAATTCTACCATTTTCAGAAATATTAGTCATTAATATATTTTTTTTTAAGTTGATAGTTTTTATGACAATTTTACCATTTTCAGAAATATTAGTCATTAATATTCACTCATTGTGTCCTATGTTCATAAATTTGTTAATATTAGTAAATAAAGCTATTGTTTTAAATTTTGGAAATTCAAGCCTTGAAATCCTTGAAATATGCTTGAATTTCTTCAGCTTGCCTCACTGGACACCCTGCCTTGGTAAAGACCTTACCATGGGAGCTAAAGAGCTTATAACATTGAATCCTTATTTCAAATTGTCAGTTTTACCGATTCTATTTATTCCGCTACTTGAGAAATTAGGTTAGTGTGAACATTAGGAATATCGTTGCAAACCATATTAGGCCTATATCCAAAAACCAGTATGTTATAGAAGAACCAAAAATTAAATTACACCTAAACTATGGGAGGTATTTTAAAATTAAAGTCTTAAAACTTATCTTTACATATCCCAAATTGAATAGTAAAACAAACATTTTTTCCCCTTTTCCCCCTTTCAAAATCCAAGCCTTTAGTTTTACCTCATATGTATCATGTATGCCTAATGTACATGCTGTTTGCTACACCTGTGGGCATAATACTGTTTGCAGCAATCATGAATGAGAACAAAATACGGTTTGCAACAGCAGTCACTTTTTGCATATCATATACACTGGAACAAAATATGTTTTGATGCAAACAGAGTTTACAGCATGAACGAGCATACTTAAAACATGCAAATTATGTAATAATTTTATCCAGGGGTGGACATAATGGTTTGCAACAGTACTCCTCATAATGTAAAAAATGAACCTTTGTTTTGAGAAAATGCATAATCTCATTACCAGTGAGGGAAGTGAGGCGGTATGTGCTGGTATGGAATTCCGGCACTGGTTTTAAATGTCCAGTGGCATACCAGCACTGGTTTTAATGGTTAAATAGCATACCGTCACTGAAAATCGATTGCTATTTAATACAAATTGTTAATGTTCCTTTGAGTAGTTATATAATAATTACTCTTCGTGATTATTCACCCACTTGTACGTTTTCATCACTAGCCATTGTTACTATAACTTGTGATGATTTTTGTTGCCATCTTAATGACTATACCACAAGATTCTATGTTTTAAAAATATTTCTCCGTAACAAAACGCTGTTTAAATAGTTCTTAAATACTTTTAAAATATCTTTATTAAAATAAATAAACTAAACTCAATGGCACTACATCCCTGAAGGGACTAGGTCTACTATCCGACCGCTGCTCATCTACCATACACAGATGGCAGGATTGGGGGCATGTGGTCAGCATGCCGACACCCACTGCGGTTATTGGTGGTTTCAGTAATGTGAAATAAAAAAATCAGGTAAACTGATATAACCAAGTGCCAGTATGTTTTTTTTAATCAGTGATACACGCAATTATGATAGGCCCATGCATAAAAGTTATTTTTGTAATAGATGTCCGAGTTAACTCCAAAAACAAAATGTGCCGGCAATAATAATGATGCAATAGACCTACGATTCGCTGATATCTCTGTTTCAATTTAAAGCAGCCTTAAAGGTTATGAATGAATAATAAGCATATGAAATCTATCTGTCAGGAATTACATTAGGTATATTGCTGCACAGGAACGATAAGAAAAATACTCACAGTAAAATATAGCCTAATGTAAATATCGGTAGTCTACATAACCATAGAATATACATTATAATATCAATATTCAACGGCTAGTTGTTATAAATCGTTTATTTAAGTTATTATTTAGCCACACTGACATCGTTATGAAGAAACAAATCAATGAAGGCTGCTAACAATATGAATAAACGATTGGCAATTTGTTAAGTTTTTTTAATACATTGTGGGCCTTGAAAGAATATTGATTACAAAATTAATATTGATATACGCGTTACTTCGGTACCGATCAACCGATTTGGCCCTAATTCAATAGGCTTGTACCCAAAAACGTCATAAATTCGTATACCAAGTTTCAAGAAAATCCGATAAAGCGTATTTGAGTTATCCACGCCTTTGTGATATATGACCATAAAAAGGCACTAAATTGGGCATTATTCCGGTACCGCCCAACCGATCTGGTCCAATATCAATAGACATCTTCCCATGGACATTATAAATAGGTATTCCAAGTTTCATGAAAATCCGATAAAGCGTATGTGAGTTATGGCGCCTTTAAAATATACACTAAATTGGGTTTTACTCCGGTACCGGTGAACCGATTTGGTCCAATTTCAATAGGGTTCTTCCCATGGACATTATAAACGCGTATACCAAGTTTCATTAAAATTCGATAAAGCATATTTGAGTTAGAGCGCGTACAGACACACGGACAGACGGACAGACGGAAAGACATTTTTCGTCCCCCACACAATCTCATAAAGTACCATACTGGCACTTAATAAAGATCTGTCAATCGACAGTACAAGATGTTCTAGTCTTGTGTTGTAGCCTACTCCTGCTTGGCAATCATCTAAAAAGCAGGGTTGATTACTCATGGAGGAAGTTGATTAAAAACACCATAAGGGGAAGGGATGTGCTTTTTTAAATTGAGGTATGTTAGGAAAAAAGTCTGGGATAGCATACTGCCTCTGGATTTTTCCCACTTCCTTCACTGCTCATTACCCCTTCCATCAACATTTTATTGGAAGTTAACACAATGAAGTTATGTAAGATATGTACTGAGTTGAACCTTGCATACAAACTTTACTTTATTTATAAATACCTGAACTAGTTTCGAAGATCGTCATTCTTATTGTTGGAGTACAGCTGATGAGTATGAAAGACAGTTGTCTTCGAAACTAGTTAATGATTTATACAGAAAGTGAAATTTATGTGCAAGATTCAACTCGCCATATAATTTACATTGACCCTTATTTCAATTTATGTATCTTTTTTATGAATTTACCAGCAAGGTAAACTAAAGTAACATGTGACGGTGAATCTTCATTTCATAATTAAAAATAAAATTGACATTTAATAATTCTAATATGCTGCAAAAAAAAAGGCTGTATGCACAAGTCTCATGCTGCTTCAGTGCTTATCTGTGAAATCTTAAGAAGTAAAATCCATACTAATTGTTGAAAAGGATTTACTACTTAACTCGACTATAATAAGTTATCACTTATATAGAACGCTTTTCAAAAAATTTCATCTGCGTCATCAGCTGTTGTCAACTGCCGAGTTTGTGGAAGACTGGTAGATGTCTCTGCTGGTCATTCTAACTTAGTAACGAGGTCATTGTTCTTTGGAATTTCAAAATTTACCAGGTTGTTCCTTTTTTTTTAAAAATAAAGTCTTCTTCTCAAACAATCAGTTCTATCGGTTTTTGTCTTACTTATTTCCTGTCGCTCCTAATGCAGCATAGGGCAGCAGTGAAGACCCTCTGTCTAGTTCTGTTGACTGCCAAACGTATCACTTCATTCCATGTTTTACAACTTCCAGAGCATCTTCAACTGAAAGGGTTTTTTGAATTTGAAAATAACACAATATTGTTGGAAGCTATTTCCCAAACAGTTTTATCAGTTTTTGTACAGCTTTCAACACTTTTATGAACTTGAAGATAATATAAAATTGTAGAAAGATGTTTAAAAACTGTTAGAACTGACTGTTTGGCAAAGTCTTTATTTAAAACAAAAAAAATTAGGAAATTTTGAAATTCCAAGGGAAAACAAGCCAGCAGAGACATCTTTCAGTGTTCCAAAAACTCAGCAATTGATAACAGCTGATGATGCAGATGAATTTCTGTGTAAGTGAAACATTTAGTGGAGTTAAGTAGTAAATCCTTCTCAACATTTAGTATTTCATTCATTCACTGTGGTTTCCGCAAATCAGTATTTGTGTATTAAATTAAATACAGTCCACTTACACTTATCATGTTTATTTTGTAATCTACAGAGACTTTGCAGTGAAAAAAGCATAAAATACAAAGACAAAATCTAAATTTTTGTGCTATTTACTTTGTCCCTCTCGTTCATCAACCTGTAAGGAAACCTGACTGCAACTCATTATAAACAATGAAGGGCAAGTTTTAACCCTTTTTTTCTACATCTAACTTAAAACATGACTATTTCTCAAAGCAAAAGATGCGCAGCAGACCTTAGACAAGATTTTCTTTTCCGTCCTGTTTATATTTTGTATCATCAACTCATGTTGCCTACATTGTGATTAATAGGTTGGCTACTTCCCATCTCCTTGTGGGGCAGAATCACTATGGTCTCTGTTGGATGAAGTAGCTCTCTTGAAGCACTGCAACTCCTGGCCAGGTGGGGACAATTCATCAAAAGAATTGGCTGTGGATCGATTCCGCTACTTTGTTGTAGAGAATTCAACAGTACTGGCTCTGCTAGAGGAGCCCCTGGGAAATGACCAAGGTATTGTGTAAACTCATAAAATTCACTGTGAGATTTAGATTATAATGAACATGTTACCAGATTTTCTTATATTCCCTAAGATGGATTGATACCTTCGAGGTTTTTTGTACTCTTTCCCATCTTCACTGCAGACCATTCACCACTGCAGACCAAATTATTTGTAAGGAACCTTCTTAGGTTTAATGATTCCTAGGAGTTTGTATCTCCTACTGGCCAAGCTTCACAATCAAAAATAGTATGAGAGGCTGATTCTTACAAAATTAGTCATATTTGGTCCTTGAATTTCACTGTCTTCATGTATAGACTAGTTTAAAATACAATATATAAATTTTACTGGATGGTAATTTATTTTTAATACTTTACTGTTGCCTTACATGTCTACGGACTGATTATTCCCTCTTTCTATATGTAACAGATCCTCAGCCCACTGTGACAGTGCTAATACGAGGGCCATTTGGACGTCATGCATGGACAATGCAGCTGCGACATCTGCCTAGGCACAAGTCTGGGACCAAATACCATGCACCTAATCCTGGCAGACCTGTCCCTATGGCTGATGTGGGTGTTCGTCATGATGTGAAACATCGCTACTTCCCTGAGAACGTGGATCGCATTCCAACCTGCCGAGTGGACAAATCAATCCCAAGCTTGGAGTCCCTGCTTGCTGATGCAGGAACAGCAGCTGAGCACACTCACCTGTCACACCTTGTTGAACAGCAAGCAGCAGTGGAAGCAGCTGCTGGACAGAAGCGATGCAAAGAAACAGATGAGCCATTCCCTGAGTGCACTCCGCCACCTGCTTGCCATGAGTTCCAGACTGCTCGACTTTTCTTGTCCCACTTTGGATTCCTCTCTTTGGATGCAGCCAATGTGAGTGTACCCTTTTTGTAATTTTTGAGCACACAGAAAACTCCCAATTATCTGGTTTACAGATTATCTATACAAAGTTTTTCCTCCCTTTTTAAAATCATAATTGTGTGGTGATAAGATAAGATAAGATACTTTATTGTCATAAATGCTTACAGTTGGTTGAGCATTGCTCAAGTAAACAGATGACTCGTCAGGTTAGAATATATAATACAAGAAAAGAAAAGGAAATACAATTGTGAACAACATTATAATAGCAAGAAATATAAATATTAGTAGACTACCGTATTTTACGGACCATAAGACACTCCGGACCATAAGATGCACCTTAATTTTAGGATGGAAATTTAAAGGAAAATAAATTTAATGTGATTCTAAACTAAATATTTTAAAAGGAATAATATACTTTATTGTATAAACAAATTATAACCTTGTACAATGGAATCAGTGTAAATCACTTCTAACTTAAAACCTGCCTGCGTTGTACGAAAACCTCTTTTGTACAGATGGTATCGCGTAAATTTTAACTGAACTGAACTGATTTCTCACGAAAGACTGAAAATACTTTTTCACCCTCTAACCCTCAATTCAGCATACAGTAAGTGTAACGGGACAAGGTTGTTTAGAGGTCATTGCCTACATTTAAACCATCCGTCGGAGACAACTCCTTTCATGTAAAAGGACTCAGAATTCCTTCCTTTTCGCATTGTATACCTAACTTCCAGCTACCCTCATTTTACAATTGTGACAAGTGCACTGATGTACAGTCTGTGCCAAAATTTATAACTATCTTATCGTTTACAACACCTTGTTTATAACTTCTTTTTTTTTTTTAGTGTACTTCGGACCATTAAATGCACCCAACTTTTAAGGCTCCGTTTTCAAGGTAAAAAAGTGTGTCTTATGGTACGTAAAATACGGTACTTTGCAGTCGGTAATTACAAACTGTTTGATAGTGACATCATCCTCAGGGTACCCTACACTACCAGTTGTATATTGTCTGCCATTTATTCGGCAACTGAGTAGTATGCCTTGTCTAAGAGTAGGGTCTTCACTTTCTTATTAAACAATTTTAATTCTGTAGTGTCCCTAATCATGTCAGGCAGTTTGTTATAGGCCTTTATACCAGCATATAGTGGACTTTTTTCATATAGTTTCTGCCTGTGCATGGTAGGTTTTATTTTATTGTTTGTTCTAGTTTCGTGACAATGCGGGTTTTGAGATTTATATATATCGTCAAAATTTGTATGTACATACTTGTTTGGTTCATAAAGGTATTGTGACGGTTGAGTTAATATCTTTAATTTTTTAAATAAATTTCTACATGATTCTTTTGGACCTACCTGTGATATTTTTCGGATGATTTTTTTTCTGACTTTTAAAAATTGTTTCCCATCCTGTCGAGCTTCCCCATAGAATAATCCCATATGATATTATGGAATGGAAATAACTAAAATATATGAGGTGGCACGCAAGTCTTCGTTGCCGCTAGGCTGACTTCACCTTGCTGGCTGGGAACACCAAAACATCTTGGTCTCGGCATGCTGGTCGCTGCAGTGACTAGAAAGGCATGTTCGGTACACTGAGCCTTTACCTAAGTCAATACAAGAGCACCCTCCAGACTTCTTTTGTTTGTGCATATATATCATTGTTAATGAAAACTCGGAGTGTAATAAGCATTAAGACCAATTTAATAGCATTTAAAACCTGTTCAAATCACATTAGATTATACAGTGAATCCCATGCAAGAGTTGGCCAATGACGCGGGTTTTGCGTCGCAGTGAGCACTGCTCGAACTTCCGAGCGATCGGGTGAAATATCTACGCAAATAAAGCCGCGATCGGTGTAATGATTCAGGTTCTCACATTTACAATTAAAATTACAATGAAAATAACCACGTACCACATCATAAGAGATGTTGGAAATGTTCTCCTCTTGCATCCACACAATTCTAGCACCTTTTTAGGGTGCCAATATTGTGTGATGGCAAATCCTACTTATTTAATTATACGACTATGTGACTATTATTCATGGGGAAACTTGAAAAATAAAGTGTATAGGTCAATTTCCCATACGTTAGAAGAACTTAAAGACATCATCACAATGGAAATGAGCTCTATCTTGGAAGCTGAACTTACGCGCGTGAAATAAAATTTCCTAAAAGGTGCCAGTGTTGTGTGGATGCAAGAGGAGGACATTTCCAACACCTCTTGCGATGAGGTACTTGGTTATCTTCATTGTAATTCCAATTGTAACTGTGAGAACCTGAATCATTACACCGATCGTGGCTTTTTTTTGCGTAGATATTTCACCCAATCGCTCGGAAGTTGGAGCTGTGCCCGCTGCGACATGGAAACAAGCATCATTGGCCAACTCTTGCGTGGGACTCACTGTAGGGGAGAATGTCAAAAGCTGAGAGCAATGGCATGACTCAATTGATATAAATAGTAATTATAATAATGGAAAATAATTATCAGGTTAGGAGTAGGTACCATAAAAATTAATCTATTTTAAAAGGGATGAAAGTCTAAGTTATATTAGTTTTTTAGTTCTAGATTTGAAGACTCCATAACTACAAGACTCATGATCCTTTAAAGTTCGGTACGGATAGGCAAACTCCAAAGCTTCCATCAGCTCCTTGTATTCTCTCGCATTTCTCCCTGAGATAGTGACTATTTTAATGTAAGAATGCTGTTCACATCTTGTCATAACCATTCTGCACGGCAGCTGATTAACATCTAAATTATCATAGCCTCTATTCTTATAACATACATCACAATGCTACCAAATGATGTGTCCATAAACCAGAGATGGCACACTCTCCCATGACATACAGCATCTCACAGTACCGACGCCTTACTTTGAGGAGAAAAAAAAAGTTGCCAAGACTTATGCTCCACCCCTTATATTTTACAAATCATACTTATCTAAATACATTTAACTACTGATACATAAAATGAAGATAGATTGGTCAGAGGTTAGATGTAGGCAATATTTTGATGTTTTGCAGATGCCTGGTACTTTTCGTTTCAGTATTTTTGTCCAGTTGGAACCTATGTTGTGAATGAAGTATGTGCGATTGGTAAAGTGTGTGACGACTGTTCCACATGGTAACATTCCATGATCACAGCAAGTAGTACCACAGTATAAGTATTAATACAGTACAGAAACTCAGCCCGTTTTTCTGCCAGCCGAGCATGCGCGCGCATTTACTAGCGATCGTAGCGGCCATAAAGTAAGACTACAGAAACTACTCCGGGAAGTATGTAAATAAATAGGAGTGTTTTATTTATTAGAACACGCTATATTCGAAAGGACCTTCTGCTGTAAATTTCAGTAATAATAAAAGACAAAATCCTGAATTGCATTTCTTCACTTTCTTGAAACATCCAGAAAGGTAAGAACGAAAATAAGTAATATTTATTGTAGGTCTACTGGCTTACTCGTGATTCTGGTGTGGTTATGTTTCAAGTTACTTTAATGTAATATTTTTATATTTTATTCCGTTGTAATGATTTCTGGTGTATAAAATAGGTCATTAATGGTCGACAAGAAAACCTAGTAACAAAATATGTAAAATATTTGAGTGAAAATTACCGTCTATGCTTGACACACGCCGAAAACAGACAGTTTATGAATTCCTATAAAAACTCGTTAATTAAAACTGCTGTACCGACGGTGTCTTCAATTCCAAATGCTCCAGAATTTTTTGTTTTGTTTAATGAAGTCCCTCCTGCAGTAATTGACGCTACATAGACCTACAATAAATTGAAGTCGTATATTGCCATATAAGGCAAAGAATCAAAATACACTGTCAACAATGACGTGCAGGATGAACAACGTGACAGACCTATAATATAATTTACGTAATTAATATGTAGGCTATTTATTATCATAATTTGAATTATAAATTATATTAAAGGGCAATGATTTTAAAGGAAAAGTACTAGGCCTAGGTACAGTCCTTAGCAGTAGCCTATTTAGGTATTGTTTACCTCTCCTGAACTAGAATATAATACATTATCTGTTTTATTATTTCTTAAATTTAAAATTAGATTTGCATTAAATAAAAATATTCTGTATTTTTCTCTTTTAACATAACATATTTTGCGATGTGTTTATGTATTTTCCCAAGCCATTTCATATGATGAGAATGTAGCTTTACTTAATCTCCGCATGGAGCGCTAGTGTCGTCCAGCCAACATGTTGTCATAGGACTTTTAACACACAGTTTCTTTACTGTATTAATACTTTATACTGTGGTAGTACATTGTAGCTAAATTATGCATAATCTTTTTTCAGGGGAATATGGGCTCACAGCTTATAGCATTAGACACATCTGTGGAAGGATTTTGTAGAGACCTTGAGACTCTAGACAACATGAGCTCCCGTACCTGCGATACTGTGCATGTGTTCTACGTAAGAGCCGGTCAGAAAACAGCTGAGGAAATTCTGAGTAATGTGGTAAGTTCTCTACCACAGCCTAGCCCTTCCTTTCTTTCCATATCTTTTTAATTAGGAAATATGAAGCTATAGGTATTACTAATATTAAAGGACAAAACCCAAGATTGATTAATATACCTGGCAAATAAATAAAATATTGTAATAGCAGGTGAAATATTTAACCATTTCTCAACCATATCTTAATTTTTGGAGATTTTATCTCTCTACAGAGTTTACATACTTGCTGTAACAGCTAATTCCATGTAATCTTGAAAAAAAGTATATATATTTTAAAACACATATATTAAATGATTTTAAAAAACAGATATTTTAAATGATTTTAAAACTGGTTGGTAACTATGGTTCTCGAACATCTTTTGAAATTATTTTATTAATGGAACTTTTTGCAATGAAGCAATATACTCTATTTTAAACAAATTAAGCTGATATGAAACACTTCAGACTTCACTAGTTACCTTTAATTGCAAAATATGTTTCTTGGCATTTGATATTCAGACTTAATTTGTTTAAAAATATATTTTAAAATCTTTTATTCTAGTTTGTTTTTATTCAAAGCCTTTCGAGCACCTCTTGTAAACTGTTAATAACCTTTTGTTTTCTTTTGTCTTTACTTGTTTTTTCAGTTGCCTGTGATTCATACTGCTTTACAAGCTAGCGCTTTAATGTGTCATTACTGCACACGCATTCCTATATGAAATATGCTTATTTAGGTCCCCTCTACCTGCCTTTACATTTTTGACACATAGTTTAGGACCACCCGGTATAATTGAGCTTTGTCTGTTGCAGCAATCAGAGTCTACTGTGTCACCACACTTCCTAGAATTCTTGCAGTCACTGGGTTGGTCTGTGAATGTGTTCCAACATCCTGGCTGGACTGGCCACATTTCTACCAGCTGGAGAATTATGCAACCACCGTTCGAGGAGTCTTCGTTGCCCAGCAATCATGGAGGAAGTCTGTACAATGGAGACAATCAGGTTCTCTACTGGGCTGATGCAAGCTCTGAAATTTCATTTGTAGTTCCTACACGAATGCAGGATGTTGATTCTCCACCACAGGTAGACACAACTGAAGCTTCATCGCATCCATCAGGGCAAGGTAACTCATCTACAGTAGAACCTCGATTAACCATTAGACACAGGTCCAGAGCCTTGATGGATGATCGAACAGACGTTTAAGCAAGAAAGGAGAAATGTTTTACAAAAATAACTGTTTTATAATTTTAATTTTTTTTATGAAAAACATAGGGTATTGTGGTATTGTGTTTGATCGTATAATTTTTTGCAAATTCAAACTTGTTTAACATTCTTTAGCGGACTGTGTTTTATGAGCCCGAGCTTCGGATCAGGCTGCCGGCAAGTGACGCAGGGATAGCAGATAACTTTAATTCATTGCAGTTGGTGTAGAAGGGGTTTGTTTAATCTCACAAAATAACAGTGTAAACATCATTAAAATTGTATATTATTATGCTTAATCTGTTTATAAGAGGTCTAGAGGTGCTGACCCTTCGTTTACCACATATGGGACACCTTCATAGAAAATCTGCTTTGAGATCACGGACACATTATCTGCCATGAATCCCGCCTAGGCCTAATTCAATTCTGATGCTGTTCTAATATCTCTTCTATCTCATCAATTTTCTCAGTAAGCACATGTAGATGTTCTCTTGATTATTTCATATTAAACACAGAATCAATTCAAGGAGGAAGAAAGTATGCCTATAACTTAGGCCTAAATTCAAATTTTCTACATAGGTATTACAAATGTGAGGGAGAATATTCTATTTTTTTATTTTTTATTGTCTTATGTTCTGTTTAGAGCACTCCATAGCAAAATATCTGCGATTTCGTAAAATAAAACTGTGTCAACATTGCAATATATCTCATGGGATTGACCATAACCACAAACAGCTGACAGTCGTCAGTCGGCTGACACAAGAAACATGACTACAGCACATGCGCAAAGAGCATTTTCGCTGGGACCTGTTCAACGTTTTCGCTTTCGGAGCATAAACAACTTGTGGAGGAACTTTGATTCTGGTACATTTTATTCACCGTTTGTGTCCAGGGACTAGGAATATGTTCAATAGGTTCACGACTTGTGGCAAATAGGTTGCTATACATGTACCCGGACACATATTCTTGCAACAAATTTCTCAGTGTGAATGTAGCATTACAAAATAAGATCCAAACTTAATATTGGATCCCAATTTGTTTAGAATGATGCAGAAAGCTGACATTCTGAGTACTACACATATTGTGTGCAAATTTCTAGAGGAGTGAAGATGTTTTGACTAAAGCTCTCATTTCCATTCAACACCAGTTAAACAACTGAGAGGGAAAAATAATAGTAGTAGCTATATTATTTATTATAATAGTAATAAATAAATAATTAATCATTAAAAAACCATTGGGATCATGGCATACCAGTTGTCTATGGACCTCATGCATTTGAAAGTGGAAAAAGTAAATTGAATGTTAGAAATAGTTTTCTACTTACCTCCTCACTTTTAAATGCTGTTTGTGTGCTTCCTCCATATTGTACCTATCTCTTCCTGCTTTCATGTTTTTAACTTGAGTTCCAGACTTTGTGTCTGATCAGTTGGCTCGGAAGTTGATGAAATGTCATCTTTTTTTCTGAGTCATCACAGACATTGCAGGATGTAGTATAAATTTGTCTCTCCTCAAAACAAGCAAAAATAGCTTACTTTTATTTTGCATTTTTTGTATTTTTCACAGTTTTATTCTGTACTGATCATATATTAGGATATTTTCATTCTTTTGATGCATTTTTCCCTATTTTGTCTTCAGGCTGAACTTTTCCAACATAACAAACAAAGCAATCTCATACAGACAATGTGTCAAGTCGGTAAAATTCTGCAACGTGAAAATTTTGATTTCTGAGTATTTGTGGAAGACTTTTCGCCAGGGGACATTGCTCATTTCAACTGTGTACACATACCATCAGTCGATGTAGAAAGAAGTTTTTGGATGTACAGAAATTTTAGGAAACATAATAATAAAAATAGTAATATAAAATATTTAAATCTTTTCCTATGTTTATTACTTTACTACTTTATATTTCCTTTTTTAAATTACATATTTAGAAATATGAAGTCATTTTGTCAATTTTTCATGTCATATTGTCATAAATTTAAGGTAATTTTTCACCCATTTTTATGTCATCAGCTTCTGAGCCCTAGTGATTAAGCATGATTTTTTTGTCAGGTTGGTTTGAACGCAGTATATCGGACAATGCTAATAGTGGAGTAAGGCCAGGCGAGAAACCTCGAACATTATCTCTAGACTTGGATAAATCATCAGGATCCTCCCCAGGGAGCACAAATGGCTCTGGAAGGCGTCGTGCAGGAGCTGTTCGACAAGTTCCAATGCACTCCAATACAAAAGTGCTTGTTTTCTGGACAGAGAGCTTTGAGGATCAATTGCAGTTTCCTATATGTAAGTTCACATATTACTTATTACGTTCTGGAAAATTTATAATGTATTAGAGGAACCGTCTGATCCTGGCTTGAGATCAAACAAAATGAAACAGGTACATCATAGAAATCTTCATAACAGATTGATTGAGAGCTACTCGAATGTTTAAGCAGTTCAAGTAATTTCTGCCTATTCCAAATAAAATTTGCTGCTGTATGTATTTAAAATAATTTAAGGGAACTAACAACTGCTACACTAAACTTGATAAATATGACAGTTCACAGAGAGTGCCATTAAAAAGAAAATCCACGAGCTCTGTTTTAGATGTGAACCGACTGTCTTAAAAGAAGAAAGTCAATTCCGATCCTGATTTACCCAATTTTACATGTCTTTCTTCATAGATTATTGCAGGGTCCTTTAACGCATAGCTTGCTTAACTTTCTGTCCACAGATGGCAGGGCAAGATCAATCAACATACAGCCTACTACCAGATGTGTTGAGATACAGAGATTTTTTCCCTTTTAACTTTCTATCCATAGATGGCATGCAAGGTCCATCAGTACACAGCCTGCTGTCAGATGTGTTTGGGAATTTTTTAAATTTATTTTTTATTGTTTATTTATGTTGATGTGTTGAGATTAGAGGTGTACATATTCTGATTTTAGCTTGCCTGCCCCTTTGAAATTCTGCAACCAGTCACAGCTTTTAACTTGCTTGACTTGAAAGCAAGCCAGATTACAACGATGATAAGAAATACTGTAGCTATGAGTCATAAGCTCTTCATAACTTGGTGGGTTGCTCAGGACCTAAGGAAACTGCAAGGCCTGGCGGAAAGAATATGAAACTGGGTATAGCAGTGCACTGGTAAGTCGTGCAGTTACGTAGTTGAGGAACTTCAGATGTATTTAGAGAATTTTACCCTGAAGGAAGCCGAGGAGAAACTAAAATGTGGACAGTTTTAATTAATTATCAATGAACAAAAGTACTAGTCCGGCATGGGAAAAATTTTCAAACATTTTCGAGAAAACATCATAAAATCATTAATAACAATAACAAAAATCCCTTTAGGCAAGCCTACAAGCTGAGGTAGATTTCGAAGTGCTTTTGTTTTAATTTACTGTCGCTGCGTAGCACTCTTCTTCTTTAGCCTTAGCATGACAAACCCGCAATAATAACTGCAAAAAAGAGGAAAGAGAACTTTTTAAAACATTCAAATCTCGCCTTATATGAGAACTATCAAGAAACTAGTTATTGATTTGTAGAGTACTCATCAAGAGCTTTTCAACGATACCCCACAAGACGTAGTTTCGAAAATTTCGAATTTCCATCCCCATACCCCCACCCCCACTCGTACTCCCAAAACCCCCGAATCGTTGGTGTCACTGTGAACTCCATAAGGAGTACTCTAATTTATTCAATCAAAGTTTCCCTCTATACTTCATAGGGGCCGAGATATAAATGTTTTAAAATTTCAACCCCCTCCCCCGACCACCCGCTTAGGCCAATTTTGCTCATTAACGAACATGTCTGAACTATTGGGCCTAGAAATAACATAATAAAATTTGATTCAAATATCTTGAAAATTACGGCCGCTAGCGTGTAAAGATATATATGCATATATATAAATATATATATATATATATACATATACATATACATATACTGTATATAAATATAAATATCACAATTTTTTTAACAGGCGGTGGTCTCGTACTTAGGGAGGCATGAAACGTAACGATATGAACGAATTTTTTGAAAGTCATTAGGTAGATTTTTCTTCGAAATCTACCTAATAATAAAAATAATAATTGTGTTAAGACGCTAAAACGATTTTTAATACTTTATCCACTTTTTATTTATCTGCATGGTGAATTTCTTCTACCAGCATGTAGAAAAGCAAGAAAGTATTACCTACACTCAGCTGATAGGAATGTCGCAAGCTTATTCTGACTTGCCTAGGCTGGGTTTGACCTGACCCATCGGGCTTAAAGAAACCTGCCTGCTTCCTAGCTATGACGCTGGCAACTTGCTTGCCTGGCGTTCAAGCGGGTTTGGGCAAGCTAAAATCGAGATTTGTACACCTCTGGTTGAGATAGAGATTTTAATTTTACTTTTAAGTTTCTGTCAACAGATGGTAGAGCAAAGAACAATGAAGATAGATATTAATAATTATAATATATCTGGACGTATTTGATCAATACAAATAATAAAATACTGGATTACACTCATTTGGTACCATTCTGCTGCTGAACTTCCAGTGCTCCCTTTTCTCATTACAGCATCCGGCTACTAAGAGGTGTAGACAGCAACAAATGGCTTGTGAGCTACTGTTGACATTTTCCAGCTGTCCATTTTGCCGGTGTACCTCAGAATGATGGTTATACTTCTGAAAAGTACTTGTAGGATGGAATGCATGCTAGCCCCATCAAAAATAAAATCTTAAAATGCTAAATGTTATTCACATGAGGAACCTCCTCAGTCAGTAAATTTATTACGGTGAGGTCAGACATGAGTGGTATTTTTCAAATTGTATTAAGTTCATTTTTTGACGTAAATTTGTTTCATATTATTGCTCTATCACAATATGAAGTCTTTTTGCATCTAACTTTATTTGATTCCGTGTACTTGCAGCTTGAAATCAGATTTTCATTTAAATCACATTTTGTCCACATTTATGTCCAGGGTCGGTACCCAGGGCATTGAGGATTGCTCCAAACCAGGAGGTAACCACTTGCTCTCTAAGCCATAGGTCATTGCTTCCTTCTCAAGCCAGTGTGAGTTGCACTATCACATTCCCATCAAAAAATGACTCATATATGGGCTTTGAGTCACATGAAAGGCTAAAAGACACTCCCTAGCTAATGTAGTTATTGTAATGGTTGCCGTGACAGTGTTTCGTCTGAGTCTTGTGATTTAGGGTCCCATTGGGAAGGTAAAGTTGTATTCCCAGAGAGAGGCTGAATGCTCTGTGTTTGCAGAGTACATTCCACACAAAACTGAGGATTATGGATCAGACATTAAATTATAGAATTCTGTTACAGCTGACCTGCTCCTTGCCACGGCCACAGGATTAGAGAGGACCAGGCCTCCTGATGAACGGGATTACTTTGTTATCAGTCTGCATGCATTAGCTAGTGGTTTGCTGCGTGTGAAACTACAGGGCCCAGCTGGAGGTCGCACAAGCCTTGCAACTCCTCTTGTGGACGGGATGGTAGTTAGTCGAAGAGCACTTGGCTCTTTAGTACGGCAGACAGCTTTGAACATGTGCCGACGAAGGAGACTGGATAATGACAGGTTTGTGTCTTTACAGGCATAACTTTTTCAATTTTAATTTTATTCTTCAGATATTAAGTGGTTTCCAATAAAGCACTATTAGTAATATACAGCTAAATTTTAGATATTTCATTTTTAAAGGTAGCTCATATCTCCAAATCTTATTTTTATGTTTCTTTTGATACATATTGTTACTAACAAGACTTATTGACAGAATTAGACTATGCTCAGAAACATTAGAATAAATAGCGACTTAGCAAAAATGTAAATAGTGCAACAATCTCAACTTTTACAAAAAGAGGGTTGGCACTATCGTCCACTGACCCCTTCTTTTGATAATTAGGTTCTTGAAAATGTGCCAAGGACAGTTCTGAATTCATTTGTGTAATGTTATAATTGTGGTCACATATTTAATAATTTTGCAATTACAGTTTCTTATTATAATGTAGAGATATGAGAAATCATTGCAGATAGACAGTGATAAGTGGCAAAAATTATTTGTTTGCATTTGCATTTTACTCTGGAGAAGATTAAACTTAAATTGGTTGGATGTTTATGCATTGTTGTTGGTGAGAATGAATTATTTTTTTATCGGCTATAGATACAGCATATCCACTTTCTTAATATCTTCCCTTTATCACAAAACAAAACTAAAAAAACATCGCTATAGGCTGTTTCCGAACTGTTTATCTGCACTAGCTTCTAGCTTGTCATACACATTGCAGGATTTTCATTGTTGTATTGCATCATTTCCTTCCAAACTGAAAGGAAACTGTCTCCCTTTGCATCGAACTGATTCTCTTGGTAAGTTTAGTTGAAATTATGCCTCTCAGTCCCGAAGACGTTGCCAAAGCTGTTGCTCTAATTGATGATGGACGCAGCCTCCTTTATGCCACTGCAACCTTAGGTTCACTGTACACCATGGTGCAAGAGGCCGTGAGAAGATTTCAAGAAACAGGCAGTTATACCAGAAGACACTGGTCTGGCAGAAAAAGTATACAATTGTTGTAATTTTATTTCAAGCACTACTTTATAATTTTGATTTAAACTTCATTTTTTTAAATATATTTAAGTGATCGGTTTTTTTTTTTTTTTTTTTTTTTTTTTTTTTTTTTTTTTTTTTTTTGCTGCTGTCAGTGTAGTTCCTCAACATTAAATTTCATACATCTCAAACTGATGCTACTGATTTTCATAATCTATTCACAATTATTTTATTTTCTCTCAGCCTAACAAATTCTTTAACCTTCATGTTCTTCAAATATGAATACATGAAGTGAAGAGTAAGGCTTTAACTGTGCATTACATTAAATGTTAATAAAAATGAAGGAAAGTATTTTTCCAATTTTCCTTTAATAATTGACTATTGAGAAATAAAAATCTAGACATCTAGTGGTAGTAGTAGTAGTAGTAGTAGTAAATGATTTATTTTGCCTGGCAGAGTTAAGGCCATAAGGCCTTCTCTTCCACTCAACCAGGTTTCAGAAAATATATACAATGTAGGTTTACATAAATAGCAAATTAGTGAATAAGAGACTTATGACTAATACTAAGACTAAGGTTAAGGCTAATCATAATAATAAATTAAATAAGTAAAAAGCATAGGTTTCATAAAAAGCATAGGCTTCATAGAGAGCGTAAGTGTCATCAAAGAAAATAGTAATATAGTAATAATGTTACAAGTAAAACAAGGAATATGTAAAATTATGTTATAATGGAAATTTAAGTCTAGCTGTAGATACGTTATAAGGAGACTAAGTAATGTTATATACAGTGAAAGATGGAGTGACTACAAAGAGTGGTGCTTTATCACTAAGTGATGTGTTATGTGTTACAGTTACCAGCCACCTCATGTGCGCCGACGTCTCAAAGTGCAGGACCTGGTGCAGAAGTACCGGTGTGAACTGACTCATCCTGAACTTTTAACTTACCTCTTTAGCGATCCCCCTACGTGATCCCCCTGTAAGGTTGTCCGTGTACCTACAATGTGAAACATTATATTCTTATATACACTCCATCCTATCTAAAGAAGACTAACTTGAAGGCCTTAGAAATTATAAGGAAAAAAAAGTATTGGTCGTCATACCTATATAATGTTTCTAGATCTGCGCCAACTACAAAATATGCAGCTAGTGCATAGAAAGAGGGGATGTAATAAGGAGTCACGTGACTATAATGTGAATCAGTTGATGAAAGTACAAATGTCAGTTTGTAAACTTAAACCTACCCTAGCATTAAGTTAGGAACGTTTCACCTGTTTCATTATCATCATTGGTGGTTATTGACTGAGGTTCCTCATGCGAATAACATTTAGCATTTTAAGATTTTATTTTTGATGCTAACAGGATTGCCAACTCTGAAAACTAAAATTACCAAAGAATTTTCTCTCTTAGTAATCTAGATGATGAAAACATTTTACTATATGTGGGAACCTACTGGGTAGGTTTATTAATATTATAACTACCAGTATTTACTGGTGTAAATATTTTCTTTTAACACTTGCTTCATTTTTTAAATGGGGCAATCACTCGTGTATCACTCTGTGATACATGCAAAGATGAATTCTTAAACTCATTCTTCAGCTCTGTTGATGCAATATTGTTTCCTGATTGCTTTTTAGTCAGGACACCATTACAGTTAAACTTCCATATAACAATATACGTGAGGATAGTAGAGTGTATTGTTATACTGAGAAGCTGTGATATATCACACATTAGGAAATCTGTATGCAGAATACTGTGTGATTTACATGACTATTCCACTCATATGTCGTGTGTTTGGTATTGACCAATAATGTTTAGCAATTCCTCGTTTATCCTATAAAATGCTTGCTATTAATATGAGGAAGGCATTTTACCTGATAAAATGGTCAGCTCGTTACTGGACACACAACCATCAATGTGCCGTGATTAATACGTCACACGTTGCCATTAAGCAGCATGAAAACAGATTATTTTATACAACATAACTTGTTTGGAAATCGAAATAATATAAATGTACATTGGTTAAAACACAATTTTGATTAGGTGCAAGCCAGTTTGTGTGCTTTTATACTGTTCTGCTGCTAGCTCACCTGAATTAAGTTAACTTATATGTCTTATATGCACAATTGGTAGCAATGATCACAAGATGATAACTCGAATCGATTCATGGATGGATGATTCATAGTATGCCATGATCTCGAAGCTGTTAGTTTTGTTTTTATAAAATAAAGCACGAAAGTTATTATTATTTGTATAATCCGTTTCATTTTTATTCACGGAATAGTCTTAATAAATCCAATTCTAGTTGACAAGTTTCATTAGATAAATTCGCTCCTGCTGCGCAGTCGTGAATCTATTGATAAACTCGTAAACACTTGTGGGATTTCCTGTGATAATTTAAAGAAGCCGACTTGCAAAGAAAAAATAAATAAAATCACTAAGCCACCCATTTTTTTCTCTAAACTTGCATACTTCATTGAATTGTGACCATAACTACTTTACGCCCTCACACTTAAAAATTACCACTAAAACTGGTTTACCATCAACAGATCATTCCAAGCTTTGAGCCTAGGCATTATGTCAGAACTCCTAGAGGGCGGGAAGAGGGAAGAAAAAGACAGCAAGTTTGACACATAGATAAGGCAACTAAACTTATTTTCTCTGTGTGATATTATAACTGCAGCATGTTGAACTAACTTCTGAATGCACTACATGTTTTTACACATGCAATAAGGGATATTTTCAAACCCCCCCAATAGAACCTATTCTCCAACCTTTTACTAAATGTGGGTTCTTTGTTATATAGCAAATAATATGCTTTAATAGCAAATTGGATTTGAAAATCCTTGAAATGACCAAAAGTGTAAATGGATGTGTCTTGATTGGATCATACGTTTATTATGACAAATCAAGGTTAGTGTTAAGACACCGACTGTTTCTGTAAGAGTATAAATTTTACAGAATTGAGGAGCATTTTTTTCAAAACTCGATAAAGCAAAAATTTTGAGACATTGAGTTATTTATATAATATTGGTATGTTCTTTGTGCTGTCAATGCATCTGTGAAGTCACATTTCACATAATCCGATATTTTGTGTTCCTATAGAAAAGAGAAACATGAACAATTTTTCAAAACTCAATTAAAAAAAATTATTTCTAAAAACAGTGGAGTCCAGTCCAGTGTGGTGTGTCACTTGAGGAAGACTCTATGGAAGAGTCGATACATCGTGTGTTTTAACATTCATCCACTGTTTTTACAAACATAATTTTTTTAACATCTTTTAATTGTGTTTGACACCACATGCCCCCCATCCTGCCATCTGCCCATGGGCAATGATGCAACGGTTGGATGACAGGTCTTGTCCCACAAGGAATGTAGCACCACAAAGTTTAGTTTAGATTAGCATACCCGCAACAGCCCTGTTCGTAAACTCTTGTTAATTGTTATCACTAGGGCCCGGATTCTTAGGTTTTAAACTATTGTATTCCATGCTAGCTAACTGTGATATTATGAGTTTCATTGTCCAACCTTATAAAACCTAAAAATGGCTAAATAAGATGTTGAAAACTAAAACTGCTTTTCAGGTGAAATATAAAATAACAATAATAATTATAATAATTAATCTAATTATTATTATTCTACTAAAAATTACGTTTTTAAATACCGGCCTACATTTTGCTTTTTGCTCATTGTTGTCAGTACATATGATTTTTAAAGATATAATATAGCATTGCATTTTGTCATTTTGTACCCCATTGTCCCGGTAAAGGAAATCTTAAGTGAACTGAAATCCCCGGTTTCTTTGTAAGCAAATTAAAGGCATTCTTAGGAAGCTTATACAGTGAGTCCCATGCAAGAGTTAGCCAATGATGCGAGTTTCTGCATCGCGGCGGGCAGCTTGAGCAGTCGGGTGAAATATCTATGCAAATAAAGCCACGATCGGTGTAATGATTCAGGTTCTCACAGTTACAGTTGGAATTACAATGAAAGTAACCATGTACTTCATAACAAGAGATGTTGGAAATGTCCTTCTCTTGCATCCACACAACACTGGCACTTTTTTAGAAAATTTTCTTTCATGCGCATAAGTTCAGCTTCCGAGATAGAGTTCATTTCCCTTGTGATATTGTCTTTAAGTTCTAGCAGTATGTAACTATTATTTATGGGGAAACTTGAAAAATTTCCCATACATTAGAAGAACTTAAAGACAACATCACAAGAGAAATCAGTCTTGTATCAGAGGTGGAAGAGGTTAGACGCTTTATGCGGAGTTGCGCTGAATACGGAAACGATGGGCATTGACCTAACAACTTACCGCGCGAGAATAGGCCTTCACAGAAGGCTTAAAGCAGAATCATCTAACGTCAACGAACAGGCACATGGTCCCTCGGTCAATAATTGGTTTTTTGGCCTAATTATAGCAGCACTGTTATTAATTGGAGGAATCGAGGCAAATCCTGGCCCAAGACCAGGCAAGAGCGGTGAAAATAGTGCGGATAGTGGGAATGTAGCTGCGTTAACGGACTTGATAACCAAATTAGACGAGAAGTTAATTAATAAATTCGACGAGATCAACAGTAAGTTGGAAGATGTAAAGGGATGGATCATCAATATTAATGAGGAATACAACGAATTAAAAAATGAGATCGCCACACTAAAAGAAATTAAATGGACAACACAGAAGCTGGAGAGAGAAGTAAGGATGAGGAACATCATCATCTTCGGATTAGAGGAAAACCACCAGGAGAGAAGACGGGACACTTGTGGACAGGTGCTTAATCTTTTTACCAAGGAACTTCAAATGGAACTTTCTGAACTCCATCTTGATAATGTGTTCCGTCTAGGAAAAGGAAAAAACCGACCAATATTAGTGAAGTTTACTAGTGTGCTAACTAAAGACATGGTGTTGAGCAGGGCTAAGATGCTGAGAGGGACGGGTGTGAGGTTTGCGCAAGATTACAGCAGAGAAGTTCGGGCCAAAAGAAAGGAACTACTCCCTTACATGATACAGGCTCGTAATGAAGGGAAATTTGCTGTGTTAGTGAAGGACAGGCTCCGTATAGACCAGAAGGTCTTTGACATTGACTATTGCAGGAAAAATATAACTTTGACCAGGGAAGCAAACGACAAAGGGCTCGCCCCAAATAGGCATAGCAACAGGGACTCAAATTCTAATAAATTAATAGAAGTGAATGCAGCGAACACGACGATCCAGGAAACGAGGAGACAGAACAGCGAAACGCTTATACAGCACACACGGCCTGACAATACGAGTTCATCGCACCAGGAGAGGAATTCCCCCACATCAGCGGTTAGCAACACACGAGAGCAGCGAACAGAGGAAGCGGCAGAAAAGACCGAAGGCGTAAGACATATAGAGAGGGAAGCTGAGGACATCCCATCACCTCGAGACAGTTCGGCCCCTCTGCGTAGAGGACGGTCAAAGAGTGTTAATCAGTCACATAATTTAAGAAACTGGTTCACTGTTTCGGATTCTCTATCAAATAAAACGAAGAAATAGGTTCAGTGCTTCGAGAATAGGTCTAGAGCTGATTTTCCCAAGTCCAAGGGTCTAAAATAAAATAAAAGTATAATATGAAATACGGAGAAGGAAGCTATAGGCAATGATAGACTAATCCCCCAGTCATGAAAGAGTAAAGATGCCACAATGGTATAATTTAATTCTTTTAGGTAATATAATTTACGGCACAAAGCTCATGTTAGGATAGAGTGTGCAAGGTAAGTAAGTGTACACAAGGTTAAATAAGTCACGTGTCGACAAGAGGTGCGTGCCACTGTTATCCTAAACAAGTTCCCAAATAGGACCTAAATAAGAGTGATATAAAAAGAACGAATTTAATCTCCTTATTAGTAACTTAATAGTAATTTAGTAGTAACTTTTTACTCCACTAATATGTAGCACATGTGAGGGTAATAATATGTTACCACAGTATAAACAACAATTCCAGTTGCAATATTACGAGAGACCAGTCAGCTGAATAGGATCGGTTAGCTGCAAAGTCAGCACGCGTGAATGGATCAGTGTCATGTTATTGAACTTGAGAAACAGTAAACATATTATTTTAATCCACCAAGTTTGCAATGTATTATAAGAAAAACTGTCTGTACAGAGTACTTCGCTTGGCAATAAACCTACAGTGTAATGCCAAGGAGGTAAATTGGTTGATACAAGAATAAATTACATTACATTACATTACAAGAGAAATGAACTCTATCTCGGAAACTGAACTTAGGCACGTGAAAGAAAATTTCCTAAAAAGGTGCCAGTGTTGTATGGATGCAAGAGGAGAACATTTCAAACATCTCTTGTGATGAGGTACGTGGTTATTTTCATTGTAATTCCAACTGTAACTGTGAGAACCTCAACCATTACACCGATTGCGACTTTATTTACGTAGATATTTCACCCGATCGCTCGGGAGTTGCAGCTGTGCCCACTGCGACGCAGAAACATGCTTCATTGGCCAACTCTTGCGTGGGCCTCGCTGTACTTTCAGTTACTCACAGTGTTTGCTCTAGCAAGACACCGAAAGTGAGGTATTTTAAAAGTTGATTGATTCGTTGAAAAACGTTCTTGTTGACTTTGTGGTGGAGTTGGAAATGACAAGGGTAGTTCTAAAATGAAGGTAAAAGTATTCCTAAAGTTTTGTAGTTCAAAGCCATGGAAATTTAAGTGAAAACAAAATGAATGAATAAAGTTTTTCATTGTGATTATTGCACTTAATAAATTGTCTGAAAATGGTAAAAAAAAAAAAATATATAATAAAACTATTTTAATATGTTTAAAAAAAAAACAAGATTTATAAAAATCTAAAAATCAAGGTCCTAGTCATCACGTTAGTGGTGCAAGTGCTGTTTGGGAATACTAATCCAGTTTTAGCATGGGGAGATTGTGCCTAATGTTACCGGTATAATTGACCAAAAATACCTATTATAAAATCAAGGCCTGATTGTAAAGTATTACTTGTTTTCACTAGAAATATCCAGGTCCAGGTCGAGAGATAAAGAATGATGTGATGTGAAATGCACCATGTATACTGTTCTAGTGCTGTTCTTGTGTGAATAATGTTCAAAAAAACTTACGGTATTTGTACTGATTTTTCAAACCATCTAATATTTAAATGCCAACTTTATGTACTTATGATTACTGACAGAGTGCCTGTTCTTCATAAGTGTGCTAGTGATGTTTTATAGAAGGAAGTTCGTGTTCATTATAATAAATAACAACAGAATTTTATTTCTAGTTCACTGCTATTTTTCTGGTGGCATGCAACAGTATGGCATACTGCCATACTACTTTCTCAGAGGCAAAATGTTAAGATTTGGTTCTTTAAAGTACTGTAAGAATGTCTTTAGATGTACTGCCGTACATTAAAAACCTTCCCGGTTATACCAGTGATTATTGTAGTGGTATATTAAATTATACATTATAGTGAGTATCAGAACTGTTATATGGGGGGGGGGGGTGAAATAGCTGCTAGTAATTACTTTGAGAATGTCTAAGATATTTTACAAAATAATGTTTGGAATATTTCACCAGCCTTTTATTCATAGTATGTATATGGTTAAAAGTTAATCTGTCAAAACTTCACAAAAGAATAAACATTGCCAGAAAAATCATAATATTTAGGAAGTTTATACAGTGAAGTAATTATTATATTAAAATAATGAGATGGATTGTGATACACAAACTTCACTAAAATTGACACTAACCTGGACTGCAGTTTCAAAGGGTATCACCATTCATTCTCATCTAGGCTCCATCTGTTTTTTGGTCGGCATCAGTATCCTCTCGTGGGCAACCACTGAACTTCCTAATGAGATCATCATCCGCAGGAATTTCCAAATTCATAAGTGTATCTGTTCTTGTGCATGTGAATTCTGTCCCAAATTTGTTGTATGTATTTTTCTTTTAAAACAATCAGTATTACTTTACATGCCTTTTAAAGCACCTGTCTTCTTTATTGTTATACAACTGAGCTACAACCTCCAGAGATTATGAACTGAAAATGCGAGACTTGTTAATTTACAGTAAAAAATTATCAAGGTTCCATACCCAATGGTTTAGGAGAGAATCACAGAATACTTTAAAAAGGGTCATGAGGCCATTGTCCTTAGAGATGAAAAAAAAAATTAAATTAAAGTTTGAATTAGTGAGTGTGAGCCAGCTCATGAAGAAAATTTTGTTGTTGAATCAAAATTGGGTAGTTCAGTCTTCCAACTAACTCTTTGATTAATTTTTGTGGCTCAGTTTAAACTGAGGATGTTCAGGAGAGTTCATCAAATCAGCTGCCATTGATGATCCTGACAAAAATTAAAAACATGCCCGGAAAGAACAGGTTAACCCTCAAAATTTAGTTTTCAAGATAAGTGCTGGTATGTGTCTTGTTCTGGGCTTTAATAAAGGAAAGCTTTATACAATATACTGTATGCTTGAACCTTATGTTCACAGAAATTAACAAAAATAACTTAAAAATTTTTTCAGCCTCATTCATTCATGAAACACTGTTTTTCTCCATTTTATAAAATTGTGGGTTAGCCCATTTTTCCAGGCATGTCTTCAATTATAACCCTTGAAAGGACGTATCCAAGAGAAAAAAATAAGGCACGTCGTAACCCTGTACAATACCATGCTTTGCATTGTCATTCAAGAAGTCATCTTAAACAAATGTGCAGCATAATAATAACAACAACCGAGAGCTGAGAATCTGTAGTGATGTAGAAATTCATTATTTGACTTCTGATGTAATTAGTAATGCTCAAATCAGTGGTACAGATTTTAATCTGGGGGGTGCTAATAATTAAAAAATAATAATTTATTATAAGCTGGGTGAAATTAATTCTTCAATTATCTTTACAGCTTACTCTTACTCATTGAATTTATTGTCCTGTTGGAAACAATAATTAACATTATTATTATTATTATTATTATTATTATTTTCTATCTCATTTATTGTTAATGAAAAGTTTGATATTAGCCATCTGGCTCGGAGTGTGTAAACTTAATAAGTACAGTGCTTCAGGAGCAGGAAATTACAGTGCCATCAAGAAGTCAGTCTGCAGTACTTGAGGGGGGGGGGCAAGAATCCGCTAAGAAACTGAATTCAGTTGTCATTGCTGGGGTATGGTTTTAATGTTCTGCTACAATCATTTATGAAGAATTTAAAATAACATACAACTCATCTATTTACAGAAGATAATGAAAAATGTTAAATAGTTGAATAAAAACACTTCTTTAACGCACTTTATTTACCTTGGTAAACTTCTGGACGGCCGTTTCGTAGGTGGTGCTGATGATGCAGGAACACCACCTAGGAAACGGTCGTCCAGAAGTTTACCAAGGTAAAGAAGGTTTTTTTATTCAACTATTTATTACACAACGCTAAAGTCGGACACAAGAATGAAAAATGTTACACGACACAAATTCACTGGCTTTAATTTATTTTCAAAGCTTTAATTCAAAGTTCTCTAATCATAGATTTAATGTAATTGCTTATTCCAGGTTTCAGCTCATGAGTTGAAATTAACAAATCATCAACAATAGCAAACAGATGCACATCAATAGTTACAATCGCCTACCCTAGGTACACCTACTACGAGTCTGAAAGGAAGGTAGGGAGATGTACCAATCTTCAAGTGGGTGGCAAACATAACCAGAGCTGTGGAGAGAGTTCTTGATGCACTGTACTACATCTGTCAAGATGAAAACCCTAGAAGAAGACAACCATTTACACACTAGAAAATAACAGAAACAACCAAGTCTTCAAGAACAAAGCCAAGCGGCACAAAAGGGATCTATATGTCTAGTACTGTATTTGAAGGGTGCATCTACATGTCCTCAAGAGACGTACAGGATGATATATAGCTTTGTAAGTAACTTCATGAAATGAAATGACCTATTTTGAGTGGATATTGAGTTATACAGATATTTTACTTTATGTAATATTGCTGTTTATTCAAGGTGAAATAATTTTTTCTTCCATGTACAAATGTAGTACAGTTAAATTAATTTTTTAAAACGCTGTATTTAAAGGGTGTTTTCAACTAAGCAGCAGCATTACTAAAACAAAATCCACATAAAATCCCTGTTTACAAGCTAAAGAACTTACAAAACAAGTTAATTCAGTTAAATCATAACTGATACAAAATTAATAAGGGACCAGATGTCCCAATTTGACAGGTCCAGTTCCAATTTTTGGAGTCAAGTCCCCTTGTATCCTTCGGGTTCTGTCAGGACACCTGAATGTTCTGAGTTTTAGAAATTAAATAAAATTTCAGTCATTTTGGGTTTCAATATATAATTTTCGTTTTTCTAGCAATATCAGTAATTGAAGTTTTAGTTGATGTTTTAGAAATTAAATAAAATTCCAGTCTTTTGGGTTTCAATATATAATTTTCGTTTTTCTAGCATTATCAGTAATTGAAGTCAGTTCAGTCGCTTCAAAAAGTCGTACCATAATGAACCATATTAAGAAATGCGTTCCCATTCATACTTAATGCGTGGTGAGTTCAAGTTTGAGAGCTTCAACAATAGCCTACTTGCACTGATGTTAATATTACTGGGCTGGATTTGATTAAAATATTTTATGTATTGGGTGCAAATGTTCAATGCTTCACATCCATATATCGTAAGGAAACGTTCCTAGAATTGTGTAATTTGAGTTAAGTCTTCCCGGTACAAATACCAGTGGCGTAGCTTGACATTGGGTTCTGGGTAGACTGGATTTTAAAATATGAATTTATACCTGTTCAAATGATACACGAATTCCCAGTGTTTAAAATAATAAAATAATGTTAATATAATGCAAATGGATTCGATTTCGTATGTACCTATATAAGTATATTATTATTACTATTACTACTATTACTAGTTGGCTAGTATTAGTATTAGTACCACAATCTTTATTAATTATTATCGAATTTTAGTGGATTTGGATTTTAAACTAAACTAAGTTACATAGATTTAAAAAATAAAGTATAAGATTCAATTTTAGAAAAACGCCTAAATCAAGCTTAGAAGTTGGTTTTTACCCTTTGGTTCATACGATAGAGTCGAAAACGGTGTTATCCATACCTATTATATTAAAACGTGCTACACGGAAATAATCACAATTTTAAGATAAACTAACTCTGCACTCAGTCCAATGACTGATGAGTGATTGTAATGTTTATGTTACCGTATCCTTCCCTTTATTCAATCTATTGTCCGGATTCATACTCGAGCGCTCTTCAAGTAAGCAGGTATCTGAAGAGACTAAATATGGCATCATTTCTTTCCTTCTTTCAATATTACTTAACTTTACATAATATTATCTCTACACAGTCAATTATTTAACAAGGTTATAAAGTCATGCGAGAGTTGTCAGGTATGGAATAAGCCGCGAGAAAATAGTAATTTCTATGCTTAACTTAATGTTAAGAGAAAGTTGTGCGAGTGTTCTAAGAGGTGAAATAAGTCGCGAGAAAATTGTAATTTCTATGCTTAAGTTAGACAAAATTACGTGACTATTCTAATAGGTGAAATAAGTCGCGAGAAAATAGTTAACGGTACTTTGTTGCTTAAGATACAGATCGTTCTGTGAGTTTCCCAAGAGGAAGAATAAGACGAAATAAAATGACAAATAAATTATTAGGGTAAAGCAAGTCGTGTGAGAGCTCCCTGACATGGAATAAGATATGAGAAAATAGTAATTTCAATGCTTCTGTTAGAGAAAGTGAGTGAGTCTTTAAAGAGCTGGAATAAGACGAGAGAAAATAGAAAATAATAATTAGGAAAGAGTAAGTCATGTGAGAGCTCCCTGAGATGGAAGAAGATGCGAGAAAATAGTTATTTTAATTCTTATGGCACTAAACGTTCTGTGAGTTTTTCAAGAGGTAGAATAAGGCTAGAGAAAATAGCAACAATTTTATTACGGTAGAAAAAGTCGCGTGAGAATTCCCAGAGATGGAACGAGAAAACTGTAATTTTTAACGTTTAAGTTAGAGAACATTGTGTTGTGTTTTCTAAGAGCTGGAATCAGACGAGAGGAAATAGTAAGAATGTTATTAAGGTAGAGAAAGTCGCGTGATTATTTCAAGAGCGGCAGAACACATGCTGCGGGTTGTGAAATCCGTTTTCGTGAATTTAACATTCAAATTTGGCGGCATGATGCAGGAGGTGACGTCACAGCTGCGGAAGCAACTCTTCGCCATTTTCCAAGAGACTAGCGTTCTCAAAATCCTCTTCAGTTTCTTTGCTGGTGACTTTATGCCGCTCTTGCGAAACAAATTGGCCTGTCTTCGCTACGAATAAGTTAAAGTTTAGTGGGAGAAGTCATATAACTCGCACTTGATGAAACTAGACATGCGCAGTCACCGCTAGTCTCAGCTCGCTCATCTTTACTGCCGCATCATGACATTTTGAGACTGCCTAAGCACACGGCACCACAAATTGACGCTTTGTGCGCTGCGATTGGGGAATGCAATGGCGAAAAATATTTTGATGACACGGCTAATGAGTTTATAATGATTAATAGCTTGGTTGTTGCTGCCTTTATTTATTTGTTTATGAATCCACTATTTCCTTATATTATTTAGGTAGACTCAGTCTCAAAGTCTACCCTTACGCTACGCCACTGACAAATACAGCAGTCGAGCATGTAATTTCTTTGATGAATAAGGCATGGGCAGTTGAGAAAACTCAAATGAAGGTGAAATACCGTTCAGATTTATATAGCTTCTCAAAGGAAAGTACCTTGGTAAACATCACCTGAATCATCACAGAATTATGGGGTCATTAAAACTTTATGTAGTTGCCAATTTAAACTTTGTGCCCTGTGCAGTAATGGTAATTTATTATTAATTCAGTAACTATGAGTATGCCAAAGTTTTAGATTATCTTTATGTTGTATTTCACTTAGTGTCTTATTCAGTTCATCTTAAGATTTAATAACGTAGAACATCATTACTGTGCATTGTTGCATTCCGGATGAAGAGCAGTTATTCAATTTATTCCTCTTTGACTCTCAGAAATAGGGTCACCTTAAATTAACGTTTGTACTGATAAAGCATGATTTCTTCCAGAATTCTACTGCATATTCTGTAAATATTTCAAAAAGCTGTATTTCACACGAGTACACCCGATACGGAAGCTTCAGAAGTTAAATATTCCTGACCCATTCTGTGACCAGCTAGTTTAGAGGGAAGAAAAATTGGACGACATTCTGCAGAAAGGAACCAACCCACATGATTTTTTAGCTAAAAATCAGGTACTTAAAGTTAAATAAAAAACCACCTGGATCTTTTCAGTGTGTTTTTGTTTGCTTCATAGGTGGCATATAAATGGATGAAGAGGGTTGGTTAGTTTGCACAACGTAAATATATAGTTCAGTAGCAAAAATTTAGGATCTATTCTGGTTTTTTAATTTGAGGGTTGGTTCCTTTCTACAGAATGTCGTCCAATTAACTACATTTCTAATGGCATTTACCCAAATTACTGATCAGATGATCTTAAAAATAAATCTAGCAGTCAATCACCATCATTAGTGACACTAGATCGTTATCATAAAACTGGATATTGGAAAGGAATTTACAAAAATAACATCATTACTGCTATAGTTTATATGATTTTATTTATGTAAATGCTTAACATCTAACTATTAACACACACAAACTGATAAGTCACCTTCTTGATGGTGCTGTCTCTTCACTTACATCTGAAACAAAATAAACAGCATTACAGCAACAGGAAATCAATTTACAAAAGCCTACATAAAATTAATATGTCAATGCCCCATACTCACTCTTTCCATCACATGCAACAATCTTCACTTTGTCGACTTTTGCAACCTCTTGTACCTCACGAAATTCCACATCATTAAGCATGAAAGTCCATACGTTGTCACAGAAGCGGTAAGTGTTCAGTTTTCCAGCCTGCAACATTATAAAGTGTCAGTAGTATGTTTGTTTGTTTATTCACCATATAAAATATTACAATTTATGGCTTCGTCATACAATATACAATTTAAATACCCTGCAGTATACATTAAAATTGCTGTTTACACAGGTATACAATTTGTGATCTATAAGTACAATATTAGCTGTTCAGACCCATTTTGCTCCATGCCCTACTCAGTAATTAATAAACATGTAAACGTATATATAATATCCACATCATTTTGTGAAATCAGAATAAAATAAAAGTGAAGTAAAACAGACCAGTATCGGTATGTTCTTGTGTGTGGCCTATGTGATTTGATAAGTGAAAGTATATACAGGCTTCAAAATTTTTTAATAATACAAAATTCTCTTTATAAATTTATGCAACATATCCTCCCGCAGTTGAACATTTCTGCCAAAAGCATGACAAATATTTGGGAGCATTGCTGGTAACTATTCAGCCATTTCATAATTACGGGTGGGACATTCTAGCAAATTATAAAAACTATTTTTGTTTATTACATATCTTAAATAATAAACTAGAATGGGTTCTTCACATTCTGTAAAATTTACAATGCCTTCTCCTCCACACTAGCCTACATGCAAAGCATTATTTAAAATTTATTTTAAATTTGTTTCTCAAAATCTGTTACGGGTGGGACATAATTTGGGCACTGATTTTAATGATGCAAAACAATCATTTTCTAGTATATTTTCTCAAATGAAAATGGACATAGCTGATTAATCTTGACTACTTGGTATTGAAGAGTGTTAAAATCATGCTAAAAATGGCAAAGAAAGTAACTCAACGCAATAAATAAGTAAATCGACAAATTTTACACATGAAACCACTTCAGATACACCTAAGTCCTTAATCTTCAGAGAATTTGAGGTTTTAAACTTATTTTTGACCACCCAATTACAATAATTTTATAACTTCTCTCTTTGAGGGAAAAATTCCCATATTTTATGAAATGGCTGTATTGTTTGAAACCTCCCTCTGCACTCTCTTTGAATTTGCTGCAATTTATTTAATGCTTGAGTACTGTTTCCTCTCAAACTGTACCTCTGGGAAGAGTAAGGTCAAGACACTTTGCTAATGAGTTTCCGCACATGGCATTAGGTGTGTGCCTGCAATTAATTCAAGTCAGTTGGAAGAGCCACCAATCTGGGTCCTACTAGAAAGCCAGAGAAGTCGGCAGATTTCCACTCTACTCACCAGAAGCAGAACACTGATCTATTCCCTCTGGCTCCCTCAAGAAAGCAGTACACTCTACTGCTGACCCTCCCTATGATATTTTACATTTCCTATGTTTTATGGGAAAACTGTCAGAAAATATGTGGCTTATACACGAGTAGGACTATGCTGATGAAATTATATTCCAGAAACATTTTGAAGCTTGTATTATTTTATGACTAGTTAAGGCTATGAAAGAAAAGAAGACATTTTAAAGTGTTCTTATGTAAGTGAATCATACAAAAATGATTGTAAATTATTATATTACTAGGGAAATACAACTCTGTGAGCATCCAGGAAACTTGGATCAACAAGTTCATCCACCTGCTGCCATGGCCAGTTGGAAGCAGCTGATGATGGGGATACTTATTGAAACTATCGTTCTGGGTAAATATACCTAATAGTGAAGTTACCGGTAGTGTTTCTGCACAAGGTGTTTCCTTACTCAATTTTGCTCCAGATGATGATTGTATCTTATACAGGTTTATATTCAGCCTACCAAAATAGACTAAATTGCATAAAAATTTTCACTGCTAAGTTACTGACTTAGAAATGCATCACCTCAGGATACTGTGTTACTGTTTTATGTAAAATATGAGGATTTTTATCAACTACAAATGTCGACAATGGGTTCAGATATTCCACTTAAATTTTCCTAATAGATTTCGAATTTAGACCCCTCAGTGATGATTTCACTTGACGATTTCTTATATAAAAGCATAAATTCAGTTCTGGAAGGGTTAATCATATTCAAATACTTAAATCCTTAAGAGAATGAAATCACCCTTACTGGTATGTTATCTGAGCACCTAATATCTATTTTTAAATTGTTTTAAACTTAATTCTAAACATCTTGCTTAGAACTTACCTTAAAAGTAAGTCGTGACTTGACTCTATTTGCCAGAGCTGTGTTGATTGACTTGTCAAATTGTAGGAGGACCTTTATAGCAAGCTGTGGTGTGATCTGCCCATACTGCAAACAATCACAGAATTATAAGAACACTTTTTTTTTTTTATAGAGCAAAGAGTACAATAAATCTCTCTACATCTCAATCTATTTTCCATAGAGTAGCCTATGTATGTTATATCATCATCAGTGCTTAAAATGGTTTGCAAATTTTGTGACCTTTATCATGTGTTACGTTGTGAAATGCGAGTGAATTCGATAATCGACTATTGCACAAACTGTCACCAATAACTTTTGCACAATTTGTGCGCTTTCCTTATTTATTATTAAAATGGTTTGCAGAGTAGGCTGTAGCCTACACTCAAATCTGTTATCAGTTGGTATATAATTTGTATAATGGAACAGAACGTATTGCAGTACTATAGTCATAAATGAAAATAGTGCTATGGGTCCCCCTCTCAGGATTTTTATTATAACTTCCAAAACAAAATAAAAAAGGCCGTATTGTGCATGTGTGCTTAGTGACATTTCAGATAAGGATGTTATACTGGCTTGGTAATTACTGGAAAGAATGGAACAAAAAAATGTCTCATAATTAATCTGAAATTAACTCATCGATTATGAGAATTTTTTTTATTTCCCATGACTTTCATAAACTCTCCTCTTTACTGATGTACTTACATTCTGATGTATGTACATATTTAGAGGACAAATTTTCATTTACATGCAGCTGTTTGTGTGAGATGAGATGTGACAGCCACAGAATCAAATGGTAAGCTTTCGTGAAGGAATAATACTGTAATTATACAATTTTTAAGTGCTTGGAGGCAGCATCGGCCTCTGAAACATTGGAAAATAATATACAGTTATGGTCATTGCAACTCTTCTACTTAGTCCAATAAGTTATTTTATGGATCATGAAAAATGTCAGCTGCATTTGAAGCTTACTTATTTAAATATGTTCAGGGATTCTAGTTCTTCCCCTTTATGAATTATCTTATTGCCCTGCGATTTTTCCTCCTTTTCTGAAGACCATTTGTACGGTTTTGCTTTAATGCTGGTTGTCGACCAAGAGCTAAGCTAAAGCTCACATACAGTGAGGGATTTCATATATAGTTGAGCCGGATTTCATATGTAGTTTTATCGAAAACTACATATGAAATCCTGCACTGTATGTGAGCTAAGCTAAACTAACTTAGCTTAGCTCTTGATCGACAACCGGCATAATTTTAAGATTGTTGTATTCAGCGTACTTCACTAGCCTGTCCACAGTCTCTTGAAGGTGTTCTTGACTTACTAAAAACTACAGTATGACGTTAGCAATCTGACTTTATTAGAGCAGAGGGAGGTGACAATAATGCTTCGTACTGTGTTACGGCATGTTATTTTTGGTCCTTCAAACTAGTGTACAGGTTAAACTGCACAACAAACAAACATTAACGAATTCAATGGAACCACGTTCCTAAGGCTGATACTAAAAGTTACTTTATATTTCGATGAGATAAGATGCTGTATAAGGAGCCATTAACAGTTTATAGTCTGAAAAAAAGTTGTAATAAGCTGTCATGAACTAGTCAGACTTAAACAGAACTAACCTAAAATGAAAACAATCTAATCTAACCATAAGCTCAAAATATATGAAAACTAGATACACTGTACATTGATAGACTATACTTCCACCTGATTCAGAATATATTTATAGAATGTACTAAAATGCCCGGTTATTTACCTGGATTAATTCATCAAGACTTTCCTGCAAAGTATTGCCCAATGTTGTGTTTCTGTACAACTGGTAAGACATTTTGAGTTCCGCGTTTTTTAATGACACCCACCTGAAGTTAATAAACAACTTCTACCCAACTTCACTTCCCTCCCACACCGAAATTCCCAAATCCTTCACCCTAACCTCTACCAATTCATAAATACCTCAACCGCAACCCCCATATACCGTAAACACGATTCGACTATGGCCGACAGCGAATAACAGCAGCATATTCATATCGACCTACTTAGAACACATTTCATTGGTCGAAGAGATTCTGCTCTGGGGTCACATGGAATTGAGCGACTGAACGATAAGAAAGTAAATGGTGTTGAAAATCCAAAGTCACAAGGAGATGTGGTCCATTTGATGATTTCGTTCAAGCAAGAATGGCAGACGGTCAGGGGGAGGAGAGGCGCTCAATAAGAGAATCTGCTAAATCTTTAAAAAAATACGGAAGTACCTGTAATCACTTTAAACGTCAAGAGCATTTCGTTAAACATGCAGTTGTGGAGGGTGAAACTCTTCAAGGAATTGCTTTGAAGTATGGAGTGACGGTGAGTAAGTGGGTTGCAGCCCCCTTTCTAATTAACAAAATTCTTGTGTGACGTCTAGGGGAAATCAAAGGGAAGAAGGGGTGATTTTGCTTTTTCACTTACATGAGGCCCTTTAATAAGCCGATTTTGACCGTGCTGATTCCAAAGGGGGCACGCCCTCTTGAGTTGCCTCATAGTTTCTGCTAGGTCATAGAGTGTGTAGACCTAACCTAACCTTCGGTACATTTCCATGCCAAAACTAATAGGCTTGTTTGTACACCCCAAGGGTTTATGGGTAGACTAGTGAAATTGGCGATGATTATAGCATTTTCTTGCTCACAGTGTGATTGTGCTTTCCCAAGTGTGTTCTTGTGTACCGGCATGATTTTCTATGGAGAAACTTGATATAATCTCTATCTTAAATTGTGTGCCCACTGTCATAGAGATAGTAGGCCTATTACAGTGTCCTTATAGGTTACTAATGTGCAGGGCCGTTCTGTCGATTTGAGGGCGTAGGTAGGAAGTAAGTTGTGGGGACAACCAGCGCTGTAACACAGATGTGATAATGATTGGCACAACAGCTCCAGTTATAATGACTAATGATATAATATTATTTAAAATAGCAATTAAAGTAAGAAACATAAATTCTATTAAGCTGTGTTTAATGGAGTGGGTGTTGTAGGCCTAACTTAGAAGGCAAAAACTGTTTTTATTTCTATTTTGGAACTCCTTCAGAAAAGCATAGCCAGCCATGCTCTGCCATTAGCGACCGTGCCCCTCCGAGCCGCAGGGAACAAAAGAGAAACGATCGGTGCAAGGGTAAAATTTCCCATTGCAGAAAAGATTCAATGTGAGACATAATAAACCCTACGCTATTCAAACTAATTCTAAACTAATACAAATGTTCATAACCTGCCACTGACCTAGAATTTGGCTGTCACCTTATCACCCTTCCACGCCTTTCGTAAAACATTGTTACATGGCACGAACCCCGTGCTATGCAGAATACTGCTGCTAAACTAACACGATTGTTCCTAACCTAACGTAACCTGTCACGGACCTAGAATTCTTAATGCAGAAGCTTTTTAACCCTTCCACATTTTTCATAAAACATCGCTACAACAGTCGTTTATCTGCTGAATTCAATCGGCATGTAATCATGTTTGTAATATTGGCGACATTGTAGACTTGGTCCCTCTCAGTACTGCCCGGTTGTGACTGCGGTCACCTTATTCTCAAGTTTAGCGCTATTTTTTACACAGTTTTAGTTAAAATGGTAGGGCCTATAGGCTATATCCTGTATGCAAATTCTGAAAATACTGAACGATTTATCACGTTATTTACAGCAGTACAATAGCAATTAAAGTAAAAGAAAAAGTTGTAGAATAATGGTACATATAGAACATTTAATGTTTAAGGTAGAAGAAGATTTGTCAGTGTTCTAATAGCTGGCATCAGAGGCGAAAATGTAGCAAAATCTTTCTTAGGTTAGAAAAAGTTGTGAGTTTGTTCCAAAAGCTGAAATCGGAGGCAAGAAAATAGCAACATTTTTCTTAGGGTAGCGGAAGTTGTGTTAGTGTTTCAAGAGCTGGAATCAGATGTGGTAAATTAGTATATATCATGCTCAATATAGTAGAGAAAGTCGTGTGAGATTATAACTAACTCAAAGGAAGTTTTATTGTGTAATGCCTATATTATTGCAGATATTAAAACATATTAGCCTAATACTCATTTCATTTACAGAACATTTTAAGCAGGCCTTATTGAAAGTGCTTAATAGAAAGGATTTTACTCTCACTACAGTTAAAATTTTATGCTTCATCATTTGGTTTTATTTCTTAAAAACATACATAATGAGAGAGCTGGCACTGTTTTCTTTTCACAAGGTTTTCAATGTCTGGTTCGTACTGTGAAAATGCACACCTCATATCACTTCCAACATCCATACATGCCCACTATTTTGATCTGATGTAAAGCCAGCTTAGAAAACCCAGGCTCGCATAGATAAGTTGATGACAATCGCACCAACAACCTTACAACTTCCATAGCAACTTGTGGGTACAGGAAAATAGCAAATTATTAGGTATAGGGCCAGCGGCACAGACAAGATTTTATTCTTTAGGGTGCTAAAACTTATAAAATACATGCTAATACTGTTAAATAAATACAAAAAAAATCATAAACCAGGTACAATTCATTTTTTCAATTTTCTTTCAATTTATTGTTATTCTATGAAGTTATTATCCTATTACAAACATCATTAACATTATTATTATTATTATCATCATCATTATCATCAAATCATATAATGTAGCCTACGATATTACATACTGCTATCTCACTTACAGCTGTTTATCAGAATTTTGATATTCCATTTTTAACACATCACAATATAAAGCATTTCATTAAACTTTTAAAATTCACATCGTACCAGTAGGTCTAATCAGAACTGAATCTACTTACAGGTGGTATTGGGTTCCATGTGTTTTTAAAGCAATCATGTGAAACGCTTAGCAAACGAGAGTTAAAATATTGCATTAAGACAATCAGCTGTTTTTGAATTACGGATTGACGGAGAATTTAACATTGAATGTTGTTACTGCAATAATATACAGAACTAAACACACTAAATTTTTTCGACTTCAGTGACCACTTGAAATTATTGCTATTAACAAGAACGTTTTATCATATTCTGCCATTTTGAATCCTGCACAAACTTTGTGCAGCAGAACTTGAACTCATTTTGGCAAATGTAAAGTTATGCTACAAAGTAATACATTTGAAATCTTTATCGGATTTCTGTTATGTACGGCGAAAAATAGTTGGGCCTATTAATCCAATAAACAATTTGAAACATTGTAGCTTATGACAGATTATTGTTTTAAACAATCTTGCAATCTTATCACTAAGTTAATTGAACTTAAGTGAAAATGGTACATTAAAGAAAAACCATTCTCGGCTGGGCGGGGGCTTTAGCCCCCTGTGGCTGCACCACTGTATGTGTGTGGTCCTACTGGGTCGCGAACGAACTACCCTTGAGAGCCCTTAAGGGGATATTCATGGCAGATTTGTTTATGGGGTGCGCCAGTCCCCTACCTAACACTTAAACCTACGGACAACACAAACACCCAGTCCTGAACCAGGGAAATTTATTTTTCACTACTGAAAAATCCCCAACCCGGCCGGGAATCGAACCCGGGCCGCCAGAGTGGAAGGCAGCAGTGCTATCAACTCACCCACAGCAGCGGACGTGCCACTGTATAGGACAGTGTAAATAAATACTGTATGTCTGCATGCAGTTAGATAGTGTTGAAGTAGAGAACTAGGCCTATTTGCCTATTTTCTGAGACCTACTCAAGGAATTTGCATTAACTTAGTCACAACTTTTTTATTTGGCTAATTCAAGTATATTTTTCTTTGCTGACCATACCTCGCCTCCCCTATGTGTGTGATGTTACAACTTTGGCCAACTTACTCTGCAGTTTTAGTCTTTCATAAAATTCCAAACCATGCTATAGAGGGAGATCGAATGAACTATGAACGGTGTTTTTTCAGATTTGCGATGGCAGCCACGTTGCTATCTGCAGATCATAGAGTGATGCTGATGCAAGCATACAACAATTTCCCTAATACTATGTTTAAAGGCTTCACTTACCAACATTATGTAAGGAGGTCTGAAATTGGCTAACTGTCATCCATACATTTTTGGCACCTCTTTAAGATACCATCCATCAATGTGTTCACATTACAAAATACTGGTAATTTCTTGGTGGATATTTTTAGTTCTTTCAGGGTATGTGAGTTTGTCTTGTATACATTATGTTTTTATTTTATTTAATTTAACGTTGTAACAATTTAGTACTTCTTTGTACAGAGCCATACGAAATGCCTGTTGTTAAAGGCACCTAAGCCATTTCTGGGGAGAAGTCTCCAAACGATGACCGATGTTTGGAAGAACCTTACGTTGTCTGTTAGATTCATAGACTGAATCATTATACAGATTATGGATTGTTGTACGGCATGAAACCTTTACACCTGGGAATCGTTCTGCATATTGTCTTTGCATTTAATGAGCTGACTGAATTAATACATATGAATTATACATAAATACATGCTGTGCAATAGTAAACATATATTGATCCATAATTGTGACTACATAAAGGACACAATAATAAATAACTCTTGTCAACTGCACTACACCAACTCCCACCAGGATGTCCACATTCTGAAAAGTCAGGAAAATTTGTGAAGTGAAGGAAAAATTCAGGGAAATTTGTAAAAAAAATATGGAATAGTCAGGGAAAATAACTACCTTCATTGGGCGAAATGTGGGGCATGTGTTTGCTTCAGTCTGCTGTAACCAAGACTGTGTAAGCAATTTTCTTTTCAGTACTTGAGCTAATCATTTCTTATTTTTATTATGGGGATGGAGGAGGGCTGGATTTTTTTCATTTTGTTTACAAAGAACCTTGAAAACATTGATTCTTGTAGTCAGGGATATTTATTTTGAAATTTCTGTGGACACCCTGCACACTGAACTACACCACATCACGGTCAACACAATACTGCAGAGCTGAGTAATGCAGTGTAAATGAATGTCTATCTAGCGATAATGGGGAGACCTATTGCAGAAGTTTATTTTCTGAGTCCTACACAAAGAGTTTGTATTTTGATCATTTTTTTTTATTTGGCTGATTCATGTATTTTTTATTTAAATTTATTTATTTATTTATTTATTTTTGCTCACCACACCTCCCCTCCCCTATGTGAGTGATGTTACAACCTTGGTCAACCCACTTTGCAGTTTTAGTCTTTCATAAAATTCCAAGGGATCTTACAGAAAAAAAATTTAGTTATGTAGATGCTCAGAATAATCATCCTTGGAAGTGATCTAGTAGTCAGTGTTACAGATTTGCAGGCTCGGGTTTGATCCTTGGTTCATCCTTGGATTTTCTGAGGTAGGGATGTCTTGAGTTTGGTACATTCAGCCTCATATCCTGGACAAATGAGGAGCTAATTGATTAAAAGCAGCAGCTCCAATTCTAGCAGACCATCAATAAGGGCCACAGGTGATGCCTACTGCCCTCATCCTACCCAGTCCTGCCATCTGCAAGCAATGTTGAAAGACAGCTCATGATGCAGCAGTCTGATGGTAGGCTCTGTCCCAACGTGGATCAGAGTGCATGGGACTTGATGTTAAACATAGGCTAAATGGTTTTTAGTGGAAAATGCCTCATGTCATACTTGAAGCAATCAGAGAGCAGTATGAGAAATTTTATATTTTTCATGAAAAGAAACATGGTTACCGGAAGCCCAGGACCAACAATATGCTACATTAAGTCATAAGTCTCTATATAATGAATTTAAGGGATATAATGCTATATTGCTGTTCTTGCAGTTACAACAAAAGCAAATCTCTGGTAGCATAGATAATCTGAAACTTCTTATCCCAGCTGACAATGCAGTCTGTCCTATCTGGCTGATAGAAAGACATCAACTTGCACATTCTTTCACAATGAACAACTCATTCAATATGCAGGAAAATGTTTAAGACCAGATAATGAACAGATTTAGTACTACAAGAAATGCAGTAGGATACTTCAGTATTAGTGCATTAAAATTAAAGTAGTTAATTTCTACAACAGTTTTTAAGAGCAGTTTTTAAATGATTAAGGTATGTTAAAATGTAGGCTACATAAAAATGACCTTACACCCTTACCCTAAAACTTGTCTGTCTGGGTCCATAACACACATACATACCAGCATTTGTATATAAAATACAATAATTCATACATTAAAGTAGCTAATATTTGTCACACTTTATAAAATCTATTATATATGAAACTGTAGAGCAGCGGTTCCCTAACTTTTTTGTCCTGGGACCCACCTTCATTTAGAATTTTTTTTTGTGACCCACTACTACATAACAATAACCAATATAGGCTACTATATAAAAAAAAATTCGCGACCCACTACTACATAACGATAACCAATATAGGCTATATAAAATACAGTACATATTTTTCATATGCTTTAAATGCCCTGCTGAGAAAACATAGTCAAAATAAAAATGGTAAAAGTTATTTCAATTTATGTTTTTATAAATAGATTTAGGCCCGTTCTTACGATGTCCAGTTAGGTAGGAGTAAATGTTAACTGGTAGTTTATTTTACGGTCGGAGTAAAGTTCCATGGTTCCAGTAAACGCATCTTTGTTCTTATCATCTCCTAGTTAAAGTTTACTCCCAGTTAACGCAATCAGACAAAAGTCACAGCAGTTGGTACGAGCGTTTCTCAGTTGTTTGCAGCAGTTTTTCAACTGTTTTAATTGTTTCGTGTGATTTTGCAATGGATGAGGTTATAGCTGATATAAAAGAAATGAAGAGACACAGCAATTTCTTTTCAAGTGAAGAATAATTGTTTCTGAATGATATCGACGAAAAGCGTCATATAATTCAAACCAAATAAACACACAGTAAGCTGTGGCCATAAGAGCAAAGCTCAAAAAGACGTATCAGAAAAACCTATTGTAAAATATATAACTTCCTCTGAATTTAATTATAGTTTGCAGTACGCAGTATGTTCAGTAGTGTGCAATCAGTTCTCTTAGCCTGAAAAGGTCGCATAATTTGCGAGGCAAGACCTAAAATCTAATAAGTTTGTGTATGAAATGTGTAGCTAATAGTCTAACTACGAGAAATTTTCAAATGAAATTATTAGCTCTTAGCATAACATATTAAAATACATTATGTATAGGCCTATATAGTTTATATATTACGCTTATTATACAATTCCTGTTATAAGAATAAAATCCTCCTCAAGTAAAGTGGTTGTAAAAATGAAAAGAAAGGTACCACGTTTCGAAACCCCATCCCCGAAGGATGAAAAACCCAAATATGATCTGATGTACGGGTATAGGAAGAAAATAGTAAAGTAATTGTTTGTCCAAACTTTCATAATAATTTGATCTAGTTTTCAATATTGTTTTTATTTATTTTTACATATGTTGGCATTGTTCATCACCAGTGACATTACGAAAGCAGCTAAATAACTTCATATCTCCATTTTAATTCAGTTCGCGAGAAGTATAACCTCAAAAAATCCTCCGGTTAGGAGTTGATTTGTACATTTTCCTACAGTAAAGATTACTGCCAGTTAAGAGCTTTTTACCAACAGTTAGCACCTAACCAGATATTGTAAAATCGAACTGTCAGTAAAGTAACCGTAAAAGTAGCCGTAAATATTTTACTGGAGGTGGTAATAACGGGCCTTAGTTATTAACTTTATACTTGGTAGCAATAAAAGTTTCCTTCTGCTATGGAAGTTTTGTTTGAATTCTTCAAGTTAAACACTCTTTACTTATATTGAAAACAAGTTTAATTCCCCCCCCCCCTTTTTGCGACCCATAGTTTGGGAACCACTGTTGTAGAGTGTTTTCAGTACACAAAATTTCCAGTTGCTATATCGTCATTGGTGACCAGACTTCTGAGGCTGGCGACAAAGATTCAATTTTGAAAAACTGCTACCTTATTTTATTATTTTATTGCAGTTTCTGCAACAGAATTCAAATTAGTAGGTAGGTATTCCAAGCAGTCACTTTTGACATAAACAAACTGGCTAAAATTACTAAATCACAACAGCACAGGTAAATAGAGCAATATTTCAGCTACAGACTGTCATTTTTCCACATAGTCACCACCATTCGTTATGCACTTTTCCCAACGATGAACCAGAGCCTGCATGCCGTGTTTGTAAAAATCGGAACCAGCTGAATCTAAGCACTTCCTTACAGCTTTGACAACAGCATCCGAGTCTTGAAAATGTTCACCATGTAGTCCATCTTTCAGAGGCCAAAAGAGATGGAAGTCTGAAGGCGCTAAATCGGGACTGTACAATGGATGTGGTAAGACAGTCCAACTGAATTTTGCAGTGAGTTGCGTGGTCGCAAAACTGGTGTGGGGCCTGGCATTATCATGTTGGAGGTGAAAGTTGGTCTTCTTCTCTGGCCTTACCCTGGAAATTCGGGCTTTCGCTTAGTCAGTGTCGTCTTGTAGCGTGCTGAATTTAAAGTTTGGTCAAAGCTGTAAGGAAGTAGTTAGATTCAGCTGGTTCCGATTTTTACAAGCGCGGCATGCAGGCTCTGGTTCATCATTGGCAAAAGTGCATAACGAATGGTGGTGACGATGTGGAAGAATGACAGTCTGTAGCTGAAATATTGCTCTATTTAGTTGTGCTGTTGTGATTTATGTATCTCCTGTAGTTTCCATGTAAAAAAATAGGAGGCATTACTTTCGGAACGACCCTCGTATTTTATTTTAAACATCAATGGATTCGTGAATGCTGATTAATAAGGCTCAGTTTAACGACCTATGTAGGAGAGTGCGAGACAGTAGATACCTCCACCTTTAGTGTTGAGCTCAAGTGTCAAAATAATACATTAACTTCAGCCCACGTTTGTGCATAGCGGTAATAGACCAATGATATATGAAACTAAGTTGAGAATTACAGTAATGTATTGTTAATTCTAATGATCAAAGCTATCGTTGAACTATGGAACAGATTTGCGTTTAAATTTAATGTGCATCCTAATTTTGAATGCTACAAATGAACAAAAAAAGGTGCTCATTAGATTTGCGTGAATACGGTATTATCTTACTTTTTTATGCCATAATTTGTTTATTAATAGTGACCAGAAATTGTTCATAAAAATATACTTTTTAATCACGCAATAAATATGGTAATTGTTATACAGGTATAGCCACACAAATAGCTATACAACAGCACAAAAATCTCAATAGACTGCCAAAACTTTCCAAAATGGGAACATACTGTGTTGGGATCGGATTGAGATCAATTTCATTCTCCCTTGTAAACGTTACAATTGATATAAGGATTTTGCTGATGACTAGAGTACTGGTAAACATTTTTCCGGGGAAAAAAGTAGCCTACTGCTTAAAACTACAGTCAACCCTTGATATAATGCCTCTTTGAAATGCCACCCTCGCTCTGCACCAATAAATGCAAGTGAACGGATCTTCTCCCATATAAAATACATTAGAAAAGTCATTACTGTGCCAATTTATTTAGGACCAGTGACAGGGCCGTCGCCCCAGGCGCCGCGACCAGGGGGACGCCGTGGCAACGGCAAAGATAAAACAATAAAATTTGAAAAAATATGTTAGATGTATATAACATATTTTTTAAAGTTAGGTATAACTGAATTTTGAATATTACGTTGTATGTATTTATTGAACAAATAAATATTTGACACCAATAACTTTATATTTGCTAAGTTATCCCAAAATAAATATTTGCTCAAAATTGAGCAGCTGGATTTGCTTGTATACTGTTAATAATAATAGCCTAATAATGAACTCTACTGTGGGCCATAAATCCTTGAATCTTTACAGATAGGTGGAATGTCGGGCGGGTGCATGTGGGATTGAGTTTTGGGGGGGGGGGGGGCGCCTGACGAAATCTTGCCCCAGGTGCCAACAAACCACACGACGGCCCTGGCCAGTGAATCAAGACAAGATTTTACAAAATATAGCTTGCAGTAGTTTCTTTCAGCTGAAGAATTCTTTTATAACTGGCGTGAATGTTAGAAAGATTATTTAAGAAACATACTGTAGGCTATTGTATTTCCAAGTACTGAGTGTAAAAGTAGTGTGGTGAAATGAGGAAGCTATATTAAGAAGTCTGGCAGACAGCCTGTGTGAGGGTGGATCAGGTAGAAAGAGTCCTTCATACAATGAGACATTCCAAACTTTCACATCTTTTGGTCCAGTTTCCATTCAGATGTTAAACACTACACTACAGTTACTCGTAAGATTGTTAAAATGAAAAGAACTGTTGTTACACTTCAAGAGAAACGAGAAGTTTGTGAATAGAGTGAAATATTTCCACAGCAGGCAATTTCATCACATTTTTCATTATTGTGGGGGAAAACTGAGTCTGAGATTTACTGTACAATATTTATTTTGTGCTTAAGTTCTTTATTTACCTTTTATTTAATTTTTCTTGCATAATACAGTACAGTAAATTAATACAGCACTGTATTATGCCTTTTTATTTTAAAAATGAAATTTTGTTTTAGTGCTACCCTCGCTTTGTGCCACTAAATGTTAGATAACAGATAGTGGCATTATATTGAGCGTTGACTGTATATATGTGTTTGTTTAATTCTTTTTTGTCTTCTTGTTGCACAGAACTCTGTTGAAGTAACTTACTAAAGGCTGTTATCTGAAGTTTTAGTATTGCGTGATCATTTCTATTTTGAAACTTCCATGCCTTGTCCTTGCATAATGCACATGCGCTCAAGTTGTAATTTACTTCTTGTAACTGATAAGTGCCAGTAATAACTTGTGTAACTTATAGACATTTATTGGGTTCTTAATATACTTAAGGACTACTTAAATAAATAATACATATTATTTATTTTGCAGCTAAATTGACATATTAGGGCTTCCCATTGTTTTTATGGTCCAGCATTTTCCTTCAAAGGGATTTTAATTGCCTAATATGAGAAGCATTGTAGTTAGGCTATTTGAATAAACAAATTTTTGTTTAGCCCAGCTTAGGTTACATGAAAATGCAACGTAATATACTGTACTTTATTTTCATTCTGTAAATGCAGCGTTTAGTTATTTATAATAGCAACACAAGAGTTGGCATTGTCGTCATCGATCATACCACGGAACTAAGGAAATGACAGTTTTGTTTTGAAAGTTCTAATGTCCTGCTGATATCGACAGGTGAAAAAAAATTGGTAAGCCTATGGTTCCATACTATATTTTAAAATTCAACTTAAAAGCCATAGTCACTAGTCTCATCTTCAATATAATATGCAGAACAGTTTCCAGATTCTTTATTAATTGACATAAAAATATTGACTAGAAAATCGAATCTGAATTGGGATTAACATAATGACTGTACTCACTAGCAAGATTTCTCAGGAATCTTTTTTATTATTCCCATGTGTAGGTCATTTATCATTTGAAATTTAAAATTCTGTCAAATTGTGTTAATTTATTACATAGGCACAAGTTATTGTCATTTTGCAGATTCTTAATGGAATTAGACAACGATAAATAATTGTGAGGGCTGATCAAGAAAGATTGAGATTGAGATGTTTATTTCATTATTTACACAATCGTTTTAGAAGTAGTCCTTTCTTCTTCAATGCACTTCCTATAAGGTCTTTGTCAGTCCTAAAACACACGTTGCTGGCCATTGTCAGGTTGTTAAAAAATTTCTTCACATTTCTTGAGCACTGCTTCAGAGTTTTTGAATAAAATGCCATGGAGCTTTGCCTTTATTAAGATCTTATCACCTTCTCTGCAGATGGAACAAATTCAGTCTTCTTTATAATATTTCTCCACTTTACAGTTTTTTTTTTTTTTTTTTTTTTAAACTTACTGACATTAAATTAGTAACCTAAAAGAACTGTATAATAGCAAAAATATAAGATTAATAGAGTACTGATAGTGCTTTATGCGAAATGTGATGATTTTTATCCTCGTGTTAAGATTTTCATTCATGGAAATCAGCTATTCTATTGAAATTTTCCTCATCGGTTTCAGACTTAAAGCCCACTGGTTTTTTCACTTGATGATTGCTTATATCAAAATATAAATGCAGCTCTGAAAGGGTTAATTGATCATAAACATTCATGGCCGTGGTCTGTGCATGTAGCAAAACTTAATTTCTAGCTATTTAACAGCATATACATAAAACTTTAGCACAAGTATTTTTCACTTTAAATAGTCCTAATTTAGTGAATGTGCAAGTATTAGTATTGTCCCTGTCTGATTGTTTGCAGTTTCAAGGTAGTTTCGCTTTACTACATTCCTAACCTAATACAGCTGCTCTAAAGCTACAACTTACATGTCATTGAATCACATAGCATCAGTTTCCCAGTGCATTCTGTGAGATCTGCAAATTTTAAAATTCATTATGCGATTATAAGGTTGTATAAGAGTAAATTTAATTAACCTAGCTAAATGTCTAGCTTTCCTGGGTACCAGTCAAAGGGGCGAAGTGCAAAAATTTCACAACTCATACTATTTCCGATTTAATATAAAAACCAGTCCTATGTGTACGTGTGGAAGCGAAGAACAAACAGTGGATCACCTACTATTTAAATGTATCAAATTTGAAAGGGAAAGACAAATTTTTAAGAACAATATGATAAGTAAACATGGAAAATGGACATTTGACAAAATCAAATTAATGCGCTAATCTCTCAAGAACTAATCTTATTCATTAATTCGATAGATTTAGATAAGCTGTAGAAATACAAGTGGTTAACTAATATACTAATAGAATATACCTACATGTTAAGTAATATTGTAAAGGATAGCATGAAAATTTAGTTTTAATAAGGTAATGAATAAGTTCCACAATAACCAGCCATAGAATAAGGAAGATAAAAGATAGTATATTATATGCATAAACAAATGTAATACTGTAAAACCCCCTTTTTACATTCCTATCATTTACATTTTCCTGCCATTTACATCATTTTCCACTGGTCCCATCTTTTATCCTATACTGACAATACATAGCGTTCCTGCCATAAGCAACTTTCGTATTTCCTGCCATTTACATATTTTCCTCATTGGCAGCATTGGTTTTCGATGAAGAACTGCTTTCACTTAACTAAATTTTCCGCTTGTTGCTAACTCTTTTAGACGCGGTGTCAGTTGCTATTTGTGTTAGTCCAGGTGAAGTTGGTTTCTTTTGTGCGGGTGAGATTTACAGCATTATTATATTGTAGTTATTATTCATATAGCGTAACTCATTGTCGTGATTTGAAGTAAAACCAGTGTTTTTGTGTTGAATGATTTTTATGGTTTTATGGAGTTGAAGAAAAACAATAGAAAATACATTTCTTCACAAAAGAATTACAAAATTTTATGTCATATTGATTCACATGTCGGAACACACGTTCAGTTAGCAAAAGAGCTTGCACACTCTGTCTCAACTTTGAATATTATCTAAATCTATTGAATAGTCAGAGCATTAATTTATTCATTTAATATGTGTGATGCTACAAGGAAAATACTATATATCGTGCACCATATTTTAGATAATGTAAGTGTACATAGGTAGCCATTTTATTTTTCATGCATTAAATTTTGCAATATATAGCATTACAGCTTTTACACTTCCTGCAATTTACACTTTCCTGCCATTTACACTTTTTTGCATCAGTCCCTTGAAAAGTGTAAAAAGGGGGTTTTACTGTATCAGTAATTAGTTCATGTAGTATTACTCTCATTGTAATGGGACATGCAGTTAATAAATAAATAAATAATAATAATAAAAAGAAAGGTTTACTAGTTTGTTTAATTACAGCAAATTAGCCCAGTGCAAAATTGTGTATAGATTTCATCCAGTTTTTATCTAAGAAACCCATCCTGCATGTCATGGAAAAACACACTGTGCCATGTCAAAGCTTTAGTTGAAAAATTAAACCTACTGGTACTCATCTAACTCTTTAAAATTGTCCAAACTGGCTCGAAGGGATATATCCTATTTCCTATAAACAATTTCTATGCTAAGCATAATATTTGACATTTAACTTGGTTTGGTGCAAGGAGTTGACAATCGTAATGACAAGTGGGTCAAATTAACTCATTATTGAAATTTATTTTTTATTCCTTTGTAGCATGCAGCGAAAACAAATATCTTTTTTCGGTATTATTGTCTGTTCTATAAATGATTAGAATTTTATACAAATAAATAAAACAGTGTTGGTCTTGTAAGAGCCGATGCATATTGCATGTTTCAGTGTTGGTCTTATAAGAGCCGATGCATATTGCATGTTTTAGAACTTCTGGTATTTTCTTTGGTCAATTCTGGAATTACTGGTAACTAAAACACTGTAAAAACTGCGTAAATTAGAAACAATGAAAATATTATCTAGATTATATATATATATATATATATATATTTTTTTTTTTTGAGGTTGTCTAATAATTCTTCCTCTCTTGTTTCTCTCTCCCCTTTATTTATGTTCATAAACTGTACAAAATTATTTATTATTTACGAATGTTGATTTTAGTTTTTAATATTAGCTCTTCAAGCCTTTATTGCATAGCGTAATATTTAAATAAACCTAGAATTAGCAATAGTTTTGCTGTTCTGTATTTGTTGAATCTATGTGGTTCTTAAAAAGAAAAATTTAAGTTTTATATTGTTGTGGAATTTTTTTTTATGAAGTCCAGTTTTAGTATGTTTGAAAGAAAATTAACATTTAAAATAGGCTTGCCTTAGTAGTCGTAGTTACCCTGATTAATTGATTAATGTATTTGTGATTTAGGTGAAATGTGCAGCCTTTTCACTGCTATTGATGTGCATATATGGGTGATTCTTCAAATACGGGAAAATTTGCGTTCCGGAGTGATATTTCCCTTCAAATTCAACTTTAAAAAAAAATTAAAATAAAAGTTTGTTTCTACTACTTCCATACTACAACTATCGGTTTGAAATGTCACTAACTTTAAATTCTGATATTCCAAAATCGAATTTAATTCAATGAAATGTCATCCACATGCCCTGTCCCAAACCTCGGTTTTGTATATTCTAATGCATTTTTCCACAAAACAAAATGTTATTTCCTTTTCAACTTTTTTCCTGTCAATGAGTATGAATGGGTGAAGAATATTAACCCCTAAAAAATAAAATGAAATAAAATTGTCACCCCACCTAATGAACATAAAGAATGTCCCAAGGGTTTTTGGTCATCCACATGGCTGAAAAGAATGGAATTTTTTCTGCAGAAATGAGAAATTTGTAAAACTGGCAACAGTGTTAGAAAGCCAACAGGGCAGCTTGTAGTTGAATTGTAAGGTTGAATTTTGCTTGCTTACAAACAGTTTGGGATTAACAAAGGACTTTGTATCATTTTCAAGGAAAACGTTTTTATTCCCCGTCATTAACATGGCTTCTAGAAAGTAGGCAGAAAGTGAATATTAATTAATTTTGATTATGCACTATGATAAACCTTCCAATTCAAAGTACCTGACTGAAGTTGAGCCTACAGAGGTTTAGAAATGGCTTGCTGAGACCACTTAAACTCCTTTTTTGTCATCCACATGCCTGATTTTTGTGTCATCCACATGTCTCATGAAGGGATGGCTCTCAAGTCATGTAGATGATAAATGTAGGATACTATTGTGTTTGCGGTGTCTGTGACCTGTACTTAAGATCTTAAAACTGATTAAATGAATTTCTGCATGATTCCCCCCTCCCCCTCCCCCAAAACCATAAAAACACAGTCTCGTTAAAATTACATTAATTCTGGAGTATGCACACAAATTTGCAAATTTGATGCAAAATCAACTGAAGTATGCTGAGAAAAATATGAAATCACATAAAGAAAAGCAGATTATTGCCAAAGTTAGTCATTAATGTGGCCTTCTGCCATCCACATGTACACGGATGTCATCCACATGGCTTTAAAAAAATAAAGAAATTAAAATAAATAAAAATATAAACATTTAAGCTCTGCTGGTGTCATATTATAATCAAGTAACCCCTGAAGTATTTTTGTGATTTTTTTTGAGATTTTTTAAACAAAGTAAAAAATTTGGATTTTACACACTCCAAATTTTCCCGTATTTGAAGAATCACCCATATATGCGTCTTGGCAAAAATTGCATAAAGGCTGAGATATAAGCTAGATTAGATTAGATTAGATAGCGGGGGGCTTGAAGAGAGTTTAGAGACCTCCCGCACGTCAGCCTAAAAGGCTTATTGTGCTGCCCCTTTTGGTAGAGAAGCTCTTGTTGGCTTCCTTTCCCAAAGTCTTCCCTGGATATTTGCCAGGGTAGTGCAGTCAAGCAGGGTATTGGATAACTCCTTCCTCCTGCTTGTTTATGCTTTGCGCCTCGTCCCATTGGGCGAGAAGATCTCATTGTTTCCCAAAATCTGTTCCTTGAACAAGGTGTAGCATTTTGGTTCCAATGTCCTTTTCATTCCCTAGGTCTTCCCTGAATATAGAGAGAGTGAACCTCTTTCTTGCCAGGGCTGGGCAGTCAAACAGGATGTGTGAGGCCGTCTCTTCATCCTGTTTGCATAATCTGCAGATGGGATCATCCTCAGAGAGTCCCACTTTGCGTAAATGTTTTCTGAAGTGACCATGCTCAGATATTAATGCAACCACTTTCCTTATTCCTCTTCTGTCCAATTTTAGGATAGATGAGGAGATAGTGTTGCTTGGACCCAGGACCAGTTTTCTGGCCTGTCTTTGTCCTGGATAGGTTTGCCACCTGAGTTGATGTCTTTCCCTGGTCCATGGTTTAACCGAGGTTTTAGCAGTATTTGTACTGATTCCTACCACGGGTTCAGGACCGACAAAGGGTATCTGTGCACCCTTTTTTGCCAGTTGATCTGCTTTTTCATTTCCTAGAATTCCCTGATGCCCAGGCACCCACCTTAGTTCAAGACTATTGTGGGATGAAAGGGCAGTGAGGGAATTCAAACATTCCCATACCAGTTTTGATTTTACCTGGTCTGAGGAGAGCGCCTTTAAAGCACTCTGGCTATCTGTGAGGATGAGAATTCGCTTACCACGGTAGCCTCTCTCAATTCCTCTGAGTGCACAGCTCAAGATAGCAATTATTTCTGCTTGAAAAACTGTGCAGTATTTTCCAAGGCTTATACTGACGTTTGTCCTTGGAGATAGGCTAAATATGCCTGCACCTGATTGATCCCCTATGCGGGATCCATCCGTGAACCACACAAGTTGGTCCCGTCCTCTATCAGGTGTAATTCCTCCACTCCAGTCATTTCGAGAACCAAGAGTGGTCTTGAAAGGAGGAAAGGAACAGTGTTGAGTATTCATGAGATCTGACCTCATATTCAACTCTGTAATGTCCAGGAAGCTTAATATGGAGGTATGGGCAGTTGCTGAGCTGCTGTTCCTCCAGTTCCCTGTTTGCACTAAGCGATGGGCAGTGAGCCTGGCCTCCGCTTGTAAGTAAATGTCCATGGGTGGGAGGTTCAACAGAGTCTCCAATGCAATGGAAGGAGTACTTCTGAAAGCCCCCGTAATACACAGACATGCTAGTCTCTGTAGCTTGGTAAATTTTCCTGCTACAGTTATTTGTAATGTTTTGCGCCACCAAACGATGGCACCATAAGATATCTGGCACCTGACCATTGCAACATATAGCCAATGGCTTATGCAAGGTTTTAGGCCCCAGGTTGTTCCAATAGTGCGTTTGATGGTCACAAGTGACCATCTAGCTCTGCGAATGGTATTTTCGATGTGGTTGTTCCAAGTCAGTTTCTTATCTAGTACAAGGCCTAGGTATTTAACTGATTCGGAGTATTCCAGGATTGAATTGCCTAGTTTAAGTTTACCCAGGTCCTTCAAGTTCCTCCTGTTTGAAAAAGGGACTACAACTGTTTTGCTAGGATTAATAGACAAGCCTTCCTGCTTGCACCAGTTGTGAATTTTCCTCAGACCACGATTCATCATGTCTGAGACTGTATTGGGAAATTTCCCAAAGACAACAAGTGCTATGTCATCTGCATAGCTTTGTATGTAATATCCTTCCTGGGTCATTCTTTGAGAAGATCATCCACCACGAGACTCCACAATAGGGGAGAAAGAACCCCCCCCCCCCCCTGTGGGCATCCCCTCGTGGCGACAATTCCCATTGTAGCCCCAAGAAGGTTGGCTATAATTTTCCTGCTCCTGAGCATGGAGTTTATTCAACTACAAAGAGTGTCATTGACTCCATACTTTTGAGCAGCCATGATCATAGAGTCATAGGAGGTGTTATTGAAGGCTCCCTCTATGTCTAGGAAGGCCCCTAGGGCTATTTCCTTCCATGCCATGGAATCCTCCAGTCTGCTAACTAGGCTGTGTAACGCCGTTAAGCAAGACTTGGATGGCTGGTAGGCATGTTGGTTTCTATGAAGAGGAGTATCTGATAGTACTCTTCTTCGAATGTATCTTTCGACCAGTCTTTACAAAGCCTTCAGAAGGAATGATGAAAGACTAATTGGTCGAAAAGTCTTTGCCTCGGTGTATTTATTTCGCCCGGGCTTAGGAATAAATACTACTCTGGTAACTCTCCAGGCCTGAGGAATATAGCTAAAAGCTATACTGGCTCTAAAGAGGTTACACAGAAGAATGTAAAGTGAGTCAGGTCCTTTCTGCAGTAATGCAGGAAAGATGCCGTCTCCACCTGGCGACTTGAATGGGCTGAATTTATTTATTGCCCATTTGACGCTGTGTGTTGTGACCACTTGACGTGCCAGTTCCCATTCTTCCTGTGATGCTCTACAATGATACATTAATGATTTATCTTAAAATGTGAAGATACAAGGGGTATGGCATAAGTCATGGCAACTGTTTCTAGTTTTTTGAAAATGTGTGATCATTTTCAAATACACAAATGAAAGGGTATGGAATGTATGTATAATGCAGATTATGGGTATTAGATTTAGGATAAATTAGAGAGCAGTTTGATGTGGAATGACTCATTAGCAAAATCACTATCACTAGGAATAAAATACATATACATGCTTCCAAGTTGGATGGGTACTGATATTCTGAAGGACAAAGCGTTATGTAAAAGCTAATAAGGTGTTAATAAATTACGCAAAGATTAGTAATATATGCAGTGGATGTTTTTTTTCTTTTTCTCTTCTTACATATAACACTTAAGGCAGGGAAGAGACCACTTAGAAGGCCTTGACTTAGGTGGGAGGACAGTATTAGAATACATTTAAGGGAAGTATGATTTGCGAGAGATGGTTGGATGGAGTTAGCGCAGAATAGGGTTGGATGGCAGGCTCAGCAGGTAAGCATGACAATGAAACTGTGAATTCCATAAAATAGATAATATTCCTTTAGTTTGCTTAGGAATTGTGTATTGCCATTGAGTAAATAAGTAAGATAACAACAATTGATTATTAGAATGGTAAATATCGGAAGAAATATATTATTGTGAAACATGTGTCCACAAATTTTGTTTTTGAAACTTTTTTTTAATCACAATAAAGTAAATCAGATTTTGAAAATGTAACTCATTTTATTTACATTTTAGGCTGTTATAAGTAATTCCATGAGAGATTACAAATTTATCTGATAAAACTCATCTTGAGTGGGATTTATTAAGACTATTCTAGGAATCAAATATAACATGTTTTGTAAGTAATAATAATAAGATAGATATATAAGCTTTCATGAACCACAGATTATTGTCTCTGTTGGACATTACATGAGAATATTATAGGAGAAAAATTCCTCCGACACTGGGACTTGAACCCAGGACCTTTGGCTATTCGCGCCAATGCTCTACCAAGTGAGCTAAGCCGGAGTTCAACTCACAGCGCCGGATGGAACCTTTCTCCTATGACTGAATGCCCTAATGGTCTACCTCACAGACAGACAAGTTATGTCATATGCAGTACTGTGAGGCACACTAATTAGTGATTTTTGTGACCGGGCTCCCACTGTTATTGTACAGTTGACATTCAAGATAGATATATAAGCTCTCATGAACCACAGATTATTGTCTCTGTTGGACATTACATGAGAATATTATAGGAGAAAAATTCCTCCGACACTGGGACTTGAACCCAGGACCTTTGGCTATTCGCGCCAATGCTCTACCAACTGAGCTTTGCCGGAGTTCAACTCACAGCGCCGGATGGAACCTCTCAGGTTCCAGAGGTTCCAACTGAGCTAAGCCGGAGTTCAACTCCGGCTTAGCTCAGTTGGTAGAGCATTGGCGAGGTTCCATCCGGCGCTGTGAGTTGAACTCCGGCTTAGCTCAATTGGTAGAGCATTGGCGCGAATAGCCAAAGGTCCTGGGTTCAAGTCCCAGTGTCGGAGGAATTTTTCTCCTATAATATTCTCATGTAATGTCCAACAGAGACAATAATCTGTGGTTCATGAAAGCTTATATATCTATCTTGAATGTCAACTGTACAATAACAGTGGGAGCCCGGTCACAAAAATCACTAATTAGTGTGCCTCACAGTACTGCATATGACATAACTTGTCTGTCTGTGAGGTAGACCATTAGGGCAATCAGTCATAGGAGAGAGGTTCCATCCGGCGCTGTGAGTCGAACTCCGGCTTAGCTCAGTTGGTAGAGCATTGGCGCGAATAGCCAAAGGTCCTAGGTTCAAGTCCCAGTGTCGGAGGAATTTTTCTCCTATAATATAATAATAATAAGTTTCTTCCCTAGTGTTGTTTAAAGTCTGGTCAATTTTTGTGTCAGCTGTCAGATCGATCAGCATTAACTATCAATTAGGTTATAGAACATTGGGAATTGCTCGACATCAACAATGGGGGTAACCTGGAGAAAATAGTTAACCCTGAAATTGTAGGGGCTGGAAATTTTGTCGGCTGCAAGCAATGCACACTCAGTCTCATCCCCTCCCAAATTTTTAACAACTAGGAAATCTGCATTTTCATGTAAGTTAAGTGTATGCCTGATTTTTCAAAATGTGGAGTTTTTTTTATATTATTCACTAAGTTATTGTAGCCAATCCTTTGCAGTGTTGAAAAATAATTCAGTAGATGGTAGACATTTGAGGAAAACTTTGATTTTGCTTTTAGTTAAATGATAACTCTTAAATACTTTTTCTCACACCTTTTTTTATACAATTTCTTCACATTCAGTGTATTATTTCAACCACAATATCATCTAGAAAACCAAAATGTTTACTGTATTTTCTTTAATGAATCCTCAATTGACTTTTCTATTCACTTTTTTGAAGCTGAATTTTTTTTTTAATTGAAAGATAAAATGTCTGCAATTGAAAAGACTGGAGGAAGTTATACAATTTTTTCTCCTTGCCAATATAATGAAATGAAAAGTATGGCTTAGTAGGCTACTTATTTCCTAAACTGATCAAAGAAATTATAAAAAAAAAATCACACATGTAACTTAAAATTTGTATTCTGAGTATTAGTATTTTGAACATAACTTATGCAGTTATTTAAGATTTCATTAACTTACAAACCATTAACTGTGGACAGGGCCGTGGAAAGAAAGCAAGGGCCCCAGGTACAAATTTTCTTGGGCCTCAGTCAAATATTAAATTTACTACCAAATTCGCCCTTATATTGTATGCAACAAAAAATTATGTAATGATATTACATAATTATTGGTACCGGTACTTTATGAGATTGTCTGGTAGACAGGAAAATATCTGACTGTCTGTCTGTCTGAGTGTCTGTAAGCACGGTAACACAAATACGCTTTTCGGATTTTCATAAAACTTTGTATACCATTTATAACGTCCATGGGACGAAGCCTATTTTTTTTGGACCAAATCGGGCACGAAACAGAAGAAATACATTAAAATGTTCTAATTAGGAACATTTTATCTGTTTGCACCAGTTCAATCTTTTGAAAATTATGGTTTTAAATGCCGAACGTTAGTGATTTCTGCTTCTGGTTTTTCAAAAATAGCAATTTTCCTTAAAGAAGAATCCGTTTCAGATTAACTGATTAATTCCATGTCATTGTTATACTACAGGATAATGCAGATAAAATAAACACATAAAACATAACTTAAGCTGTTTATTGATTTATAACCAATTTTATTTTAGAGTAAATTTAGAAAGTAAAAAATAAAACTTGGTCGGCCGGGTCCCCTTTTGAGGCCCGGGCCCCGGGGCTGTAGCCCCGGCTGCCCCTTCCTCTCATCGGGTCTGACTGTGGAGAAATGAAACTTGAGTGCAACAATAAGTATGAAAAATCTAAAAATAAACTAAACTCCATGGCACTATATCCCTGGAGGGACTTGGCCTACCACCCGACTGCTGCGTCATCTACCACAGGTAGATGGCAGGATTGGGGGGCATGTGGTCAGCATGCCGACACCCACGGCCGTTAATGGTGGTTTTCATGACTGGAGCCGCTGCTTCTCTATCAAGTAGCTCCTCAATTTGAATCACGAGGCTGAATGCACCCCTGCCAGACCTCCCTACCTCAGAAAAATCCGAGGAGGTACCGGGGATCGAACCTGCTAACCACAAGACCACACCGACAGTCATATGAAAAATCTGTGTACCAAAAATTAAGTCTCCTGCAGTACAAAATTTAGAATATATCATCCCTTTTATCTATCTTGAATTATCACATTTACACAATAAATAATGTAAGCTTCAGTTTAGAAGAAAACTTTTATAAACTGTTTAAATTTGCTTACCCCATGTACTTAACAGTTGTCGTGTAAGATTGAGTTACAAGCTGTGTCATTGGCAACTTGCAAAGAAGCAAGCAGCTTAATTTATAATATATTTAAGAGGATAATTAATTTATTACTTTCCACTTTTGGAATATAGCCACTAACTATTACAGTTTCTTATTTCAGACTGAGCAGATTCGCCGAGTGAACAGGCTATGGGCATCAGATAGCCTATTCCTTCGAGAAAGTCTTATGATTCCTGTATCCAGGCCTGATGTTGCCACATCTCCTTCCAGTGACGTTATGGATGAAGACATCCGAACGCCCAGTAGCATAACTCTCAGCACAAGCAACAGTGACAGTGAGGAACATAGTGTGAGCGATTTCCTAGTCAAGATCGACACGTCAATTGCAAACACAAAGACTCAGGTGAAGAAGAGCGTAGGAAATAGCGAGTAAGTTACATATCAAACCATCTTATAATAGTAAGACACAGTTTAAAAATAATATCTTTTACTGTGAATTTTTATAGGAAACATATTGATTTGATGGGTAATTTTTATAAAAGAATTTTATTTTGAGACTTGGGTAATAATGTTGCTGTGATAAGTTGGTAGAAATTTTCTCTAATGACAGAGCTCGAATTGTATTAACAAATAATCAATATTAAACAAATTGTAATATGATATATTTTTACGTAATAAATAAAATCAGGTAAACTGATGTAACAAAGTGCCAGTATGTTTTTGTTTAATCAGTTATGATTGCAGTTATGATATGCAGAATACAAAAAAAGGTCAAATTGGCCGGTTTCGGGATTTGAACCATGGAACTCCAGAATGTGAGACCAAGACGTTACCATCTCTGCCAACTGGGTCAGTTTAACGGTCTAGTTCAGGGATGGGCAACCTTTGGAAAGATGCGGGCTAAACTTTACGACATTTATGAAGTCGCGGGCCGTAGACAATAGGTAGTTGCGAAAAAATAATCATGATACGATTTTTTATATTTATAAAGTATAATGCTAAAGTTACATGAATGAGAACAATATCGAATTGATTATGTAATTACTTACAATGAGCAGAAATTAATGAGAAGCTTGAGCTTGAACTTTAGAAACAAGATACTCAATGTTGGCATCAAGCGCAGAGTGTTTTCCAAATTTTCATCTCTAAGTCTGGTTCGATATTTTGATTAAGGCCTATTGTACCATTTTTTAGCGCTGACCGGAATGAACACCCTCGTAGTTCAGGCTTTTGTTTCCCCCCTCTCACTCTCAGGCTCCGCGGGCCGGAGCAAAAGTCGGGGCGGGCCACATCCGGCCCCCGGGCCGGGCGTTGCCCATATGTGGTCTAGTTGGATAAGCGCATGTAAAACAATAGTGTTATTTTTCATAGCTAACTGTATTTTAATTGCCAAAGCCTTATAAGATCACAGTAAAACAAATTGACTATGTTGTCATGATAATTGATTTGCATTTCATAAATTCTTTCGAATACGTATATTAAAATAAAATAGGCATTAAATTGAGCATTACTCCGAAACAGGTCAACTGATTTTATCCAATATCAATAGGCGTCTTCCCATGGACATTATAAATGTGTATACCAAGTTTCATAAAAATCCGGTAAAGTGTATTTGAGTTACCGCGTCTTTAAAATAGACACTAAATTGGGTTTTACTCTGGTACCGGTCTACCGATTTGGTCCAATATCAGTAGACGTCTTCCCATGTACATTATAAATGGGTATACAAAGTTTCAGGAAAATCCAATAAAGCATATTTGAGTTATCGCGACTTCTTATATATTAACATAAAAGGCACTAAATTGGGCATTATTCCGGTACTGGCCAACCGATTTAGTCGAATATCAGTAGACGTTTTCCCATGGACATTATAAATGCGTATACGAAGTTTCATAAAAATCCGATAAAGCATATTTGAGTTATTGCGCCTTTAAAATACACACTAAATTGGGTTTTACTCCGGTACCGGTCAACAGATTAGGTTCAAATTCAATAGGGTACTTCTCATGGACGTCATAAATGTGTATACCAAGTTTCATGGAAATTCGATACAGTGTGTTTGAGTTATGGCGCCTTTCTATTAAAATAGGCACTAAATTGGGCATTACTCCAGTACCGGTGAACCGATTTGGTTCAATATCAATAGGGTTCTTCCCATGGACATTATAAATGTGTTTTCCAAGTTTCATGAAAATCCGAAAAAGCGTATTTGAGTTATGGTGCGTACAGACACACAGACGAACGGACAGACGGACACACATTTTTCGTCCTACACACAATCTCATAAAATACCATACTGGCACTTAATAATAGCAATTTAGTCTAAATGTTAAGAATATACATTGTTGTAGCCAGTCATGTGCTGCATCTTTCAATCACCTAATAGTCGTACACAGTGAGCGAGGTTTCAAAGGTCCAGTGGCATACCAGCACTGGATTAGCATCCCGTCACTGGAAATCAGTGAATCTTAAAAAAAAAATTGGTACCGTTCCATAGTAGCAAAGAGTAAGCCGTATTATCTGTTTGCATTGTTATGTAATTACTTTTCATGTTCATTCTCACACTGGTACCCTTTCACTGGTACCTATTGCCAGTATAGTGACCAGTGATGGTCTTTGTAACAAAATATTAGGTCTGTTGCATGCGTCCACTTGTAACATTACTTGAACTGACTTTGGGAGCAAACCTATTGTAACTTTTATTATTTAAATAGGTCTAAGTACTTTTAAAATATGTTTATTGAAAGAAATAAAGTCCCGTCAGTCGACAGTGCAAGACATTTGTGACTTTAGCGCTTCTGCTTCATTCACTGGTTGTACAAGGTTAATGCAATGAATTGGACAATTTTGTTACCTTGCTTATTAATAAGTGCCAACGAAAACACAATTACCGTTAATTTTGTTTAAAAGTAGCATAACATATCTATAGTATTCTCTTTCTTTTCATGTAAATTTATTAGGGTCTTGCATAGAATTCCCAAGACCTTTTGCAAATTGGCTTCAAGAATTAGAGCCAATTTTCCTCGGCTTCTTTGTTTCAGTTCATGGACAGTGTGTGTTGCCATAAACATGTGCTCGCAAGTATTCCAAGAGAAATAATCACACATGGTCAGATCAGATGGTCTGGCGATACAGAGAACGTTCCCATTCAAGAAGTACAAAGTAATTGGAAATCCTTGCATTATGGCTCATGACACTTTCTTAAAAAGAATGTGTGCACATACATATTATTCTTGTTGCTCGAGGACGTTTTCTAAATTTGGACTTAGCACTTATTTCTCAAAAAATAAGTCTTCGAAATTCTGAAGGATCAAATGAGGCACTAAGACTATCGCATTGATACAGACACAATTTTGTGATGTATTTCAAAATCGTTAAACATATTAAAGTGACGGAAAAATGTTTTAAATAATTATGTGGTTGATGGCATTGGGCATCAAACACTGACGTTATGATCCTAAGAGGATGCAATTTTTTTTGTATAATAAATCATTTCTTACTACATACCACGAAATTGGTATTTTGATTTTTGCCCCATTTTATGTTTCAAAAATCTGTGTTTTTGAAGTCTGGCATGAAAGATCATGGTTGCTGTTTGCTTCAAAAAGAGTTGTAAATGAGCATGTGAGCCACTTTTCAAAGTTTCTTCCACTCTGAGAACATTTCTACTGTATGCATATATTTTATACTGTTCACTCTCTTCTTCAGTGTTTAGCCCGTCTCTTTTATTTCATATCCATTTTTGACAGCGAGGCAGGACTCACAGAATCATTGCATGGAATACTGAAATGATTATGAAATTCTTACGGCACAGCTAATTATTGCTTTTATAATATGCTTCATGCTGAACACTGCTACACAACTCCATAACAGTCTGAATGATAATACAGTATATGGCACTCTAATTGGCTATTTCCATTATTTCTCATCTTTTAGATATTTTTAAAAATTAAAAATTAGTTGTAATATATTTTATAGACCTAATGTTGTTTCTTCCAATAGTATCTAAAGTGCAAAAGTTCTGAAGAAAAATGTAGAATTGAAAAACACATTAATTTGTTTTAATGATAAATAAGCCTACTTTTTCCATTCATTAAACAGTGCCATCAACAAGCTGCTCCGCACCACTTGTGCAAGCACAAGGAACGAATTTCAGTTGGCAGTGCTAGCGTATGGTTGTACTGAATATTTTGCTATAAGCACAGATACATACAGAACAGACAGACTCCTCACTTCTTGCTAAGGGTACTGAAAGAAATGTGGGAAGGAGGGAGAAATACCAATTTTCGCTTGGGTGGCGAGCTGGACCGGCTCTAGATATTTTGGCACCCTAGGCAAGAAATAATTTCATTGCCTTCCTCTAAATTGCCACCTCAATCATACTATTTTTTACCATTTGATTAAACATGGAATTTCACATTCTCTAGCTGGCATTGGTAAATGGTTAAATAATAACATTGATTTGAATTGGCCTAGTTTGAGAAAGGCTTATATTTATGAAAATGTTATAACATATCTAGATGGTATGGGGATTAAATATAAAACTACATTTAGTATGAAAAGGTTAGGACTTTTTTAGATTTACATTAAACAAACAAACTACATCATAGTTAAGTTCCCCCCCCCCCCCACTAGAAAGGAGTTGAAAAAAGCTTAAAATCCTAAGGTACTTTTCTTGCTTTAATTTTGAAAGCCCTTTGACAAGATCTTTTACGCCCATTTGAGTGGCTAACTGATTTTCGATGAAAATGATGGCAAGACCATCACAGGTCTGGCGATGCAGGGCTCCCAAGTTGAGTGAAGATGCTAGGTTTTCTACAGACAGTATATAGCAAAAAAATAAAACTCAAGGGATAGTTAACATAGTTTTATAAATACTTTCTTACTTGGACTATTGTAGGCCAGAGTTTTTTCATATAATATGTCATTAATCTCTTTTGCAGGGTGAACATTTTTCTGTTTGCTTTTGATGTATTACCCCATAATTCAGCGATATATTTTGTTCCAATCTAATTGATATATTTTTTTTATATCTCATATCTGCCACCAATTGCCAGTTTCTTTCATCATATTAGAAGCAAATAACAAGGACTGATTCTCTTTTTTTGGCAAGGTCCTTCTCCATTCTGTTTCGATAAGGTTGTCTTTTCATTGATGAAAGACAGCAGCAATTATCTCTACCAGTTTTGTGTTATTGTACTTACTAGAAGTACCTGATTGTACTAAACGTATTCAGGTAAATTCATCACAACTTGCAAGCATTGGTGGACACAAATCAGCTTTCGCTGTGCATTATTCTGTTTGTACTTACTCTTGCATAATATGGTGGTGGTTTGTTCTTATATGGATCAGTTTCTTGCATATCATAGAGCATGCGTGACTCATGTTACAGGTTTGTGGATGAATGTGATGCTGGTGGTTATGTTCGTAAGAAGGCCGCCACATCACGGATGCGACAGCATCACCAGACATCATCGTCCTCACACAACGATATCATGTCTGCACCACACCCGGTGGTGATGACACAGAGCCGCAAAGTGCGTTCTAGCTTGCAGAGGCTGGAAAAGGAGCAAGATGAGATGTTTGAATTGTAGCATTCATTCGCGCGTTCGTACATCTGTACGAAGGCACCGCGCGAGAAGCCTTACGACATATTCGAGGAATTGTAAATAGCCGTGGTGTAAATATGTGTACATATGGTCCCCTCTTCTCCATATCACAAGTTACATGTTTACATGTTTAGCTTTATTTTTAAGGCACATGTTGGACAATAAATTAGAGGGTGTTGTACGTACCACTGTCTCGTGCCTTCTTCTAGAGGTTTCCACAGGTTGGAACCCACTGCTCTGCTCGCTGTTGCAAATCTGTGATCATTTTGTAGCAAGATTGTGAGAATCATTAACATATCATCAGTCGTTTTCATTGATTGTGTAGTCTTTTTGACTTAGAAACAGCTAGGTCTGCTTGTTTTCTTTCTTTATTTATTGCTTTTGAAATATGCTTCTTGAACTCTTAAATTAACCTTAGAAATAGAGCTAGAATGATGGAGATGTTGTCCCACATTCCAACTAAGAATGTTTAGTTGAAGGGTAGGAACTAAATTAAAATATGATTAACAATGCACTATCGAAAGCAGTTTCGAGCCCACAGCGTAGTCAATATTGAAGTAGGCCTATACATGAAATTAGAAGATTTTACTTTTATGTTTACATTTTCAGATTCTTATATACTACGTTGAGGGATTCACAAGAAGAATAGTTAGAAAATTCTTAAGAGACTGTCAATAAAAAGCTAATTCAGTTTTGTAAATGCATACAATACCATGCCAGAAAGAATCTTCATGCAAGAGAATAGGAACAACCTCTTAAAATAAATATTTAAAAAAATCATTAAATTGATGGAACTTAAACAGTGAAGCAACTGTAATCAACTGCACTTTAACTTGATAACACATCAAACCACAAGAAAATGATCTACCATGCCTGCATAAAAGTTAGGCAGGCAAAGTGTAACTGAGGATTAATACAAAGCTATCTGAAACACATTCAAGGTAATGTTCTAAAATTAGTTAAGTATGAAGTAGACTTTATAGATAATACACTTCGTATTGAACGCCAGACTCCATGATGCAGCAAACAGTCCATATTAAGAAGATCTCAAAATTGAACGGTTGAAAAAATTAACATCATTGCTCGTTGCCAGTGCTACCATATCCAAATAATTTCTCTAGTGGATGCATTCTTGAGCCGAACTAACCCACAGTTTTATTTGTCTTAACTTTATAAAACCATTTGAATGTAATGGCAGAAACAGTACCAGGCCCATTAGAAGAACTGCTGCAAACTCCAAATGCAATAGTATACGAGTATTTCATGTTAATGATAGGATAGGTTACCGATCTGTAGCAAGTTTGAGTACTGGAATATTCAACTCTTCACTGTGCCATTTCCTTGATGATATTAAAAAGTTATGGCGTTTGTGAGCCATGGTTTTATGGCTTGTAATGTGAAATACATTTTTGACTATGAGCTTTATAGTCTTTAAGATATAAAATAGTTTGGTAACCAAATATCAATCAATCATCCAGTTCAAAAATGCAGCAACTCAAATTTGTATAATGGTTTCATGGGCTTCCAACCGGTTGAGTAAGAGGATTATTCAGAGCTTTCGGGAGCTTGCTCTTCTGCCGTCTTCTGGGAGAAGTGAGCTGATCATGAGAAAATATTTGTGTTTTGTAGGAGAGACAAGAAATGCTAGGTGGGGTAGTAAAGTAAAAGTAAAGTGATCCCTATACAGGCCATGGAGGCTCAGAGGGTTCCAGGAGGTTGAAGCTCCCAGATTTTGGACATTCGGCACGTGAAGGTGGTAAGGTTGTCAGTCTTTCGCACCGGCCGAGGTGGGGTGGGGGCCAATAAGAAAATTAGAAAGTGGAACAATTAGGCAGAAAACTCTGATTGGTTGGGAAATGATAATTGAATTTAATAGTGTGCAAGAGTGTAGTTGGTCCTTTTCAAGGCTAATACCCTATTTGGGAGTGAGATAAGCTTCCCCTCGGAATATTAGTATTCTAAAAAAGACCTAAGCTCACTGATGTAAAGCATGTCCCCAATTGTGCTTGCCTATTTTCATTGAATCAAATGTTGAAATACTACGGGTATTTTTTTTTATATTCTCTGTGTTATGTTTGGTGCCTACCTGATTACAGATTTGTTGTCTCTGAGTGTTAGCCTGAAATGATAATACATACCATACACTCACAAAAAAAACTTGATCCAAGCTTTTCCTAGATTTGGTGCTCTTAGATAAAGTGGGGCTGAATAATGAAAATGAAGTAATATTTTGTAACACGTACATGAACTCGGGTTTTTATTCCCTGGCTCGAATATTAATTTTTATTTAATAATGACTTTAATTTACATATCATTGGAGAAGTAATTGACATGAGATCATTGTGAGAAATTAGACTTGTGTGATTATGCAGTTTTTAGTAAAATTGTTTACATGGCTTTGATGCCAGTAAAACTTGTATAATTTTGTTACATATATGCTGATCTAATATCTGCAAAAAAAAATCTGGCAGTAATGCATTTATTCTTTTATTTGAAAGGAAAGTGAATGTAACTGACTGAAATTGTGTCAGCTGTGTACATACAGCAAACTCCCGATTATCTGTGGGTGAATTATCTGGTTTGCAGATTATCTTTGCAGGCTCTTCCTCCCTTTTTAACCCTTTGCGAGTGAAATACGGTGTAAGGTTTTGAATTTCGCTCTTTATTTTGTCATATTGTGCATAGAGAATGATACATAGCTTCCAGAGAAGCCAAGTTACATTCTCAGTGCACAATATGGCGACAGAAGGGTTGTAATTTATATCTATGTTGCAGGCTGATTGTAAAAGCAGTATTTTTTTTACAAAATGCCAGCAAATTATTAATGAAACACTCATTCTGCAATTTGACTGGTTACCCCTCTGGCATATTAAAAAAGCCGGAAGGGAGCCAGTCAGATTGTAAAACAAATTCGTTAGCTTTATTTAAGACGTTAGTTCTGTAATTTGACTGATTACCCTTCAGGCATATTAAAAAAAAAACAGAATGGAGTCTGTCAGATTGCAGCAAATTATACAGGAAAAACAGTTTCATGGCTAGAATTAATTGATAAGTAAATTACGTTATCATGTCTTAGCCATCTAAAGCTACCCTCAGGAACAGACTGCAGATCTGTAAGATCAACTTGTAGACAGACATTAAAATCTTTAGATCTTTAATATGCCTGAAGGGTAACCAGTGAATGGAAGTCTCATTCATAATTTGCTGGCATTTCATAAAAAGCCTGGGCATTTTGTAAAATGACTGAATTCATAATTTTCCTGCGACATATGTACTATTATTGTTAATGAAAACTCCAAGTATAACAAGGATAAAGAAAAGTTTTAGTAGCATATACAGCCTGTTAAAATCACATTAGACTAGTTGTGTGACCCATAAGAACGCTGCCTGAATTGATAATTGTATCATTTAAATTACCCTTGTTGTTTTACAGTTAATCATTGACCAGTATGCCCCAATTAACCCGGATTACGAGGAGTTTGCTGAAGTTTGGAGTTGTGATAGAGGTCTTCTTATTTTTACTTACGAAAACTAAGATTCCTGATATGCTTTATTTTTATTAACGTACAGCACTCTCTTGATTTCTATACTAAGGAAAGCTGTAATACTATTTTCTTAAACTATACATTCCATTCATTACTTAACAGCTGACTCTATCAGACTTTTGCTTTCTACACTAATGAAAATCGTGGTAGCTATTTTACTTTTGAATAATTTCAGTGTAATCATTAACCGCTCTTTTAGTTTCTGGATAAGTAAAAATTGTCGTAAAATATTCTCAAGCAATTTAAACCAGGATTTATGTTATTACTTTAAAAATCAAATTCTTTCATTCTTTTCTTGAAAGGAACTTTGAATAATTAACATAAATGGAATATATTTATAAGTATTGGGAGACACAAATCAAACAATACAACTATTGTTCCTCAGTTATGTACAGAGATAAAGTACTTCCTTGTTATTTGTTAATGAAAGGAAGTTGACATCTTTGAAACAGAGTGTGAAGTCCAGCGAAACATACTGTATTTACAAAAGGAATCATAAAGTTGGCTGCTAGGAAAATTAGACTTGATTAGCAAGAAAATTGAACTGACTCATGTGGTTAGTAAAGTTTTATTACAAGGGCACAACATTGGATGTTAGAATCTCATTATTATTTCCCAGTCTTGCTTCTGGCTGTTGTGTGCCATTGGATTTTTTTTTTAATTCAAAGTTTAAAAAAAAATACTTGCCTGGAAACAAGCCTGCCGTGATATTAAGGCAATGGTATTATTTATAAGAAAGCAGCTGAAAAGTGATTACATTTCTACTTAATAATAAATATTATTTGATTAATTTTAAGTTTTGCTTTTCCTCTGCCTATTACTTATGTAGTAGGCCTATGCACCATGTAGTAAAAGTTGTGCTGACAGTTATAAATTCTCGAAAAAACATTTCCTTAGGAATGGTGCTTTCTGTAAGACTTTTGTGGGGACTAGTCTTCCAAATCCTGATCAGACTTCAGTGGAATATCTATCAGCTAACCATTGTGAAACATTTTTTTGTCACTATACAGATTGTCAAATTTAATTTCCTTGTAATCAATTCAGACAATACGATCATCTAAATGATTTTCATTTAAAGTGTTAAAGAGATTTCTTCCACATTTCTCATCCTTTGATTTATGATTACTTAATTTAATATCAATGAAATACGTAAATCATTTTATTGTTTTGTGTGCAGTAAAGCCTTTATTAATCAAATCCCTGTCAACAAAATATCAGCTTGAACAAAACATATAGTCCAGTAACTTTATACATCACAGCATGCGTCAAATCCGGTAGTTCTGATTTTTTTGCAGACTTGTTTACGATGTTGGCCTAATGAATAATCCAAGTTTGTGACCTTGAGCGCCGAACGCAACTTTGTCAAAAATAGAAAAAACCGCGAAAAAATCGTGTTTTTTTTCAAATTTTGGCGATTATAACCCTAAAGGACTAGTATCTGAAAAAACTTTCTTAGGACGTTTTTAAAGTAGACTAAATTTGCTACAATATGATACTAGAACTGTCTCTGTAGACCCAATAGTTTCCGAGATTAAGCCTTTCAAAGTTCATCATTTTTTTTTCGAACTTCGCAATTTTGCTTCCGAGCCTACCGAAGCACAGTGCACAGTGGTCCGAAATTCCAATCTAGGAGGAGAAAACTATACTTATAACTTTTACTATTACTTTTATGAAAGTAATTGAATTTTCGAAAGAAAATGCCATGTCTAATTGTATAAATAATAAAAAATAAATTAAATACATAAAAAAATTAATGAAATATATTCAATAATATAATTTTTTTATGGAAACATAAATTATTTCAAAAGTACTAAATACGTTAAATTCAATTGATATTTCTCAGATAATAAACAAAAAGTAGCTGCGCTAAATTGCGCAATGTTTATAAAATACATTTTTTATTTGTTTTAAGGTTGCTCTGTTACTCGTCGCGTGATTTTTGAAAAATTAAAGTCAAGCCCGCACACTCAGATTAGTGATTTAGTGACACACCTGTAGCACGTTTTTAACCTACCCTAAGTTTTTTTCTTTTTTTATTTATTTCAGTTGTTGACTGGCTTGCTGCCCATCACGTGAGTGCCGTTTGAACTCAAAATCTACAGAATGTCGCATCCCAGTCCCAGCGTGGGTTTGTGTTTTATCTGTAAGGAGACTTTAAGTCAAGGTGAAGTGCGCCTAGTGAAGGAAAGAGGTGTAAAAACCCTTATTGCGTCGAGTATTTCCCTTAAGAACATAGAAAATCAACGTTTATTGAAGGGTGTAAATGAGATATATGTGCTTGTCAGATAAAATACAACAATCCGAAGTTGATCAAAGCAGCTGTTAGCAGTGGAAAATCAAATATTACGCCATCAAGGGCCACGAGATCAGTCTCTGAGCAGTCCAATTTCAGAGAATACTGTTGTCTATGTGGAGACAAAGTAACTGAAGAGTTCCCGGTGGCAGAAAGAAAGAAAAAGCCAGAAAAACGGAACAATGTCATTAATGCGGAAACGTTATCTCTTAGTGCAACAATCTTGTGGTCCTTGATGGCGTAATATTTGATTTTCCACTGCTAACAGCTGCTTTGATCATCTTCGAATTGTATTTTATCTGACAAGCACTGTGCACACATATCTCATTTACACCCTTCAATAAACGCTGATTTTCTATGTTCTTAAGGGAAATACTCAACGCAATAAGGGTTTTTACACCTCTTTCCTTCACTAGGCGCACTTCACCTTGACTTAAAGTCTCCTTACAGATAAAACACAAACCCACGCTGGGACTGGGATGCGACATTCTGTAGATTTTGAGTTCAAACGGCACTCACGTGATGGGCAGCAAGCCAGTCAACAACTGAAATAAATAAAAAAAGAAAAAAACTTAGGGTAGGTTAAAAACGTGCTACAGGTGTGTCACTAAATCACTAATCTGAGTGTGCGGGCTCGACTTTAATTTTTCAAAAATCACGCGACGAGTAACGGAGCAACCTTAAAACAAATAAAAAATGTATTTTATAAACATTGCGCAATTTAGCGCAGCTACTTTTTGTTTATTATCTGAGAAATATCAATTGAATTTAACGTATTTAGTACTTTTGAAATAATTTATGTTTCCATAAAAAAATTATATTATTGAATATATTTCATTAATTTTTTTATGTATTTAATTTATTTTTTATTATTTATACAATTAGACATGGCATTTTCTTTCGAAAATTCAATTACTTTCATAAAAGTAATAGTAAAAGTTATAAGTATAGTTTTCTCCTCCTAGATTGGAATTTCGGACCACTGTGCACTGTGCTTCGGTAGGCTCGGAAGCAAAATTGCGAAGTTCGAAAAAAAATGATGAACTTTGAAAGGCTTAATCTCGGAAACTATTGGGTCTACAGAGACAGTTCTAGTATCATATTGTAGCAAATTTAGTCTACTTTAAAAACGTCCTAAGAAAGTTTTTTCAGAAACTTGTCCTTTAGGGTTATAATCGCCAAAATTTGAAAAAAACACGATTTTTTCGAGGTTTTTTCTATTTTTGACAAAGTTGCGTTCGGCGCTCGAGGTCACAAACTTGGATCATTCATTAGGCCAACATCATAAACAAGTCTGCAAAAAAAAATCAGAACTACCGGATTTGATGCATACTACCCCATGCTTTCAAGCGACAAAGTTACTGGACTAATATACTGGTAACAAAATTTTTGAATAGAGATTTAATTTTTTGCTGTGTGCTGTATTAATGAAACACAGATTTTACATTTGCATTATATTTGTTCTTAATTTTGACACTGCATTGGAAAAACGTGATGTTGGATAATGTATAACCTACTAGGGAGATAAATAGTTGTTGTCAGTAAGCAGGTATGAGAATTGAGTAGGAGGTCAACAAATGGAACATTTGAAATAAAAACTCGTTGACACGGCCTATATCCTGTAACAGGCATCACATTTACTCGTATCTAATGCACAATTTTTTTTTTTTCCCCCATTTCATTTGAAATTGGGGTGCACTTTAGATTTGATGACATGTTAGATTAAAGTGCAAATCCATTCCATAGTTTGGCGTTACCTTTGATCACTTATATAACAATGCATTGCTGTAATTCTCGACTTTGTAACATTTATCATTGGCCTATTATCGGCATGCACAAACGCAAGCTGAAATTAACATATTACTTTGACATTCAAGCTTAAGACCAAACGTGTTAAAAGACAGTGGGAATCAGTGCAGATGTATCTATTGTCCCGCACCCCCTCTTCTATTCCACCTACACCATTATACAGATCTTTATTCATCGGCAATCAAAAATCCATTGTAGTATAAAAAGAAAAATATGAAATAAAATATCCTACCAATTATGCGCATTACATTTACCAACAAACCCTTTTTTTTTATGACTTGAAGTTTCAAAATTGGGGTGTGCATTAGATTCGGTGGCACATTAGACTCTAGTAAATACTATATATGTTATTAAATGCTACCTATTGTTTACATAACCTAGTTAAATATACACCCTCTCATATGGAATCCTTGCCTATTCTTGAAGATAGTGTCACTTCTCAGCAAAGCAAAAACTTGTAAAACTTAAGGCAGTGAAGAGAGTGAAAAATTTAGAAATGTGAACTTTGCAGTACTGATGCAGTAGATAACAGATTCCAACAGTTTCTAACCATATAACTCTATAAGTGGGTATTTATTTGCTATCCAAAAGTTGAACATGTGAAAGGGTCAGCCCATTTATTTTGGTTAACACAGTTTTTTTGTTTGCTGTTTTCTAAGCTTCACTTGCCTCTGGTTAATAATTTGGAAGATAGGGGGAAATGCTTTAAACAAAAATCTTTGTAACAATAGAAAACTTTATAGACTAAATTTAATCCCCGAGTTTAATAATGAGCAATAAGTAAATATTAATAACAGTAATACTAGTAGTAATAAATAATAATATGGTGTATCATTTGCACTACCAAAAAAGGAGTTTATGCACTTTTTGGCAATAATAGTTTAATTCTATAGAACAAATTTGTCCCGGTGGAAATGAAATTGGGTTTTCAGCTTTGTCCATTGACCCTAAACCACTTTGCTCCCTCAGGATGTATCTACCCAGTCCCATTTCAAATCTTCCTTTAGACCTCTTTATATCTCTTCAGCGAGGTAAGACTGCAAACATATCATTAGTTTATTCAGCATTTTTTATTTTGTAGAAATAATTGAAATGTAAGAGAAGTTTTATGCAAATATTTATAACGTTTTAAATTTACACTAAAACACCATCGTAGTAAATAAAATAAAGTGTCAATTTGATCATGTTATTTGGAGGGAAAAAAACTAGCTGAATATTTAAAAAGACAAAAGAATGGATAAAATTTTCTTTCAGCTCTATATTTTAATTACACAAAAAATCAAATAAACAATATCGGTCAGTTTTGTTTAATAAAAGTATGTATAATTTGCCTGTTAATTTTTTTAGAAAGAAATTTATATACTTATTAGATTTACTTTCTAAGAAACTCATTAATAAAATAAAGGGAACTTCATCATTTTTCAAATCGTTAGCAGAATATTGAAACAGAAAATGTGGAAGGAATTCTTTGGGCTGTATTGAACTGTATATTTTAAGAATAACAAAATAAACAACTTGACTTAGTTTTGTTTCATAAGAATTAGTCTTTTCTTTATTTCATTACTCACAGGATGAAGATATTTAAAAGGAAATGTTTGTTCGTTTTAAAGCAATAAATATGAATTATTTGTTTATGTTATTTAAAGTTTATATAAATGATAGTACAAAGTTATATTAGCTGGGAAAAATATAGAATTCCCTGGGTTGACAGTAAAAATAATGTCTGTGATGAATTTCAGAAGTCATTATTTTATTGATGGTTTTGTTTTTGTAAGTGTGCTGTTTCCCTTTTCCGTGAAAGTATTGTCAGTTACATTCTCTTGCTGCAGTTGTTTTTAGCAAGATGTGAGTTTAGAGCAGTGGGATCTGGTCTGTCAAATGTTATAAATTGTAACACGCCACGCACATGTCGTGAAAATTGAGAAAGGAAATGAAAAGCGAAGTGGCTGCCATAATGCCTGTATGTTTTTTGTTTTTTTAAGTTTGTGCTTTTGGTATCATATTCCCAGTACAGATATCCATTTGTTGTGCTGTGCTTATCCTTGATGCATTCACAACAACGCTACCTCAGAATAACATCAGAATGTTCACTAGTGCTCATTTTGTTAACTTCGTGCTTGCCTTTAAGTTTTTTATAATGGTCTTACATCATAAATATCTGTAATTATAAATAACTTTCAGAAATATCTGGTTTCACGTACATTCTTCTTTGAACATACCTGATTTTAAAGTGCAGGTACATGGTTGACCACTTTATTACTTCTTCTTCTCAGGTGAATTCTATGGATTTCTCTGCTTCCGACATCACTGATCTGATTGTTTGGAATCTTTCCCTCATTGCCTCTGGTTTACTTTGAAACAAAGATTTTTAGGCAGGGCAGTAGAAAAAGGATATTGTGGCCATCTGTCATCTTCCATTCTTCATTCTATCAATAATAGTGTCCATTGTAAGGGGTGTCTACAAATTATTTTCATTTCTTTTAATTTTAATCCTGGAATTCTCAGCTAATTTGTGAAGGAAATCTATTTCTATTCCCTATAGCTCTCTTAAACTTGCCAGAACTCTGTTACAGTATGTTGCAGTCCATTCCAAAATAGGATCATAGACTAGTAGCTTAGTTCTTAATCTTACTTTGCTCGCCCAAGGTTTAAACGGGTTTGTTTGTCATGCTCCCAATTCCCTCGTGATGAAGGCATGTTTTCCATGTGTTTGAAATCTCCACAGCTGCTAATTTCTCCAGAGTCCAAAGGCATATTACCTGGGGCAGCTCCCATATTGAGATTCTCTGTCTCACCAATATTATTTTAATCCCCCATTTTCCACATTCTTAAATTTCCTGGCCATTTAAGAGAGATTCTCACCATCATTAGCTATTAGCACTTGGACATCTGCAAAAAGCAGGTTAAATATAAAGTTTATAAATTCGGCCCATGTTATGACATTTTTAATTCCAATGACTTAGTGCTTCTTTTAAACCTTTCTCCTTATGATAGATAGATAATTTGAGTACTAAGTTAACTGATACAATGTAAATATACAGTATTATACTGATGTTTACTGGATCTGTCCCAGGTCATTATCCAAGTAAACATCCTACATATCCCAGTTACTAATACATAGGTTGGATTTGCGTACCTTTAAGGGTCTCTCATCTAAATTACATTTTCGTCTTGCATTCTTCCAATAAACCAAAATTATTTTTTCTTACTCTGAGCAAAATTCTGCTAATTTCCTTATGTGGACTATGTCATAAAATATTTTCTTAATCACAATCTCTTTACTTATTTCAGCCCATTTTTGCAAGATAAATTCATTTCTCCACCCTTCAGTTTCCTGGCAGTCAAAAAAAAATTGTCTTCTCGTCTTTCACACATCGGACAAACAGCCTGTTCATACGACTTTCTGAAACCCGTAGATTTCCTTATGAATAAAATATTAATCCTACTATGGACTCTGACAATCAGTAATGGACCACATGAAGTATTTAATGTAGCATTGAAAATGAGTTTTTGACCTATGTAAGGAAATTCATAGGTTCAAACATTTTTTGTGGATGTTAGTGCTAAAAATGTGACATATTTGCATTGACTTGAAACAGAATTTGCAGGCTGTGTTCTAACTAACCCTTAGCTTGTTTTGTTGTGAATGCATCCTAATGTACTGTAATACGTATCTCTATATCCAAGACTAAACTCGTGTACTTACCTTTTTTTTTCTGAAGTGGACTGGGTAGGGACCAAGCAATTGAAAGGGATTGAAGTCGGCAAGTCTGATGCTTCCAAATAAGAGATCGGTTTTCACGACTCTAGAGGCGTGGACGTGGCATACGACTGTTATGAAGGGTTCTATGTCAAATAACTTGTATATCCCAGTTAATAAATTTTGTTATGTGTAGCAACACTATGTTTAGTGATTGTTTATATCCTTTCCACGAATCTAGTTAAATGTTTCAGATTTGCAAATAGTGTGATGTGTATTTCTTATTATAATTTTAGAGAAAACTAAATGGTAATAATAATGACTGACTGTGAAAAGCCTAAAATTGGAATAGTAGTAGATATTACCACAGACTTAAAATTAGCTAGATGTATTTGTTGTTTCAGGTCTACGTCCTGTTTACTTCTACTTCTTTCTTGCTTAACTCCATGAATTTGTAATCTTTTCTTGTTTCCATTTAACCTGTTTTATTATATCACTAGCTTAAAAGGCCCGGTGTCGCTCGGGTTTTGTATTTTGTAATTCAAAATTAACTTATGGAGAACCTTCGATTTTGAAGCTCCTAGCCATGTAGAGTTTGAAAAGAGAAAAAACGATGTGCCTCACTCAAACTATTACCTCAGAAAATGCTAGATAAAACTTTTTATGGCTCATAGCAGACTTAGAATGATTTTGCAACTCGTTGCTTCTACACATTATGCCTGATAGGGATTGAAATAAGAAGAAACAGAAATTCTGGTACCAAAACATTTTACGTCTCTACAGAATATTTTATTCTCCACTCTCATGTTCCCATACAACTTTTGGGGCTAACATAATAATAAAAAATTAATCAATATCACTTTCACACTTTCTTCCCCCAAAACCCGGGACATAATTTACTGTGCACATAGGACTAAAAATGTTTCATCGTAATTTGTCACTTTTATCATGATTAGGCTTACAATAAACATCCCTATTTCTCAACTAATACATTTGTGCAGTGATGAATAATGTATCAGTGGATAGAATTTGTTAGACTTCTGATATAGCATACTCACCCACTGTAGGCACTAACTCTGGCTGAAGAGCTGAAAATGCTGTCCCTGCAATACGACCTCTTATTCTACATTAAAATGTGAAGTGAGAAAATTCTATTTTCCATGCGCAGGGTATAGGAAATTATGTGATGCATCACACCTAATATTTATTTACAATGATTTCATTCTCCAAAATTGAATTACAGGCATAAGAGAATAAAAGTTGTAACTTCCCTTATACAGAGCAGTGACAAATACTGTGTGCAAGCTTCGGAGCTCCACTCCCCGGAAGGGTCACACTTTGTCAGCAGCGAATTTGGATCCTGTGTACCCAGTTGTACTGAGGAGAAGACTGATAAAAGAGGAGAGAAACGTCAGCTTCAGAATCGAATTAAGCAGGAAGAAGAATAATTTGTGTGCATATTGGCCTAAATGCAAATTTTCTAAGAAGGTGCCAAGAATGTATGGTTCCAACATCTCTTATAATCAAGGTAAGCAAAATAACATGTAATTTTCTATGTAATATTGTTATTTTGCGAGATTAAACAAAACAATTCTTTCCTTCCACTAGATGCATGGGGTCCGAGTTGGCTGCGGTCGCAGTGTGACCATGTCTGGAATAGAGTTCCGAAGCTTGCACACAATACTTGTGACTGCTCTGTACTACAGTGTACAATTTTAACCTGCAGGATTGTTAAAGTGATAAAACATGTTATGTACTTAGGATTGGCAATCAGTTAATCATTCTTGGATTCATGCTGTCCTTTGTCGAATTATGTAACCTTACATTTTAACAGTTAGACTGCTAATCCTCTCAAATGAGATTTTAAAAGCTTGCAGACATTTCAGGTACCATTAATTTTATACCTGAGTTTTATCATTTTGCGCATTCCTTTCGATCTTATAATTTTGTTACCTACCGCTAGAATGCGTTTTCATTAATTTGTTTAGACATCAATGTTCCTAATTGGCAGTGTGTCTGCCACATATTTTCAACAGCAGACAAGGAAATGGCATGTCGATGCCTAACAGATAGATATAAATCACTTAGTGAAGGTGATACAATGATGGTGAATATTCAGATGATCTTAATTATGTTCAAGAAGAATTTTCAGAAATTTCAAGCTAATAATTCGTGAATTTCCACTATAACTAGATACTAATTGTAGGTGATGCCTACGTTTGCTAAAAATTGTTATTAAATTTTATTATTTGTGATGTCGTATGTCAGTACTGCAGTGTGATAAATTGCATATCTTTGTAAATATAACTTCAAAATACACTTCTAATCTAGAATTCAATTTTATTTTTTATTTATTCAACTTTTTTAAATCTGATATTTCATGTTTCTATATTATCAGAGGTAATGCATTTAATATCATTATGCACCATTTAAAAAAGAAAATTTCAAACTTTCAAACCATATCAGTTTGTTTAATTATAAGTTTTTTGAAATATTTCAAAATTTGTCAGCATTTTACGAAGGCTAGTATAGAATGACTCAGCGCTCAGTGTTAAGTGCTATCTTGTTCTACAATTATAACTTATATTCTTTTACGCCTGTAATTCAAATAATTAAAGCTCCTTTAGAGTTCCATATGTGAGAAAAAACCTTAACAGACGTTCCCTTGGGATGGGTAAGTAGAACCATTAAAAGAAAAACACATTTAGAATTATTGCTTTATTTTACATCATGACCCATAAGAAGTCGCTGTATTCGATGATCATTTCTTAACACAGTGGCTTTGAGAGCACTGAGCTGATTTAGCTGTTCTTCAATAGATGTCTCTAGCTGTTGCAGATTCTGTTTGAGGGGCTCTGTGAGGGTCTCTGTTTGGTTCTGCTCTGCACGTAACTCTGACACAAGTGTAGCATTGGTACGTCTCCAGGTCTCTAGCTCACGTTGCATTGAATCTACATCTTCCTGCAGGAAATCCATCAGTTTACCAAGAGGGTTTGCTGCACGTGTAAGTGTCTGTATAGAGCTTCGTAAGCGTTCAACTTCTCTGCTTACTACTTCACGTTCTCTATGGCTACCAGCTTCCCATTCCTACCAACAACACTTCATGTAAGTTTAAAATTTTACAATTTCATGCAAAAATAAGAGTCAATTAAACCTTGCGGTAAGATTCTAAGGCAAATGAAGGATGTATCAATATGCATTAATTATTAAAAAAAAGAATGACATCTGTAGCAGCAATGAGTATCTGTGCTATTTCCCTAGTAATATAACATTAAAAATGATGGCACTTATTCTCAAAACTAAAATGAAAGAACCTTTCTAGTAATTTATTAAGTAATACCTGCACATTAGATAGTTGTTCATTAAATCTTTTCTCAAAATATTATTATAAATATTATTAAAGGCAAGGGATTTAAAAAACTTAAATCTTCATGTTTTCTAAATACTGAAAACTAAAAAATTAAAACTAACTATAAATTAGAGTACTTTGCAGCCGGCTATATAGTACTCTCTATTTACTTTAAATGCACACAACACAAAATAACATCCTTAGTTTCGATATTAAAAAAAAAATGAAGATTTAAATTCGAAGACGCTTCGAGCAGTGCTATTATCCACTGTTCAGTAATATATTAATATACACTTAATAAATATTATGAACAAAATAAAGGTGTAAATCACAAGTTTGACTAAGGAAATATGCACACTAACTTCAATATTAGGTATATTTACCCAGAATGATCCCCATGGGTGTCCCTATCCAATGGGGATACCCAACTGAAATGATAATTCTGGGTAAATATGCCTAGTAGTGAAGTCAGTGTGCATATTTCCATACTCAATTTTCTACAAAGGTGTAAATGCCAATTATAAATTTTTGTTTAAATTTCCAGTACATAATAATGAAATGATCGTTAGTGAAATTGTAAAAGCGTATGGGATTTGAGCAGGGATTTAAAATATATATGTAAAATTGAAAGGTATGCTAAACCAAGGTCTGTTGTATCGAGATTAAACTTTAGTTTTAAATTGTATGGAATTAGATCAAGGATTTAAAATATATATGTAAAAATTAAAAGTATATTAAACCAAGGTTCGTTACATTGAGATTACGGTAATTTGTACACTTTCACTATTCCAGGTACCTCATTATGTACTTTATTAAATAAACAGAAAGATTGTATAGATACTAAATTTCAATTACTTGGTTTATCCAAAAACACGAACAGTCAGACATAAGCTGAGGATGTTTTGTCAATGGGGGTCAAAACAATTTCTTGAATTAACAAAGTAAGTGACGCTGAGAGTAAAACCTGACTTGCTACTATCATTTACAGTATTTTACTGTAAAAAATCCCTCTCCAAATATGGCATACTTATATACTTACAATCTCTACTTTCTTGGATTGTCCATCTTGAGTACGGTGACTATTGTCTTCCAGTTCTTTCTGTGTCTCCAGGATCTGTGCCACAAGATGCCCATGCTGACCCCCTGGCACAGGCTTTACTTCTGTCTCCTTAAGGGCTGGAGGTTCCTCTAGTTGCACAGTTGATTGAGACTCAACAACAATGAAGTTTTCGTCTTCATCTTGCTCTGTGATAGACTCATTCTCTGTTATCACGTTTACCTTCCCAGCAATAGGACTTGAGCTGAAATATGATACACAGTATATCTATTAAACAGATTTCCAGTTACTTCACACTAAATATAATTGTGTTATATATTATTATTATATAGGGGATAATTTATCCTGGGCAGGGATCAAACTTGATTTTTCAGCTGTGCTAAATCCAAGGCCATTCCTTGGACCATACCCAGACTAATCAGAGTGAGGTATGGCTGCTGCTGGTACAACAACATAAATACAAAACAAAAACCTCACTATTAGTATTTATTAAGTCCTTGTAAAAAAAAAAAGTATATACTAAACACACCTTATTTCTTCAGGTACTCGCACTTCGCCTCTGTCTCGTATCCGAGGTGCAGCAGGGCGAGCAGAAGGTGGCCTAGCGCTGGGAGGTCTCAAGGCAGTTTGTGGACGTGGCCGAGCTGACTTAGGAACGAGTATCTCAGATTTAGGAGTAGGTTCTGGTGATACTATCCTAACAGATTCTGCAGGGACTGGAGGCAAGGCTGGCTCCACTTCGACACTTTGATATGGCTGTGGTGATCCCAACACCTGAATTTCTTCTTTGGCATTGAGCATTGATTCTACTACTCGACCAGTGTCACCACCAGCATCATGTGCTTCCACAGCTGTATGACTAGTTAGATCTGAAACCAGAATATTCATTGTTTTAAAGGGGGGCATAAGCTTTCGGTGAAATTCATAGGTGAGAAATTTTTTTCCTCAGCAATGAATTGCTCTACAATCTTGTTACCTGAAATCATGATTTTTTATAGACAAGTTTACACTTGGACAAAGGTTTCTAGATTTCGCTTACTTGCTGATGGTTTACGGTGCCCAATCCGTGCTGACTGTGGTCGCTTTGTTTCTGCCTCTGCCACTTGTTCTTCACCTACTGTTGGTGCTGATTCTGTTACTGGAACTATTGGATCAGGTTGTGGTTGAGAATCTTCTTGTTTTGAGACTTCTGCAGGCCTAAATTATTACAAAACTGTTAAATCATCTATTCACATAATTGAGTATTATTGCTGTTCTATTCTTAATGACTTTGAAATTAAACGGAGCATGTTTTTAAATGTGCTGGTGGGGTTTGTTGAGAGTGTACTATTGAAATGTCTTTCTTTATTGTGATTCTTGGTGAATAGAACTCTAATAGAAAATTGAAGTTTATACTATGCATAAAGAATTAGCTCCAACTTCATTCTTCTTAGTAAACCCCAATCACATCTGGAGTTGGAAAACATACTGTTATTTGTTTCAAGTCATTCTTCAACAATTTCTTCTTTATGTTATTATAAGTTTGTGTGTGTGTATTTTTTTTTTAACCAAAATAATAGTTTTTTCATCCCCTCTAATGTGATGGGAAGTATCCGTTGGAAATAAATTAGTTTCTTTGTAAATTAATCAGATTCCTGTTTCATTTTTGTAGTATGACTACAATGCTTTGAATGTCTTGGTCTATAACATACAGCGCATTTTATTTTGTTAGCTATGAGTAGGGACCGGATTCTTAGGTTTTTACCTATTTTTTCCTTACTTCCAAAACAAAAAGCGATTATACACTTTTTCGAATTATGTCCATAGGATTCACTCACATTAATTCTGTGGCACCTAAAAATACCTAAATGGGGTATAAAAACCTAAATGTACCTAAACGGGATATAAAACCTAGAATACCTAATTTAGGCTACTTTTTTGTATTTTTTTTTTTGTTTGTCAGTTGATAAATCGATATTTTGCGGAGAGACAATTTTTGTCGAGTTGAAATTAATAGCACCCGAGTTTCGTTCAATCCAATGTCGTCTAGGATGACAGTATCAAGAGAGGAAGAGGAAGAGTAAGAGTACCGGCGTATTCCTTTTAAAATATTCGTACGAACAACTATTGCTGACGTCATGTGATGTTGAAAGTACATTTTCTGCCTTCAAATGTATTCTAAGAGATAACAGGAAGAACTTTACAGTTGAGAATCTTGAAAGATATTTAGTGATATACTGTAACCAGGAAATGTGAGACAATCTTATTTTCACTGCTTCTTTTGATTGTTTATGCTTTCTTTCTTCAGTTGTATAATATTGTCCTAGAGCAAGTTTACACAAATTTAAGTCAATTTTGTTAAGTTAAACTTTACAAGTATCATGTATTGAATCCTATGTAGCACATTCAAATTCATTAAACCAATTGTTCTACCCAAAAACGATATTTTGGACAAAAACCTAAAAAAAACTATTTCACCTAATGGAAAACCTAAAACAGTTTTTAAAAACCTAAAAATCCGGTCCCTAGCTATGAGTCTAGGGATTTTTGGTGCCTGGAAGGTCATGCAGTGACACTGGATAAGTTGCTGCTAGAAAGGAATGGGTTTGTTAATTGGAAAAAGAACAATATTACCTATGAAAACTGTACAGTGTGTCTCACGTAAGAGTTGGCTAAACATGCGGGTTTCTGCATCGTGGTGGCCACCGCAGTGGCAGAAACCAGCACGATTGGCCAACTCTTACCTGAGACACACTGTATATTATTGTGTTAATTTTGATTATAAGAGGTACTAGAAATGCAGAATTAATGGCCAAATCATGAACTGTAAATTATAGTCATAGGTTCTCAAGCATCTTGATAAATAATAGTGCGGAAACAAGCAGTAACCGTGATAGTATAAGCATTACAAATTTTACACAATTTACAAAATACTAACACTGATGATTTCTTTGACTTTTCTTTGGGAGTTTCACTCTTGGGTTTCGTTGACCTCGAGTTAGTATCTCCGTTTGCTTTTGTGATAGGTTTCTTCTTTTCTGCCTCCTTGCTTTTTACACGATCTTGGGAACGAGCTCTTGCCTGAGAAGTTGGTTTGACTGGTGGGGCTTTACTCTGGAAAATAATTATTAGGAATGATGTAGCAACACTTACAAATAATAATGTGTGCAGACCTGATTGATGAGTTGTGACTTACTGAGTCTTTTAAAGATGTCTTTGATGGCTTTTTCCCTTTCTTTTGCAGTGACTCAACATATTCTTCACTGCTCTGCTTCTTGTCTAAAGCTTTACCAATTGCTTGCAGCAATTCGTTCGTCTTTGTAGGTTCATGTCCAGCAACTATCTTTGTAGGTCGTACCGTCAAGTTTGTGCCAGTGATAGTTTCTGAAATTCATAGTAATATTAAACACTTATCTGTGTTCAATTCCTACACTAACAGATGCTTAGGCAATATCAATTATTATGGCCAATATCAAAAGGCTAAAAGACTAATAATAATTAATTATCTGTACTGTATGACTTCATTTTTAATGATAATTTAATTATCATGTTAAAAAACCTACCCCAATAGGATTTATGTACCGGTACCATAATTTATTAATCAGGATAATGCTGAAAAACATACCACAGAGATTTATTTATTGGGAACTGGAAGAATTTGCTACACCCTAGCTCCCCACTCTCTGAAAATACCCGTTTTGGTGCAAGGGTCATTTATTATAACCCGGAAATACTGTGTATTATGAAATATTATGTTGACTCTGAAAATAGCCATTTTGGTGCAAGGATCATTTATTGTAATAAATTATATAATAAGTTAAGGTGTAGCAGATTCTTCAATTTTGCCTATTGATTTATTTAAAGGGTAACTATTAGCCTATTATGTTTCTATCTACCAGTCAGGCATAATGATAATGTTATACTGTAAATGTTTTGTGGATTAATTGCCTGTTCAAGAGATGGGAGTAAATTGTAGGGAAAATATTGCCACTTACAGCATTTCGTCCTATAAGTGTAGGCCTACTGTTTAGGGTGAACGGGTTGAACCACATCACTTACGAAGATATCGTCTTGTGAGAATGCAGTGTGTTTTTAGTTGATCTTTGAAATCTGCAACCTGAAGTGTGGCAAACTCCATACCGCATTTCATAGGCGTAGCGAGGGGGGGGTTTTGGGGGTTTGAACCCCCCCCCATTGAATAAAAAATGGAAAATTGTATAATTTTTTTAAGTCTGCCCATAAATTGCTTAATACAAGTATAAAGCGTGGGAAGCTTAAAACTCGTTATTTTGCATCTTAATTTTTAAAATTTTCCGGGGAAGGACCCCCGGAAGCTTAAAACTTGTTATTTTGCATCTTAATTTTTAAAATTTTCCGTGGGAGAACCCCCGGAAGCTTAAAACTCGTTATTTTGCATCTTAATTTTTAAAATTTTCCGGGGGAGGGCCCCCGGACCCCCCTCTCCTTCCATACTCGCCAGACCCCGCGGATGTTATAACCCCCCCCATATGGTCGGTCTGGCTACGCCTATGCCGCATTTAACCATTTTTAATTGTGATCCGGAACTATTTACATCTCAACCTAACCTCTCCTCATGAACTTCAATATGATATGCATTACTGTATTCCAATGTTACATATAAACAGACTTACTGACTGCATCGATAGTCTTCTGAAGAAAAGCAACTTTCCCATCTCGATCTTTAATATTCTCATGGCTAAGTTCCTCAGCTGTATACAATCCTCGTAAAAACCCAGTTTCTCGTATAACCTGTCAACAGAAAAAATGTTTACTTAAATTGACTGAAGAGGAATTAATGTAGATTTTTTTTAGCAATAGAACATACAGAGGAATTAATGTAGATTTTTTTTTTTTTACCAATAGAACATACTCACAGCTGTGATGATATCATGAAGGAATCTGAAAGGAGGCTTCTTTAACAATTTTTCAGTTAATGGTGGTTTTTTAATATACTTTCCCAGAGCGTCCTGAGTTCTTTTAATAACTTCTGGTTTTATATCGTCCCCCATCAGCCTACCATAGGAGATTAATTGTTATTATTTATGTTTGCCTGAGCTTTCTATCTGTCAAACGTTGTAAACAAATTTTCCAACCAAATATTCCTCCTGAAACATTTCAAAGCGTTTTCCATTGTACAACAATTAAAACCCAAAGTACGGGCATGCACGTAAAACATAATCTTAGTGGATAAGTATCTGAACGTACTCTCTTACGTGTCTCCATGGTCTGCATCATTTATGCATAGAACCACAGAACGTAATCGCACTTTATTGGTGACTAGATTCAACAGGTTAGACAACAACAGATTGTTCATCGTATACTAAACACTAGAAATTACATCGTGTTTCGTGTTTCACTTTTTCTAAAAAGTAATGAGTGATGTTTTTTATTTTCATTGTTTCTTCATTTTAGAATAAAACATCCAATGTATAATAAAGATATTTTCTTTATTCACTAACAAAATGCAGGACAGTTGGCCACATTGAAATTTCATGCGCCTGGAAATTAGTCCGTTTGTGATGTAACGGTGACGCTTAGGTTGACGACTTTCAGGGGCGTGGAGGTGTTCCTTGATATGAGGTATTAACGCATAAATATTGTGTAGTTTAGGTGAGTATTGTTTTTATACGTGTTGAAAGCGCCTACTTATTTATTATTTGCGTATATTTTTCAGTAAGTGTACAAGTAGGAACATCAGTCCAAGGGTACGATGTAGCGGTAATGGTGGAGGAAGGGGTAGTTCCGAACTATGCAAAGTGCTGTAGGGGCACCGATCTAATGCATTATTGTACCCAGATTGATTTTCTGGTGCCCTAATACCTCTGGAAGCTATACTAAGGCCTAGTGTTGCCCATATGAATGCATTAATGATTGCACCCCTTGTTTTAAACGTATTAACATTATTTATGTCATTTGTTTTTTATAACGTTACTTCGTAGAGCACTGTAATTATGATTAACTTAATCGATAAATGAGTATAAGTACATGTGATTTGCTTGTGATTACCGGCAGAGTAGGCAGTCGTACCAAGTATTTAACTCAAGCATAGTAGGCTACACAAGTTGACTCCAATGGCACAGCATGACATATGAGCAATAATGGCATAGGTGATGTTTAAGGAACTTTAGGTCGCCCCATGACCCCCACTCCTACACTCTGTGAAATATATGGCGCAAGGGTCTATTTTTATTATGACATAGGCCTATAAAATGTTTTTTTTTAATAATTTTGAAATGTTGTGTTGGCATATAGCAGCCATTCCATTGTTACGGTCCAGACATTTACACACTTTTGGAGTCCACATACTCATTGTTAAGATGAATTTTCAGAAGGTTTAATAATATGTATGAATTGCCTTCAAATAGTACTTCACCCCTGATATATTTTTAATCCAATCTCAACTTTAATCATTCAAGAAATTTATAAAAAGTACCCTGTTATGGTTCAGACTCACAAGGAAGGTTACCCATGTCATTTTTGTAAAGACATGCAAAACTCTGTGAATTGTCACAACTTTATGGTGAATCATATTTTTTTCCTTCTTTATAAATGTTCAAGGATAATTATGCAGTATTGATCAACCTCAAATTTTCAATAATTAACACACAGTAAATTTTCAAAATATGTTACGGTCCAGACACATGCTGTTACGGTTCAGACACTGTGTAAAATCACACAAGTGAGAATTACTTAACAAATTAAGAGAATAGAAAATTTACACATGTTTTGCAAAATCTAGGAACCATGAACACTTAACTAGTCAAAATAAGTAATTTAACATAAACTTAGGCCCTTTCATAGGGTTTATAAAACTGTTGTCACAAAGAAATGGTGAATGCTTATGAAGATGGCTCATTATGTCTATTAAAAACAAATTATCCACTATTATGAGTGACAGTAGGTAGTTCGACCACACAAACAATGACTTAAGCATGTACTACAAAGATGGCCTTTTTCTTGAGACCATATTCATGTCTATGTACTATTGGAATTAGTATAGTTGATTCTGTAATCATCGCTAATAGTGTTAAGTAGGCCTACCTCAGCCTAGTATGTCTTTAGCTTGACAAGGACAAAATCAGAAAATTTAATTTACTCTGATGATTAAGGAAGCGTGATAATAAATTATCATGGTGAAGCACCTGAACTTGTCTGACCAACTAGTAATTTATTTCTGGTTGGCGTAACCTGAAAGTAATCAGCGCTCTGTAGGTTGGGACTACAAAGAATACCAGACTACCTTTTCTCTGGTTTTGACTTCACATGCTGGCACCCATAGTATTCTTACTGCTGACACTACTTTTTTTGTACATTATAAAACTGCTCAGGTGTATCCAAAAAATATTTTTGGCTCTTCGCTGGTATCCGAACATTAAGCTTTGTCTTCTAACTCCATCCACTGCCACTTTCCCATAGAGTGGTGCCTAAATATTACATTCAATATTTAGAGAAACTTGTTTCCAAAGAATAGGAGATTGAAAAAGGTAAAAAAAAATAATTAATTAATTGTGCTGCTGAACCATTAGAAAATATTTTTGTAGCCTATTAACTACGTTAGTAGGCCTACATTAGCAAATTCTGCTTTCAATTCTCATATGATTGTCTTCAGGAATGTCCATACAGCAAATTATAGGTGAAAAAAATATTTTTATTGCATAACTATTACTCAGTGGAGGAGTTCTTGTCTGAACATTGAGTTTTACGCATTTACATGAATAAGTAGACGAGCCAGGCAACAGCTGTGAACAGTGTTGCTTGTTGATGGGCCCAATGAGCTGACTGAATTAATTCATCCTGTGCAATGAGTGAGTAATTCTCAGCAAAATGTATCTGTAATACATTATACAAGTTCATTCATTTCCACTTCAGTTTTGTTCCATTTCAAAATAGGATGACTTCCTATGCGTCTCTTAACGTTCGGTAATGGAGTTGATAATTAATTTTAAAACCAGTTCTTTCACTGTAACATTTTTTCCAAAATCCAGTTTATCACAGTCTGTCTTTTAAGCTCATCTTTAATCTACAAATTGTTCAAATTAATGGGTAATTTAAAACTTGTGTCAACACTGGGTATTTGTCCTCATTTTTGGTGTCTGGACCGTAACGCTCATTAAATGGAAATAAATTAATATACAACAATTTTAATAAGTGATATGAGTTACATAACCCTTCATATTAGAAAATATTAAATATTACTATTGTACAAATTATTGTTAACATATAAAATAAACTTTTTCACTTTTTTTGTTACGGTTCAGACAAATGCATAGTACCTCGTAAATACAAGTAACAAAATTTATAATTAACTCTTGGTAGTAAATAATAATACTTCATGAGACTAGTAATATACTGAACAACAACTTTTGGAGAGAAATAATCAGCTGATTCTCCAGGCTGTCAACAATAGGGATTAAATACGAACTGTTACTTTTTCAAGAAATTGGTTGCTTTCATTATGTTCAAATTTAACAATCAATAACAAAGTGATACTTGCATATCATAAAAAATGAGTACTGACATTTAAAAATATAAGCCTTTAGCTTTCATTTGACATACAACATGTCTACCTTACTTAAAAATATAAATATGGTAAAACAGGCTCACTTTTCATGGAATGGCTGATAGGCCTATATGGCTTTTTTTTTTATAATTGTGAAATATTATGTTTGGTGCAAGGGCATCCTAAAGTTCCAATTAGACTTACACATTCTTCCTTGTATCAAATGAACCATGTAAACAATACATTAGCCTTGATCCAGCTACTCTGTGAATGTAGACATTGCCTGTGAGTTCATGAAGGTGCAGTAGCCTACTTCAGGCTGAATAGATTGCAGTACGGTAGGCCTACATCCAATGAATGATGAATCAGATGCCATGAGTTCTTAGGCTTCCACGGCCAGTATCACATATAAACTGGCTGTCTTGTGCACCGGTAATTAAAATCAAATGTTTCAAACATCCTGTCGTGTCTTTCTTCAGGGAGTGACTGGAACCCAAAACTTACATGATGCAACCTGAATAGCCAACACAATCAATTTATATGAATCAGATATTAGTATAATAAAGGTAAATAGCACACATGTGCATATAATAGCTTTTCACTGGTCTTTGTTATAGTCCATCAGTGATTTTGTGGGCAATACCGGAGTTCATGGGACCTGACATTCCAATGTTAGGTTAGGAACATCCATGTTATATTAGGTACGGCAGTTAGCATTGCCAACATAATGCGGGTCCCGTGAACTCAATAGGTAAACGCACTGTTTTGTGCGTTTGGAATGCTCATTTAAATGATACCATAAACAGGGCATAAGGCACAGTTTACACACACATTGTGGCGATGGTTTGTGGAAGCTCTGTCTCATGCACAACTTATAATGCATTGCCAGTTAGTGTTAGTGCACTATGCATCTCATAATTCGGTCCTGTCCAATTTTGATTCATCATGGCAATTGTGCAATAAAACTCCGTCCATATCTCATGTTTCTTTCTTGAGTGCTCTCTCGTACTGTCTTGTTTACTGCAGTTGGCAGTCTGTTCTTATATCCTCCAGAAGAAATATGTTTCTCTTTACAGCTCATACGTAAGACACGTTTTTGTGTAAAAGTTGACTAATTATTTTTGTTTTATAATTAAGGTATAATCCACTCTTCCCCCCGAAGGTATCTTCGCCTTATTGTGGCGGTGGGGTTTGTGTGTTCTGATGATCTTGGGAGCTATGCCGGCGGTAGCGTAGCTACTGGTAGGGCCTCCCTTGCCGGACAGGTCTTGAGTGAAGAACCAGACAAAGAGGGATACCCTGGTCCTCCAGATTGGGGGTTGGGCTTGAAGCTGACAACCTCATACTTGTAAAAAATGAATTCAGTTGAGAAAGATGGATGCCGGATGGATACACGGAAACGACCAAGCAAACGAACTATGGACATGAATTTGGCTACGTGGAATGTTTTAAGTCTTAATAAAGCTGGAGCACTTAGGAGAGTTAAAGATGAACTATAAAATTGCAGTGGCAGCTGTTCAAAACCAGAAGGGAGAAGGAGGATAGGTAGACCGAGACTACGATGGCTGGATGATGTGGAAGCTGATCTGAGAGAAATGGAAGTGAAAAGATGGAGGAAGAAGGCTGTGGATCAACAAGAGTGGGCATCCATTTTGAAGGAAGCTAAGGCCAAACTAAAAGGGCTGTAATGCTAATGATGATGATAATCCACTCTTTGAAAGGGACGAATGAGAAGAACACTATTATTACTCTCTTAGCTTAGTTTTTAGATTTAGTTTACGGTATAGCCTACTGCTACCCTCTTTGGTAATTATTTAAGTAGGCTATTGTGTTATTTTCTTTATTGACCTCTCTGCTGCCAGTTAATACACCAACTAAGTTAGTAGGTCTGAGTCAAAACTTAGCACTGCAATATAAATAGTTTGTTTGCTTTTTCTTTTGCTGGGTGGAGCATCGGTAAGGCTCTGGCTTTTTGTCCTTAAATTCAGGGATGTTGCTTTAATTTGAAATCCCATGAATATATGGGGTGGTACAGAGAGATTACTTTTCTGATGTGCCGAGAACACACGGTGGCCTAGAAGCAAGTCGTCGGCCGGTAAAGACTCATGTAGCCTACATAACCCCTCAATTCAAGCGAACATATTTCTGAATTAGGTCTACAGTTAGAATAATAGCCTACCTTTGTCATAGAAGATGTTGAAAATAACTTGTCTACTGCCACAAGTTTCTGCCGTCTTTTAAGAAAGTTTATGTTCACACGCATTAATTTTTCTTGTGAAATTGTTGCAATTTCTCTCCTTAATGTTCTCTTTCAGTTCTTTAGTTGTACAGTATGAGGGTTATTCTTGTACACTTTATTTTTTAAGTTCCTCCAAAAATAAAAATAAAATACAGTACTGGTAAGATCTGATGATCTTGCTGGCTATAACCCCTTACTAATTCTGTATCTGTATCTGGCACCCTATGATCCCCAGGTGGGGTGAAGGGGCCTCCAAGTGAAGGTTTCATTACCTATACTAATTTTGATATGCTTATTTTCTGAGAGAGGGTAGAGGGACAGGTGGTAAGCCCATCGCCTCGCAACCCTCCTCTGGAAACTAAGTATTTCTTGGACGTGAAAGGGCCGAGAAATTTTGTCCAGAGGCTCTACCTTACTAATTAGAGCTAAATAAATATTTATTTAGCTGAAACACTTCTTCAATTAAATCTTACGAGAGTTGCCTTCTGCAGTATGTGCTGCTCCAGGGTCTTGTTGAAAAATTGAATAAAATATTAAAATACATTCAGACCTCTAGGTCAAAGGGTCTCGGAGTTGTTCTGTTATAAACACATATTTTAGGATGATTTTATTGTAATATAAATAGGCTGGATAGCCTATGTGTTCGTGCAAAGAAATGTTTCACTCTGGGCATAATCACACAGTATTGTTTCCTAATCATGATTGTCCGATGATGTGTGAACATTCACACATATTCATACTGCTTAATTATCCAGAATATTGTTTTATAGGTGGCAGTAGCCTATTGCTGGTTACTACAGTGAGTCTCACACAAGAGTTGGCCAATGATGCGGGTTTCTGCATCGCAGCGGGCACAGCTCCAACTCCCGACCAATTGGGTCGCAATTAAAGTCACGATCGGTGTAATGAGTCAGGTTCTCACATTTACAGTTAAAATTGAAATGAAAATAACCACGTACAGTGGTATTAATCAGAGGTGGCAGTCAGATGCGCGTGAGAGAGGTGACGCATGTAGGAGGAATCATGGGGAGGGGTAAGAATGTTGAACTGCACTTCCAGGAGAGGAGAAGGGATTGTAACAAACCTCTTGTTTCTTCACTGCATTATACGATCTTACCTCACTGAAAGCAACGACACAACTAACCCATACACACCTCCATGCAGTACGAATGTTTATTGGACTCGTCTGTATCTACTGAGCATCCATGCTTGGACTGCCACGTCTGATTAATACCACTGTACCTCATCACAAGAGATGTTAGAAATGTTCTCCTCTTGGATCCACACAATACTGGCACCTTTTTATGAAATTTTCTTTCACGGCCATAAGTTCAGCTTCCAAGACAGAGTTAATTTCTTTTGTGATAGGCCTATGTGATATTGTCTTTAAGTTCGCCTAACAGTATGTGAATATTATTTATGTGGAAACTTGAAAAATAAAGTGTATAAGTCAATTTCCCATACATTAGAAGAACTTAAAGGCATTGTCACATAGGCCTATCGCAAGAGAAATTAACTCTATTTCGGAAGCTGAACTTATGCACCTGAAAGAAAATTTCCTAAAAAGGTGCCAGAATTGTGTGGATGCAAGAGGAGAACATTTCCAACATCTCTTGTGATTTTCATTTCATCTGTTATTTTCATTGTGATTTTAACTGTAAATGTGAGAACCTGAATCATTCATTACACCGATCGCGGCTTTATTTGCGTAGATATTTCACCCGATCGCTCGGGAGTTGGAGCTGTGCTCACTGCGATGCAGAAACCCACGTCATTGGCCAACTCTTGCGTGGGACTCACTGTATTTTAAGGTTTCATTTTCAGTATTGCATGTTTCGTTTTTTCAAGGAAGAATGTGGGATTTGGATGTCTTTTAGAAATTTTCACCTTGTTTTCAACATTAATTTTCTTACTGCACCCGGTACGTAAATATAATATTCGGTACTGGTATTTTCACTTTGGGCATATTAAAATCACACATTTTTTCCACCTTTATAAAAGTATAGAAGCACCTCTTACAAAAAGTAGATTGCAAAAAAAAAGAGGAGAAAATAAATTTGAAAAATGCATGTTTAACATTTTTGGTAGAAAAACTTTAAATGTGGCATTTTTCTTTGTAAGTGGGGTAAACCCCAAACTCAGATTAATCGAACGTGTGAAATCCCGAATGTGGATGCATGATGTTCTTGCCTTGGCAACCTCACATAGTATAAAATTATCTTCTGTTATTAACTAAGTTTATGCTTCACATTGGTTTAGCAAGTAGTAGAATAATTTCTGTAATTATGTTTTAATGCAACACATGTACAGCAGTTAAAGCTTGTATAAAAAAGTAATTTGAGCTCATGTATTTGCATGAGGATTGTGTCATACGTTGTCCATTCCTTGATTGAACTTACCGTAAATGTTTGAAAATTTCATCATAATAGAGAGTCCACAATTTCCACTTGATAAGAATGTCTGTAGTTCAGAGTTAAAATAATTGTATACAGTGGATGAATTACGAAAAATTACTGAAAATTTCATAGGCCTATTTTGTTTATTAAGATAACATCTGTTCACTTACAGAAAAATCATGGACATGGAAAACAAGGAGAATGCAGAGGGGCGAGGTGGTGGAGAAACAGGTAAGAGGGGTATTGCAGGTGGCTCAGTTAACATTCATCATCATGTTGTGTCATTATATCACTGTATAACATTACCACCCGACTGCTATGTCATCTACCATAGGCAGATGGCAGGATTGTGGGGGGCATTAATGGTGGTTTCCCAGGGTGTCCACTGGTTGAGAAAATCTGGGAATCCGGGAAAAAGCCGGGAATTTTGTATGGTCGGGAAAATCCGGGAATAGTCGATGAATTTGTTAAAATGTCCAGGATAATTCGAAAATTTTTTGGCCCATATAAAACAGGTGAAAACTAATAAAATTTTATCTTCTGCCAGCTTCCAAAAAAATCTCCTGCCAAAAATTGCTTTCTTCTGTAGCAGAAGATTTACAACCAAACCTAAAAGAGTTTCAAGCTGACACTCCAATGGCCCCTTTCCTACATGGTGACCTCCTGAAAATTGTAAAGAGGCATAATCCATGTCAATTCAGGCAGGGGCTTACCTTCGTAATCTCTGATGTTAATGAATTTAATGTTAAAATTCAGGACTAAGTAAGAAACCCATTTTCTTTGTTTTGCCCAAAAAAAATTGCTGGGCCGAGATACAGGCCATCGAAGATGGCGTCTCAGATGCCATTTTTCGAGTGCGATTTTCGTAAAAACTTTAAAGTGCTCTATTTCTGGAACGGTTCAAGATATTTTGTCGTTTCTTTTTTATTTGAAAGATAATAATGTTCTGCTTCAAATGATATCCTAAGTTTGGAAATGTATGTACAGGGTGTTTTGTTTTAGCCTTTGATTTTTTTGTGTTAAATAAAACTATTTTTTTTTTTTCAAAAATGCCAATCCCAAAAATTCTGATTTTTTTTACTGTTGATTAATACCAAACAGTACTACATTCCCTGAAAAGGAGATATTCCACTTTACAGTTTAACAGGTTTTATAAACAATTGAAAATTTTGCCATAAAGTAAGAAGTGTATGGAAAGAGTTGTGAAAGACAACATTCTAAAAAATACTTATCTTCAACAAAATTGAAAATTTAAGAGCCCGAGATGTTGACCTTGGTTATGGCACAAGCTTTGCATTAAGAAAATGTCATGGATTTAAGGATTTAGACGTGTTAATGTTTTGAAGGGAGTGCAGACTGTCTGAAATGTGTTGTTGACAAGCTGATGGAGAAGTCACCTTTGAAGCACCCCTTAACTCAGGGTTTATCTTTCATGAGTCCAAACAAAATCATCTTCACTCCAGAAGAGGCTGTTTCACAGATGGTATCGACAATGGATATTTTGATTACTCCCTCTATTGCTCAGAATGCAGATAATGACTAACTTATAGGGATCTTATTTTGAAGGGAACTGCATCAGTTGAGTTCAAATCTTACTCTAAAAATACAAGGTTGGACTAATTTTGGATGAAAACACTTAATAGCTGTGACATTCCTAGTTTAAGGAAAGTAGTTTGTTTATTACTTCCAATTTCACATGGAAATGCTTCATTGGCTTCTCTGTGAACAGTGACATTTTGGTGGAAAATCTGAAAGAAGAATCCATAGTTGCTCAGCGCCTGGTATATGATGCAGTTGCTCAAGAAGGACGTTCAGAGCATCTTTCCATCAATAAAGGCATAATTCTCTCTATGAGAAATGCCAATGCAAGATACAAAGGAGCACTTCAAAGTAATAAGGTGAAACGTACAGAGGTGAAAGCAGAAAAAAGGAAAGCAAATTTTCTGGCCAGAGAACTAGAAGAGAAGAAAAGAAACTACTCTTAGAGTTCGAAAAAGCTGCAGCTGCTCTAGATGAACAAATTAAGTTGCTGAAGAAAAAAAAAATGGGATTAAAAAGACTTCTAGACAATAATAGGCCTATATGAAGGTATAATTTATTTATTTTACTGCTCCTTACTTTTGTATCTGTTACAGCCTAAGTAATTATTTTTTGCAATTACTTTTGTTACTAAAAGTTTTTCTTAAATTGAAAGTATGTATAATCCTATAATTTTTCATACACAGTTATTAGAAAGTGCTTCATAACCATATTTTGATCGGGAATTTCTGAAATGATCAATGAAAATCAGGGAATAAGTCTGGAATTTCTTCAGCATTACTTGGTGGACACCCTGTTTCCATGACCGGTTTCAGTATGACTCAACCTACTTAATTATAATCTTTATACAATTACAAATTGTCTTTACGGTGGACCTTTGGTCCCTGTGCTCTGAAGGCAAAGTCTTATTTATTGAATTGGGCGAACATCTACAGTCTATCACTAATGTTCCTTGTGCCACTGAATATCTTAGGCAGCATATAGACATTGTGAAGCAAAGGGGAAATGCCACGAGCATAATGGGTATATCCCCCCTTCTTTTTCATTAGAAGAAGTATTTTATTTCTGACTTATAATAATAAAATAATATAATATTTGGTTGTAAAAATAAGTATTTTTAAATTCTATTTCCAAGTTAAGCTCCAGATCGATTCATGAAGCATGGCTTTCGGAAGAACAAAGGTCTAGTTTGATAATCATATGTGAAGGAATATGTGGGTAGTGTTATTAGTCAAAGTCTAGTGTATTGCAACTTCCAAAACCGTATATAAACACTAAAATAATATGTTGCCATGAAAACTAATTTGCATTTGATAAATTCTGTCTAATATATTACCTTAAAACAGGCACTAAATTGGGAAATACTCTGGTAGCGGTCAATTGATTATGGTCCAATATCAATAGGCTTCTTCCCATGGACGTTACAAATGCGTATACCAAGTTTCATGAAAATCCAATAAAGAGTATTTGAGTAGTTTTCGTGCATACATACACATGGACAGACAGGTAGATATTTTCCAGTCCCCCACACAATATCATAAATACCAATCCGGCACTTAATACTGTAAATGACACAATATAAAGGCATAGCCAACATTTGTTTTACCATGGTTTGGTTTTCATTTTAGGAATTTTTATTATTTTTATTAATTTGTTGACTATCTAATAAAATTATACCTACTGATGGGGAACAATTAGGCTTACTGAAAGTGAATGTCGTATAGGATAGATCGAGTGGAAGAGAAAGAAATGATCAAGACATCTAAAAAGCAACCAATACTTGGATAAATATCTGAAATTCAGGTACTCTGTAAAGTAAAAAAATAATGTATGCAATGAAAGCTCCCTATTAAGATTGACTGTACTTCCAGCTCTTTCTTTGCATGTTTTTGGAACTACCAATACTGTGTTGCCAGTGAGAGCTGGCCTCTTTAAAGTCGTGCATACTATGTACTACCCGCGCACGATTTCTTGGGCGCTCGGCTCCCTAGTCCTCATTCGGTAGGCTTCGTTCAACACCGTAGGTAGAGCTGACAACATTGAAACACGAAGTATGCTATACACCCTGACATCTAGTGGCTTCAGTACTAAGCTTTCATTCTGTCTCAGGATCCTTATTTATTTATTGACATTATCTTTTCTAACGCATGGAGTTATGGGGAAAAATACAATCTTTTGAATTGCTGATTTCACAAACACGTCATTGTACATCCAACACTTTCCTCATCTCTTTAAGAATTCCGTATGTGCTAATTTCTGACGATCCCGTGAACTCTGATGTCAATTTCATGGACTGAAAGTTGAGCGAACGTTTCACAAAACGTATTAAATATGTTTTAGATGCCTTACCTCTCTTACGTTTAACAACATGAAATGGTGAAGCATGTTCTGCTAAGACTCTTCTTTATGCTTAAAATTAGTCATCCAGTGTAAAAATATCGAGCCTATATTATGTATAATATTCTTATTTGATGACTTATTTGATAACCAAACCCTTATGATGTGTAATTAATTGTTACACAATACCGTCACTACGTTATATTATTGGACTGCATTAAAATCGTTGTATATTAAATGTCACTACATAAAATACCATATGCGCGATTCTGCTGAAACGTGATTTCTTTCGTTGACAACACTGCAGAAAGACTGGCGGACTAGCTATGTTTTGTTCCCCCCGACCCTCACTTCCCCGTAAATCCAGCACCCAAGAAATGGTGCGCGGGTAGTAATTAATAATCTGTATTAATATTATTGTTCATATTTTTATTATTGGAATTTCTGCCTTATGACAGGTCTGTACCTCCACGTGAAATTCCACACTCCAACTCTTTCTATCTTCTGCTGCTTCTTTTAAACCTCATGCTTTTCTTTTCTTCTTGATGTCTTCCAGTATTCGATTCTTCTTCTGCCAGATTTTCTTGCTCCTTTTATTTTTCATTTCATTACATCTGGCAGAAGTCCTCTTCATCTTGTGATTTGTAAAATTTATTTATAATTTATTTCTAGGAGCTTCAAGACCACAACTTCGCTCACAAAGAGGCAGACCATTGCCTATGGCAACAGTAGACATGGGGCAGCATGCTTGTCCTAGTTGCCAGCGAACATTCACAAGCTTAGCGGTAAGTGGTGTGGTCTTTGCTTTGATAACTGTTATGTAGTTGGGTACTTTGGATCAGTGGTACAACTGCCTTGTACATGCTTTTCTTTATATTGTGTAGTTGACAAGGCATAAGTGGTACTACTTAGGAGTGAACTTCCATTTAAAAGAACCAATCCACACAAAACATCAATATTTACTGTGGGCTATGTAGGTATTTAATGAATAATGAAACAGACTGGTTAAATATAAATGACTTTAGATCAGAATCTTAAGGCTAGTTTACATGGTGAAATTAGGTTTCTTAACCAAGTTTTGCAACTGTATTTTACTTGAATACACATGCGCGTGATGTACTGGTGACAGTGAGTTACAAAACTCCGCAGTTTCAGCTGATTTCCAACTTTTCACGAAATTATAGACTTTTGAGGTTAAAAGCATGATTAGCTGGTTCAAGTTTTATAAAATAAAGTGAAGTGTTGACAATGTGTAATTCCTGGAATTTTATGCAATCCAAATGTATTTGAGGGATTTCAACAGCTAGAACTTCAAAAATAAGGTTGAAGAGTGCAACTGTACTGTAATAAATTTGTTTGGAAGGAAATTGGTTCAATTTATTTCAAGAATTCACTTTCATGAAAGTAGTTATGAAACGTAGTGCCATCATGTAAACTAGCCTTTATCTTAGGACAATAATCGAGCAGCTCAGTTATGTTTTTATAACCATTATAGCTTGGCCCTGCAATAGTTGCAGAACTTTTTTGACATTGGAAACGAGGTGAAACCTTGGTCTAGTTGTATTGCATTCTTCTTCCTGGCTCAGATTGATGGCATTATGTGTGCAAAAATTACACAATCCCATATTTGTTACAGATTCATGGGAGATTAAATTCTTGCACATTGTTTATTGTTAGACGTAAATAATAATACACAGCCAATAATAAACGGTCATAAAAAAATAGTTGGGTTTTCAGTGCAGTTGCCATTTGAACTGGTATTTTTACCTTTATCCTATGATAGGAATGAAACTGAAGATACTGGATGAGGCACAAGCTAAGATAACAGTTTGTTGAGGCGGTTTATAGAATCGACAGGTGAGGATAGAAAAGAAGAGATATTCAAAGCAAATTTATCATACGAAGATGTATGTTTGGTGTCGTAGTGTCGCCTTCTGTTATATTAGCAGGTGACTGTGGCTTTGCCTGCGATTATTTACTCAACTACTAGATGTTTTATTTAATCATTTATTTAACAGAAAAATAATTAAAACATATTTATTAACACTGGTAGAGAAAGTTGTTGCATTACATCTGAATGTAACCATGTTTAAGATTTGTTGCAGTTTTATTGGTACTATTTCATTTAGCCTACTGAATCATTAGCCTTAATATGAAATACATATTACCAATTTCAGGGAGTGAGAAGACATCAGAAGTTTTGTCATGTTCAAAATGCGACATCGCCATCGGCTAATCCACCAACTCCTCCAAATGAAGAATCAGAGATGCAGGAGCTTTCTCCTGTTGATCCTCTTGCTATAGATGATCAAATCTCTTCAGACAGGACACTGAAGGACGAAATGAAAGGTAAGTGCAAGTGATAACCACTCTGAATCAGCTGAAGATAGGGAACATAACTCTTGAAACATGTTCTAAGGTAAAAATATTGTTACAGCTGCCGAATTCATATGAAGCAGGAACATTGACAGTGGCGTCTCAACTCATGCAGAGACAAAAATCAAAAGATATTCTGCTAATGAGTTGGGAATTTGTAACACTTCAGGTAATACTGTTTTATTGGACTAGTTTCAGGGAAACTAATTTTCTTAGATCTTCAGCTAATGGTTGAAATATGTCATACCACATAGCAACAGATCTGGCATATATCAAATAAATTGTAAGGACTGCAATCAAGTTTCCTTTGGGAAAACAAAAAGAAACTTAACAACCAGACTAAAGAACATATAAAACTATGAATTAGATAAATCAGTTGGGGCTAATTTAAAAAAAATAAAAAACCATGACTTTGAACCTGAAGCAAGATTAATAAAAAGAAAACAGCAAATGGCCATAGAGAACTGAAGTATTGGGGAAAATCTTCATACTTAAAAACAAAGAGAAAGTAATGAATTTTGAATTCCCTCTATCAATGACGATTAGGAAATTCATCTTACAAAAACTAGGAGGCACCAGTGCAGCAACAGGAACAAAACCGCAGCCGGCCATTACTTGGATGGTATATGGTTATTTAACGATGGGGATGTACTGCAACTTAGTCCTTTGACCATCGCCGGTGTGCCAGAATTTTATCCTGCAGGAGTTCTTTTACATGCCAGTAAATCTACTGATATGGGCCTGTCACATTTTTTGTATTTGTATTTATTTCCTTACACTGCAAATGGGTCAACAACCCGGTGGCAGTGGTGCAATAAATACCAGCCATACATATATACAGAAATAACACTACACATTAAATAAATACCAGCCATACATATATACAAAAAAGGCACACTATACATACACTTACACATTAAATATCGCAACATCTATCCACGTACCTGATATTTAAAAATATATATATATATATATATATATATATATATATATATATATATATATATTTCCATTTAAAACTATAACATAAAAAAAATTGCATACTGTGAATATTTTAGAACAAAAAATTATACATCATTTACCCTATTCAATATATTTTTAAAAATTTTGGCGTTAGCAGGAAACGTTTCGAAGATTTCTGCAGGTAAATCATTCCAATCCTGGATCCCTCTATTTAAAAAAGAAAATTTGGCAATATTTGTTCTCTGAGATCTACCCCTTATTTTGTATTTGTGATCCTTCCTACTTTTGTAATCTGGTTCTTTAATTTTGCTATGAAGCTCTTCCCATGCCGGTTGTTTCGTGTATACACAATACATACATTTTAATCTATTTATTTTCCTTCTGGATTCTAAAGATTTCCACCCTAGTGTTTTTAACATAGCCGTAACGCTGTCAGTTTGTTGGTGCTTATTCACACACAAATGCCATCGACCTGGACCGGGATGAACCCGCAACCTTGGGCCCAGAAAGCCAGCACGATACTAACTGCGCAACCCAGGCCAACATCGGCCATTAGCTGAAGATGGGAAAGAATAATGTTTTCCTGAAACTAGTCCAATAAAACCGTTTTAAGTGAAATAAGTGTTACAAAACCAGACTCATTATTATTATTATTATTATTATTATTATTATTATTATTATTATTATTATTATTATTATTATCATCATCATTATTATCATTATTATTATTATTATTATTATCATTATCATCATCAATATTAACTTTACTGTCATCAACTTCCTACATATAAATAAAAATGTAATTACTTTACTGTTACCGTTACAGTAGTGTAGAAAACAAACCATCCTTCTGCATTAAAAAAAAAAAAAGAACAACCTGGTACCAAAATGATCTGAAGCAGAAGCATATTTTTTTTCGAGGGGGGAGGGGAATCATAGATTAAATCAACAAATGGAAAAGAAAATTCACAGCATGGTACAATATGTGTACTAAATTTATATACAGGCTACATGGCTATTTACGTATTTAATAAGGAGTGGAGATCAATTGGAAAGATCAGTAATTGAAAAGAACACTCAAAATTTTGATACATAAACCTAACCTTCCAAACAATAACTAAAAAAGGGAGCTTGAAATATGGGCTCATTGCTCGTGGTACACAGATCATTCCAGTATGACAGCAATTAGGTAAAATAGACATTCCAGATTGTTTTCGTACCTTCTTTAACAGTGTGAAAGTTGTAATGCCATCTTATTCATCAAGCCATAAACCAATAGTACCAAGTTGTTATTCATGTATCCACAGGTGTTAAATTCAGTCATTCACGGATAACAGTAATAAACAGGGTTTGTATACCAATGGATGTTAAAGGGGAAATATCTTACTATTAGCCAATGAGGGCAATGACCTTCAAATGCACAGGCACTCCTAATACTTCAAAAAAACACAGGATGTACTCTTAATAGTGCATGTTTCATAATAATGATAAAGAATCGCCACAGAATTGTTTCTATACAGAAAAGTGCTGTGTGGACCTTTGAGAACCAGATCAATTCAACAATATATTGGAAGTTAACATAGTGAAGCTATATTGTACAGGATATGATTTTGAGTTGGGTCTAGCACGTGGCAAACTTCCCCGAGAGGGCAACACAAACGTCCAGGCAGCAGTTGGTGTTACCCTGATTATGAATGACAATGATCTTTGAAACTAGTTCAGTTATTTACACAAAAAGTTATGCTAGACCCAACTCAATATTATATCCTGTATTATGTTGTACCAAGAGAGAAGAAGGGAAGGCATTAATCCTCGATCCTTTGGTCAGATTCGAGCAGAATGACCAACAGGCCCTACGTGAATGCGAAGAAAAGGAGTCTATATACCGACCATGTATTCCTCACCTCAGTGAGAGTTACAATGTACCCATTTCAGCATGGGAGGTAAAAGGACTTCTCTTTGGAGCTCAAGGCACAGCATTTACATGGACATAGAAGACACTCCAAAACTACGGCCTTCTTGCAGATGACATAGTTAATTGTTCATTAAAAATATTAAGAGACTCTCTTTTCATATTGCACAACCATTTATATAATCTGAATTAGTTTTAAGTTGTTTGCGTAATTGCTTATGTTTTCTTTTTGCAATGGATTGTTATTATTTATGTAAAGAATAATGTAATTATGTTCCTGACGTTATTTGGAACAACTTTTCCTAATAAAAGTTTTACCTATCTCAAATAATTACGGAGTAATGTAGATATTTATGAACTTCTCAGTGTGAACAGAGCTCAACGTACGTTACTGCAACAATAATAAAGAACAGTCCTGATAAGTTACGGAATGTGACACGCGCCGTTCATACTCGCGCGTCAAAGTGCTTGGACGTAGAGGGAGGCATCTTTGAAAATATGAAAGCAAACTTAAATAAATGGTGAAATGTATGTTAAGTATGTGAATTAAACCCATTTTGTTTGTTACTTTCAATTTCTGTGCCGATTGTTGCCGAATTTATTGCTATTTTGTCACGAATGTTGAAACTTCAAACGCTTATAACAACGTAACTACAAGATATAAGATTTGAATTTTTCTCGGCGAATAATGTCAAATCACATTTTTGTATTTACATTTTTTGTTCCAAATATCCTCAAGAATGCACTCAGAAAGTGGCGGTAAAACTTCGTGAAACACTCTGTATATGGTAGTAATCAAATTGGCATTGTCAAAACAGCTGCACTTGAATGTACCAGTTTTGCAAAAATGAAGTTTGTGTGAATATTCTATCCTCAGATTTAATATATTTTATATTTTGTTCTGTTGCTTAGATAGAATGTCCTGTGTTGATAAATTTTTAGGGTAAATGAAGTACATGCCATGATATTAAGTACAGCACAGGACCGTAGCTAGGCGGTGGCGAGATGGGCCCCCGCCAAGGGCGCAGGTACAGAAAGGGCGCAAAATTAACCATGAAAAATCCCGCTTTTTTTTAGACTGGTTCAATTTATCAAGCAATAAAAATTCCACGTTAATGGAAGAAATCTTTCAGGTTATTAAAAATTACTGCATGTGAACTATCTGTAGTATTATGCCGATTGTCTACAAACAAAAAGGAGCCATGCAACGTTCTTTAGTTAACACATTTTTTATTAACAGAGTATAACATAAATCATGAACAGTATGGAATGATATAACAATAAAAATTAAATTGTACATTATTATTGAGATGAAAATGGTTCAACTATTCAAAAAAAAATACTTTTACCAATATTAATATGTTAAACATTTTATACGAGCTACGAAACAAGAACGCATTTCGGGCGGCGCCTCCCACACTCGTATCAAAGTGTGTAGCCTATGACAACAAGGCAGTGTTGCCCAGTTGGCGCGCCGCTTCAGCCCGCTACGAGATTTCATGTTCACTATTTCATTGCGCCCATGGAAAATATTGCAAATAGGGAATTTGTGTTTGCATATTCATAAAGGGGATAACATTTTGAATGCGACTGTCTAAGAGCCAAGTTTCTAGCCCCAGTAGTTCTCGAGTTATCGCGCCGAGAATAAACAATGCTGGTAAAGCAATAAAAGTGCTGACTGTCCCCCTAAATAATTATCCAAACCAAAATTTCATGATTATACATGTTCCTGGTTATGAATGAGGCTTCAGTATGTAATCATATTTGACTGTATTATAACCATACGCATTGCTTTTAATCAGTGCGCTTGTGAAAGTAGACTATCTTACTCGGTATTTTAGAAGTTAGTGTAAATAGTAGTGCGTGTAATATGTTATTTGATTCATAGGTAATAAGATTATAAAGTAGTGCAAGTTGTATAATGAATTATTAACAATGTCTCTTAGTAAACCTAGCACCAGCGGAGAACAAGACAGGGGGGGAAAAGGGGAGAGTAATACACAAGCAAGCTAGAGCCATGGTCTACGATGTGCGTAGGTTGTTTAAGAGTTGTCGGATGACGAAATACGTGATAAAACAAACTTTTCAAAAGAGCAGAGCCTGTAACGTAAGTGTACGCACCGTTTCGCAAATAGTGAAAGAAGGTAAAAAAACAGTTCAAGAACAGCCATGATTAGGATTTATCTACAAGTTGGCAATGTCTAGGCAGAATCAATAAAAAGATGACGTCATTAGAATCCGGGCCCTGATTATTATTATTATTATTATTATTATTATTATTATTATTATTATTATTGATAAATTCAACCTATTTCTTTTAAACGAAATAGTTCTGAAGTTTATTATTTTTATCGGAATTCTTCCCCTCATTTTTTTCATCGTTAATTTGAATAGAATGCTTGTAGTGGATCCTATGTCTTCTTTATGTCTCTTTTACATACTTTAAGTTAAATAACCTGACAATTTTTCTTAAAATATTTGCCTATATTGACAACCGACGACATTAAAAATTATAATAAAATCGTTGTAATAATATATGATTGTTTATTAAATTAAGAATAAAGTATATATAAAAAGGTAAAATGATTCCGGTATGTGCCGTGGAGACTCGTAGGGTTTTCGCGAGATTGAGGCTCCCAGATTGAGACATCGGCACAGGAAAGTGGTATGGTTGTCAGCACCAGCCGCTTTTTACCCCCCAGGAATACACCTGGTAATCATTTCTGTTAGAGGCTGAGTCGACCTCAGGGCCATAGCCCCACCAGAAGAATTAGGCCAACCACTACGCCACGGCGTACTCCAATAAAGTATACAGTATACAGTAATAATACGGCTAAATGCAAATAAATCTTTGTTAACTAAAACTCAATTGATATTATACTTCTTCTTCTTCTTCATCTTCCCCATGATGCCTTTAGAGCGTTGGGGGGTCCTCGATTAAGGCTTTCCACATCCTTCTGTCCTGTGCCATCCTTTTCAATTCTGATTTGCTTTTGGAGATCTTTCTTCCCATTTCCTCTATGCAGTCTTCGTATGTAGTTCTTGGCCTTCCTCTTGAGCGACCTCCTATCGGCCTTGCTTCCATGAATTGTCGTGGCTTCCTGTTCTCCTCCATCCTTGTAACGTGTCCAAACCATCTTAACTGTCTTTGGGCCAGGCGTTTTTCTACTGGGGGTTGGTGAAGTCCTTCCCTTATTATTTGATTCCGAACTGTTTTCCCTGCGATTCGTCTTAAGCATTTCATTTCTGCTGCAGTTACTCTTCCTATTTCTTCCCCTCTTACTGGCCAGCTTTCACTTCCATATAGTAATACTGGTTCCATTACTGTTCGGTATATTTTAAGTTTTGTTTCTGTCGTCAATTCTGATTTTCCAAAGATTGTTTGATTTAACTGATAATATATATTATTACATCTGCGGACCCTATTTAAGACTTCATGTTTTATTTTCCCGTTTTGATGAATTATTGTGCCCAGGTATTCATAATTTCTTACCTGTTCGAGTTGTACCCCATTACATTGGATGTTTAGTTGTCCTACTGTTTCATCTGTCCTGGCCACCTGCATCACCTTGCTTTTCTCTACATTTATCTGCATTCCCTTTTCCTTCAGGTTTTCCGTCCACTCCATTACAGCCTGCTGTAATTTTGTTTCCGTATCTGCTATTAACACTATATCGTCTGCATATATGAGTGCTTGGCACTGTATTGGTTTCATCTTCCAGTTTCCAATTATTGTTCTATTTGTTCTTCTCTTACATACCTTAAGTACTTCATCCATTAACACTATAAACAGTAATGGGCTTAGACTATCCCCTTGTTTTACCCCATTTCCATTTTAAATGTTTCCGATTTTCTTCCTTCCAATCTGACAACTCTTTCTACTTGTTCATACATTGCTTTAATCAACTTCTGAAGTTTTGAGCTGACTTTCCGTTTCCTTAGTATTTCCCATATCTCTTCCCTAGGTACACTATCAAATGCTGCCTTCAGATCCAAAAACGCCAAATTAATTGTTTTCCCTCTTGACGTTACTTTCTCGCATATAGTTCTTAATATGTAGATCCAATCTTGCGTTTGTCTTCCTGGCCTAAATGCCGCCTGTTCTTCTTCTAGTTTCTCTTCTATCTGCCTTCTCAGTTTCATTTCCAATATTCTGGTAAATATTTTAGATATTACCGATGTAAGACATACTGCTCTATAGTTATCACACTTTGCCGAATCGCCTTTCTTATATATGGGCACTATGATGTTTCTTCTCCAATCTTCCGGAATACGTTCTTCTTTCCATATACATTTGAAAAGGTCTGTCATCTGTCTTATTACTGCTTTTCCTCCTATTTTTATGAGTTCTGGTGTTATTTCATCTTCCCCGGCTGCCTTTCCATTTCTCATCCTTTGAGTTGCTATTTCCACATCTATTTCATCTACTTCTTCTCTATCCATCTCTTTTGATATTATACAAGGGAATTAATTAGTTAATAATTTATTATACATTTCTATCATAGGGCTATATCCGGTTCATCCTTAATGAAATCTATTTTGTGTGTTTACCTGTTTCATTACAAAGTACCCGTACCAGTAACATATAGGCCTACTTGGGAAAACCCATTTCAGCTGTTCTGTTTGTTTCGGCCAACCTAAGTGCTTACCTCAAATTTGTATTTTTATATTGCACTTTAAATAATAAAAAGACTGCTTTAAACCACATTTAAATAATCTTGACCACCCTTGGTAGGTATCATTTAGTGATAAACTTATCTCCCTTGTGGGACTTGACCTACCATTCGACTGTTTCATCATCTGTCATAGGCAGATGGCCGTTATTAGTGGCTTTCTGTACCTGAGCCGCTACTTCTTTATCAGGTTTTATCAGTTGGTGTCCAGATCCCTTACCTCACAAAGATTCTAGGAAGTACCAGGAATCGAACCCAGACCTGCGGATACGCTGTCAGGGCATGGGCATGCTTCTTTTTTGAGGGTCACTCGACCGAGATATGGATTCAGCCCCTGATCCGATGAACATTGAAATGGAATATTTTTTCTAGGGATCGAACTCTGGACTACACATGAGAAGTAGCAGCAATGGACCATTACTGTTCGTTGCCCCCTGCTTACATTATACAAATTTTGTTTATTGTAAATACCACGTGTAAACTGCTGATCTAGCTCGTATCACTCATCAGCTGCTATAACAACGCGCGCGTATTTGCTCTCTCTTTCTAGCTCTCCTGAGCGCTCTCTTTCTACCGGGTGCACTATGTGGCAACCAATGTCACCTCTGCACGCTGATTGGTCTGCATTCTTGTTTCATAGCTCGTATAGTAGACCTCAGGCCTAGTATGTAATTTACTTTTGATACTAGATTTTATTATTTAATTAGTTTTTAAGTAGTTCAGTCGTCTGAAAATAAGGTTTTAGTACCTTGAAAGTCCAACTAAGTGTTGGTTTCAAATTGAGGTTTAGTTTTCTTTGATAATAACAGTGTTTTTATATTAAAAATAAAAAAATTTACAGAAATTAAAAAAAATTGTTCAGTCCCCCCAGTATTAGAGGGCGCAGATTTGTCAAACTCGCCAATGGCGCAGAAGTACCTTGCTACGGCCCTGGTACAGCACTACATGAATAAGAAAATTTGATGAATTAAAATGGAGTGTAACATAATAAATTAAATTCCCGATAGCATCTGTACTGAAATCTTTGTTTCTTACTTTGCAGGTGTAATGCTTAACAAAGTGAATGAACTGATTGATGATACAGGGCCTGGAAAATGTCACTGTTGTGGTGAAGACCTGGAGACTGCTCATTTGGTGAGTGTCTAGGATCTCTATTGAGGCAATTATTTTGCATTTTTGTCACCCCAGCACAATATAAAATAGGTACTCCTTAACAGAAATAGCAGTTTATTAGAGTCTAATCAGTAGAAAGTAGGGATGGGTCGATACCAGATTTTCTCGATACTCGATACCGATACATGATTTTTTCCTCGATACTCGATACTGTCAATATTTCCAGTCTCAATAAATAGGTACATTAAAAATTAAAAGTTGAAAGAACTGGGTAATAACAACTAAATTAATTAAGTGTGCATATTTAATGAGGTAAAATTTAGTATCAAGAGTAGCCTATAATTATTTTTAAACTCTACATTAAAACTAAAATTAGTTTTTAAAACAGTCCACTTAGAAGTTTTTGTTCCAAAATTACAGTGGGGTTTGGACAGTCAGCTTGCTTGTTGGTTGTTATTGAAACGTTGGACAGGAAACGAAACAATTAAGAATCTCTTCTGTTTGGATTTTAAGAGTCGGAAAGTCTTTAATTATGACTAGACAAAAGTCACAGAGTGGTTTTCTCCATTTCAAGGAGAAATAGAAGTATTTACTATATTTAGTAGACTATTAAAAACAGAAAGAGATACCGCATTTCCTTAATTGCAGAGTTACCAAAGTATCGAGCGAGTTTTCTGAAGTATCGCTCGATGCTGATACCATGCAAGTATCGAGAGTATCGAAGTATCGAAAGTATCGAGGACCCATCCCTAGTAGAAAGTCAGTGAAGTGAATGACTTAAATATCATAAGGATAGTAAAGAGGAAATTATAAACAATTAAAAATCATAATCTGAAGTTTTTAAGTGATTACATTCCATATTGAAGAGATGATCACTTGCATGTAGAAGGTTTCTTTTTTATTTTGTGAATATGTGGATTTTTACAGTATACAGTGATGTGAAGTTTTGTTTTTGTTGTTAATGTGAGTTTTTGAGAGTGTGTTTTTAAAAGATTTTAACAAAATCACTTGAAATTTCTTTAAAAATTGTCACAGCGTTGAATTATTCAATCTGATTGTCACAAAGTTATCACAGACAAATTTATTTAGCTCTACATTGACTGATATGTATAGGAGTTCAGTAGACAGTAGTAGCTTATACTAGCAGTGAAGTATACTCACCCACAAGTCGTATGCCTAAAAAATCGTTAGTGGAATATGGCAATGAGTTGTAGCCGTGCACAACAATACAAACATCGATTTGCATAAAAAATGCTTTAAAAACAAATGAGGGTTTTGATACCTTAGTGCAAGACTGCAAAAACATGCCTCATGAGTCGACTATGCCTTTGTGTGCCTTTACTTTGACCTTCCGATGCTTGTTCTTCAGCCACCACTACTGTCCCAATATCTCCTGGCAGGTTTACATTACTGCCAGCATATCCTTAGAGCATTCAAATCACAGTGTAGAAGAGGAAGGACAGAAATTCTATACAGCAATGAAAGTAATTGTTATACATAAAATAAAAATTTGGCTTAAATTTAATGGAAATCCATGTACCAAAAAAAAAAATAAAGGAAACATGAAAAATAAAACGGACATGAAGAAAACTCGGAAACAAGCCCATGTTTGAAAGCATGGGGTAAAGAAATTTTGGAAATAATGGAGCATAAAACAAACCCATCAATCAGCAAATTACAATGCAAGAAAACTTACATTAAGTATACTTGAAACAATGTTAAATTAAATTTAAATAGTATGTTAAAAATGAATTAATTAATTTCATAATATGCAAAATTAGTGTTTAGAAGTTTACAATAATAATTTTGTATTCATAAGAAACTTGAAGCGAAATATGAAAACACTTCTTTTCATAATAATTTAAAATTAAATTAGTTTAATAAAAACCACACTAATTACAATATCAAATATAATTAATATTAAAAAATCTATACAGATTAACATATTTTGTTTTTGCTAATTTTCATTAAAAATATCTGCAGGGGTTGTTTTTGTTCCTTGTAGATTATCCTTCTTTCTGTGTTGTCCATATAATCCACTTATTTTGCTCATATAGTATGTAGTGAGTATCGTGTTCATGGCAACTAACGAATTTCCTAGTGCTTGCTACCACTTGGAATAGAATTGATATGCGTCTGAGTTTTTACAAGCTTCCTGTCACTTGGATACATTGAGTGTGGAATATACCTGTCCTTTATGCATAATAGATGCAGCCCAACTTTTCACATTACAAATTAAAAAAATAAAAACTCTCCTCATAAGATAAGATGGCCTGCTTATTTTTTAATTCAAGTTTTTATCAGTGATGCTTGGAAACAGTAAACATGTTTGGTTCTCATTAAGGCACCAAAATAACATTAAACCATTGTCGATTAATATCCTGGTATTCTTAGGACGTCTGCAATAGACAGTTGTGTTGATATACTTGTGTTTGGACAATGGATAAGAACCAACTGAAATATTCAAGTCATTCGGCGAGTTTTAGGCTGAAAGTTATCAAATTTACCGAAGAACATGGTAACATTTCCACTGGACAAGAATTTACAGTGTCAGAGTGCAATGTGCATGTTGTTTCTCGTGTGTTAACTACCGATCATCATATGTGCGACACAATATAATAGTCGCGGCCGATATATCGATATGTATGCTATCAATCCTTAGGTAGCACATCTTTTAAACAGATGATTTTTTCCACTACTTTTTTCCTCGCATAAAAGATGTACCCTAGTTTTTTGTTATAGAAATCTGAAAAAAATTGTGTCTATTGCACGGGTAAATACGGTAGTTGGTATGATGAATGAACACAAATGCATGTGACCATTTGCAAGCAACTGCTGTTTTATTAAAAAATAATTGCATTGTACAATTAAACATATTCACTCAAAAACAAAAAATATTGTTATTAAATTTGTTGTTCACATACCCAAATAAATTGGTAAATAAGGTCTATTTGCTTATATCATGATATCTGTACATGTTTATTTTAGTTTTAGAGTAATTGCATATTATGTATATGTTTTTTTTTATAGGGAGGGGAGTTTGAGTGCAAAGATTGTAAAAAAAATTTCAAATTAAAATCAAGCTTGGAACGGCATCGACGTGTTATCCACCTGGAAGGGGAGACATACTCGTGCCCTGAGTGTGAGGCCAGGTGCCCTGATAAAGGAACACTCGCACGTCATATGTACACCCACACTGGATTAAAACCGTATTCCTGTACTCGCTGCCAAAAACAGTTCAGCCGCAAATACCACCTTGAACGACACGTTTTACAGACTGGTTGTGATGGAAATCCTCGACCATCATACCCATGTCAGGTATGTTCTCTGAACCAAAATAATTATGATAATACAGTGATTACTTGAGAATATTATAGGAAAAAAATTCCTCCGACACTGGGACTTGAACCCAGTTTCGTCTCTGATCTGAGATATACGGTTTATACAATCAGCCCTAAGGATAATAAAACCAATAATTAAAATTAAAGAAGAAATGACATTAGTTTGATGCATGTTTTACACGCTACTATAATACAATTTTGAATTCTGTCATATGGTAGTACTACAACTATCTTGAGAAATAAAAATAGTGAACTGAAAAAATACTATACTGCATAAAAAGTCAGTACACTCAAAATATTTTTCAGTATTAACAGTTACAAATAGGGGCTGAAGAAATTAATGAAATACTGCACTTTTAAATCACATTCAATTCTTTCTATGTTTTGCATTATTTGCACAATTTCTGCTGTAGCTTCTAAAACGATTAACAACCTTAATTGCTCGAGGAGCTTCACTTAATGTTGGCCGTTCACTTCAATTTTTACTTCTTTTTTGTTTAAATCCTTTGTCTATGATATTACATTCTAATTTCATTAGCCACTTAATTTTCATTTTACTTTTCCTCCCAAAAACACCAACAATTTTACCTGCCTTTCCAAATACCTTGAATCCATTAAATCAAATTCATAAGGCCTTCTTTTTACCACTCTTTATTTTGGTCCATTGTGAAAATAAATGTGTTTAAATACTGAAGTTGTGAATAAACAGCTTTACCTTGAAGTGTTTAACCAGCCGGCTGCTAACATGACCATGTACACTATTGTCTGTAACGGATGCATGGATGTTGGCATTCCACAGCTACCAGCTCCTAATGGCTTTCCAAGCACTTGACCTGGACAGTAGGTTTTGGTCAATGCATAAAATTACTTTACTCCATGGAAAAAGTATTTACACTATTGCCAAATGTTGCATTTCTTGTAAATTGAGATGGAAAAATAATGCATTTAAAGTTATGAATAGAATGATATAATACCCAAGGCAAACAAATTAATCAGGACCACTGAATGTTTGACATTATAGATAAGAAGTCGCACAAACTAAAATTGCTGTAACAAAGTACTACAGTATTTTCTGATTTTTAGGAATAGATGTTCCTGCATCTTGGTCACTGTTAGAATTAGATAATTTTCTCAGCCAATTTAAGGGCTGTAACTATGAATCTCTGCCAGCTATGGAAGTGTACCCACACCCAGTTGGCAGACCCTAGGAGTCTGCTTGCTTGCGGTATCTATAAAGCCCTGCTAGCAGAGGTTTCTGATTTTGCAGCGATATGGCAACTTTGTAGATACATGACATCAAGCTAAATTGGCTACATAGTGATCAATATGATAGGGAAAGAATCTGTATAAATTTTCATTAGTTGTGTTTTTTAAAAGCATTTATGAGGAATGCTAAACATTTTCTTAACAAAATCTTTTAGTGTTACTATTATAAATTACTATCTTAATAATAATAAACATAAGAACATTGTATTATTCAAAGTGGAAGTTGGCAATAGTGATATGTTATGATGGCCACATGGAACATCTGCTAATCTTCACCACTTGTTCACGGCAGGGAGGAGGGGCCAGCAGGAACCGGTCTGTTTCAAGTGAAGCTGTAGGTGATGCTTGGGATATGGAAAGGTCTTTATAGATTTTTGCCAGGTAGCTAGTAGAGATTGCTTACCAGGCAGGTCTTCATAGAAACGGAGGTTAGAGAACCATGCTGTTTTAAGCCTAGTAATGTAATGATCACTAGCGATCACATCTGCACTGAGGCACTAACAACCACCAACTGTCCACTGACCACTTTTAAATCAATTGACAAGAGCAGATGGTATGACGTTATTATATACAGAGATCAACCAATCAGCAATACATTTTTTTTAAATTCAGCAACTAATCTGCGGTGTCATTACCATTCAAAGTTGTGATGCTCTTATTTTGCTGCATATATTATAACCATAGCCTGGAATTATCATTTCACAAAGTCTTGGAAGTTTGAAATGACATCCTTGTCACAGTTCAAATTAAGCAATAAAGAATCTGACTCACTGCCTAGTAGTGCCCTATGACTTCTGAAGTACTAGCCCGATGAGGAGTGATGTAGTCTTGCCATTTTCAGTCATTTTAATTTCATTAATGCTGTGCTACATAACATTATATTATGCCACAAACAAGAGTATTATTTAATATTAGGGAGAGCTTATACGAGTATGTAATGCAATAAAGCAGTGCCAGGTGTCCTTGTTTTTGCCATTATTTTTAGTAATTTTATTCATGCTCCATGAAAAATATGATGGTGTATATTGAAATAGGGGGCACGCTGTGGTGCAGTTGGTTGTGGCACAGCGCTCCAAACTGAAAGGTCATGAGTTTGATCCCTGATGAGGTCACTGAGATTTTTTCCATTGACCTAATCCTTGTGGTGGCACTATGGCCCTGGGGTCGACTCTGCCTCCAACAGAAATGAGTACTAGGAGCAATCCTGAGGGTAAAGGCAGATGGTCCTAAGGCCTTCATGTGTCAAATTTTCCAAAATCTGGGAGCCTCGACCTTCCGGAATCCTAAGGGCTTCCATGTCCTGTACAGAGATCATTTTACTTTTTGTATTTTGAAATATATCTAATTAATACCAATTAGAATGAATTGGAATGGACCATAGCCACTTCTTACAAGACTGAACACAAGTATTCCAGTGATTTGTTTGTTCTGGTCCAGCATTATAGCATAAGGGTAATACTTGTCGCCCCCAAGCTCCCCTCAATAATAAAAGACCCTTGCACCAAAAATCAAATTTCACAATTATAGGAGTAGGAGTGGGGACTTGGGGGTGACAAGTAATACCTTTTTCCCTTCTGGTCTATTTCTGGCCCTGAGAGGATGTAATTAGACTTTAGTAACGAGAAAAAATGTTGTACCAGTAATGTCCCTAACTTGCTTTAGTTCAATTTAATATAAACATTCTTAATTGCTAAGAAATTATCGTGTAAAACAATCTAGAACAAATATGTTATCAGGAGTGTATGGTTAAAAGCCATCCATAACTTTATGAGAAGTGTCTTCAATAAAAACTGTCCATATATCTGATGGACACATCTCATCAAAACAAGGATTAATTAGTAACATTACTTAGCATCTTACTCTCATTGCAGGTATGTGGACGAATGTTCAGCAGGAAGGACAATCTGAGGGAGCATTTGCGTGCACATGCAGGACAGGTAAAGCGAAAAAAGAAGTACAATTGTATACATTGCCAGAAGGAGTTCCATGGCACAACACTGCTGCAGATACACATGCGCACGCACACAGGAGAGAAACCCTACAAGTGTGATTTCTGTTCCAAAAGCTTCCCGTCGAGTGGTGCCATGAAAAAACACCGCCGCATGCACACCGGCGAGCGGCCATATGAGTGCAAAGAGGTGGGTTTTAATCTGTTTTTCACATATTTACTTATTTCTCCCAGAACTTTGATTCACTCTCACATGCGCTTCTTTGTTTGTGCTCCCCGGGATGCAGCAACGGATGTGGCAGCGCTGTAAGTACTGGCAGTGTGGGTGTGGTGTTCTAATTTAATTCCCATTTTTGATGTGTGAGATGAGCAGGTGATTTATTTATGAGTGTTATTGACTCGGTGTAAAATGAAGCATGATATTTTTCTGAAACCTAGTTTTATGGGGTTCCAAAGCTATCCTCTGTAAGCAAGAAGCGACTACATAAATTCTAGATTATCAGCAGGCAGATGTCTGTGGTTTTTATTTCCTTTTTTCTTTTATTTTTTGAGACGATAATATTGTTTGAACACAAAAAACAAAAGAAGTTGATCAATTTTTTGTTGAAAACTAACCAACAAACTTGTAAGTACAGGAAAATTTTGTTTATTCTATGTGTAGGTCCCATTCTATCAATAAAAATTGTTTGAAAGCATTTTCTGCTTTAGTCCTTTTTCTGCCATTTTGAGGATTATCATAGGTAATAGAACGAGAGATCCGGATTTTACCGATAAATACACAAGCAACAAATTGTGAGTTCTTGTAAATTTACATAAGAAACAAATGCACATAGGTGCAATAAAATGAAAGTAATAAAATTAAAACCATAAAATTTTGATTCTATACTTGCTTGGTTAAAATTCTACATATTGTTATACTGGATTGGTCAGTGATTCATGAGGTTGTTGTGACTTCTAGTGTTTGATTTTTCTTCGCACTGGTTCCTTTGCATAATCTTATACATTGCTATCAATGCAGTTTTTCATAGCTGACATTTTGTACTCATTCTTTCCAGTAGTTCATAAATATGGCCATTGACCATTAAGGTTGAAGCTGAACAAGATCTGTAAAGCCCCCCCTCCCCAGGGACAAAGCCTCCAGGGATCCTGGGGCAAAGCCCCAACTGAGAAATATTGATATTAACAATATCGGTGTCCCAAAGTTGTAAAGCTTATAGAAATGTTAACATTATCAACTGCATCAGTGACATCAACTGAGGCAGTGAGCCTACAATCTTTGTTTCATCAAAACTGGCTTGCTTTTCCAATGCATTATTCTACATTCTATTACTCCTCTCCTGGCAATGCCTGATGTCTCATTTCCAGCAGCCAAAACTTGTGGTTAACCAGAATATCATTTACATTTTAAGTTAGATAACTGTCAACGTTTTCTTGGTTTTAGCTTGTATTTCTGTATTTCTAGGGACAAGTTGGCTCTATTATGAATTTTAGGTATTAAAGAACATTTCAACCCAAAATTTGACTATTTTTGGAGTTTGATTACAAATAATTGTGTAGTATTCTATATAGTCTCCTAGGATAGCATGCACATAACACTAAACATATAATCTATGTTTCCACAATAAGAGGTCATTTCCCCAATTAGCTTTTTCTTTGATGACACATGCATCCTTGTCCAAAAATTCTTTGTACTGTTATACAATAATCATTTATCTATGCTACCACAAGATAAAACTTTTGAATGAATACATATAACAACACTGTGTCTTAGGGACAGTTGCACCATTTTTGATCATAACTTTATCCTGGTGAGTTCTCATTCACCCTGTTCATTTTCAGTTTCCGGTGCATCAAGCTTTATTTAAGTTAAATATGGTAATTGACTAGGGTGACAGTTCTACCTACACGAGAAAGAGGGCAGTAGGGTGGGAAAATGAGTACATTGGAGAAGAAGTGAGGACAAGCTAGAAGCCATAAAGAAATGGATATAACATAGTCAGCAAAAATTAGTTTGTTTTTGGGAGGAAAGACCATAAAATATGAGAATAAATAGATTTGTTAAAACTGGTACATAAAATAGAGCTCGTAGTCTGGAAGGTAATATTTATTTTTAAAAACATGGGCACCATACTAGGCATACAAGGAACTTGAATGATGTAGTTGATCCATCTGTTATCAGAGGGCCAGTTGGAATCAACTGTTGAAGCAGATGTCCCCTGAAACATGTTTTAAAGTAAATATGAAGTTTGTGTGAACTTTCAGTACTCAGATTTGCTTCATATTTTTATTTTTAAATTTAAATCGTAATGCTACCTTTATGTGTGCTTTTGTCACTTATCATTGTCACATTATGAAAGAATATGCATTTGAAAGTTAGGATTAGCTGATGGTCACAATTAACCTTTCTTGTGTTTTTGTTTTTTTCATTGCAGTGCCTGGCTAAGTTTGCTGCAAAAGAAACTCTGAATCGTCATGTGAGAACACATACCGGAGTGAAACCACACAGTTGTCAGTTCTGTGGCAAAAGCTTTATTCAGGCATCCCAGCTGCGTGCCCATATCTTCCACCATACAGGTAATTTATTACATATGAAATCAGTGTATTAGTAGTTGTTGGAGAGAAACGTCAAGGCTCAAAATAATTTTTCATAGCTATGTTTAAGGACATTTCATAGAATGTGATTGAGGACCAATTAACAATTATCGACAAAGTTAAACTACCGTATTTACCCTAATTTAAGCCACACCTGCCTTTTTAGCAGTAATATAAAGGGAAAAAATTAAATTAACCCCAAAGTGAAAAAATAAACTGCCTCATTTTCATAACATTAAAGTAACACATTTCTTAGCTGAAATAGGCCTGAAATTAGAAAAACAAAGTATCAACTGACTCAAATTATGAAATTCTATTTTCATTTCATCAAACATTAAATAAAACTGATGGAAAAGAAAAGAAATCAGTACTTTACACTTCATATGACTATCAGTGTTAAATTTTGCACAATTTTTCTATTTTTCATAATTCCACCTTCAGTTACCATCAGTTTAAAAGTACCATCATTTGGTTTTTTATTTATTTATTTATTTCAGCTGTGTCTATACTCTTTTAGCTTCGAGGCCATATCAGAAGTTCGGGATGTGTGTGTGTGTACAGTAGGGTAGGCCATGGAACTATTGATTGTTTCCATTATTGATGTATTTTTATGGACTAAATTTCATCTTGGTATGTAAATATCCAATTCGGCATTTGCCGCCATGGGATTTGAACCTGCGACCACCCGAATACGAGTCCAAGATGTTACCATCTCAGCCACCTTGCTCGGTCATTTGGATTTCTTTACATCTGAACAGTTCATAGTACACGTATATTCCATAATACTGCTATAAAGAATATGACATACACAAAACACATATAATATGAACACATATAATATCTATAAAAACAAAGATACAAAGACCAGCTGATGAATTTTGAAATACCCGCCGAAGATGATTTAATCAAGAGATTGGTTAAACATCCGTCAGGTCTCGAAGCTGCTGTCCCAACCTCAGATGGAGTATGAGGATGAGTCTAGAGGCAGGCTCGAAACATGTTCAGGTTTGTTTTCTGTAATTAGTGAAGTATGTATGTAAAATCTCCATCTCGAGTATTAATAGTTATTTTGTAACTTCACTATATAAACTTCCTATTTATTTTAAGACCTTAATACATATTTATAATGCATAGCAGATGACTTTAGAACAGCGGGCCAAGAAGACCAATCAAAACTATTGCAACTAGCCGGTCACACTTTTTCACACACAGGCGCAACGTGAATGCTACCTCCAGTTATAATAGAGCTCAATGGTTTTTACTTTAATGTTCTATTTTCTATTCTTTTCTTCTTTTTCCTTTTTTTCAACAATGGCCATCTTTGGGTCCTTTACAATAGAAATATGTTTACCAAATATTTAACCCAAACATATGGTAGCCAACTTCATCCATCAACTCTTCATCTATTTTGTATAACAATCAAATAAAAATTCATGCACTAATGAGAAAAGTAGGTAGTTATTCATAACTGAATTAGTACAGTCACTGATTACTCATGCAGATGGAAACCCAGTGTCATTGCATTGAAGACAGTTGATTATCAATATTGTCAGAAGTATAATACTTAGGGCCCTGATTTATTGGTGAAATAAAATGGCTGATTTCGGTGTTAACTTCCTATTATTTCGGTGGATATTTCATGAAATAAATTACTTATACTACATTGGGAACATTGCACAATGATAAACTTTGGTTCTTTATTTACTTGAACTTAAACCCCCTTCCCCTCCATTTCCATATTCTTCTGCCCTTGTATGAACTGAAGTAACTTTCGATTTAGGCATGATTAGAGTTAATGTTCAAATATAATGACGAGAAAGATTATCGTAATTTCCACAAAACACCATCAGATAGCCATTTGCAAACAGAAGTGCCAACCATACTACTGTGGATAAAAGGCGAAATCTGTTGAATACATGTAACAAACATTCTACACTGTTCTGCTGTAATCAATCATAGGCATCGCTAACTTGGCAAAGACATAGCAGGAAAGGAGTGTACTCAACAGTACTAACCAGGTCACAGACAATCTTTGCGTAAATTCTGCAATCTTTGTAATCGATCACAAATATTGATATATCGGTAAATCTTGCTAATTTCTCACTTTACGGACAGAAGGGGCATATTTCGTACTTATAGACACAATTTGTGGAATCTAGTAAATTTTGCGATATTTCGTGGATTCAATTTGGTTCATATTGGTATTTTAAGCATATAAAAGCTAAATATAGCTAAAGGAGGTTGTTTTATAAAATTTCGCGCTTAACGTTGTTACGAAAAAATACGGCCCCTAATAATACTGTATGCGATGTCCCAAGAACATGAACTTGTCTCTTCCCCAAAGAAAGAAATACATAGCTAGTGGCACCCATGTTTATTAATATGGAGTTTGTATGTATGTTTACATCTTGTCGCTTTGTTGGGATCATAGGGCCTCCTAGAGAAGATTTCTCTACCTAGGAGGAATTTAGTTATGCTTATTTGGCAAGAGAGGGTAGAGGGACAGGTGGTAAGCCCATTGCCTCAACAACCCTTGAGAGGAAACTAAGGTTACTACCTTGTGAAAGGGCCGAGGAATTTTGTCCCGAGACTGTTTTAGTCTTGGGATTCTTTAACATGCCGTAAATCTACAACACAGATCCCCAACTTAAACTTCCCCTCTGAAGAACCCTTACTCAGGAGTTTTCCATCCTGCAAAAATCCTTTGACAGCAGCTGGGTTTTAACTCCCAGCCTTCAGATCTAGAAGCAGGCATGCTACCTCTATCTATACCACCGCAGCTCAACAACCCTCGAGAGGAAACTAAGGTTATTACCTTGTGAAAGGGCCGAGGAATTTTGTCCCGAGACTGATTTAGTCTGGGGATTCTTTAACAAACCGTAAATCTACAACACAGATCCCCAACTTAAACTTCCCCTCTGAAGAACCCTTACTCAGGAGTTTTCCATCCTGCAAAAATCCTTTGACAGCAGCTGGGTTTTAACTCCCAGCCTTCAGATCTAGAAGCAGGCATGCTACCTGGAGTTTAATGCAGTTTAATAATTAACCATGCTTTTGCTCTATCCATGATACAGATCAGTTCATTATATGTATTTATTTATACAGGGTGTTAATAAATAACACCGAAATATTTTACCTGTATATAGAGGGGACTTAGACAAGCAAATTTTATTAGGAGATTTGTGCTCTATGGCGTAAAATGTGCATGCTACAGGGCATTAAAGTCATTATAATATGGTGCTCATAAATCAATAATTACGCAAAATAGGGTTAAAATGTTCATTAAATTGACTTCACACCTTCCTTGTGATCGATAAAAACCTGACTCTTAACCAATCGTCAACAGATATATCATAATTTAGTGTTTCCATAATCTGCAAAATTTACAGACTAATCACATGACTGGTCGCCACTGCATTAGTCTTCTTTTTATTCATAACTACTGACTACGGTGTTAACAGCGATGTTCCTTTGTTTTTCATTTTTTTCTAATGTTAGAAGTCAGTGGGGGCCATGCCCTGGAAGATTTTATGCTGTAACAGGAAAAATTGAATCCATAGAGCAAAAATCTCCTAATAAAAGTTGTTTGTCTATGTCCACTCTATACACAGGTAAAATAATTCGGTGTTATTTATTAACACCCTGTATATATTTTTACATAGGTATGTAGTTCTTAAAACGCTGTCAACAATTAGTATGAATGTTTAATTTGTTCCAGGGGAGAATGGCTACACTTGTGAGCATTGTGGTAAAGCATTCAACCGACGATCTCGCTTGCTCATGCACGTCAAGTATGTTCACGAGGGTGCTAAGCCTTATGAGTGTGACAAGTGTCCTAAGACATTTGTACGCAAAGAAGACCTGTCTCGGCATTCAATTCTTCACACCGGTGTTAAGGGTAAGTATTCTTAGCTATTGAGAGACTGGTGACTTATACAGCTTATACTGAAATGATTTGGTTACATGAGCATGCTGGATTTACTTTTATTGGTGACATAATTCATTCAGGAACAACTCTTGCATTAATTTTTTAAATATATCCTGCATGTGTAATGAGAGATATCTGATAATATTCTATTACCTAGACATACCTAATAATAATGCAGTAGAAGCAGTCTTAATAAATACACTAGATTCTGGCCGTTCCTTGAAGTGCCAGATTAGTGAGATTTGATGAAAGTGCTTATAAATTGCTTTCTCAAGTGCCAAATTGGGGTTACAAAAACAAGAATAAACTATTTATCTTGTTGGTATAAATTCTGCTGGCACTTGGCTATGTTTTAATGCTTTCTTGCTATTTTACCATCTGAAGGTAAAAATGACATGCAGATTCTTTGACATATTATAAATCAGCGTTTCTCAACCTTTTTGAACCCGAGGACCTCTAAAATGTCTAAAAAAAATTTACGGACCCCTAATTTTACATCCCATTTTTAATAATTGGGGTATTAAGTATAGGTCATTATAACGAAATATGTGAAAAAATTTTACTTCTTTACTTTCCACTTCCTTTATGATATTTTTAAATTATGTTTGAGAACCATCTGCACCATCTTCGCGGACCACCAGTGGTCCACGGACCATAGGTTGAGAAACGCTGCTATAAATCATTCTACATGCCAGTATCTCAGAAGCCTCAATATATAGGACTGTGACAAGCATTTAGTGTTTAAAAAAATTAAAAGGTTCATTTCTGCAGCAAGTTTGTATCAGCTCTTCACACTCGGCCAACTTCATCTACCACACATGCTCCACCATGAAAAATTTTTCCGCTGAAAGAATGTATGACTGTCCTAAAGTGTTTTGACAGATTCGGGTTTCACTGTACTCAGTGAGCTCACTGAACTCAGTGTTTCCTGAGCTCTTCGTGGTCTCGGCATTTTCAGTGCTGGGAAGCTGTTGTAAAAGAGAAGGTTGGTTTTTTCAGAAATATTCCATAATTGTCCTGAAGTTTTACACCAGCCCATAACTTACCTGTACTCCATTTTCTACAATATGTGTTTATTCGTATGTTTTTCTACACTTTTAAAATGTTGTTCCTGGGTTTGAGATGTAATGTGATTCTTCATAGTAAGTTGTGATAGGTCCTTTCATGTTGAATCTTTATTCTCTTTTTCCTGTACTCTTTTACCTGGAGCATCTATTGACATTGTCTTGTCTTGACATGATTCCATGTTAGATTTTATTTAACATAATTTTTCTTTTTTATAGCTATTAAATGCAACTCAAACATATGGATTAAACTTAGAATAAGATTCCGTGTAATCATATTATCATTATTTTGTAAAAGCAAACATTTTAACAACAATAATAAAAAAAAAATTACCTTTTTAAAAAAAAATTTAATTATTTTACAAATAACACATTTCAAATAGTGTTTACAAAATCAGTGAAAAACAAAAATACAGTTAAGTATGCAAAATAATAAATAACATTTTGAATAAGCTTGTAACATCGATTTTAGACACAATAACACAATGATGTTTAAATATTAATGAAGCCATATATTAATTTGTTCTTATTTTTGCTATTATTATTATTATTATTATTATTACTATTACTATTACTATTACTACTACTATTACTATTACTATTACCATTACTATTACTACTACTACTACCAAAGTTGTTATTAGTATTATTTTTATCGTTATTATAATATTTATAAGTGCAGAAAAATTTATAGAACCAAAATAGTAATATTCAAGGACCTTAGTGTATTCTTACCTTTCTTAGATAGGGTGAAACATCAACACCAGTAATATAAATATTGAACACAACTTCACTTCAAGAACTTATTTGTACTATTGATATTGGCAATTGTGTATTGCAGGAAGGCTGTGTTGTTTAAATAATAGTGGGGTTGAAATAATAGTGCTGTTGACACACTTACAGTATCCGTTTGCATTTGAGTTGCAGAGATAACAAATAACAACTGTATGATGTTATACTGGCAAAATAGTTTTCTCTTGAAAGACATAAGCGAGTTATTAAAAGAAATGCAAAATTGTTAGATTTTTTCTAACAATGTGAGGGATCGTGGGTTAACATTATTATTATTTTTTACTTCTTTCGTTGTATTTATTTCTTCCTTGTTTACATTATTCGCACCAAGGTGACACAAGATTCATGTATTGCAGCTCACAAGTGTCCGATCTGCGAGAAGTGCTTTGCAATGAAATCTTCGCTGAAGATCCACCTCCTAACTCACACCAAGGAACCTCCTCGTTCCTGTGATGAGTGTGGTAGGGCTTTTATCCGCCAAGATTGTCTGTTGCGGCACATGCGGACCAAACACAGAGATATGCTGGAAGAAATCCTTGCTGAGGCAGAGAAAAAGAAACTCCAGCAGCAACTTTTGGCTGCAGCTGCATCTGGGACTGGACCTGGAGATTTGGGACTCATAGCCCCACCTCCTCCCACAACGCCTGCCTCAGCTTCTTCTACCGTAGAGTCTGGTACAGCTACAATGGGAGAGAGTGCATTGGCAGATTCTGTTAAAGAACTGCTCACGTTACTTGTTGATGAAGCTACACTTAAAGCATTTGGGTGGCCTAATGCTGCAGTGGACAAACTTTTAGAAGCTGTGATCCGTCGTTGCGGTCATCAGCCTGTTGGAGCTGGAGACGATCTTCCTTACACGGACCGACTGAGAGAAAATGCCAAACTTTTGTTTACTGTAGTTATTGATGACTCGGCAGTAAAGACATTACTAAACAACCAGACAGTGGATGAGGTGATTTTGCATGTGCTACGTCTGGCCAAGTCGTAACTTTGCATTTATTGTGCAGTTGGCAGATATTGCCAATGTTTGTTTTACTTTATACATATATTATATTTTGAGATGAGGTTAGAACTTTTTCTGTAAGAACTTTTCTTGTACCTATGGAATAATGAAATGATTTTTTGATGAAATATATGTGGAATCTGTAGGAGTATGACTATATAAATTTATTTTTAGTTTAACCAAAAGATAACGGAAAAATTGTAAATTTAAAAGAACATTACCTCATTAAAGAGGTACAGTGAAACCTCTTTTTACAGACAGCTCGAAGATATGGATACTCCTGACATATGGACAGATTTTTATGTTCCAACTGAAATAATATAGAAGTAATGATAAATTCAATTCTCATTTACAGACAGGCTTATGGACGATTTCACTGACTTTGGGTTAAGATGCCCGGTTACCCGATCACAATAACCATGGTTAGACAGAAAGCTGTTGCACCAACGATTTGGCCCAGTTAAGAATCCATGGTTATCTGCCACCTGCTCATCTCACCATTATTCCTCTCTGAAACAATTCATTAGTATTTAGACAGCAATGACTTATTTGTTTATGATTATTTCAAAATGTAATAGTATATTAATATTAATAATAATATAAATAGTATGAACTAAATAGTATATCACTGTAAAACTGTAAACTCGATAGATAAAGTTTTATTGCGGTAATAATATTCAGAATTCAGGTCAAAATGTACGAAAATATAGTGAGAGAGATTGGTATTTTAAATTTTAGGACTTTTGAAGGTACTATGCAATTGACCTAGTGGTAAAGTACAGGTTATTGAAATTAAACAGAGTGATGGTGACACAATATTGAAACACAAGATAGAACTCGTGACAGGAAGTGTTGTAGATCGAGGAATTAATATGCTGTTGCAAGGAATATTTGGTTTATTCTGCAGAGTGCTGTTTCGCCTGTGTCCCTGACATCATCCATTATATCTTGGAAACATCCCTGCTGCATTGAAGCATAGTGCTATCAGAATTCTATTTCTTGGTGACATGGGATGATTTGTAAGGCTTGTAAGGCTTATATCATATTACTGTTCATTCTCTTGGTTGATGTGACATCAAATGTACGTGGTTGGAAACTTAACTGCTCTTTCAGGAACAGTTAGTAATTTCTCCCAATTAGTGTTGTTCAACTTGTAACCAGGCTCGGTGAAACAGCAATACATGAACATGCGTAGTTAACTACTAGGTGTTATCTAAACCGCCCTAACCGAGATCTATAAATTGGCCTTCAGATATGGACACAAACAGCTGTTTTAACAGTCCTAACACTTGCTTTACCTCCTGACTAGGATTTCAAGACTGATGCTCAAGCGCACCATTCTCCAATTTTCTCACCTGTTTTGTAACTGGGGTAAAAGTAATATCGGAGTATTCTAAGAAAACCTGTGCACCATTGCTACAATACTGCGGTTTCTAAATACTGGAATATATCATGGTTACTCTGCTATGAAGCCATTCCCATGGAGCAATTTGTGTTGGTTTCTTCCATGGCAGCTAGTTTCTCTCTCTCTCTCGCTGCTCGTCTGCCAGTCACGGTGACTCAGTTGTCAATTCTTGGGAGCAATAAGATGCAATGTTTACAGCGTTTCTGTTCATTATTTGTGCTAATGTAATCCTCTCTAACAGTCTGTACATTTAAATAAAATTTAACATTTATGGAATATTATATTGTGTATATATATCTGGCTTTGAATTCAAACACCGTCGATACTGTACCGATCGTGATAATGAGTTGGTTACGCCTACTGCGGTACTAATGGACCTGGTTTGGTTGAGGTAAGAATTCATTTCAATTGATGTTACAGCGCAGTATTTGCAAAGATATATCTCTTTCATTTTTCAAATAGATCCCACTTGTCGATCGTTATTCATTATGTTGGTTTAGCTTTTGGCCTAGACTTTGAAAATATGATAAATTATGCTGATCTCCATCTTGGAAAGGAAACCTCAGTTTTCTCACTATCAGCTCCTTCATGGCTGGTAAACATTATACAGCGATAAAGGTCAAAACCGAGCATGGTATAACAGAAGTATTGCTTTACCGGGATAAACCAAGCAACTTTACTGCCGTATTCAGAATACCGAGGTTGGTGCTCTCGGGCATGAATGTGTTACAAAAAAGAAAAATGTAGTTTTGAAGACTGTACAGAAATGTATTATTTTTCTCTTCACTTCATTCAGTTTGTCTGTCTTGACAGACATGACACCTAAACGTAATAGTTTGACAAAATTACAATCCACAAAAACATTGAAAGTTATCCAGTGTGCAGAAAAACTAAAAGCAGCATTTGTGTGCTTGCAGGTAAGTTTTTTTGTATGAAAGATGCAACATAAAGATGGCTTATTAAAGCATATTACTCATAAGTTGGTAACTGTACATTATTGTATAGCACAACTGTAGACCTAGAGTAAAATTGCCCTACCTCTTTTGGTCCTATCTGGTTCAAAGTATTTACTGTTGTGTATTTAGAATTAAAAAAATACATTTGATTAACAAAATGCATAATATAAGTTCACTGTTGGATTGAACAGCCTCTCTCCCAATAAAGGACACCTACCAGATGCGGACAGTTTGTCATGTCCCTTCGATATCGTAAATGAGTAATTTCATTGTATACAGAAGCATTTTTAAATAAAGAACAAGCTGATTACCTCATCTTACATGTTTGGAAACTATGGAGATGATGGTAAATTAGCCATTTCAATGAGGGTAATGACTAGGTGTGGTTTGGTAGCCCCAAGAAATGAATCTCCTTAGGAAGTATTTAAGAAAAACTTATCAGATATAATCTCACACAGGTCACTTGTTCCAAATTGAATTTGAGGCATGAACATCTCTGAACTACAGAATTCACTTTGCTCTCTTTGTACAACGTTGACGTCAAGGTAATATAAATTGAAATATTTATGATACAGGGTGAAAATACATCGCATTCATAAATATCATTAACTGTACATTTCAACAGTTCTTAATGCAATGCAATCTAAGTTTTGAAAATCAGATAAAAGCCATTAATTGACATTGTACACATATTCATTAAATTCACTGGGAATGAGAAGACACAATGAAGTGGAACAATATTAGTACATAATATCTTGACGAGCACTGACTACTTCATTAAATTACTTACTTGTAACTGGTTTTCGATAGGACCTCCCTATCATCGTCAACATATCCAACTGCTGAACTTACATCTTGTACCACCTGGTGACACTATTGTGGTTTCACAAGTTTCCCAATTAGACCTAACTCATTCTCCCCTAGTATGTCAAAATTCTGGAGATTATTTCTATGTTTTTGTATGTAGATCTTTTCCCATACGATTAACTGAATTGGATGATGCAGATTTTAACCACATCATGGTCAGAATTCCATACATTTGCGGACTTTCCAGAGCATTTTAATGTGTATATACTTTAGGCTGACCAGATATTTTTTGGCCTTCAGGGGATGCTAAAAAGGCTGGTGGAAAATTTCCACAAGATGAATGAAAATAGAGAATTTTAAAATAAAAAATATAAATTTACCAGTAGTCTATGTTCAACTTGTTTAATTAGTTTAACTTGTTATGAGATGGATAACAAACCAATAAAAATTATATTTTGTTTCTTCAATTGAACTTAGGCCTACTAAGAAATTCACCTTTTTCAAATAGTGTTTATTTATAGCTTATACTTCAGCCTAATTTTGATCATATTTGTCTGTATAATCAAATTTTTTAAAATTAATATCTACATTCCTGTTCAGTTTTTCACCAGATTCTTCATGAGATAAACCAAAGAGTTTTACTAGTAACATATATTTGACGTTTCAGTCTTTATTCTGGATTCCTCTTATGTTCACAATGAGTTCATTGATGAAAAGAGTCTTTCAGTAAAAGAATTAGATCCAGGAAGGCACAAGAGCAATGGCACAATCTTCAGGAGGTTTGCAAGTGGAATGGAAGTATTCAATTACATCACACCACTTGTAGCCTGTTGAGTTATCTCAGAATTACTTTTTGTTTTTCCCAGCAGGAAAATTTCTTAAGTAAGTTAAGTTTTTGAATCTGTCAAAACGCATTTCCTTTTTTTAAATTACTAGCCAACAACACCTAACGCCACACTCACACTAACAGCGGAAATAAAGTTTGCTTTCCAGCAATGGCAGTGAAAAGATTAAAAATGAAAGTAAAATGTGGATTGAAGATTCTATTATCATTGCTATGTATTCTTTCCCCTCTGTGTTATAGGAATGTGTGCACAAACAAATTGTAATTGACAAAAAATAGCACTATCAGGGACACAAATAGTTTTTGGGGATGATTCCGGGGACAACATATGTAAATCGGGCACGTCTGGTCAGCCTAATATCCTGCAAACATTTTATTTAAAGAAATATCAACCAAAATAGAAGAAAGTTAACACTGAAATCAGCTAGTTTATTTTACCGAAGAATACGGTCTCTATACATAGTATGCTAGGTTCAAACCTTGGTGTGATCTGCAATATTAAACTGTTTTTCTACTAATAATTCACTGTGCAGGTTTCAGAAGTTTGGAAACAAAATATATGATATATTGCATACCTAACCCTCATATAACAATAATAATTGCTAGGGCCCACAAGTACCGTTACTCTGAGGTACAATGGAACTTTGATTATTTGTCTCTTGATTTACCACCTTTGATGCTTATCTGTTGGGCCGGTCGATCCTCAAGTTCATGTTTTTTATCTTTTTTTTACAGAATTCTTTTAGGTACTAGGTATTAGGTATGTTCTTTGGATAAACAGCAACAGGTGGCGATTTAGTGGCCTGACTTTTTGGAACAACAACAATAATAACTGTACATTAAGTACATAGGCCCACCTGTTTGGTCTAGTGGTTAGCATTGCTGACTATGGATTTTCAGATCAGAATTTGATCCCCGGTACCTGAGGTAGGGAGGTCTGGAACAAGGTGCTCTCAGCCTTGTGACACAAACTAAGGAGCTTCTTTATAAAGAAGTAGCAGCTCCAGTTCATTAAGCCATCAATAATGGTTGTGGTATTTGGCATGCTGACCATGTGCCCCCAATCCTGCCACATTGCCTGTGGTAGATGACACAGCACTCGGCAGGCTTAGTTCCTCAAAGGAATGTAGCGTCATGGAGTTAATTTTAAGTATATAGGCCTACATACAGTCATGTATTCTTTGTAGGGTACTGCAGATTGTATTGCAGTAGATTTTAAAAAAATACACTTTTTTATAAGTTATTTTTGTAAAAATTTTATTTTTTGCCATTTAACCATCTCGTCGATTATCCAACAAGGCTCTGCTCCCATGTTTGAAGGTTAACCAAAGAAGTAAAGTATTCCCTATACAGGCCATGGAGGCCCAGAGGGTTCCAGGAGGTTGAGGCTCCCAGATTTTAGGCATTCGGCACATGAAGGTGGTAAGGTCAGCCTTTTACGCACCGGCTGCCTTTACCCCCAGGATTGCTCCTGGTACTCATTTCTGTTAGAGGCTGAGTCGACCCCAGGGCCATAGTGCCACCAGAAGGATTGGCCAGTTGAAAAACTCCAACAACCTCATCGGGGATCGAACCCGCAACCATCCGGTTTGTGGTGCAGCGCCTCAACCACTATGCTATTTCGTACCCCGAAGGCTAACTGAACTACTACTAGATGTGTAGAGATTTGATAGATTAAAAAACCAGAGCGTAAAGGATAGAGTAAAATAAAATAAAAAATAGATACTTGGAAATGGAGATGATGAAAGATGGTCGGGGAAATATAAAACACTGTGTGTCACTGCTGATATGTATAATATTGTAGATAAATTCATTAATGGACTTCATTACAGCTGAGGGTTGTAATATTATTGTGTTTTCATACACAACCTTATACCCTCTTACATAAATTATGCCTTAAATAAAATATTTACATACATTTTTTACATTATTATACATGACTTTTTATATTGTCAATAATAAAATTATGTATTGGTATACAGTGTCAGCAATATAATAGCACATTGTGCAACGAGTTTATATTGGCATTTAGTTTATGAAACGAGCGAAGTGATTAATTATAATTATAGGCAAGCTGTGTACATCCGTATTCGTTTCACCATAATTAAATTTTTAAGTTTTGAGATTTTAGATTAACTCAAACCATCAGAGATGGCTGCCCTTCGTAATCAGCTGTAGGTAAATTCTCATAGTTCTTGTTTATTGAAATAGATGCCAGCTGATGGAGTCCGGTCATTTCAAAGCTTGTTCTTAGTCTTTCTCTTGAAACCAATGAATTTTTACGACACTAAATGAATTCAATATAGTATATTAATATTGAAATTAACATGAACAGAATTGATTTTATTTTAAATACCTGTTAACTATGCAGTTTCATTTATTGATCTCAAGGTTTCAAGTTCAATCCATGATCAATAATTCAATACTACACCAGTGTTTTTTTTTAAATCTGTATTTTAATGGATACTTTAATGGATGTCATTAAGGTACTGTTACCTCACACATAATAAGCGCATTAAGTATGGTTGAACAAAAACTAAAATTACTTTTTTTAAAAATATATTTGTTTATTTAGCTACATATTTACAACCTGCATTTTACCCTGAGGGTATATCGCAGGGTATTTAGTCAAAAGAATACATGGCATCAATAACATAAAAGCACGCTAATAGTTAAAAGGATAAAATTGCTAGTCCTTCTGTTCTCTTGCAGGGTGAAATGCCTAAATGACTATCCCATTCATACGCCTTAATCCCACACAGCACACTACGTATATACGTAGATTATTCGTATATTATACGTAGTGTGCTGTGTGGGTTGTTTGTATTGACCAATAATGTTTAGCAATGCATCGGATATCAACCAATCAAAATCAACATTATTTTTCTCATAACATGTTTGCAAGGATGCGATTTTGTTATAGGTAATGATAAGGAATCTCGTAAACTCAAGTTGGATTTATTAAGACTATTCCATGCATAAAAATGTAATAATTACAAATAATAATAATTACTTTCTTACTTCGTTATATTAAAGCTATCAGCTGCAAGATCATGGCATACTATTAATCAACCATCCATGAATCGATTCGAGTTACCAGATTGTCACCAGTATGACCAATGGTGCATAGGAGAACCCAGTTAACCTAATTCAGGTAAGTTAACAGCAGAACACAATAAAATGAGGTAAACTGATGTAACAAAGTGCCAGAATGCTTTTGTTTACTCGGTGATAATTGTAATTACAATATGCAGAAAATAAATTATTTTTATAATCGATATCCAAGTTAAGCTCTATCGATTCATTAAGCAGGGCAGGTCTAGTTTGATAAGCATATGTGAAGGAATATGTGAGTAGTGTTATTTGTCATAGCTAACTGTATTGCAACTTCCCAAGTCGTATATGAACACTGTAAAACAATATGTTGTTATGGGAACTGATTTGCATTTGATAAATTATTTCTAATATACTACCATAAAATAGGTAAAAAAATGTGTGGATTTACAAGAAATCAGTTGTTTATGGCTATAATAATTAGTAATATGAATTCCAGAATTCAGAAATAGTAAGTAACCTAAAAAGGGCATCAAATTATTTGACCAAACTTAGAGCAATAGGCAGAGCTTTAATTTTGAAAATACATTTGAATACAGAAGATAAAAAAGCAGAAGGATTATTTTTAAAAGAAGCAATGAGTAATATGAATTGAAAAAGTAAGAAACTGTATGAAATGTCAAGAGACACGAAGTTTCATAAAAATGACTTCCAATATACAAATGAGAAAGATGAGACCATTGAAATAACGGGGCATTAGATGCGAATAAAAGAAGAATATAATACGATGAAGGACGAGCTGAAAGAAGGGAATGAAAGAGGTGGAGGAGTGAACCGTCGCGTAGCAACCTGTGACGTCACATCGTAGTGGAGAGGTGGTGCAGACATCGCGCGGACTCAGCCGCGCCGTGTGGGGGTTAGTATCAGAACGACCGTGAACGCGGGAGGAATTGAGTGTTAGACGATGTGACGATGTTGCTTTGTTTCCCAGCATGACGTCTGGACGTCTGTTGCTGCTGCTTCTGGCGTCGCTCTTCGCGCCGTCATATCAAAGAGGTAAGCTTGTTGTTTTTAAATTTATTTGTATGTGAGTGAAGTGACCTGTGCCATTTTGTATTGTGACTTGTAGCTTGAGTGAAAGTGGTCTCTCTCCTCAGCCTTGTGAACTCGTGTGGAAAAGAAACCAAGGCTTCTTACAACATATTCTTGTACCTCCGAAACCGAGAAAAAACGTGTTAATTATGGTAGTCCCATAGGTCGAAATGTTAAGTGCCATCGCCAGTTGGAGTCTTCAGACAAACCCACACTAATAAACATAACCATTACAATCCTCGATGGCATTTGAAAATGACATTCCAATAGGATTAGTCCTTGGACTGCTGTTTTTATTTATGATAGTCCCGTAGGCCGAAATATTCAGTTGCTTGAGTCTTCAGACAATCCACACTAACCTAACCAATACATTTTTCGTTAATATTTTCTATGGCATTTGAAAGTGACATTCCAAAAGGATTGGTCCTTGGAATGCTACCTTTTAAAGTTTTAAGGTGAATAGGATTTGACTTGAGTTTTCAGCATTGTGTTGGCGAAAGATTGCACGCATGTTCTTATCTCTCAAACAACAGACTGGAAAATTAGAATGTTGCATTCTTTTAGCATAGTTGAAAACAACATTGCTCTAAGGTTTTCGAAGGTCTATGTTGATATTTCTTCCATTGCTATATTATAGTCTACTGTACGTTCTGTTATTTATTAATTTTACGGTACTTAAGCAAATTATATTTTTATTTTATAAGGTGGTAGGCAGTATAATTTCGAACCTTACCGGTATCTCTCCAACCTAATAGTCGTCTTTGTATTTTTAATTTTAGAAGACAAACATTGAAGTACTGTACCATAATGCTAAGTTGCAGTTATTAAATAATATTCAATATGCTACAGATTTAGTTTTGGTAATTTGGTATTTACGAGATATTGCTAAACTTCTTCGTGATTATGCTATTATCTAGAATCGCTATAAAAAAGATGCATGCATTATAAATTCACTGTACAATTTTTAAAGAGCAATATAACATCATATTTGACAGTTTTCATGAAAAAACACGACCGAAGTACCAGCTATAGAATCCTCTTTTTTTAAATTCTGTAACCAGGTAATTTTCTAAACGCCTCGTGAACCTAGGACCGTCCCGTCGATTAGCGGGGCCAATGTCGGTGAAAAGTCAATATCCAGCATGAATAAATTATATTGCTTCATCTTTTACGTTTTCATATCAGTGACATTGATAAAGAAGGGGAAAATAATAATTCCAATGAGTAAATGCCTAAATAAAAATTAGGCAGACTATATGTGCGTCCGCAGAACTTTTGTCAAGGTGGGAAAATGAACAAATTGCTGCCACCAGCCCTACTATGCTGCGATTACTATTTATTTATTATTAAATATTATTACAATCCACATCCTTGATTTACTGTACACAATGGGTACACTCGCATGACTTAGGTGCTATTCTAATAAAATTGCAATACTTTATTGCCTTGTCTTCATTACAACAAAATGTTTGGATAGAAATACAGTAATTTAAAGTTTAGTGGATGTAAGTATTCCTAAATGCAAGGTAGTCTGCAGTTACAACTGTTTTGTTTGTCATGAGATCATGGAGGTGAAAATAAACAGTCGCCAATTTTCAGATTATTTCTGTACATAGGCCTAGTATTTACAGTTGGCAGAATGTAAATATAAAGATGAAATACTGTATTTTGAGAACGGTTTATACTAGGAAGCATTTGTTTTTGGTAGAGTTGTGTAGGCTATATTAATGAGCACTACGTTTTTCCCTGAAATATGTTATTGCCTGTCTCTTATGGTATCCCAGTAAAACAAATTCCAATATTCACTGAAAATAACAAGGACTACACAGGTTATTCCCAGAAAATTCACGATATGCATTTTATTTGTCATGTGTCAAAATTTCCAGAGGGGCAGCAGTCCTACCATGCCCCTCCCCTCCGGACGCCCGTGGCAGATTGTACAAAACAATACATTACTTCCTATATGCTAAACACCAGTAGCCAAGGCATTATAATTTGGTGCGACAGATCGACTCAATCATTCCAAATCACAGAATTTAATAAAATAATACATCTGCCAATTCACTTGCAGAAACTTCATGATTTCTTTGTTGAATACAAGATACCTAGGTGCGGTTTATAATCCACAACTTATTTGCTCCACGTGAATATTCCACCGTCGGTTTTACGCAACAAACTTGTCTTGACTCTTCTTGAAGACATACCTCTGCCTATAGCTATGCCGCTCTACTTGCCCCAGCCGCGGGACGGCCCTGTGTGAACGGAGAGAATTTTCCGGGGTTCAGTTTTCATTACCACCTTTACGACTTCTCAACTAGGTTCTGAAGAACAATATTGTATAGTGAACTTTATTAAACTATAACCTATACAAGATACCTTGATGTTAACGGACATGGTGAGTGACGCTAAGAATTTTAAGATTATTTTTTAATAGTTAGGTTAGTTAGTTAATGCAAATTCTAGCTATTTTCGTTATTTTACTTGCAACTGATTGATTTCCCCAGACCGTAATGTTGAGGGGTCACTTTCAAGAGATTGCGAATTCTAGCCCGGATTGACTAAATTGGTTAGGTTAGAGCAGTCCCAAACTTTTCAGTCCACCGGACCCCTTGAAGAAAAATTAAAATTTCGTGGACCCTTCTGGGTTAAAAAAAAAAAAAAAAAAAACTAAATAAACACTTTGATTCAAATGTATTCAATTCAATAGACAAAATGACACTATCAATGATAACAAACGGAGTTTACTCCTTAATGTGAACAGTGAAGCTGCTTTAGAAGACATGTAATTTAAGAAAAATACGGGATATCCTATTTCTTCTTGAACCGCCTGCGGACCCCACTTTGGGAATCACTGTGTTAGAGTATTTTATAGTGTTCCTTCATGTCCAGTCTAAATGTGATCGTAGATTTTATTTTTCTTCCACAGAGCGAGAGAAGTTTGTTTTGTATTAGACAGCATAGAATTTTATAAGATTTTTTAGTTCCACCTCTGGCATAGGAGATGCGTTCGCTCCTCTCACGCAGCGGGCCCGGGTTCGAGTCCTGACCGGGACAAGTTATCTAGGTGGGTTTTTCAGAGTTTTCCCTCACCTGTGGGACAAATGTCGAGTAACTTTAGGACCTTGTGGTCCCCGGTTATCATCTGGCCGTCAATATCATGTTCAACCCTTCCTTGCCATGTTCAGAATGAATGCGTGTTTGAATTGTGTATCTCTTCCTATGTGTTCGTGTTGTCTCGGAGGTGGCCCCGGCATTGGGCTAATCACTCATCAGCAAGTACCAAAATATATTTGTTCGAATGAGTGATATATTATAGTAAATTGACCTCTAATAATCACATTGAATCATTCGGTTCGAGACTGTAATGTTTCTCTAAACCTTATTTACGCATGCCGTATTTCACATTTTTAACAGTGTTTTGCTGTATGGAATTCGTATTGCGAAAGAAAGCATTACGTATTATTACGGGCTCATCTTTCGTTGCACAATGTAGCCCCTTGCAATCCGAAGGTCCCGCAGTGGTCCGAGATCCTAGGGGTCCTAAAATGAAAAAAAAAAAAAAAAGGAATATAAATAGCTTATATTATTGGGGGGGGGGGGACATGCAAAGTAGTAAAAGAAAGAGAGTTCGCAACTTTCAGTGAACTACCAGCAAACTGAGTATTGAAAAAATCAATTTTAACATTAGCACGAGCCTGTTGTTTGTATCGCTTGGAAAGGCCTATTAGGCTTAGTATTACACTAAAAATAGCCTACTTCTAGCAATTCGATTAAAAATTAATAAGAACGTAATATTTACGTAGCACCATGCCAAAAACGCGATTAAGTGAACTCGTCAGTATTGTAAGTATCGACTGAGAGCAGGGGCGGATCCACGGGGGAGGAAATGGGGGAAATTTCCTCCCCCAAAATTTGTAACATTAAGCGCAGATTATTCGAACGGTCAGCCTTCTAATAAATTTTGTAAAGACAACATAACCCAAATACTTAAATTAAAGCAATGACATTAATTATTTAGAAATGCATTTGCAATAAAATGCTGAAATGTTAATTTTGATTTCAAATGTGTACTGGGAATAATTAATTTTTATAAGTAAAAACTTCCCTCTCTACTTTGGTTCCCCCCCCCCCCCAAAATGTGTCTCTGGATCCGCCCCTGACTGAGAGAGAACACGAAGAGTGGACATGAGTGAATTAATAAGAAACTTCTGCTTCAAATAATATTAGACGTCTTCTCCACTTCAAATAACCCTTAAAGATTCTAATTACAGTGTGCCTTTGCCATTTTTTTTAGGAAAGCGTACCTATCTCCTATTTGCCTACAATAAAAAACTATTAATAGTAATAATAATAACAATAATGATACCACCTGCCGGCAACAATAATGCAGGGAAATTTGAGTGCCTCCGAGGTTCTGTCGGCCTACCAATTTAATATTTCCCGCGGACGAAAAATGTTACTGAACCCATATGCTTGAGCATAAATCGTTTTTTTAGGGGGCCCAAATTAAACTTTGGTGGGGGCCCAACCGATCTCCTTTACGCCACTGCTCCCTTGTTTAAAGAACAGGAAATTCTAATAGTCTTAAATCTGTAAATCTTAGAATATTTATCTTAGAATGTTTATTAATTGTTAAGAAGGGATCGGGAAATTATAGCAATGGACAGGTTAAGCATAACTACAATGCATGATTTAATTATCTCTTGTCCGAGCCATTGCTAAAATTGATAAAATCGAAAAATTAGTTTAATTCAATGCCTTTGTATATTTTACTACTGACAATGTGCATGACATATTCTATGCATGATGATGACTACAGTTGATTAAATTAAACCTAAGGAGATATTTTTTTTTAAAATATAATATTATTATAATGGTTCTATACTCCTACCCCAAATCAAAATTGAAACTGTATGTAGGCCTAAGCATTTTCCAAAATTCAACAGCTAAGGGGTTTATAAATGCAAAGAAGTCCTGAAGGGGTTCAAAGGTTATATGAAGAAATATTATAGTATTCCTGTACTTTCTCGTTTAAAATATTATTTTTATAAAATTAGTAAAAAAAATTGTTAGTGTAGATGTGACGAAGGAAAGAAAGCAATACACCACCTACTGTTCCAGTGTAGCATACTGTATAATATATAAAAGAGCACGAATGTCGTTGGTACCGTATGTCATGTAGATTCTTTCAACAGACGCCATGAAAATCCGTTACACTGCATATTTAACAAGTAATGTTGTGCTTACAAATTTCATAAGGACATAGAACATATTAATAAGTCACTGTAAATAGTAATATTCTAGTCTAAAGTACCGGTATTTAGTTTTAAGTTTTAGTACCGGTACCAAGTTGAACAGTTTAATACAGTAGGATAGTAAATATCAGTAGGTTTTTCAGCTTACCCTGAAGGTAAATTTTATAGCCCATTTGTAGCCCGTAAGTTTTATAGTTTATATTAGTATTTTAGCAGAAAGTAGTCTGTTTTAAGTTTACTCTCATGTAAGGTTTATTGCTAGAAAGTAACATTTGTTTTGTATGTACTGTATTATGTTACTGTAGTATGTATTAAACTATAACCCTAACATGCTATATTTCAGTTACAGTAAAACTAAACTATTCATGACTCTTTTTTCGGAAAACAATTAAGTCTACAATTTAGTGCATAATTGTGCTCTTTTATCGAATTTTTAACTGAAATATGACCTTAAATTACAGATATGACCAAAATATGACCAAGACCATGAAAATGACCAAAATATGACTATATATGCAAAATAAAAACGGTCCGATTAGGATAACAAATGTGCAATTCGTGTGTAATTTGTGTTTGCGACGAGAATGAAGGTCAGGATAAAAATATGACGTGTCAAACACCCGAACCTTATTTATAAATATTATGAATGAATTCTTCTTTTACTGCAGATTTCTTTGTGATTTCGTTAGAATTAGGCTAATAAGTTATATCTTAAATATTTGGAATTTAGTTCTCGGACATCTTCACACTTTAATGAGCTTACGGTATGTGAGTGCTCTTGTATATGACAGTTGACTCATATCTTATGCAGAACAAAACATAATATGAAAATGCAGAATGCATTCACGCTTGGCATATACAACACTCCGTTACTTGCTCCGTGAACTAGGTCTGGGGGCCTGACTTTCTCAGACTATTGAAGCGTGCATATAACTTTCTCATATGCGATATGGAAGGAAATCCTTCACCATCACGACTGATATGGACTTCTCGTTAACAATACAATGATCCAAGTACAACTCCTACTCCTCGTGTGTAATTTGTGTTTGCGACGAGAATGAAGGTCAGGATAAAAATATGACGTGTCAAACACCCGAACCTTATTTATAAATATTATGAATGAATTCTTCTTTTACTGCAGATTTCTTTGTGATTTCGTTAGAATTAGGCTAATAAGTTATATCTTAAATATTTGGAATTTAGTTCTCGGACATCTTCACACTTTAATGAGCTTACGGTATGTGAGTGCTCTTGTATATGACAGTTGACTCATATCTTATGCAGAACAAAACATAATATGAAAATGCAGAATGCATTCACGCTTGGCATATACAACACTCCGTTACTTGCTCCGTGAACTAGGTCTGGGGGCCTGACTTTCTCAGACTATTGAAGCGTGCATATAACTTTCTCATATGCGATATGGAAGGAAATCCTTCACCATCACGACTGATATGGACTTCTCGTTAACAATACAATGATCCAAGTACAACTCCTACGCTACATTTCAAGCAATTCTAAATTGGATTCAGACTTTGTGATGCTCTAGGCAAGTAGGCCTTGTTCCAAACTATTTTATCACACGAAATCCAATAATAGTTCATGATCCTACCAAGGAACTGTGTTTGTTCCATCTCCTTCTCTGCAACAAAAACGCAAGCCTACGTCCACTAACTAAATATGCTTAACTGGTAAGCATGTAATAAATTTTTTTGCACGACTTAACTAATTAGTGGTACTTACGAATGTTGTTGCCGTCGATCGTAAGTTCAAACACCCCGTAATTCCCGCACGCAATCTTGTTGCTATGGAAACAAAACAAATTTCCGTGCGGTAAGAATTTACTTACACCACACATCATAATACAAGCCTTATGGACAAGGCCCCCCAGGACAAATATTCGGTTCCCATAACAACAAACACATGCGAATCACTTTCTGAAATAAACATCTATCTTCAATAATATATATATATATATATATATATACATAATATTTTCAGGTAATATCTCAATTAATATAATTAGATTGATATAAATAATCATCTTGCAAAAAATAGCATGCAATACTCGTGCCGTAAGCGCATAACGGATCTCGGAAAATTGAAAAAACTCGGTGCGAGTGCCTCGTTTTTTCAAACTCTTTCCTCGATCCGTATGCATCGCTTACGGCACTTGTATCGCAATATACTAAAGTAAAACACAAAAATAGCGTAGATATGATTATTGTGCTAATATTTTGTGAATGAAAAGAATACATTTTGGGTGTAATGTAGTTTATTATTATATTCATTGTAGTTAAGTAGGCCTATGCATTTTGTTAATTTGGTCATATTAAAAAATAATTAAAATGTTTATAGAAGTCCACAGTAGCGTGAAAAATCTTTTACTCAAAATAACACAAAAATGTAAAATATTTGTTAAACAACTTGTTAACGAAATGAATGTATCTTTACTGAAATCAGTTTTTGACCAAGCGAAGCGAGGTCCTGTTTTAATTCGACCGGAATTGCTCTGTTTGTTTGTAAATTTGTTTGTTTTGCCTTCACAACCAAATGCGTTGTTCAATTCTCTTCCAATTTGGAATAATTGATCCTTGAGTTCATTAAAAACGACGTAAGTCTAAGAATTATCATTTCTTGACTCCGTTTTAAGATGATGGCCGTTTTATTGGTTCCGTTTCACGTAATTTCAGCTTTTTTTTTTTAACGATTCTAGCCAAACGGTGCCCTGAAAAGAAATGTTTTCAACAATGAATGGCAACGTTGGCTAAAACTGCGATGAAGAGCAGATCTTAGTTTTTTTTTGGGGGGGGGGGGCGACGTGAGGTCTACTGCTCACAGAACTACTAGATTCAAGTTGGGTTAAAATTAGATATTTGAGTTCACATATCTGCTTCAAAATTGAGACTACTTCAATCTCTACTTTGCCTTACCGTTAGACTACATTTTGAGAAACCCACAACAAGGTACGGCACGTTGTAGCAAAGTGCTATCGTTTTTCTACAGCTTTCTTTGCAGTTTCTGGAAGTTCACTCTTTAGGCTTGATTCAAAATAAAAATAACACCGACTTGTATGAAATATTAAAATATTGAATTCGCTTCCCTTTCTTCACTGAAGTGAAAACTCGAGAATTCAAGGACCTTGGTTTTATGCCAGTCACTGTTATTACTGCTTCTTCAAGCAAACTTTGAAGATTCGTCTGCATGTTTTTCAGTGGTAAATTTATGAGCTTCTGTAATGTTTTTCCAGCCGCCAATACGTTTGACCATCTCACGGTATCCCTGGCAACCCTTTGTGAATCTCAGGCAAAATACGATCAATTGCAGAGTAAGTTCTAAATTATTTTTTAAATGAAGGCGTGAGTCAGGGACAAACGCAATGAACTGATGAAAAGTAAAGTAATTTCATTGTAATATAGGCTATTTAACAACGTCTAACATCTGCTTTGACTACCTGCGTGGTCCATGTAAATGGACTAAAATGAGATTCTCTGAACATTAATACACTAATAAACTACGGATACATAATAATCAAATCTAATCGCCAATAGTTTGTGAGAACTTTCGAAATTATATAATGATTAGACTTTTTCTTTCATTCTTTCGTCCTCTCTTCCATCGTTTCTTCTGCAATCTGTTTCACATTCAAAGCGCCCCTTGCATTGTAATTTTTAGTCATTATTTGCACAGAGATTTTTCAGTATACACTTATTAATATTTCATATTCATGTCCTAGAAGAGTTTTTATCGTAAATATAACTTTCTTAAATAACAGCTTAGGCTTTCACGGTCGTCGTCAGATTCATTGAACAATTTTTAGATTTCTGAAGGAAAAGCCCTCCGTGAATTTTTGTGTTAGATAATTACAACATTGAACTTAAGTGCATTTAACAATACGGTAGGCCTATAGTAGTAACAAGAATAATAATATAAACAATGGCTTAAGATGCAATAGGTTTGACCTCAAAAATATAGAATAAAATGTTATAATACTAGGGAATAGGTTACACATAATCCGGGCAAAATTTTAAATCATATTTGCTGAACTAATTGGGGCTTATCTCTCGGCGTATAAACAAACGACTGCGCGCTCACACACACACACACACACACACACACGCGCGCGCTAATATATAGAGAGCACTTCCTATTCTGGATAGTGGAATTCGTACATATTCATCTATTTCTCGAATTCGATTTTCCCCCTTATAGGGCGATTGAGTACTTAAATAAGGAGATTGAACTGACCGCATTAGGAAATCGGAAAGCTGTGGCTTCCTTCATTTCCCTTAAAGCACTTACGCTTGCTCCCACTCCCTCTTGATAGCCAGAGAGTGCTTTTTAATTTGCCTATGCTTACAGCCACATTTTCACTGACGTGAGAAGATCACGGACGTCATTGTCTTTTTTGCCAAAGGGATTAAGTACACAGGGGTTTATAGAAAGAGCCTCCCTTTGTTTGTAAAGACACGAAACGATAAACTTCCAGTAGCTTAGTGTAGGGACGGGATTTTTAATACCAGCCGCCATAGTATTATTAGATTCTAAACTAAAGCCAATCAGAGGAAGATAATTTTATTTGTTCGTGAATACGGATGCGAGAATTTCAGTAGATTCTTAACTAACCTATTGCTTTCACGACATTATTAAAAGACTAACATACTTACTTAATGGCAATAGACAATTCCTAAGAAAGTTAAAGGAATATTATCTATTTTATGGAACCCGGAGGTTCATTGCTGCACTTACCTGAGCCCGAATTCAACCATTTTCTGTGCTAACTCTATCCAACTATCCCTCGCCAATCCTACTTCCCTTAAATCTACCCTAATGTAGTCCTTCAACCTACGTCTAGGTCCTCCAAGTAGTCTCTTCCCTTTGGGTCTTCCAGTCAATGTTTTTGAGACGTGTCTTTCCTCCCCCATGCGCGCAACATGTCCAGCCCATTTCATCCTCCGTTAATATTGCCCTTACTATATCTGGTGAAGAATACAGGTTATGATGCTCGCCATTGTGCAGTTTTCTCCAGTCCCCATTTTCATCTCTCCTAGGTCCAAATATTTTCCTAAGCACTCTGTTTTCGAACACCATATTATGTTCCTTCCCGAAGAGTAAGGGACTATTTTATAGTCTCACATCCATATGCTGTAATAGAACCGGCAGGATAATTATTGTCTTATAAATGTTTATTTTTAGATTTCTAGACAGAAGAGAATATAAAAGTTTGTGAACTGCATAATTAGTAAAATAAGCTAACATTGACCCTATTTTTCGGCTCTTCTGTTCTTCGTTTTACCCATGAGGGATAGCAGAGCAGTCATCTTTTTTCCATGCGCCGGCGAGAATTATCTCCCTCCATGTTAAGACTATCATGTTTGTGACGTGTCTATAACTTTTAATGCGCATACCTTTGTTTCTTTTACCAGTTGTACAGATATAAGAGGACACGATTAAATAAGCAGTGATTAACTAAACAACGATTCAACGTACGCATAAGAAACGTTTGTTAGGAAGGTTGTTACATGCAATCGCCGTAACCTAACCTAACCAGATTTCTGTTTTATATCCAGTAAATGTGAGTTTTTAGAAATAAAATGTGCGATTAAACTATTTCCCCCATTTTTAATTACTATGTTACTGACGTCTGTTCAAGAAAACCAGCAACAACGGCAATGAGAGTCAGCATACTGACCACATGCCCCATTCCTTTCGCATAAAACTTGAAGTCGAAAGATTGATGTCACTCTGCTCTTTGGACTTGCACCCGAGCACGAGCAACCTTGCTCATTCGGGTCTATTTCTTAATATTGTATTTATATTACCCATATTATATATAAAAATTTAACATGTTCGTGTTTTATCTATCTTTTTTTATAGTAGAAATTTTTTAACCTGAATTTTTGTAATTTGAAATAATATATATAATTTTTAATAAATAAAACAAAAATATAAATGCTGCTGCACAGGGTAATAAAATATGATGAAGCAGTTAAATGGTAGTTCTGTCCTCTATGGAATTTAATTCTACAGAGGTAGTTTTTGTTGTTGTTGATGTTGTTTTTTTTAATCTGTGAATATTTTATGCTCTTGCTTTCGATTTAATAAGTTAATATTAAGCCTAATATTTAATAGTTAGGCTATGTTGTATTCATTTATTATTACTACAATTGAATAATATAACACATTCCATTCTGTCACAGAATGATCGCCAGTTCTGTATTATTGTTCGTGAATTCTAGGAATGGTAAACCTGCATTTTTTTGCATTTCTCTCTCTGCAGCATTTCCTATATTTTCATATTTTAAAATGTCAAACGGGTTAATATAATTTACGTCGAGCGCTAGTCTAAAGGGAACAGTGATAAAAGCTTCAATGCATTCCTGTTATGGGCAATTTTTCATTCCATTGTCAAGCTATAATTCTGCATATTCTGCATGCAGTAATTCATTCTGACACAACCATTACATGCAAAACCCAATAACAAATAAAATGTTTCAGCACAGCTTTGTTTGAATTGGGATATGCGCTTGTGAACTATGATATAATAATAATAATAATAATAATAATAATAATAATAATAATAATAATAATAATAATAATAAATAATATAACAATAATACGAAACAGTAATAGATTATAATAATAACCTTTACATATAAAAACAGTACAGAATTAATCAGATTTAACTCTTTGAAGCGTGCTTTGCTGTATCGTTAATTTTTACTGTAATATCAATTATTATAGCTTGCCTTGGTTAATCCAGAACCTCTTTGAAGGGGCTTGGCAACAGTAAGCAGGGGGTGTTATACGAAAAATCTTCTTCTATCTCTTAGTTTAACCTCTCCCATTGCATAGGGACGTTTATGCAGCCCGGGCCTTACAGGACCGCGACCTGTCGGGAGAGGGATTATGTTTGGATCATAGGCATAATTTTGACCAGACAAGGACATGGAGTGTCGGGGCCACCTCCGAAACATACTAACGACGAGAGACACCCTTCGCACACACACAAGTTCATTCCTAATAAGGCATGGGGTTGAAGATGATAATGATGGCCGGATGATATCCGGGAACCACAAGGTGTCTGCCTTGCTTGTTTCTTTGTGGTCCTATAATTATATTTGGTATAGGCTTAATATTTTGTTTCCTGAAAAATTATATTCTTCTATAAACTGAAATGGAATATGCGGAAGCTTCAGCTGAGTCTAAACGAACGATTTTAGCTAAATCTTGATATGGCTTTTCAGCCGAGAGTTTCGGTCGATTTTTGAGGAAGTTTGTGCATCTTGTTGAATGTTAGATTAGAGTAGGTGTTAGCAGTGAAACCTTATTTTAAGATTATTTTTATTTAATGTCTGTTGTTTTGTGTTAGGTATGAGAAGATCGAGAACTCGTTTGCAATTATTGTCCGAAATACATACGAATGTTGATACCGTACGTAGTGAGCAGGGAATAAGGGAAATGCGGATTGTAAATTTAAGTGAAACTAGTATCTTCGTGCATTTATTATTACTGATACTAATGTGATTAGTAGGGCAAGGCATTTATGACCTAAAAATAGTGAAAAAAATGATCCGAAATTTAAAAAAAATACCAATAAATTTACCATTATTACTTAGTATTAGTTTTTTCTTAAGTTACGAATTGCCAAAACCAGTTTATGACGGTGCGTTATATATGAATTTATATTATAAAACACTTACTTTGTTACTAAAGTAAATTTATACATGCCTACTTGGACGCGCTTAGCGAAAAAGAAATTCTTTCTGAACTGGCAGGCCCATCAAATTGCCCCTAGCAAATATGAGCCATTTAAAAAGAAAGAAAAAATCTTTATTGCTACGAGACAGACTGCTGTGGTGTTTACAATAAACCTGAATTCAAATGAACTATGAACACTTGGCGGAGATTCTCAAATAAAAACGATTGTCTTTTGTCAGAAAGTAACGATTTGTACATGGAAATGCTCCTCTCTATCTCCACTGAAACATGACCTAAAATGCCAAAAATGACCTAACATGCCGAAAAAGACCTAAAAATGCCGTAAATGAACTAAAAATGTCCAAAAAGTGACCTATCTCTTGAAAATGACGAGAAATGCAAAAAACAAATTGCCCTTATTTAATCAATTATTTAATGATACATATTTATATATAGGCCTATTCGAGCTATTTTTTAATCTTCATATAAAAAAGATGTAAAATCATCAAATGCCTTGCCCTAGTGATTAGAAAAACTGAAGTATGCAGTGCAGTGCAATGTGCCTTTCTTGGGGAGCGATTTCACGAAAAAAGCACTTGTCTAAAAAAATGACATCGTGTACCCTATAGTGTATGGTGTTTGAATAAGGTATTAAAGAATGGAATAGGTTTTTACTAATAGGTAAGCCATCGTAGCAACTGATACGAAATAGGATATTAATACTCTAACCAATTTATAACCTGCAGACTGTGAAGTGGTATGCTTTGTTGAGTTTTACGAAAGATCATGAAAGACGTCAGCAATGGCTTAGGGCCATAAGAAGAGAAAACAGTTGAAGTGCTCAGAAAAAAGTACTCTCGAAATATTTTTTTTTTTCATTTTTCTGCTTAAAAATTTTCACCTCCTGTAAACTTGTTCCCCCTTTTTTTCTAAGCCCTTTAGTTGCCAACATCACTGGGTGTGTAACAGTAATCCACCCGCAAAACAGATAACAGCCTTTAAGAACACCTTATTTTCCTCTGAATTAGATATACACTAGGAAATCAATATCTGCGTAATAAAGTTTTTCTGAAATATGTAGGCTATGTATCAAAAAGAAATTTTATTTTGAGAATTTTCCCTTGACAAACGAGATTGCCCTCTTTTCTCTAGCTCGTCTGATTATATTATTAAAGTGGGCCTACAATGCTTCCTATGTAGTTGTTTCTAAGCTGTTTTCTATTTAATTCATTGTTTACAATTGTATAATGTTAAATATACATTTATTTATTCACTCAAGCCAAGACTCGTCATTGGTCTGGTGATAATAAATGTTCAAAGCGGGTCCTCGGGCGGACCGCCGCCGTGGTACGCCACTGGGTTGTGTATAACCGAAAGGCCTATAAAAAATGAAAGAATTTGAGAAGGAAGTTATTATTTTGTGGAAATTATCATTTTTCGACTTTCTAACAGCTGGGTTTTTTTATGTAGGCTTCACAAATTGTATATAACCTATTAAAAGCTAATTTTTTCAATAAATTCCCTGAAAAATAGTTACAAGCTATTCTTACACAAACCCAGGTTTTGATTCAGCTGCTTACTAGTTAGTACTCTATATTGAAATATATAAGGGTTATAGAAAGTAATGCATATGTTTAACAAGTATTATGGTTAGAGCATCTTGTTATTAAGACTATCCCACGCGTACCGAGAACTGGAAGTGCTAGTTCTCAAACACAAGCAATGAAGAAATGGTAGTATAATACAAATATTTTACTCTCATCTGCATACACTCTTATTGTAAACAGTGGAGAGAGACAAACATTGATTTGCCCTGAAGTTATAAAACCTGCATGACACGAATGTTAGATATGCTAACAACTCCAGACGCAAAGTGGAATTTTCTTGGAATCTAAAAAGAAATAACTTTAGAGAGCGCAATTTCATATGCATAAAGATGTTTATTTTCAAGATTTCAATTACGGATTTGTCTCGTATACTCCAAAGGGAATGTTATTCGCGGATGTGTGTTGTTATGTCAGCACTGTTTGTTTGATATCGGGATCCCACACACTCGCTCTGTCTGCTTTGATGTTAGAATATGTCAAATCCAGTGAGATTTCTACGCTACTCAATAATGCATATGATGCAATTAGAAGTTCAAAATCACTGTTGTACAATTCCTGCGATACACTTGTGTGGGAGGAGTTTCTAATTAATCTCTGTAGGAGCGCCTCGGCGAGCTTTATCAACAAATCTTTACATTTCTGTTGCAGGAGATAGTCTTTTTTGTTACATTATTGTTATTACATTATTATTTATTAAATATCATCATCATCAGGGTTAGGATTTTTAGGTGCAGTGGCTCCATTTTTTTTTTTTTGCAAACATTATGTGGGCTCATTGAAATGGATTTATATGATAATTTATTTCGGATAAATGTAGAATTGAGTAAGAAACGATGTCTTTGTTTATAATAATAAACAGGGCCCGGATTCTGATGAGCTAAAATTGTTTGAAAAATAACCTATAAAATTACCCTAAATTTTAATGAAAATGACTTAATAATTATAAAGAATGACCTACAAAGGGATATTTTGTTTATAACAAATTATTATTGTACACACAAAGTTATAGACTAATTTGTACAAAATTGTAAACACTGTAAATGCAGAAAGGATGTTGTAGGTCTACAAACTTTGTTCTTGATTGGAGCATTTGAGATGAAAAGTAAGAAAATTGTTCTTTAAGTAGATTCTACAAAAAGTTGCATTATAGCAACCTAGTAATTTATTTAAATATTACACGTATGGAAAAAGAAGCTTGTAAATGACCTCCGATTGTCTGAAAGGTCTGCCGGACTATATTATTGTTTATTGAGAGTAAACAGTAGTTTGCACTCTCAAATTCAAGCAGGTGGCATACTCTGGTGCCAAGTCAATCCAATAACAACAGTAATATAATACAAAATGTTGGCTTTTCTTTGATTCTCATTTCCGACTGAGACATGACAACACTTCAACACCGAGTGTGTCCTTCTTGCATTAAACTAACAACACTTCAAAGACAGCACCGCTGGGGACAAAAAAGTTAATATACTCAATGTAAATGCATGAAAATGACTAAAGAAGGAAGCAAATTACACGAAAATGACAAAACAATGAGGTAAAATCGAAATAAATGCCCTAAAAGTATAAAATTGCATAAAATGACCTAATAAAAATGCCTGTATATAATCTACAGGCCATGATTAGGATGTATCTACAAGTTGGCAATGTCTATGCAGTATCAAAAAAAGATGACATGTCATTAGAATTCGGGTCCTGATAATGAATAACAATCAACGGAAATCCTTTAAATTGAATAATGTTATATTATAAACTTTTTTGTTTTGGGTACCTACTAAAATAAATAACTATCACAGCGTGTTCGAAAATGTGTTTCTCCTGACTGGAGTAGCCTAAACTATTTTCTTCGACCTTCCTTAGACCAGGAGCCTATTCGTGGTTTATTGTCCCTCGATGACCTTTTCAATTCATTCTTTCTACATTTCCATTCACTCTTTCTTTTTAACCAGTCACCAGTGTCCACAATTTTGTATTATATCACAATTTTTTTTACCTTATCCATCATGGGCCTTCCTATGATTTTTTCTCACAAGCATCGTCTAAATTCTAAATATAGCTTTTCTGTGTTCTCCTTAAGTATACAGTATTTAGATCAGCGATGGCTGTGGAAACTGCACTGACAGACGTAAAAATATAATGAATTGTTGAACGATTTCAAATTATCGTGAGGGAATTGGGACAAGAGAAGATTGTATTATATATGTCCACAATAACCTGATTTTTGCTTTACAGTGATTCAACAAATAAACACAATTTTGAGTAGGCCTAATAGCAATAAATAATTATGATAATAACACACGGCAAATTAATGGGCTTGGGCCCCGCGGGCCCATATAAGTTTGCGCCACTGTTTAGGTGCGTACCTTTTTCTTAGGAAATATTAGAATTTCTGTGAAAGGAACAACAATGTGCAGTTATCTCTAGTTGAGAATGTAGGCAATTTTTAGCCCCATTTTTACCCATTTTAGGGCATTTATTCTTTTTTTCCTATACGTTGTCCATGACTCCTCTTTGTTAAGAAATTTTCTAAAGGGCATTTCATCATTCATAACCTGTGACTTTTGAGTTTCATTAAATGTTTATTGTATATATTTTATCATGGGCGTCGGCATGGGGGAGGGGGGCAAGGGGGGGCAACTGCCCCCCTCTGGATTGCCTTATGGAATCATTTATTTGTGGTACTCTTTGTCAACCTACAGTTGTTGCATGGGGAATAAAAAAATAGAATTACTTTATAATGAGTTTAGCAAGTATTAACTAATTATAACTATAATATGTATTTATAATAATATCACACCAAGGCCATTGCTAAAAAAAGCGTATTCTGTTGACTTAAAAAAACTTTGTAGCCTCGTCGAATTCAGCTTGGGTTCAAAATAACGATCCAGTTAACTAAGTGAATATTAATGTGTTTAGCCTAATCATTTGAAATTGAGGTCCGAAATTGATTTTGCCCCCCTTAGTAAAATTCCTGGCGACGCTGCTGTCTTTTATTATAAAATATAATTATACTTTCGTTTCTTTCCATTATCTGAGATCATAAGTAACTTCCAACTTTTCGTCAGCTTGCGGTGAATGTGGAAATCGTGAAGAGCTGTCGGCTTTCAGCAAATGCGGGACTGAAGGCACCCCTGAAAAAAATTAAAAATAATTACTAAATACTCCATTTTTCTTTTTAATTCCCCTAGAATCAGTCAGTAGCCTGTATTTTGTGAATGTAACTTTGTTACATAACGAGTTTTGTAAACTTTTTGTACCGTATTTTGCCTTATTATTAGCACCTTTTCACTTCCTTTTTCCACGTTTAAATTGCACCTAAAAATCCTACCCATTTATTATTAATTTATTATTATTATTATTATTATTATTAGAAGATTTATTTTAGTTGGAAGAGTTAAGGCCATCCAACTAAAATTACCGTTAATACAAAATCATGACTGAAGAGAGAGAGAGAGAGAGAGAGAGAGAGAGAGAGAGAGAGAGAGAGAGAGAGAGAGAGAGAGAGAATGTAATAGTAATACTAATTTTTTACCAGACCTAATGTTACTTTTTGTATCATTAAGATTAATAAATGGGATGAATTTGAAGGAAAAACTAAGTATTGCAAAGTTTTTCAATGTGGTAACTCAGTGCCATAGTAATCCCAATTTTTAAAACCTGCTCTTTTAGAGTGATAATTTTTTTTTAGTGGCTTTAAGTGAAATACTTGCCCTCTATCACAGTAAAGTACAGTCATTCAGGCGTAGAAGTTATTTTTGTGTTGTTTTTCAGCTTTGAAAAAAACCTAAAATATAATCTGGGCTGAAAACTACGGCTATGTGGCACTTAGGCATAACGTATTGTTTGTAACTTACTATTTCCTGCGGTGAAGATTACAACCAAAAACAACCAAAATCGAAATATTTATTAAATACTAGACATTTATACAGTACTAGCTTAAAAGACCCGGCGTCGCCCGGGTTTTGTATTTTGTAATTGGAAATTGACTTATGAAGGATTTTAAATTTTAAATTATAGGTCCTTATATAGGCATTTATAATTTGAAATAGGAAGAACGACGTATTACACTCAAACTATTCCCTCAGAAAAAGCTTGATATAGTTTTTTATGGCTCATAGAGGATCTAGAATTTTGCATCCCATCGCTTGTACAGTGCACAGCAAGCCTGGTAGAGGTTTAAATAAGAAGAAACAGAAATTCCAGTAACATAAAATTTCCCACTCTTATGTTACCATAAAACCGTTTTGGAGATGAAATTAAACAGAAAGCATTATCACTTTCATACTTTTCTCTCCAAAAACCTGCGATTTAATATAATGATATGCACATTACCATACCTCGTTTTGTTTTCTCTATGTCCAGGGTAGAGAAAGTTATGTGATTCCATTATTTTAGTGGATTTCATTCTGTAATATTTATTTATAACATGAATTATTTTGATAACTTCTCTTATTTGTCAAAAGTGCATTTCATTTGTTTTTTCCAAGCCCACCTGATACCATTTGGCAACAATATATTCTGTGATTTGGAATTGATAATTATATGTAAAAAGGGATTAAGTATTTTCAAAAACATTTAATTTTTGGCATTTAGAATCAGAATTTTTCAAAATCCTTTCTTAGTGAGCACCTACATTATGCAACGAAGGTACTGTCAAAATTCCAAGTCTCTACCTGTTATAGTTTAGGCTGTACGTTGATTCCTGTCATTCAGTCAATCAGTCAGTCATTCATTCAGTCAGTCAGGACAAAGCCTTTTATATATATAGAGATTGATAATAAGGATGGGGAAGTATTAATTTAAAATATTGTTATAAAAAGGAGAGGTGTCAACGTGTGGGCTCTGTAGAGAATTTCATTAGCGAGAAATTGAAACCCTGAATGATGATGATAAACAATATGTTCTGGGGTTAGGGATAGTTAGTATTCCAGATGAGTGAAACCTTTTATGGTATTGAAGTTATGGTTGATATTTAACTTGATTTTCGTTCATCCAGAATTCTTACATTATCGTTATATATATATATATATATATATATATATATATATATATATATATATATATATATATATATATATGTATTTATATGTGGGTCATTCTTTCGATTGTGGGGAATTTCGTGTCCCAACCTTGCCAGTCTCGTAAATTAGAAATTTCCTCCCGTTTTACTATTTACTCTTATGTAATCATCATTTATCTAGTTAAAATATAAAGAAGTATATTTTTATTCTGACATATTGTGGTATTTAATAGCGTGAAATGTTGACAGGAACTACAAATTACCCATGAAGTAAATAAATAAATAAATAAATCAATGTCCCAGCTCGCAATACTGCATGTACGAAAGCTAAGAAATTGACCGAGAAGTCTTCTAAAAAAACTTGTAAATACAGGAACTGCAGAAGGCATTCTTAATCTCATTGATGATATTACGATAATTATTTTATTCTTATTTATAGTGTGTTATTTATTTTTATTTAAGTGCTTAACTGAGTGTCCCTGCATTACGACAGTCAACACCGTAACGCACGTAGAAATTAAATTTTCGCCAACTATGCTATGGCGGCATTACCTACGGTCATAAGTTAATTGGGAAGAACAATGGCAACAATGTGGCAACCACAAAAATATTCCTTGTGTGATTGTAGGATGCATAAGAGCAAAAACCCAGTTTTTTCAGGAAAGTACCTTAATTGTATGTCAACACTGTAACGTAGAAAAAAGTGTGATTTTTATAAATATTTTTAGTTTAGCAAAGAATTTTTGGCTGTACTTGAAGATAAAGTATGTGATGAATCGTCGTTTTATTTCAGTCTTAACTTCGAAAACTTATGAACAAAAAAAATTTCCACCTCCGTAACGGTCAACTCCGTCACGAAGAAATTTGTTACGGTGTTGAAAACTGTTACAGTGGTGACTTTATTGGCTTGCATATGTTTAATTTAATTTTAATTTAGTTTATTAATTGTATTTACCTCATTATGTGAATACATTATCGAAAACATGTCCACATCTTGAAATGAATGTCCACACCATAACGCAAGTGTCCACACCGTAACGCAGTCTTCACCCCGTATCAATAAGTAAAATGGCAATAGTTAGCACTAATTTTTAAATGTTTTTTCTTAACGAGGAGGCGTTTATGCACTCTATTCTTAATCTGCTTAGGATATGAAAATAAATATTTTTCATTAAAAAGTCTGACCATAGTAACAGCCATAGTAACAAAATTTAGCATTAAAAATCTCGATTCTATATTCTGTACTAAAAGTTTTGATTTTTTTGTCCTTTATAGTAAAAATTTGAGATAAAATTGATTCTAGGTGAATCGCCAGCCAATGACCTATAGAAACAATAAATAAAAATGCTTTAATATTTCAAATTGTTAATATTAGGACCGCAAAACGCTGCGTTACGGAGTTGACTAATATTTGCACCTACTGATATTGAAAAAATTATATATAAGTTAGTGACTAACATTGAGCTCGGCCAGTTCACTGGGAATAGGTTAACATCATAATAAACGAGATGACATCAATAAAACACAGTTTTCTAACAATTGTAATTCCAGCTTAACAGTGGATGAAAATCCCCACAATCGTAAGAATGACCCATGTGTGTGTGAAAGATTCTATTTAGCTGGTCCGGAAATCGAAATCAGGCCCTTGTAACCACCGGCCAGTCATTAAAAATCAGAAAACATGATTTTTTCTGATTTAATACAGGCTTAAATTGATAGCACATCCGTTTTCTTGCATTAAATTATAACGGTATTGTTATTGTTGTTGTGATAAGTAGGCCTATTGATAGTTTCATCGTTACCATTGTGAGTAGATATCAGGGCTTCGTAGTATCCCACTTTAAAATCAAGCTTCTGAAAGCCATTATTCCTAAAAACGCCGTTTGAAATAGATGTAAAGAGGCTTACGATTTAGTCACACTAAAAAGAGCAACTCTCTTTAGTTTGATGGCGCTGTGAATGAAAAGTATTTTCAAAGGTTCTTTCATGATTCTAAAAGCATTTGAATTTTCTATAGATTCTTTTAATCGATTAATTTAGAGTGTTATTCATATAGTACCGTTGGCTGGATGGCGTACAGGCGCCACTGCCTGCCTTCCTTCATTAAGCCCCTTTCAGAAGGCAAATGTGATTTTAAAAATGGAATTAACAAGCCGGCAGGTTACCATAACAACGCTCGGGGCTGCGCAACTAAAATAAACACCAGCTTTTGTTTTGCGTTGCTAGTTAGCTTGTTGCATGTGTTTCATAGATTTACGAAAGGTTGTTAAATAGAAATTATAGTAGTGTGAAGTGTGAAACGGAATTCCACATTCGTTTTTCGTTTGTAGTAACCGCACCTGTCATAAAACATTCTATCTGCATATTGAAGCCGTTCGCTCGGGCGTCACTTATGAAGCCGTTCGCTTGGGCGCCAATCAGTTGATCGTGTACCTGTAAGGTGTGAGCTGCCGGCGTAGTCAGTCGGATCGAGCAAGGGCTTCGTGGTGGCGACGTCTGTGTTCAAGCACCAACAATCACAACAGCTAGGATATTGCACAGGGGTTATACATGTACATAAAAGGCACACGATGTAAAATATACTTATATATTTTAAAACTTTTATGACAAAAATATATCGTCATTCGTACACTTTTGGTTTAGGTACCCTCACATATGAATGGCGGCCTATTTATACTTCATCCACGTCACATACACTTTGCTAATATAATTCTTCGCCTCGCCTAGGGTAATATCGCTAGTTGCACTTACAATTCGCAGTCTTAATTATTTTGGGTCCGTACGGAAATATCCTTTACGGGGAAGAAACAGCAACTTTATAGGCCTATTATAATAAACACGCGGCTTTTATAAATAACTTATCCTACGTGTGTATAATGCACAGGCGAGTGGCGTGGAGTAGTTGTTCGGAAACTTGTATGGAGTGCCCCGATTTGATGGCGGAGGTCCTTTTTATACATTTTGGGGATGTGACGTAATTTGGTCATAATACGGGCCCTATTGGGTGACAACTTCGCGCCACGGGTGTTTATTGGTTGAAAAGTTTTTAAAGAGGACGTTAAGAATCCGGGAATCCTGAAGGAACAAAAGTCAGACTGTCAGGAACAGCCATTAATTACGAAGTAGACTCGAAAACTAGCGGGGGAGAGACAGTTCTATAGAAATTGGAACTTTCCTTGATAATTCCGAATTGGAATTATCGAGGAAAAATTGAATATCATATTCCGGTAGCTTGTTTCTCGCTGAGTTCGGTGGTGTAAAATTCTCTATGAAGAGATGTAAATTTTATATGTTAATCAATAAAAACCGAATAAATAATTAGTCCTGTAATTATATTAATTGAGTGACATATGAAATGAAAGGGAGTAAATGGATCTATCGAACGGTAATATTAATATAGGTGTCGTAATTTTGGTTTTGTCTTAATTGAAGAAGAAAAGTTAGGATATTTGAATTTTAACGGTCAGTGGGAAGAAAGTCTCCATAGGGTGCCGTACAAACTTCGTAGGGGGTCTCATACCAGCTTCATTTGACCCAAGTCAAAAATTTTATAAAGGAAATGACGATATTCGTAAAGTATGGTTGTTGAATTTAAAAAAATTTTGATTTGCCTCGACTTCAAAAACATCATTATATGAGCAAAGGTATTGTACGTGTTAATGTAGCAATTCTTTCTTGTAATAACATATAGGAGTAACATAGTACCCTTAATTCTAATAATTACTTACTTGATGTATTCATAGTATCTGAAAAATAAAAATATCAACTTATTTCCTATGTAGTTGAAAAGTAATTATATCAATTCAATTTTCATGTATCTAAAATTGAAAAACACGAAATATTAACTTATTCCTTTGTAATTTGACATCGTACTTAAAAATTGAAGTATCAACTTATTTCATTATGTAATTATCCTTAAATCAAATATGGAATTATCTCATATGAGTATTTTCCTTTCACACATTAATTAGACAGTAGCTATACCCTTCACATTAAAATATGAAATATTTTCTTTACGTACTAAGTTGTACAAATTTTATTGTACAATAAATTGTACGAAATTTCCATCCATCACAAATGTTATCCATCTGCCTTTCCGTTAGGTAACTCTAGTATATGTATTTCATTCACTGGAACTTATGTTAAAATAATTCTGAGTTACTGCATATACCTCTTATAAATATGTTTAATGTGACCTTTAATTTCAGAGTCTCGAATTCTTAATTAATAATGAATTCGTATATCCTTCGTTACTCATTACTCATGGTAATATATCTATATACTCATGGTATTGTACATAATTAACAATTCTCTCTCTAATTATCTTTACATCAATACTACGTCACATTATTAATTATCTTATATTCGTTGTTTCACTGCCGGAAATTCTTAGGTATACATTTAGTTCATACAAATATTACATCGGACACTTACCTTACGGTAATTTCTTAGGCAGGGTGTAACTTATCGGGTGGGATTTATGAGTTTCAAAGGGTTAAATCATATACATATCTCTAATTGTGTAGCTAAATATTTTCCATGTGAAGTGTATATTAAAAATAAAAATTTAAAAATTTGAAATGATAATATAGTATTAAATTCACAAATTCGTAATCTCGGCTGTCGGATCGATATCACATCACTTCAGCTTTGCCTTGACAGTAAGAGCATGAACCATAATCATATATACACTATGTACAAAATATTTACATATAGGAAACCTTAATCGGAGTTCCTTTACATTCGCCGAAACTGTATGGGTTGGTGTCCTGCACCAAATGCCATATCTACATCCTGTCCATTGTCTATTCGGAGTAGGATACATTTTCTCTGATACTGAGGGTGCATTCGCAACGGGGAAAATACCTCACCCGCTGCGTTTAATGTGTATATAGATCCGAGGTCCGCGATGACGAATATATGCATATAATTTAGTTTCAAGAACGTGTTTTGTCCATTCTAAGGTCCTTGCTTCGTACATAACTTACAATACTATTCTTATTCTTCCCATTTAGGGGTTTTCTTATGAAGATTCGGTACGGTATTTCCTTAGTAATTGCTTATGGTACCGACCTAATATTTTATTGGCGTCTTTTGGGTCTGACACCTCAAAAGTGTCCGTACCAAATTGCCGTTGAATACAATAAGGACCTCGGTAGGGTAAACAAAATTTTTTCTGCCTCTGATTGATAGCACTTGAAAGGGGGAAGTTCTTCACCAATACCAATTCATTCTGACGTGGTTGCCATTTAGGTTTATGGGACGGTCTTTTTTCTTTGCGCTTTTTCCATCGCTTGTGTAACCGAGCCATTATTTCCTTACAAACATCTGTGTCCCGCGGAGCACACGTAGGTAAAATTGGTGGAGTGTTGGAAAACAAAGGCCCTACTACCGTACCTTTAATCACTTCAATAGGGATTTCTTTAGTAACATCGTTTGGCGTTTCATTCAATATCGCCTGTATCGTCTTCAGGTGACGAAACCAATCTTGGTGTTTCCGGTGAGACAATAATCGGAGGTAACCAATCACACTTTTGATATAGCGTTCAGAGGGGTTACCTCTGGGATAAAAAGAGGAGCAGTGGCGGATTTTCACGCCTAGCTTATTAAGTTCCGTTGTCCAATGCCTACTTGAAAAAATACTCGCGTTGTCTGTCAAAATGAAATCAAAAGCGCCGAACTCGCAAATGAAATCTCTTACTTTAGCAACACATATTTTAGTGGATATCCTACGGAGAGGATATAACTTCACAAATTTGCTGAACACGTCAACCATAACTAAGATAAATTGATTTCCGAAGTTAGATTTTACCAGGGGTCCTAAAATGTCTGCGCAAATTAATTGCTTCGGCTTAGTAGCCTCAATAGCACCTGGTGTGACGGCATATGCAACATTACGCATTTTGCCTATTTGACATAAATGACAAGTGGAAACATACTTTCTGACTTTACGTCCTAGGTGCTTCACATAAAAATGCTGACTTATGGCATTTACTAACCTATCAGTTCCACTGTGAGCTAAATTCTCATGGTAACTGGCTATTAAGTCTCGTTCCATTGCCTCAGGAATATACGTTTTCCACGTTGCGTTATTAGTACCACATAGCTTGTATAAGATTCCCTCTTTCATACCAATCGAAAAGGGTTTTATCGCACCATTTTCTGAGTTTTCTGTTTCTCCAGTGTTCTCTGTATCCTCATTCATTACATGGATTGTCCCGATGTCCCGTGCGTTACCCATAAGCTTTTGAAGATTTTGATCTCCCGCTTGGAGCTGCCTTATGTTCTTGAGTTTATCATTCAGATGATATTTATCCCGCAGATTCATTTTCATAATCCTTATTCCTTTCTCTTGACTTATAGGTTCACAATCATTATTCCCTTACTATTACGATTATTAATTATTATTATTCTTATCAACAGGGATATTAGCAAGAGCATCTTTATTTCTTAATTCCTCTTCGCATATTAACTTAGCGACATTCATATTGTTAACATTTATATATTCCACACACATTTGATCCTTACCGATATCATTTTCATCGTCATCATTAGAAATTACAATCTGTCTTACGAAAGATACAATCTGCTCTATTTCGCTTTCGTCAATAAAATGCAAAATTCCTATCGTTATTAACTCATCTGTGTCAGTTTTCTGAATGAGGTCACTAGTATTCTCTTTACAGTGTTATTTATCACTTTATAGCTCGGGCATTGTGTCAATTGACTCTAAGGGTCTTCCATTGTTATGAGCAACGCAAGGTTCTTGGGCTGGAAGAAATCCTTCGACCCTTAATTGTTTAAAGATTCCTCACGGTTCTGAGGGGTGTGTGGTCGGCTTTGTTGTCGGGGTGTTTCTACTTCCTGGATCTGTCTGCGATCGTTTTCCCCTGGGCTGACTGTCTCGTAATTATCCCTATTATATGGTACATATTTATTATCAATTACTCTTCCTTGGTTTCTATATGAACTGCGACTATTCCGGACTCCATTGTATCCCGATCGGTACGCTGGGCGTCGATATCCCTGGCGATTGAAATCCCTGGTTCGATTCCAGTTCCCTCTCTGAAAGTTACTGCGTCCACCATATGGCTGCGGCCTATAATTATTATTCCAACCCCGGGAATACCTAGTCTGGAAACTTTTACGTTGGTTGAAACCTCCCTGTTGCCGGTAGTAACCTCGTCCATTTTGAGGTGGCCTCGCCCTATGATAGTCATTACCACTTTCGGAATATGCGATATCCCGCGGATAAGAAGGCTGGTCGTTTTTCGGACTGTCGTGTGACCCGTCCTCGACTTCAAAAAGTCCATCAGTTGTTATCATATTAATCTGCCTATTGCCATTATTTACTTGATTATTAGTAGGCCTACGGGAATTACGATCTGGAGGATTATTTCTGAAATCACTTCGGCCTTGGCTGGGCTCTTGTAAAGATTGCAGCAATTTCATAAGTTCTGGTATAGATTTTGGACAGGCAACAATCAAAGAATTCCGAATGTAATTTGGGTAATGCGACGGAATTGCATATAATAATTCGTCCTCGCGAATTACAGGTACTAATAATTGTCTCAACTCACATAGCGATAACAAATACTCCGTATATGACATACCTGTATTCTTGTCGTATCGGCCATTAAAGATTTTATCCCTGATTTTACCCTGTTGCAACGGACCCCAAAACTGGTTCAAAAATTCGCTCTTAAATTCCTCGAAACTCATAGGATGCACTTCGGTAATTACATGAAACCACCTTAACGTGTTCTTTTTCAAGGTTCTTTCTACTATCGCCATTTGGTAGGAGGAAGGTATATTTCTTAGTGAAAAATAAGACTCTAAGTGCTTCAGAAATCTCACAGGATTCTGGTCATTTTCATTTGCGAACGAAGGCAAAGGCAAATCTGTAGAATTCAATACACTATGCAAATTCATATGGTCATCGATTTTACAGTTAGCAGTAGTTTCATGTAACTCCGATGGCGTACGGGAGGTACTGGGCACAGCATCTGGAACTTGTTTTCCCTGTGCTGGGGTACTCTGTGGTTTAGGTACACTTTGGGGTTCTGAATCCTTAGCCTGACTATCATTAGCCACTGGGGGAGGGGGATTTTCCAGTAGGACCTCGCACTCTTGTAACCTGGAATTGACTCGTTTTAATTCTGACTGGAGCCTAAGTACTTGGTTACTCGTGGACTGAATGAGGTTCATAGCCTCCCCCGTGGTTTGTGTGTTTTGTTCCACAGTATGTTGTAAAGTGCCAATATGTTTAGTATTGTTTTCAGTATTATTTAGGTTCTGCTGTAGGTTCTGTTGTACAGTTTCAAATTGTTGTTGTGTATTTCGCTCCAATGTCTCGACCTGGTGTGATATCCTCACATCAACGTCGACCATTTGAGCAATTAGTGCTTCTTGTTGACGTGACATAGTTTCAATTAGTTCGTTATTTTGTGTAGTGACTTTGTCCAGTTGTTCTGAAATGGTAGAAAACTTATTTTCTTGTTGTGTAATCTGTGCAGTCAGTTTGTTTTCTTGTTGTGTAATCTGTTCGGTAATTCTGTTCTCTTGTTGTGTTATTTGTTCTGTAAGCTTATTTTCTTGCTGTGTAATTTGTGCAGTAAGTTTGTTTTCCTGTTGTGCAATTTGTGCAGTAAGTTTGTTTTCCTGTTGTGTAATTTGTGCAGTAAGTTTATTTTCCTGTTGTGTAATTTGTGCAGTAAGTTTATTTTCCATGCTGGAAATTAAATTAGTTAGCTGTGCCAACATGTCACACTGACTGGGAGCAGGCTGTGAGGGGGGATTCGAGCTATTGCCTGAAGAAATTACACCGGCAGGTTCGCTTGTACTTGCAGCACTAGTATGAATTTCATGCACACTTTCACTTTCATGCACAGGTTCATTAAGAGTATCCATCGGTGAGGCAGATCGAATTGACATAGTGATCTTATTGTTCCGTAATTTCATATAATTGTATATAGATAATCAAAAATATTTATAATCTCGTGTAATAACGAAGAAAAAATATGAAGCTTTAGAAAAATGAAATTTTACTCTTATTTACAGAACAATAAGATGAATAGAAATTTGTACTCACAGGCAAACTTTATGGTCGTACAGCTGGTCTCAATGGTGTCTCGAGAAGGTCAGTAGTCCAATGACGAATTCATTCCGCTGAATAGTTTGAGGAGGGTTTAGAATTACTTCGTGGACAAAAAAATCACTTGGGAGGGCTGATGGAGAAAAACTTTCACTCGTATCCAGTTGGTGTGATGAGTAATGAATAGTGTTGTTGATTAATTGATTGTTGAAACTAATTAATAAAACACAGAACATCATTCATGCCTTATACGTTGGGTCGTCATTTATGAAGCCGTTCGCTCGGGCGTCACTTATGAAGCCGTTCGCTTGGGCGCCAATCAGTTGATCGTGTACCTGTAAGGTGTGAGCTGCCGGCGTAGTCAGTCGGATCGAGCAAGGGCTTCGTGGTGGCGACGTCTGTGTTCAAGCACCAACAATCACAACAGCTAGGATATTGCACAGGGGTTATACATGTACATAAAAGGCACACGATGTAAAATATACTTATATATTTTAAAACTTTTATGACAAAAATATATCGTCATTCGTACACTTTTGGTTTAGGTACCCTCACATATGAATGGCGGCCTATTTATACTTCATCCACGTCACATACACTTTGCTAATATAATTCTTCGCCTCGCCTAGGGTAATATCGCTAGTTGCACTTACAATTCGCAGTCTTAATTATTTTGGGTCCGTACGGAAATATCCTTTACGGGGAAGAAACAGCAACTTTATAGGCCTATTATAATAAACACGCGGCTTTTATAAATAACTTATCCTACGTGTGTATAATGCACAGGCGAGTGGCGTGGAGTAGTTGTTCGGAAACTTGTATGGAGTGCCCCGATTTGATGGCGGAGGTCCTTTTTATACATTTTGGGGATGTGACGTAATTTGGTCATAATACGGGCCCTATTGGGTGACAACTTCGCGCCACGGGTGTTTATTGGTTGAAAAGTTTTTAAAGAGGACGTTAAGAATCCGGGAATCCTGAAGGAACAAAAGTCAGACTGTCAGGAACAGCCATTAATTACGAAGTAGACTCGAAAACTAGCGGGGGAGAGACAGTTCTATAGAAATTGGAACTTTCCTTGATAATTCCGAATTGGAATTATCGAGGAAAAATTGAATATCATATTCCGGTAGCTTGTTTCTCGCTGAGTTCGGTGGTGTAAAATTCTCTATGAAGAGATGTAAATTTTATATGTTAATCAATAAAAACCGAATAAATAATTAGTCCTGTAATTATATTAATTGAGTGACATATGAAATGAAAGGGAGTAAATGGATCTATCGAACGGTAATATTAATATAGGTGTCGTAATTTTGGTTTTGTCTTAATTGAAGAAGAAAAGTTAGGATATTTGAATTTTAACGGTCAGTGGGAAGAAAGTCTCCATAGGGTGCCGTACAAACTTCGTAGGGGGTCTCATACCAGCTTCAATATCAAATCCGGGATAATTCTATGATCTTCCATAATATGTCAGTGAGCTTTGACTAGAATGTGATTCAACGGTTAAAAAAGGGGTAAACCATTAAAGTCGTGTATTATTATTATTATTATTATTATTATTATTACCACCTCCTTTGTGGCGTATGGGATACTTTCGCGCTCCTAAAATGCAGCGGGCCCGGGTTCGCTTCCTTGTCCGGACCAGTTTCCAACCTTAGTTTTTCTGAGGGTTTCCTCACCTGTGGGACAAATGTCGGGGAACATTAGGCCCTTTTGGTCCCCGGACGTCATCTGGTCGTCATTATCACCTTTATCCCATCGGCACCCTGTTCAGCATAAGTGTGTGTTTGCGAATGGTGTATCTCGTCCTATGTATTCATGTTGTTTTGGAGCTGGCCCCGGCATTTTGTTGATTACCCATTCGGGGATGTCCTCCATGTCTTTGGTAAAAAATCTGTGTAGGCCTATATGGTCCAAAGTTAATCTCTCTACCAACAGGTCGCAGTCCTGTAAGGCCCGCGCTGCATAAATCTCTCTTCTGCGGGAGAGGATAAACAAAACAAAAAATTATTATTATTATTATTATTATCGTTGTTGTTATTTTAATCATATCAGCGTAATGAAGCCACATAGTAATAGGTACGTCCTCATCCTCCGGGGAATGACAAAATATAGGCTATTCTAATAATCCCATAAGCAATTCGTCTCTATTTGCAACCAAGTGGGTTCCTACAAAAGTTTACCAGAGTAAATTAAAAGGAATTGATTTTCAATTTAGAAATATTCAGAAAATAAATTACCAAATTCTGAGAAACTATCCAAAAGTTTAACTCATTTTTAATTAACAACAGAATGTTCCCATAATTACTTTTCACACGAACTTAGAAAATCCTCTGTCAACTTAAAACAGGAAATTGTAAGAGGTTCTGGATCTTTTGCTAGTTTTTCCTACCTTCAGTGAAGGGCCAGGCGATTTAAATTAATTAAATCTCTACAATTCTATTTCTCCCTTCTCCTACCCCCCTCATTTATCACACTCATTCTCGTTCATTGGATCGTTCCCTTTCTAAATTTCTTTGTCTGTCTGTCTTTCTCCATTCATACAGCTATAAAATAAGTTACTGTTTCATGGAGTCAAGTGATGCATTTGAACCGCTCTGTGTATTAGAGAGTACGAAGAAATTGTTTTTGGTTTGTCGCTCCCAGTTATAAAATATCACGGCAACGTGATTCAAAATGTCTTCATAAATCAAGTTTAAAGGCTCGGATGTCTGTTCCTTTAGCCCTTTTAAAAGTATTAAATAATACACATTTTGAGATTTTCAGTTTTCGTACATGTCTGGTACTGTCTTGATCACGTCGAATCTCCTGCACTTAAATGGAAAAGATTTCATGTTTTCCGAATATCCTGGGAAGATGTTTTTCTATTTTTATCACTGCTCGTTATAAATATACTTCATTAACATATGCACAAACGAATTATACTCTAGTCTAAAAGTCACATATGGATCAGTTGAGTGCTATGAATTATGTGCCTTTCCATCAAGACATGTTAAGTCAACTGTCTAGTTTACTTCAAATGTAGCTTTCAAATACGACCAAAGCATCTTTAATACCTATATGTCTATTACTTTTACGCCGATTAAAAAAATGGATATGAACACTGGAACTTAGGACGTAGTGGTTTATGAACTGATTGAGAACCGACAAGAATTGAGTCTGCTCTCTTCTTGTTTCTGGGACTGGATCAGGACCCAGAATCCGGTGACGCAACCTCCGCCTGAGGCATCGTAGTCACTTGTTTTACTGAACTACATCCCAAGGACGATAATATGACGTTAGGTTAGCGAAACTGCAGCTGGAGAAAGCAATTCAGTTTTTAATGTGAATACCATTAATTATGAAAGGAGATCAGTGGTTAACCCAGCATATATAATTTGCCCTCTTCTGGAGGTCTTGCTATGGCAGATGTCGAGTTTAAGTTAAACTTGTTCAACAAACCAGAACCTAGTTTGCATGTCTGTAATTGAAAACTATTACTGCGAAAACATTTTTCTACTCAGATAATCATGTCTGAAGTATGTTTATAAGACGGAGACTGCTGAAGACATCTCATGAGCTTCCTTTGAGAATGCTCCTGGTCCTTCCGAGCTTTCTGCCGTTATCTAGGACGGCCTTGATCTCTATTTCTTCATTTTGCTGAGTGACTAGAGTAATTTTACAGTGTAATATTGTAGAAACTAAGAAAGAGTAGTGAGTAGTCTTACTTATGTATATTACAGGTTTTCAGTCTTATTTTACTGAAGAGATTTATTTATGGACTATTAGAAGCAGGTGTCCGTGGCTTCGCCCGCGGTCATTAATTCAATCGCTAGATAGGCCTACGTATTTTTTAAATTATTTTTTTAACAGAAAAATAATTAGAACAATGGCATCGATTTTACATAAATTTCTTGCATTATGCAGTTTTATTTTTAATTATATTGTTATACGTACAGTAAATAAATAATTAAAACGAATCGTGTGGAGGCATATGGGTGTGTAGATTCGAAATAAAACGATTAAATCGAATAATAGATTCATGAATCTTACCCTTATACGCAAATAATTAATAAACAACTAAACTATTAATAATCCAAAAGCTAAAAATCCGACTTCGATGTGCATAAACGATTAAAAAGCGAGAAAAGTAAACAACCTCAGATTCGAGCTCCCTGATCCTCCCCACAAAAAAATCCTAGTCAGTCCAAATCGTTCAGTGATTTTCCCATTTAGGTGTACATACAAATGATCCCCCACCTCCCGTCGGCCTGTGAGCTAAAAATCAGATATCTGCGTGCCATATTGTTATAAACAAATGAAATAAGCAGAGCGGGCTAATGAAATCGAAACAATCGACAATTTGATGCCTTATGTTGAAGCAAATGTTTTTCAGCGATGTTTTCCTTTCCCATTTGCTATGGCAACCTAGCAAGGCCAACTGTAATTAATTTCACAATTGAAATTTAATGGCTAAAATTGATGCATCGATAGCCCTAAAATTCATGCTTTTGACTGTTTTTCATTTATAACTCGCGAACAAAAGCTAAAATGAATAATCCTGATTCGTGTTAAAAATGTCAGATCTCTGTATGCCGTACATATGGTTGGACATCGCAGACGTACATATAAATACTTGTTAATATATAGATGTTCTGTAGAGGACAGTATGTTCTGGGCTGGAATTGAATCCGGGTTCTTATTATTGACAAATGCATATTTATCTAAATTTTCGTAGGTAAGTCTCTTTCTTTGTTAGCAAACATGTTCTTCCATACAAATTAATATACTTTCAACTTCATGGTTTTGGTGGACAGTATTTGTAAGCTGCTACTTCCTTAGCTGGGTAACTTTGACTTCCCTGGAAGAATTTCACAAATTTTTCGCTTTATCTAAATCTGGATATCTTCACATTTTTCGCTTTATCTAAATCTGGATATCTTTCCTGCATGAAATATACAGAGTTAAGTCGATTACTGTCTGAGCTTAATTGATAAAAAGTATTTAAACTGCTGTAAAGACATAAGGTGGCATGGGTGATTTTGACTCCTGGAAGGATTGCACTAATTTTTCTGTCTATCTAAATCTGGATTTCTTTCCTCTTGGAAAAACACAGATTTAAGCTCAATAAAGTCTGAGCTTAGTTGATAAAAGGTACTTCAGCTGTTGTAATGACATAAAGACGACGTAGGTATTCCTGGCTCCCCTGGAATTTTATTGCACTCTGAAAAACACAAACTTAAGCTGAATAACGTCTAAGCATATATTTCACAACAGTTTAACGACATAAAGGTGAAATGTAATAAAAACATAATAAAATATACAATTAGCGGGAAAGGTCCCCAGTTCAACGCTCCCTATTTCAAATCTTTGTGGAAGCCTCCAAATTTCCGCGGAATGGAAGGATAAACCACCACGATATGTCACCTTGCCTGCCGTGGACGGCTTGTGACTCTTCTCCCATGATTGCATTCATGGTTCTGGAAGCTGACTTCGGCCTGTAAGGCCTTTTTATTAACAAAAAGATGACGTGAAATCTTACATACCGCTATTTTTTATTTGTAGTTTACATTTTTCATACTTTTACGGGGTATTGGTGTATGGCAGTATATTATTATAAGCCTCGTCTTTAGACCATAATTATATCGAAACGTATGGCCGTTAAACACTTTTTCTCCGTAAAATGGGAGAGTAGGCCTATGGAATATGTAAATACAAGGTGCAATTTATAATTTTCGCTCTCCCGACTCTGGAATTCCTTGGAGCTATTCAGTAACGTCCTGTACAGGTTATATGTGACTATCGACGAGTAAAACAGAACAATAAATTAAATTCCAAGCCCAACTGATGTCATTCAAAAGCAATTCAATTCCAGGAATTAGGGTAGGTCTATATGTTATCGGCAAATACATCATACAAAAGCGATCCTTGTGGAGAAGCGAAAAAGTCTGAATCCAGCCTAATTAAAATTCTCGGAATTACATCAATTAGTCAATATGCTAATACAGATAGAAGCTACAAAACGAAAGAGAACAGAACGTACACTTCCCTGCAATTTAATTCTAGACAATACGTCTTAATGAGAATCCGTAGCTTTTGCTTTTGCAGAGCCTCCGGGATTGATCTGTTATGTTTGTCAAGTTGTCGATCACTTTTAAAGAAGGTGGAATATAAACTCCTCCATAGGCGTTACCAGGCCGACCATATGGGGGGGGTTATAACATCCGCGGGGTCTGGGAGGGGGGGGGGGGTCCGGGGGTCCTCCCCCGGAAAATTTTAAAAATTAAGACGCATAATAACGAGTTTTAAGCTTTCCACGCTTTATACTTGTATTAAGTAATTTATGGGCAGACTTAAAAAATTATACAATTTTCCTTTTTTTAATCAATGGGGAGGGGGGGGTTTGAACCCCCCCCCAAACCCCCCCCCCTCGGTACGCCTTTGAACTCCTCTGAACTCGTGTCCAAACCCTGTTAAAGGAATAGGCCAAGTTGTTGGCTATAAGGAAATAATGCTAACTGCACATCTTAGTCCAGTAACTTAGCGAAAAAAGGCGTTTCTTCGGAATAATTTTAAGTCATTTTTTCGTAAAATGCTAGTTATATGATTCTAAATGATACTTGAAAAGTACCCGGTTTTCTGTTGTACGATTCCCTATTTTTCACTGAATAACTGTCAGTATCTATGTTTCACCAAATCTGTTGCAAAAAAGAGCAGTAAATTCGAATGCACTACCCCCTACTTAAAGCGCAGCTCTACAGCATTTATTTCGAGACCTGCCTTGGATTTATCCGAACCTTGAGGAATGGGGTTGGTTTATGAAAGCCAATCTTTTGGTTCCTGTTTGAACAACTCAACCACCTTCCCCAGATGTGAGTCACTTTATTATTGGAATAATGTCATTACAAAACTAATGTTAAGATCTACCTAAACTAATAAACGATAAATGCCGCACCCTTTAATGTAAATAAAATACAGTATTTAATGTCTCACGTAATGCCTCATGTATTGACTCACGTTATACCGTTACAATGAAATTTCTTGCAATAAACTCAAGCATAACAGGTTTATAAAAATTTGCCCCTTTTCGTAATAAAAACCATTATAACTTTTAAATTAATTATCATATAGTTTCAGCGCAAAAAAATACATAGAAAACGATACCCCACTTGCCTAGATAGCTGAGTTGAAGTTACACCCACCTTTCACTCCATCTCCCCCCCTCCAAAAAAAGAGGGAAGTGTACAGCCAAAAATCGGGTACTTTTCAGTTTCATTTAGAATCACATAACAAACACCCTATGAAAGAAAATACCGTGGCTTAAAATTATTCGGCAGAAAATCCTAAAGTTACTGGACTATCAATAACCTTATAGATATGTCAATATGTGCGGGTATTGATAAATAAATTGCCACAGTGGATGAGTCTGTAACCCTTGCCTTCCACTCCGGCGGCCGGGATTTGATTGCCTGCATAGTTGTGTATATTTTATAAATGGAAAATTTCTCTCCTGATGTGTTGTCCCTTCATTACCATAGCCTACTGCGGACGATAATGGAAACCGCCTCGGTATCATTGTGATTAGTAGACTTCGGACTTTTAGGTCTATAAAAATGCTGTTTTAGGTACCTAAAATAGGTTCTAAAAATCGTTAAATAGTCTCTTATAAAATCGTAAAGTTGCCAATCTTCTGAAATATCTCAATTGCAATGCAGAAAATTATATTTATTGAAGTCACCATTAATCAATAGGCCTATTCATGATAAAAAACAGATATAGGCCAATGTAAACAGAATTATATAGACCTATTACTAAGACCTGTATTACTACCATAACAGTGAAAACCTAATCCCTGCGCCCTGAAGCTACGCACGCTTGCATATTCAACCCCTTGTATCCCTCAGTGATTCAGAGAACTAGGCTACTTTTTTTGTTACTAGATGTGGGAGTCGGGGGGAAAAACACTACACTTTCTTAGGAATTCCAAGGAATTTTTCTACTGAAGACGAAAAATACCTTACTATTTAACCACGTCACAAATGTGTCATGTACTGCACATTCCGAGCTAAAAATTTAGTACGAACTTAAAATAAATGCTAGAATTTATAACAAAAAAAATAACTTATTTTGAACTTTAGAGGAAAAATAAGCCAAAACGCAATATTAGGTTCAAATGTAAAAATAGGCTGTTTTAGGTCCTATAAAAGTATCAGTTTTAGGCATAGTCACTTACGAAACACGCATTTACAAGTTTGCGTCCATATATCACTTAAGGATTAAAATAGGTTTTTACCTAAAATCCGAAGCCTAGTGATTAGTATCCCGCGGTGGGATGTGGTTCTCATCTGTACATTACCAATAACATCTGATAGCACAGCCAGAAATCATATCTAGCCCTTCAAAGTAATGCAGATCCCAAGATTATAAATCTAAAAACTTCTTCCAGGAAGCATAACAGACACCAAACATCATCCCAGACCCATCAGAATGGAACCCATGTCCCACAACTCCGAGATCTCGATGAGATCAACAAACACTTCTGTCCGGCCGAAAGTTTGATGTACAATGCTGAAAAGACCTAACCCTGCCCAAAACATATTATTAAGAAACCAAAACCACACTGTTGGAACTAATTATCACCCTGAACTCAATCATTTAGCAAAGTACAAAAATTTAGGCGTTTACAGATCACCCCAGATAATAATATCTAAATAAAGAAAAAAAAAAAAAACTAAAACTTCGTGTAGAATTGTGCTCAGATCCAACGAAACATGAACTTTAACCCCACTCAGCTAAGATGTAATTCACAATATTGCCCATTCCAAGTGACAAGTTCTTTTATAGACTGATATTATTTTGGAAAGAATTATGCGTGTGGTAGTAAGTGAATTTCATTTTTATCATGGAAAGTTATTATTATTATTATTAATACTAATAATTATTATTACCACTATTACTATACATACTATTATCGTTCATCCCTCGTTTAAATTGAATGGAACAGTGAAAATTTATTTTAGGGGGATAGATTTTTATTCACTTGTTCAAATCAAATGAAATGAAATTATCAAACACACAAGAAAACAAATGTATCGTACATTACAAAACCTTGTATGTGTACTTTCTGTGAAAGTCCCCAGGATGGACAAAGCTCGTATTTAGGAGCTGCAATATTGTCATAGGTCTAGCTTATGTAAGTTATTAAATATGAGAGAATAGAGAACAGAGACGTACAAATTATATACATAAACTAAAATAGTTAAGCAATTTTTACAAAAGAACTTTAAAGTAGGAGATTCAAAATTACAAAAATATAAATAATATTTAATATGTTTATATTTAGAAATAATTGTTTAAAGAAATTAAAATGGAACAAATGATAGTTAATAAGTAGTTTTTTAATGTTAAATTGGTTGACACTATATTTGATGAAATCGGGATTCTAAGCAGTAAAAGTACCGGTATTATAAAGTTTCATACCATAATTTAGACTGTGCAATTGCCCAGTAGTAGTCCTTTTTTTAAATATTTTTTTTAATTCTTATTCTGACAACGTTAGAAGAAAATAAATTTTGATCGGTTTTTATGGTAATAAGATATGCAAATTTATATAAAAAAAGTTCATACACTAAGATATGACATCACTAGACTAGTATTGTTTGTGAGAGACATCGGGAATAAACGCGCTATGAAAGTGTTTTGTTGTTATTCCACTAGGAAGTATGCATTCCGTTCAGCCCTGCCCAGCGGGGCGCGGCGTAGACGCGTACTTGCCTATGACGTGACATGGCCAGCTGAAACTTCCGAAAGTGTTTATTAAATAGGGAAATTCTTTTACATAACTTAGCTAAAAACCTGTTTAAAAAAAATTAAATTAAATCCTCTCTCCACATTTTCTCAGTCGGAATATTCGAAATCAAGTAAGCTTTAAATCTCTCTCTCGAATCCTATGCCCCCATGTTGGGGCGAAGGGCCTCCAAGTGGAGGTTTCTGTTTACCTATGTGAATTTTGTTACGCTTATTTTCCTAGAGAGGGCAGAGGGACAGGTGGTAAGCCCATCGCCCCTTAACCCTCTTCCGGAAACTAGGGTATTACTTGGACGTGAAAGGGCCGAGAAATTTTGTCCAAAGGCTCTAATTTAGGCTTGAAGTTCTTTTACGTGCCGTAAATCTACGACACGGGCCCCCAGCTTAAAGTCCCTCCCGGAGGACTCCGTGCCCAGATTTCTAGGTTTTAAATACGAAACTATTATTTTTCTTCAAGGTTTTCTGTCTTTTCTGAAAGACATAGATCTTTTTTCTTTGAGTTCAGTATTAATGATGATTTACACAAGAATATTGATAGTTTCAAGAAAGAATTATAACTTAGTTGTAGGCAATATGTTCTAGTATGTTTAGTTATCTTATTACTGGAATAGGAGGTCTTGAGTCCTTAACTATACCAGAGGGAAGTAAATGAATGCAAAATGCATGTGCAGCTGTTACATTGGATACAAGTAAGCAAGGAAAATACTGTTTTATTTATGAAATATTACAGTAGAGTCCAGTAAACTTAGCACTCGATAAACCTCCATTTCGGATTACTCGGCAACCATGACGGGAAAAATAGACAATTTTTTTAAAGCAAGAAATGAGGTAAACTATTTTGTTATAATTTTATTGTGACGTAATTTTTTTTTTTTTTTCATAGAAGAGTAACTATATCCGTCCTATTTATTGTATCTCCAAATCGTTATGAACCCTATTTTGCCAGAAACGGTATGTTAGGATTATAGCTTGCACAATATATACAGTATAATATAGAATATTAATTACATATGGTTGTGAATATATGTTAGACACTGCATAAAATGATTATAATAACATTGCTTCGTGAAAATTTTTTGACAAATGGAAATTTCGTCACAATCTTCAAAAGCCAAATTAAGCTGGAGTCTTTTCGTTTCGAACATAGGATAATCGAACAAAACATGTTTTACAGAGTTAACATTTTTTATGATGATTTTTAATGGTTTTTGTTATATTAGAGACCAACAAACACATTTTTAATTTTCGGATTAACAGTTTTAATTTTTAAGGTCTTATTTCAGATAACTCGGTATTTCGGAAACTAGGCGCCCTTTCGGTCCATATTAGGCCTACCGTATTATTACTCGTTCTCTTAAGTTTTCTCGAGATTAGGGTCGTAACATTTTCTGTCAAAAACGATAGATCTACTAAGTAAGATTGTGTTTTTCTTTATATCTGGTTTGATTTTAATTTAGGTTGAATCCATTTTAGAATGGAGTGGAGGAGTTTATTATATAACGTTTACATCAATCGTCAACCCTTAGATGCTGTAAGTACCAACTAATTTTGGTGCTCGCTTACACTTGTAATTAAAAAAGTTAAAACAAATCGAAAATTTGGAAATTTCGCTAACTTACAGCAAGAAGGAAAGTATTTCTGCGTGCTTCCATTTTACTTACGTCGTAATAATTTTCTTCAACTTTTTTCCTTGCAAAATCTTTGATCAAATCTTCATAATAGTTCTGCTTCTATACATAATAGAGAAAACGTATCCAGTCTGTCTTGTGAATAGCATAGTTCTTGTGATGGAATTTTAAAAATACTTCAACTGAGAAAATGAACGCTTAGCTGAGCAGTTTTTATAGTTTTAAATCTGTGAGCACAGTGCACTTAATTTTGCAGGGTAAACATGACACAAGACATAACGCTTTATAAACAGAACTTGTATTCATTTTTCATTAAATTTTGAAAATGGCTGTAAATTTAATTAATCTAGCAATATAAATTATAAATTCGACTATCAAATAATTCTATGGTGCCCCCTTCCTTTTGATGCTCTAAGCACGTGCTTACTTTGCTTATAGGGTTAATCCAGGTTTTCTCGTCATATGTAAATGAAAAGAAAAAAAAAACATAATGGTACAGAAGAGAGTCTTATCATTGGATTTTTCATCCTTTAAAAATTCAGATATTGAGTAATATGGCAAAACATTTGTTTACTTTTGCTTTGAATCGCTTGTTATTTGTTGTTTTTGTATCTTGTTACAATTTAATGCATTATACCCTTAATATTGGCACTAATTTAATTATTCCTTTTTGTCAATGTAATGCAAGGATGTGTATAGTATGGTGTTAGCTTTATGCTTCATTTATGTGAAATTGCATACTCTCATAACCATAACAATATGGCGAGCAGTGCATGCCTCATCATGTAATCACAACAATGTGACGGATACGGATCTGCCTTGTGAGCACGTAAATAAATTTGCCGTGAAACCACGCTGCGCTCTAGCGGATTTATCCGGAAGCTGCCGTTTGTTGTTGCGTCAGCGTCACAATTTTCACTCTCAAGACTCCAGCGCATGCTGATGTACAGTTTGATACCATTTTTCACTTTTTCCTTTCTACGAATAATTTAATGAGGAACAGCTTCATTAAAATTATTTAATGAATACCGTAGTTGTTTAATTCATAAGTTTTATTTGTATATCCCGAGTTCTCGCCATTCTTTCCGCTTGTTTCAACTTCCCCGCTAAGAAAGGCCGATTCTTGACATCGCGGAGTTTAACAGTTAGGTCGCTCATGGCCTTCGGAAGTGGCCTTCGCGGGTTGTGCGGTATTCTCGTTGTTCCCGTTTCCAAGGCCCCCCGCCCTTTCTTGTTTCTGTGCGATTATTAAAAATGTGGCGCCACGGAGAATCGATAAACTAGATTGTGTCCATGTCTGAGGGGTGCGAGGAAGCGCCGGCCTCTTCAGTTCGTCGACGTCATGTTGTGTTTATAATTGGCTAATTGTATACCAGTAATAATAATAACAAAATAATAATAATAATAAATTTATAATAATATACCAATATAAAAATGTCAATAGTGGGAATGGTACTAATACAATAGCAGTACGGTAATATTAATGACAATAAAAATTATCATTTCTATATTAATATCATATGTGATTAATGTGATTATTTATAACATACTTTTATTATTGTAATTACAATAAATAATTCATTTTAATTTGGGATCTCTATGGCTTCCTCTTGTAGCAACCTTTTATCGGCCATGCGCTTTCTCACATAATTGTATCCATCGCTAATAATAGCAATAACAATATCAGAAACAACAATATAATACTATCTACTGTGTTGCGACTTTGTTTTTAATTTAAGGCCTTTGCTTTCAGGGGTAATACTTTTTTTTAATCCTTAAAGAAACTAAGAAACTTCTGTATTTGCACACTGCAAAAAGAAAACATACAACCGACAGCACTGATAGGCTATGATATACAGTTTATGCATTAGTTTTATTTTAGTTTGCACACACACCAACACATATTATGTAGGCCTATTATAAATAAAAATATATATAAATTATATATTGATGCTCATATACAGCTGTGTAGGCCTATAATAATAATTATTTTTTTTTGTGCGAAGCGACATTTAGCTATATGCTCTTAACGATGTGTGTTGTGGGTAGGACTATATTTAAAATATAATGTAATATTACATTTAGGGTACTATGCCAAGTCACCTGGAGCACCGCGTGGACTCCCAGCACCTGTCAGTCATAACCTAATAATTTATTGCAGATATATTTTCCTGTGCTTAATACTGCTTTATAACAATGTAGTTCTCGGAATTACTAAAATTATACGTCGATTACCCTAATAATTAACTGTACCAAAGTAGCAGGGATTGGGAACATGCTATCTGCTATAGAAGCCCCTGGGAGAGTATCCATCTCCCAATTTCTGAAAGATACTTTATGGAAGATACCATTTTAATATCTTACGAAACTTTTTAAACTACTGGTATCCATAGGCGTACCGAGGGGGGTTTTTGGGGGTTTGAACCTCCCCATTGATTAAAAAGAGGAAAATTGTATAATTTTTTTTAAGTCTGCCCATAAATTACTTAATACAAGTAGGCTATAAAGCGTGGGATGCTTAAAACTCGTTATTTTGCGTCTTAATTTTTAAAATTTTCCGGGGGAGCACCCCCGGAAGCTTAAAACTCGTTATTTTGAGTCTTAATTTTTTAAATTTTCCGGGGGTACCCCGGAAGCTTAAAACTTGTTATTTTGCGTCTTAATTTTTAAAATTTTTCGGGGGAGGGCCCCCGGAAGCTTAAAACTCGTTATTTTGCATCTTATTTTTTTAAATTTTCCGGGGGAGGACCCCCTTTCCCTGGGGGGTATTCCCTTATAACCCCCCCCCCATATGGTCGGCCTGGTTACGCCTATGCTGGTATCCATATATTAATATTATAATATGATAAAATAATTAATAACAATTAATAAAAATATATTGACAAATCTTTAATGGAATGAAAGTGTTGTTTTGTGTTGTCAGTTGTCATTTGTTACATATTGGACGCAATATTACGTATTCTTCAATGCATTATATTCCATAAAATAATAGAAAATAGAATTTATCATCAGTTCATATTATATTATCGTACAATATTACCGGTAGGCCTATACCATATTATATTAATAAATGAAAGTGCCATTGGTCTGTTTTGGTTGACAAAAATTAATTAGTTATTCAAAATTAAGGTAATGGTTTAGTTTCAAAATACTGTCAGCAAGCATTCACATGCACATATACACACAATTTTACAAAATGAAAATAAAGAAATGGCGAGAGCAAACTATTTATTACTACTTTGAGGTAGAGCGTTCTGTGTACACCTATGATAGCCATATTGCCATTAGTATTGCAATGGCCATGCATACGTAAGAACAAGGAACACAAGTTAGCACAGTGCAGGAAGCGAGTTAGGCGCTGGCATTTGATTGTTGAAACAAGTGAAAGTGAGTCCGTGACGTTACGCCATGACTCAAAGCAATTCCAGCACCAGTATACCAGCTGTACGAATCTCCATTCCCCTTCGTTGTGTGTGATTTGTCCCGTTCCAACAGTTTCATTCGTCAATGTTCATATATTTATCCCCGATTCGGCGATGGCCATTTAATGGAGCCCATAGAGGAATGAAAAGTGGAGGAGAGTCATATGTCGCTTTCCTTGCTGCAAAGTTAACAAGTATTCAGATATTTGTCGCCCTTGATTTATAGAACCCACTTAATGTTCATACGGTGAATGAAATGAGAAGTGTTCTTGAGTTAACGGGTTTTCTGATCTTTTTGTCAGACATTTTCCCACTGTATGACAACACGGTTGCTTGCCTTTGCTGTCGGGGCCAGCAGTCTTACTAAATGATCATCATTTATCACACCAAGTTTTCTGGAGTCACAGAAGATTTTCTTTTAGTAATAAACAGGCTAGAGAGCCAACAAATTTCTCCTCTTTATGAAGCAACTGTACTGAGTCACATGTAAATACAATGATTAATATTCATAATCTTCATATTTGAAGGCTTCCACATACTGTAATCTGCCTTCGGAATGAAAACAGGTGTATAGTAAAGTGATGTTATGAGTTTTGAAGCCTGGCCACTTGAAATTTTCACTGCTCAGAGTCATATTTTCTGTTTTATAAAATGGCGATTTTTCTTGCAAATTATTTAGTAGTGCAAAAGATTTTTCTGAAAGACTTTAATACCAAATTATTTTAGAACATCAGTTTTTGGTAATATTGTATATTTGCAGCAGTTTTATTGGTCTGGTGTCTAATGTGTGTGTTCGTGTGATGAATTTTCGTTACATGCCTTATAGAGCAATCCTTTGTGTAAATTTTAGTTTTTTCACTCATGTTAATAGTTCATTTAACAAGTATTTGACCGTTAAGTCCGATATTCCACGATCAGAATTCTTTGTTCAAAGTGCTTTGAGAGACAGAAAAAAAATACGCCCCTTGCTTCATGAAGTTTAAAAACAAACCATAGTGGATGATTATTTGACGGTTTTCATGATGTCGTTACAAGGGATCAAAGCTTTCTCGGTTACCATAGCGACAGGATTAAAATGGCGGATAAACATCAGCTGTTTTTAAAATACACCAACGATTTTGAGGTTAAAAAAAGCTTCCAGTCTTCGAACAAATTTAGTGGTATATCAGGTGGAATCTATTAAAATAATTGATTATTACTGTACCACTTGAAATATGAAATTAGTCAGTCATTTATAAGTGGATGTTGCCAAAATAGTTGATAGTAATGAGAGTTTATATGATAGAGAAAATACATTGGAGCGTTGCAGAAGTAAAACTCATAGAACTGAAAGAGCCCGGGCAATTCAAAACACCCGAGTTACAAAACAGAGACTTAGATTGAAGAAGTTTGGCGTTGTTAAGGAGAGATTTTTAAACCTACTTCCCAGAAATTACAGTGGAAGATATGAAGAAGAAAATAAACGGTCCGAGAACTCATTACATGACGCAAATATTAAAGTAACTGTCAAAGTAATACGCTAAAAATATTAGAATAGCTGATAAAACATTCGAACAAGTGGAGAAATTCAAATATATGGGAGCAATAATTTACAGATACCAATAATATTAAGGCAGAAGTTAAGTGTGGACTATAATCAGGAAATGCTTGTTTCTGTGTGCAATTCAGAATCTTTCATCTTCTCGTCTTCTGCCCAGAAATCTAAAATTATCCTGCCGGTTGTATTAATATGGATGGGAGACATGGTCCCTTACTCTTCGAGAAGAAGATAAAACTGGGGGACTGGAGAAAACTGCATAACGACGACCTTCATAACCTGTACTCTTTACGGAATATAATATATAAAGGTAATTAAACCACGGAGGATGAAATGGGCTGGATATGTTGCGTGCATGGGGGAGGAAAGACAAAGGCCTGTCTAAAAAATAATGACTGGGAGACCCGAAGGGGGGAAAAAATTGGAAGACCTAGGTATAGATGGGAGGACAATTTTAGAATATATTTAAGGGAAGTAGGATTTGCGAGCGATGATTGGATGGAGTTAGCACGGAATAGGGTTGAATGGCGGGCTCATGTAAGAGCGGCAGTGAACCTCCGGGTTCCATAAAATCTATAATATTCCTTTAGCTTGTTTAGGAATTGTCTATTGTCATTAAGTAAGTTGAAGTATTTGATTTTTTAATTATATAAGTTACCACCACCCCATCTTAAATCAAATATGAAAGAAATGTGATTTTTTTTTCTGAACTCATGTCCACAGCATTCTTATCCTCAGCCTTCTATCCATACAAAAAGTGTATTTTTCTCAAAGATCTTTCTTGCAATGCAACATTGTACCTTTGATTGAAATACAGTATCGCCTTTTAATCTTGTTCAGGTTCTTTGCTCAGTTCTTTATTGGAAATTCTACCTATGGGTGAAAGATAAAACGCTGTGAGGTCTCAGTTCTCCTGATCTTTTCTGCTGGAGATTTTCCACAAAAAGGGTACGAACGGTTGGTTGCCTTTGCTATCGAGGGTCATCAAGAGCAACTTGTTTGGCATTATTCTTGCTGCTGCGGAATGTGATGTTGTTGGTAGGCATCTTAGCAATGCGTGCAACATTTTACTCTCAACCTGTGATTTCTTTTCTAGCACAGACAGCTACGCAATCTGCGCACTTTAAATACATGAGACGTAAAGTAGCACATCATTGCCAAATGAAGGATTTTACAACCACAGAATGCTCATGGGTGAAATGTGGTTGCGTAGGTTAATTTCATGGAATAAAATAATACATTTTTAGTAGTTGTTTGGTAAGCAAAAGAATTTCAAAATTGCAGAATGAACACAGAAAGAAAAAAATTAAAATAATAGCGTATCCTCAAATGGTAAGAACATTAATGGTAAAATTTTTACCCAATTTTTATTATTTTCGATTAGGGACATCTAAATGTGAAACAGAAACTTCAGAATTTCTTACATGGTCTATAGTTTATAAAACTCAGCAATATTCCCGTTTATTATTCACTGCTAAGGAAATTAAAAAAGGAAAACTTCAGCTTTCAGCTTCTTCCTTTTCATATACGTCAGTCGCATAGGTTTCCACACGATCTCTCACACGTTTATATATTTTTCTTTTTATTTCTGTGTTAGGGAGATGTAATATCAAAGAAAATATGGACATGAAAGAAAAGAAACGTTTGATGATTTACAGGCACTGCTCTTTTTTTTTATTAATTTAATACCCATTCCTTAGCTGTCAACACACATGGAGTTACAGACTATGAACTCAGTTAAACCGGTACCAAAAGCATTCAGATTCTCAGCACACCCAGTAATATTTATGTACATACTTCCCAGATCTCATAACTGTCGAATGATTTGGATGAAATTAGTCCAGTCAATGAATGCTCAAAAAGAGGTGTAGAGGGAAATGGAAGGAACACAATTTTTTACTTTGGGACTTTGTTTGGACTAGTTAGGAGGTAAACATACTAAAAGTCCCCACTCCTAGGGGGTGAGCGGGGGGCAGGGGGGCCCTTAGAAGGTCCCTTTTTTTGGTTTTTCTCTTATATCTCAGAAACTATGCGTCCTAGCGATAAGATTTTTCTATACAAAATTAAAGATGACAAAATGCTCCACAAGGTTGATCCAATTCATTTTTTCGCTATCTTTCCTAGTTTCCGAGATATCTGCGCTCAAAATTAGCTAATTTTGAAAAAAAATAAAATTGCCTCGCGTTTTTTGCCTTATTTCGTTAGCTAACTCTTCGGCCCTTCGTTCTACGAAAAAATCATAAGGAAGGAAGTTGTAGAGCATTAAATTTTCTTCAAGAATATATGATAGTTTACTTTTTATCTTCAACCGTTCAAACGTTAGAGTAATATTAACTTTATGTGTAAATTCCGGGATTTTGCAGAAAAAATTAATTTCGTATTTTCCATTATTTCACTGCTCTAACTCTGTATAAAAGCCAATATTACGTATTTATATGTATAAATAGTATGTATTATATATAAGTTGTACATAAATGAATCAATATATATATATATAGGCCTATATTGTAATATATTTTCAAAAAATATATATGCTTATGTATAGTCCAGTCAATGATTGAATGAATAGAGGGAAATGGAAGGAACACGGTTTTTGACTTTGGGACTTTGTTTGGACTAGTTAGAAGTTAAACGTACTAAAAGTCCCCACTCTTAGGAGGTGAGCAGGGGGCAGGGAGGCTCGTAGAAGGTCTCTTTTTTCGGTTTTTCGCTTATATCTATGGGTCCTAGCGTTAATACCACTCTATACAAAATTAAACCTGATAAAATGTTCCATCAAGACTGATTCCGTTTACTTTTTCGCTATCTCGCATAGTTTATTTTAAACTTGTATGTGATCGGAAATTAATTTTCAAGAATAACAACTATTTTTTTTTCTCTAGAGTTTGAAAATAAGTATCAAACTGTCTCGGAAAGATCGAGCACTCCCCTTTGACTGTCAGCTCGTCAATCAAGATTAACGATGAAAGGGTGTCTATGGATCCTTTTTTTTTTTGCTATTCCAGTGCAAATTCACAAGTAAGAAAACCGACGAAGATTTGAAAACTTATTTGCAATATGAATTAGCCCCTTTCCCTTTGGCCTTCTTCAATGAGGGTGGGATGAGGAAACCTACGAATTCAGTTCTCTAGAAAGAGCTCAATCCAAATATCAAATTGTACGTGTGACACACTTTGACATTGTTATGGACGGAGGACTTCTCCTGCACAAAGTTATTTGGCAAAGAGGTTCCACGATATCTGCCATTGGTGATGGATATGTCAATTTTATGAACAGTCACTATCGTGGAAGGAGTTGCACTGTAGTGTTTGATGGGTACACGAGCTCATCCGCAAGTACAAAGGTCGCTGAGCAGCAAAGGCGGTACTGTCTCAGCAAGTCAGCCGACATACATTTCAGTCAGTAGACAGTCATAACTGTGAAGCAGGAAGACTTCCTGTCAAATGTCTACAACAAAGGCCTGCTGATTAACATGCTGAAAGTCACACTACAGTCACATGGAGTCAGAACCCTGCAAGCACGGAATGATGCGGATGTCCTCATTGTAGTTGTCACATACCACCGCTCTTGCAGTTATTGGTGAGGATGTCGACCTAATAGTCCTGTTGATGGCCAAAACACCTAGTTACCAGAACATAATTTTCGTCAAGCCTGGGCGTGGAAACATAAAACCTACATTGTTTTCTACCCAGGAGCTTCAGACCCAGGGGCTGCGAGACATACTATTTCTACATGCCTTCACTGGGTGCGATACCACCTCAGCAGCCTTCTGAAGCAGTAAGCTGGGATTTATCAAACTGTATTTGAAGTCTCCAGATGTCCAGGGAACTGCTGCAGTTTTCTCAGACCCACCCTCAACCAAGGATGATGTAGAGGAAGCTGGGGAAAAGTGTATTTTGAGGTGATTCGGGGTCCCACCTAAAGAGAAATCTCTAAACGCTTACCGTTACCAATCCTATGTAAAATCGGTAGCCAATATCAAACCGGACATCTCGTGCCTCCCACCAACTGAGGGGGCAGCGAAACAACATTCTGAGGACATATCACCAAGTCGAGATGTGATTGGGACATGAGCTGCCTCCTCAGATGTATGGGTTGGAGTTAACCAACAAATTTCTAACTCCGTTGCACAGTAAGCACCAGGCTGCACCGGATGAAATATTAAGGTTTTTTTTTGGTCTGTGCACAAAGGATTGTGCCACCACCAAAATGCGGATGCAGAAAGGCATCTCTCAAGTGTTCCCTCGTGCCAAAACTGTCAGGTGAACTGTCTTAATGGGGGGCCCCCTCTTGGAAAATGAGGATGAAGAACTCGACATCGATCCTCTGCCAGTTATCCTAGAAGATGTATCCCCTTTCTCAATGGATGAAGAAGAAAACTAAGCAGAACAATACCCAGGACCAAGTTACCATGACGTGGAAGGACCCTCCGGCTCCAAGAGAGTCAGGAATTTGTAATAATTATTGCTGTTCAATTGTACTATAAGGTGTAAATATATTATTAAAGTAAATGTAACACAGTTTCAAAAAACATTTATGAGTTAATGTGTTAATAAAAAAAAGTTACGTAGAAATTGTTGTTGACTCTGGAATAATCCCACCCGAATGTCTTTGCGGAGCGAATGTATAGTTAATATAGGCCTATATATTGTATTAACTGTACATTATATAATATACATTGAATACAAGTATTATTGCCTATGTAAAGGGTAATTATGGCTCCTAAATAACAATATAGATTCGTCGATCCTCGATAAATTGTCAATTTTGAGTATTATCAAAAATTTCCATCATATATTATAGTAATTGTATTTCTGTAGGGTAAATGATGGAGCTCTCAAAGTGGTTCCACTGGGTTTGGGGTTCGAAATTAGTATTAAATGACACCGAACAATATTACTTTTCAAGAACTCCATATATACTTGAAAATATATTATAAATACATAGCCTATATATACACATAATTTCTTTATGTGCCGTTTATATATAATACATACTTTTTATACATATAAATAAAAAAATACGCATACATTGGATTTTATATAGAGTTTCAGCAGTGGAAGAATGGAAAATACGAAAGTTAAGTTTTTTTGCAAAATCCCGGAATTTACACATAAAGTTAAAATTGCTCTAACTTTTGAACGGTTGAAGGTAAAAAGTAAACTAACATATATTCTTGAAGGAAATTTAATGCTCTAAAACGTTCTTCCTTATAACTTTTTTGTAGGACGAAGAGCCGAAGAATTAGCTAACAAAATAAGGCAAAAAACGCGAGGAAATTTTATTTTTTTCAAAATTAGCTAAATTTGAGCACGGATATCTCGGGAACTAGGCAAGATAGCGAAAAAATGAATTAAATTAATCTTGTGGAGCATTTTGTCAGCTTTAATTTTGTACAGAGGGGTCTTATCGCTCGGACCCATAGTTTCCGAGATATAAGCGAAAAACCGAAAAAAGGTACCTTTTAAGGGCCCCCCTGCCCCCCGCTCACCTCCTAGGAGTGGGGACTTTTAGTATGTTTACCTCTTTACTAGTCCAAACAAAGTCCCAAAGTCAAAAATTGTGTTCCTACCATTTCCCTCTACAACTTTTCATTGACTGGACTAAATAGCAAATGAGGCAATCATTGGAATTAAAATTCACAGGCAGATGTTTGCAGTGGAAACTGGAAACGTAATTCTTTTTATTTTTATTTTGCAACAACATGAAAAGCAAAAAAACAATTATATAGCTACATTGATGAAAAAATTAACAAGCAAAACTTTTTTTTTTTTTTTTTTTTTTTTTTTACAGGTAGTCATGAAATAATCGAACCGGTAGCCTACTGTAGTAGTCTACTGTCCACATGATCAGAATTGAGTTTTTGCATGATCAGTTACATTGTCGGACCTTTGTACACTTAATGTCCCAAGGGCCAACCTTCTGTGGCACAACATGTTAAAGATTTTTAATCCTGAAGAAAAATGGTAGTGTTCGTTAATAATGCAATAATTACAGACTTTTAACAGAGTGTTATGTATATGAATTAATAACGTCATTTTTTTAATTAAAGGAGTTAATGTATATATATATATATATTTATATTTATATATATATTCAGCTGTATTTATACTCCTTTTAGCATCTAGGCCATATCAGGAGTTCAGGATCTGTGTCTATACAGTAGGCCATGCAACTGTAACATGAAGATGGTAAACGTCCTGTTCTTTTGAACACAGGTGTTCTCAGGTGAAGTTCTTCGGGACTTTATGTACTAATAGACCGCCATATATGCAAGCAATTAGGCACTCCTATTGCTGAAATATGTCCTATAATTAAAAAAAAAAAATTAATTAAGATGCAACACATATTTACCTAGATGCTTCCATGAGATTGAGTTTTCCAGACATTCGGCAGAGAAAGGTGGTAAGGTCTCATCAGTACCCACGTCTTGAACCTCATGATTGCCCTCGGTATGAATGTATTTTAAGGGTTTAATCGCCCCTTAGGGCCTTAGTGCCATATGAAAGAATTAGGCCAAACCAATTGAAAAATCCGTGAACTCATTGGGGGATCTTATTCGCGACATTTCGGTTAAAAATGTAATCTAAGGGTAAGTCAAGTGAATACTCCAATAGTCTTAGTGTGAAACACCTGTCTTGTTCAGATTTTGAACTAGTAATACTTGGCGGGCCCAAACGGGATGACAGCTTCACCTTGTATTCAGAAGATCCCGGAGTCAGTCCTCGTGAACGACTAATTTAATTTCGGTTGTCTCAGCTCAAAGGCAAATGCCGGATTGATTAATTATTTACTATGTTTCATTCCCGCTGTTTATCAATTGCCCATCTTTAAAATTGAATACCAGTTAAACAAAAAATAAAAAATTAATAATAATAATAATAAAAAGATAGTACAGTAGGCCACTACGATAGTAGAAACAAGTGCATATTCGTACTGGTAAAGCCGAAGATCATAGACGACATCAGTGTTATAAATAAGCATAAATATGAAAATATTGTACTTTTATGATACATCGTCTCTATTTACGTAACATGAATTCAATAGCAGGATTATATTTTTATTCACTATGCTCCCTAACAACCACTGATAAAATACCATACAGCTCCATTTTCTGCAGCATTTCCTTTAATTGAGAACTCCGTGGAATTGTACGTTTCCGTTTATTTTATAAATCTAAACGGACAGGCACATGAAAATTGCAATCTCGTTGCCTACATACAGACGAAGCGTGGTTGAAAATTTAATTATTATTGCAGAGACTGAAAGACAGTTTTATTTATTTGATTGGGGAGACGTTTGGCAAAAATAATCCCTAAAGCCACCGAACCGTTAGAGACTTTGATGGAAGCTGCAATTGATAATCTAATTTTAAATTAAGTTCAAGAACTTTCTTGCCTGCAGTTCCCTAACGTATTCTCATTATCTCATACATTTCATCCTTTCAACTCACGAAATTAATTTATAATTTAACATGAAATGTTGGTGTATCTTCGTAGAGGAACAGGAAACTGGTATAAAGAACTGAGTGCTAATGCCGTTCTGAGTAGCATCTCCGAAAGAAAAAGTGAAGGCGGGATAAGCCTCCTAAAGCCTCCCGAACTTGTTTTACCAGAGAAGGATTGCAAGTTTTGTGCTACTTACTGTGTCCGGAATAAAATGAAATAATGTCATCCTTTAGAAACAGGGATAAAATAAGCCCTAGAGCAAGTATATGTCTATTTTTGAACGAAGAAGATATTTCTTTTATACACGAATTTCTTCTCTCGAAGAATAGCCTATATTAATAGCTCATTCTGGAATACATAGTTAGTTTTCAACGCAAACACGTACTTCCATACAACAAACACTTTTCACGAAGGATGAGGCATAAGTCATGGTAACTATTTTTTTTTTTTTGTAAAATGTGGGATCATTTTAAAATTTTGAAATGTGTACATGAAAGGTCAGGGTATGGGATGTATTTATAATGCTGATTTTTGCTACTAGTTATGGGATTTTGAAGGAAACAGACATCCATAAAGATCTATACGCGACGGCATCGTGCCTCTCTAATGTACTGCGGTAGTTGGAAGCACACATAGAACCGGGTCGTCCATGTAGGCGAACTACGCAGCTGCCTGTAAATAAGTTAAGCTTATATTTTCATTTTTTTTTTATTTAATCCCCATACTATGTAGATTGTGTCATAACGTCTTCATAAATACAAGCCTTTCTCAATTTAGTTCAATTCAAATCAATTTTATGTAATAACTGACCTATTCCAGGCTAGAAAACGTGAAATTCCATGTTTAATCAAGTGCTAAAAAATGGAATGATTGAGGTAGCTATTTAGGGGAGCGCAGAAATTATTTCTCGCCTAGGGCGCCAATATACCGGCCCTGCACACATACCCACTCCATGATCCCTTAAAGTTCGATTGTCATTATTCCCCAAAGCTTCCACCGGCTTCTTGTGGTATTCTCTAGCATTTCTCCCTCGGATAGTGACTATTTTGACGTAAGAATGCTGTTCATATCTTATCATATCTACTCTAATTCTATTTAGTATTTTTTAACTTTTCCTAATTTTACAATTTCATCTTACCTGTGTTTTTATTTTTAAATTTCTTTATATTGACTTAACGATTTTATTCTCAGCAACTAAATATGATGCGACGACTTTGGTTTGCGCATAAGGAATTAACGTAGGCCCTATCGACTGCCATCTAGATTAAAATATTGCTATATTTACTGGCACCTTCAGTAAGCTCTTGTTACTGATTGTTTTCACTTTTTATTAGACCTACGTAAATCGCTATCTTAGAAAAAGTAGTGGGCCTTTGCAATTCGTGTGTGTGAAGTGTATAACAATTTCGGGAATAGAAAAAAAAATATTTAGTCTCATTTTTCCTAACTTTCCTTCGATTTGATTAAAACACATTTTCCACCCTTATATCACAGTATATTACATTATACAGGTAATGCTGAGATTTCCTTATTAAGATCTGTTTTAGCCTTCACAGTCTTTTCTTGCAAAACCAACCGAGCTCAGATTACATGGAACTTAAATCCAGGAGCTGTTTTCCCTCCAGGGCATTACAGATTCTTATCAAATCAGTGTAGCTGGAGAACTAAGATTGTCAGGTTTCCTCTGGGACGTACCGGAATCAACACGTTTCCCGGAATGTAGGGGTCGTAATTGGAACTAGCTTTCTCGTAAATAACCAATAAAAGAGGGAATTGCAAGATCAAGAGACAGAGATAGATTCCTTTACGTAAAAGAATGCCAGTTCATTCGAGAAAGGCGAGATTGTAACATACAATGGAGGAATATAAACAACGAAATCTTGGCTATATGCTTCTGAAGAAATTTACGAGAATAATAACGAAGGAGAGGGAAGAAGAGGAATGGAGAAGGGAAGGCAAACAAATAAATAAATGAATAAACGTAAATGAGCCATGATAATAATGAAAAAGACAGGAATTATTTATTAGACCATGAAACACTTTACCTTTTGTAAGTCTTAAACATAAATAGTTTATTACTAGGGGTGAATATACATCATTTGAGTGCGTTGAGCAGAAACATATTCTATTTAATACACAAATTGCATCTGTGTTAACCAATCACTGAAACCTAATCATTGCTAATAATGTAATTCTTCTTTTGCATAGTGCATCTCCCTGTATGCTCAGTTACTATGAAAATATATATATTTTAATCCATTTAGGCTTTCCCATCTTAAATGGTTGGCCTATATTTATTTATTTATTGTACTGTAACTCCAAATCTTTATGAACCCTATTTTGCCAGAATAGCCTATAATTTGTGGAGTACTTCGTTAATTTCGGAATAATTCTAAAACGAATCGGCAAAGAAAGATTGAATGAAAAATGGCCAGATTTTTACATTTTATTAGTCATCGAAAATCCTAGTCGACTCGCTAGGTTTTCGGTTTAATGAGAAAAAGGCTAAAACTTTTGCTGCTACGGCAAGCAAAGAATATCCTACCTACTTGTCTCAAAAGGAACTAACACTCCCTTATCGTATAAAAATTGAACTTTTATTAAAATCCAATTAGATGCAAAATAATCTACCCACAGGAAGCATGAAACATTTCATTCAATGTAAAATTAAATATTCCATCTGAATGTCAATACTGTTCTTAGGTAATAGAATGATTACTTTTTATAATTACCGAAAAATATCCGAACGACTGTCATTGATCGGATTCAAGTTTCAATAAGTGTTTCTCAAACATTTTTCCTTTTGATCTTAGTGTAACCTAGAAGCCTTAAGTGAAAGTACGTACCGTTTTCTTTGCTTTGCTATTATTATTATTATTATTATTATTATTATTATTATTATTATTATTATTATTATTATTATTATTATTATTATTACTAGCTTAATAATAATAAATTTAGAGAAACGAGCAAACTTTGAGCCATGCATTCATTCCCGTCTAAGAAATTCAATTTCTCAAAAGAGGTCTTCTGTTTGGGGCAAGAGGTATCCTTCCCAGCTATATATATATAAAATCTTACATTTAATTTCCACGAGATAAGGAAAATTATCATACAGATACTACGAGACTCGTTGCAGATATCAGGCTGCATGTCCAACTGTACTTGAAGCAGAATAACTATGCTAGCAGAATTAGGAAGACTTTGTACAACTGATACGTTAAAAGAATGCTAGATGAAAAGCTTCCAAAGAAGATTATTAATTGAGAACCAAAGGGAATGTATGTAGGCCTATTTATATTTTATATTTACCAGTACAGTATGTATTTTGTTTTGTGTTAAATTGGGTCGAAATAATTTGGTGAATAAATGAGAATGGAAAGTGTGTTAAGAGCAAAGTTCAATGGAAATAGTTGTTTTCCAAATAAATGCACGACATCGGTATAAAATTAATGACTAATATGTACGTAATGTTTGCTGTACTTTCACCACTTTATAAAATTGTATAACCACAAACAAGGTCATCTTGCATTTGATTCAGCCGTTTGGAGATGAAAATAATAATTTATCTTCAAACAAGGGACAAATGTGCTAAGTAGAACCTCGATTCCGAAATACATGATGTTAAGACCTATTTATTTTTGTCGCTGTTATGTTCTTCTCTCTGAAGCATATATAATGGTTATAATTTCACCAAATTACCTCGTTGGACATAGTTGAGATACGAAAGTTTGTCTGTAAAGCATCATACAATAGCCTAATGCATGTTTGAGATAATGCTAATAGCGATTTCTCTTAAGTTCCATGTCTTGATAGAGATGGTGTTGAGATGACGGCGATTTGAATCAGAGGTCTCATAGTTCATCGTTTCTCTAAGAACTACGTCTCACCTGACTCCCAGTTCACATATTTTCATTCCTTCGTTTACTTTATCTTACTTGTACTCTAGGTAGGCCTTCTCTAGGTAGAGGAAGTAGGCCTATTGTGTTCTATCCTGAAATCTAGTCAGAGAGACTTATATTTGTTTGTTCGTTTTTTCTTTCTTCTTCTTCTTCTTCTTCTTTCTTCGCTTAGTATTTTCTTTCATTCTCTGATTGCACATTTTCTAACAACTTGCAACCGGAGTGAACTAGTCTCTGAACAAAGTAGCTTAGAAACAAAAAAATCGTCCAAAAATGAAATTTTAGACCTTCCGGGGTTGCGATACGAAGGAGGACGTTGTTTTTATTTTACTTTCCCTATTACTTTACATGAACCAATCTGCTTTAAGTGTTTGTATTTTACAAGTTTACACCAACTGAATACATTAAGAGCTAAAACTTTTATTTGATACTATTTTCATATAAATTCTCTGAAGGATAGTTCCTGGTACCGATCTCGTAAAATTTATATCTCATAACCCAAACACAGACAACCACATACAAATTAGGGATGAGCATCGACAGTTAAAACATCGATGTTCACCATCGATATTCAGAGCTGAGGTAACCATCGATGTGACGATAATATCGATCTGAAAACATCGATGTACTTATATTTTGACGGAAACCATCGATATATATTTAAAAAAAATGTAGTGGTTTCAGAAAATTGGGCAAAAATCGTAAATAAACTTAATTATTTGCATATAAACCATTGATATAACAAATGTTTCGGGGAAACTATGCTGCTGTAAATAAAATTATATCTTAGGACCAAAGTAGGCCGGATAATATTATAGGAGAAAAAATCCTCTATTAGGGTAGTGAAATCTTAAAGGATTGTATGTCCACCTTATACCCTCAAAAATGTTTATGTAACCTAACACCAACAAATATTTTTTGGGATTGCTTCGAAAGAGTATTTAAAATTATAGTATTTATTTGCACACTTATTTAAACTCGATTTGTAAATATGTACATTGGCTAAAAAATTAAAACATATCCAGATTACAACCAAATGAAACTAAGATAGTTTTCACTTTTTACATATTATAATTAAAAATTACACTTGTACAAGGTGTACGACATTAATTTAAAAACACTAAAACTTAAAAACAGTCTATTGATATTTATCACATATAGTGAAACTTTTTATTAAAACTCCATGCAAAATGGAGCAGTCATAGTTTATAAAACTTTGTATAAAACTAGATTTCCTTGTGACTTGTACTTATATAAGTTTTTTGTTTATGGATAAAACTAAATTAAAATTTTCTTATTTTAACAAATATGCGTCTTATGTTTCCTTATATAGATATTATTCAACCATTAGGTTTCGTATTTTCTGAAACGCTGACTCTATTCAGCTATAAATAAAACTAATGTTGATTTGGCAAATGCTGGCCAGTGAAGTATGCGTCGATCCAGATATAATATGTTGTATATGTTTATAAGTGCTCTATTTCGGCTGCAATCCCAAATGCTGATGTGGTTGTATGTTACATGGAAGAGAAATGATAATGCATTTCGGCAAACATATATGCCATCCTCAGATCCTAAGTAAAAATAAATATAAAACAGTAAGAGGAATGAATAATTAAAATGTTGTAAATATGAAATTTAGCCACGCAAGAATTGTTACTAACCTTGAGTTTGCAGAAGGAGACTGCATCTCTACAGAGTTTATTAAGAACTGAACCTTTGATCTTAGGATGTTATTAACTTATATCGGCTATGTATGTTCAGAAATTAGCTCAAACAAAGGGTTGTAATCAATAGTATCGTCATTTATAATTTTATGCTTATTTCTATATATTTCCAGGGACTCTAATGTATTTAGTTTAGGTCCTTTATCCTGTCTATGTATAATTTCTAGTGTATTTTCTATTGTGTTGAGTGAATGTTTTTTATCTAGAAGATGTTTGGCATACGCTGATTTCCGGTTTTTATATTTATAGTCCTGTACATGTTCTTGATATCTTAGTTTGAATTTTCGTCCTGTCTGCCCTATATATACATTATCACAATTACTGCATTTAAGTTTATATACCCCATTCTCGTTATATTTATCTAGGCCTATGTTGTTGTTATTAGAGTTATATAGTTTGTTTTTTATTGTATTATTGGTTTTATATGCTACTTTGATATCATTTTGTTTAAATACTTTTGTAATTTGATGTACTTTTTTGTCAGTGTAGTTGAAAGTTACATATTTTTTCCTTTTTTCTTTTTTATCTTCATTGATTGGAGTTAAGTGACTAATTCTATTTTTTTGTGCAAGTTTATTCCTTTTTTGTTTTTTCAGTAGTTGCCAGATTGTTTTCTTTTTGTAACCGTTATTGGTAGCAATTTGTAAGATTGTATTAAGTTCATTATTATATTGTCGTTTATTCATCGGTATATTAAGCAACCTGTGAAACATGTTATTAAATGCTGCCATTTTATGGCTATGGGGATGGTTTGAGTTCTTGTTAATTATTGTGTCTGTGAATGTCGGTTTTCTATATATGCCGAAACTAAGTGTGTTATTTTTTCTTGTTATATTTAGATCCAAGTAATTTAAGGTTTTGTTTTTTTCAGTTTCGTGCGTGAAGCTTAACTTTTTATTAAGGTTATTGAAATCTTCTACTATGTCGGTAGTTTTTGATTCTTTACATATTATAAAGATGTCATCTACGTACCTGTAGTATGTAGTTATATCGTGTTTACTACTGAGACTCGGTATATGCTTTTCTTCTATATTTTGTAAAAATATTTCTGCGAGTATTCCAGAGAGCGGTGAGCCCATTGCTACTCCATCTTTTTGTAAGTATATTTTCTGATTGAATTTGAAATAATTTTGTTGTAATATTGTACTAGTTAATTTTATAATTTGTTCGATGACTAAGGGGTTTTCTTTGTTTTTGCGGAGGCTATTTTCTATAATTTGTATTGTTTGTTGAACTGGAATGTTAGAGTATAAATTCTTTATATCTAGTGATATTAATATTTCTTTATTTTTAAGTTTTATATCTTTTATTTTGTTAGTTAGGTCCAGCGAGTTTTTTATTGCAAATTTATTTTTTAGATTTAATTTTTCTTTAAGGATTTTTGCTATGTATTTTGAAATTTTGTATGTAGGTGAGGTTGTGAAATTTACAATTGGACGTATCGGTAAGTTTTCTTTATGAGTTTTTATTTGTACCCTAAGGTTGGGTGCTTTTGGATTCATAGGGGGAAAGTGACAGTTTTTGGCAGGTTTAAGAACCATATTTTAAAATATTTTATATAATACCTAAGTTTTCTAATTTTATTTGAAAATTTCAAGTGCTAAGTATTTATTAGACTTTAATGAGTAAATTGACAAAACATTCTTAAGAAATACAACATAAATGTTTACAATAGGATGACCCAAATTTTCACATTCAAAATTACAGTTTTTGGCAGGGAAGTTATATTTCTTGGCAGGTGTGTATACAGTTATTGGCATGACAATTTTTTGACTGCTTTTAACGAAATGTATAACTTACAATCTAATTTTCATCATCGTTATTGTCATTGTCACTCATGGAAATACACAAAGAATCATCGGAATAATTCTCATTTACAATATAACATATATGACACACAAAATCATCAGAATCATCCTCATCAGGAATGTGCTGTACATGACTCTTTGGTAAACATCTCAAATGGAAGAGTTTAATGCACATAGAACATTCCAAATGCTCTTCTTTTCCAATTTTAATATTGCGGGCACAAACGTAACATAATCCCTGCTTTTGAGAAGACATAATTTCTTTCTCAGGAGTAGTGTTCTTCATAGGTTTTTTCTTCTTACTTCCTTCCCTGTTGATCTGATTCTTCTCTTCCCTCTTCCGCTTCCTTTCTTCCTTGTCTTGTTACTCTTTTCTCTTTTTCTCTGCCTTATCCTCCTGTAATTTTTTCCAGGCCGAACTTGTAATGACAAATGGCTGGCGTTGTATTTGGCGCTTTCCTTTCCTTTTAGGCGATTCAGGCCACAACAGAATCTCGTTCAGTCCCGAAGATGTTACTTGCTTCTCCTGATATGAAACTGAAATCTGTTTTTCCCCTGTCTTGGGACTAGAGAACAACAGTTGCCTACTTACAGATGCCACAGATCTTTTAGGTGTTGATTGGAAGACTTCTGCTTCTTGAGGTGTTTTTGATGGACCAGCTATTGGTTCGATGTCACCTGTGGTGGGAGCAAGTTGATGAGAATTTCTTGGCTGTCTTTCTTCAGGTCTGCAGATACTACCCTCTTCTTGGGATTTGGTTGAAGAACCATTTGTGGGTGAACTAGAAGTCAGTGGTTCGCCTTTATTGAAAAATTTGTTCCATATTCTGAACAGAATGAAAAACTCATTATTATGGGCATCTTCACACTCTCTTTCAATGTTCTTGAACTTTTCCATTAACTCTTGGCCCACAAACTTGCAAAATTCTTCATATTCCATTTTTGGCAACGGTTTTTTGGAGACAATAGGGGAATTTACTTTCACTCCCATGCTACCAAGACACTTACTGTAGTCAATTACATTGGGATTCCATGGGAATAAGCCACAAGCTCGAAATCCATTTTGAAGTGTGTCTGGTTTCACATGCTTATCCAACACACACTTTAAAACAGGACAAAACTGATCCTTCTTTAGTTCTTCATTTGGATGGCTTATGTTCCATTCGTGTACTCCCTTCCGCCAACCTTCTTTTATAGGCCTAAATGCTGCCACATCTGCTGGTTGAAGAATTCGTGTTGCATTGGGGTACAGGGCAATCAAGATGATTCCAACTTCTGTGCATAATTGACTAATTTGACACGTAAGGTGGCTTTTGTGTCCATCCACGAAAATAATTATGGGAGTTTGAATGTTCTTTTCTTTAATGAAAGGCGTGAAAACATTGGCAATATATTCATAAAACACCTCAGCTTTCATCCAACCTGTATCACTGCGGCCGATACCCCATGAATCAGGCACAGAATTTACAACCTCTGCTGGTATCCTTTGATAGGGAAATACCACCATGGGAGGAACCATCATTCCACTTCCGGAGAAACTGAACATAACTGTTAAAGAAGTCTTTGAACTCCCTTGTTCTACCTCATACACATTCTTAGCTCCTTTGGGTCCTAATACCTTTGAGTTTTTAGGGTTGAGTACGAAGCATGTCTCGTCTGCATTGAAAACCCTGTTTCCATCCTCAAGTATCTCAAAATTATTTTCAGCTTTTAAACACTCAGAAATTTGGCTGAACCAATTTCGAATGTCTTTTTCACTTACGCAGCCACTTGCTGCTGTGACAGGTTCACTTGTTCGACAGGCTAATTCAGGGTGCCTTCTTAGAAACGCCCTATACCAACCAACTCCCGGTCTATTGTCTTTAAATGGATTTGGTCTACTATTTAACTCAAGAAATTCCTTCACGCTAGTAATTATATCTTCTTTGCGCCGAGGAAATCCCTTATTGCTACTATCAATGATCCACCTAGATAAAGTATTTTCTTCCTCTTCAGATAGAATAGGAGACGGGCCACGCTCTTTTCTTACAGATGTCTGCTTCATGTGGAACTGTATAGTCGCTCGAGGAATGTTATATTTTTTTGCTGCAGCATTTTTAGAAAGTCCCCTTTTTATTTGATCTATTGCAGCCTCCAGATCTGAAGAAGTATATTTTTTTTTAGTTTTAGATGACATCCTGGTGTCTGTAGAATAAAAATAAATCGCTTCAATCAGTGAGAATCACAGGACTGAATATTCATGTAGGCCTAAAATAATATTGTGCATGTCCCTGCCAATATCTGTAGATGGCAGATTACTATGGCATATATAGTACATTGGCACCCCTGCCAACAACTGTACTACTCATTATTATCAGATATACAGTACATTGGCACCCCCTGCCAACAACTGTAACTAATCAACGGAGAGCAGTTTCATTTATACATAATCCATCTATGCATCCACGCAAATAAGAAACTATGGCAATACTAATACACTACGAAATTACAGATATTGGCAGGGGGTGCCAAGAAATGAAATAAGGAAAAGAAATTGTTACAGATATTGGCACCATGTTTAGTATCAATTTGTTAGGTTATACAGTATTAATGAGGATGGTAAACCCTATAATAATGCTCAAAGATCATATGTAAGTTAAAGTGCAAAACATTACATGAATTATAAGTCAGTACTTACAATGGAAACTGCACTCTGCTCCTTAAGATTTTCTTTATTTTATACCAACGAAAACAGCGTGAGTAACATCAACTTCAAATGTAACCAGGTGGACAAAAATGGAGTGAACTCTTGGTTATTGCATTGTTGCCTACAACATCAGGAATAAAATATTCCAGTCGGGCAAACTTTAACACTTAAATTTACCTTAGTATAACTGAAAACAACAAGCGACTGCCAATAACTGTAACCCTGCCAAAAACTGTACACAACACCCTATTAAGATTGCGTTTTATATCGTTTTCAGTCAGAATAAGGTCTGATTCTTTCATAACAGTTTTTATGCGTGTTTGGAATTTTTGTGTAGGATCATGGTTTATTTCTATTATGTCATTTCCTTGTATAAAATCAAGAGTTTTTTGTATATATTCTTCATTTTTAATTAGAACTATGCTGTTTCCTTTGTCAGCTTTCGTGTGTTTTATATTGTTATCTTTTAGTTTTTTATTGAGTGTATTCATCGTATGATAGTGTTCATTCGTCTGTGTTTGTTTTTGTTCTTCATGGTATATTTCTTTAATTTTATTAGCAATTTTATTTCTATAATCCTCTTGTTGAGACGGATATAGCTTAGAAATAGCAGTTTCTGCGTCAATGATATTGGTTTCTATTTGTTTTTTAGGTTGTTGTATTAAGTTGTGTTTATATCCTAACTGTAATAGTTCCTTTTCTCTATCATTTAATGTCATATTTGTAAGATTTATTATTCTAGGGTAGAAAGTCTTGTGTGAATTCTGTTGTTCTGTTTGGTTTGCATTTTGTTTATGTGTAACTGTTTTTTCTTTTTCTTTTTTCAGTTTTTCAATTTTCTTGTTTATGACGTTGTATTTTGTTTCCATTTCTTTTTCCAATTTATTCTGAATTTCATTGTTGATATGTGGCCATTCATGTTGAAAAACTTTTCCTACTTCTAGATGTAGCGTGTATACTTGTTCATTAAGGTGCTGTTTTTTCTTATATAGGAACTTTATTTCATTATCAAGCCAAAGTTTTTTCGCTTGATAAATCGTTGTCCTAGCTGTTGTGTTCTTTGTGTTGGAGCGTATGTTAATGTATTTCGGAATAAGATTTTGTTGTTTACATGTTTTATTGAATCTTATGTTGGCAATCGTCTTTAGTAGTTTCCTCTTAGTGTTAGTATATTTATTAATAATTTTAGCTTGGTTAGCTAATTCAGTATTAATAAATTTCATATTTTCCTATTGAGGGTGGATTATAGTAGTGAAATCTTAAAGGATTGTATGTCCACCTTATACCCTCAAAAATGTTTATGTAACCTAACACCAACAAATATTTTTTGGGATTGCTTCGAAAGAGTATTTAAAATTATAGTATTTATTTGCACACTTATTTAAACTCGATTTGTAAATATGTACATTGGCTAAAAAATTAAAACATATCCAGATTACAACCAATGTACATATTTACAAATCGAGTTTAAATAAGTGTGCAAATAAATACTATAATTTTAAATACTCTTTCGAAGCAATCCCAAAAAATATTTGTTGGTGTTAGGTTACATAAACATTTTTGAGGGTATAAGGTGGACATACAATCCTTTAAGATTTCACTACTATAATCCACCCTCAATAGGAAAATATGAAATTTATTAATACTGAATTAGCTAACCAAGCTAAAATTATTAATAAATATACTAACACTAAGAGGAAACTACTAAAGACGATTGCCAACATAAGATTCAATAAAACATGTAAACAACAAAATCTTATTCCGAAATACATTAACATACGCTCCAACACAAAGAACACAACAGCTAGGACAACGATTTATCAAGCGAAAAAACTTTGGCTTGATAATGAAATAAAGTTCCTATATAAGAAAAAACAGCACCTTAATGAACAAGTATACACGCTACATCTAGAAGTAGGAAAAGTTTTTCAACATGAATGGCCACATATCAACAATGAAATTCAGAATAAATTGGAAAAAGAAATGGAAACAAAATACAACGTCATAAACAAGAAAATTGAAAAACTGAAAAAAGAAAAAGAAAAAACAGTTACACATAAACAAAATGCAAACCAAACAGAACAACAGAATTCACACAAGACTTTCTACCCTAGAATAATAAATCTTACAAATATGACATTAAATGATAGAGAAAAGGAACTATTACAGTTAGGATATAAACACAACTTAATACAACAACCTAAAAAACAAATAGAAACCAATATCATTGACGCAGAAACTGCTATTTCTAAGCTATATCCGTCTCAACAAGAGGATTATAGAAATAAAATTGCTAATAAAATTAAAGAAATATACCATGAAGAACAAAAACAAACACAGACGAATGAACACTATCATACGATGAATACACTCAATAAAAAACTAAAAGATAACAATATAAAACACACGAAAGCTGACAAAGGAAACAGCATAGTTCTAATTAAAAATGAAGAATATATACAAAAAACTCTTGATTTTATACAAGGAAATGACATAATAGAAATAAACCATGATCCTACACAAAAATTCCAAACACGCATAAAAACTGTTATGAAAGAATCAGACCTTATTCTGACTGAAAACGATATAAAACGCAATCTTAATATGAATCCAAAAGCACCCAACCTTAGGGTACAAATAAAAACTCATAAAGAAAACTTACCGATACGTCCAATTGTAAATTTCACAACCTCACCTACATACAAAATTTCAAAATACATAGCAAAAATCCTTAAAGAAAAATTAAATCTAAAAAATAAATTTGCAATAAAAAACTCGCTGGACCTAACTAACAAAATAAAAGATATAAAACTTAAAAATAAAGAAATATTAATATCACTAGATATAAAGAATTTATACTCTAACATTCCAGTTCAACAAACAATACAAATTATAGAAAATAGCCTCCGCAAAAACAAAGAAAACCCCTTAGTCATCGAACAAATTATAAAATTAACTAGTACAATATTACAACAAAATTATTTCAAATTCAATCAGAAAATATACTTACAAAAAGATGGAGTAGCAATGGGCTCACCGCTCTCTGGAATACTCGCAGAAATATTTTTTACAAAATATAGAAGAAAAGCATATACCGAGTCTCAGTAGTAAACACGATATAACTACATACTACAGGTACGTAGATGACATCTTTATAATATGTAAAGAATCAAAAACTACCGACATAGTAGAAGATTTCAATAACCTTAATAAAAAGTTAAGCTTCACGCACGAAACTGAAAAAAACAAAACCTTAAATTACTTGGATCTAAATATAACAAGAAAAAATAACACACTTAGTTTCGGCATATATAGAAAACCGACATTCACAGACACAATAATTAACAAGAACTCAAACCATCCCCATAGCCATAAAATGGCAGCATTTAATAACATGTTTCACAGGTTGCTTAATATACCGATGAATAAACGACAATATAATAATGAACTTAATACAATCTTACAAATTGCTACCAATAACGGTTACAAAAAGAAAACAATCTGGCAACTACTGAAAAAACAAAAAAGGAATAAACTTGCACAAAAAAATAGAATTAGTCACTTAACTCCAATCAATGAAGATAAAAAAGAAAAAAGGAAAAAATATGTAACTTTCAACTACACTGACAAAAAAGTACATCAAATTACAAAAGTATTTAAACAAAATGATATCAAAGTAGCATATAAAACCAATAATACAATAAAAAACAAACTATATAACTCTAATAACAACAACATAGGCCTAGATAAATATAACGAGAATGGGGTATATAAACTTAAATGCAGTAATTGTGATAATGTATATATAGGGCAGACAGGACGAAAATTCAAACTAAGATATCAAGAACATGTACAGGACTATAAATATAAAAACCGGAAATCAGCGTATGCCAAACATCTTCTAGATAAAAAACATTCACTCAACACAATAGAAAATACACTAGAAATTATACATAGACAGGATAAAGGACCTAAACTAAATACATTAGAGTCCCTGGAAATATATAGAAATAAGCATAAAATTATAAATGACGATACTATTGATTACAACCCTTTGTTTGAGCTAATTTCTGAACATACATAGCCGATATAAGTTAATAACATCCTAAGATCAAAGGTTCAGTTCTTAATAAACTCTGTAGAGATGCAGTCTCCTTCTGCAAACTCAAGGTTAGTAACAATTCTTGCGTGGCTAAATTTCATATTTACAACATTTTAATTATTCATTCCTCTTACTGTTTTATATTTATTTTTACTTAGGATCTGAGGATGGCATATATGTTTGCCGAAATGCATTATCATTTCTCTTCCATGTAACATACAACCACATCAGCATTTGGGATTGCAGCCGAAATAGAGCACTTATAAACATATACAACATATTATATCTGGATCGACGCATACTTCACTGGCCAGCATTTGCCAAATCAACATTAGTTTTATTTATAGCTGAATAGAGTCAGCGTTTCAGAAAATACGAAACCTAATGGTTGAATAATATCTATATAAGGAAACATAAGACGCATATTTGTTAAAATAAGAAAATTTTAATTTAGTTTTATCCATAAACAAAAAACTTATATAAGTACAAGTCACAAGGAAATCTAGTTTTATACAAAGTTTTATAAACTATGACTGCTCCATTTTGCATGGAGTTTTAATAAAAAGTTTCACTATATGTGATAAATATCAATAGACTGTTTTTAAGTTTTAGTGTTTTTAAATTAATGTCGTACACCTTGTACAAGTGTAATTTTTAATTATAATATGTAAAAAGTGAAAACTATCTTAGTTTCATTTGGTTGTAATCTGGATATGTTTTAATTTTTTAGCCAATGTACATATTTACAAATCGAGTTTAAATAAGTGTGCAAATAAATACTATAATTTTAAATACTCTTTCGAAGCAATCCCAAAAAATATTTGTTGGTGTTAGGTTACATAAACATTTTTGAGGGTATAAGGTGGACATACAATCCTTTAAGATTTCACTACTATAATCCACCCTCAATAGGAAAATATGAAATTTATTAATCCTCTATTAGGCTCTATTAAGCCTGAGGTAGGGCTATTGATCTTATTTTTTATTATAAAATCATCGATGTCGGGAGAAACGTCGATGTAGCAAAAACATCGATTGTTTTCCATCGATGTAGAAAACATCGATCATCGACATGAAAACATCGGCCATCGATGCTGAACCCTAATACAAATACACACACAAATAACAAAATTCCCATTGTGGACTAAAAAATAGTTTCACTGTTCGTGGCGAATAGAGATAAAACTTTTTTTGTAAAGCAATTTTGAAACAGTGAAAACCTTCCTGGAAAATAATGATATTGTCATTTCATGAAACACATTTTCCGACATGGATTTTGCTTTCGGTAATGGATATTGCTGCTTTTTTCTCACCCAGTCACGGATCATCTACGCCTGCAGTGTGAACGATACTGGCCCGTAAAACTGTTTTAAATTAGTGTTAAATCCCTTCTGGAATGTAGTACCGGTAAGCAATTTTCATTAGGGAGTGCACGCGGTTGATGGCCCCAGGTTTAGTGAAGACATATTCCCGTTTTATAGCATTATGAAGTACGTGTGAATGTTATGAGCTATTCGAATATTTAAACCCTCAGTATTTTCATTCTTATTAAGATTTAGGACTAGAGAATTATCCAGTAAAATAGGTCTACATTAAATTCTTGGATAATAATAAATAAAGATAAAATAAGTTTTCTCGAGTGAAGTAAGAAAGCTGACTGAATACAATCTCTAACTAGGGTTTTCGTTGTTGCACGCCGAAAATAGAATAAAAATATATATTATAATTATGCCATTTAAAATAAAATATCAAATCACTAAATATTTAATATTAATAATCAAATCTTGTAATTGTCGTGTCTTTCAATGGTTTCACCCTAATTTCTTCCACCTAATTCTCTTTGTGAATTTTGAGTTTCCTACTTAAATTTTGTTCGTGCTTAAATTTTGTTCGTAAACATTGTTAACTGATTTTAGTTAGGAGTTTAATTTGTCTCTATATTTGTAAATTTCCATGTTTCTCTCTTATTTAATACATATGGTAATTTCATCTGGTGGGCTTATGATTTTGTAGTGCATGATAATGTTGTTTGTTTTGTAATGTATGTTAAAAATTCTGATCGCAATAAAATTTCGATTTCAGTATAGGCCTATAATAACTCCATGGCGCTACATCCCTAGAGGGACTTGGCGTACCACCCGACCGCTGCGTCATCTCCCGTAGGCAGATGGCAGGATTGGGGGGCATGTGGTCAGCATGCCGACACCCACGGCCGTTAATGGTGGTTTTCTTGACCGGAGCCGCTACTTCTCTATCAAATAGCTCCTCAATTTTGAATCACGAGGCTGAGTGCACCCCTACCAGACCTCCCTACCTCAGAAAAATCCGAGGAGGTACCCCTGCATTGATTCGTTAAGCACAATCTATTACAAAATTTTAAGCTATTTCAATCTTACTTACATTACTTACGTATGAAAATGTATTGCATTCAGTAAAATATATTAATGTTATATATAAATAGTTATGTCTTAACAAATATTTTGACTAAAAATAATGTGTATAATATGTTGTAATTATCCGTTATCTACGAGTATGAATGAAGTTTCGATCAAAAGTTATCAATCGAAAGTTATAGAGTTTCACAGAGATATAATTTTATCTGGCTAATCTTTTTCTACTTCAACAGTATATCTCATGGACTTTCATGGGGAAGTTTTTGCAGAATGATTGTGACATCGTCAGTGACAATAAAAGAACAAATCAAATTAATTGGGCTGAATTTCAGTTAGGTGGAATACATTTTACTTAATTACAATTATTACAAATTACTTTTTCGGACAGTAATCAGTAAAATTACAATTACAATTACTTTACAAAATGGCAGTACTGAAAAATCCCTTTTTTGTTGTTTTGTTTTGGGGACAAGGCCAGAAACTATTGCATCATTTATGCCCGGTTTCTATAAACTCGTGAAATACCTATGGGTAAATTATCCATGGGCAAATTAGTTCCTAATCACCCACAATGATATAATGAGGAAGGCCTTGGAGTCGTACAGTTAATTTAATTCAGAAGGCTTTGATTCTCATTTTTAAAATTATTATAGATCCTATAAGAGGTTAAATTTTATCCAGCCATCCATGAAAGCATAAATTAACCCTTGGAAAGATCTAGCCCGAATTTGTCTGTCATTTTCATATTTACCAGAGGACAAAAGAAACTCGCCACAAGTGTATGTGATTGTTACCTTTAAATTGTCTGAGTTTGTAAAAGTTGTTCTTGTGTAAATTCTGTCCATTGGATAATTTACCCATAGGTATTTCGCGAGTTTATAGAAACCGGGCATTAGTGGTAAAGCTGCTTGGGGCGTTACCAAGTCTCAATTTATTAATGAAGAAAAAACTTCAATATACATTGTGTAATTATTTTTGTACTTGTTGGATTTTTGTTCTTTGTTCTTTTCTAACTTATTATTCTTAGTTATTGTTACTTTATTAGTATAGTACTGAGTCCACTGGGCTACCTCCAATGGGAGGCAGTTTGTTCATTTGTTTGTTTGTTACCTCTAACCTGAATATTAGTTGCAAAAACAGTAATGGTAACGTTATAGCAAGCGAGAATGATAAGCAAGTTTCAGATACTTTATTGAAAATATTTAACTGAAAACAGTTATAATGGAAATAATTAGATATGCCCATGGCTTACAATATTATGCATAATTCGATACATGTCGATTACTAAAATGTAACGATTACTTTTTTATTTCTAGAAGTAACTTAAATTACGAGTAAAAATTACATTTTTCAAAAAGTAACGATTGCAAGGAAATGTGACCAAAAAAATAATGGGTACATGTAATCTGATTACTTTTACTCAATTACTTCCCTTCACTGGATATCGTCCTATAATATTTTAGTTTGTTTTGGAAGATGTAGAATTTAACCTTGGCAGCAGAGATATGGATGGGTGTTTTATTTTTACTACTCGCTACAAACTCACTTTCAAGACAATAAGTCATGTATTTACATTGTCTTACACTGCCTGAGGGAAATAGGGTTACGGGAAATTTCTTGGCCAGTGAACGGAAAATACGAATTGCGGAAATGATGCTCCTCAGGGAGAAACTCTTCTTCTTCTTGTTCCATCCCCTTCTCCTTAGTCTTACTCGTCTTGTTATTTTCCTTAGGGCATTATATCATTTCGAACTGTTCGGAGTCCTTTGTTTCAGTAATCTCTTTTTACTTTCGCTGATGATCATTATGTATTAGTCTTTTGTCTTCAATTGTCTCTTAGGGATGGCATTCTAACCTCTAAAGAATTGATCTTCTTGGTCCCTCCAAGTCTTGTAGGCCTATGATTTGAACTCATTAATTCTTCCTGAATTTAAAATGGAATGGCACCTTTCTCTTACCCTTTACGGGATAATTTAACAAAAAGTGTTATACAAAGAGAAGACATTACCTTGAGCTTTCTTGGCCTGGTTTTTTAAGTTTGTCTCGCTTTCCTATTAGATTCCATCTGTATATTGATAGGCTATTCTCTATTTTATTATAATCTGTTAGCCATTAATTGCAATTTGTTTCCTGACGGGTTGCTCCTTTCTCTATTTATTGTAGTTTAAGATTTTATTCTCCGTTTGTTTGCTTCTCACTCGATGTCTCCTTCTTGGTTCGTTCTTAATTTCTTTCTATTTCCCTCTCTCTTTCTTTCAGTCTTATTTTGTTTGTTTGTTTGTTTCTTTGATTTTCTAATTTCTTTAGTATTCATTTATTTAGCCGAATCTGTTTGTCTTTCGTTCATCTGACTCATATTTATATCTTATTTCATTTCTTTGTTACCCACGTTCTTTCTACCATCTTTCTTATTTTTTCCTATAAATTTGTATATCCCCTATTTATCTTCCTTCACCCTTTCTTTTCACTGCATATGCATTTTTATTTCTAATAGCCTCTTTCAAATTAAAATACTTTCAACGAATTTCAATACGGAACTACAATTCCAGCTGTACAAATTTATTTGGCTTTGCAGATAAAGCTCGCCTAGGGAAACGCACGGAAAGTGGTTGCAAATTGCAATTACACTTTGTTTTTGTTTAATGTTTGAATAAAAAATCACTTAGATAAGGCAGACTAGGCTTACTTCTTGGCAAGTCTTTGTTTTTATTAATACGAATTTATCTGGGTGCAATTTCTGGATTCTCGCTGTATCCGTCAGATGGGGATGTTTCTTTTTTCTTTTTCTCCGTTTTTCTCTTCTACTTCTTTATTTTCTTTTTCTAGTTTTTACTTACCGGTAGCAGTTATAGCGCCCTCAGCAGAGATATAAGATTTTTTAGGATCCATTACGAAATAGGCATAGTGGAACATTTTGGAACCAGTATTACGGAGAGGTGATTTATAATGCAATATTTTAGATGTATGCTGTTTTATTTTATTTTAAGCTAGACTATGGGCGTTACATGCATTTATAGTCAAATTACAGTGTTCACTTCTAAGACACTTATGGTAAGATAAACATTTTTACAAATCGAACTAGAAAACGCTAAAAACTTGATTAAAAAACTGGTTAAACCAAAGTTGGGATATGATATAATATATGGATAATAACAATAACAATAACAATAACAATAAAATAATTTTCAGCACCATCGGGAAAATATGAAGTTTGGAAAGGTAAGAAGAAAACGGTTTCACGTTGTCCTAAGGTGTCTTAATGGAATGTAAAATAATAAATTATTAAGGCTATATTTAAATTTATAGCTGTTGTGGTGGCTACTGATATCACGAAAAATAGTCATAGAGGTAAAATTTGATAATAAAAAGTTATATACATTGGGATATTTAGTAAGTGAGAACAAATAGTCATGAAACATCAAATGCGTTTGATTATGTGTTGAACAGACCCGAAATATTGTTTAGGCATTTCTGGAGCCCATGATCCCAATTTCCAGAACACTAGAAGACTAAATTAGGAGAGTTCGCCTCATATCATGTTGAGTACAATGCTATGATGTAACTGGTCTCATTTAGTGCTACCGTGTACGGATATATAGACTACTGAAACTTTCGAAATTATTACACACTGTGACACTCCATTATTATCTATGACAAAGAATAGGCTACTTGTCCGCTTTATACAGCCCGCAAAACACTTCGAAAATTCAGCTCATGAAAGCACATACAGAACGAAGTCAGAATACTAATGTGTGAATCCAGTTATATTATACTTTTAGAGCGGTCATACTATATGCTGCTATAAAGCTGAAATTACATCGTGTACAGGTATTATTTAATTCTTTCAGAGCTAAATTTGTATGCTTATATCAGTCGTCAGTGGCGTATGGAAGGGGGGGTACAGGGGTCCGGACCTCCCCCGAAATCAAAACCTAAAATTCTATTAAAGTTATTTAAGCTATATTTTATCAAATATTGAATTATTATATTTAATAATAAAACACTGAACTTGTAAATGTAGGCCTATTATTTCAACTGTTCCATGTGTTATTTAACTTTTCTTATCAATAGTAATAAGATTTATAACTTAAGTAACGATTGTTTGTTTAAGTTGGCATGTCTTAGAGTTGTGTTTCTCAACCTTTTTGAACCCGAGGACCTCTAAAATTATAGGTCATTATAACGAAATATGTGAAAAAAATTTACTTCGTTACTTTCCACTTGCTTTATGATATTTTTAAATTATGTCTGAGGACCATCTGCACCATCTTCGCTAACCACCTGTGGTCCGCGGACCATAGGTTGAGAAACGCTGTCTTAGAGTATAGTAAACAAATTTGCTAACCAGTTTTTCAGTGCTAAAATAGCGTAAAATGTTATTTTCTTTAGTTCAATATTTAAAATTTTCCGGGGGCGAGCCCCCAAACCCCTCATCCTTGGGGGATATTTCATACCCCCCAATTCCCTTGGCACTTTCGATCGTCCCCGAAATTATTTTCTGGCTACGCCACTGTCAGTCGTCATGTGAAAGCTTCAGTGGGCTCTTAAGTTTGAAATCACTGAGGAAAATTTCAATGGAATAGCTGGTTTCTGTAAATGATAATTAATAGGCCTAGTATCGGTAACGTACGAATAAAAATCCTCACATTTTACATAAAGTATTACTGTTCAATTTTATACCTTGGCTTCAAACAATGTTTTGATGTGATGCATTATTTATTACGTCAGTAGCAGTGAAAAGTTAATGTTTATGGCACGCGGATAAATCAGATTCATATTAGTTTAATGCCATGAGGAATAGTAAGGCCTATGTTGCTGTGAATATTGTCATAATTAGAGCCCAGATATGTAATCAAAATACATATTTATTTTCAGACTCCTAAACATAAGTGGAGTTTAATCTTCTTAATGAGCTTCATTTCCTTAATGGTCAATTAGATAAATTATTTCGTGTTGACAGTTCCGCCTTAATGACCATTAATTAGCTTTTTTTTGCATGCGCACTTTCCCATTAAAATTTATCCCCACCTGCCTTAATTAATTCTATTCGATTTTGGTCTGGCTCATTCTTCTGTTAGGATCGGTTTAGCAACCAACGGCTCTGCTTTGAATACTTCGCTTTCTACACTTTTGGCATCTCCATGAACGATCAGAGAAATTTTTCACATACCGTATTTTACGGACCATAAGACGCACTTTTTTACCTTGAAAACAGAGTCTTGAAAGTTGGGTGCGTCTAATGGTCCGAAGTAAGCCTACACTAAAAAAAAAAAAAAAATATGGTAAATACTGCCAGTAATACCATAGTTATAAACAAGTGTTATAAACGATTAGTTACAAATTTTGTGACAGACTGTACATCAGTGGACTTGTCACAATCGTAAAATGAGGGTAGTTGGAAATGCGAAAAGAAGGGAATGTTGAGTTCTTTTATATGAAAGGAGTTTTTCTTCACCGGGTGGTTTAAATAAAGGCAATTGACCTCTAAGCAGCCTAGTCCCATTACACTTACTCTATGCTGAATTGAGGGTTATATGGTGTAAAAGTATTCTCATTCTATTATGAAAAATCAGTTCAGTTGTTAAAATTTACGCGATGTCACGTCCTGTACAGAAGAGATTTTCATACAACGCAGGTTTTAAGTTAGAAGTGATTTGCACTGATTCTATTGTACAAGGTTATAATTGTTTATGGAATGAAGTATATTATTCCCTTTAAATTTTTTGTTTAGAATCACATTAAATTTATTTTCCTTTAGATTTCCATCCTAAAATCAAGGTGCGTCTTATGGTGTGTAAAATACGGTATTCAAAATATTATATTATAGCCTAAAGCGCTCATTTCATTCTTGGACGTCATTATCACCAGTTTCATTTCTTTTGTCTGCTAATAGAAATAACGAAAAATCCGGGTTGTAGAACTCTGTCAAATTTCTTAAAAGCTTTCCGGTGAAGAAACATACTGAAAAGGAATCCATCAAAGAAGAACAATGTTGTTTTTTCACATGCGTCTGTGACGTTCTGCGACGTTGAAAGAACATTCTCATTTTACCAATCGTACTTCACAGAATATCTGTGGGATGATTTTCCTTACTCAGTAACAGCAGTGAATGAAATAACATTTCTACGATACTAATGAGTTGTTTGATTTTTGTTAATTTGTTTTTGCTTATTTTGGTGCTTACACTTCTCGTGTTTATTTGCTTTCTTGTCTTGTCTTTTATTTTACTTATAAATCCTGGCCCTACTCCTAATACAATATAATATTAATTAGAAGTAACTTAAATTGTGTCAATTACACAACTAAAAAAACACAACTAATTCATAGTATATTTCGATACATGTATGGCAAATAGGCCTATATTTTAACAGAATGTAAAATACGAGACGAAGTCTTTATGCAATACGCATACGCTATAGCAATCTTATGCAACTAATATAATTTAAATCTGGGTGGCGATCGTTAAAATGGTAACTTGAGCACATGCTCGCAAGCAGTTGCAATATAATTAACCTATTTGATGAATTCCCATGAGTCAGTATTAAGATAGAAAAGACAGAAAGATTAGAAAAAATGATTATTTTCCATGCCTGCAATTACAGTACAGATACTATATCTACAAATACAAACTTGATATAATGACACACCTATGCGGTAAGTAATGTAGTCAGTTAGGTTACCGACTACCAGTGTGAAAAATTGTGATAGCACGAACGAGAAATGGATCACCTTAAAAATATATTTAACTTGCTGTCAAAACTTTCCCTTATATCATAAAAGGGATTGTCAATAAGTCATTGTCCATTCTTTGCACTTAATGGAAGATTATTAAACATAGAAACAGCCATTCACTCAAACCATCTCTTGAATTTAATCAACCTGACCCAGAGTTTCGTAAGGTATTGATTACAATAATTCTAGTTGGACAATGAGGAAGCTCGGAGCTAGTATAATGGTTGTTTAGATTCTGTTTAGCGTACAAAAGACAATGATAGCCTATTTATAAATGTTTTAACAGTCAGGATTTTCTCATTATGCAGTGAACGCCATAACAGGATGCTGGTAAAATCCTAATAGCCTCCACTTCAAAGTGTTAACATCTCAGCGTCATTACCTCATTAGCAAATGCCGTAAACTAATATGTTATTAAAGCGCATAATAAGCGTTGATGAGCTAATGAATTATTTCGAGATTTTAACCGATAAGCCTATACCTTGTTTTGAGGCGACGAAGATTAGAGAAACCTTTTTAATAATTAAAAAAGTGTCAAGTTAGATTTTGGACAATTTGTCTCTAGAGATATGTTTAGCATTTTTGAATTCTTACGTGTATGATTTTTGTTTGTAAACCCGATGACTACGATTTAGATTACTCTGCGAACGTTTGATCTTTGTACAGTATTATTTTTGTTGTTGTTGTTATTGCTGTTGTTATTAATTATTATTATTATTATTATTATTATTATTATTATTATTATCGTTATTATCATTATTAGGTGCCAGAATGGTACTTTATAAGATTGTGTGGGGGAGGGAAAAATTTCTGTCCGTCCGGCCGTCTGTCCGCGTGTCTGTACGTGCGATAACTCAAATGCGCTTTATCGGAGTTTCATGAAACTTGGGATACGCATTTATAACGTCCATGGGAAGACGCCTATTGATATTGTACCGAAACGGCTGACAGGTACCGAAGTAATGTCCAGTTTAGTGCCTACATTATGGTAATATATTAGAAAGAATTTATCAAATGCAAATCTTTTCTCATAGCAACATATTGTTTTACAGTGTTCATATACGGTTTTGGAAGTTGCAATACAGATAACTTTGACAAATAACACTACCCACATATTCCTTCACATATGCTTATCAAACCAGACCTTTGTTTTTCCGTAAGCCCTCCTTAACGAATCGATCTGGAGCTTAAGTCGGAAATCGATTACAAAAATAACTTATTTTCTGCATAACATAAGTTAATTGCAATTATCACTGATTAAACAAAAGCATTCAGGCACTTGGTTACGTCAGTTTACCTGATTTTATTATTATTATTATTATTATTATTATTATTATTACCTTTAGTATCTTTCGGAGGTAAATGGAACTAAAACATTCGTTTCTTAAATTTTCAGGTCTATGTTAGGTGAAACCGCTCATAATACCGAAGCAATTTCGTTTATGTGTTAATTTCGATCTTATTGGGTAGCAATGGGTGCTCTCAGCTGATTCATTACTACAATAAATGTAATATAGGCTAAATCAGATTAATCCTTGTTTTATAGATTTTTCTTGATTGATTTGCAATTTTATTTGAGAAGCTCTCTAAAGTTTCGTTGATAAATGCCCGAGTGACTAATTACTTACTCAGGAATGTATGTGCTCTACTCATACAGTACAGTCCCGCTATTCCGAACTAGTTGGGACCGAACAGTGTCCGGTTTAGCTGGAATTCGGAATAGGCGGATTTCATTAATAATATCAACGTATTGACTTGTTAAGACGTAAATTATGTGCTGGGAATTCTGTAAAGGGAGACATGTGCTGTAAGTAACCAGCTTTCATTCCAATTTGGTTTCAGGCGTTTTCATCAAGCATAGCTCTATGTATGTCTCTGTTTAACTTCTTTGTATAACAATAAATGTACGTTTTTTCACGAACGTCTTTCTAATTCCACCTGCTTTTAAGTTTAAGAAACCTGTATTTTTTCTGAACTCTGTTCGGAATAGGCGGATTTTCGGAATAGCGGGGTTCGGAATACCGAGACTCTATTGTATAATTTTAAAATTGTTCATTAGTAAATTATTATTGATATATAGGAATAATATGCTAGAATGACCAGTTTGCTTGGATTTATAACCTAGGATTGATCTGATCATTGCTCCTGGAAATGACCGATGTGAGTAGTCATCCCACTCGAGTAAACTTCACCTTGCAAGGTCATGTAGCGGACTCTGCAAACGTGGGGGTGTCTTTGTCATACCTGATCCAGCTCATCAAGTCGCTTACTGCTGCAGGGGCACTTATGGGTAAAGTCGATATTTAAACAGTCTGTAGCTGAGAGTTGAACTCTCAATAATTACACGACAGGACAGGATTAAGAAGAGAGGCTTTGTATCTCCGAAATTAGCTATTTTTAGGTTAGTTGTGAAGTATTATGAAAAAAACACCTGTTTGTTTCTGGCGTATCCTTGTACAGTACACGAACAACGATCTACTTTGGTGTTGTAATTATAATCGATTGTAGTATGAACTCGGAAGTTGAAAATTATCGAATAAGGTATTGATTAATTTGATATCACGTATCTACTCTAATTTCAATTCTCTTAATATAGTGAAATATGTATTTTGTTTTTAAGCACTGCTGAAATAGGCTCTACAATGTTATATACAGTGAGTCCCACGCAAGAGTTGGCCAATGACGCGGGTTTCTGTGTCGCGGCAGGCACAGCTCCAACTCCCGAACGATCGGGTCAAATATCTACGCAAATAAAGACACGATCGGTGTAATGATTCAGGTTCTCACATTTACAGTTAAAATTAGAATGAAAATAACCACGTACCTCATCACAAGAGATGTCGGAAATGTCCTCCTCTTGCATCCACACAATACTGGCACCTTTTTAGAAAATTTTCTTTCACGCGCATAAGTTCAGCTTCCGAGACAAAGTTAATTTCTCGCCGCAAATACAAATTAAATACGAACTGCACGCTTGTTATGCTAATTGGACCGTTTTTATTTTTCATACAAAGTCATATTTTGGTCATTTTTGTGGTCTTAGTCATATTTTGGCCATATTTGTAATTCGTCCTATTTCAGTTATAAATTCGGTAAAGGAGCACAATTATACAGTGTATGTAGGCCTATTACATGGTCGAGTTAAATTTGATATTTAGCTCATTAGTTAAATGTTTATTTCACTTGGTAACTTAAATGTTAAATAATGCAACTGTTCATATTTTTTAGGGACACACAGCAAACAAGAGAAAATTCTTTAAAAATAGAAGTTCATTACAAGTAAAACTGTAAATAACCAAACTTGTTGAAAAGTGATTATTCGATTGTTGTAAGAATTCAGTGTCTTTAAGCGTTTTAAATTGGGACATTTATTTTGTGGAAATACGTTATTCTATTAGGTCATATTTAGGATTTTTGTGTCATATTTAGGATTTTTGTGTCATATTTAGTCCTTTTTAAGGGCATATTTGCAGTCATATTTTCCACTTTTTAAGGGCGTAAACATCCGAACCCTATATATTACATATACATATATATATATATATAATTTTAAACAGACACTTGATAATTTGTTTTAATGTTTTCTAAACTACTGTGCTATAATGTTTAAGTAAAAATTTTCGTGTACACGGGCTTTATCGTGTAATTTCCCAAATCGTAATTTTTGTAATTTAACATTTTTGTACAATCTCTTAAGTGAAATATATCAATTTTCTACGTTATATTCTCTTTACAAGGGTGAATGTGTTTGTGAATGGTGTGTATCGTCCTATGTGTTCGTGTGGTGGCCTCGGCATTGGGCTGATCTCTCATCCGGGGAGGCTTCCATGTCGTCTGGTCAAAAAAGTATGTATGTGATCCATAGATAATCCTTCTCCCGACAGGTCGCGGCCCTGTAAGGCCTGGGCGGCGTGGGTTGTTTAAATCTTCCTAAAAGATAGGCTAGAGGTAAAACTAAAGTAAAGAAAGAAAATAAAGAAAGAAATATTCTCTTTACAGACCCCACAATATTAATTGCTGTGCAAACTAATTATAGCCGAAACTTTTTCCGGTAGTGTACAAATTAAAATGCGAACTTTTGTTCGTTTAGGTTTCGACAGGTTTGTGAATGTGACAGAGAGAATCTAGAAAGCTGGAAATTTTAGAAGCAGTTATTTCCGTCCAAGTGGATGATGATAATTTTTCAAAAAAGGACCAAGTAATACAGACGGCGACCTCTTTATTTGTATTGATTTGCTGTTTTCATTGATTCTGTTTCCTGAATGATTTAACACGGTACATCCGTCACTCTCATGAAACATTGATCCTCTCCTCAAGCAATCGTTAAAAATTCAGGAAGAACGTAAATATATCTTACACCCAGATAATTGGAGTACTTTAACTGCATGCAATTTTAAATATACTTCCTATAAATAGAAACAAAATCGCTCAGACGACACTCTTTAAATTTGAGTAAAAAATAATGTAGAATAAAATTATTTTCCATAGCTGATCAAAATCCAAAGTGTTAAAAGAGTTAAGTTAACTTTCATTATTGCACAGTGAACATAGAGTAGGCCTAAATATTTTTTTCTTTCTTTATCTTAGTTTTACCTCTCCCTTTTAGGATTTAAGCGACCCAAGCCGCCCGGGCCTTACAGAGCCGCGACCTGTCGGGAGAGGGATTATCTTTGGATCACATACATACTTTTTTGACCAGACAAGGATATGGAGGGCCTCCCCGGATGAGTGATCAGCCCAATCCTGGGTCACCTCCAAGACAACACGAACACGAACACATAGGCCACACCATTCACACACACACACACACACACACACACTCATTCCAAACAAGGCGAGGATGGGATGAAGATGATAATGACGGCCAGATGATATCTGGGGACACAGGGCCTAAAGTTACCCGACATTAGTCTCACAGATGAGGAAAAACCCCAGAAAAAATCCCCACCTAGGTAATTTGTCCCGACCAGGAATCGAATCCTGGCCCGTTGCGTGAGAGGAGCGGACTAGAGTAAATCTGAGATCCGGAATTCTTGTCAAAACTGCAATTGAAATTACATTGAATTAAAGAAGTAATTAAGAAAAGTTCATTTATACGTAAATATTTAAAGAGAATACACATTTCATTCATACAATACGCGAGTTAATAGTAAATTACATTCATGTTAATCTATGTGCCTAATTTTTTTCGCGATTTCGCCAATAGTGAAATTTCATCTTCTCTATCAATATCACTAAATACGATATCACTTTCACTGCGTGGTTTGGCAATAGACATTTGATTTTATTGCGGACTCTAAAATAATAAAAGAAAATAGGGCATCTGTTTTTCAATATTGAATCTTTGTTGCCCATCTCAGAATTCTGGTTAACAATTGCGAAAGCCGAACGGAAATTTCGCGCCCTGATATAGAATTTACACAATAAAAGCAAAACCGCTAATACTGTTGAAATCAAGAAAGTAGAATGGAGACTAAAATATTTCATTAAAAATTTTCTTTTTCTGTCTTGAATTGAAAACAAATTGACTTTTCGTGGTCAAAAACAAAATGGCAGTTGCTTGCAAACACAGAGACAGTTTACACTGTTTTTAATATACCTGTAACCTACAAAGCAAACTTTTTTTTTTATTGTGGCTCTTGGAAAAGAGAATGAGGGTAAACTTAATGAAAGAGAATTATTTAGGTCGGATGTGAGGATGGACAAATTGACACACCGACGGACGGAGGTAATATAATGGATGTTGACAGTGACACAGGAAGCCATGTCAATATTTGCAGTTCTCCCTTGGAGTTGCCAACACCCAACGAACCGGAGCAGCTGGAGTGGAATTTGCAAGACTGGAAGGCCTTGATGTTGTTCGCCGTCACCTCTGCACTTCCAAAACCGATCTAACTCTTCTGCGTGACATTTCAACACTCGGTATTAGTTTTGCAGAAAACGAGAGGCAATTTGACTAGGATTTACATGATACGCATGGCCGTCAGGAAGGAGGGGCAGTGTAGGGCCGCTGCCTCCCCTTGGAAATTTTGTTTACTCATAAATCTCTAAACTAAATTACTATAAGCAGCTAATGTGAAATGAGGAGTTTTATGGAAAAAATGAGTTCTAACTACTCGGTAACTTAGATTTGAGCATGTTGGAATAATAAGTTCCACTAAACTTGAAATCATTTCTAGCCAAACATTTATTCTAATAAAGGTAAGACAATGGAAGTATGGCATTTTATATGAACAGAACTTGTGAAATTATAAGGAGTAGAAAATTTCATGTGAGTATACCTCATCATTATTTTCTTCTTTGTATCCATAGTCATAAGTACGGCTACAGTAAATCAATTATGTGGATAATAATAATAATAATAACATCAATAACAATGATAATAATAACAATAATAACATAAATAAAATAAAATCAGGTAAACTGATATAACAAAGTGCCAGTATGCTTTTTTAATCAGTAATAATTGCAGTTATGATATACAGAAAATAAGTTTTTTTTTTTTGTTTTAAATAGATCTCCGAGTTAAACTCGAGATCGATTCATTAAGCAGGGCTTACGGAAGAACAAAGGTCTAAAGTTTGATTCTTAACCTTAATTCATATTGGTATACACTGATATACTAATTCTTAAAATATGTAAACATTTTACAAAATGCATTGACAATGAAATAGTACAGTAAGCCAATAAGAAGAGGATAGTTCCACCTAGCGGTATGCAGTTTTGTTCTGAGTATAGGCTTATGCAATTTTAACGCAACGCAATAACTTTAAAGCTAGTTTCTGTTCGTGAAATAACATTTATAGACTTATGTTATTCTTTAGGAATGATGTAGGTCAATGAAAGACAATGAATTCCCAGTTTTTTTTAAAGAAAAATGTAATACAGTACTTATTTAAGCACATTGACAAAATAGGACACAAGAATGGAATAGGCTCAATTTAACACAATTGATAATAATAAAAAAAAATTTTGCTTCAGGGTGGACTCGAACGTGATATCTCTTGATTACTAGACAAGCATCTTACCCCAAGACCAAACTACACTACGACTTTTCAGTGTCCAATACCAAAGAATACTATCTCGTCGTAGCTCACAGAAAAGAAAAATCACCGTATTTCGAAATTAGGCTATATTTCGAGCCTTCTAGTTTTCTTATGTTACAATATAGAATAATTTCATTCATTGGTAACATAATATTCGCGATATTCTAGTCATAAATGCGAATTTGGCCCTCACTAAAGCAGAGTACCAACTTAAGCAAATACTCAGAAGTTAATGTTTTTATTTATTAAGAGGTCAGGGATTATAAATCTGACATAGGCTGAAGTAAAATTCAATGCTTTAATCTAATTGTAATCAATTTTAGCAAAATAATTAGTCATTATACAACAGCATTTCGTCTATAATCGTACATGGGAACATTTGTTTTTCATGTAGTTGTCAACTGTCCATGGCAACTGAAGGAAGCTTTATAAGCTGTCATTAATTGATGACGCTATAAGAAAGAACGGAGAATTTGATTTTGCATTTGAAGAAGGTGCCTTCTTTTTACCCTCCTTTACTAAAGAAGGTTTCGACAGGAATTGAAGGGTTGTTCCAGAATTCCCCTTTATTTACCTTAGTTACGGGACTCGCCCGCTGATTGGTTGGCCGCGAGCCAATCAAAATGCTTCGAAATGAACCAAAATATTATAATTAATTTGACTGATAATTACTCTTTATTTCGGTACTGGACAACCGATTAGGTCCAAATTCAATAGGCTTATTGCCATGATTGTTATAAATAAGTATACGAAGTTTCATGAAAATCCGATAAAGCGTATTTGAGTTACCGCGCCTTTTCTTATATGATACCATAAAAGGGCACTAAATTGGGTATTATTCCGGTACCGGCCAACCGATTTGGTCCAATATCAACAGACATCTTCCCATAGACATTATAAATAGGTATTCCAAGTTTCATGAAAATCCGATAAAGCGTATGTGAGTTATGGCGCCTTTAAAATATACACTAAATTGGGTTTTACTCCGGTACCGGTGAACCGATTTGGTCCAATTTCAATAGGGTTCTTCCCATGGACATTATAAACGCGTATACCAAGTTTCATTAAAATTCGATAAAGCGTATTTGAGTTAGAGCGCGTACAGACACACGGACGGACGGACGGACGGACGGACGGACAGACGGACAGACATTTTTCGTCCCCCACACAATCTCATAAAGTACCATACTGGCACTTAATAACAATGATGATAATAACAATAATAATAATAATAGTAATAATAATAATAATAATATTAATAATAATAATAATAATAATTAATAATAAAGTGGTTGTAATAGTAGCATTGTGATGGTGATGGTGCGGTAATTTGTTCATTTACCCCCTTGACAAAATGTCTGCGGACATCCGTGATGATACGTGTACTATCACGTATATTATTCTCTAATAAAAAAATCTTTCTTTTTATTGTTGCTATAAATACACACTCACATGTAACAAGTAGTATACCGTTCTTCTGCAGTTAGAAAATGTATTGTTTCATTGAATTATATCACGTAGAAATTTGTTATTTAATGGTCGAAGCACCGAGCGGAATGACTTAGGCGCTAGCATCTGTGGCTCGCATTCGGGAGGTCCTGGGATTCAAACCCTGCCAATTCGACATGGGATTTTCATGGTTTTTCCAGTCGCTACTTCACCCACTGCCATAATCATTAAAATTAAATATCAGTGTAAATGATCATGCAACGAGAATCTAACAGCAGATGAGGATCAATCATTAAACAGCCTACAGGTAAACCCAAAGATCCCAACACGCTATATAACATCTGCAACTAACACGAGTATAGGCCCAGATAAAGTCGAGAAGATAAAATACGCGTAACTTGCAGGAAAAGAAGGAAATATTCAGCCTTCATGGACAACAAATTGAAGTTGACATATTAGGCTGTAAGCTGTTAGAACTTCCAACATGTCAGTGGCTAAGTGTAAGGCTATGACGTTCCTGATGATGATGATGATGATGATAACGCTGATAATAATAATAATAATAATAATAATAATAATAATAATAATAGTAATATTTTCTTTGCTAGTCGGATAGATACAGACAGAATATTACGATAGAATTAAAATATACAAATAAATACAATGAAATTAATCTACAATTTTTAATCACATTAATTGTTGTAAATAGGCCCATATAAATGTGGGGAAGTTAGTACTTTGCGACTCACCCTGCTCCCCTTTCCACTCGCCTGCCATGTAACCTAATATTTCATAATAAAAAAATACCCTTGCACCTCCACATAATATTTCATAATTATAAGAACGACCCTTGCAACAAAATAGGCTATTTCGGATTGAGAGTAGGGGTGGGGGACTCGGGGGAGTCCCAATGTACCATTTTCCCTAAATGTGGATTGAGCTATTTTGATAAAGGTTTAAAAAGTCACTTAAATACAGTGTGTCCCTCGCAAGAGTTGGCCAATGACGCGGGTTCCTGCGGCGCGGCGGGCAAAGCTCCAACTCCCGAGCGATCGGGTGAAATATCTACGCTAATGAAGCCGCGATCGGTGTTATGATTCATGTTCTCACATTTACAGTTGGAATTACAATGAAAATAACCACGTACCTCATCATAAGAGATGCTGGAAATGTTCTCCTCTCGCATCCACACAACACTGACACCATTTTAGGACATTTTCTTTCATGCGCATAAGTTCAGCTTCCAAGACAGAGTTCATTTCTCTTGTGATAGGCCTATGTGATATTGTCTTTAAGTTCTTCTAACAGTATGTGAATATTATTTATGGAGAAACTTGAAAAATAAAGTGTATAGGTCAACTTCCCGTACATTACAAAGGAAACGGGTGAAATATCTACGCTAATAAAGCCCGCTGTTGGTGTAATGGTTCAGGTTCTCACAAAGGAAAACATATGTGATTTATCTGGCACGTGTGTCGTTGAACTTCCACGACCTTGACTGTGTCAAAGCAGGTCAGTATTCCTTCAGCTAGTGTCATGTGTTGTTGCCACGACATAGGCCTACGTATACAATAGAACGAAGGATATTTATGTACGATTCGTATGTGATTACATCATCTTGCAAGGACGCAAGACGTCGGTTTTTAGCAAAATTTCCAGGTGTACGTCCTCCAAGCAGAGAAGCCGTGCGAAACTTGTAAGCAAACTTCGGGAAACGGGTTCGATTCTCGATAGTAAACGAGGAACCAAGCGGCGCGTACTTACTGAACAGAAATTAGATCAAACCCACATACATTAGAAGAACTTAAAGACAATATCAGAAGAGAAATTAATTCTATCTCGGAAGCTGAACTTATGCGCGTGAAAGAAAATTTCTGAAAAAGGTTCCAGTGTTGTGTGGATGCAAGAGGAGGACATTTCCAACATCTCTTATGATGAGGTACGTGGTTATTTTCATTGTAATTCCAACTGTAAATGTGAGAACATGAATCATAACACCGATCGCGGCTTCATTAGCGTAGATATTTCACCCGATCGCTCGGGAGTTGGAGCTGTGCCCGCCGCGCCGCAGGAACCCGCGTCATTGGCCAACTCTTGCGTGGGACACACTGTATTTTAAACAGTATTTTTTTTTTGTAGAAGTAGGGAATGATAGCCTACAAGTTATGTGAAGACTTAATTGCTTGGTTATAATATAATTTGTAATATTGAATTATAATGATGGTTTCACGGACTATAAGTCAAGTAAAAGGATATATTGTATCCAAGCTTTCGGTCGCTGACATCTCTGCGGCCTTCCTCAGGGAAATGAGTGTAGAAAAACATATATAAGCTCTCTCTACCCCCTTTTTCTACACTCATTTCCCTGAGGAAGGCCGCAGAGATGTCAGCGACCGAAAGCTTGGATGCAATATATCCTTTTACTCGGCTTATAGCCCGTGAAACCATCATTAGTAATCAACGCCGAGAAAGCCTCAAGTCTTAAATATTGAATTAACTTCATCATTAGCATATAATTTTCTAGGAATTAAATGTGTAGAAGATGTTTCTAAGTTTAATTTAAAATATTATAAATGTTAAGGTTGTAAAATATCTTGGATTCTCTAACTTATTCGTTTCTCTTGAAGTGGAAACGGGTACAGAGGAATGGCATGACAGTGAGTGGCAACCCTGTTCTCGCGTTCTTTGATAACGTGCTTTGCCTGGCGGATTAAAAATGAAAATCCACATTTGTTATGTACGTGGGTGGGGTAACGGGAATCAGGTCCGTGCAGCAAGAAAGTGTCGGCTTTAAGGCTCATTATGGGGTCACATCACACAACACTCTCGCCCTTAAATGCCTTGCTATGCGTAGGAATGCATAATGGTCGCCATTAGGAGGATAAAACTATTATCTATGCAGAACGCCTCTCCAAGCGGAATAATCGCCACTGTTCACAAAGCTGAATAATAGCGAACCGTGCACACAGCTTTTACTTTTCTCTTGACAGGACATTTCTAGCTGTCTTGCGTTTCAAATAAGCTATGTGAATTACATCACAAGTTGAACTTGCTTTTATTAAAACGTAATTATGTCACGTGTTTTGTCATTGTTCTGAACTTCTGTCATCAAAAGTTGTAGAAATTAGGTAGTGCTTGCCTGCAGGCTTACAGCGGTTCGGTGGTGAAATGATAGATGGTTGGGCGCCACAGTATAATGCATATACTGAATATTTCTGATTTGTTGAACCCGCCTCCGGTCTGCCAGTCGATCGTTGAGCACTTCCCTCTAGCTTCAGGGTAGGAAGCGAAGAACACCTTAATATTATTGCTTGAATAATAATGCAGTTTCTTTGAACACTGAAGGAATATTCTGTTTATTCAAAACGTTGGAAATACAAGTCCAGTCATTGACAATAATTACAAAATTTGTTTGTGAATAATTAGTATTGTTGCAAGTTCTCGGTAGATCGTTACTAGTGATACAATTGCTGCCGTATATGATTTTGACTAATCGCGATTGAAAGTAAGAATCCTTCTAAGTCGATTAATTCCACAGCTAAAATTTTATAAGTCCAATTAATTCTGTGGGCACGCGGCCTCAAAGATAAGTAGAGTGATTGATGTAGGCACGCGGCCTCGACGTAGAGTGATTTTGACTGTTCTAGGCACGGGGCCTTGAAGTAGAGTCCTGTTGACTGCTCTAGGCACGGGGCCTTGAAGTAGAGTTGAATATGACTGTTATAGGCGCGGGGCCTTGAAGTAGAGTGATTTTACAGTGCCCCGGTAGGCCTAAGGAAAACTTTCTTGGACAAACATTTATCCCTACTCTTCTTAATTATTATTCGTGAATCCCGGCACGTGGTACTATAGACCAGTTCTTATTGGCAAATCTCCCGACCAATAATAATATGTTAGTTTCCCACGGAAATCAATTGGATTTTCCCTTATTCTCAAAACCCACAACTTAGCGTCTCGGATTTCTAAGAAGGTTCGGACAGCGTGTTGTATCAGTAGCAACATCAGAAGCAAGGCTTAAACACAATAGCCGACTTCTTAGAATTACTTAAGTGGATCAGTACCCTTTGTGATAAGATCTCGGGAGATTCCCGATACATTGTACCTGAGTACTGCATTGCCTTATCTCGCACCCGCTAGGTCTGCTAGGGAAATTCCCAGCTTCTCCGTCTATTCACTGCAATCTCATTTTAATAGTTATTTAAAATGATGTAGTTAAACTTTTTACCTTTGCCTTCTTTCTAGTTAATAATATTTATAATGAATGTTCCGTCTTTTCACGGTCATTTTAAGACCAAACACGGGCTATGAGATTTTATGATTTTAGTTTGAATAAATTTGGGCAATTAATCTGTCATTTATTATACTTAATTTGGTTATCTTGTTTATTTCTTTTTACCGAAGTATCTGAACTGCAATATATGCCCCAGTCTATTAAGACAGGAATCATCATAGCCTATGATTGACTTACTGGCTGAATATACTGCATCTCTCCACAAAATATTATACCTTATTTTCCTCCAGTGTTGCAACTATCTTAAACAAATACATAACTAATTTAATTCCTATCTTGACACGAGACTTCACCTTAAATCCTGTCCCACATGTACAAGTTTTCTGAACCTATCACATTCATGCATTCATACATCTTGCGGTTTCCTGTAGTGTTACGTTGCTTGTACTTATTACTTGGTTTATTGCACGACCAAGACATTACAACAAAATTTTACGTAAACACCATAAATTTACCGATATACCCTCGTGAGACCATGAAAATTAAGCTCAAGCAGTTCTCACTGAAATTTTATAAAATATATTGAATGCATAAAGAAAAACAAAAACACTTTTTTTTTATATTGAGACTTTGACAAGGTCGATCAAGCAGTTCTCACTACACCTACACTATATTATAAAGAAGGCATAAAAACACTTTTTCATGAGGCTATGACAAGGTCGATCAATCAGTTCTCACTACTATTACACTACGTTATAAAGAATGTATAAAAACACTTTTTTTTATGACAAGGGCGCTCATTCAGCCCTCACCGCAATTTCAATACAATATATTGCAATGCAAAATACACACGCATATTTTACTCTCATTCATACCCATTCCTCTAATCCTAAACCTATGTGGAACTGATAACCTATCATGCCAGTAGCTATTTTACCGCGTAAAATATACATTACAGGTTATAGGCCTACATTATTCCAGCTCAGTACAATGCCTTTCGGTTATTCCTTGCTTTCCTCTAATTTGTTCATATTTACAATACATTGTCGATAAATGACGTCACACAAAATCACTGATCATCTGAATACATTTTACGGATTTATATCCTTTATTGGTTCTGCCCAAAAATTTTCTGCTTCTATGAATAATTTAAGATAACTAGAGTCAAAGGTTAAGCGTAGTTTTCCATGTGCTTTCACTACACCACAAATCGGATTTATTTGCTTACCGGCTTCATCCCTCATTGAAATTGGTACAGGCCTACTCTTATAGCGACGCTCAGGAATTTCTTGTTTTAATTTAAATTTGTGTTGGTAACCCCGAAATAGGCCTGGAGTTGAACTGAACACTGATTTGTTCTTATATAGCATGTTATATAAAGTCGACTTTTGACCATCTGACAGCACATCAATTTCTTCTACTTTCTCCCTGAGAATTAATTCGATATCAACATTTTCCTCTTCATTTCTTCCATTCTGACTAATGTTAGTAAAATTCGCGTGTACCGTTTCACATTCATTTTCATCTACATAATTATTAGAACCCTTAATGCACAAATGATCATATTCTTCGTCCTCCCAAACAATATCAGATTCCATTCCCTGTAACTCTGCGACACTTTCGTCACAATCAGCCTCATTATCACCTTCATATATAAATACGGCCGGTTTAATTCCCATAGGCCTATATTCGTCGATACTATTTCCCTCTTGTACTACAACTGATTCCACCACGAAAGGCTCGCGTAATAATACATCTTCATTTTGGCACTCCAACTCCTTAGTAATTATATTCTCATTAGATAAAAACGGTACACGTAACTTTTCTTTCTCATCTAATTCCATTTCTACCCAATTTTCTTCAAAATTTATTCTCATTAGTTGATCTGTCATAGAATCACAACCCAGAATTAATTTATGTGCTAAATGTTTTATTGTCAAAAAGTAGACTTCTAACTTCTTTCCCTCAATTTCCAACGGCAACATACACTGATGCTCAATTTTATGGGATTTGGCACCAATTGCAGTTTGTGCGTATAGGCCATGTACTTTCAATTCCTGAACGCGCTCTCTTGCTGCTTTCAGCGTTTCATAGAATTTTTCGTTTATTAGAGAAAAAGTACAGCCAGTGTCCACCAACATATCGACTTCAAATTGGTCTATTTTTACCCTTATTAATGGCGGATATGTGGGTGTTATACCCTCTCTATTTGCACATCCTACTACGCACCCCTTCTCTCGTGTTTTATTTTCATTATCAGGTCTTTTTAATCCTTTTAATCCCTCGGTCTGTGTGACGTCATTTCGACCTCCAAATGCGTCTCCTAGTAGTTTAAAGGCCTGTCTTGCGCTACATGCCTTTCGTCATTTCTGTGACGAATGTCTCCCTGAATATCATTGTGGTTTCCCGTGCTATGCGCCTGATTCCTTTCACCTTCTATGTTAATGTCCCCCTGGTTTTCTGGAATTCGTTCTCCTACTTCGTTCTGCATCCTGCCATGAAATCGAACATTATTTACTTGTCTGTCTTGAGGCCTATTCTCTTGATTATTTCCCCTCCAGTTTTGGTTCCCATTATTTCTATATGAGTTATTATTAGGGGGTCCTCTGTTCGATTCCGCATTTCTGTTGGCATGTCCTTGGTTCCATCTACCTCTGTCATTATTTGGACCTCCTCTCGTATCTTGATTCATTTGCATATTATCCGGTCCATTTTGTCTCCTATTATCGCTACGCTCTTCTCTGTTAGTTCCTACTTCGAAACTAGATAATAACTCCAAAGCCTTGCTATAAGTTTGGGGACATGATACTATAAGCAGGTTACATATTTCCGGCTGAAAATGTCTCGTCACAAGCTGAATGGCCTCGCGTTCTGGCATTCCGGGGTCTAGTAACTTGATTAGGCCTATAACTCTTAGGAAATGGTCCGATAGAGAGACGTTGCCCCTAGGAGAATATCTCCCATTATAGACCTCATTTCTAGCTAAAGCTCTCTTCGCCTCACCCCAATATCTTGCTAAGAATAACTGCTTAAAATCCTCATAGTTGCACTCCGGGTGTACTGTAAGTTCAAACCACTCTTTTGTTTTTCCTTTTAAGGCTCTACCGAGGATCAACATTTTGTACTGAGATGGAATAGACCGTAAAGTAAAATATTCTTCAACAGATTTCAAGAAGCTCTGAGGGCTCGTGTTGCTCTCATTGAAGCTGGGAAGTGATACCTCATTTCCTATTAAATTACATATATTAATCCTATTATCGCTAACTACCGGCACGCTGGTGGCTACCGTCTCGTGTACTGTATTACAGGACTCATTTGCAACACTAGGAGGCCTATATGTATTTCCTATTCCATTACATATACTCTCACTACAATTTACAGCATAGTTATTTGCTACAGGCCTACGATTTTCGACCTCTTTAGCTACCGTGCTTACTTCTTTAGAGATTTCCCCTATTTTAACCGCTAATATATTTTCTAAATGCACTACCTTGTCATTTACTTCCGAGATTTTGTCTCCTAACCCTACTTTTACTTTTCCCACCTGAGTCTCCATATTCTTTTTCAAGCTAGACTCCGATTTCTGTATTTCCTTCTCCAAAATTTTCCTTTCATTGAATAATTTTTCTTCATATTTCTTGCCCTGCATTTCTATTTTTCTATCTACCGATGCCATATTAGCCTCTAATTCAGACCTAATTTCCCCTTGACTTTCACTAATTTCTTGCCTCATTGCTTTTTCACTTTCTTTAAGTTCCCTACAGAGTTCTCCCCTGATTTCGTTGCATATGTTAGATTGGACCTCTTTTATATTATTAAGCTCCCTCTCAAGCCTATCTATATTCTGCCTATGTTCTTGGTCCGATTGGTCTATCCTATCTCCCAGTTTCTCTATCTTTTCCCCGGTATTTTTCTCTAGTTCCTTCATATTTTCCTTAGAATTTTTCTCTAGTTCCTTTATACTTTCCCTAGTTTCATTGATACTTTCCCTAGTTTCCTTACTAGATTTTTCTAACCCCTTAATACTTTCCCTAGTATCGTTACTTGATTTTTCTAGTCCCTTCATCATAGCTTCCTTAGATTCCCTCATCATAGCTATCAAATATGCAATAGAATTCGGGTCTATAGTTTGATTCAATTCCCTAGGCCTATGTTCAGTTACACTATCATTCTCGGTCAGCTGAATATTTGTTGCAATATTTTCCTGCCTATTATCAACTCCCTGCTCCAAAACCCCGTCACCTGTCGCGACACTGTTCTCATTGTTAATCTCCATTCTACAATTATTTATTTCCTCACCAGTAAGCAAGTCGTGCCCCTCTCCACCTTCCATATTAATTTTATTCCTAGTAACTTTTCCGTTTCTAAGCCACATACATAACTTATAAGGGTACTGATACACTCTTACGATCTACCTTACCTTTGGTTAAGAAGTTCAACATATAATGCATAACATGTATAATTATACCCTTGCACAATAAATATTCGATATGCCTGAGTTCTTTTAATTTGAAAAAGATTTTATTTTACTTGAATTTATTCTTTAATTTACTTAGTGAGTTTCAGTTTAATTTTACTTTGATCTTAAATTGCAAACTTTTAAAAAAATATTATTTGATGTCAGGCTTACTAATTTATTTAATTAATATTTACTGTTTCTTAAATTATTGATAATAAAATTGTTTACTTTACTGAAACTCTATGTATATTTAAGTTCTTATCTGTTGGTGATTTTTGATGTTTTCTGCGGCGGTCTCCGGAACTGATGTACCACGATCTTGAATTCCAGCGGTGCCTTTACGGGTGACGTTCTAGAAATTCTGCGGTGTCTTCCTTCCGTTTTGGGATGATTTTTGAAGTTGGTGATCCTTGATGTCCAGCTTCACTCGTGCCTCACGTTGGGAAATAGCCATGTACAGCGGTTCGGTGGTGAAATGATAGATGGTTGGGCGCCACAGTATAATGCATATACTGAATATTTCTGATTTGTTGAACCCGCCTCCGGTCTGCCAGTCGATCGTTGAGCACTTCCCTCTAGCTTCAGGGTAGGAAGCGAAGAACACCTTAATATTATTGCTTGAATAATAATGCAGTTTCTTTGAACACTGAAGGAATATTCTGTTTATTCAAAACGTTGGAAATACAAGTCCAGTCATTGACAATAATTACAAAATTTGTTTGTGAATAATTAGTATTGTTGCAAGTTCTCGGTAGATCGTTACTAGTGATACAATTGCTGCCGTATATGATTTTGACTAATCGCGATTGAAAGTAAGAATCCTTCTAAGTCGATTAATTCCACAGCTAAAATTTTATAAGTCCAATTAATTCTGTGGGCACGCGGCCTCAAAGATAAGTAGAGTGATTGATGTAGGCACGCGGCCTCGACGTAGAGTGATTTTGACTGTTCTAGGCACGGGGCCTTGAAGTAGAGTCCTGTTGACTGCTCTAGGCACGGGGCCTTGAAGTAGAGTTGAATATGACTGTTATAGGCGCGGGGCCTTGAAGTAGAGTGATTTTACAGTGCCCCGGTAGGCCTAAGGAAAACTTTCTTGGACAAACATTTATCCCTACTCTTCTTAATTATTATTCGTGAATCCCGGCACGTGGTACTATAGACCAGTTCTTATTGGCAAATCTCCCGACCAATAATAATATGTTAGTTTCCCACGGAAATCAATTGGATTTTCCCTTATTCTCAAAACCCACAACTTAGCGTCTCGGATTTCTAAGAAGGTTCGGACAGCGTGTTGTATCAGTAGCAACATCAGAAGCAAGGCTTAAACACAATAGCCGACTTCTTAGAATTACTTAAGTGGATCAGTACCCTTTGTGATAAGATCTCGGGAGATTCCCGATACATTGTACCTGAGTACTGCATTGCCTTATCTCGCACCCGCTAGGTCTGCTAGGGAAATTCCCAGCTTCTCCGTCTATTCACTGCAATCTCATTTTAATAGTTATTTAAAATGATGTAGTTAAACTTTTTACCTTTGCCTTCTTTCTAGTTAATAATATTTATAATGAATGTTCCGTCTTTTCACGGTCATTTTAAGACCAAACACGGGCTATGAGATTTTATGATTTTAGTTTGAATAAATTTGGGCAATTAATCTGTCATTTATTATACTTAATTTGGTTATCTTGTTTATTTCTTTTTACCGAAGTATCTGAACTGCAATAGGCTTCTCAAACAAGCTTGTTATAAACTTCTCTGGACTGTGGATTAGACTCTCATAACGATATTAGACTATCACATCTGCACTGGGCAAAGGATTCCAGCTTATTTCATTTCGAGTTGGGTGTGTTTGAAATTAATTTGTTACTACATACTTGGTGTATGTACGTAGGCCTATATATGATTATGCTCTCTCTCGCTGTCTCTCTCTATCTCTCTGTGTGTCTCTATCTGTCTCTCTAAGTCTGTCTCTGTGTCTGTGTATCTGTATTTCTCTGTGCTCTCTGTCTGTGTCTCTCTCTGTCTATGTGTTTCTCTATGTCTCTTTTTCTCTCTGTCTCTGTGTCTCTGTGTTTCTGTGTGTCTGTGTTTCTGCGTCTCTCTCTGTGTATCTGTGCCTCTCGCTGTGTATCTGTGTCTCTCTCTCTCTCTGTGTCTCTGTTTCTTTCTGTGTCTCTCTTTGTCTGTCTGTTTCTCTCTGTGTCTCTCTGTATCTCTCTATGTCTCTCCGTGTCTCTGTGTCTCTTTGTCTTTCTGTGTATTTCTGTGTCTCTCTATGTCTATCTGTATCTCTCTGTGTCTCTCTGTGTCTCTGTCTAGCTGTTTACTCGTCCTTCGTAGGGGTGGAAAAGTATTTTGCACGATTTTTAACCTAATACCGAAAAACATCATGAGAGAGTAGGATAACAGTATTTCGTTTTTCAGTGCGCCTGACGTTCTCCCGGAGTTTGGGCATGATTCCGGTTTGCATCTTAACTCCATGCGAACGAGTTATTTGTTTGCACTGTTAGGCTATTTCAATATTTGAACCTATGCATGTATGCTTATATTAAATACTTGATCTAAAGCCAGATCAATGTAGTCTGTGCGAGAAAATTGGTAGGATCAAACCCTACAACAGAGATTAGATTGGAATGCTGGAAGACATACTTCCAAATGCTCTAGCAAGACAATGGAAGAGCATTACTCGGATATAGAGCTCATTACCCAAAAGCATTCATAGTTGGAATAAAATATACATTTCTAGCTTTACCCAGGTAATTTTAGGTTTACTTAATCTCTACTGGGAAAAATGATTTCAAACAAATAGCACTTTCAATGTGCTTTATTCTATTATGGTAATGGAATTATAACCACTTCAAACGCTATTTAGTAAAGCTACTTGCTTTGAACGGGATGCGATTGAATGACAGTTGGAATTAACCTAACCGAACCTTATTGCCCATATCTAGACCCCTAACAAAATAAGAACCCAGAAACATAATGCTAGATCGCGCTTTACCCGGATAAAGCCCGGAGTGAAGGAAATTTTGTTTGAAATGCATGCTTTACCAAGACTGATAGAGTAAACCGCACATTTCTCGGGTAGAACTGGTTTATCCGTTTTTCTAGATCTACCCGTGACACATACTCGTATATAAATCGAATTGCACAGGGGTAAGAGGATTATCGTTAGTTTGTTTTAATCAATACAACAGGAAATAACACCATTCGGGCAAATAGCCGGTGCGTCGCTCTAATTTCCTTTAAGAGGCGCCGGTTGAGCAGTGATTTTTAGAAGCTGAAAAATAGTCTAGGGATGAAAGCTGTGTATAGATTAAGATGAAGTTTAGGTCAACAGAAATTGGAGTATTTTATGCTGACGTCCATTGAAAAGGAAGTTTTAGAAAATCTTTCCCATGATGGTATTAGGGAAAAAAAGTTCAAATACTTTGTTAATGTAAATATACCTTTACAAATATATATATATTATACGTTTAACACGACTTTTTTTTATTACCGTATACGGTTTTACTATAGATGTGTTGGCATAAAAACTCTTAGCTCTGTTCGTTCTTTTGCTCATCATAGAGAAAAACAGAAGTCATAAGTACTTAAGACTATCAGTTAGAAAAAAGTCAATGTTTTTTCTCACTCAGGAAGGGAACATATCAGTAATTTACAGTCAATCAGTTTAGGACCCCTTCTCCAGAAACTATAATCTAAATACATGCTTGGTGAGGATTATTGGTAAGGGGATAAGCGCCGGTATTCCCTGTATTCCAGAACCGAATTTTATTCCCTATCCGACTCTGTATAGCCTAGGCCTCATTTAAATCCGCTGATCCTCTGTTATAAACAAATGCTCTTAACAAACAAAAATGAATGAATAAGGTTTATTTGAATGAGGACGTTGTTGCCCTTCCAGAACCCACATTTCTGGTTTATATTTCCTGTTCATTTATTATAAGGTTTTAAGAGCTGTAGACCTACATTATGGCTTCGATAGCTTCTACAGCTCAGTTTAAAGAATAATCAAGTAAAAAGCGATAGTTTCTGAAGTTGTAATATAGCTTTTTTTTTAGAGTTCTACTAAGAGTAACAGAGTGAACTAAAAGAAGGTTGAAGATAAGTCGATACCACCCTTTTCCTTACGTTTAAGGCAAAACTAAAACTGCATTCTCTCCGATACTTCGTTTTATTGCAAGTCATTACTCTAGAAGACAGTTTATTACCCTAATAAACGTTATATGTTTGTTTTTGTGAAGTTACAGTCTATTCTATTGTCACTGGTTCAGATAGCATATTATTTAACTTGGGGACACTCCAATAAAAATGTCAACAATTACTCGTTAATGAATAGTTTAGCCAATGTATTTATGTAGCAGCCTTTACACAGTTTTGGGCCTTTTGGGTCTATTTTATCTCATTACTTAATTATCTATCTAATCCTAGGGGCGGCTAAGCAAATTCTAACTGGCATTTGTCTCTTCAAGAGGGGAAAAGCTCAAAACCAGCACAGATGCATCGGCAATGAGGTTTGAACCCGCGATCTCCTGACATAAATCCTGTAAGATACAGAATTGAATGGGTGAATTTCGTGTTAACATTAAATATTAACATGAAATTCACCCAGTTAATCTGTCGAAATAATTATTTATCCTGGCTTAAAAGTAAATACTATAAATTGTATAGTAGTTACCTTTAAGCCAGGATGAATAATTATTTCGACAGATTAACTTTTAACTTAAGATAATTTCCAAACTTAATAAAGTTATTTTCAAATCCAGTGTTCCTCAGTTTTTTTCGCTTTGGAACCCCTTTTTATTCCATGGCTTGTCCGCGCAGCCCTTAAATAAGTTTTGTTATAATAATAATAATAATAATAATAATAATAGTAATAATAATAATAAGCCAGTTTAAATTTTTTTCTGCCTCTTACATGAAACCAAGTGATTTTTTCTAAATAAGATGCGTTGAATTCATTTCTGGAATCCAAAATCTTCTAACGCCCACCATTTTTTAAAATTTTTAACTTTGTAGCTACAAGTATAACTTTTTTATAATGACAACACAAAAGTTTTATTCTACTAACCCTTTTTTCTTGCCCGTTAAGATGAAACCATGTGATTTCAACTAAATGAGATGTGTTGAATTCATTTCTGAAATTTAAAATTTTCTAACACACGCCAATTTTCTTGTGCTATCATTTTACATATAGGCCTATAAGTAGGATAGAATGACAAAGACCACCAAATTAAAAGGTATTTCTTTATTGTTTGTGTTTAAGGACAGCTTCTGGGTGTCGACACATCTCCTGAGAAATAATACAAATGAAATTGATGTGGAAAGCAGGAGGTTGAATTAATAGGCCTATGACATAGTCTATTGTTAAAGTGACGTCTTAAATAAAATAAAATAAAATAATGTTTGGATAGATGGTACTTGTTAACAAAACCGAATAATGATTTTTTTAAATATAAAACAGTCTACCTAACACCTATATTAATCAAAAGGGAAAATTTCATGTTACACAGTGTTATCATTACTACATATGCACTATGTTGATAATGTACAATAAATATGTTGTGAAAATATTAACTTACATATTAAATTTTGATCAAAGTGTGAATTTTCTATAAAATTAGTACAATGAACTTGTCAAATTAAAAAATGAAATAATGATTATTATGAGAATAGTATAGGAGAAAAATTCCTCTGACACTGAGATTTGAACCCAGGACCTTTGGCTATCCAGGCACACTAATTAGTGATGTCCAAGAGAGACAATAATCTGTGGTCCATGAGTGCATACATATCTATAATAATTATTATTTTACCATAGAATTTTGTTAAAATTTTAGATAGTTTGTAATAATTTATTAATTTTTACAATGATACTGATTCGTAAATGCGTCACTTCAAAGGTGTTTAAAAGCAGAGATTAAGGTTATTAGTATAATGCCTTTTGTAAAATGTGCTGATTTTTATCCATTTTTTAAGATTGTCTTTTTATGGAAACTGCTATTGCACGAAAATTCTCCCCATTGATTTTAAACTTAGTGCTCACTGGTGATTTCAGTTGATGAATGCCTTATTACAGCTCTGGAAGAGTACATAAGACATCTGGTGAATACCATTGTTGCCTTCTTGGTGTGGAATGTGGGTTTTAAGCCTATACATTCTTTTTATGCGTGATTATATGCAAGGTTCTAAAATATTGGTTTTATGGTAGGGATATTATAGTCTGATTTCTGGTTCAGCAATCAGGCCAGCCTGTGTGTTTTGTTTTGTCGGACTATTGTTAGTAGTAACAGTGATCAGTGATGACAGTAATTACGATTATTGTTATTATCATCCTCATCAGTCATCATTTTTATTGATGATTCGTGCTATAGATCCACATTTTCATGATTTTGTACATAGTATCTTGTGATTATAAAATAAAATTTAAACCTTTTACTATAGGCGAAATCGCGCAATATTTTGGAATACGCTGCTTTAAATACATTATTATTAAAGTATTCTTAACAAAGTAAAAATCCAAAGATATGTTTTTAAGCATTCCATAAGATGACGCTTCATAATATTTTCTCTGTTTTCTAGGTAAGCTGAAATTCACTGATAGCCTGTTTACTGTTGGACACTGCAGCTTTCTTCCATGTAGTGTGAGTAGACAAATACAATCGAGTTTATAGTTTACTAGCATGTGCCCGCGGCTTCGCCCGCGATAATTATTTAAAAAATTAAAAATTAAGAGCATAATAGTTAAATCATTATATTTATTAACACCTAAATCACATGGACTACATATCACGATTAGATAGCGTCGTCTAATAAAGGCGACCTCAGATTCGAGTTAATTGGTCCAGAAAACCCCTGTATAGTGAGTTTCGTCCAAATCGAACAACGTTTGATCATATTTAGGCCTATATTGATTATCCCTCTTCCGTGTAGGTTGAAAATTTCATGTTTACGGGCCTTGACATTCTAAACAAATGAATCGTCCAGGGCGGGCTTACGAAATGAAGCGATTCTTTTATTTCCAAATCATGACAAAAGTAGACAAAGCCTTCTGCAATTGAAATGTATTACTGAAAACAAATGCTTCGAAAACGAATAAAAATGCACGTTTTCTGCCCGTTTTTCACTCATAACTCGCGAAGGAAAGCTAAAATTAAAATTCCGGCTTCGAGGTGCACTTTCCGACCCTTTAGTCGACCTATCTTTAAAGTTTCAGATCTCTGCGTTCAGTTGATTTCGCTGGACATCGCGGACAGACAGACGGAGGACAGACAGACGGAGGACAGACACTTCCTTTTATTAATATACTAGCATGTGCCCGCGGTTTCGCCCGCGATAATTATTTCAAAAATTAAAAATTAAGAGCATAATAGTTAAATCATTATATTTATTAACACCTAAATCACGTGGACTACATACCACGATTAGATAGCGTCGCCTGGTAAAAGCGACCTCAGATTCGAGTTCCTTGGCCCAGAAAACCCCTGTACAGTGAGTTTCGTCCAAATCGAACAATGTTTGACCATATTTAGGCCCTATTGATTATCCCTCTTCCGTGTAGGTTGAAAATTTCATGTCTTCGGGCCTTGATATTCTAAACAAATGAATCGTCCAGGATGGACTTACAAAATCAAGAGATCGCCCGCGATAATTATTTCAAGAATTAAAAATTAAGAGCATAATAGTTAAATCATTATTTTATTAACACCTAAATCACGTGAATTACATACCACGATTAGGTATCGTTGCCTGGTAAAAGCTATCTCAGATTCGAGTTCCTTGGCCCAGAAAATCCCTGTATAGTGAGTTTCGTCCAAATCGAACGATGTTTAACCATATTTAGGTCTATGTTGATTATCCCTCTTCCGTGTAGGTTGAAAATTTCATATGTCTACGGGCCTTGACATTCTAAACAAATGAATCGACCAGCGTGGGCTTACAACATTCAAGCGATCGCGATGCTTTTATTTCCACGGTATGACAAAAATAGCCAAAGCCAACTGCAATTGATTTGACATTGAAATGTATTACTGAAATCTGATGCTTCGACAGCGCTAAAATCACGTTTTCTGCCAGTTTTTTACTCATAACTCGCGAACGAAAGCTAAAATTAAAAATTCGGCTTCGAGGTGCATTTGCCCACCTTTCAGTCCATCTATCTTTAAATTTTCAGATCTTTGCGTTCAGTAGATTTCGATGGGCATCGTGGACAGACAGACAAACAGCATGTGCCCGCATGTGCCCGCGGCTTCCCCCGCGATAATTATTTCAAATTATAATTATTAACACCTAAATCACGTGGAGTGCATTCCACGATTAGGTAGCGTCCCTGGTAAAAGCGACCTCAGATTCGAGTTCCTTGGCCCAGAAAACCCCTGTATAGTGAGTTTCGTTCAAATCGAACAATGTTTGACCATATTTAGGGTTGATTATCCTTCTTCCGTGTAGGTTGAAAAGGTCATATGTCTGTGGGCCTTGACACTCTAAACAAATGAATCGTCTAGGATGGACTTACAAAATCAAGCGATCGCGTTGCTTTTATTTTCAAGGTAGGCTATGAGGTATGTTGACAAAAATAGCCAAAGCCATCTGTAAGTTATTTGATATTGAAATTTATTACTGAAACTGATGCTTCTAAAACGCAAAAAAATGCACGTTTTCTGCCAGTTTTTCACTCATAACTCACGAACGGAGGCGAAAATTAAAATTCCGGCTTCGAGGTGCACATTCCGACCCTTTAGTCCGCCTACTTATAAAATTTCAGATCTCTGCGTTGAGTAGATTTCGCTGGGCATCGCGGACAGACAGACGGAAGACAGACGGAAGACAGACGGAAGACAGACAGACGGAGGACAGACACTTCCTTTTATTAATATAGAAGATAGTCCTTTTATTAATATAGATAGTTTCCTATCTTGAATTTTTCATTGTTACTAACTTGGTAATTAATTAATCTAGCTCTTTTTGAGCAATAGTAATGAGAAAATTTTATTGTAACATAGTCTAACAATTAGTTATTGCTGCAATTTCCAGATTCATTAAAAAAAACTTTTTTTGTCCTTGCAAAGATATATTTTATAGCTACAAGTTCGTGGTTTAACGGACCTTGAACCACGAGAAAATTGTAGCGATTTAGTATGCCTGCGAAGTGGCGAACATTGCAGAAAACAAATTAATTGCTATGTTTAAAAAGCGCCAATAGTTCTATGTTATTTCTATCATTAACAAAAAAATGTAGTATTGATACAAATGCAACGAGCCCCCGCAAGAATAAAATATACAAAAAAAGACAACAACAAAATAAAATTTGATACAATCGCATACATGACAACGCAAGATTATCGAAAACCAGCACATTTGGTGCGGGAATCGATCTCAGGTCCAGAGCTAAATTATGTTTATTTGCTGATCTTATTTTAGATACCGTACCGTTAAGTTAGTGTTTTTCAGTAGTCATATTGGGAATGTATTATTTAAACATATTTCGTAATATTAAAGTCGTGATCTGAGGCTTTCCCGGTGTTGAGGATGTACTTGGTATATACTGTATAATGGTTTCTCAGGTCGAGCTTCTCCCAGCACATATCGCAGCGGAGATAGCTGGCATAAGCTCAATCCTGTTGGAAGCCCGAAGAACCATTATACATAATTTTCTTATTTTACCATTTTCAGTGAACATAACAAACGTGGAGCTCTTAATGAATAATTAACATGCAGTATAATTCATACTGTATAGTAAAGCTTGATAACGACTTGTGGGAAAGGCAAGAAACATGAACGTTCATGAACGTATATTCTTGGCACATTGTTTTATTCTTTTTTACACTTCCTCCTTCCCTTTCGAAACTCCACGTGGTTTAACCCGGGACTGCATTTTAGTAATCAGTTATCTGAGAATTGACCGTCTGCTTGGTCTCATGGTTAGCGTCACTGGCTTTGGATCTACATGCCCTGGTTCGATTCCCTATTCCTAGGATTTTTTGAGGTAGGGATGCACTCAGCCTGTGATACGAACCGAGGACTTACTTGATTAAGAAGTCTGTTTTCATCACGGAAATCATCAATAAGGGCCGTGGGTGTCGATATGCTGACACGTACCGCCAATCCTGCCATCTGCCTGTGTTAGATGAATGGAGCCGTCGGATGTTAGGTCTAGCCCTCAAGGTATGCAGCGCCACGGAGTTAGTTTAGTTAGACACCTGTAAAATTTGTTCTCTTTAATATAATGTAGAAGATCTGTTCATTGTTTTCATATTTTGTCGAACGAAAGAAGTTTTGTCAAATTGAATTTGAAACAATTAAATCTATATATATAAAAATGAATGTATGAGTGTGTGTGTGTGTGTGTCTGTCCTTTATGCATTACTACACCATTCATCCGATCGCCATGAAACTTTGGGAAGTTGTTGAGTACATTCCCGGGAAGGTTTCTGGCATATTACATTTTTAATTTTTGCTTTCGTTCGTGAGTTATGAGTGAAAAACGGGCAGAAAACGTGTATTTTTTGCGTTTTCGAAGCATCAGTATTCAGTAATACATTTCAATGTCAAATCAATTACAGTAGGCTTTGGCTATTTTTGTCATACCTTAGACATAAAACCATCGCGATCGCTTGAATGTTGTAGCTCACGCTGGTCAATTCATTTGTTTATAATGTCAAGGCACGCAGACATATTAAATTTTCAACCTACACCGAAGAGGATTATTATTATTATTATTATTATTATTATTACTAATATTATTATTATTGTTATTAATATTATAAGAGGGATAATCAATATAGGCCTAAATATGGTCAAATGTTGTTCGATTTGGACTAAACTCACTATAAAGGGGTTTTCTGGGTCAAGGACCTCGAATCTGAGGTCGCTTTTACCAGGCGACGCTATCTAATCGTGGTATGTAATTCACGTGATTTAGGTGTTAATAAATGTGATTTAACTATTATGCTCTTAATTTTTAATTTTTGAAATAATTATCGCGGAGGATCGCTTGATTTTGTAAGTCCATTCTGGACGATTTATCTGTTTAGAATATCAAGGTCCGCACACGTATGAAATTTTCAACCTACACGGAAGAGGGATATTCAATATAGCCCTAAATATGGTCAAACATTGTTCGACTTGGACGAAACTCACTATGAAGGGGTTTTCTGGGCCAGGGAACTCTAATCTGAGGTCGCTTTTACCAGGCGACGCTATCTAATCGTGGTATGTAGTCCATGTGATTTAGGTGTAAATAAATATAATGATTTAACTATTATGATCTTAATTTTTAATTTTTGTAATAATTATCGCGGGCGAAGCCGCGGGCACACGCTAGTTACTTATATAATTATATCGCACTGACTGGATAATGAAGCATATATTTTCCAACAAATATTACCAATTAATTATTATTTGTAAAATTGATTCATATCATCCTCGTCGCACCCGCTAACGACGCCATGCTACTTTATAAGCAAGCTTGATTTTTTTTTACTCCTTTTAACTACGAGGCCATATCAGGAGTTCGGGATCTGTGTCTGTACTGTGCCCATGGAACTATTGATCGTCAGTTATTTCTATTGTTAGAGTATGTTATGGAGTAAATTTCAACTGATATTAATTTAAATGGATATGATGCAGGATGAAATGGTGAGGATGATTCATGGTATGTTAATATCCAATTAATTTGCCTTTATGACCGGGGAAACCATGAAAAAACCGGTGTCAAATTGCCCGGCCACGGGATTTGAACATGGGATCTTCCGAATGCGAGTCCAAGACGTTGCCATCTCGGTAAATGCTTTGAAACTTCATAATACCGCTCTTGTTAAAACCCCTGAGCAGTTCTCATTAGAATCTCAGCTGAGTAGTCTCTACACAAAGTAAACGTAATTTCCTCTTTTGTTCTATTACAGTCTGAACTCATTGTATTACAGCATTGCGGTGTTTATCCTTTCTTCCACTTGTACTTCTTTCTAGCTCGAAACTGGTTGAAAGTTTAGGATGAAACTCTTCATGTAGAACGCCAGAGGGGGTTTCAAACTTCGCAAGGAGTAGAATGTCTTTAGAAAATTATTTATTAGAAAAGTCCTACTACGCAAGAAGTAACTCGTTACACTTTCTTTCCTGTTAATTTAAAAGTATTATATAAACAATATAGTTCTGAAAGTGTTCAGACTAACAAGTAGGCCTTACAATACTGTGAAATCAATATCCTTTATGGTTTTTACCAATAACCACTTAAAGTAAGCAGGATCCAGGAACAGAGTAATTGTTCCCTTAGATACGTTTTAAGAATCATACTATTTTCTTAATCTTTTTCTCTGTCTAAGTCTTATATAAACAATATAGTTCTGAAAGTATTCAGACTAACAAGTAGGCCTTACAACTGTGAAATCAATATCCTTTATGGTTTTTACCAATAGCCACTTATAGTAAGTACGATCCAGGAACAGAGTAATTGTTCCCTTAGATACGTTTTAAAAATCTTACTATTTTCTGAATCTTTTTCTCTGTTTTTCCGCTTGTGTAGGCTAGGTGTGTAATTGTGTTTGTCAAAGTCACAGCTCCAAAACGTAATATCGTATCAAAGTGAAATATATCGGTTAGGAATCATCTGAGGTTGTTACACGAAGAATGTTGACTTTCTTTTATTCGTACTACGCTCTGCATTAAGACAATTTGTTTTTCGCGATTTTCTTCAAAACGGTCCTGATGATTTTGTTAAAATTTTGTACACGTAGGCTATACTAGTTTCTGAATTATTCACTTGAAATTTGTTTTTCTTCTCATTTTCGTTCTGAAGGGTTACTTTTAAAGTTTTGCCAAGCTGAGGATATTGCCCTTGCGTGAAGTTTGACAGCATAATGAACACTCCCGTAATGCAGCTTCTATTCTACAGCAGATTGTGAAGGGTAGAATAAGCCACGTGCGTTATTCACATAAGATTTTTATGTAACTTATTTCTTTAAATTGATGAATTTCATATTGATTATTCCCTTAACTTTGTGGACATACTGCTGATGCAGACGTATAAATTGTGTTTTTTCATAAAACTTGGAATATTAACACACTCAAAAGAAATAGACATTACGATGAGTTTATTACTTCCTTTACAGTAAAGTAATTTAAATCCATCAGTAATGTCCTTTCTATTTCTTTCCATTCGTTAACTTTCCTGAAGAACATAGCTATGTCCGCATGTGTCAATATTCTAGAGTTGAAAACGACGACTGCTTTTAATCTTCGTCCTTTTGTCTCTCTATCTCCACTCTCCTGTTTTTAACGTATCTTTTAATTAATCCAGTACCTTTTTTTTTATTTTATTTTATTTATTTTTTATTTTTTTATTTTTTATTTTTATTTTTTTATTTATTTTTTTATTATTTTTTTCTTTTTCCTTCAGAATATGGACCACACATTTCGCTCAATCACAACTTTGTTTAGATGCAGAACGGTTGGCATGGACTTGATTTAATTTTCTTTACCCAGATTTTTTTTGAAAACATTATTCCGTGATATAGAATACCTTGGTTCGTACACATGCTTCACGTTTTATGACAAACAGATAATTAGGCTAACGGATTTGAAATGTAGCTTATGTATATGGGTATTAGATAAGAGGAAAGACGAAATTTGTTACCTTCTTAATGTTGTACAGGGGAAATAGCTTCAATTTAAGAAAACCTTACAGTGATTTAACAACTTCATAACTACTGTCTTCGAAATCTGCGATTATTTTGCTGAAGAAAACAAGTAGGCCATTAATCATGGTGACTTTGAAATCCATGGAGTTGGTTTTGGCTTTTCTTTATATCTTTAAGAATGAGAGAGAAGGGTAGGGGGAAGGGGAGAAAGAAGATGGTAAAGAAATAAATGAGTAAATAAATAAAGAAACCAGAGAGGCGAAAGAAGTGAAAGAGACAGTAGAGAACGGAGATAGATTTGGGAGTGATAGTAGGAAATAGAGATAAAATTGTCAAGGATAAAACTATTTTCTTGTCTTCAATCCTCATATAATGACGGATGTTTCAAAATATTTATGCATTTTAGGTAATCATCCTCTTATTTTATTTTTTTATGTATATTCGCAATAAAATCAGATTTTTCCTCTTTTGTTTCTGAATTGAAGGAGGGGAAAATATAAGTATATAATTCTATAAAAAAACATACGGGTATTAAAAGTAAGTTTATCAGTGATTTAAATTACTGTTTATGTAAAATATAACCAAGTTAAAGTTAGCCAAATTGAATGCAGTTATATGATCACTGATCAGAAACATGCCGGCATTCCAGTAATAATTACTTAGGGCATGGAAAATCTGATACAGTAACATGAATTGTGATAATTATAAATTCCTAGCTCAGTCTTGTAGCATTGCATACACAGAAAGGTCCACTAATGATTAGTGAACCCTTCAATTAAACAATCCACTCGACTTGAATAGTAACGAGAAATTAATCAAACCAGCACTCAATTGACAGTTTGTAATCTATGTGCTATTCAGTCGCCTTTCCCCATAGTTTCCGTTCATCAATGCTCAAATTATAGGGAGATCCAGAAATATAGCGCCAGTAACACACTTACCCAACGGAAAAATTTAATTGTAATTGTAAGGTGTGGGAATGAGAAAACAGTTAATCTCAAGATTAAGATAAGTAAAATCAGAACAGATTAGAACACACAAAATGGCTTCCACAGAATCAAAATTGTGTTTTAAGTAATGCATATTTAAAATTTCAATAAATTATGTTGTAAAAAATATTGTATTATTATTAGGGGGCGGATTTCTATGACCTAAAAAATAGGATATATGCATGCATTTATGACCTAAAGTACATTAAAATATGACCAATAAAATTTAAAATATGACTTTACCACTTACACATTATGTATATTTTTTTTTTAGTTTCATTACAATTCATTTTATTAAAATATAATGTTCATTATTTAAAATATCTATAAATTCTCAAAAAGTATCAGTATAATGCAAAATTTGCAAAATATGACATGAAACTTCAGAAATTAATTAATATGCACATAAATATGCAAAAAATATGATATAAATATGCATATTCGTACTAAATATGCTACAGTAGTTGAACATTTCCTAAATATGCAGTTATATGAACAATAAAAGCTTGGAATGGGGTTTAAATAAGTTGGAAACCTGAAATAATGCAAAGGGGAAAAATATGACATGTCATAGAAATCCGCCCCCTACTTATTATCATCACTGATAAAGTACAGATAGGTGACGCATTATTCACTGAATATTGATACTTCGACATATTCAGTAACGAGGTGACTTTTTATCGAATAAAACCACTTCCTTCAAGCATATACAATCGTGATTGGTCGATATCCGAGGCATTGTTAAACATTATTGCTAAATGTCTAATATCAGTTCCAAATATGTAAGGGGTAATAATAACAAACACATTATTAAAAGCAATACCTGGTATTAAAGTAACCTTTGCAGTGAGCACTGTTTTGAATCGTACCAAAAATAAAAGGTTGCATTATAAGGTCTTTGATTCACAACGATTAAACAATGACTGACGAATCAGACCATCTGAAAATTCTATTTGCTCAGACTGTGAAGCGGTCGAATGGCTAGGCGACCTGACAGCATCCGACATGAATTTGCCAGATGGCACATCTACACATGACCTGAATTTAAGTCTGATTTGAACAAATCGACCTCTCTTCTGTTCGCCTGCATCCAGCAGTTTTACACCGGGATAACCTTGTCTCGCATTTTTTTCTTCTTTACCTGCATGTAACTCTATACAGGGTGTTAATGAATAACACCGAAATATTTTACCTGTATATAGAGGTGACACAGACAAGCAACTTTTATTAGGAGATTTTTGCTCTATGACGTAAAATGTGTGTGCTACAGGACATTAAAGTCATTATAATTTGGTGCTCATAAGTCAATAATTATGCGAAATAGGGTTAAAATTTTCATTAAATTGACTTCGTGCCTTCCTAATGATCCATATAAACCTGATTATTAATCATTCATCCACAGCTATTACATAATTTAGAGTTTTCATAATATGCAAAATTTACAGACTAATCACATGACTGGCCGTCACTGCATTATTCTTTTTTTTTTTATTCACAACTACTGACTACAGTGTTAACAACGAAGTTCCTTTGTTTTGCATTCTTTTTCTCATGTTAGAAGTCAGTGGCGGCCATCCCCTGAGAGATTTTAGGCTGTAATAGGAAATATTGAATCCACAGAGCAAAAATCTCCTAATAAAAGTTGCTTGGGGAGATATTGCACATAAGACCTATCCGCACTTAGGTCTATCCTGCGCCAAAGTACAAAGACACAAGTACTCAGCCCAAACACGTCACACCGTCAACATCCCCTACGGATGTACATAAGGGCACAATAGGTATACACACATCACATATGGTTACCAAAATTTGGTCTGACCGGAGATTTAGGCTTAATTGCTTGGCACTCCGGGGGTAAGGGTGGGCACACAAAAAAAAAGTCCCCTTTATACACAGGCAAAATATTTCGGTGTTGTTCATTAACACCCTGTATAATGGGACGTTGTATTTAGACAGCCATAAGTATTATCGATCTGTTGCTTCACCCAGGCAAACTTATGGCGATGTAAAAGAATGTATGTCTGAACATGTAGCAAACATTTATTATTGTTTTATCCAACCCTGCGTTTGTATAATTATGTGATTTATTAAAATGCTCCGATCCTACTATGTTATTGGGACTAACAGTGATGGGGTCCTGAGGCTCTAATCAATATGGGGACCTGCCCAGTATTCACAATTTATACCATACACACAATCAACACAAACATACGATATTAAAGTGCCTAATTCACTATATTTCTGTGGACCCTGAATAAACTATTTTTAATATTTTTGGGTTTCAGTTTAAAAAAAATCAAGTATACCCTATAATATAATGTGAAAATTGTATGCTGTTTGGACGTATGAAATAAGTGCTGCTGACAGCATTTTTAAACCTCAGTGCGCTTCCAACTGCTATAAAATAGTGCGCGTGCAAACTTTAATCGCCGTTTTCTCAGCTTCAATTTGCATGTTATTTTGCAACATTCAAAATCCAACATCCCACAAAAAGAGAATTACAGCTATAGATTTTTCACAATATACTTTACAATGGGTGTAATAAAATGTTTAATCAAATTTTCTGGTTGTTAAAAAAGTTAGTATAATCCCAGGGCAGTCGTTTCATTTTTCTGGGTAAAATGTTTTTTAAACAGAAAATATAAACAGTATAAATATTCATCAGTAAAATTTAAAGCAAGCGCCAAAGAATCTTGCATAAACAATCTAGGTTCTAATTTTAATAACTGTCGGAGGAGATAAATTTGAATTTTGATTTTAAAAAATCAGTTAAATTAATTAGTATCTCGAAAACAGTTTGAGATATTAGAATGAAGGTTTAAACTTTAAGTTTACATTTTAATTAAGCGTGCATAATTTCAAGTTTCTAGGACAAGTAGTTTAGCAAACCACTCTCAACAGTTCGGCCATCCCTTAAGATAGTTGTATCCAAGAGAAAAATAATAGAATCACGTTCGGAAGAGTGGAAGGCAAGTGATGGTCAAAGGAGGAATGGCCATTGGAAGAATGGGGTGGAATGTACTCCAATAAAAGGCCTGTCCACGCGACATAGGAGCGAGATTGAAAGTGCTATGATGGAAAATTTCATGAAGGTTATTGAAAGGGAAAAGATGACGGTTCCAAAACTTTACACTTCACAGTATCCAGAAGGAGAAATCATAGGAATGAAATACGCCAATTACTATTAGTGTAGTTGTTGGTGTGAAGAGATCATGTATTCGGCTACAAACACGTTTCATAATAATAAAAGGTCTTCGATGAGGAATAATCATATTTATTATTTCATAAGTACCGTATTCTTCTTTATTTGCTTTCACAGAAGTTCTCCTCCAACAATTGAAAATGGTTCGAAGGCCCACTTATAAAAGAATTCATGTCTGAATGAGCAAGTTACAAATCTCAATAAGTGACATATTTATTCATAGTATACTTTATGACTTAACAGTTGGACAAAGACCCTGGGTACTCGTTCAATAAGCTACATGAGACAGTTTTCAAATTTGTAATATGACTATGACTTCTATCAGTCAGTATAGGTTTGAAAATAATTTAGTTTCCTTAAATGGAATTTATCAATCATTTTATTTATAATAATTTTAATTTTTAATATTCTAAGTTGTTTCTAGTTTAGATTTTTTAAGTGATGTAGAAATATAAATATCTAAAAAATTCGTTATCAGATAAGGCCTTACAGAAGAAAGAAATTCAAAGAATTATAAATAGCCTATTTTAATATTCAATAATATTTGATTGGGGGGAAAAAGACTTCAGTCTGTGGACAAACAACAGAGTTTGATTTTTGTAAAACATTTGGAAGATTTCCGCCATTCTCTTGTTCGACATATACCATTATTTCTGCGACATCATGGACAGCATTTTGCAGAAAATATTATATTGCAATTTCTTGCGAGGTAGCTAAGTTGGATGTCAAGTGAAGCAGGCAGCGAGCGAAGAGTGTAGTGCGGGCGGACTGGCACGCAAGGGACTTAGAAAAGCACTCTTACGTAGAACAACAGTCGGAGCTGAGAACAAAGGTCTTTTATGATATTTCGGCGTTTATTACGTACTTCTTTGTTTTTCTGCATTGTCCGACATTTAATCTTATCCAACCCCTTCCAGGTCCAGTTTTCGTCGGTTAATCAAGACGCTAACCCCGCCCCCCCCAAGTTCTGCCATTTGCCTAAGGTTAGATGACACAGCCGTCGGAAAGTAGGCCTAGTCCTTCCATGGATGTAGCGCCCGGAGTTAGCTTGATACTAGTTTGCTAAATTACTGGGGAATTAAGAACTTGTGAATTACATTTATGCTTAAACACACACAAACACACCTAAAGTATGAAAAAGAATGAAGAATAAATTATTGAAACAGGTTCCTTACAAAGTGACTTACTCAGATATAACGGTGTTGTACTCGTACTTGATCCCCTGCAATAAATCACGTAGGACTTTGTTTTCTAACACATTTTCACTGAATATCTCTGTAATCAAGAAGTGTCATTTGAATAACAACATAATTTGTGTTAACGTAGCCTTGATAACTGATGTAAATTACTTTGCCTTAATCTTTCGGCTGTTTCGGCTGTCTACAACTATAGACTAATGTTTAGTGTGTGTAGAATTGAGAATAAGGGATGGAGTTTATAACTTTTAAGTAAATTGGTATGCAAGTAAACAAATGGTAGATAAACGAATATGCGAATTTACTTTTACATAACACATGATTTATCTCGATAAACGTAATTTAATTTAGTAATTCGAAAAACAAAAGTATATATTTCAGATAATGTCTTATAGGCTTAAGCTTTTACATAGGCTATTATGATATTGTCATTTGCATATCTGCTACAGAAATGTAGAGAGTGTTTATGTCAAATATATATTAACTAAAATCCATATTAACACAACAGTCTAGGGTTCTATCCAATAAACATATAATAATTTATCTCGATGGTTTAGTGTACATATACCCTTAAGTACAATTCTATAGATTTTAGTAAATTCAATTTATTACCTAATTAACACGAATGTGCACACAAGAAAAGTACTGACCACGTTTTGTCCCTGCATAAAATATAATAAGTTTCTGTGTTTTTTACTCGCCACATTTGTATGCACTTATCACATTGTACTTAATGTACAAAATCGTACTTAACATGTGTGTGCTAAGATATATTATACACATATATATATAACATGCATACAAAGGACTACATACAAAACGAACTATGTAAATTGAACAATACTTAAATAAATTGAAGGTAGTGATGTGAGCAAAATGCATTGCATATTATATGTGTTATATAGTTGTCTGTTTATATTATTTTGTTCAAACTATAAAATTTCCGGTTACCCAATACAAATCTCGGTTATCTAAAACAAGGTAACTTTAAAATAAAATAAAATAAAATAAGCGTATGACTTCTTCGTTGTCGTTGCACCGCAGATGTGCGAACATGTCCTGTGGGAAAAAATAAAATGAAAATATTAGAGGGAGTCATTGTGATGAAGTTGTAACTTTCGCAATATTTGGCTCAACGAAAGACTGATGCAGATCGTAAATCTTATTCAATTTCAGGAGTGTTTCTATAACTACCCTTCATGAAGACGAGAGCAAAAATGTGGATTCCCACAAGTATTTGGAAGCAAATAAGAGTATGTAGAGTTCCGGACGTATTTGTATGTATATAACCGTCTTGCTTTGTATATATCCGTCCATTGTATCCATCAGTACATCCTTGCAGTAACTTTGAAAATCACTAATACCGAAAAACAGAAAAGTTCAACCACACTACACGACAAAAACTGCGACAAAAAGGAATATAATAAAATCACGTAAACTGATGTAAAAAAGTGCCAGTATGTTTTTGTTTAATCAGTTATGACTGCAGTTATGATATGCAGAATATGTTTTTTTTTTTTTAAATTGATTTCCAAGTTAAGCTCCAGATTTATTCATTAAGCAGGGCTTACGGAAGAAGAAAGGTCTACCATCTCGGCACCTGGGTCATTTTAACGGTCTAGTTGGATAAGCGCATGTAAAACAATAGTGTTTTTTGTCATAGCTACCTGTATTTTAATTTCCAAGGCCTTATAAGATCACAGTAAAACAATAGGCTATGTTGTCAAGATAACTGATTTTCATTTTTTTTTATAAATTCTTTCGAATACGTATATTGCCATAAAATAGGCACTAATTTGAGCATTACTCCGAAACAGATCGCCTTTCTAAGAAAGGCGCCATAATCTATTAAAATAGGCACTAATTTGGGCATTACTCCGGTACCGGTGAACCGATTTGGTTCAATATCAATAGGGTTCTTCCCATCGACATTATGAATGTTTATACCAAGTTTCATGAAAATCCGAAAAGGCGTACTTGAGTTATGGTGCGTACAGACGCACGGACAGACGGACGGACAGACGGACGGACAGACATTTTTTCGTCCCCCACACAATCTCATAAAGTACCATACTGGCACTTAATAAATGACATCCAAATTTGTTGTCAGTTGCTAAAAATAAAATAGAAGGGTTTCAATGATAACACTTCCACCCTTGGAAACAAAATTAGATTGTAGACCTAGTCATTATTGTGTTGATAAATTTCATGTTGTTTATCTCCTACGAGGGATTTGTATGTCGTGTATAAAATAATTCCACCTATTCCCTCGTATAAAATATTTTTGTTGAAATATCAGCTCATAGCTTTGTCAAATCTAAAATTTATATTTGTCAATATTATAAAACATAATTAAAAATTATAGCTGTCAATTTTATAAGACAATTTTCGTATATTGTGGACAATATATTTCGGCTATTCAGCCATCTTCAGGTCCTTTTTCTTTCTCCAGGTGATCTTTTTCTGTTGGTTAATCCATTACAACATTATTAGTAGTAGTATATGTTTGACACATTCCAAGATGAAAGTTTGAAAGTTTTTGACAATACAATAATATAAATTAATTCGTATTTTTCACGGACTCCTTTCATCTTTCCTCAACCATCCCCAGAGTTCCACAGACCACAGGTTGAGAATCAATGCATTTGACTCTGTGGGTACATGAAGAAAATGTTTAAATCGATGCTGCATAATGCAATACATCACAGAACAGCTATAGAATACAGGAATACAATCATGTATCGAAGTTAGGAGAGCTTCATCTGGTGCACACTGATTGAAGCAGTGCTTGTGTTGGGTTTCATATGAGTAAATGAGTCTATTAATTGGTAAGCTTATCTAGACAGGTTATCTGACAGGTTTAACCACAGTGTGAACGACTACAGACTATTCATATTTCACAATGCAATTGTATAGGACTCCCTCCGTACTATCCACCGGCATTGAACCGTGAGCTTCAAAATTGAAAGCCATACAACTATCTTTCATCATTAATTTCGTATGGAATAGTGGATTTACAGTTCTTACACGTCCTTTGTACAGTAACCATATATGTAAACTCAGTGTTTTAGCTAGAAAAAATATTTTGGGAGACTCGTCTTTACTGTGATAGCTTCCATAAAGAAAGGTACTATGAAGAATTAAAATTTGGGGGAATTTTGTTCTACCATACTGTAATACGCTTATTATATGTGACTTAAGGGTATCTTAGTGATATCCATTTTGAAACAGATTTTCATTATAACACAGGTGTGGTATCGATTGTTATCGAACACGGATCTTGAAACTTCGAGACCAAATCAAACTGCGTAATAAAGAGCCTCCGTTAAAAAAAAAATTCTGTTTATGTTAATTATAATATTAATATACTCAATTGAGTTCGATTCGTTTTGTAAAAAATCCGTTCGTTTGAAGAAAAAGGCCAAGAACAAGCTTCGACTTGACCATACGCCATCAGCTGCCGCCTCTCTCAGAAGACAACTACGAGAACTCCCTAACTACTGATTGCGCTGTCAGCCGATTTTTTCTTTTTTTATGAAACTAAATCTGTAAAACCTATACATTTTGCTATGGCCGAATAAAGATTATTCTGGCAAAATATTATTTTTTTGTAAATTATTTGTAAATTTAATTTTTAAACTTAAAACTTCATAATTATATTTTACGCGTTCCCCCTACTAATGCACTGTGTAGTCTCCCGCAGCTAATACAGATTAGATTTGCAAATCCCGCCAGTAGTATATTCAGAGGATTTACCTGATCCCTCTTTAATGTTTATAATTATTTAGAACCCTCATCGCCGAAGCCTTAAGAATGAAATCTTCCTCGCTGCAATTCTTGCTATATATTGTTATGTGATTTAAAAATTATTCATATTATTCTATACATGAAAATGATGCTTATTGCACTTTTATTGAACTAGGTTTAAAAGTCCACATTGTTGTTCATGTAAAAACTGTAAAAAATTCGAAAATTTGTGAACCGCTCACGAGGAGTTGCCTCCATATTAGTGAAGTGTACTGATGTGGATAGTATTTCGCAACTCAGTTTTCTGGCAACGTGACCGAGCGGCATCTATTTCCTCCAGAATATGAAATTCCCAACACACTTTACTTTCAGATAGGTTTTTCCCCCTCGCTTCGATTTTTTCGTAGTGTTGCTCCTTAATCCTTATTTCTCTAGGCATGTTTACAACATTATTTTAATGAGTGTTATACCAGATTACATACCTTTTTAAGTAAGTAGCATGATCGATAAAATCTTTTTAAAAACTACTGCCACTCCGTATAAATTTTAATTTCTCAAACAGTCATCGTCTATTTCTCACCTCATCCGTGGTTCTATTAACAATTGGTTCATTTATTCCCACTGTCCTTCAACTTAATATTTTATTTAAAAAATAAATTTTGACATTATAGATTCACTCAAACAAACACTCGCGCTGTCCTTCGCATCTGCTAACTACTGGTTGGCGTAGTTCTTGTCTTCTGTGACAGATGGCAGCTTACGGCGTCGGTCAAATCGAAGCTTCCGTTTGGTAGTTTTCTTGAAACCAACTGATTTTGACAAAACGAAATAAATACATTTTAGTGCGATATGAAAATTAACACGAACCGAATTGATTTTATTTTAAATACAGACTGTTTATTACGCAGTTTCAGTGTTCGATAATAATCTATACCACACTGATGTCACAGTGGAAATCTGTATCGTTGTGGATATCATTAAGTATAAAGTAAAGTGATCCCTATACAGGCCATGGAGGCCTAGAGGGTTCCAGGAGGTTGAGGCTCCCAGATTTTGAACATTTGACACTTGAAGGTGGTAAGGTTGTCAGCCTTATGCACCGGCCGCCTTTACCCCTAGGATTGCTCCTGGTACTCATTTCTGTATGAGGCTGAGTCGACCCCAGGGCCATAGTGCTACCAGAAGGATTAGGCCAATTGAAAAACTCCAACGACCTCATCGGGAATCGAACCCGCGACCTTCCGGTTTGTAGCGCAGCACCTCAACCACTACGCTACGGCGTACCCCGCACATTAGAGTATGGTCGAACAAAAAGTTTTCTAACAGTTTTTTAGTAACATTTGTAGTCTATTATTTCAATTCTACTATGACTTCAGTTACTACCCTATCCAGTTTTCGGTTCAGGCACGCTATAGAAAAACCTCAGCAGAAAAACTCACCCTAAATAACGTTCTTATTTTAACCGACGCTAGTAATCTAATTTGAGTTGTGAATGGCCTGCGAGACGCATACGCTATAGGCTACACTGTTTTTGCACTATCTTTTTTCCGATTTGTTTTTGTTGTGTATAAGAAAGAACTTTTCTACGTATCGTTAATGCTTTCTGGCATCTAACGGCAGAAGATTTCTGAGTTTAAAATCAACATCCGCAATTAACAATACACCGACTGATTTAGGTGAGATTAATGCGAGTCCCTAATTAATTTTTCAGTTTTTTTGTTTTGTTTTGGTTCCTTAATTGATTTTTTCTATAAGGAAATCCCATATTTCCTGATTTTTTGTATGATACGCAAGCGTGACAAGCAAAAGTGGAATTCCTCAAGAAGAAAGCTATTACCCAACGCTTGGCTATTGCTTGAACAATAACGTGCGTTTCACTAGAACTCACGACTGAAAACTGAAAACCTGTATCAGGTGTTTATCAGCAATCGCGAATTGTGATAGTACACTTTTAAAAGAATATATTTTAACTACAACTTATAGCCTATCGACGTGAATTCTCAGTGATATCGAAGGATGCAGTAATTTCTATTACTTCCTCTACCCTTACCACTTTTGTGGAGATATTGTGTTCGACCCCGAAATTTATGTTAAAACCTCAACATATAATGTAGGTGTCCCATTTAAAGCCACCCATCAGTATTTAAAAAAAACTACGAATGTCAGCATTTCCGAAACTGTCGACACAACAGCATTACCTGATACTACTCGTGACTTCCTGTGTTCACGCGTTCTTCCCCATGATAGCATTTTCATTTAGTGTAGATTATTATATTATTTGTAAAATTAATTTTCTGTTGTGTCCAACAACAAAAACGAAGTGGCCTTATCTGGAACACCTAGTTCCTAATAAGGCCACATGTGACTTGATTTAATTTTGGGATTTTATCTCATACGAAAGCATAAAATTTAGATTTTGATACCATTAGGCCTAATCCATAAACAAATGTACAAAATATAGGCCTATTTTGTAAAATGAACAAAATCTTGTCATCAACTAAAATATTTTTAACAAATCATCAAAGCTAAAGTTGGCCTTATATGGTGACTACCTTATTATGTTTCAGAAACATGACTGTCTGTGTGTCTGTAAAAATCAAAATTTTATATTTGGATTAGGTAACTTTTGGAAATGTGACATGAAGATTGGTGGCGACTTTCTCTTAATTTTAATGTCACTTTGTGTCAAGAAATTTTAATTTTTCACGATTTTCTCGAAAAATGTTCTAACAATTTTGTTAAAATTGTGTTCATTAGGTGTTTATACTAAGAGCTAATACTTTTATAAAACATTTTTTCGTAAAAATTCTCGGAAGGGCAGTTGTTGGACTAGAAACTCAATCTTCCCTGGTGAATATTAATTAATTCTTTGCATCAGGTTGAAACAACTGAATACGTCCACTCCTTGCAATACGGCCTCTTATTCTAGCCTTGTCATAATGTAAAGTGATAAATATGTATTGAGCATGCTTACGGTAAAGAAAGTTATGTGAGTGCATTAAATCAGATTTTATTTGGATTGGGATGCGACGCAAGGGATGGTAAGACTTTCTCTTCATTTTTACAATGAATTTACTGGATTTTCTTGATTTCTTTGAAAAAGGCTTTGACGATTTTTAAAAATAATTGCATGATATGTAAAACAAGCATGTGCCCGCTGCTAGATGTTTTATTTAAATAATCTATTTAACAGAAAAATAATTATAACATTATTCAGTGCCATGAGATTGGAGATTGGGAAATGTCTGTCCGTCTGTCCATGTGTCTGTACGCGCGATAACTCGAATACGCCTTATCAAATTTTCATGAAATTTAGTATACGCACTTATAACATCCATGGGACGAAGTCTATTGATTTTGGACCAAATCGGTTGACTGATGCCAGAGAAAAGCCCATTTTAGCGCCTACTTTATGGTTATTTATTATACAGAATTTATCAAATGCAAATCATTTCTCATGACAATTATCTTGTTTTACAGTGTTCTTATACGACTTTGGAAGTTGCAATATAGTTGGCTTTGATAAATAAAATCAGGTTAACTCGTGTAACAAAGAACCGAAATGCTTTTGTTTAATCAGTGATAATTGCAATTAACTTATGTTATGCAGAAAATAAGTTATTTTTTTAATCGATTTCCGAGTTAAGCTCCAGATGGATTCATTAAGCAGGGCTTAAGGAAGAACACAGGTCTAGTTTGATAAGCATATGTGAAGGAATATGTGAGTAGTGTTATTTGTCAAAGCTACCTATATTGCTACTTCCAAAGCCGTATATGAACAGTGTAAAACAATATGTTGCCATGAGAACTGATTTACATTTGATAATTCTTTTCTAATATATTACCATAAAATAAGCACTAAATTGGGCATTACTCCTTTACCGATGAACCGTTTTAGTTCAATATCAACAGGCTTCTTCCCATGGACGTTATAAATTCGTATACCAAATTTCATGAAAATCCTATAAAGCGTATTTGAGTTATCGCGCGTACAGATACACGGACAGACAGACAGATATTTTCTCGTCCACCACAGAGTCTCATAAATTGCCATTCTGGCACTTTTTCACACTACCCACATATTCCTTCATATATAGGCTACTTATCAAACTTCAGACCTTTGTTCTTCCGCAAGCCCTGCTTAATGAATCGATCTGGAGCTTAACTCGGATATCGATTTCAAAAGTACGAGTAACTTATTTTCTGCGTATCATAACTGCAATTATCACTGATTAAACAAAGCATTCTGGCCCTTTGTTATATCAGTTTACCTGATTTTAGTACAATTTGAAACGGTAATTCCTTGGGCGGAGGAAGCAGGAATAGGATGAAAAAATTTCTTTGTTATACGGTATATGATTTTAGGTTTTTCCTAGCGAAGAATATGAAAGAAGGCTTCTCTGGTTGACAGCCAGGTTTGAAGATCAATTTCCTCCGACGTTTCAAAGGCAAATACTGCCTCCATCCTCAGGGATACTGGCTGGATGAGTCGCATGGAAGACTAGATGAGAAGTGTCGGAGGAAATTGATCTTCAAACCTGGCTGTCATCCCGAGAAGCCTTCTATCACATTTCTTTGTTGTTTATTTCATCAGGTATAATGTTATAGCATATGGAACCTAAAATATTACATTATCCATTGAGCCTATAATGACAGTTATTATGAAACTCACATCGCTCATTTCATAATTTTCATACGGGTATGTGTATTTAAAATTCAGGTTCGTTTACCAGTAGGCCATGCAACGTCTCCTGATGCACAACTATTTTCAATTGTTGGTGTGTTTTATGGCGTCAGTAAATTTCAACTGATATTTCTTTAAATGAATATACTAAAATATGAAAAAGCGTGGATGGGTCATGGTAGGTAAATGTCCAATTCGGCATTTACCTTCAGGACTGGGGAAACCATACGAAAAACTCATGTGAAATTGGCCGGCCACGGGATTTGAACTTGGTTCCGAATGCGAGTCCAAGACACTGTCACCTCGCTCGGTATGTTATGTTATTTGTGTGGTCATAGTAATATATCTTCTTTATTGGTTATACAGAGATATAACTGAGGATCGGAGAAGCCTAAGCCTTTGGCAATAGTATTATTTCAGTGTAATGTATACGTTATTACGGGGAATTCCTTTGGCGAGTTTTGGAGGTATTGTGTTCTGCAGCTGATTTACTATTTACAAGTTTGAAAAAATCGTACTAATATCTAAATTTAGCTTATTAATGTATATAATATAACGTTATTTAATAATCAGACATTTAAAATAGTAAATAACTACATTATGATTAACATAATGAAATAGTTGTATTTAAACAGAATCATGATAAAGCATGGCGTTGAGGATTATTAAGTGCCAGTATGGTACTTCATGAGTTTGTAAGATGGTCGGGAAAAGTGTATCCGTCTGTCCGTGAGTCTGTACGCGCGATAACTCGAATACGCTTTATCGGATTTCCATTAAACTTTGTATAAGCATTTATAACTTCCATGGGAAGAAGCCCATTGATTTTGGCCAAAACCGATTGATTGGTACTGGAGTAATGCCCAATTTATCGCCTATTTTATGGTAAAATATTATATAGAATTTATGAAATTCAAATCAGTTCTCATGACAACATATTGTTTTACAGTGTTCATGGAAGTTGCAATACAGTTAGCTTTGACAAATAATACTACCCACGTATTCCTTCTCATATGCTTATCAAACATTATACCTTTGTTCTTCCGTAAGCCCTGCTTAATGAATCGATCTGGAGCTTAATTCGGAAATCGATTACAAAAATAACTATTTTTTTTAATATCATAATTGCATTTGTCACTGTTTAAACAAATGCATTGTTACATCAGTTTACCCGATTTTATATTTATTAACACATCGTTTTTACATAAATCGCGTGAATCACATGATTTTATTCTTATTATATTATTTTTCCGCAAAAAATATAAAGAAATAAATGAATCTTGTACTTTCATATGGGCATAAAGATTCCAAATGAAACTATTAAAACAGTCGATCATTTAAAAACTAAAATCCTGGTATCGATGTAGCCTACATTTCGCGATTAAATTGCGATGCCCGGGGTAAAAAGACCTCAGATTCGAGTTTCCTAGCCCAAGAAACCCCCATATAGTGAGTTGGTCCAAATCATTCAATGCGCCTTTTTTACCAGTTGCTATGACAATTAATCTCACAATTGAACACTGTCTTGTTAATAGTAGGCGTTGGCTGTGTGTTTATGGCATAAATGTAAGCGGGATGGCTTTTATACAGGGTGTTAATGAATAACACCGAAAAATTTTACCTGTGTATAGATGAGACATAGAAAAGCAACTTTTATTAGACGACTTTTGCTCTCGGGATTCAATTTTTCCTGTTACAGAATAAAATCTCCCAGGGCATGGCCGCCACTGACATAACATTTGAAAAAATGCAAAACAGAGGAACTTCGTTGTTAACACTGGAGTTATGAATTTTAAAAAAAAGCAGTGGCAGCTAGTCATGAGATTAGTCTAAATTTTGCAGATGATGGAAACACTAAATTATGATATATCTGTTGATGAATGATTAAGAATCAGGTTTTTAGCGATCACTAAGAAGGCATGAAGTCAACTTAATGAAAATTTTAACCCTACTTTGCTTCATTATTGTCTTGTGAGCACCAAATTGTAATGACTTTAATGCCATGTAGTATATACATTTTACGTCATAGAGCAAAAATCTCCTAATGAAGTTGCTTGTCTATGTCCCCTCTATAGGCTGCACAGGTAAAATATTTCGGTGTTATTAATTACCACTCTGTATATTAGATGGTTTTGTTAAATTTTGTACATGAGATCTTTAAACCAAGAACTAAAACTTTCAATTTAAGCATTTTTTCATAAAACTTCTCTGAAGGGTAGTTATAAGCCTCCCTCTATAGGCTACACAGGTAAAATATTTCGGTGTTATTCATTACCACTCTGTATATTAGATGGTTTTGTTAAGTTTTGTACATGAGGTCTTAAAACTAAAACTTTCAATTTAAGCATGTAGAAACTCAAATTCAGGCTTGAAGTCTTCCGTGGTGAACAAAACATAGCCTAATTTATTTGCATAAAGGTGATACAACTTATTCTTTATTGAAGTGAGAAAGTTTATTGTCTATGGGTAAGTGTAGGAAAATTTATGTGACCGTGTCACAGTTTTTAAAATAATTTTTTTAAACATTTTTTATTTTTTATTTTATTTTTTTTATTTCGTGTTTATAACATTGACAACCGTAGGCAGTTTTCTTAGCACGCGTATGAGTCACTTCGGTACTAAAATTAATTTGTCAGTGATTTTAACCTTTTCACTTCTACTGACGTTTATGTGCGTCAATGAAAAAATTGCATAAAAGCAGAGATACATTAATAGAGTAATGCTTTATGTTACAACTAGCGGGTGCGCGTGGCTTCGCCTGCGTTTATTTACTCAGCTGCTAGATGTTTTATTTAAATAATTTATTTAACAGAAAAATAACTAAAACATTACATTTATTAACAGTGACTTCGTTTTTAGGTAAATTGCACGAATTACATTATATTATTCTTAATTAAATTGTTTTGCATAATAAATAAAATAATTAAACTAATAAAAGGATACTTGTGTGCCATATGGGCAAACAGATTCGAAATGAAACTATTAAGACGAACCACAGATTCATAACCATAAGGTATACTCAAATCATGGATAAACAGTTAAAACGATTGGTCATTAAAAAGCTAAAATCCCGACTTCGAGGTGCATTTCACGATTAAATGCGCCGCCCGGGGAAAAATACCTCAGATTCGACGGGTTCCCTAGCCCAAAAAACTTCCATATAGTGAGATTTGTCAAAATCATTCAATGTGCATTCATAAGCCACTTCTGTCCACATATGTCAAAATAAATCAGATCTCTGCGGATCATAAACAAATTAATCTAGATAGAAACCGAGCAAAGTCACCTCCATTTAATTTCTTAATTAATTAGTTTTATCGACGCGTTGGGGCTGCCGTTCATGAAAACCAGTTATTCCATTAAAATTTTCCTCGTTGATTTCAAACTAATAAACCCGCTGATAACACTTGACGAATGCTTATATTAATAAAACTCAGCCCGTGCGTTTTTCAGATACTTAGCAAGTAGCAAACCTTTCTGCTTTGTTCATTATTTAGTTTACTAACTTAAAAGGCCCGGCGTCGCCCGGGTTTTTTATTTTGTAATTGGAAATTAACTTACGAAGGACTTTCGATTTTTAAATTCTAGGTCCTTATATAGGTATTTATGTTTTGAAATAGGAAGAACGACATATCACATACAAACTATTACCTCAGAAAACGCTTGATATAGCTTTTTAAGGCTCATAGAGGAAGTACAATTGTGCATCCCATCGCTTGTACAGTACACAGCAAGCCTGGTAGAGGTTCAAATATGAAGAAACAGAAATTCTGGTAACATAAAATTGTATTGTCTTTGTGGAATATTTATTTCTCACTCTCATGTTACCATAAAACCGTTTTGGGGGTGAAATTAAACAAAATGCAATATCACTTTCATACTTCTCTCTCCAAAACCCTGATATAATAATATACGTATTACCATGCCTCGTTTGGTTTTCTCTATGTCCAGGGTAGAGAAAGTTATGTGACTGCATTATTTTCGTGGATTTCATTCTTTAATATTTATTTACAACATGAATTATATTGACAGCTTCTCTAATTTCTCAAAGTCCCATTTCATTTATTTCCAAACCCATCTGAGACCAATGGCAACAATATGTTGTCATGTAAACTGTGATTTGAATTTGATAATTCTGCGTAAAAAGGGATTAAGTATTCTCAAAATCACTTGATTTTTGGCATTTAAAATCAAAATTTTGCAAAATCCTTTCTTAGTGAGCACTTACATTATGAAATGAAGGTACTGTCAAAATTCCAAGTCTCTACTTATTATAGTTTAGGCTCTACGTTGATTCTCTGTCATTAAGTCAGTCAGGACAAAGCCTTTTATAATATACCCTAGGTACTAGCATGTGCCCGCGGCTTCGCCCGCGATAATTATTTCAAAAATTAAAAATTAAGAGCATAATAGTAAAATCATAATATTTATTAACTCCTAAATCACGTGGACTACATACCACGATTAGATAGCATCGTCTGGTAAAAGCGACCTCAGATTCGACTTCCTTGGTCCAGAAAACCCCTGTATAGTGAGATTCGTCCAAATAAAACAACGTTTGACCATATTTAGGGCTTACAACATTCAAGCGATCGCGAAAGTTTTATTTTCAAGGTGTGGCAAAAATAGACAAAGCCAACTGTAATTGATTTGACAATGAAATGTATAACTGAAAACTTATGTTTTGAAAACGCAAAAAATGCACGTTTTTTTGCCCGTTTTTCACTCATAACTCACGAACGAAAACTAAAATTAAAATTCCGGCTTCGCGGTGCATTTTCCGACCCTTCAGCCCACCTATGTTTAAAATTTCAGATCTCTGCGTTCAGTAGATTTTCCTGGACATCGAGGACAGTTCCTTTTATTAATATAGATAATATTATGAATTATAATGATACCTTCTCTAATTTGTCAAACATCCATTTAATTTAATCCAAACCCACCTATACCATTGGCAACAATATGTTCTGTGAATTTGTTTCGATAATTCTATGCAAAAAGGGATTAAGTATTTTCAAAAACATTTAATTTTTGGCATTTAGAATCAGAATTTTTCAAAATCCCTTCTTAGTGAGCACCTACATTATGAAACGAAGGTACTGTCAAAATTCCAAGTCTCTACCTGTTATAGTTTAGGCTCTACGTTGATTCCTGTCAGTCAGGACAAAGCCTTTTATATATATATAGAGATGGCGAGATTTATTTATTGACGTTTAGCATATAACTACTGACAGCACCATGTTATAAGTAACAATTAAATAGTAATTGTACCCATAGACAGATCAATACATTCCTTAATATTTTAAATTATTTATTTTAACGGGCCAGAGATATATATTTTTAAAATATCTTCAGTCCACTAAAAAATATGGCCAATCGTGAAGTTACTTGATTATTTAATCTGTAAAAGACTAACTAAATATTAACGATCATAGGAATACGAAACATGCCTAGTTGGACTATTTTTCCGTGGCTGAAATACCGTTCAAATTATCTTTACTGATTGTAAAATAGTCTTCTGGATGAGAGACAGAGAGGGGGAGGGAGGAATATAGATACGGAGACATGAGGAACTAGAACGATTTTGTTAAAAACTTTGATAAAATTTAATTATCTTAATTAGTAGCAATGTAGATAATATTTTCATTAATTTTATACAGTTGTGATTTGGGAAGTCAAATTGGGAATGGCCGGGCACCCCGGCATCCCTCTTCTCACGTCTATGAATATAAAATACTTATGATAAAAGTGTAATTCTGTATTAAGTCACACAATGGACATATTTACGTTTTCTTCCTATTTTTTCCGGCATTGCTGAATCCTACAACATAGGCCTAGTTATGTTACCGGCAATTTTTATATCAGGCATTCTTTAAAGTGACTCGGCATTACATAAAATGCCAAAAATGAGTAGGTAAAGTATGTGACATAAGTAATTATTTTACAAATTTCCTAGTCATTTTATAGAATGACAAAACCGAAAAAGGCGAAGTATGAAGATGTTTCTACCAAATAAGAACAGTGAGTGGGGTCCTGAAACAGTTTTATTTGAGGTCACAGTTCACGGTGTGTCCAAAGGAATTACTTCGCCTTGAAGACGTCCTTTAAACGCATTATTGAACCCTTTTACTTTCTCGCATATACGTAGTAGGAGAGAAAGTACTGAGATCGTGACAAAAAATCGAAATCGAGATAACAAGGGGAAAGCATGTTTCACGATGCCTAGAAACCGAAAAAAGTGTTTTTGGAATGACGTCTGTCTGTCTGTCCGTCTGTCTGTGGACAAGCACAGCGGATAAACGGTCCAATGTATTTACTTCATTTTTTGAATCAAGGACTTTTTCGAAATTTTATCGAACCGCCCAGAATTTGGGTTTTATAACTGAAATATTAAGGGGACTTTTCATGAAAACTTTTAAACATTTTGATTTTTTAAAAATTGGCTCTAACGATTTTAATACAAAATTAAAATTGGAAACACTTATATATGACTAATGAAATGGCTGTATCCGTTTCTCTGCAAAAATGACTTAGGGGGTACTTTACTCGTATCCATTTTCAATTTTTCTAGATTATCTCCATTACAGTAGGCGATATATGAAAACCTACCACAGTAAAGTTGTAGAGAAAATTAAAGAGAACATTAAAGAGAACATTTTTTTTTAAATACATTTTTTATAAAATTAATAGGTACCAAGATAAAACGAAATAACATAACTCAAATGCGAATTTCAGAACATACACTTGATTAAAATATGAATATTCTTTTGTTGCCTATAGCAACAAGAATATCATAATCTAGATATTGTTGTGACATATAGTCAGTTCACCACAGTCGTAATGAACACACCAAAATCAGTTAGAGCGAGGTGGTATAGGGTAATACAGAAAAGGTCCTGGGTTCAAATCAAACCTCGTGGCCACCCAAATTTACCAGTAGGATCTTTCTAATAACTCATTAGTGCAGCATTTGCTTCTATTGTTCGGCTATATCTCAATGTATTTTGAATTTTTGCCTTTGAGATTGAGGAAACCATGCAAACCCCAATTTATTATTGTTCTTATTGTCAATGTTATTATTATTATTATTATTTCACGGTAAAAGCATTGAATATAAAGACCGACCCTGATGCTTTCCGTTCTAGATACTTATTAGTTTTCTGAAAATGTAATAAATAAAATTTAATTGTCCCTGTAATTTACTTTTTTCTGTACTAGCCTTTAACACGTATATTCGAGAAAGTTTGTGCAACATATTTTTGCACCATTTATTTCAATTGCAAACAAAGACAATCTATATAAAGTAATGGATGTTACTTATTTCGCGTAGTCGATATTGGTTTAAGTTATATTCAGCCATGAATCGATTCCCTCCGATCATTTAGAGACTGAGTTTCAGAAGCGAGTAGAATAAATTCGAATTCTTGTAATTTGATTTCTACCCGAAGAAGCTGCATGCTGTTTGCTGCAGTAGGAAATTCATCTGTTGTATCTTGTATTGATTGCTGTATGGGGAAATATGGGACAGATTCCGGCTCTCGCTCTCTTTATACCAAACGATTATTTTGAACTGGTGACAAGTTCAGACGCTTCAAGGTTTAAGTATCTGTAATGTTTTGCTTGCAGTGAACAACTGATTAGTATCTGTCTCAGGTCCCAGAAAACTTACCCTTAACTTCGTAATGATTTAAACCTTTGTCTGGCGTGTTTATTTGCATAAGGGACTAATAATTAATGAATAAATTCTAGAATGATAGGGAAAAAGCGAATGAGTCAAAACACCAGAGTTTTAGAAGAGACAAATAATTTATTTTCACAGTATTGTTACAATAGTTAATTCAGTCTATCATATATTTTACACAGTATCTTTTACTATATAAAAATATATGAGTGGGCTGATCTAAATAGTGTATCAATGCTGTGAAAATAATTTTTTTTTCTTTCCTAAAAATTTGGTATTTTGACTTATTCGCTTTTTCCCTATCACTCTAGAATTATTGCATTACTGATAGTATCGAATGCTATTATCGATTCTGTCGTTGTTATACAGCATACTTCATAATATTAGAAGCCCGTGCTAATATTATAACCAGGGCCCGGATTCTGATGACCTAAAATTGTTTGAAAAGTGACCTATAAAATGACCCTAAATTTTAAAGAAAATAACTTAATAATTATAAAAAATGACCTAAAAACTGATATTTTATTTATAAAAAACTTGTTTATTGAGGGTAAACAGTAGTTTGCACTCTCGAATTCAAACAGGTGGCAGACTCTGGTGCCGGTGCCAAGTTAATCTAATAACAATGGTAATATAATACAAAATTTTGGAGTTTCTTTGATTCTCATTTCCGACTGAGACATGTCAACATTTTAACGCCGAATTTTTCCTTCTTGCATTAAACAAACAACACTTCAAAGACAGCACCGCCAGCGACGAGAAAAGTTAATACACTCAATGTAAATACATGAAAATGACTAAATAAGGAAGCAAATGACACGAAAATAACAAAATAATGACCTAATAAATTGAAATAAATGCCCTAAAAATATAAAATTGCATAAAAAGACCAAATAAAAATGCATTTCTATAATCTAGAGGTCATGATTAGGATTTATCTACAAGTTGGCAATGTCTATGCAGTGTCAATAAAAACATGACGTGTCATTAGAATCCGGGCCCTGGTTATAACTGTATAAGTTACGAGAAATGGAGCATAAGTCATGACAACTATTTTTTCCCCCAAAGTAAGGCGAAGGTACCATGAGATGTCATGGGAGAATGTATGACATCTCTAGTATATGGACACATAATTTGGTAACATTGTGATGTACGGTTATACGAACACAGGCGATGGTAATTTAGTTGTGAATCAACCTTCATGCAGAATGGATACGACAAGATACAAACACCATTCTTACGTCAAAATAGTCACTATCCGAGGTAGAAATGCCAGAGAATACCACAAGGAGCTGATGGAATAATGCCCATCCGTACCGACCTTTCTATAGAATGAGTATGTGTGCCAACCTATCACTCTCGACAGGCCAATTCCCAGATATACTAAAGACGGCAATCATTAAACCCATATACAAAAAAGGCCCTAAAGATATACTGGAAAACTATCGTCCAATATCCCTTCTATCACCTATCTCCAAAATCCTAGAAAGAGTAATGCTAAATAGAATAGAGTCCTTCATGTCCCACTGTGAAATAATATCAGAACATCAACATGGCTTCACAAAAGGAAAATCAATCGAAACCGCAGTAGGCTATACAAATTTATCGAATATGTCAGATACACTCTCGACTCCGGCCACAGCTGCATTGGTCTATTCCTCGACTTATCTAAAGCTTTCGACATAATAAGCCATGATTTACTACTAAAGAAATTAGAAAACTATGGGGTAAGAGGAACAGCGTTAAGCTGGTTCAATTCTTACCTATCTAATCGCTTTCAAGTCGTCGAGATCACCCATCTCAACAAAACAAATCTAACACTAGAAAAATACACTTCGGAAAAGAAACAAATTCAATATGGAGTCCCACAAGGCTCAATTCTCGCCCCTCTTCTCTTTATATTATTTATTAATGATCTACCCTTAAACAACGATTCAGAACTCACCACACTCTTTGCAGATGATACTAACATTTTGGTTGGAGGAAAAAATGAACATCAGCTTAAATGCAAAATAGATACGGTGGCACAACAATTAATAGATTGGTTTAGAACAAATGGCCTCATTTTAAATGAAAGTAAATCAGCAGCTATTTCCTTCCACCACAAACGAAATAACAATCCACTCAAGCCTATCATTACATTTGAAAATCCCATCAATTACACATCATCCGCAAAATTTGTAGGCATTAACATAGATGAACATCTGACATGGAAACCCCACATCGAAAAAATTAATAGAAAGTTAGGAAAATTTACTTACGCAATGTTCCACATTAAAAAATTCACAAACTTACCCACAATCAAGACCCTCTACTTTGCGCATGTTCAGAGCATCTTAAGATACGGAATCATCTTTTGGGGAAACAGCACCTACAGTACATCAGTCTTTAGACTACAAAAGAGAATCGTTAGAAGAATAATCGGAGCAAACAGAAATGATACGTGCAGACCAATATTTAAGGATTTACATATCATGCCTCTGCCATCTCTGTACATGTATGAACTTCTGCTACATGTCAAAAAACACATGGAGGATTAAAAAAAAAAAAACGAAGCAATCCATAATCATAATACGTACTAGACACAAAACCAACCTATCTATACCTTCCCATAGTACATCCTTATTCCAGAAAGGAGTAATTTACACTGGAATCAGTCTATTCAACAAACTACCTCACCATTTGAAAAACATACACTGCGCAAATAAATTCAACTGCAATCATGTCCGTATTAGTCACTAAGTCATACTCACAACTCCATGAGAGACTCATCAGATAAATATCTAATGTTTTGCATTTTGTAATATGTATTATTTGGTACCGGTATACCACTATTTGTAGATTATTGTATTATTTGATGTACTAGTTGTAGATTTCTGTATTATTTGTAGATTATTGTATTATTCTAATTTGTATTGGGTCGAGTATCTCGATCTACACTGTCCCATATCAATGTATATTGATCACGTAGGACGTAAATAAATACAAATACAAATACATTAGAGCGACATGATCTAGTCGCCTAGAGATGTTTATGGGCGTCTGTTTCCTTCATTATCCTACATATAGCACTCATCATCTGCATTATACATACATTCTATATCCTGTCCTTTCCTTTGAATATTTCAAAATTTTAAAACGAAAAAAAAATAGTTGAAATGACTTATTTCCAGTTCCTCGTAATTTTTTGCAAAGTTTATGTGAGTTTACTAAAAGTGACAGATCTGAAAACATCTTATTTATTAATTTTGATGGCTATTCCATTCATACGCCGAGTGTTTAATATTGACCAATAATATTTAGCAATTCCTCGGATATAGAACAATCATGATTGTTTTTTAAAAATAATATGCTCCCGACTAGTTTTATTCATATTTATGGCTTTTATATTATTCATTATCATTCTATGTTTAATTATATGAGTATTCGCTAAATAGTCACAATAAATATATCTTCGTTGCTCGTGAATTTATCGGTAAAATCCGAACCTCTCGTTACATAATCTTCGATAGATAACTAACCAAAGGTTCTCGCAATATTGAATGGAAGAAGGCATTGCATTCTCTTTCCAGTTCAATGTTGAACAAGTCTTTCTCTAACTACCAAGAATGAATGGCATCACTAATTAGCATGGGTTCCTAAATATCTTAATTTATTTTTACACAATCCTTTACATAGTAATGTATTGTAGTTTACAAAATAGAAACTATTCATGTTTCTTAACATTATATGTGAAACGTATTTCCCCAAATTACATTAATCTTTTACTGGCCTAACTGATTAACTAATCCGTCTCACAGTGCGAAATTTCAGTAGTCTAGCGGAACTTGAACCAATCTGGAAAGTTATTGTTAATGGTAAAGTGAAGCACATTGTAACACAATTTCCTTCATGTAAAAGTAGCATTAAAAGTTAAAAGAAACTCGTCGTCAGTCTCCATGTTTCATCTCCACAAGATATCTATCCCACATATAAAACGTTGTTTTTATACGAATTTTCGTTCTAGAGCTATGCTGGATTTTTGGAATCTCAAAACGGGTATTTACATTAAAAACGCGATATCGATTTTCAGGGTCTAACACAAGACTTCCTTTACCTATAGTACCTATGGTACGGGTAGAGGAAGTGTGTATTAGGATCAAAAAGAGTACATTAAATTTAGAGCAAAATACTTACCTATGTCACTAACTTATTTTCAGTAGTGCAAATAAACCTATGGCTGATACTTTCTTTTACAATTTGCGAGCAAAGCGAAAGTTATTACAATAAATGATTATTTCAGCCATTTTATTCTTCTCTTGCTTTTATCCTGGTAACAACATAATCCAGACCATGAATAATTGAACCCATGTTATAGATTTTCATAATAGCAGTATTTCAGTCTGTTAGATATTGTGGTAATGAATGTTGCAATATATTTTATGTATGAGGGTTGTCCAGAAAGTAAAGGACGATTTGGCATAACTACATAATAACGAAAGATATCAACACAAAACTTTATTTACAAAGATACAGTACCTTACTTTATGTCTCAACATATTCGTCTTTGTTGTTAAGGCATTTACTGTAACGTGGTACCAGTTTTTCAATGTATTTATTTGTATACGGTATAACTTCTTCCGATCATTTGCTGAGGCTTGCCACTAAAAATATTATCATGGATATAGGCCTACAAGCATTTAAAGCATAAAAATACTGCTCACAACATTCTCATGAAAGAAAATTATGCCCCGATATATGCTCAAATTTTGTTTCCTAATCTGTTTAGTTTGTGCTATTTCAATTATTATTGATATCTATTTAAATCTATTGCTGACCAAATGTTTCTTTACTAATCACTTTCCTTGAACACACACTCATAATTTCACTAGGATCTTGGTCATATGAATTACCATACTTGCAAACTAGGCCTTTGTATTAGACTTTTTAAAAAAGCATGAGCAATTCATTAAAAATTAAACAGTAAGAGCTCAGTACCAAAGTAACAAGTTTCCTTTAATGGTATGTGTACCAAATTTGTCAAGTGTAATATGCATGTTTGTATCATTTAGGAATGTAAATTGAGGTCCTTGACTAACCTCAAGTTAGTCAGTCCTGGTCTGTATGAATATTAAAATCGATATCATTAGGAACAGTATTTTTTATAAAATAAAATGGCTGATTTCGGTGTTAACTTCCATCTATTTTGGTGAGTATTTCGTGAAATGAAATATTTGTAATAACTTCCACATGAAAATACCCTTTGCGCAGTCTAGTACATCAAATCCCTCATTTCTGTATTCTTCTGCTCTCTTATGAATCGTCGTAACTTTCGATTTCGGCCCCATATATGTACAAATATGAGATATATATAATCAAAATTACTTTGAACAACCTCAGATTGCCATTTCCAAACATAACTGTCAATAACTGTGTACAAAATACGAAATCTATTGAGTCTTTGCCACATTTGATCATAGATTCACAGGCACCCCAAACTCTGCATAGAGATATTAGAAAAGGAGTGTATTGTGATATCTGAATAGTCGCGCGTAATTAGACATTTCGCATAATCGAACAAATTTCGCGATATTTCGCTTATTAAGTTTTCTAAGTTGAGGTAATTTACGCATGTGCAAAACTAAATATAATTAAGGAAGGCTGTTTTGCAAAATTTCTGCTTATCACTGTTGTGCCCAAAAACAGATCCTTAGCTATCATGCATTGACTTACATTATTTGATCATTTTCATTATTTAACCCCATATTGACAGAATTTTGTACACCACTTTATAATCTCAATGTCCCATATTAATAAATCTTGGTGTTAACAGTAATGCATGAGAAGCAGATAACTTATGAACTTCAGTTCTCTTAGAACTCCTCTCTCTCGAATCCTATGCTCCCATGTTGGGGCGAAGGGCCTCTAAGTGGAGGTTTCTGTTTACCTATGTGAATTTTGTTACGCTTATTTTCCTGAGAAAGCAGAGGGACAGGTGGTAAGCCCATCGCCCCTTAACCCCCATCCGGAAACTAAAGTATTACTTGGACGTGAAAGAGCCGAGAAATTTTGTCCAGAGGCTCTAAGTCCCTCCCGGAGGACTCCGTGCCCAGGATTTTTACGTCCTGAAAAACCCAGGTTTTGATCCCGCGACCTTCGGATCTAGAGGCGGGCACGCTACCTTTAGAACAGCGCAGCCGACTCTTAGAACTTCTGCAAGTCAGTTATTGTAGGCTGAAAAGTCAGGATTTAATAACGTATAATGTTATTCCGCTTCACATTTTATTAACAATAAATTGTGTTAACTTTGAATATTTGTTTATTTTTATTCTGTAATATTTATTGAAATTATTGCGGGATTTTCAAAACAGCCAGGCCTATAAGAATTTATCTGCTGTATTATAAGCTCCTAACGCCTAGTTGTTATGTGACACGCGCTACATTTCATTTCTGTGTCTCGTATCACCTAGCACGTCACCATGGCAACCGGTGTTTGCTATAGAAATGGAACATAGCTTCACAGCTGCCTGACATTATTTATGTTATCACGGGATATCGGTCTGTAAAAGCATTCAATACATTCAATACCAGTTGTGCTTTACCATCCCAGTCACTTCCTATTGTTAGTTTTGATAAGCTGTAAATTACTTTCGAGGCTACCAATGACAAATTGTATTCTCAAAGTAGCTTCCAAGTTACCGTAAAATCTAGCGAAGTTTTTGTGCATTTTATTCTGTGGATATGGTCATTTTTTTTTTAATCTGATGTGAAACTCTCACATCTTCCTCTGCCCCCCCCCCCCAAAAAAAGTTTTGCCTCTTAATATAATGTATTATATATAACTAGGGGCCGGATTCTTAGGTTTTTACCTATTTTTTTCCTTACTTCCAAAACAAAAAGCGCTCATACACTTTTTCGAATCATGTCCATAGGATTCACCCACATTAATTCTGTGGCACCTAAAAATACCTAAATGGGGTATAAAAACCTAAATGTACCTAAACGGGATATAAAACCTAAAATATCCAATTTAGGCTCCTTTTTTGTATTTTTGTTTGTCAGTTGAGAAATCGATATTTTGTGGGCAGAGAATAATTTTTGTCGGGTAGAAATTAATACCACCAGCGTTTCATTCAACCCATTGTCGTCTAGGATGGGCAGTATCAAGAGAGGAAAAGAGTACCGGCGTATTCCTTTTAAGATATTCGTACGAACACCCATTGTTGCCGTGTATGAACAAGGATAAAGATTTCTGTGTTTTAAAGCGCTTGTTTTTTGTTTGCCTTTAGTACTACCCTGTTATTCATACTCAGTGGTCACACTGGGAGTTTTAAGAAGACGTGTCAATTATGCCGAAACAAATGAAATCGAGTTTATTACGGCAGTGGATTGGCGACGATCTGAATTTCACTACAGATGGCAAAGTAATATTTTGTCAAGCCTGCCAGAAACACGTATTATTTAAATTCTAGAAAAGGAGGAAGTTTTCGTCCCTAGTTGATCTGTTGTGCGGTTAGCAGGCGTAACAACCGAAAAAAAAGGAAAATAATTAGTTTCACATTTCTACATCCAACCATAAAGTATTTTACTCACTAAATTAGAAGCATCGGATTCGAATCCTGAGAAGGGTAGTGTCTAGATACAGTATTAACTATTAACTAAGAGATAACACGAAGAACTTCACAGTTGAGAATCTTGAAAGATATTTAGTGATATACTGTAACCAGGAAATGTGAGGCAATCTTATTTTCACTGTTTCTTTTGATTGTCTATGCTTTCTTTCTTCAATTGTATAATATTGTCTTAAAGCAAGTTTACACAAATTTAAGTCAATTTTGTTAAGTTAAACTTTACAAGTATTATGTATTCAATCCTATGTAGCACACTCAAATTTATTACACCAACTATTCTACCCGAAAACGATATTTTGGACAAAATAAACCTAAAAAAAACTATTTCACCTAATGGAAAACCTAAAACAATGTTTTTAAAAACCTAAAAATCCGGTCCCTATATATAACATTCTCTTCGTGTAAATGGTTGTAAAAATGAAGATAATGTTGTTACCACATTACATCGCATCCCCAAAGATAAATAGAATTCTTATATAAAGCACTCACGTAACTTTCTGTATCTTAAGCCTGGGCAACACACTTTTCTCACTTCACATTCTAATATACGAGTAGAATAGAAGGCCATATTTCAAAGAGCGCGTTTTCAGTTGTTTCCACCTGATGCAAAGCTTTTTGGTTCACCTGGCAAAACTGAGTTGCCACAAACAATGGGTGGCTTGTAACTACCCTTCAGAGATTTTTTTTTAGAAAAAGTGTTTCAAATAAAAGTTTTAGAATAGTATTATTGATGTTTTAGATTGACAAAGAAATGGTTTGTATCATTCAACAATTAATATATAACCTCCAGATTAAGTAGATTTAGGAATCTTGCCGAATTTTCATTAATATTTTCCATGTAGCATCATAGATGTTAATTGAATAAATAATTACTTCTACTATTCAGTTATTTTATTTCCTTGGTCAATTAAATAAATGATAAAACATAATGCAAATTAAACAAAATCAATATAATATTATATGACTTAGGTCCACTTTAATTATTTCTATTTTTATGTGAAGATGTTTTTTCTGGACCTATGTAGCCTAATACATTATCTGAATAATTTTAACTTGAAAAAAATCAAGCTTGTTCAAGAAAATTTAATCTGCATTCAAGCGGACTATTTTCTTTATTACCAATGTCATGATTTGATTATTATTATTATTTATTATTATTATTATTATTATTATTATATTATTGATTAGCATATTTTGCATGCTTTAACTGCATATAGGTCATATCTCGTGTTTATAACGATTGCGTGTATTATACCAGTAGTCTGTTGTAATAAATCATTCATATGCATCTATTTTTATTGTTCAGTGATGTCTTTTCTACAGTATGCAGTTTAAACGATTATAATATCCAGTGACATAGCGGCGATGAGTTATGGGAAGTAAACAAGTCCTACAAATCTGACGTTTGTCTTTGCGAATGATTAAATCATGAAAATCTCAAGTCAATTTGGCCGGCCACGAGGTTTGATTTGAACCCAGGACCTAATAGTCTACCACCTCGCTCTGGTTGGTTTTGGTGTATTAATTACAACTGAAGTAAATCTTTTTACTGAAACTGCTACTAAAAATGTGTATTATGTTTGCATGTTGTATGATAGCTGTGATAAATAAAAAAAACTGTAGCAGTAAGGGTCTATGAAATGACATTTCAGAAAATGTAAGTTAACATTTTCTGAAATGTAATTTCATAGACCCTTACTTATAATAGCGGTGATTTTATAAGTTGTGCGACAATAAATGAAGAGTTTCAGTCGATTAAGAAAGTATTAATTTTACTTTATTCTTTATAATTTCGAAACAGAGTTACATACTTCAATTTTTGTCATTTTTACCGCATAGGCTATGTGGCAAATATCCTAGTCAGAATGGTACTTTCTAAGATTAACTGGTGGACGAGAGAAATGTCTGCCCGTCCGTGTGTCTGTCTGTACGCGTGATAGCTCGAATACGCTTTAACAGATTTTCATTAAATTTATTTTACACACGTATAACATCCATAGGACGAACACTATTGATTTTGGACCAAATCGGTTGACCGGTACCGGAGTAACGACTAATTAACAGTTTAAATAGCAAATCATCACTATAGGCCTACTACAAAGCCGCGTGGCTAACTCACTCACTGACGTAGGATAATTGTTTGCCCTTTTCCAGATGAGCCAGAAACTTGAAATTGGCATACTTATAGCTTACAGCCTTTAACCAACGAAAATAGGCCTATCGCTAAAGGTTACGATTCTTATTTTTTTACCTCTGAAAAACATTCAAAATGGCGGACCTTCTTTGGAGGTTTATAGTAGGTAAATAGTCAGTCGTATAAAAAAGACAGATTGCACCGATAGTAATAGATTTTGAGAGATCTACAAGTTTGGTCCTATGAATTTTTGTCGTATATTCTTCGATTATACCTTAGATACAGATACCTTCTAGCTTTTTAAATTATCAATCGTTTTAATTGTATGCCCGGGTGGGACTTAATTTTTGACGGACCGCAAACTAATACTACTTTGAACTACAGCGCCAATATTGAAAATGGCGAAACGGTAATTTATGCCGCGCACAGATTTTCCTTCCACTGAATAATAAAAGATCCTTGCACCAAACATAATATGACACAACTACAAACAACAAAATAGTAATTCATAATAAAAAAAGACCCTTGCACCTAAAATCATATTTCACAATTATAGGAGTGGGAGTGGGGGACTCGTGCGCGGCATAAAACACCTTTTCCCTAGAAAATTTAGTGACAAAGAAAATTATCAGGTCTCACATTAAATTCAAGAATTTTACTGTGCTTTGTTTTATTCACTAGACTATCAAAGTGGAAGACAAAAATATATAAAACATGCACATGTATAATGTTAAGTAATCCTTACAATTATTGTAATATAATTGATATATTTGTGTTACGTGAGTATCATGTTATTAATAATAAATAAATCAATGCGGGCCGCTAGTCTTTCACCAAAAAGAAAATGGCCCTTCAGCTAAAAAAAGTTTGAAGACCACACTGCCTTAGATAAAGTTAGATTTTTTAATTTTAAGAAAAATTTATATCTATCTTTAATATTGTGTAATTTTTAAACAGTTATAGGACAGTTAGAATCTTAATATCTGACAGCATTATTGACACATCCAACTGTCGTAAGCTTGCAAAATTTGGTCTTTCTCGCTGTCCAACAAGTATAGAAAAACTGCCTGGATAGCCATAAATCAACCGGTGACTTAACATGACCATTTTTAAAATTGATTAAACTTACTGGATTTGTTCTTTCTATGAACACATTCACAAAATGTACAAATATATATTTTTTTTTATATGAACCCTTTTTTTTTATTTTTTTATTTTTAAAAAATATAAAACAAAAATTGTGTTTTTGGCTTGTGGAACAAGGTTTATTGGTTCATAACTTTTGTTGTAAAGGTCCTACAGATTTCATTTAGAACAATTTTTAGCTCTTTTAATGGGCTTTAACTTGATACGATACATGACAAATTTTGTGTTTTTTTAGGAAAAAATAAACAAGTCTTTGGTTTTTATTTATTCCTAAAAAAAACTTTTTGTTCAATATTTGTCTTCTAATATATCAAATTAAAGCTCATTAACAGAGCTAAAAAAAAGCACAATTTCAACTCTATGGGACCTTTACAACAAAACGAAGCAATAAACGTTGTTCTGCAAGCAAAAAAACAGTACAATTTTAAAAAATATAAAAAAAAAAAAAAAGTGTCACATAAAATGAAATAAGTATATTTTCGATTATATTTAAAGAAGCAAAAAATGTTGTAAGTTCATCATTTTTAAAAATGGTCAGGTTGAAAATAATTTTTTTTTGTGTGGTTTGACGTGGATTGACCCCTATGACAATCAAGAATCAAGATCATCCAGTCATTAACATTTATGTTTACCCACTTCCTCATGAGCTAGGAACTTTAAATTTTTGCATTCTTATAACTTTTAGCCTATAACTGGGGGAAAATTCCAAAAAGTTCAAAGTTTTAACTTTTTACCCCCCCCCCCCAAAAAAAAAAAAGAATTGAAAGGTTTTGACTACTTATTTGTACGCCTTCAGACGCTATTGCAAAACTAAATAAATATTGTTGACAAATGGAATTTGTTATAAATTCTTTCTTTTAATATTCTAGTTATCCCACTTATTCCTTCACAAATGCTGATGGAACTTTCTCAAGAAACCGTGGTCTGAAATTCAATAGTTCTGAAATATGACATATTGACTCCATCTGGTGCTTTTATGAGTTTACCTGATTTTATTGATATACAGGGTGTCTAAAAAAATGTACTAACACTTTGAATGATTATAAAAACATTATTTATTAACATAGAGACAAGTTTAAAGGCTTGAATTACAGAAGAAACATGCAATTAAAGAATCATGTTCGCGAATGTTCAAATTGATGACCGTCATTATCCAGACAAAGCTGATAACGGAAACGTCATGACACAGTTCATTTGGAATTTCGCGACATTGTCTTTCAATTTCCAATTTAAATGTATCAGTTGTTCTTGGTTTTGTGCGATAAACTCTGTCCTTGAGGTATTCCCGTAAAAAGAAGTCCATTGGCGTCAGGTCTGGGGAACTCGCAGGGTATTCAATGCTACCCCTTCGTCCAATCCATGTGTTTGGATAAGTTGCATGGAGGTGAGCTCTTACATCTCGATGGTAGTGTAATCTGTAATCTATACATCTGTAATTCAAACCTTTAAACTTGTCTCTATGTTCATAAATAATGTTTTTATACTCGTTCAAAGTGCTAGTACATTTTTTTGAGACACCCTGTATATAATATTTTTTCTATGGGTGGGGTATTTTGTAAGTGCTACATCTTTCAGGGAGATGTAGGGGTATATAAAATGTAGTCTCTGTGACACGAAACACAAATACAGAAATAAAACATGCTGTTACGCCATGAACAGAGAACAAATTTATATGTAAATATATAAATGGTACTTCATCCCCACGAGCTGAGAACACATTTATATGGAAATGTATAACATACAGATTTGTTTATAAAAGTAAAATAATATGTTATTTTCGATTCACATTATAGTGAAGAATGGAAACCTTATATTTAGAAAATTCTCATTCTGATAGGATGTAAAAGGATAGGAGGCTTTTACAGAAATTCCACGATGACATATGGGTTATAATTAAATTACTCACTAACCTAACAAATATAGCCTATAAAAGGACATAATGCTACATTCGTTACTATCCTTGCTAATTTTTTTAACAAAAAAAAAAAAAAAAAAAATTAACATAACATTTTTTTATTCCGTACATCGATGTAGGCCCACAGTTTGGGATGGATTTCTAGAGATTCAACACTTGTGCACTGGCCCCCTTTACCCCCAGGATTGCTCCCATTTCTGTTAGAGGCAGAGTTGCCCCCAGGAATGAGATGCCACCAGGAAGATTAGACCAATATAAAATTCACTGACTTTATTGAATTTCAAACCCATAATCTTCTGATTTGTAGCACAAACCATCACTAGGATTCTTTCTTAGGCCTGTGTATCATAGCCGTAATATAAAGTGTGCATATTCTCCAAATATATAATTAAAAATAGATTATAAAGTTCACTTTTACATTTTCTGCCCGTACAATAGGTACTTCACGTAGAGGAAGTATTGTTCAACCCCAAAATTCAAAGTCGAGTTTTTAACAACACATGTTTTGAAGTACCCTGAATTAAAAAATACTACAGTATGTTCAAAAGCATATCTCGATGTGTCTGCATGTGTGTCTGGGAACTGCTTAGATCCAGAACAAAAAATTGTATGAAAACAGAATTTTGTATTTGGACCTTCTGGGGATGTGACACAAAAATTGGCAGCGATTTTCTCTTTCTTTTATTGCCTTCTTCTTATGAGAAAGGTGTAAGAACAGTGGCATAAATCTTTGTAATAAATTACCAACTTGCATTAAGGAAGTCAACTCCTTAGTTTGATCTAGGAAACAAGTAGGCTACATACATTATTAAAAGATTATTTGTTTTACTCTATTTTGGATTATACAAACATGATATGGCATAATTTAATAGTTTTATTCTAACTTGTTTTAATTATGTTCCATTTTATTTTGTTTTTAAATATAATAGCCTAAAACCTAATAATTAGGCAATGTAAGTAAAATCTATTAGTTAGCTCTATTTTGGTTAAGTTTATATTGTACTTATTTTATTACTTACTCACTTACTTACTTACTCAATGTCAATAGACAATTCCTAAGCAAGCTAAAGGAATATTATCTATTCTACGCAGGGCCGGATTTAAGAGTATGCCGCCTATAGGCTAAAGTCCATTTGCCGCGCCCTCTATAGTTCATATTTGCTTAATACATTTGTTTTATATAACAAAAGGATAGAGTTCTTTGATGTTTTAATCTTTTTTAAACATCAAGTTCATTTAGTTTAGATAAAACTACAATTTTAATGGTTTACATAATAAGTTATATAATCAAATTAGTCATCTACTTGTTTTTTTTACGTGCTTCTTTTAAGAAATGAAATGGGTTTCGAAATTAATTAATTTGTTTGGAGATGAGTGATCACTATTTTAAACATATTTTTTATATTTGAAAGCTAATGCTAATGACTATCTGTGTTCAATTTGAATTAAGTTGATCTACACGGTGAAATGAAATTACACAAAATGTAGTTAATCACTGGTTTATTTATTGAAAAATAGCATTACCTGCTGTGAATTTGTATTATGTTATAATTTTAGAAAGTAGGCTACGTAGAAGGACTAAAACATATTTTTCAGTAACATGTATTCTTAAATTCGTACGGAAAATATTATTAACGTCTGAAATACTTCATTCTAACTTTTGAATAAATTACCAAATTGCCGCCCCTGAAAATTTGCCGCTCTAGGCTGCAGCCTACTTAGCCTATTTAGAAATACGGCCCTGATTCTACGGAATCCAGAGATTCATTGCCACTCTTACCTGAGCCCACCATTCAACCCTATTCTGTGCTAACTCCATCCATCCCTCACAAATCCTACTTGCCTTAAATCTAACTTATTCTAAATTGTCCTCCCACCAACATCTAGGACTCACAAGAGGTTTTTTCCCTCAGGTCTCCCAGTCATTGTATTTGAGATATGTCTTCCCTTACCCATGCATGCAACATGACCAGCCCATTTCATCGTCCATGATTTAATTACCCTTGATATTCAGTGAAGAGTACAGATTATGAAGTTCGTCATTATTCAGTTCTCTCCAGTCCCATTTTCATCTCTCTTAGATCCAATATTTTCCTAAGCACCCTGTTCCCAACACACTCAGATTGTTTTTCCCGAAGAGTAAGGGACCATGTCTCACATCCATATAATGCAACAGGCAGAATTATTTTATTTTCAAAACCGTCAAAGTCAAACATACACAAAGATAAAACATTTGAAAAAAATCAGTGGATAAAATATACCTCGATGCAACGTTTCAGGCAGTTGTCTGAGGAAGACCTGGAGGCCAAGGTCGAAATGTAGCATCGAGGTATATTTTATCCACTGATTTTTTCAAATGTTTTATCTTTGTGTATGTTTGACTTTGACGGTTTTAACAAGTTACAGTGGAAAGCTAAGGGCCAGTTACTATCATTACATTTTATTTTCAGTTGTATTTAATTTGTATTGTATATTCTATGTACCATGACTTGTCTCATATAATTTTTTAATGTGCAAGTGGATGAAATAAAACTAATTAATTATATGTTTCTGTTCACAGGACAGCAGTTTTACTACAATTCTGCACAGCAACAGCCCCGGTATCTATCTGGGTACCAGCAACAGCCTCCACAGTATCAGGATTTCTTCCAACAGGATGCATACAATCCTTTCCGCTACCAGTTGGAGCCTTCGCCCTTCCAGCTTCCTCCTGGAAGCAACACACCACAGTCTTATTCGACGTTCCAACAGGGTGGCCAGGTATTTAACAACCAGAGGCCGCCTTCTTTCCTTGATCAGATTACACTGAGTCCCAGTGGGTTCAGAGATCCTGGAGTGGGATTCCCCGTCCGTGCCAGCACTTTTCCAACTGCACCTGATGTGGATCAAAATCTTGAAATTGATGAAAGGTCTACTGAGAGAACATCCACAACACCTCGAGTACGACAGAGGGGTGATGCAGCACTAAGGAAAAAGCCTGGCACACGACCTCAGCCTGGATCAAAAGGCAACTTCATATCTAGGAGTGTACCAGAAGAGAGTAGGAATAGATCAAGAAGTCGTACTACCGTGACCACAACAACAACTCTTCCAACTACGACATCTTCTACTTATAGAGGTTCACGTTTTAATCCAAGCACCCGCACCCCTTCCAAAGTAAGACAGTATAACATAAGAAATAATAAGGTTTCCTTTTCTCCAAAGAGGATATCAACCCATAGCTCAACCAGCACCACTGAGCAATATGAATATGACGATGTGTCTGGATTTGCTCACTTTGATCCACTTCCAGATCGCCCAAAAACTTCTCAAGGTAAACAGTATTCCAACTTAGGAAAGTACATTAATTCTCAAGATTCATTTTATCCAATCCTGGATCCGAGAGACGATTCTCACTCTAAGCAATATCCCATCCCTGAATTATCTAATACATCTCAACATGATCGACAGTCATCCACAGAAACAAGTGAGAAGAAATTTGATCATTCAGTAAAAAATGAATCTAGTACGAGTATTTCACAAGAAAAAGAATATTCAGATTCTATACCAGCTTCAGATGTATTTGCCTATACTCAGAGAACAACTGGCTCATCAACAAGTGCTTCAAGTGATTTGCTCACAGATTCCCATGAAAAGGAATACCAGTATCCAAGTTCGGTGACAGATGAATATGATTATACAGCCACTGATTATGTTAATAATTCTGAAGAAAACCATAAATTGGATACAACAACAAACAACAATTTCAATGAAACTACAACCAGTGAACATCAGCATGAGTCTGCAGTTGATGTCACTACAAATTCAGATTATAATGATTATGCAACGGAAATCATAAGTGAAAAGATGCAGCAAGACAATGTGGAAGATTCAAATAAGGAAAACAACAGCAATGAAACAGAGAGTTTAAGCAATAATGATAAGGAGAAGAAACAAAACAGAACAAAAACAGATGAACTAAGTACTTCGCATGAAGACAGTAGTACTTTTGATGTGTTGACGATGAATCCAAATCGTACACTGGTGCAAGAAGATAATTTTAAAGGATTTGTTGACAGTGCCCTCATTGATGCTACAGAGCCTCCAACACCCCTTGGAATTTCAGTAGTTACCACAAAGAGTGTTATAAATGGTACTATGTTTGCTGTGGCAACTCCAGCACCAGAAGTAACTAAGCCTACTGAGAGCTGGGTCATTGTTGCATCAGTTCAAACAAGTAGGAGTGTATCAGGGGCTCGGTTTTTGCCATCAAGTGCAGTGAAACAGGAGGAGCGACCTCTTCCTCTTACTGCCAAAGGAACTACTCCTAAGAACAATGCCACTAATTTGGAAGCACCTTCAGTTGTTTCTAACACTACAAGCTCTCCAGCTTCTGTCACAGAGAGTAACGTAGACAAGGAATTTGAAGTCGAGACAGAGCCATCAAGCAGCACACCAACATCAACAACAGAGAGCACAATAGACAAACTGTACAGAGTAGAATCAGAGTTATCAAGTGGAATCCTTACAGGAGGTTTCCGGAAGAATCTCCAACTTGAAGTGTTAACAGATATGTCCACACCGTCCTCAACTCCATCCACCATTTCTCCTACAACTGCCACATCTACATCAACCACCACCACCACTCCTCCTACCACTACTTACAAATCCCCAGTTTTCATTCGAAAATTTACTCCCAGAACCACTGCAAAGCCTAAAAAGCTTTCATCCTTCTTTGAGAGTATTCCTAAGGATGACTTATCTGGATTACTTCCTGCTGGGTTCAAACCAAGAACACCAAGTCGACGCACCACCACTACAACTACTACCACCTCTCCGTTGGATCAGCCACAGGGTGATCAACCTAGAGGCAGGTCGTCAGGAGTGACCAACAAGAACAAAATTGAGAAACTTGAGGACCTCTTTGGGAAGGTCAAATTTGATGATGTTAGTGCACTGTTACCACCTGGCTACAAACCACCATCTGAGGATTCCAGTTCCACCACTACCAAACCAAAAGGAATTGAAGGAATTTTGGCTAAAGCAAAACCTGTTGATATCAGTGCTCTTTTACCACCAGGATACAAACCGCCTACTGAAGAGCCTGCTTCAACCACTACTAAACCAAAGGGAATTGAAGGGCTGCTAGCTAAGGCAAAACCAGTGGATGTGAGTGGACTATTACCACCAGGATACAAACCGCCTCCTGAGGAAGACACATCACAGCCAATTACCAAACCTAAGGCCATTGAGGGGTTACTAGCTAAGGCAAAACCAGTGGATGTAAGTGCGTTGTTACCTCCAGGGTATAAACCACCCCCAGAAGAGCAACCTTCAACTACAACTAAATCTAAAGGAATTGAAGGATTCCTATCTAAAGCTAAACCAGTGGATGTCAGTGCTCTTTTACCACCAGGTTATAAACCTCCACCTGAAGAGACAGCACCAACAGCAGGAGATCCTAAAGGTATCGAAGGAATATTAGCTAAAGCAAAGCCAATAGATGTTAGTGCTCTGTTACCTCCAGGGTACAAACCAACTTCTGATAAAACTGGATCCGATGGTTCCACAGAATCTCCTGGCATAACTCCTTTCAAGGTCAAGTTCCCAACAAGGGTAGGGGTAACACGCAAACCCCTTCCTTCCACACATAAACCAGTGGAGGGTCCAGAAGTGCCAACTCCTAAAATCAACAAAGGCTGGCCCAGTAGGTGAGTAGTCTATGGATGTTCTTTTAAGCCTGCCTTTCCTTGACAGCTTCTTGCTGTTGAAATATATACGAGGGTAAATTAATAAGTATCTTCACTCTCTTTTTTAAATTTATTGCACAAGAATATAAAACTTTCATTTACCTCATTTTTCAACATAGTCCCCTTGCTTGATTCATTGTTGCACAAGCATCCTGATACCCTTAGGGGAAAAAAAATCAACTGAGTAGCAAGCCACATATGCGCTGCTTCTTCATATTGGTTGCATATAATTTGCCACTTCTTTGATGGCCACTCTTCAGTTTGTCTGAATCATGATACGCAATTGCTCAATGTTGGTGTCACTAGTGGATGTGGATGAGCGTCCTGCTCTTTCCTCGTTCTTCACACTTGTCCGACCATTTTTTAACTTTCCAATCCATTAGTACATGCATACCATGGTAAAACATTGCCCCCATATTGTGCGTTAAAGTTTTTTATGGATTTTGGCTCCTGGTACACCTTCAGCCAGATCACTGCATGCTGTTCTTCTTTGGTTCAAACCCTGAGCGGTGCATCCATGTTTAATGTGCATAACACTCAGTGGAGTCATAACGGTCAAACATTCCACAAGCAGAGACAAATGAACAACATCTCGACATGCGCGACATAAGATTAAACAAAAAGTGAGGATACTTATTGACTTACTTTCGTACTTAAAAATTTAAATATATATTTAATTTAAATGTTCAAAAAGTAGTTTCTCAGTTGTGCTTTACTGTTTAAGTATTTTTTAACAGTACAATAATAATTTAAGAAACAAATAATTGCTTGCATGAAAGTGACTGGATTCTAGAAAATTTCAGGGTCCTTGGTTTATACTCTAAGAGTATGGACATACTGAAGATGCATCACAGCTCAAGGTCAAGGTATACATCACAGTTAATTCCTCGATGACACCTCCTTATAATACAATACTACATGTTTAAATGAAACAATACATGCCAAAGATGCTCGCGACCATTCATTCTTGTGGTTTACATAGAGGCCTTAAGCAATTACAAAATATTTTGTGTTTTCATCGCTGTAGAAAGGTAGACATCATTGCATCTTGCTTCTGATTGGTTTATTTAGCTGACATGATGTCCCCCTCTACTCTGAATATAAGTTTCTTCAATTCTCTTCATTTCCAAATGAAGGAATTATCATCGAAATACAAATTTAAGTTTCAAATGAAATTGCAACAAACACTATTTGAGCTTGCCTCTCCTGAAGAGCAATCAGCCCAGGATGGGACATCATGGACCACACTTCAGTCCAATTCCAGACCACTAATGTCTGATTGAAACCAAAATACCAACCACTACCATGAACAACTGTAGTACCGTAAAAGTAGTTAATATTAATTTTAAAAAAAATCTGCTATAAGTACGTTTAACATACTATAAAAATAGTGTACAATTTTTTGTTATTTTGACTCAACTCGAAATATTAATTTAATTAATTTAATTTTAAGGAACTTATTAAAAACTTATGTATGTAATTTGTGTTACAAAAAATTGTTGTAGTATCGGGTTCTTGTTTGCTACATTATGTTTATATAAAATAAGAAAAGAAAATGACATACAATATAAACATATATATGACATGTATGCGTGGAATCTGTCTGGTCTGAGTTTCAGTTCTTAAAAAAAGTTATGGTATTCACCCAAATCCTGCCTTCTTTTATTTATAGTGAACAATTCATTGGCAGTTTGAACTATGAGGTGCATCCATAAAGTAAGTTTCCCTGGGGCAGTTTACAGAAACAAAACACAATTTCTTGGACATATATATTCCAACAGATAGAGCAAGAATTGAACTATTATTCAACATATTTGCCACCGGAATTTAAACAGTTGTCATACCGTGGAACCAATTTTTTAATACCTGTGTTGTAGAAGTATGCCACCTGGGATTTGAACCACTATGTGACAAACATCTCCTCCTCTCTGTCATTCCCTGACTTCTTAAGGTGTAGGAAAATATGGAAATCACTGAGCAAGGTCCAGGCTGTAGGGTGGATGTTTAAACACCTCCCAACCGAACTTCTACAGAAGATCTGCTAGGAGGTGTTTAAACATCCACCCTATAGCCCGGACCTCGCTCCCAGTGATTTCCATATTTTCCTACACCTCAAGAAATGACAGGGAATAACAGAGAATGACAGAGAGGAGGAGATATTTGTCACATAGTGGTTCAAATCCCTGGTGGCAGACTTGCACGACACAGGTATTTAAAAGTTGGTTACACGGTATGATAAATGTTTCAATTCTGGTGGCAAATATGTCGAATATTAGCTGAATACTTGCTGTATCTGTTGGAATATATATGTCCAAGAAATTGTATTTTATTTCTGTAAATGGACCCAAGGAAACTTACTTTATGGACGTGCCTCATATTTGAAAGTATCCAATTAAAATGCTTGTATTCATACAACATATACACAAAACAGAATTATTGACAAGTAATTGAGAAAGACACCATTGAGACAATGCACAGAATATGAAAGGATAACCTCTCCGGTATGTTCTTCTGATCATTTATGTAGATCGCAATATAAACATCAACTGCAAGCTATGATACATCTTCACCATGACCTTAATCTAAGCTATGGATCATGGATGTAATACTACTGTACTCTGTATTTTTGTTTATAGAGCGACAACAGCTTTCACTGGATGGCCCACCCCTTCCACCACTCCCATCTCTATAGAGAAGCTGCTGGAGATGGCCAAGACTGCTACCACTACTACAACAAGTACAACAACCACAACAACAACCACCACCACTACCACTACAACCACAACACCACGTCCCACCACCCCCGGCATCTGCACATCAGAATGTGATCTGGCAGGTACTGTGAATCTAGTGATGGGTGCCCAGTGGGTGCCTGAGCTTCTGGATCACAATACTAAAGAATGGCAGCAGCTGGCAAATCAAGTACAGGATCAGGCAAGTGTAAACCTTTACCATATGTCATTAAGGTAGGGTTACCAGACATCCGGAAAATCCCGGGTATGCTGTACAATTTTACCTTTTTATCTGGCATCCAGGGAAATAGGGATATCAACTGTTGAAGGAAGGAATGAGGGAAAAGAGAGTAAAAAAAAATTTCCACAATTTCGGGGGACAACTACATTTTTAGCTGTAATTTTTAAATTTTAACATTTAAAGAATGTTTGTGTTTGCCGGTTTCCCTCTTTTTTGACCAAGAGTACTCTTACTGAAGTAGTAACATAGAAAAATACATTTTGCTCATCTTTAACGTATATTATTTCTTTTCCAGCCTGTAGGCTGAAGACCCTTAATCTAAATGAAAACATACAAAAGTCAAAATCTAAATGATTTGTCAATTCAACAATTCTGAAGTAATAAAATAAATGTTGAATATTTTATAGCCTAAATGTTATCACAAGTTTTTTTAATTGGAAATAGAAGAAAAAATACTTTTTGTGGCTCTTCTTAGTTTTATCAGTTACATTAAATACTTTCTAACAGCACTTATTCTAAATTTCAACCTCTAATTATAACTACTAGCTTGCTAGGTGGTAGGACAGTTCCATATTGTGAAAACTCTTACCGATGACAATATGCAAAAATTCATTCTGGTAGAAAACTAAACAATTGCAGGACAAATGATGTCCCATGTGGGACTTGACAAAATACCTTAAAATGCTAGGCGGTTGGTCGCCCTACAGGGAAATTTCTGAAAAATCTGGAAAGTCCTACATTTCGAGGAATGTAAACATTCATTAGCTCAGGGAAGATATAAAAATATTTGTAACAGTGAAAGGAAGATGTTGCAATAGTACAGTGATCATCCAAAAGTGTTGTTGGAGTGGACAGCACAAAATAGCGAGACTACACTCTTCTACTTGCATTTTGTTTCTTGTGGAGTGAGGAAGCAAAAATTTTATAATCAGTCATTCAGTCTCCAGTATGAAAGCTTAGCCAGCTGCTCATTTGTGCTTGCCTAAGCTAGGGACCCCTAAGAACCTGTGTGTGGCACTGATTCTGATAAACTGCCTTAAATTGGAACATTCATCCCCATGAGTCCACTCAGGGCCGATAGGCAGGGAAATGCAGGGAAAATTTACTTGCCTTTGAACAATAAAGCCCTTATGCAGCTGCAGTTCAAGCTATTTTAATAGCTTGCCCAAGTTAGGGGACCTATAAGAACCTGTTAGTTTTGTAGCAATTCTGATATATTTCATAAATTCTGGGGTGCGCGGGCAAAGAGAGTTAAGTCCATCATCCTCAAAAATTGAGATATGTCCATAGAGTTATAGATAAAAATGTTCTCTACATTTGTGTTAAGTCCAGTAAGTCATATTCAAAATTGTACGGTAGTTATAGATGGGTGCCTCATGGGTTTATCCATCTCTAAAGCTATATTGGGCTGGTATAATGTGTTGAGACTCTCTAATTCTCAGTAACAAGAAAGTGGACTTAACTCTCTTTGCCCGCGCACCCTGGAATTGGAACTGTCACCCATATCTCTCCACTTAAGCTTAGCATCAGGGTGAGATGAAATTTAGCAAAAATTTGCATAGCAGACTTTGAAAAAGAAAGATGCAGGCTCAGGCAGCAGTCCAAGCCATTTGAAAGATTGAAAGATTGCCAAAGTTATTGAACCAAAAACCTATTTGTTTCTTCTTCTTTGGTGTACATGTTTGAGTTACTGTATCCTTTTAATATTGTATAATCTTCAGTTCTATTAAAATGTCAAAGGTTGGGGGATGTAGTAAAAGGAGTGAAAATTTTCTAAAAATTGTAACTTGAGTAATCAGGGAAGTATGTTCAACAATGAAATAAAAGGTACAGTCATGATCAGAACTTACTTTCTGGATGAATCTCATATTACATGTATTCTCAGGTGTTGTCATAATTAATTAAAGCTGGTTTAGAGGTTTGGACAATTGAACAAATTGAACAAATTGTCTTTTTCATAGGCTTACGTTACCATAAGATGTCAATGTTTATTTTGAGAGACTTGAGATTAAATCGAAAGATAGTGCCTATTTGTGTAACAATTTTTAAGATTGTAAGTGCTTTTCTGCCTGCTTATTTTGAACTTTCTAAGGCCAAATGTCCAGTCTTTATTTATGACCAATCAGAAGATCCATTTCTTTTAAAAGAATACTGAATTGTAATTATGTAATTTATTCTTATAAAAAGCAAATTTTTGTTTACAAGTTATGATCTGAAATTACGTTAACATTTTAAAATTTTTTTCCACAGCTGGTGATGGCATATAGCAAATCTGATAATTTGAACAGGTGGTTCCATAAAATCAGCATTGATTCATTTAGGTGAGTATTAGAGAGCTCTCTATCATTGGAAAATTCAAGTCTTCCACCTTAAAATATGCATGGGTATTGAAACTACTGCTTGATAGACTAGTGGCAAATGCAATTCTTTTATGGTGGATGCACAAGGCGCTCAGAAATCCACCCCTGCCTACCATTTTAATGCATCATGACATCTCTCCGACTCTACTAAGCAGAGGGAGAGATATACTAGGGGGAACTGTCATTGTTACCTGATAAGACAAAACCGCAGACAGTCAATATCCTGTCTCTTTGTGCATGGCTTTAGTCAGTATATTACTCAATGTTAAACTTCAGTCGCTTGTAAACTAATTCCATTTGAGCCTGGATCACCTTCAAAGTCTTTTCTACTTTTTTAGGAAGTGATCTAAACTTAGCAATAGATAATCCAAAATTGCATTAAAACCATTTCACAGCAATTGCACCACTTTGAACCATTTTTAAAGCAGAGATATAAAACTAAAAGAGTAATGCTTCCTGAAAAATGTGGGGATTTTTATCCAAGTGTTAAGTTTATCAGGGGTAGCCGATGATCATGTGCTAACCAAGAACCGATATTGTAAGATAGAAGAAAACAGTCTCCAATTTCTGGACTATATAATCATTCCAAAACTCAATGTACATGAATATTATGTAAGTAACATAGTGACTTTCAATATCGTAAATTGTAAATATTTTAAACTGCATGTCAAACAACTTCAATATAATTGGGATTTTATCACATTATTTTGCTCTAATATCACATTTTATATTTTATCATTTACAAGCAATAATCTTAAAATTTTATGTAAAGAACTAGGCCTATGGACTTTGCCATATCAGGCACTTTTTAATAACATATTTGTTATATACCAATGTAAGCTACTATTGACAGTCACAAAAGAATAAAATCCAGAGCTGCCATTGATTAAGATGATCATAAAGAAGTAGATTTGTAATAAATTTCACGTCACACCCAATCATTAGTGAGTCTTCAGTTTTGTCTCCCTAAAGAAATTTACATTACATTCAAGGAGGTCAGTCTGTATGGATCTTGATATTTTCTTTAGAGAAGAATTTATTCTGATCTGAATTTGGAAGTATAAGTTCTTCACTACTGGTTGTGCTGTTGTTGAATATTATATATGATGCACCACTTGTGCATGTCGATAGATAAAAGAAATTATCCTTAAGAGCCATTCAGAGTGTGTGAGTGTAGGCCTATAATGTAATCCGTTACCTACATCCTGACACCAGTTCCCTGTTCTCTGCCTTGAGCTGCTATTTATAGCCAAATATTTTAGGTGATGTATTGTACCACACATTAAAATGCATTATAATGCTGCTGTGTTGTGACGTGATGCAGGCTTTCCCAGGCTTGTGTAAATCACTTTTTCAATAAATACTCACTATGTTCTTGTTTCAACGAAAACTGACCAAATATTTGCATTTATTTGTCCGTTTTAGGTAGATTTCGAAGAAAAATCTACCTATTGCAATGGATACCATGTCATGATTTTCGAAAAATTCTTTCATATCTTTACGTTTCATGCTCCCCTAAGTACGAAACCATCGCCCGTTCAAAAAAAAAATTTGTGATATTTATATATATATATATCTTTACACGATAGCGGCCGTAATTTTGAAGATATTTGAACCAAATTTTAATATGTTATTTCTAGGCCCAATAGTTCGGAAAAGTTCGTTAATGAGCAAAATTGGCCCAAGGGGGTGGTCGGGGGAGGGGGTTTAAATTTTTAAAAATTTATATCTCGGCCCTTATGAAGTATAGAGGGAAACTTTGTTTGAATAAATTAGAGTACTCCCTATGGAGTTCACAGTGACACCAACGATTCGGGGGTTCGAGTGAGGGTGGGGGTGGGGGGATGAAAATTCGAAACTTTTGAAACCACGTCTTGTGGGGTATCGTTGAAATGCTCTTGATGAGTACTCTACAAATCAATAACTAGTTTCTTGATAGCTCTCATATGACGCGAGATTTTATTGTTTGAAAATAATAACACAAAAAAGAATTATTATAATATCATAATTTTGTCTTGTTTAGCGGCTTTGCTAATTTTGTTCATTGCTGATCTTGCGCACGGCCTCCCAGAATATTATATCCTATTCTTGTTGTCAAAACGAATGATTGTAGGCTCTTCCTCTTTACCGAATTCAGTTCTTATTACTGCGGGTTTGCCATGCCAAGGCTAAAAAAGAAGAGTGCTGCGCAGCGACAGTAAATTAAACCAAAAGCACTTAGAAATGTACCTCAGCCTGTAGGCTTGCCTAAAGGGATTTTTTTATTACAAAAGAAATTTCCAAATTAATTCATCACAACCAATTTGCACAATGAATATTTTGCTAGTAGTGAAAAGATAACATTATAACAACCAACATTTTCATTTTACATATTAAGAAAATAACGTCAGTATAATTCTTCATATTGTTGTACTAGTGCTGTAATAAAGAATGTTTTGTATAAAAATTTAATTACAAGACATATTTACATAATATTCTACAGAACAATTGTGTTGCTGTAAACTTTTCTCACCCTTTAAATTACCTTCCATCCTACTGTCTTAAAGATGTTTTATGTAATACCAATTTGTTATATTATGAAATCTAACTATAAATGCAGATGTGTAATGTTCATGTTTTTTTTTTTCCATTCTAGTCATAATGCAGATGAGAATGGAATTCTGGTGGATTACGTCGTTGAGCTGTCAGATATTGGCCAGAAAGTGGACACACAGGAGATTAAACGTCTGTTCCACACCAGCCTCAATGCTGTAGAAGATTCTCCTTCACAGCTAAGGCTGGGCACCTTTATGGTCGATCCAAAATATACAGATTTTATAGGTGAGAATCAAACTAAAGTAGCATGAAAGCATATAGATTTAAGGGGAACCCTGGAAAGTACATAGAGTAGAACTCTAATTATCCAAACTCCAATTATCCAGATCACTTTGAGGCCATATTCAAGTGGTTTTTGCAGCAGCAAGCATTGGGTAACCCTTTTTCAAGGCCAATATTTGTAAGAAATCAAAACTTTTAGCTGACAAAATGGACAGTTTGTCAGCAAAACAACTAACTCTGATCGATATGTTCAAAATACAGTGAACTCTCGGTAATTCGGACCTCAGTATGCCGGACTTCGGGTAACTCGGACAGATTCTTGGCGATCCAGACCCAGTTCTACAGCCATTCTATGGCCACTTCACAACTGCAAGAGAAATAATTATTATTCAAAAGCAACAGACACAATGTGTACACAGAAGAACATTTACAGTTTCTTTCGGCCTAAATCTTCTCAGAAAAGTATGCTCACAGTGCTACATCAATCATAATCTTGTACTAATAATGTAACAGTGTGTATTTCAGACTCTGACTAGAAATTTCAATATAGAACTGAAGTGTTATTCCTTTTTGTTAAAATTGTAAGTTTTAATATTATGTTCTGCCTCATATGTTTTGTTATTGCAGCTTAAACACAAAATTTCATTATTAATAAACTTCATTATGAAGTTTAATTTGTGGTTCAACTAGTATAAGATAATAATTAAAATCTTGTAAGTATTTCAACCTATATACTAGTAGTCGACTACTAGTATATAGGTTGAAAAACTTACAAGATTTGAACGAAATTTCATTACTTAAATATCATTTCCTAATTTACTCTCCATAAGCCGGGCATTTCATAACTCGGACAGACCCCCGCCCACTTTAGTCAGGTTTATCGAGAGTTCACTGTATGACACTTTTTGTAAGTACAGTACTTTACGGTGTAGTTTTTTTTGTTTTTTTTTTAAATTTATTTTTATTACCTTTTCACATGATTTATGCATTTATCTGGATTGGGTCCGGTCCCAATTAATCTGGATGATTGAGTTCTACTGTAGTCATAAATCACACCCTCATCGTTATCACTGGAATAACATAGCTCTGCAAAGTGGGTGTCCAGCTTGAAAAATGAGCTACACTTCTGTAAAGTCAGATGGGAATGCCACAAATTGCATCAGGGTAATGGTGGTGTTTGGTGAAAGAAATTATGTATTTTCAACAAAAGAAAACAGTAAATTCTGTGCAGGCATAATTAGCTTGCAGTCATCCAATTTTTTATCATGTGAAATGCTAGCAATGAACACTTCCAACGAACACCACTTCCAACATGGCTTGTGTATTAGTAATAATGATCATGGCCACAAGCAGTTTATCAGCCATCAATGTTACCATCATGACACTTTTGGAAATATGTTTGGGCTCTTCTGAAAAAAATGTTAAGAAAGATTCATATATTCTGGTTAGCACCATTAATAAAATGGAAATATCTTGTTTCAGACATTTCTAGGTTGAAATATTATTGTTTAACATTAAAAAAAAATTATTTTTAGTGCAAAATTTTTCTTTTTTGAACAAAATCTTATTTTTCAAGGGAAATCTCAAGTTTTTGAAAGGTCGCTTCTTTTACAAAAGGACTTAACTTAAATGATATTCTTATTGAAAATCAAATACATCTTACTGCACTTTAATAAAAATTAATATTCATAAACCACTTAAATGTTGAGTTAGCAGTCATGTCAGTGGTACAAACTAGGAAAAAATACATATTTCAGTTCAAAATTAAAATAATCTTATGTGTAGACATGTTCATGGGAATTGTTTTTTGCTATAGCATAGCTTATATTGATTTAGCTGTAAATCTTATTCCTAGTGAATGTATTTTATATTTTATTTCAATATATTGGTAGAAATAGCTGTTTTTTGGTGCCAGTTGTTTAGTTCTATCCTTAGTGAGCCAAGATATGTAGGTCAGGGAGATTGTATTAACCAGTTCATCTACACTACAGGCAAGTGTTAATAGTCAACTGGTAAGAAACGTGAAAATCTACAAAATTAAAAGCCTTAAGTCCCCTTAATATATATATATATATATATTTGCAGAAATGTGCAATATTTTGCACCACATAAATCATAGGTTTATTTGGGTTTATTGTGAAATAGGCATAAATTGTATGCAAAATAACACCAAAATTTAAATCTGCGTAAAGTAGAATACCTATTAATGGGATACGATATATAAATGTTGAGTCATTTAAAATTATGTTAAAACTGAATTCCAGTTCTGAAGCTTATAACGCTGCCTGATATGATGAGTCAACAAGTGGCTGCTTAACTTAAGTTATACTAGCATTTTTGTTTAACCCATTTGCTTAAGCCTACTTGGCTGTCACTGAGATGAAATTTCTTTGTATGGACTTCCTTTTTAAATATCAACGAATACTTTTTAGTATTATATCTTTAAGAAAAATACCTTATTTGAAGAGGCTGCTTCTGCTCCATAATCCTCTAGAAGTGCCAACCACCACATATTTAACCTGGGCCCACCCACCTTAATTGCACAGGCATCCAGAGCTTCAGAACCCCAGAAACTTTATGGAAATGTTGTGTCATTTGGCCAGGAACATGCAATGATAAGATTTAGAAAATTTCTGCCAAAAATATTCTATTATTATACCGTAGTTCAAACATTGCAAAGAATTTCGAAAGCAAAAGATGTGCAGAAATAGGAATATTTTTAAATTTATGATTGTATAACAATGGCGGTTATTCAGGGGAAGTAAGTGAAGTGCTATTTCACCTACGCATGCGCTCTTCATACGGTGCAATTTCCATTCCATGCAATCTACCCTTACCGGTGTCAGGCATCTTCCTAGTTAGACCGCTCTCTAGCTCTTCACCTAACTTCCCAGCCACGAGCTGTGCCTGTTGTATATTTGAATAATCTTTGTATGTTGCAAAAGGTTAATATCTTCTCATTACATAAAATACTAGGCATGTTTAAAGAAAATAATAGAAGTATTTTCCCACGATTTAAACTTACACATCCCATCCTTTTAAATAGATTTTAAACAAGTACGCAAGTCCACACACGGAGGTCATGCCATGACTGAGGTATAATGTAGTAAGCAAATAGTAGTAGTACTAGCAGTAAGCAGTAATAGAAAAGTTTTAAATAATAATTTTCATTTTGTAACTTGGATTTTGAAGCTATCATGTTTATTATTTTTAATGTTTTAGTACTAGCAAAGCAAGAACTGCCGACTGTTGGCTATGCTGATGAAGATGTCTTCCTACCACAGTGGGCCATTGCTGGAATTGTGATAGGACTAGCATCGCTGCTATTTGTCATTATTTTTGGAGTCACAGTGGTAAGAAGCCTGTGTATATTGTCAACTTTCTCTTAGCAGCAAATCCTTTACATTGCTACAATTTGTTTTTCATAAAGTTCTTTTCAGTATTGATTACTTTGAGTCCATGTAGTCTGTTGCATTCTAAACTTTGGTATCAGAGTTAAAAGACAGTGTGAAATACCAAGAATCTATCAACTAGAATCTTTCTCATATTATTTGTTTACTTATTTAATAATAATAATGAACATATGTGCTCTTTGGGAGCTTTAAGAAATAAATAAATAAATAAATATAATATAAATAACATTTCAGGTAGAAAACCCAATTACAATGTCCATGACAAAAATACAATTCATACATACAAAATAATAAAAACAAAAGATACAAAACCTAAGAATATATAAAAGATAAGAATACACAAAAGATAAGAATGCACAAAAGATACATTACTGCAATTTAATAAAGAGAAAAAGAAATTCCTAGCCACTTCTGGGCTCCAGCAGTTCCCAGGTTTTTTCTCTAAATACAGTATATAATAAAATAGCATTTATATATTATTTATTATTTACGCATGAACGTTATCAGTTAATATTATATTTAAATTTTCTAAATTTTGACTTTACTACACCAATCTACCGTCTCTTCTTAAATAAGCAAAGTTATAAAGTTGTTTTAAGTTTCATGAATAGTGTTTTTGCAAAATTGTAATATATATATATGTAGTTTACTGTATACTCTGTATATATGTTTAATCTATGACCCTAATATGCCATCTGGTAAAATAGGGTTCTGTATTTTTGGGAATTCAATAATAATAATAATAATAATATATTATTTATATATAATATATAATTTATATATTATTATGTATTGAAAAAATAATGCTATCTTTTAACATTTTGAGATTTGAAAAACTAACATAACTTTTTTTAAAGATTGCTGGTATTGAAAGCATTTCTGTTGAAAAAGTTTTCTAGTTTCAGATCCAGAGTTGATGTGTACAACTTAACTTATTTTAGAAACATTGTAACTGAATTCATGAAATCTGGGAAGACCTGGAGGTTATTGTGATTGTTGTATTAGTATTCCAACGAAACAGTAGAACCTCGATTTAACCTTTTTCTGGGGGTACAACATTTTTTACTTTAAATGGGGTTTACATTAAATGGGGGTTTAAATATTTTTCAGAAATGAAATATGCAGATATCAGTACCTGAATCCCACTTTGACAAGTTTCATTTGAAGGTTCACTGGTTCATAAGCTGTGATAAATCACAATCTATCTTGCCAAGATTCATATGTGTTTCTCATTGTAAGTAAATTGATTAATAACTGTTATTAAAACTTTAGTACAGTGGATAAAATTTACCTTTGAACAGTCACTACGTTTCAGCCTGACCTCCAGGCCTTCCTCAGGCCATTTTTTTCATGTGAGGCCTTCCTCAGGCCATTTTTTTCACCTGAGGAAGGCCTGGAGGTCAGGCTGAAACATAGTGACTGTACAAAGGTAAATTTTATCCACTGTACTAAAGTTTTAATAACAGTTTTTAATCAATTTATATTCATAACCGGTGGAAAGAGTTGGACCTGGGTTTTGAATTACCTGGTATGTTGAAACATTGTAAGTAAATAACCAGAATGAAGCAAGTTCATAGTAAGAAACTAGTTAATGGTAAGAGGGAGTGGCAGAGACTCTCTGTTGTCAAATTGCAATATTATCATAGAGCCAGTTTCATTCTGATACATTTCTGCAAGAAAATGTGTGATTCCAAAGATATTATTTCACTCAATGGGGGATTTGTACTATTTAGACCAAAAGCATTAGTACATCAGTTATATTATTCGCACACTTTATCTTGAGCTCTGCACTCCATAATGCTGAAAACCGTCCATATAAAGAAGGCCTCGCTCGAAAAAATAAAGATCGCGACCCGTCTCCAGTATTGCCATACCCAAAAACTTCCCGTTGAGGCATTCTTGAGCTACCGTCAATTTTTTTTTATTTGTTTACATAATATTATTCTGAAAATGACAGAATAAATCCAGGGATTTTAGAAGAACAGTACTGGCGTTGTTGAAATCGTCGATATATGTGACAACGAAGTTAAAAATAAAGATTCTTTAAACCAAGAAGTATCGGAAATCAGCGAAATAATAAACCAAATGAAATGGAAGGAAAAACAATTGAATGCGTTTTAAGCTGAATCTGTCGTTGGAGAAAAGAACAAGTCAAGTTTTATTATTTGGTTGTATTAATTGTGTTATATTAATTACCTACAAACTTTCGCGAAAGGTATTTAGTTAAATTACATCAATTCAGGCATGTGAAAGTGCGTAGGCCCTATTCAAGTAGGCCTACATGTACAATGCTACGACTTTTAAACGATTTTCTATATTCTGAAGACCGGGAGAGAAATTGTCTAAATAGGTCTAAATATACTACTTTATTCATTTCTCCAGCGATATATTCTACTATAATATCTGAATCAATATAAAATCTTTAGTTTGGTAGCGAGAGTTGAAAGTGCTACAAATTACAGTTAGTTCCATTGTGTACCAGCATAAAACTACAAACGTTATATTTTCTGGTAATTGGCAACCCTTCAGAAACAACGTCAATTTCAACTCACCGCCTTCTGCAATAGTCAGTCTCTTATACTGCATGCAATATCAGCTCCCCTCACCCCGCAATTTTTGGGCTCAAGATAAAGTGTGAGCATAATACCAGAATGTGATATGTGAATTTTCAAAATTTGAGGTTTAAATTAAGGTTCTGTTAATTTGGGGTTTTTCTGAATGCTTTCACTGATGTGCAATACACAGTAAAATAGGTAAATGGTTCTATATAGTATGTAATTCTTTGATTTCTATATGTTGCTTGAAATCAGGTGTATGTGCTGTCATTAATTCAAAATCTAATTTTGCAGCTTGTGAACCGGAATAAGAACAACAAGAAGTCTCCAACTCCACTGACAGAGGACATGCTCAATGAACTCAATAAAAATCACATGGGGGGACTTGACAATTATGGAGCTGATGACCTTTATAACATGGATGATGTATGGAATGATAAACCAACCAAAAAGGTAAACATTAGTTAGCATAGGGGCAGGGCCGTCGCATGGTTTGTTGGCACCCAGGGCAAGATTTCGTCAGGTGTTCCCCCCCCCCCCAGACTTAATCCCACGTGCACCCACCCGACATTCCACCTATCTGTAAGGGTTCAAAACAAACACAGCGAGCGACGTGACGCGATACTATCAAATACATATTATAAACATGGGGTTAAACACGCATTGAGCGACGCGACTTGGGGCGACATGGACTGGACAAGTTCCAATCAGCATGGCGTCCAGTCGCTCATCGGCAAAGTTGCATGGCGGGTTGCATCGCTGTCTGTGATTTTATGCCCAATAGAGACACCTAATCGGATTGCCTTACAAAAATACCAGAAATAATTTTTTTTAAATAAGATTGTATTGAAAATCAAATTAATACAAGTTTAGTAATGTAAGAAAATCTTAACAATAATAAATAATACTATAGGCGTTATTAATTGTGTGGAAAACCTCGACACATACATTAAATAGAATATAGAAAAGGTAACCGCATTTATGAAATTAAGATAAGGTACCGGTACTAAACATTAAATGGCATTCGCCTGGTTTTTGCATGAGCAAATGTTGTTAGAATTTCCTTAAAGTCTATTTTTTGTGCGTCATCATTTTCAATGGACAAGATGGCCAGTGAATTCAGTCTCTCCTGTGACACAGTTGATCGTAAATATGTCTGTATAAGCAAATATTTATTTTGGGATAACTTAGCAGATATAAAGTTATTGGTCTTAAGTATTTATTTGTTTAATAATACATACAACGTAATATTCAAAATTCAGTTATACCTAACTTTAAGAAATACGTTATGTACATCTAATTTATTTTTCAAATTTTGTTCTTTTATTTTTGCCATTGCCACGGCGCCCCCCCCCCCCCCCCCGGTCATGGTGCCCGGGGCGATTGCCCCGGTCGCCCCGCCCATGCAACGTCCCTGCATAGGGGTGACCCTCCCGCAGACGAAGTACAAAGTTTGAGATGAGGTCCTCATTGGTCGGGATATCGAAGTACATGAGTTGTTCCCCTTCTTGTGAATAAAAATACTCTCCCAGACCAGAAGCTCCTTGTGTCCATGGACACATTTTAGTAGTTCTGGATCCCTGTCAACTTCATGTCCATCATCCCAAAAGTGTGCCGCTACCGCTGATTTGTCTGTATTTGAGATATTTTATCCATAGCTAGCAAGATATGTGTTTTATGGGTTCTTTAGTTCTAACTCCTAATGTCATCTTGGTTTTTCCTACATAGACAAAGTCTATACCAAAAGTGAAGTTTTTGTGTAAAATTCAACTCTTATATAATTATTAAATCATTTCAATATTTTTTACATGATTCACAGTATCTCGAGAACTTACAAGAATTGAATAACTCCAATTTTTTATTTCAGAACTCTCATCACTAATTTTTATAACAGTGTTCCTTTAATACAGAACACTTGCTTAGTTCTTTCTTTGAGAGAATGATACATAAACAAAAAAAAAAGTTTTTATATTATTTCAAAAAGTGTAAAATAAATGTTTAATTTCTAATAACAATTTTTCTTCGATCAGAGGTCCTCAGTATCGCTGCAGGATAACAGCATGTCCAACCTGTATGACAGCTGGAGATCAGAATGGAACGGCTACTACTATAATGCCTACTACGGTGGCAATGGCAGTAGCACAAGTGGATACTCACGCCGACGTGACTATGACACCAACTTCTAAGGAGTAAATGTTTCTTCGTCATTTGTGTAACTTATTGTGGATGTTATTTATTACGTCTGTGCTCCAACAACATAAATCTTCTACAGGATCATATCGCATGTCCTGATTCCTTAATGTTGTGATGTCACAGTGAGAATTTTAACTTGTGATGTAAACTCGTAATTCAGCGAGATCGAGCCTGAACAGTGAAGGCAGGACAGATTGTTCTGGTATTGTACCATGGTTTGAAAACCTACCCTTGAACCAGATTATATGTATGTATATAAGTCATTATTACACTGATGTTCAGTACTTTACTGGCTATATACATGTATATAAATGATTACTGTAAAAGGGGTTTTCAGGACCCATCTATGCAACATTTCAGTTAGAATTGAAAATGTTTAATGAACTAAATTTTTCAAATTTAATGGGATAAAACTAACACTCTTACCCAAGACTCAGGAGAGGTAAGTCATTGTGTGTATTGTATACATTCATACTTTTAAGATTTGAGTTCTTAGTTTCTGAAAATTACAAGAGAATTTGCTATAGCATGTAAGGAAAATTTTGCCTCAAACTACACTGAAATGAAGTATAGTGGCATTATTTCAGTCATGAGAAAAATGCACAGCATGTCAATGATCCAGTTGCAAGTTCTGTATCTTATGTGAGATTATAATGATTAAGTATTTAAAAAATATGACTTTTACAAGTTGAAATAAGGATAGATCTTCCACACTTCTTTTATAGCAGCTGGTAAATACTCCTAATGAAATAGCTTTGTGGGCATATTTGCTATGTTTTATTTTTAGGATAAAGTCTGTACTGAATATAGGCTACATACTGTATGAACATATGTGAAGAAGCATCCTCAGAGAGAACTTAAAAATATCCTGGATGTTAATACATCTAAATTGGACTATTCAGGATTTGAACATAGGCTTCCAGTGTAGGGTCTAAATGTCTTATTCCTGTATTTTCAACTTATTTGTGAACGAATGGGGGAAGGGGCTAATTCCAAGGTGAAACTGTTTCCCTGGCAGATAACAGCAATATTTTTCCTTGTCAGGGAAATCATTTTCCCCCTCTTCCTCTGTAAATAATATTAATATCAACTATTGCCAGGATATGTAAGTTACATCATTGTAAGCATTAGTAAACATACAACTACAGATGCTTGCTACTGCATTGTATATGGTATAGCATGGGTTATATTTATGTAACTAGGAAATGTTATTCAGTACTACTGAATTTTCAATACATGAAGACGAATGGGAGATAAATATTTCCCCCTCTCATGAAGAAGCTTGATTCACACCCTGTCTTTAACTAACTTCACAATTTAACATGGATATCTTCAAGATGCAAATACCATTAGTTCTAGTATTGTTGGTCTGGGCGGAAAAGTTGTTAATACTTCTGCTTTCTGGTCCTAAGTTCGTGGGTTCAATCTCAGCGGAGATCAGCAATATTTATGCAACAGTTCCATGTCAGTAAATTTACAGGCATATAAAGAACCTCTAAGCTCTAAGCTAAGTTCTGTGGCGTTCCATCCCTGGAGGGACTAGGTCTCAGGATTGGGGGGCCTGTAGTCAGCATGCTGACACCCACGGTCATTAATGATGGTTTCTAAGCCACTACTTCTCAATCACTTAGCTCCTCATTTTGTATCATAAGGCTGAGTGCACCCGGTTCCAGGCCTCCCTAACTCATAAAAATCTGAGGAGGTACTGGGAATTGAACTTGGGCCTGTGGATCCGTAGCCAGCGAGACTAACCATGAGACCATGCAGGCAGTCATTAAAAAACCCCTACAGAACTAAATACCCGTGCACAGGTGATGGTTGTATGCCTAAGTTGCAATAAACAACAGTTATTAAATAAGAATGACAAAAAACTTCTATTGATAATAGTGATTATAAGTTTGTTTGGACTGAGAGTTATGACTAGAAGAAAGTTAGTATTTATGCGCAAGTCTTGCTATGCCAGCTTCTGCCAGCTGTATTAGTTCTAAATTAGTAATGCATCATATAAAATGTGAGTTGAGTTTTATTGCATGTGCACAAATAACAAAATTTTAATTACCTGTAGTTGTTTGTCGTATTTGTCACACCTGTTGAATTTACAAAATAGGGCCCAGGTCCAGCCAGATTTAAAATTTTGATTATTAAACAGTTTTAATAAAAAGTATTTCTTGAAGGATTATTTCATATCAGTTATCCATGTTTAGTCTTATTAATAAATATTTTAATTATTGCTAACTCATCTTGTTCGTATAGATATTTATTGTTCTTTCTTATTGTTTGTAATTTATCAAAGTTTTAACTTCACTGAATAGTAAAGCTTTGTTCCGAAGCATCCTTGCATTTCAAGGAAGCAAAAATTATAAAAGTATTTGCCTGTGCCATTTAACCTCCTCTGACTATTATTAGATTATCATTGACATAGCTGTGTTCATGTCTGATATATACATAAATGTAAATATGCTTCCAATGTCAGATGAGAATGTTATATGTATATAAATATTCAAGAAGGTTACCAGTATATGTTTAAGTGGCAATACTGGATACATAAATAGGCTATGTACATAAGTGGTAAATTTTCTGTGGGGGTGATGGTTAATATATGGGTTGCCAGTCAGGAATCTGCTCTTCAATCTTGTTCAGTATTGCATTAAACTCAAATTTTATGTCCATAACTGTGCTGTGACCAATATGTGTATTAAAAACTCAAAACCCCAGTATTGTGGTACATTGGCTGGCCATTTATTATCTCACATTAGTATCTACAGCTAGAAGATTATGAAAATGCATTTACGTAGAAAGATGAAGCATGTTATGTATGCAAGAACATTCTTCATTTGGCTAAATATGATATAATTATATTCAGCTGTTCTGACCGTTAATAATTAACCTTTTTGCCTCTATGTTAAATGTTTCCTAGAACGTTGCCACCAAGCCATGAAGAGAAGAAATGCGTTGCTGAGTGGCCTGTTGTAGAAAAACGCCAAGCGCACATTTTCTATAAAGTGAACTATTTTTTATACCTTTATTTGGAGGGACTTGGTCCCTTATAGTAGTCACCAGGCTGGCCAAGGTGGTAAAGAGTGCACGTGAAAAAGCCTTGAGAATCAGGTTGAGTAGCCATGACAGTTTGAAGAACCACGTGTGCTCTCCACGGTGAGTGTCCAATAATAATAATGGCATAATAATAATACTGTATGTTGTTTTGAGATTTGTCTGTTTGTTGTTTTGAGAAGTATATACACGTATTTTGTAAGTAAACTGCCTCTACAATACACGAGAGGAGATGAATTGATCATCTGGTGTTATTTCTTCCTGCTTCCTTCCCCTTCCATCACACCATGTATCTGGAATCAGGGACGTATCCAAGATATTTTTTCGGGAGGGGCTATATAAGTCTAACACTGTTATCACTAGGGCCCGGAAATTTATGAAAATAATATTTTTAATAATGCAAATTATTACAAGGTGTCAAAGAAATATTAAGAAATTGATGGTTTAATTTAGCATTTTTTGTTAGTTTTGCAATGATGCATCATATTTGCTCAATATTAAAATATTTGTGCATATTCAACCAATTTGTCACATTTATAACAGCATATTATGAGAGATGTCAAATATTGTGCATATCTCTGTTAATTTAAAAACAAAAGCTATTTGGCTAAGTGAATGTTTTGGAAACCGACTATAAAATTTGTTGATAGTAAATAGACTATATTTTTTTGTAACCGATTATATAATATTAAAGGAACGTTATATTCATTATTTTTCAATTTACTAAAATTTATTGCAATATGGTCATTCCATATGAAATCATCCAAATTTAAAAAAAAATGGTTGCATGACCATTTTAGAAAAAAATAATTTTTTGTATATGAGTTCATACATGTTTCAAGATATCAAAACAAGTTTTCAAAAAATCTTGTGTTCTTGGTTTTCCAGGGGTGTCCATTTTTCAATCCTGGTGTAACACATTTTTTGCGAATATAGCTGATTACGAATATTTTCATAACTCAACAACCATAATGGTTAGAAATTTGAATTATGAACCATTTTGTAACTATTGAAGCGTACTTTCAGAAATACTTTATTGTTTTCTTCAACACAAAATTTTTCATATGAAAGTATAAATTTGAAATTCGGGTAAATTTTTCCAAAAAAATCACTTTTTGGACCAAATTTTATATGAGAAGGAAGTGATTGTAAACGTTCAAATTTTTGTTATGTTCAAACCTACATGTGATTTGTCTGTGAGGAAAAAATCATGGTCTAAAAATACTTCCCTTATTTCTAAACTGGCTTCGAATATTAGCGTTTTTCAGATTTTGACTACTTTTGGGCTTAAATATCTCTGGTGGGTACCCTTCAAAAAATCTGAAAAATTGCATAAAAGAAGCCTTTCATGATCCTAACTCACAGTTAAAATGTCTATTTCTTGATTCAACTCCTTCTATTAATTTTATAGAACTGAAATATCTCACTTTTTAGGGTAGCGAATTGGATGATTTGGCATGGAATAACCCAATAACTTAACCTTGTTTTATTTTAATTTTTATTATGTAATTCATAAGACTTATACTATCTTTTAAAATTCGTGATGTAATTCAGCCAACAACAGAACGTCTAGTACAGTATTAAATTTACTTAAATAATAATACATACCTCATTTTTCCGGAGCAAATTTCACAAATTTCAAGTAAAAATTTGATGTTAGGCTGAATTTTGTCAGGATGTGCAATTAAACTGTCTACTAGACCTATTTGTCAAATTAAAATGTTCTTATGTGCAACATATTAGCATTACTTAATGTAGCTGTAGCCCCCTCAGCCCCCCCTCTGAATACGCCCCTGTCTGGAATCAAATCTAATAGTAAAAAATTAATTTATATACAACATACATTCTGTTCAAAGCTAAATGTTAAAAATGCATAACTGAGGAGCTTTCTGGAAGAAGGGCCTAGGCGTTTAGAGATATATGTTGTTAAATATTTAATACAAGTTTTAAAGATTAAATATTATTTCAAATGTATGAATGTTATACATTCAGTGTCATGGAAAGTTTTAAAAAGTTTTACATTATTAAAATGAGAAATACTATATAACGATAGTATTAAAGTTCCGCTTTGGCCCTTTTTCCATAAATCATTGGTAAATGATTTATGAAATAAGTTAAATTTTATAATAAATTGTTTAATTTGTAATTTGTTGCATCAATTTGGTAGTGCATATATTTGGATGTTACAATCTCTTACACTCCTGACAGAATACTAGGTAAGCAACAATGACATGTATAGGAGGTGCTGCTAAATATTTTAGGAAAAGTGACATAAGGGACAATGGGAGTTGATGTTACAGTTTACAGAGCCAGAATTGAGTCCTTTGAGGGAAAAAATAAGAATAAAAATAATAGTAGTAGTAGTAATAATAATAATAATAATAATAATAATAATAATAATAATAATAATAATAATAATAATAATAATAATAATAATAATAATAATAATAAAATAAGCAACAATAAGGAAGGAGAGCAAGTGGAAAAAGAAGACTTAATGTGCTAGTTTATGCAACATTAGTTACGGAGCTTATTGGAGGAATCCAGTTGAATCCAGACCCAGCAGATAGACAAGACAGTGTTGAAAAGAGATTTAGAAGGCCTGAATACATGGAAGATCAAGTGGGAAACAAAACCAATGTGGCGGTGAAAGAAGTTAAGCTGGAGATTAGAGAAGAGCTTAAAGGAATGAAGAGAGAAGTGGAAAATCTAAGAACAAGAGTTGAGAGGCTGGAGAATAGATATCGGGTATTCAGTCTAGTGTTTACAGAAGTGGAGGAAAGACGAAGAATATGGCCTTTGCAGAAGATTAAGGAAATTCTGGAGAACAAGACGAAGATTGACTGCAAGGATGGGAAGTGATCGAAGCATTTCAAGTTGGAAAGAGGCCAGACAGAAGAATGATAATTGCAAGACTTTCTACATCACAGGTTATTCACGAAGTGTTAAAATATTGAGCATTTTAAGAGGAAGTGACTTTTTTAAAATAAAGATCTCTGAGTTTGAAGAAGGGACATTAGGAGACATTTAGTATCCAAAAAGAAGGATTAAAGCAGGCAGAGGGTAAAGCCTATATACGCAACCTACAACTTTGGGTGGGTGGAGAAAAAATAATGGAGGGCAAAAAGGTACTGAAGGACAATAACAAATTAAGGAAGGAAATACGTCAGCAAATTGTTGCACAGCAAACAACACAATATGTAGAAAATAAGAGGGTTGAATGTCAAACTAGCCACATGCGAGGATGCGATTTGTATGGAGGTGTCAGTGATAGCAGTCATGGCCAAACATCAGCTTGTGCCTGAAAAGTTTTCCAAAGAGATTCCTTACTTCCTTATCTTTGTTTTAATTAAAACCCTTATCCAATACAAAATTCCAAAACGAAAATACAACAGAATATTAAAAAAAGTAGCTAATACATCAGTCATAAGAATAACCCTTCAACCTATTATTTATTTCAAAAGTTGATATGTCTTGAAAAGTTCAGGAGAAAGTTGTTGTCAATTTCCAATTTTTGCTACTGAATTCAATTTCAAAGGGATTCCACAGAGATTCTCTACTTCTTTCTTTAGTTTTGTCTGGTAACTGATTATATAGCTGGATATGTTCTTATTGCCAAAAGTGTAGTTGAAGCTATGATGTTATGTGGACATCTTAAGTTTTAATCATGTATGTCAGCACAATAAAAAAGTGAAATATTACTATGTATCTTATGATTTATGATCTTATAAATATGAAGGAGACAAACATAAGTTTTTTTCGAAACTCAGGGGTAAAATCTTCAGCGATGAATACATTGTGTAACGGTTGTACATGAATGGAAGGCAAAATAAGGTATGCAGGAATCTGTTTTGTAAAATTCAAGTCTTTTTAGAAGTAAGTCGGAGCACAAAGAGCTGATAAAATTCATATAGGAAAGATGTGAGTGTATTGGGATACCACTGTGGTAAATACAAGAGAATTTTGGATACTGTACAGGAATGACGAATAAAATGTTAGTAATAGTTACTGTAAATTATTAAAAATAGAGACTCAGGATTTCTTAGTGTTAAGAGATTTTGTGAAAGGTGTGGAACAGAAACAAAGCTGCTGCATTAAGGTAAGTAGTGGCAGCTAAATTCTAGGTCAGTATGTGTAGTGCCAGTGATAGGTTTGGTACCACAGTGATATTAGTTTAGCAGGAGCATACTGAATTGTGTACATTTTGTTACTTGCCTTATTGAATATCTTCCCTGCACTGGGAAGTTTCACTACTATGATAATCATTTCTCATCTCGGGATGGCACTGTGATAAGTGCTGAAAAAACCTGGCATGTGCGTTTTCGAGCTGTTATTGTAATAGTGTATTCTTATTGGATTACTACAGTATTTTGATTTGATGAGTGAAGGCAGCATGCTCTGAAAATTAATCTCTTTTTGCTTGTTTAGTTCTAATTGTTTGATAGACTGGAATAGAAAGAATCAAATAGAATTCTTGCAATTCCATGCACAGAGCATAGGGTCTTCTGGTGGAAGTTTCATTTATTACAAATGTTATGTTTGTTTTGTTTTTTTATAGAGGACAGAGTGACAGATGGTAAGCCCATTACCTAAGTGGTCATCTAGTAGGAAACTAAGGTATTACTCTGATGTGAAAGACTCTAATTTGGGTTTTGAATTCTTTAACACACTGCATATCCCTCACAGGGAACCATGGCTTATAGTCCCTCCAAGAGGATCAATGCTTAGGATTTTAATATCCTGAAAATCCATAAACCTCAGCTAGCTTTGACCCAGAGACCCTCGGATCCAGAGGTGAGAATGTTACCTACATACCACCAAGGCAGACATAACAGGCTGGAGAGAGCTTTTTATTCTGCAGTATAAAAAACAATTGTGGTAAGCATTATATTGATACTTAAGTAGATTGTTGAATTAGATTACGATAATCCGAGTGAACTGTAATGTTGGTAAGGTATAACACAAAATAATAATAATAATAATAATAATAATAATAATAATAATAAAAAATTCCATGGGACTGCATTCCTGAAAGGACTAGACCAACCATCCGACTGCTGCATATACCATAAGCAGATGGCTGGATTGAGGGCCATGTGGTCAGCATGCTGACACCAGGGCTGTTAATGATGGTTTCCGTGACTGGAGCCATTACTTCTTAATCAAGTAGCTCCTCAGTTTGAATCAGGAGACTAAATGCACCCTGGTCCAGGTCTCCCTACCGAGGATTGAACCCAGATCTGCAGATTCATAGCCAGCGGTGCTATCCATGAGACCATGCAGGTGGTCACGATTATGGTAATGATAATAAAAAGTGTAATATTAAATCAAATGCTACAACCAGATGCCTAAAATGCAATGTCTAGGAGAAGCCATAAGCGAAACATCAGGATCTCATGTTCTGGCAGATAATTCATAGCTTGCTACACAAACCAGGTAACAGGTAGCAAAAATTACACTCATCCAGAATTTACCACCATATTATAATTTCAGTTCTTTAGTATTGGTTTAAAAGAAACTGTTTTGATAATTAGGAGTACTAAAGGGAAATTAAATTGAGCTTCCTCCTCATTTAGTAAGAATGTACATTGGTCATTGAAGCACTTTAATGTTTTTTAAAGAACTGTCTGTCCGCTGCCATGGGTGTATAGGTAGCATACTTGCCTTCCACCCTGGCAGTCCGGGTTCGATTCCTGGCTGGGTAGTGGGTTTTTCAGTAACGAAAAATCCCCAGGTTCAGGTCTGAACATCACCCAGGAAAATTATAGGCTGTATTAAAAAAGTCCTAAATTAAAGGTCGCAAGTCAAAAGGGCTTACAGTAACCCTCATTAATCTAATCTAATCTAAAGAACTGTCTGCAGCTAGTTATTTCATTTATGTGTACAATGATCCCTCTTTTTTTTTTAAGCTTAAATAATATAGCTTTGGCATATTTTAGTGATTTTCCTCGAACATTATGTAATAGGTTTCGACTGAATGGAAGTAGGAATAGAAATAATCATAATACTAATAATAATAATAATAATAATAATAATAATAATAATAATAAAAACAATATGCTTTAAATAAATAATATTGTAATTGTGTATTTTATTGTTCTCAACTGAAAATTTAGCAAATCAGCATGGAGTAACTTTTCATGTATGATTGTATCTTTTGTATCAATTTTTACTTCTCTAGGAAATATTATGTTCAATCCCGAAACTCAATGTCACATTTTCTATTTTCTAAAACATATATGTTTATATTTATGTGTGGGTGTCTGTAATTACTGATCAGCATAGCTCGAAAGTGAAGAAATATATACATACAGGGTGTTAATGAATAACACCGAACTATTTTACCTGTGTATAGAGGGGACATTGACAAGCAACTTTTATTAGGAAATGTTTGCTCTTTGGATTCAATTTTTCCTGTTACAGCATAAAATCTCCCAGGGCATGGCCGCCACTGACTTCTAACATTAGAAAAAAATTCAAAACAAAGGAACTTCGCTGTTAACACTGGAGTTAGTAGTTATGAATAAAAAAATATATATAATGCAGTGGCGACCAGTCATGTGAATAGTCTGTAAATTTTGCAGATTATGAAATCTCTAAATTACGATATAGCTGCGGATGAATGATTAAGAATCAGGTTTTTATCTATCACTAAGAAGGCATGAAGTTAATTTAATGAAAAATTTAATCCTATTTCGCTTAATTACTGATTTATGAGCACCTAATTATAATGACTTTAATGCCCTGTAGCATACACATTTTACGTCATAGAGCAAAAATTCCCTAATAAAAGTTGCTTGTCTAAGTCCCCTCTATATGCAGGTAAAATATTTCGGTGTTATTTATTAACCCCTGTATATGAAAAAATTTCATTTCTCGTAATTTTCCCGAAAATTGTTTTGATTATTTTGATTGAATTTTGTACATAAGAGGCTTATGCTAATAGCTGGAACTATTGTTTTAAAAAGTACTTATATAAAAATTCTCTGAAGGATAGTTTTAAATCTAGCCATTGTTTGTAGAAACTCAGGCTCCAAAGTCTTGGAAGGCAAACAATACCGGCTAAACTGAATGTATACACCTTGCAATATGGTTTTATATTCTTTGTCAGAATGTGAAGTGAAAGCTGTATTGCCCATGCCTAATGTAAAGAATGTTATGTGAGTGCAATTTATCAGATTTGATTCGGGTTGTGTATCCTTCGGGGATGCAGCATAAAGCATTTTTACAACCATTACATGAGATTTAGAATTTTCAATATTTTCTCAAAACATTTCTAATGATTTGCTTAAATTTTCAACTAAATTGTATAATCTAATATATAAAATAAATTGTATAATCTAATATATAAAATCGAAAGTGTGTATGTATGTATGTATGTATGTATGTATGTATGTATGTATGTATGTACGTACGTATGTTTGTTCCTTATACAAATCTACATTTCTTTGCCAATTTACACGACATTTTGCACACATACCCAGTTTAGCCCGGGAAGTAAAGCTGTCAACATTAAAATTGAAACAAATCAGTCCTTCCCTTGAAAATTATATAATTTCTGTGAATATTCTACTGAAAAAAATGAAATTTTGTTCAGTTCACATGACAACAGTGTAGTGTTTACTTTGATAACATTGGGCTTTGGCGACTATATAATGCTGAACTTTAACGAATTATGATTTCATCGATGTAATATATTGGCGAAAATAATTACTGAAAATGAAATCCACGAAAATAAAGCACAGTGTGATGTAGTCACATAACTTTCTCTACCCTCAACATAAGAAATATTTTCTCACTTCACATTTTGATGTAGAATAAGAGGTCTTATTGCAGGGACGACTTAAGTGTGTGAGTAGGCTATGCTATATCAGAAGTCTGTAAATAATCCGTTCCGCTTATACGTTATCCATAGCTGTAGGCTTTGTATTATTTGAGAAATATGGATGTTTATCATAGCCCCTAAGCATGGGATGGAATATTTTGAGTCCTATGCTCGCAGTATATTATGTCCCGTGTTTTAGGGGAGGAAAGTATGAAAGTGATACTGCATTTCTCTTTTATTTCAACCCCGAAACGGTTGTATGGTAACATGAGAATGATAATAAAATGTTCCGTCAAGTCAATACAATCTTATTTAATTTATGTTTCTTCTTATTTCAACCCCTCCCAAGCATGATGTGTAGAAGCAACGGAATGCAGCATTCGACATCCTCTATGAGCCATAAAAAGCTATATCTGGCATTTTCTGATGGAATAGTTTGAGTGTGATATATCTTTTTCTTCATTTCAAGTTCTACATACATAAAGTCCTTCATAAGTTAATTTCAAATTAAAAAATTCAAAGCCCGGGCGACGCCGGGCCTTTTCAGCTAGTAATGGTATATAATACAAAGCTTAAACTTTTTGTTTGAAATATTTTTCCAATAACTTTTCTTAATTTGCTTTGGAATATGCCATTAGGAAAGTTCAGGAAAACAAGGTAGGCCCAGAATTAAATGGCAGTCACCCAATTTTAGCTTAATGCAGATGATGTTTGTTGGGCGATGACATAAACACTATCAATAGAAATGCAGAAAATCTTTTCACTGCCTGCAGGAATGTGGGATTGGAAATTAATACAGAAAAAACTAAGTAAATGGTCATGAAATGTCAAAGTAATGCATTACAAAATATCAGAATAGCTGGTAAATCAATCAAACAAGTGGAGGATTTCAAATATCTGGGAGCAATAATTACAAAAGCAAATAATATTAAGATAAAAGTTAAGTGTCGACTAAAATCAGGAAATGCTTGTTTTTTGCAGTTCAGAAACTCTTATCTTCTCGTCTTCTGTCTAGAAATCTAAAAATAAAAATTTATAAGACTATTATCTTGCCGGTTGTACTATATGGATGTGAGACATGGTCGTTTACTCTTTGGGAAGAACATAATCTGAGAGTATTCGAAAATAGGGTGCTTAGGAAAATGTTTGGCCCTAAAAGAAATGAAAATGGGAACTGGATAAAACTGCATAAGGACGAGCTTCATAACCTGTGCTCTTCACCGGATATAGTTAAGGTAATTAAATCATGGAAGATGAAATGGGCTGGACATGTTGCATGCATGGGGGAGGAAAGTCGTATCTCAAAAGTAGTAAATGGGAAACCGAAGGGAAAAGACCACTTGGAAGACCTAGACATGGGTGAGAGGACAACATTAGGACAGATTTAAGGGAAGTAGGATTTGTGAGGGATGGTTGGATGGAGTTAGCTCAGGCCATAGGTTTGAATAGCAGGCTCAGGTAAGCGTGGAAATGAACCTTCGGGTTCCATAAAATAGGTAATATTCCGTTAGCTTGCTGAAGGATCGTCTATTGCCATTGAGTAAGTAAGTAAGCTGCTCATTTCATACATAAAATCTCGGTTTTAAGTCCTTCCTCGTGAATAGTGCAACTTTGAATGGGGCAGAAACAACTGAATGCGGACTACTGCATTACAGTCGTTTATGCTGAAATATATTAAGAGCGGAGGAGATTATGTTTTTTTATAACAGGGAGTATTGCCGAAGCTGTTTTGAAATGAGCGGTTAATTTTGAAGAGAGGCGCGTACTCTATTAGTCAAATTACTCTCTTATTAAATTAAATTTCATAACATCGGTCGTAGGTACTTCTCGATACTGCAAATTAATATTGTTTAATATACTGTAGGGTGTTTATATACTGAACTTCATTAAGTTGAGTTTTAAGCAGTTAAGGTTTCAACTTTGATTAATGATGACGCATATCCGTTTCCTTTTCTGTATAATCCATGAAGGTGGTGTGTGGTGTCGGTTTATGTGAATTTTGTGTCAAGTTAAGAAAGAAAGCTAATAAGCAACATCTACGTTCATTTTATTCTGATGTGAATTAGTACTACACAAAAGTAGAAGATGGCTCGCTACGGGCAACGCCCGGAAAATGCCCTGAAAAGGGCGAATGGTAGGTATGGAACATGAGGTTTGCACAGCAATATGGAAGGCAGCCGTGTTGTAGGCATATGTGTCCCTTTTTAAGCAATGTTATTTTTTGTATAACCTAGATTTTAATGCAAACAGCAGTAGACTGAGGTTGTGGTGATTTACATTAAATCAGTCGTCCGTCCAAAATTGTTCTGTATCTCTGTTGATTACAAAATAGTGCTTTGAACTTTATCTGCGCCATGATCTGTCTACTTGCTCCCGTAATGCAGTAACAAGTGAAGTTAGCATAATTTATCAGGACGAAGAGGGAGGGGTACTTAAAATAGGAAGTGGAGTAATTTCAATTTGATTATATTAATGTTGTATATCTCTGTTGGAATGATTTTACAGTCTATTTCAAGACCATTCGGGCGTAGGGGGAATTCCCGGGGAATCCAGTGGATTACCTGAAAGTCCAATATGTTAAAATGTTCCATAATACTCCATAGTATAATGACGGACAATGCCATTATTTTATTATAAACCAGTGTGTGCTTGCGATACATGTAGGCCTACCTAAATTCAGACAAGATTAGTAATCTAGGTAAAAATGACAGTTCAGAAATAAGCCTACTGTAATTTTACAATTTTGTAAACCTCACAAAGCTAATTTGTGGGTGTAGAGTCTTACTCCCATTTATATTATACAGATGTGAACAGTAGGAGTTGATGGAATACTAACAAATTGTTTCATTAAAAAAAAATTGACATTTAGGGAAAAACCAAATAGGCCTATAAGGTGCATCGTCGCATGATACTATCCCGCCCTGACCCACCCTCAGCGAAGTACTTTCTTTTATACAACGATCTAGCGAATTCTTTGAGGATAAAGGGAAAAACCAAATACATGGTGCCAAATAAGTTCCTCCCATACTCACTATCGGGACCCGCCCGGGAAGGAGGGGTTTAGGGCAAGGACTATTTTAACCAGTGGGAGACATCTAGTAGGTAATGGTGGAACTTGTAGCGGCACAGAGTCATCTGGCGGAAATACTAGAAGCACAGAAAATTTAATTTTTTTCCCCCTTTTATCCGTTTTCTCCTCTTCTCCTCTTTTCCCTATTGCCTCCCTTCTCTCCTTCACCCTACCTACCTATTTGGGACCTAATAATTTTCGCACCTACGGAGATTTGATCTCGGGACCGCCAGCGTTATAGTCTATCGCTTTAACCACTACGCCATCAGTGATCGTTGCAGTAAAAATCGAGAATTCTTCTAGCCTTTTTACTACAGAGACGTGTAATACATGATAAGTATCATAGTACGCCCTCTCTCGTATTTTGAATATTTGGTACAAGGGGCACTCTCGTATTTTGGATATTTGGCACAAGGGAAACTCTATTATCATTATTATTATTATTGTAATCGTATGTTCAATATTTGGTACATGTTTAGTGAATCAGCGCGGGGCTCGGGAGGGGTCCGGGAACGGTCGGGTGGTCGCCCGCCGTCAGCTGCTGTCGCCATAGCAACGCAATGGGCGGAGCCTATTTGGCACCTTATATTTGGTTTTAGCCAGGATAAACAGGCTGACAAACCGTTGGGTAGGCTACAACGCAAACCTGTGGGTACAAGGCACTTACTCTCACATTTTTAATATTTGGTACAAGGGGCACACTCGAATTTTTAATATTTGGTACAAGGGGCACTCTTGCGGTTTTAATATCTGGTACAAGGGGCACTCTCGCATTTTTAATATCTGGTACGGTCGGGAGTGTCGGCGACAATATACAAGGATAGTTTGTCACCATGCTTCGCTGAGAAACAAAATGTGAATATTGAGTGGGCGGAGCTTAAAGTGCACCTTGTATTTGTCTTTCTCCAAAATTTAGCTGGTTCGATTTAAAGGCAAGTTGTAGGCCTACTGGGAAAAATAAATAGGCCTACTTGTGCACCCTAGCCCCCACTCTGAATCACTAGCGGGATCCGCCTGGGAAGGCTCAGGGGTTTAGGGTGGGGAGTAGCAGCTGCCATTTGAAGTATATTAATAAGTTAATTCCATATATAAGTTAGTAGACAGAAGGTGAAACGGGGAAAAAAATCCTATTGTAGGGTGCCCCAATTTTAAAACTGAGATTATCTTCATAAAACACCTAGGTAAATCGGTACTTTATGCCACGCACAGGTGCCCCTTCCACTTGCTATCAACCTGGCCGGCTGCTTCCCCGCCTGACCACTTCCCCTATTTTCTCCTTCGCACCCACTGGCTGCTGCTCAAAGCCAGTACTAATATTTCACAGTAAAAAAAAAAAAATACCCATGCACCAAACATAATACTTCACAATTTAAGGGGGGGGGGGAAACGCCGTAAAGCAGGAAAATAACCTTGCAACAACACTACTCTTTTTATAACTAACAAAACCGCTGCTCAACGCCGGTGATGCAGCTTGCCATGTTATGCTTTCACAATAAAAAAAGACCCTTGCACCAAACATAATATTTCACTATTATAAAAAACACCGTATAGCCTGTATGCCAACAGATCATTTCACAATTATAAAAAACACCGTATAGCCTGTATGCCAACAGATCATTTCACAATTATAAAAAACAAATATTTCATAATAAAAAAAGACCCTTGCTCCATACATAATATTTTGCAATTATAAAAAATGCAAAAATTCCATATTATAACTTAAAATATGGCTTAATTGATGTAGGAAAATTCCCTTGAACCAACACTGAGGTCCAGCCCTATTCTATTAGCTATACAGTTTTCATTTTTACAAATAGAAATTACGTTTAAAATGCATCCCTAGATGCAAGGATTATAATTAGGTGCAAAATTGGTTCATATATAAGATTATCCTGTAATTCTCTTACCTTAAAATACATAATTCATGATAATATCATACAACGGACGGCCATCTTATGTGGGTAAACGGGTTAACCAACACGACAAACCTCACTGGAGACATAATATGGCACATTTAAAAAACGCATGAATTCGGTATGCCCTACCAAACTAATATCACTGTTCATAACCTAACCAACCTAACCTAACCTGTCACTAAAATAGAATCTACCTGCCAGTAATAGTAGAAAATGGGCCTGCATTGAAATTATTCACTTCCATTCAGCTGGGTGCCTATTGCCTCTGGTGTCACTTATATCGCTCTTACCCTCACTAATGCTGCTGTCAGCAATCTTGAAAAAAACACCCCTTATTACTGAATAAATTTTTCCCGGGTAGACAGCCAGGTTTGAAGATCAAGTGTCTCCGACGTTTCAGAGGCCCACGCTGCCTCCATCCTCAGGGATACTGAAGTGTCGAGTGTCTTGATCTTCAAACCTGGCTGTCTACCCGGGAAAAATTTATTCATACTCTTTTCCAGGAAAATCTAAAATCTTACACCCCTTACTACTGCTAAATGATAATTCTGACACTTCACTATCACTTTTAATAAATAATAAATGAATAAATTTCAGAACCTGTTAGACACTTTCTTCTTGCCATTCTACTGAAAATAAGGGGAAAACACAAAACAAAAAAACCACTCCGTTCACTAGATACACACTCCCAGTATCATGGGCATTTGTATCATGGTATAAGGGAATTCTCAAGTCAGAGTGGTAAAGAGAAGATTCTCCTGCCATCTTTTGAAGTTTTTATACGTACTTTGTGCATGAAATTAACCAGTCACATTATGAGTCGGTTTAAAGAACTTATGGGCCTAAATGGGTTTTCACCCATGGGGAATAGTACAGGCATGCCATATATGGGTTTCTGCCCATGAAAGACTTAAATAGGCCTATGGGCAGATGAATTTACACTTCACAGCTCAGCATACACTCCTGGTGTAATGATTAGAGCTACTGGCTACAAAGCTGGGGATTTGAGTTTGAATCCTTCTCGAAGCATAAATTTGTACCATACGTTAGGAATAGGTCCTCGGTAGGTAGATACTGGATAAAGAATGAGTGAGAGAAAGGGAGTAATGGGAATGAGGAAGAGAAAAAGAAAAAAAAAGAGAAAGAACAACTAATTTTTTTCCATTTTCATCTTTTTGCTATCAGATGGCGCTGCTAGTTCTACAAATGATCACTACATGTCTCCCCACCCTAAACCCCTCCTTCCCAGGCAGGTCCCTTTAGTAAGTTGGGGGTAGTAGATAGGCCTAATTATTATTTTTACCCTTTTATTTTTGCTTGGAAACACAGCCATATTTGAGACTGTCATGTTCTTTATAGTACTGTAAGTCATAATAGGCTTATGTAAACTCAATTTGTTCCTAAAAATACATGAAGTGAAAGAAACATCATGAAGAATTTGATACTTACATAACCTACAATGGTGTAATTTATAGCCTTCTGACTACTCACAAAATTCAGCGGGTGGTCATGACATCTGGTGTGGGGTGGAAGACTGTGCTGAGAATCAGTGTCTAGGAAACATGAAAAGAAATTAAGAGTTTGTGAAGTTTAAAATATTGCACACAGTTAGGCCTATCACAATAGCGAGAACTTTATGAAAGCAAAAAGTTGCCATGGTAAGATTTGAAGACAAACCTCAAGCTTCCCAGGCTCTCTCACTAGCACTGAGGTACAAAGGATGCAGAGGAGAGGTTTTGAATGAGACACATCTGAGGCTGTGTGGTATCTGCACATCAATAGGCCCATACCAATAGGTTTGGAATAAAAACATCTTACTAACAGTAACTTACCACTAGGTACTACTGATATGGAATATCTGCCAGGTTGCAGCATACTGAAAAAGTATGAAACTTGTACCAGCTTAGATCCATGTTTATGAACATGAAAAACACTTGGCCGATATTAACACACCAGAAGTAGCCTAGTCGTCGAGCCTGTGTTAAGGATGACTATGGAAAAGGCTCTATAGATTCTAAAGAATTTTACAACCTCATGGTCATTTTCGTGTTTCTAAAGAAAAGAACACTTTGCAGCGCGTCAAATCATCCCCAGTAGGATCTTACTAGGCCAATAGCAAATGCCTGGGTTTATGCGCTTAGGTGCTCCTTCTGATTATGCGGCCCATAGGCTAGGTTGGCTACCAGCACTCCATTTGCTGCCCAACAGTCTATGCTTCCTGCACAGGCTTATCCAGTGCTTTCAAAATAGCTTTATATTTTCAATCTCTGCAACAGATTATGCTGTTAGCTTCCCCTTGTTGCCGTTTATAATAATTACCATTCCCATTAACTGGATTAAGATGCCATAAGATGGAGGTCGAAGAATTCTCCTGGTGGAGTGGGGGGGCTTAGGAAAAAAAAACAGGAAGGGGATGCAGGGCTGACATCAAGGGGTTCAAATCAAAAAGTGTATTCTTTTAACTTCAAAGGAGTACATCCTCTGAAGACATTTTGTATAAATGTGAAAAATGGAATTGTTAATAGGTGGCCTAAGTGTTAATTTTCCTCTTCCCTTGCTGATTCTAAACACTAATTATTTGTTACAGAATTCATTGAGGTTGGTAAACCATCCAGAGCACTCGATACATTGTATGAGGTGTTCCGAAACAAAAAATGGGCCTACAGTTGGAGCGAGAGTGTGCTGGAGCCTATTATGTTCAAGTATTTGGATTTATGTGTGGAGCTGAAGAAGTCACACATTGCCAAAGAAGGTCTGTTCCAGTACAGGAATATGTTCCAGTCTGTAAATGTATCTTCCCTAGAAAATGTTATACGTGGATATTTGAGAACGGCTGAAGAACGGACAGAATCTGCTAGAGAACAATCTCAGCAGGCTGTTATTGATATTGATGATTTGGACATGTTAGCAACTCCAGAGAGTATTCTACTTAGGTAAGGAACCATGTTATTAACTAATTTTCTTTCCATTAGTTGAAAATGATTGATACTAAAACCGATGTCTCATGATCCAATTTTTTTCCCTAAAAAGTTGTATAAATAGCACTTCTATACAAAATTATTAATTTTGGTCATACACACAAGATTGCAGTTTGTTCTGATTGATTATTGCTAGTAGTATTGTAATAAATTCAGAGTCTGCCTTAATTTTTCATTTATGAACTTGGTTTGTAAATGTTTGTATGATCACCAAGCAGAGAAACAGCATTGTGTTTCTATGTCATACAGTCACGTGGAGTGAGAATGATGCTTATTGATTGACTTCATAATTTCGGTTGGAAAATCAGAATTGTTCTTATTCTGTTGTAACGAGTAGAACTAGATGGAATATGGTGGATGAAATTGTGTGCAGAAGCAGTTGGTGATGTCACATGACTCGTTTTGATTGTTGCAGAAATTTAATCCGCAAACCAGATAATCCATTCATGAATAATCAAGAGAGTGCTGTAGTAACTTTCTATTATAAAGACACACTAAGCTTCCTTATGGCTGGTTAAATTTTAAAACTGTAATTGTGATTATATGTTTGCAGTGCTGTTAGTGGAGAGGATGCGCAGGACCGTAGTGACCGCACCATTCTCACCCCCTGGGTGAAGTTTCTGTGGGAGTCATACTGTCAGTGCCTGGAGTTGCTGCGAACAAATGCTCATGTGGAGACATTATATCATGACATAGCTCGCATGGTGAGTCATTGTCATCCATATTGGCGAATATCGTATGTACTCAATTGTTTCTATGTTAAAGTAACCATAAATTGTGTTTTCAGTACTTTGTGTTGGACTTGACATTCTAGTTCTGGAGAAAAATGAAGCAGATCCTTTTGATTGATGACCTGTTAGTACCAAAGTTGATTTAGTGATAAACGTAGGGTGGCCAGATATAGAACTCTATTAAGTCTCCAGCTTTATTAAAAATTGTCCAGTTGGTCTTAATACATCATCTGCTGTTCTACATACTGAAAAGCAGATAACCCTGACCCAGCCTTACAACTTCAATATTGATGCATTTTAGAAGGATGCAATTTAGGCAGTGCATTTATCAGGGTTTTACAAGGAAATATTTCCCTTTCATTGCATATGTTGTGCCCCAACGAAGTTTCGGTAACACTACACATGTCAGGATTGGCTTTAAGCCTTTAGGAAATGGATAGGCACTGCTGTGGATAATATAGGATAACATGCAATGTGATTAATTACTTTCATGCACCATTAAATAATAATCATAAATACTAAAAATATAAATATTAATTTATTTTAAATTAATATAATAAAAATTATTTAAAAAATGATCTTTGATTCTACATAAATTATATTTCTCTTTACTTCAAAAATTTGACTTTACTTTTCTAATAAAAGTATTATAACATCTTCTTATTTCTTTTGAAATAAACTACTGAAATTATCTTTATCCTTTACTGAAATAAATGTTTAAACTTACAGTTTATTCTTGACAGAAATTCCAGCGTCATCATCTTGATCTGCAGGATTACTTCATAGCCGTTGAAAAGCTGAGCAACAAGAGAGCTTTTAGCGGCAATGCAAGCCTTTAAATAAATTTTCTACATGACGCTAGTACCCCGAAAACCTACCGTCAATATGTCGCGGGAGGTTTGATTATTATGCGTCTATTTCAATACTTAAAACGTTATTAAAATAAAACTTTCATTAAACACTCTGTGATTTAATGTATACTTCGGTAAACTGAATGCAAAACAGGAATATACAGAGTTCGACAAGAATCGCGAATATTCGACATTATTCCGAGATTTTAACCAATAAAATACATTTATTAATTATGCGAAATTCGCTATTCACACACACTGTGTGTTAAGAGGAATGTCAACTCAGCAACCTTGAAGAGGCCGGTGGATTCAAGCTAATGCTGACATATACACATTCTTCTTCTCATGACATTTCCTGCTGTCTGCTTCCGTATAGCCTTCCTTCATATGGTAACTTAAATTATCAAAATAATAAATACATTTTTGTTTCGTTCATTAGGACCTAACGTTCTGGCCCATAACACATATACTGTACAAGGAATGTGGTATCTTTCCACTGGAGAAATAACAATGTAAATTATTTTGTTTTATTTGCCCTACTCAGATCATCACAATTAACGTTTTATCCAACTATAAGACGATACACCCTCCCCATATTTGGAAGAGAATTTTTGAGAATTTTTTAACAAATTCTGACTGATGAAAATTATAAATTGTCTTATTATTCACCGACCGTCGGCGTGTCTTGTGGTTAGCGTCGCTGACTACAGATCTGTCGGCCCGGGTTCGATCCCTGGTACCTCCTCGGATTTTTCAGAGGTAGGGAGGTCTGGTAGGGGTGCACTCAGCCTCGTGATTCAAATTGAGGAGCTAGTTGATAGAGAAGTAGCGGCTCAAGTCATGAAAACCACCATTAACGGCCATGGGTGTCTGCATGCTGACCAGATGCCCCCCAATCCTGCCATCTGCCTATGGTAGATGACGCAGCGGTCGGGTGGTAGGCCAAGTCCCTTCAGGGATGTAGCGCCACGGAGTTTAGTTTAGTTCTTATTATTCACCAAAAAAGTGTAAATTACCTATTGTAATCTTACACCAATTATTGGTTGCCTAAATTATGGTACCAGTGGCATTTCGTGTACCACATCCAATAATTCAGTATCTATTGTTTGTGTTTCTACATGGCCATAAATAAAACCATGCGTCATCCATAGAGAAAATAATGGTATGAGATTTTTGCATAGTTTAATTTGCATGAGAAAGTTGTGCGCTTGAATTTAAGGGGCTATGAATATCCGAGTCTGCCATCAAACTGTGTGGTTTCTGTTGCCAAGCCCCCAGCCACCCATCCATATTAAGAGGAGCTGCAGAAAAAAGTATGGCCAAATAAATGTGGGGGATGGGGAGTGTATCATATCCTATATTCTACATTGCTAGAAGATCAGGGTTTACAAGAATCAGAATCCTGTCAGGTGTGGACATGCATCTAAGTACTATTCCATACTATGTTGCGCTTATCAGTTTGGAAGTGGTAGGCATTAGGCATTGTGAGCATTAGCCCTCAGTAAACAGTGGCTGGCCCTTTTGTTTTCTTTCTCTCACAGCTGCCCACACCTGCAAAATAGTAGTTCACTTTTAATGCTAAGCTCGGTAAAAATAAATGATATTTAGAGCTTAGTCCAATTGTCAGAGAATTTGAGTTTTTAAAATTCTAGTGTTTTCTCCCACAGAGTGACATTAAGTACAAACATCGGGTTTAATATGTTTTCAGGCCTTCTCTTTCTGCTTGAAGTACAACCGTAAAACAGAGTTCCGAAAGTTATGTGACAAGCTGCGTAAGCATTTAGAAGATATCAGTAAACTACCAGCTCAGACTGCAAATGTAAGCATTCACAAACCTGAGACCCAGCAACTGAATTTGGATACACGACTGGTACAGCTGGATTCAGCAATACAGATGGAACTGTGGCAGGAAGCCTATAAAGCCATTGAGGACATCCATGGGCTCATGAACCTCTCCAAGAAGATGCCAGTGCCTAAAACAATGGCAAACTATTACCAAAAGCTTGCCATGGTATTCTGGAAGGCAGGCAACTATCTCTTCCATGCAGCAGCTTTGTTCAAGTTGTTCCAGCTCTCCAAGGAAATGAAAAAGAATATAACACCTGAAGAACTTCAAAGGTTTGGTACTTCATCCATATCTTCTGTATATTTCTTACAAATGTGTATTCCATTTGCATACCAAAATTATAGCCCTACTTGGTATTATGTGACTTGTTTATAATAATTTGTAAATTATATATTAACTCATTAACCTACCATTACGGCTGCCAGATGGATTTGAGTCACCCATTTCTTTTCTTTTAGTTTTAGCTTTCTGTCATTTAATGACATGACATGCCTTATACCATTTTAAAACTAAGGAAATAATCTCTAGCAATTGCTATGTGTTATAGTGATGTTGAAGTTATAAATCAATATGAAATCTCTAGGGGTTGATTCAAGTGACAATGATGAAACAGTGTCACCAGCAGCAAAAATAATAATGAAGACAAAGGAATGGAAATTAAATGAAACTAGGGGTAGACCATCAAAATTTCATTTTACATCAAATCCTGGTATAAGACTAGCAGTAAATCATAATCTTCCCCTGTAGAAGTTTTTCAACTCTTGGTCCACGACTCACTCTGGGATCAAATAGCCAGAGAAACAAACAGGTTTGCAGTACAATTTTGAAATAAAAATTGTAATTCTCCTACAGTAACTCAGTGGTTTCCTACAACACCAGACAAAATGTAAGGGCAAAAGATAGATTTAGGTCACGTACCGGCCAAGCTCCGCCAGCTCTCGCCCCGGCTCACTTCCTCTGCTACTCCTTGGTTCCGAGCCAATGCGCACGCCACTGCTTGGTTTACCTACATCTCCAATCAAAGCTATGTGCTTGCTCAATGCCGATACTGCAACTCAATATGGTACTCTTCCTCATATATGTATAAAAATATACAGAATCACATCATTATGAAAATAACCCTTGTACCAAATTAAAAATACACAAAATAAAGAAATATTACAAAAATGACCCTTGCACCATATCAAAAGTACACAAATAAAATATGAAAATGACCCTTGTACCGTATAAAAAATACACAAAATAAATAACATATTACGAAAATTACCCTTGCACCATATAAAAAATACACAAAACAACTAAAATATTATGAAAATTACCCTTGCGCCACATCAAAAATTCACAAAATACTCCCCACTCGAAACCCCCTCCTTCTCAGGCGGGTCCTGTTAGAGAGTTGGTGGGCAGAGCCTAGTACAGTGGAACCTCGTTAAGACGTTTTTCTAGGGACTGAAAAAAAATAGACGTCTTAAACGGGAAAACATACTACTGAAAATAAAAAAAAAATCATAGGGAATATGTAGATAGGCCTATGTTTTCTAAGTTGCTCAGAACCACCCAAAAGTGCATCCTAATGGCTCTGAAATACCCACAGTGATACACAGGTGCTTCAATGCCAAGCCATTTGTTACGAGAGATTTATATTATGTAAACGAATACATAGGCCTAACAATTTTATCTGGAAAAAAAAAACTTTCAAAAATTGATGGAATGTATGGGAGCCATATTTAATGATAAACCAAGACGAAATTCACAAAGAAAGCATCTATTTTGTTCTGAAAATCACACATGAAACAAGTTGCACTCCACAATCTGTTACCAAACACGAAATATTGTAATTGTGCAAAATTTCACACGTCCCAGTTCTGTAAACAGTCGTGTACACGGTCATGTTCACAGCCACAATTTGCTAATGAAATGCGATCCAATACCGACGTGAGAAGCACGATCTGCTTTTTTGGCATACATTTCTTCAAACATTCTAATATGTTCTTCTCCTCACCACACGAACCGTAAGAAATTTAAAATATATTTCACTACTTCAAAATTATCACGATATAAAATGGCGGCCTAACAGCTGATTCGGCAAAATCGGCGCCAAGTCAAATGGCCAATGAGAACTGAGAAGCAAACTGCAATGGTTCAAAATGGCTGACGATTGGTCCCATAGAGCACCAGAGAGTACAAGAATTCTGACATAGAGATCACACAATCGGATGCGCGTTCAAAGCTTATGTTTGACAAAATGTGGTTGGCGAGCCAAATACGAACGTACTAAGCGTTAAACCAAAACGTGTTAAGAAACATTTAAACATGCAATTATTAAGATTGGGACCGGGACTTCCAAAAACCGACGTACTATGCGGGAAAACGTAGTAATGAGGAACGTGCTAACGAGGTTCCACTGTACATGCCCTAAAACTATTTTTTCCCAATGTAAGCTTGCTATGCATTATCCTTCCTCGTGGCCAAGTAAAAAAAAAAAAAAAACAAATTTAGATACAAAATTCCCATTTTTGCTTGAAAATATTGGTATTTATGGGTGCACTGTGTGTTTAAAAAAGCATGCCAATGGGTTAATAGAACCAGTATTTGAAGTTTATGTTTATTATGAAAAATATATAGTAACAAAAATGGTTTTAACCCTTTGCAGGCAGCGATGTTTCATGGCTGTAGGCAGAAACAAAAAAATAAGTTAATAAAAACCTATTGAAAGTGACTTAAATAAGACATTCAGTCATAAAAACAACAACATATACCTTGGATTTTTGCTGAATTTTACCACAACGAACAATGTTTTATTATTTTGCCTGAAAATGTTTATGTAGAAATGGCACAAATCTCACCGAGCACATTATAAGTTTACATAGGCCTACTGTAGGCTATGATTTTGATATAGATCCGTATGTTGATAAAAATCAGAAAGCAGAACTGGCCCTTGCTGGATATTGTGTATTGTAATGGTAGATGTTGGCCTGCATCAGAATTACTCACTTCCATTCAGCTGGGTGCACTATTGCCTCATGTCGTTCTTACTCTCACTAACGCTGCTGGTAGTGATCTCTGAAAACCATCCTTTACTATTGATAAATAATAATTCTGTCAATTCACTATAACTTTTAATAATTAATTCGTAAAGTTCAGAACTTGTAAGACACTTTCTTCTTGCCATTTTACTGAAAATAAGGGAAAAACACGAAACAAAAAAAGCACTCTATTCACAAGATATGCACGCCCAGTGAAATCCTTTACTAAAATCATCCTGATCACGTGTATAAGGGAATTCCCAAGTAAGAGTAGTGAAGAGAACATTCTTCTGCTATCTTTTGAAGTTTTTATGTACTTCGTGCATGAGAAGAGCCGATCCCATTATGAATCGGTCAGAGAACTCATATATGGGTTTCTGTCCATGAGCATGAGTACAGGCATGCCATGTATGGGTTTCTACCTGCAAAGGGTTAATAGACAAAAAACTTAATACTTTCAATAAAACTGATCTGACCATTCTTAAGGGTCAGTTACCTTCTTCCTCCTACATACTTCATCCGATAACAGGAAGCACCAGTTTCCTCTTGTGAAATCCTTACAGTCGATATTCTCATTGCAAAGTTCATAAATATATATGAGAGATGCTGGTGCCAACCGTCAGGTGGAGTGTAGCCAAGGATGAGATGTTCGGTCAGTTTTTAACTTAGATGAAATTTTTTTGTATATAAAACCATCTCAGTATTATTTTTTCATGTGATAACCAACTGTGTAAACTTCCTATGAGATGCTAATATTTATGTTTATTGTTTATATTATAGGATGGCTTGTCGTGTACTTTTGGCAACTCTGTCCATCCCTCTTCCTTCAGCACATCCAGAATTTGACCGCTTCATAGAGACTGACAAGAGTCCTCTAGAAAAGGCTCAACGCCTTGCCATCTTGCTTGGTCTGTCGCAGCCACCCACTAGAGCATCTTTATTGAAAGACATTGTCCGTGTGAATGTAGTGTCATTGGCTTCGCCTCGCCTGCAAGAGCTATATACCTGGCTGGAAATAGAATTCCATCCCTTGGAACTCTGTTCGCGTGTTAATTCAGTTGTAGAGGAATTGCGAGCAGATGAAAACTCACCCTTGCAGCAATATGTTCCTGCCCTTCAGGATGTGACCCTAGTGCGCCTTATTAGACAAATATCGCAGGTGTATCAGACCATTGAAATATCACGTTTGCTGGAATTAGCAAGGTTTGCAACTGCATTCCATATTGAACGCCTGCTTGTGGACTGTGTCCGACACAATGATATGCAGGTTAGTTTGGTTGCGAAGAAGGATGATGACCAGGGCCCGGATTCTGATGGCCTAATATTGTTTATAAAATGACCTTGAATTTTAAAGAAAATGACTTAATAATTATAAAGAATGACCTAAAAACTGATATTTTATTTTAAAAAATTATTATTGTACACACAAAGTTGTAGACTACTTTGTACGTAATTGAAAAAAACTGTAAATGCAGAAAGGATGTTGTAGGTCTAAAAACTCTGTCCTTTGTTCTTGATTGGAGCATTTAAGAAAAGTAAGAAAATTGTTTTAAAGTAGATCCTACAAAAATGTTGCATTATGGTAACCTAAAAATTTATTTAAATATCACCCTATGAAAAAAAGCTTTTAAATCCTACCATATTTAGGATTGCAGTAAATTACTGTCAGCATACGGAGATTATTGAAGGTATAAAAATTAATATAGGGTTACTGTACCGGTAGTTGACCAAATCAGCATATAATAAGGCAGTGTTTTGTTGTGCTAAACCAAAGAGTATAAAATTATATGTCATTTGAAAGAGTAGGGTTTGCCTCACCAAATACAATTATCAGGTACTGAATCTACTGAATGGTTGCCATTCTTTAGCATTGTTTTCTGGTGGTGCAGCATGGCTTGCTTCAGATATTAATAGAGAAGGTAAGCTGCGCATTTTTCTATTCTTGTACAGCCATACTGATTAATGACATATTCATTTCTTTTGTAATTCATATGATTAAAATGCACATTACTTAATGCTAATGACCTATTGCTAACAACCAGTTTTTGATTGTTAGGGCAAAAAAAGGCTGGACAACTACTGAAACACCAAAATGGCCGGGTATCTAGTAGTTGACCACTAGCGGTCAACAAATGGAATCCCTTACTCTAGTAGTTGACCAGCACCTTACAAGTGATATTTATGGTCCAACATAAGAAAAACTGCAAGGAAATATGGCATACCACATTCTTCATTCCTAACTAAACTAAAATGTACTGTTCCATTAAAAATTTATGAAAATTTACTTGTTTCTTGTGCAAAAGAAGTGCCTGGCAATAAAAAGGCACACAATGTTTGAAACTGTTAAAGAAACTGTAAAACAAGATTTTAAAGATAAATGCAAATAGAAAAATTCCTTTTAAAAACAACAAACCAGGTAGACGTTGGTTCGAATCGTTCATGACGTAGCATCCAATAATGTCAGAAAGGTATTTAGAAGGTATTCATACAGCTCGAGCAGATGTGGAAGAAATAAAAACTGGTTCAATGAATTGCATGCTTATGTAAAAGAAGAGAATGTACTGGATATTTTGAAAGATCCTTCAAGAATGTTTAATGTGAACGAGTTAGGCTGTCAAACTTGCCCCAAAAGTTGAAAAAGGAAGGGGGGGGAGAGTTTTTTTTCCGGGCATGAAGGAATTTCTAAGGAATCGTTAGATCAAGAAATGGGTAGATAACATGGTGCTATTTATTATGAATTGCCTGTATTGCAAATGTGTTGATTTCATGGGTGGAGAGTTAGCAAATTATGTTTCGATCCTTCTATTAGCGAATGGTTGTAAGGCACATGTTACATACAATGTGTCTAAACTTTGTTCTGAGAATGACATTATGCAGTCTGCTTTATTGCCAAATGCAACACATATTCTGCAACCTGCAAACATATCAGTTTCATATATTTTCCAACAAAATTCATTAATATAAATTGTGGTCAACTACTGGTGCAAGCGGTGGTCAAGAACTGGGTAGTAGTGGTCAACTACAGGTACATCACAACAAATTATTTTTGAACTGAGATAAGTAGTACACCAATTGTTTAATATTGAAAACTTTTATATGCATTTTGTAAAGCAGCTTTCAAACTTTCTTTTACATAAATTACTTATTCAGTTCTTGCAGTATTGTGTATTATAGTCTTTATCAAAGAAATAAAACGCCTTAAATGGTCAACTACTGGTACAGTAACCCTACTCAATGTAAATATATGAAAATTACTAAATAAGGAAGCAAATGACAAAATAATGACCTGAAATTGAAATAAATGCCCTAAAAATATAAAATGGCATAAAATGACAAAAAATGACCTAATAAAAATGCATTTCTATAATCTAGAGGCCATGTTTAGGATTTATCCACAAGTTGGCAATCTCTATGCAGCATCAATAAAAAGGTGACATGTCATTAGAATCCGGGCCCTGATGATGACACTACTAAAAGAAGAGAGTAATGCAAGGGAATAAATGTCTATTAGCAGTATAGTAAGATTTTTTTAAGACTTCAGCCAAAAATTATACTCTCAAGAATGATTTAATGAAAGAATGTAATGAGGATTTATGAAAACCTCTGTTGACGTGACAGATCTGAGTTTCTTTTTTCTGTCCTGTAAAAAACCTGTAATTACCATGCATTTTCTATACACTTTGTTTTTTAGATACGGTATATATACACTCAAGAAACAAAAAAAATTCTGAAAAATTAAATTTTTTGAAAACTTTGTTTTAGGTATACATATTTTATGTATTCATTTTAGGTAGATTTCGAAGAAAAATCTACCTATTGCAATGGATACCACTTCATGATTTTCGAAAAATTCTTTCATATCTTTACGTTTCATGCTCCCCTAAGTATGAAACCACCGCCCGTTCAAAAAAAAAAATTGTGATATTTATATATATATATATATCTTTACACGCTAGCGGCCGTAATTTTGAAGATATTTGAACCAAATTTTAATATGTTATTTCTAGGCCCAATAGTTCGGACAAGTTCGTTAATGAGCAAAATTGGCCCAAGGGGGTGGTCGGGGGAGGGGGTTGAAATTTTAAAACATTTTTATCTCGGCCCCTATGAAGTATAGAGGGAAACTTTGTTTGAATAAATTAGAGTACTCCCTATGGAGTTCACAGTGACACCAACGATTCGGGGGTTCGAGTGAGGGTGGGGGTGGGGGATGAAAATTCGAAACTTTTGAAACTACGTCTTGTGGGGTATCGTTGAAAAGCTCTTGATGAGTACTCTACAAATCAATAAATAGTTTCTTGATAGCTCTCATATGACGCGAGATTTTAATGTTTGAAAATAATAACACTTAAAAGAATTATTATAATATCATAATTTTGTCTTGTTTAGCGGCTTTGCTAATTTTATTCATTGCTGATCTTGCGCACGGCCTCCCAGAATATTATATCCTATTCTTGTTGTCAAAACAAATGATTGTAGGCTCTTCCTCTTTACCGAATTCAGTTCTTATTACTGCAGGTTTACCATGCCAAGGCTAAAGAAGAGTGCTATGCAGCGACAATAAATTAAACCAAAAGCACTTCGAAATCTACCTCCGCCTGTAGGCCTGCCTAAAGGGATTTTTTAAATTCTGGCTGCTACTTCCTTAGATATAGTTCTTCTAAAAAGTTTCATTTTGCCATGCCCTTTGCTCAGCTATCGAATTTCAGTACCTATTTTTAATTTTCCCTCTTTGCTAAAACTTATAATATTAACGATTATTTGTCACTAATACACTAATAAGTACAGTAAGTGGAGTCATGTGCTGAGTAAGCATGACCTGTTTGAACTTCCTGTTTTCTTACCCATACATGTGTTTTCTGTGTGTTTCGTTACAACTTTTGCTTTCTTCTCAATTTCCCGTAAGTAGTAAATTGCTTGGTATTCAATTATTTCAAACATAATTCTTCTATAAATTAACATATGAAAGTGATTTTCGTGTCATTTTGAAGCTTGAAGTGTTCTCTAGTGCTTCATGTGGAGAAATTTCTGATTATACAAATTGTCTACTGTGGACTAGATTTTTGTTCATAATGATGTGAAGGAAAAAATATTTTCAGTTTATATAAATTTATGGAAGCAATTTAAAATCATCCGTATCCACAATAACCTTAAAAATGTCAGGCACCAGAGAATTATTCTGTCTAGAAAATAATGAAAATTTGGTGTTTTTTTCTTTCATAGTTTTGAAATCATGTTTCATGTTCAAAGTCAAAATTTTTATAAACAAATTATAAACAATTACAAAACATTTTTCTTGTGAAATGTCTTAATATACAGCTGTATAATATCGTATTGGGCCGAATATAAGACGGCCTCGTATATTAGACGACACTGAATTTTTGAAGGGTAGTTACGAAAAAATAAATAAAATAGCTTATTAGTACATTTTGCTTCACATAGAACGGAATTTTGAAATTCATGTCGTAACTTCTTCTCTTGCCTTTATTTATGCATTGAGAAATTGAGGATACTTTCTTTTCCACATGGTCCGCCATGACTGGTGGTCAAACAAAGCTTCTACGCATAGAGCATAGAGAATTAGAGATGCCAAGCAGTTCAGTACAAGCAGAAGCATGAATTCAGGAACAATAGAGTTGGGGAAAATTTTGTAATTTCCGTGTGACTTTGACCTTGGGTAAGACACACGTCATCCCATGAGGATTCCTGCCTCACAGCTGCATTCATGAGTGAGAGTTATTGAAAGTGGTAGGCTGCGCATATAGGACGAGTATATGGTAGTTTTTTATAAGCATATTTTGAGGGAAAAAACATTGTCTTATATTCAGGCCAATCAGTATATATAGGCTATATATAAAATTGAGAGTCCTAATGCTTTTAATAAAAATGTTATACCTGAAGGTGTACATATACCTTAAATGATAAAGCTAAAATAGGAGTGTATTATTTTATTCTTTAATATAGTAAGCTTTGATTTTTATTTCTTTAAATTAATGCAATTATTTGGTCTGATAGGGTGTAATACACGCTATGATGACAGATGATGGATTTCTTTAACTTAAAGATGAATCTGTAGAAAGATTGAGTATGGAAATATGCACACTCTTTAAAGATGAATCTGTAGAAAGATTGAGTATGGAAATATGCACACTAACTTCACTATTAGGTTATATTTGCCCAGAACGTCCGTTTTAATGGGTATCCCCATCATCATCAGCTGATTCCGATGGTCGGAAGTGTGCATATTTCCATACTCAATCTTTCTACAGGTGTTAACACTTCACTGTGCTATTTCCTAGTAATATTAATTTAAAGATGAATGTTTGTTTGGTTTAGATGGGGTGAGGACTGAAATGTTCATATTCAATTGGTTTTTGCCTAAATTTGAAGAATCTAACATAAGCAGTTATCACCTACATGAAGTAAATACACAAAGTAAGGTGTCTCCTGTGAACCAGTGATTACACCATCTCCAAGCTGAAAACTGGGTTAAGCATTGGTGATCTCTGGTGAGAAATTGGATAGGTACTGCTGCCTTCATCTCTAACACTTCATGCAAGTGAAGTATGGGAGACCCATCATAATTTGTTGTCCATGCTAAGCTGTATGTCCCAATTATTGTATTAATAGCATCAGTAGTCACACTTCAGTAGTAGGATCTTTTCCATCCTCTAGGGATCTGACTAGCCACCTTCCCTGCCATCAATTGTGAAATGGCTCATAGTCTGCCACGAATGTGGCGAAATGAAAAGACCATTTGCCTATAAATGAGAGGAGAAAGAAGACAAAGTAACTGCATATGTTTTTAAATAAATTTGCAAACTGTGAAGTAGACTTATTCAGATACCCTTCGCCACTTAATGGCAAAGGATGTGTTAAAGTTATGTGAGAATTTCAAAGAAAGGCTGAAGGACACATTTGTTGTGTTTATTTTCATCAGTTTTGGTCAAGTATTTTCTCTAACTTGGTCAAAATCTCATTACAGGCTTCACCATTCTTGTAAGTGGTTCAGAATTATTTTCTGAATTTTCATCAGTCCACTTTCAAATTTCTTTTATATAGATCTCCCAAATATCACAATCTTTTGGCTATTCACTGATTTTAACAATTTTGCTTCCTTACAGATTATGTGGTCATTGTCCCAAGAATGAATTGCTACCTCTGATTTCTCTAACAGAGAGTATTTAAGATTTAGCAGATGATCTTTGAATCTAGTGTTAATATTTCTTTTTGTTTTTCCTACATATATCTCGCTGCAATTTGTACAGTTTATCTGAGAGGTACCTGATTTTTTCGCAGGAGGCATGTTGTCAGTGTGATTAGATTTAATTAAGTTTTTTTATGCTGAATTCATAAGTCTAGCTGAAGATGAATGAGAATACCCTTCAAAACTGAGTTCTGGTTAGTGTCCATTTTAGTGAAGTTTGCGTATCACATCTGTCTCATTATTGTTATATAGAAAATTACTTCACTATGTAAACTTCCTAAATGTTATATGAAACTTAATACTGTATTTTTCTTCTCTTATGTGCAGGAATTCACATCCTTCAATTACAATGAAGAAATTATATTTTTTTTTTCCAAATCTAAGTGACCTTGAAAAGCCCATTTTAAGTATAAAATTGAGTAACATTAAGCTGGCTGAAAAAAAATTGCTACTCTAGGCCTGGACTTGTATGGTCAATATCTAAATATGTCAGAATCCCTGAGGATTGAGGATGTTTGAAACTTTATAAATATTAGTCTTCTAACTTGCCAGTCAACCCAAGAAACATTCATTCATCTTTTATAGTGTGTTAAAACATGAAATTCTGCCCTTATAAAAGATCAGTGGTTTGTTAATGTAGAATGTTTTTTTGTAGATCCGCATTGACCATGGTGCTCGCTGCATCCACTTTGGCATGGATCTATCAGAGTCTCAACGTGAGGACAAACCAGAAGGGCCAACATTACAGAGCATGCCAAGTGAACAAGTGAGAAACCAGCTTGTAAATATGGCTACAGTTCTGCATCGGGCTATGGCTACAATCAATCCACACAAGAAGAAACTGGAGCGTGAGAAGTTACGAGCTCAGATGGTGTTGCATTATCAGGAGACAAAGGCCGCAGAACATCAGCGCATTCTTGAACGTCACAAGATCATTGAAGACCGCAAAGAGTATCTTGAAAGGTTAGTTCTTTTTCCCAGAAGGACTTTTTTCTTTACAATTCTAAGTGAATTTATAAGCAGTATCATTCTTAACTCTTTCAGCATTAGGGTGTTTGCTGGGGAAATGCCACGTGCCGATTTACGGTTCCTGCTTATCACTATCTAAAATGCCAGTGCCTATCAGAGTGGAATTAATTTTTACGAAATAATATGCATATTTTTGAGGCAGAATTTTCAAAGACATACTTTGTGAGGGCTTTGACCTTTAGAAGTGAACGTTTTTGTGAATGAAACCTATTGTCAGTTCATTGAATTCCTTTGTTTGGCTGTATCTACGAGAGATTGTTTGCAAGATATATTTGTTGCCAGAAAAGATTAATAATTATTACATCATTTAGAACAGTGTGATTTCAACACAGATGATTTACCCTGTGACAGTGATAGTGATTTATTTGATAGAGCAGTGACAAAATATAAGAAATATAAGTCAGTTTAAATTACTTGCCACTTCCATTTGTTTTGTAGATATACTGCTTTCAGACAGCATGCTAGTTTATGGTTTTCCTTGTTGCGCCACTCAACAACTTATACTCGAAAAGAAATAATACATTGACGATTTACGCTTCCCTACTTATATTGCATAATCATTTTAAATGCAACTTCATCCTGGTCAGCTGTTGTGTGTGATTTGGAGAACGAGCTTGCTTGCTTTTTCTGATGTGCTATTCACAGCTTGCTTTGTTACAACAACGAAGAGAAGGGTGCAGTAGAGCAAATTTGAAGAAGAAAAAATTAAAAGAATGACAAAAAGTGAAAAAGTTGAAATGAAAAGTGTTGAAGTTTGAACTGACAGTGCATGTGCTGTGACTAGCAAGCATTGTGGTGTGGCTTCCCACAGGCAAAAAGGCAAAATTTGTTTTCATAGGGGAGCTTTAGTTACCAAGAAATATCCATATGATTTGAAAATAGCATCAACAGAAGCAGTGAAAGCTGTTAATTTCTTAAAACCAAAATGCAATCCAATTTTACGAGAAAACATGGGCAGTGAGCATGATCTTCCACAGTGGCTTACCAAAGAAAATTCATATTTAATGAAAATTCCACAAAAACCATAATCAATTTTTTTTTAAACAATCTTCCCATAGTTATGGGGTGCCTACATAGACAAAAAGTACCAGAAAAGAAAAAGAAAATGTAATTGAGCATTAAACATTGAGAAGAAATAAGAGAATAAAATTAATGAAAAGTTAATACAAAATAGAAAATCTTTAACAATTACAATTAAGATATATATATATGATTCCTCAGTATTGCAACAGATCCTCTGAGGGTTGCTAAAACAACTTTAGTTATAATTGATGGAGGGAGTCCTAATCTCTTGAAGGTGTTCCGTATGAAAGTTGTAACTGTTACTCTCGCCCCTACCATGAGTCCAATGTAACCCTTCCAGGGAAACCTGACCATAAGTCGGAAAAATAATTTTTTTGATCTCGATGGATTCATCTCAGCATAAAATCTGAGCATTCTTTTAAAAAAATCACCTCCAGCTCAAAAATTTGTTTTTATGACCTTTGAAACTTTGTTGTTAAAAGAATAACTTATGGCAGTTGGTCTTCAAAGATAAGTGAACTGTTCCATGTTCTAAACTTCAGTTTCACAATACTGTAATACCATGTTCTAATTCTGTCACACACCACAACAGAATGTCCAAAAACAGCATAGCAAGTGTTTTAGTTGCCTGTATTCAATAATTTTTTTTCTCCCCCGACAAAAAGTTTAAAGAAAATATTACGGACCATATTAAATTTCCATTGCAACTTATGGATGGGTTTCTAAAAGTTCAAACCTCTTTTCAAATGAAAAATACTATGGTTAGCAATGCTCTCTTCATGTTTGTTGTGTTCAGAGTATGTACAGTATTTTTCAAATGAGAAGCGTTTTCCTTCACCGCAAATCACGTGTACGAGCTAACGAAGTGCCACTAGCAATAAGAATCTTCCTTCCGTCTCGCCGTCTCTGATTGGACTGCGTATCTAAGCAGGAGAAAGACAAACTGTTTGTCATCTGCAAAACACTGTAGTACATTGATGAAACCAATGGATGATGACAAAATCCAAAAATTGATATTTTACGACCTGACAGCTGTTTTTTACTATTATGGGGAAACGTGTTTACCGACTTATGGTTGAGTTTCCCCGGCATGGTCACAAATACTGGTATGAAATGAAAGAAAACACATTTATAAACACTAGGAAAAGAAAAGTTAATAAGAAGAGTTTTCCTAAAGTTCAGATTCTTAACAAACACCTCATCCTTTTCCTTTAGCAAATTGAATATAAACCCTTTTTTACTTGTTTTTGTTAAGGTTGAACACGGTGAGAGAAGAGGAGGAAGCTCGTAGGCAAGAGGAGCAAGCGCGCCTTCAGATGCTCCAAGAACAGAAACGCCTGGAACAGGAACGAGAGGAGAGAGAGCGTAAGAGACAAGAGAATGAGATCCAACAAATAAAGGACCGTCATTTGAAGGAGAAAATGCAGCAGATTTCTCAGACATCACATGGCCAAAAGATTCTTAAGAAACTTGATGAAGATGATATCAAGAAGCTGGATGCAGAGCAGATTGCTGCTCGTGAAGCTGAGGAACTTCAGAAAGAACGGCGAGAACTGATGCAGAAATTGAAGTCCCAAGAGAAGAAGGTAGACTACTTCGAGCGGGCTAAGCGCATTGAAGAGATTCCATTGCTGCAGAAGTCATTTGAAGAGAAACAGGTACTGCACAGCCATTACTGTTTAAATATAAAAAATAATTGTTCTTTTCTAAACAGTAAATTTCAGATAATTTATATGTGGATTAACTAGTTGATACAGAATTTTTATGTCCTGAATCTCCTGAATTTTGTTATTCTTACATCTTTCCTTCATTTTATCTGCAAATAAGTGTATGTGATCTTGCAGAAACAAGTGTGGAAAATTTAGTTCCGTTCACAAAACAAAATTACAAAATACCGTATTTATCCAAATATAAACCATTCCTGAATTTAAGCTGAAGCAAAGGGATGAAAAAGTAACCCATTTCTTAGCTGAAATAAAGAAAAAGTATCAGCTGACTTAAATTAGGAAATTCTAATTTTATTTAATAAAACAGACAAAAGAAAACAGAAATCAGTACTTTACATTTCATATCACTATTACTGTTGTATTTTGCATGATTTTTCATAACTGCACTTTCAGTTACCATCAGTTTAAAATTATCGTTATTTGCACTTCCTTGCGTCTGAGCAGCTCACAGTACAGCAATATCCGTAATACCGCTATCAAAAATCACAAAATATGCAAAAAACATATATCATAATACGAACATCACTTGCTCACTCAGTATTATGTAATTCCTATGATGCTTCAACTGAAATCGATGTATTTTCAATGTTTAATCAATTCATGTATAAGTATACGGCCACAGTAGATCAACCGGCTACGTTATATGCATTTTTACCATTACTGCCTAAATACACTTGAATGCAATTTTAAACTGCATGGCTTAATCTAGGCAAAAAAGTGTGCTTATATTTGGATAGTTACAGTATTTTAACCTTAAGGACATTGCTTAGTTTCTGCTGAAATGCAGCACATCACTCATTCACCCATTTTTTAGACCAGCAAATAATTATGTGCAGTTCTTGCGAATTAAATAGAACAGGCTATTCTGATTGCATGCACATGTTTGCACTGCGCCAGTAATGTGCATGAATAAAGCTGTTGCCCAGCCTGTGCATTAAGGACCAATGAGATAAAAATTATTCGGTAGCCAATGGGAGTGTTGGTGTTCCAAGCTAAGCCCCTTATATTGCTTGGAACACCTTGCATAGAGTTTTGTATTTCTTTAGAAATATGAGCTTTAGTATCTGTTCAAGCGTATTACATCAATGTAATTGTTTAGGTTTGAAATGATAGATTTTTTCATGTGTGAATCAATCAGGTTTTGTGCCAAAGTAAACTTAAACAATTGAGGCTTTACGACTCAGTCCATTTTTTCGTCATGGTGTACAATGGCCCATTCAGTTTAAGAAATTGATAACAATATGGTATTTTCATTTGTGGCTGAAGAAGATTAATTTTGGCATTTGCATTTAATTTTGGTGTAAATATCTGTCGATTCTTTGTTTTCTCTCACCGAGTTGTCAGTTTCTTTTTTACATCATTCTGTGGTAAACTGTACATCTAGGTACATTATAGTGGTAAGTTTTATTATAGAGTATAAGAAACCCTTTGACTTGTCTTCAATTTTTTCTCTTAGTTACTTAGAATTCAGAACATTTCTACTGCTACACACTACTATTACACTTCAGTATTTTGAACCAGCTTGGATTCTTAATAGATGTATTTTGTAATTGTAGATACAAGATAGGAAATTTTGGGAGCAGCTGGAAGCAGAACGTATCCAGGAAGCTATAGCAGAACGAGAAGTAGCTGTTCAGCATAGAGAACGCCTAGCACGCATGAAGGAAGATAAGGAAAAATTCCTGGAGAAATTGAAGGCAGAGCGCAGAACAGTTTACTTGGAAAAGCTGAAAGAATTTGAAAAGACGTTGGATGAGGAACGTAAGAAACGGTTGGCAGAGAGGAAAGTAAATCGCAAAGAAGAACGACATACCAAATGGTTGAAAGAGAAAGAGGAGGAGGAAGAACGTAAACGTGAAGAGGAGGCTCGGATTGCAGCTGAAGAAGAGCGTAAGAAGCAGGAAGAAGAAGATGCGATGAAAAAGCTGCTCAAAGAAAAGGAAGATGCAGAGTATAAGTGAGTAACCTGGGGAATTCCTTACTGTTCATTTAGATCTGTGGAATAATTACCATTAGCAATCAGGTGGTTATTGATGGTTAATTAAGGAGCCTGAATTTAAATCCTTGGAAGAAAATTTAGGATTTTCAGTGGACTAAATAAATATTTGGGTTTCATTTCTGAAGGTTCTCCTAATTTTATCCTGTTACTTCTGTTACTTGATCACTGAATTAGCGGCCTGTCATACAGAGCTTCGATCGGTCAAGATCGATGCTGTGTGACTGGTACCATAGCTGTCTTTTGGTTCGTTATGGCGGTTGGTTGCTGTCGCTTAGTGTGTGTACAATACTGTATATGATGTAAATGTCTTTCAATGAGATCAGCTATTAAGGGTATTCGTATGAGAGGGTAATCATAGGAGATAGATTCCATCTGGTGCCTTGATTTAAATTCTCGCTAGCTCATTCAGTAGAGCCGAAGGTCACAACAATGGCGATGGTTGGCAACATTTTTGCAATCAAACTGAAACAGAAATGAAACATTTTGAAGTTTTTTGTAAACCTTTTTTGGAAGACTAGCAGACATTTTCTTGTTCTGTTGAACAAGTGCCATCTTGGTAAATAATAATAAACTTACATTAATGAGCCTCATATGATACATAAATAAATAATAATAATAATAATAATAAAAAAACTTATTGTTATGGGGGGGGGGCAGAAAGTATCCTTCACCCCTCAAAGTCTGCGCATACAAGTTGAAGTGCAGCCTTGTATACTAATTTCACTTTAAGTTCAAAGTAGATGTAAACAAAGCCACGTGACAAGGTAGCGCCTCATTGGCTAGTGGACGAACTGTAACTTTTGCTGCTTTGTATGCATACTCTTGCTCTTAATAAAATAGTTCGGTTCAAACCGTACCTTTTTGTAGCTATTTTCGTGCAGAGAAATTTAAAAACACGTTTCTGAAGCAGATCTGTATATGAAACAAAATTAATTTGATCAGGTTTTCTTGACGCATAATAACTAAGTGAACTAATTAAACCGTTACAACAGATGTAAATTGTAGGCGTTTACGACAGCTGTGTGAATGCTCAAGTACGCCATCTTGGAATGAACTTGCCACAGTCCCTTCCCAATAACTTGGTAAGACCTGCTGAATATGCGTTCATTTATTTATATATATCGGTTTTACAACACGTACGTGAGGACAAGAAAGTCGTGTGCCAGAAATTTCGTCAAAAGTTAAATGTAACTTACAGCTCTGATAGGATTGGGGCGGTTACAAACAGAAATTAATGAATTCAACAAGGAAACGCCTCTGAAGTGGGCAGCCAACATTGCAAACTGAGAGTAATTTTTTATACTCGTTAATATCTTCTTGTTAACTGTCTATGACTTTCTTAAATACTAATATTAAGCCTAATTTTGTACAGATGTATCGATCTTTTCAAAATAAATATCACATTTTTCAACAATGGTGCATGTCATAAAAAATATTTTAAAAGTACTATTGAGAACACTGGAATACACACAAATCCTCATTCCGTGGCGGGTAAAACTCCACATGGTTTGTCACATGCTCGGCGGAGTGGTACTTTAGAGTTTGTTTACATCTACTTTGAACTTAAAGTGAAAATAGTATAGTCATTGACAGCAGGAGAATATGACTGACTACAGCAAATGCAGAGACCCTTAACTATGAATTTCATTAAGGTAATTTAATACCGTCTATATGTAAACCAGTGTTCATATGTCCTATGTCTTTAGTGTCTTTAAATAAAAAATAAAAACACAAAACACCACCTTTCAAATTTTAAAACATCATCTTTAAACAAATAAAAACTTTTTTCGATCACCTCTACTTATAGCTAACAAAATCATTTTTATAAATAGCTTGTGTTAACATAAGAACTGATTCATTAATATTTTGAAATAAATTTGGCCTTTGTGGAAATGCACTTATACTTTTAGTTGCAATCTTGCTTGGTGATGGGTAGAGGTTTAGATTATTTTGGTATAGTAACACTGTTACTTTGATAAATGCAATATGCTACCATAATATTATGTAAATATTTTCTATTATAAATGTTTTTTATTGTAGTTAGCTTTTTCTTGTAAACTGTCATCAGTTGCAGGATTGCCAGTATATTGACTTCATAGGACAATCGTGAAAGTAAAATAAGATTGAATAATATTTTGAAATAAATTTATCCAACATGGACGCACACCCATTTAACCATCTAGGCCTTAAATACTGTATTTACCCAAATATAAGCTGCTGCCTTTTTTTTGGGGGGGGGGGGGCTTAGATTAAGTCCAGAAATATACTTGTATATATATTTCATTCAACTGTTTTTAGGCAGTAATGGTAAAAATTCATACAACGTAGCCAGTCAATCTATACTATTTTCACTTTAAGGTCAAAGTAGATGTAAACAAACTCTAAAGTACCACTCCGCCGAGCATGTGACAAACCATGTGGAGTTTTACCCGCCACGGAATGAGGATTTGTGTGTATTCCAGTGTTCTCAATAGTACTTTTAAAATATTTTTTATGACATGCACCATTGTTGAAAAATGTGATATTTATTTTGAAAAGATCGATACATCTGTACAAAATTAGGCTTAATATTAGTATTTAAGAAAGTCATAGACAGTTAACAAGAAGATATTAACGAGTATAAAAAATTACTCTCAGTTTGCAATGTTGGCTGCCCACTTCAGAGGCGTTTCCTTGTTGAATTCATTAATTTCTGTTTGTAACCGCCCCAATCCTATCAGAGCTGTAAGTTACATTTAACTTTTGACGAAATTTCTAGCACACGACTTTGTTGTCCTCACGTACGTGTTGTAAAACCGATATAAATAAATAAATGAACGCATATTCAGCAGGTCTTACCAAGTTATTGGGAAGGGACTGTGGCAAGTTCATTCCAAGATGGCGTACTTGAGCATTCACACAGCTGTCGTAAACGCCTACAATTTACATCTGTTGTAACGGTTTAATTAGTTCACTTAGTTATTATGCGTCATGAAAACCTGATCAAATTAATTTTGTTTCATATACAGATCTGCTTCAGAAACGTGTTTTTAAATTTCTCTGCACGAAAATAGCTACAAAAAGGTACGGTTTGAACCGAACTATTTTATTAAGAGCAAGAGTATGCATACAAAGCAGCAAAAGTTACAGTTCGTCCACTAGCCAATGAGGCGCTACCTTGTCACGTGGCTTTGTTTACATCTACTTTGAACTTAAAGTGAAATTAGTATACCGTGGCCGGTTCCACACTTCCAAACATGAACATCTATCGATTATCTTGAATCTTCGAGATTATTGATATATTATTTGATTAATCATAAAAAATACGTGAGTTTCAGTTGAAGCATTGTAGAAAATGGATAATACTGAGTGAGCAAGTGATGTTCATATTATATGTTTTTAGCGTATCTTGTCATTTTAATAATTAAGGAATCGCGCACAAAGTGCATTATCTTAACATAAGACTTAACCTACTGACAAACACCCAGTCCTGAACCCGGGAAAGCGATTTTTCACTACTGAAAAATCCCTGACCCGGCCGGGAATCGAACCCGGGCCGCCGGAGTGGAAGGCAGGTGCGCTACCGACTCAACCACGGTTAGGGATTTCCCCTGCATCTGTCAAGTGTCCTAACTCAATTAGCACTAATAATTAATCTCTACATTAATTGCACTTAAGTTTGTATACTCCCAGGGCCGGGATACAGTCGGCCATGACTCAAACAAGACACACTATCATAAGCAAGCGTTGCTATGGAAACCAATAAACAGTAGAAATCTACCTAAACAGCGGAGGTAAGAGGATAATTAAAGACGTCATGTACAAATAGACCACCCATCTTAATTATAGCCAAGTAGACACGTGTAAAACAGTGCTCGAACTAGGTACTGCAAGTTGTTGTTTCCCACGCCCGGGCGGTCTGTCCCCAGGGGCTTGTCTCAGTGTGTCCACTCCAGGGTCTTGTTCTAATATGCGGCATTGCCACGCGTCGAAATATTAAGATAGGAATTTCAAAACGAGAGCTTCTTTACATTAGTGGTATTATGGAATGTTGCTGTACTGTGAGCTGTTCAGACACAACGAAATTCAAATAATGGTAATTTTAAACTGATGGTAACTGAAAGTACAGTTATGAAAAATAGAAAAATAGCGCAAAATTCAACGGTAATAGTCATATGAAAATATGTAAAGTACTGATTTTTGTTTTTCTTTTCCATAAGTTTCATTTAATGTTTGATTAAATAAAATTGGAATTTCAAAATTTAAGTCATTTGATACTTTCTTTTTCTAATTTCAGGCCTATTCAGCTAAGAAACGTGTTACTTTAATGTTATGAAATTGAGGCAGTTTATTATTTCACTTAGGGGTTAATTTAATGTTTTTTTCCTTTACTTTATTAAGTTAAAAAGGCCGGTGCAGTTTAAATTCAAGGGCAGCTTATATTCAGGTAAATATAGTAGTAGCAGGCCTTAAGAGTAATGTGGTCAATGATGAACAAATTGCTGCGGATATCTGATCTGAAAACTGAAGATTCTCAGCACACTGAGGGATTTATGCTTTGGTTCAAAGTTGGATATTGTGGAGTGTTGTTATGGTTATATATATAAATATATATTTCTTTCTTTTTGCAGGAAACAAAAAGAATTGCTGGACAAGCAAGCTGAAATGGCTCGTAAAAGAGAACTTGAGGCAGAACAAAAAAGGCTGGAGCAAGAACAAGAACGAGCTCCGGCCAGCAACTGGAGGGGAAGTCGTGGAGCTGTACCACCACCACCAACACAGATACGATCTGACCGTGACCGTGACCGTGACCGTGACCGTGATCGTGATCAAGATAGAGACTTTGAACGAAACAGAGACAGCAGGGATAGAGATACTGTTGATGGATCTCGAAGAGATGATTGGCGCAGCAAAGGCGTGGGCTCATCTCCAGCCCCACGTGAAAATGAACCACCACGTCCCAAAACAGAACCTTGGAAACGTAAGTAACGTAAAAATAATATATCTAATCAAAATTTGAGTTGAACTTCAACACTTATGCTTCACTTGCCAATTTTTTGGTAGTACATGATTCAAAACCATCGTCCCCATCCTTGGCTAGTTTATTTATCTAACCTGGTGGGGAAGGCCATAGGCTTTCTCTACCACTTGGCCTGGGGGAAATACAAGAATTAAACAATTTAGTTATAAAAGAGTAAATATATAAAAAAGAAAAAGGAAAACATATACAGTGGAACCTCGTTAACACGTTTCTTTAGGGACCGAAAAAAATAAACGTCTTATACGGGAGAACGTACTACTGAAAATTAAAAAAATAAAATCGTAGGGAGTATGTAGATAGGCCTATGTTTTCTAAGTTGCTCAGAACCACTCAAAAGTGCATCCTAATGACTCAAAAATACCCATATTGACACACAGGAGCTTCTATGCCAAGCCATTAGTTATGCGAGATTTAAATTATGTAAACAAATACATAGGCCTAATGATTTTATTTGAAAAAATTAAACAAAAGTTGCAAAAATTGAAGGAATGTATGGGAGCCATATTTAATGAAAAACCATACGAAATTCACACAAAAAAGCATCCACTTTATTCTAAAACATCACACATGAAACAAGTTGCACTCCACAATCTATTAACAAACATAAAATAACTGCAAGTGTAATTGTACAGAATTTCACACGTGCCAGTTCTGTCAACAGAAGATTATGAAGTCGTGTACACGGCCATGTTCACAGCCACAATTTGCTAATGAAATGCGATCCAATACCGACGTGAGAAGCACGATCTGCTTTTTTGCATACATTTCTTCAAACATTCTAATATTTTCTTCTCCTCACAACACGCGAACCGTAAGAAATTTAAAATATATTTCACTACATCAAAATTATCACGATATAAAATGGCGGCCTAACAGCTGACTGATAAATCGGCGCCAAGTCAAATGACCAATGAGAAGCAAACTGCAATGGCTGACGATTGGTCCCATAGAGCAAAGATTGAGACTTGGACACCAGAGAGTACAAGAATTCTGACATAGAGATCACACAATCGGATGGGCGTTCAAAGCTTATGTTCGGCAAAGTGTGGTTGGCGAGCCAAATACGAACGTACTAAGCGTTAAACCAAAACGTGTTAAGAAACATTTAAACATGTAATTATTAAGATTGGGACCGGGACTTCCAAAAAACGACGTATTATCCGGGAAAACGTAGTAATGAGGAACGTGCTAACGAGGTTCCACTGTAATAAATTTGAATAAATGAATACAGTATTGACTATGGTCTATGAGTGCTGAAGACGTGCCAAAAAAAATACTTTTTAAAATCACTCTTAACCTGCTAAGTGTTTCTACATACAAACGTGAATAATTTGTGCTTGAACTGTGATATTCTTGGGCAGCTCCTGAGACAGCTTGGCAGTGAGTTTCAGAAGCGAATAGCTTCAGCTTGTCAACAGCCAAAAAGTTAGTAAGTGAAAGCATAAGTGTCAAAAGTTCAACTTAAGTTATGATTAGATTTATTAGTGTCGCTTCACACTAAGGAGTAATATGGTCAATGATGAACAAATTGCTGCGGATATCTGATTTATAAACTGAAGATACTCAGCACACTGAGGCTGGATAATGGATTTACCTTATCCTTTGGTTCCATCTATTTTTATTATGTTTATTAAACTTAATGAAATTTAAACAGAGTAATGTAGTAATCTAATAAAACAACCATATCAGTCCCAAATTTCCACTGAGTCAAATCCAATAATAGGTATGATGGTGATATGGGGACGAATGGCTGGATGTAATGAGGAGACTGAAAAGGGAAGTTCCAGTGTTAAAAATTCCCCGGCCGCCAGCGGAATGCATGGAGGAGGGTATGTTTGACATTCCAAAGAACTGGAAAGAAAAATATTTTAGAAACAATGTTTTTATCGATGGTTACCGTGACGAAACTCAATCTTCTTCATGATCAGTACTGTGTGAGAAGTCACCTGAGGAAGACTCAAGGGCAGAGTTGAAACGTTGTGTGTTAATTTTTAACCTTTATCCACTGATTTTGTAATAATTTTGAACATATCTTTTTATTGAATGTAGTAATCTAGCAACCTAATCCTTTACTACTAAAAATGACATGTAATATGATGGATTGTGATTGGCCATTGAATGCACCACACCTCCAAGCTCTTGCTTGTCACCTTCCTAGTGCTTAATATACAGTGCTTAATTTACAGTGAGTCCCACGATGTTACAGTATTTGGAAAGGTATGTTGCATCGTTCATTCTTCAAATAGATCCCACCTGTCTCTCGTTATTCAGTATGTTCAATTAGCTTTAACATCGGAGTTATGACATACAGTAGAGCCTCGGTAATTCGAGCCCTGGTATTTCGAGGTTCCGTGTAATTCGAGGTGGTCTTAAGAAAATTAAAATTTTCCATAAAACTAGAGTAAAATCCCGTTTTTATACGGTGTCCGCATGTAAGTTTTTACGCACATCCGAATGTGTTACATTTTGAGCTTTCTTTCAATTTTTCCCATGCACAAAAATGCAGGTAAAACTGTCCCACTTAGGGTTTTTGTTCATAATACACAGAAATAACCTTGGCTTCAGACTGCTAATGAATTTCTATTACAGATTTACAGAAACTGTTAGGTTCGATCTTTCTTTGGTGGGACCTCGTGTCAATCAATTGTACAGTGCATACCATCGTTTCAGAAAATAATACTGTACTGTTACTGTAATCCCTACTCAGCGACAATGGTAACTAAAGGTTTTTTCCTAGTAGCGCCACTTTCCCGTTCCACTCCATTAAAGGTCAGACAATGACTTAATCCTTAAAGGATGCCGATGTAGCAAATTGGAAATGTTTGCCAATATACATACAAGCGTAACACAGGTATGTAGGCCTACTATATTGTTTATTTATTAATTTTTTATACCATTATTGTGCTCATTAAACAATTATTTATGATTTACCCATTGACTTAGTGATATTTCCGTATAATCCGAGTTTTTTGTAATTCGAGGTAGCCTCAGCCCCAATTAGCTCGAATTATCGGGGTTCTACTGTATTAGTATTGCATATCATTTCTGACCTCCATCTTGGGAAGAAACCACCGTTTTCTATCTTTACCAGTCCTTAATGACCCATAAACTTTTATGGCTGTAAAAGGCGAAACCGAGCTTAGTGCAAGGAAACCACAACTTTACCAGGGTTAACTAATTACTTTACTGCGGTATTCTGAATACTGAAGTTGGTGCACTCAAAATCATAGTTGCATGCTAACCACTGGGCCGTGGAGGTGATATTTAAAAATTATATGATGGTGTAAAAAGCACAATGCAATATACAGATGTTGCTGTATTACCAAAAATTCAAGCTGTATCACAATTTTTTTTTTAAATGCTAGTTTTTTAGTAACATGTTCTTAAATAAGGCCAAATTGTCAAAGAGTTATGATGAATCACTTTAGACACTTTGGTAAAATGTTTGCCCATGCTTGTAATGGATTTGTTTTGTTCATAGTGCCTTACATGTATTTTGCAGCTCGATCAGTTCGAGAACCAGATAGCAAGGGACCAGAAGTTTGGAAGAGAGGTCAAGATCCTGATCGTGAACGTGACACTGGAGCGCCTCGAGACCGAGATATGAGAGATTCCCGTGATGGCAGGGACAGAGGGGACAGAGACATGAGAGATAGCAGAGGAGGTTTTGAGCGGTTTGAAAGAGACAGAGACCGGGATGGTGGTCGCTTTGATAGAGGTAGAGACAGGGACACCGACCGAGGCTTCGATAGAGAACGTGACAGAGGATCCAGCAATGTAAGTATTCAGTTAAATGTATAAGTGGGAATCAAGTATCACATTGGTAATTTCTAAGATTGTATGGTGGATGGGAGAAATGTTTGTCTGTCCGTATGTCGGTATGCACGATAACTCGAATATGCTTTATCAGATTTTCATAAAACTTATTTTACACACGTATAACGTCCATAGTACGAAGCCTATTGATTTTAGAACAAATCAGTTGACCATCGGAATTATGCTCAATTAATGTATATCTAGCACTTCACTTGAGCTTTTCTAAAGCAGTTTGTGATTATTATTTCTTCTTTAAGCTATTTCCGTTTAGCTTTCAACACTCAGCATTAATATCTCTTCCTAAGGCAATATTACACAGCATACACCGGAAAAAACAAAATTATATACAAGCAAATAAGCGAAATTTTATTTTGTTGTACTGAAAGTTCTAAATTTGTTATAATGAAATGTTTTAACACATATTAAATAGGGAAAAGAGAAGGGGCCAAGACATAATTTTGTAATACTGAAAATGTTGTTATACTGGTATACTGGTATTTTACTGTATAGTATAGTCAAACAAAACTATATATTTTTTAAAATATCATCTCAGGATTTCTAGGCATGACTTAATTTTGATGTGGAAAATTTGCATAGTCTGAGTTTACTTCCTGTTGAGCTTCCTCTTTACTGAGAAGAATCACTTGAAGCTTATTTTTGTACTCAGGAATTTTTTTATTTTTTTTCTATTCCTAACTGATACCAGGATGAGCTGCTCATAACATAACATAACATATCGTTAGGACTGGGGTTTACTTGTACTAGAGGGTATGATACAATTTTATGTGACTATAGGCTGGAAGCAGCAGCTGGCGTGTAGCCAAGGAACCAGAACCAGAAGATGGTGGAGGTAGAGGTGGAGGTAGACGCCCAGGTCCTCCCATAAGCCGTGGCAAGGAAGAGAGATCAGACTGGCGCAATAAAGATTCAAGTCGACCGACTGAACCTCGGCGTGGTGGTGATGATGGCCGAAGACGTATGGAAGGAGGAAGAGGGGAAAGAACTATGGGACCTCGTGATGAGTTACCACCACCACCACCACCTCGACGTAAGTATCAATGAATATGACATCGTTTTTATCATTATTTGAAATTAGCATGAAGTAGCAAAAGAAAAATTCAGTTGACAGTAGAGGGCATTAATATGCTTTTTAGAGCTCAATGTATTGGAAGCATTAAAATATTATTCAGCTTTATTTATAGTCCTTTGAGCATCGAGATCATATCAGGAGTTCAGGTTCTGTGTATATACCAAATACGCCATGCAGCCATTGATTGTCAGCTATTTTATATTGTGTATTTTACAATGTCAGTAAGTTTCAACTTATATTAATTTAAAAAAATATGGTACAGGATGAAATAGCAAGGATGAATCATGGCATTAATTATCCAAATCTACATTTTTCTTTACAACTGGGGAAACCATGAAAAAACCCATGTCAAATTGGCCCGCCACTGAATTCGAACCTGAGGCCTCCTGAATGCGAGTCCAAGATATTACCATTAACTATAGCATGTAAACTTATTTGATAAACATTCTTACAGGTTTTAATGTGTTCAGCGAATACATGCTTACACTTTAGATAATATGAATAGCTTTTTAATAGGTGAATTTGAAAAATTATTGGTTTTGTACTGAGTTTTAGCAACTTTATCAAATGTTAGTAATACATATCATTAAATTTTATTATGGTAGTAATACCGTTTAGAATTTGTCTTGTTATTTAGATTTTTTTTTAAAGTACCCACAGTTTTATCGTAAATGGAAAATATGTTTATGAGTGATTCATTTCCTTACACTTGACATAACTTTCCCCCCCCCCCCCCAAGTTTTGTGCTAATTGTTTCTTTGGAAATTTATTCTTTGAATTCATCGCTTTGTCTTTCAGCTCGAGCTGCAGACCAGCCGACTGGGGGAGAAGAGGGAGGTGAGGATGGAAACTGGAAGAAAGTGAGCCGGCGTTGAGAAGTATTGCTTTGCATTGTTTTGTCCACGTGTAGTCGACTTGTTACTTTCAAATTGTTTGGGAATAAAGTGCACTAAATCTGTCAGTTTAGGCTTTCTTATCCTGCTCATCTGCAGAGTATTAGGAACATATGGTAAGTTTGATCATACAATTGGGTGATTGTTCATATGTGAGCTAGTATACAACTCTTTGAGATGAGTGCCTGTTCATTGCGATGGGCTAATATACTAGCTGTGATATAGGGTCATTTTAAACCAGTTATACATACTCAGAATTTGTTTATAACACTGAAATAAATTACTCTACATTCATTTATGCAATATCTCCTTCATTACAATTCCCTTCCCACATTGACACTTTTTGCAGTGAGTACCTTCCCACATTGACACTTTTTGCAGTGAGTACCATGTGTTTGAAAGTATTGCTGCAAACTGTTTTGCAAAATCATTCTCACATTTGTTGCATTTGCAGGGTTCTTCAGTTCTCAGGATTCTGTTACTCCTTTAGATGATGTTTTAGTGAAAAAAGAGGAAGAATTAGGTTGTGATAGGAGCTCTCACTTTGTTTTTGGAAAGGTAACCTTATTACCAAATTTGACAGGATTGCTGGTTGTCCTGATTTTTGCAGATTTTCCCTGAATTCAGAGAATTAAATATCATTTCCCATTTCCCAGTTGAAGGTATCAGTTTTCCACTTTTACACACTTTTAAAATAAAACAAAATTGAAGTTAAATTTCAATAGTTTTAACTTTGCACAGTTAGTAATATTGTAAACCAGTTCTTTGAATACCATAGATAACATCTATGTAGTATTTGTGTAAGAATGTCTTTCTCGTTTGCCTAGATAATTGGTTGGAGTTATCTTGATCACGATCATTCGCTCACTAATTGATACTTGCTACGGTAGTGGTATCGTCAGGTGAAGTCTGAATATTCACTTGGTTTGGAATATGAATTGCATCTTCATAGTTCATAATGTGTCAGTTTTCTGCTGTGTGGACAGTAAATCCAATATAATAGGATGTTGTCTCAACATTTAAAGAAACATGAATTGTGATGATGATGGTAATCCTCCATGGAAAAAGACATGATGTAAAGAGGTGGGGAAATGTGTGTACAATAGGCTTGTGCCACTGAAGCTTGTGTGCTATGTGGAAAAGTATTTAGTATTGGACGTTGCAGCACTTGTATTAAAGCACCATAGCTCATTGGCAATTCCTAGTTCAAATGCTTCTGTAAAATGTGAGTTTTCCATTTTTAATCACAAATGGCAGGAGCACATTTTTAATCAAATCTACATTGCAAGTCTGTGTTAATTCAAAACTGGACCATCAAGATTTTTATAAAGTAGTGAATAATGAAGTGACACTGACAAGAGACTAGCTTAAAAGACCTGGTATTGTCCAGGTTTTGCAATTCAAAATTAACTTGCGGAGAACTTTCGATTTTCACAGTCGAAGAATCAATGTTTTCTAGGTTCTTTGTAAACAAAACGGCAGTGGGTGTCAGCATGCTGACCGAATGCCCCCCAAATCCTGCCCTAAACAACGCAGCAGTCTGGTGGTAGGCATAATCCCTTCAGGGGTGGTAGCGCCGCGGAGTTTAGTTTGTGAACAAAAAATCCAGTCTCCTTCATCCCCATAGCAAAAATAAGAAATGATTAGCTCAAGTACTTACTTAATTACTTACTCGCTCGCTCGCTCACTTACTTACTCACTCAATCAATCAATGGCAATAGATGATTCCTCAGCAAGCTAAAGGAATATTTATTTTTTGGAACCCGAAGGTTCATTACCACGCTTACCTGAGCCTGCCATTCAATTCTATTCTTTGCTAAGTGTATCCAATCATCCCTTGCAATCCTACTTCCCTTAAATCTATTCTAATATTGTTCTCCCACCTACGTCTAGGTCTTCCACATGGTCTTTTCCCTTCGGGTCTCCCAGTCAATACTTTTGAGATTTGTCTTTCTCCCCCATGGGGACTGCATATACAGTGTGAATTGCATTTGGTGAGTTTGGAAATTATGTTATTTTACAAGGAATGGTTGGTTGGTTTGAGTTTTAATGTAGCCTATGTTTCTATCCTAGTTAAAGAGGGTATGTGTGCAAAATTTCATGCAAATATGTCAAAGCATGTAGATTTGTATAGCGAATGTACATACACTTCCAATTAAAGGCCTAGCTTAAAAGGCCCGGGTTTTGTATTTTGTAATTCAAAATTAACTTATGGAGGACTTTCGATTTTCAAAGTTATGTAGAGTTTAAAAATTAGAGAGTTTGAAAAGAGGAAAACAACTTGTCACACTCCAACTATTCCCTCAGAAAGCTTTTTATGTCTCATAGAGGAATTAACAATTATTTCTCAACCGTTGCCTCAAAACACCATGTGTGCTAGATCGTGAAATAAGAAGAAACAGAAGTTTCGGTAATATACAATTTTACTGTCTTTACATTATATTTTATTTCCCACTCTCATGTTCCCTTACAACTATTTTGGGGCTGAAATAAAAAAGAAAATATCACCATCACACTTTCCTCTCTGAGAACCTGGGACATAATAATTCACTGCGCACATAGGACTAAAAATGTTCCATCGTATTTTGTCTCTTTTTCCATGATAAGGCTTACAATATACATCCCTGTTTCTCATTTTGTAACGAAGCAAATAGCTGCGTGCCAATTAGACCGTAGAAAACCATTCCAAAACAAAGGAAGGGTTGGGGGACCGCAACTAATCGATATTGAACATTTTCATGATTATCGATACTGCCCTGAATTTATTTGAATTGCAGAAAAAGGAGAAGTGCGCATGCGTGGACGGCGAGTCGACGGGAGAGGAGTTGAACCTGAAAAACGGTTGAGGATTACGTCTCTGGCTACGAGAGAGAAAGGTTGAAGAAACGGAGGCGAGGAGACGAGATTGGAATGTGTGACAGCGGTAGAGGCGCCCTGACATGATGGTTTGTCAGACTTTCATCTAAAGAAATTCTGAAGGGGAATTTCGCTGACGCGACTATATGGAGATAGTCGTTAATTGGAAGAACACATCACGTCAGCCGGTACGAGAGACCGCTACAGCGAACACCAGCTGGGGAAAGAAGAGTGGGTCACGGTTGCTTAGCCTGGAATAAAGGAAGATGTGGACATCAGAAAGTGGATGGAAACAACTCAGGATCAGAGGATAAATTGGTCACCACCCGTTGAGTATAATCATCTAAACATTTTTTTTGTTGTTTTGGGAAGTGGAAAAGATTTTGAGGCATTGTTATTTAAGCCAGGTTCTAAGAAATGTGTGGCGACTAGACGCCGTAATGAAAGGTAAAAGAGTAAGGTTAGAAGATAGATGTAATTAGTCTAGGGTGAGGTAGTAAATTACAGTGATCCAATCAGTTTCCATTTCTGGTCTAAGTTAATTACACAAGGAGCAGCCAGGAGTAAAACCGTGAATAGTAAAGATAAATCTCTATACTTTAGGTTGCTATGGGTAATTGTCCCACGAATGAATACATAGCTAGGGGCAGTTGTTGATGCTCATACAAACCTTGTTTTTTTATAAGACAGGACGCGAGGGGAGTAAGGAAGAAGGGTAATAGGGGCTTACTTAGTATTGCTTACGAGGGCCTCTCCCACTTGGTTTTCGTTAGGTGACAGGTGATTATCTATAAGTGGATTTCATGCTGGCCTATAATGTTGAGTTGTTTTTTTTAAAGAGATTTATCGAAGAGAGGGAATTGTATGGAATATGGTAGAGGGGGATAAGAAAGTGAATACTGAGAGGCAAAAGGAGGCCTATGAGTAGCAGTACCTTAGGCGTATGCCATTGGAAAGTTTACTGGGTAGGATAGAAGTAGAAGTTCACTCAAGGGTTATAACGAGAGTTACTGACCTGGGGCGTGAGTTAGTTTCAGCTAGAATTCTAGGGAATTTAGAAACAAGAAAATTAGGTGCCCATGGTGTAGGGTAGTAACTTGAAAAGTATGGAAACCAGAATAACAATAAGTAGGTAAATTAGAACAATGGTATACACTGCTTAAAGAGAAAGGAGTTAAAAGATAATAAATAATAATTGGTTAGATTAGAAAGAGGAGAATTGGTAATTTTGTGTAGTGAGTTGATGACAAGTAGTCCATTAGCAGGTACTAGAGATTACCCCCAGGAGAGGAAAAAAAGGCAAGGGTGAGGTGAGGGAACGCCGGAAGTTTCCCAAATAAAACAAATATAAATACAGTAGTAGGCGAAGCCTATGCTAGTAGAATATAAAGAGATTTAGGAGAATTGTGAAAGTCATCGGTGTTGGAGGCGAACAACGGCCCCACGTGCCTCTAGGAAAGAGTGTCAGGGACCTCTGACATCGATTGTTCAAAATTATATTTTTGTTTGCGGCCCATTAATATTTTCCCGGTTGCAGGAGGGGAGTCAGATTGTTTGTAACTCAAGATCTAGACGCCGCCCCTGTATCGGTGGTCTATTACCCCAGTCACTCTGTGGGTATAGGCCTAAACTTCCGTTTCTTTCTTCATAACATTGTCTTTCCTATTTATCTTTGAGTACAATTCTTCATAGACTACAATGACTAGTGGACTGGTAAAGGAGAAATAGATGGAATCATTGGGTATGATAGGTCAAGTCAGTGACTGAATTACGAATTAAAAATCTTTATTCATACGGAAGAGCAAATGGAAAAGATTACGCAAGTTAGTAGTAAAGTATAAGGGTAATCTGAGACGTTCTAGTAGATACCTGGAAATAAAGAAAGGAAAGAGATTAAAGTAATTAATTAAGAATTTGTCTTATATAACAAGGAACACATTAATACAGTTAAACTGGGCTACTAACCTGATAAATAGGAACTGAATAATAAATTTTCCAATAAAAGTGTTGAATGGTTAATGTTGTTCGGATCGGATGATCTGAAGATTTTAAGGATGAGTAGTTGTTAAAAAGGAGAAAACCCCAGAGTAAATGTAATTTATTGTAAATCAGATTGTTATTGTTGAAAAAGAAAAAAAAAGAAAACAAGAGTAAATGTAATTTATTGTAAATCAGATTGTTATTGTTGAAAGAAAAAAAAATATATTAAATAGATTATGGTTATTGTTATGCAAAGTAAATTTTCGTGAAGTTCATATATTTTGGCCCCTATCCTTGTAATGTTCTGAGAGCCACTGATTTTTGGGCTAAGTTACATAATAATAAAAGGGCAGAGCCGAATCCATTCCCATCTCCACTGTTAAAAAAAAACTAGCCGAGAGGCCTGTAGGTACATAGTTATTGTTATGCAAAGTAAATTTTCGTGAAGTTCATATATTTTGGCCCCTATCCTTGTAATGTTCTGAGAGCCACTGATTTTTGGGCTAAGTTACATAATAATAAAAGGGCAGAGCCGAATCCATTCCCATCTCCACTGTTAAAAAAAAACTAGCCGAGAGGCCTGTAGGTACATAGCCTGTGTATCTATAATTAATTTGTGATTGGGCTCATAATATGTTCTGGCTGATGCAAAATAAAAAGAAGAGAGAAGAGTATTGATGATGGCGCCCTTAATATAAATTTTCATCAATATTATTAAACCTTGTAAATTGTTAAAAGAAAAAAGAGAAAGAGAGAGTAAGCTGGGTGTAGGGAATTTGCAATCAACCGGTAAAGTCCATCATATATTTTGGCGCCCAACGTGTGGGGCGATAGTTTGTTAATTTGTGACCGGGCCCTCACAATTTAATACAAAGCGCCGTACAGTGATGATTAACGTATTGGTGGATAGGTTCCCCCCCTCCCCCAGACTTTACATAGATACCCATCGTTGCACAAACTCATGCTGAGGCAACTGAAAATGCTCTCGGGAATACAATCTTTATTCTAAATCAAAATGTGAAGTGAGAAAACAGCATTCTCCATGGTCAGGCTAGAGAAAGTTTCATGATGCATCACATCCGATATTTATTGACGTGGATTTCATTCGTTATTGATTTACAGAAATGATTTCTGTTGCTAGACTCTTATTTGTCAAAGCCCAGAACCATGCAACTTCTGAAGCCACCTGTGAACTCTGGAAACAATACATGTCATACAGCTCGTGGGGACTGCACAGATAGTTGTTTATTTGTGAATTGCGTTTGGTGAATTTTGTGTAATATTTTCAGAAATATTACGACCTGATCAGAAACTGAATATTGTCAATCAGTACATTTGGCCCAAACTAATTTATCCTTTACAGATGGCTCCTTTGCATCAGTTGTCTTCTACTTTTTTGGAAGACATTGACAAGATCATTAGAAGTTCTGTTGAAGAGATGCTCTTTTTGCCTGCAGATATACCAAACAGCATGATGTACACCAGTAAAAAATATAGAGGGCTTGATTTAATCCGTGCCTCCTGGGAAGCTGTTCTCCAACATTGCAATGTTTGCATATCATTAATGAGAGCAGACAACTCACATGTGAACGTACTCAGGAATTTGGACGATGAATTTAAGACATCATGTGATATGCTTAGCCTCTCTGTTCCAGCTGAAGTAAACAAGAACACAGTTCGAAAATTTTGAGACAGTTTGCGGCAGAAAGAATATGAAAGCTGGACAAAATTATCTGGAAGAGGTAAAGGTAAAGTAAAGTGTTCCCTATTACAGGCCATGGAGGCCCAGAGGGTTCCAGGAGGCTGAGGCTCCCAGATTTTTAGACATCGGCACATGAAGGTGGTAAGGTTGTCAGCCTTACGCACCGGCCGCCTTTACCCCCAGGATTGCTCCTGGTACTCATTTCTGTTAGAGGTTGAGTCGACCCCAGGGCCATAGTGCCACCAGAAGGATTAGGCCAATTGAAAAACTCCAACGACCTCATCGGGGATCGAACCCGCGACCTTCCGGTTTGTAGCGCAGTGCCTCAACCACTACGCTACGGCGTACCCCTGGAAGAGGTAAAGGTGTTGAACTTTACAGTGAAGTCACTAAAGCTAACACCTGGGTCTTAAACAAGAGAGGTCTGTCAACATCTGAATGGATAACCTGTCTTAAAATGAATTGCAATGTAGCAGCAGTGCGTTCCATTCCCGGTCAGTCCCTTGACGGAGCCCGGTGCAGATACTGCCCGGAGATAGAAACCCTTGCACACGTCTTGGGACAATGTGACTGTGGAATGCTGCTTAGAAATTCTCGGCACCATATTGTGCGTTCCATGCTGGCTGCTGCATTGAGGAAAAAGGGATGGACAGTGGAAGAAGAGGTTTCTTGTGTAGCCACCAATGGTTCATCAAGGCGGGTTGATATTCTGGCATTTAAGACAAATGGAAATGGAATAATTGTTGACCCCACCATCAGGTTTGAGCAAGGTTGTCATCAGGCCATGGAAGTCTACACGGAGAAAGTTAACATCTACCAGCCTACGGAAGAATACTTTAAGATCAAATATCATCTGCTGGATCTTAAAGTGTATGGACTTCTGATTGGTGCCCATGGAGCTATCCCGAAGTTTTTTGAGGATTTCAGGAAGGAATTCAACCTACCAGCTTCCTTGAGGGACAGCATTGTGCTATCGGTCCTACACAAATCTTGTCAAATACTCCACAACCATGTTTTTCATTGATGGACCATGTACTTGTTGGACTTTTGTTCTTTTTCTACTTTATCATTCTTTGTTATTGTTATTTTGTTAGTATACTGAGTCCACTGGGCTACCTCCAATGGGAGGCAGTTTGTTTGTTTATAATTTTAGAAGGGAACAGGTGGTTTGTTCGAATTATAATGCTGCCGGCATTTCTTCCCTATTTTGTGCAAATTGGTAATAAGATTAGATGCTAGGTCTCCAAAGAAATATAACCGATCAAAGTGAAGTAACTTTTTTTTCTAGATAATAAGACATTAATCTTGTGGATAACCTTATTTAGTTTATTAACACTTCAGTAAATTTAAAATGTCAGTTTCCCAAACTTTTATAATATCCATCTGACAACTTCGAATGCTAACCAATTCAAGCTGACATGAATTGACAATATGCAGACAGTTACCACAGGTTGACAGTAATTGTCATGGAGGTATATAAACCTGTCTTTTAAAGAACCCCAAAGAAAGAAGTTGCATGGTGTACAGTAAAAGGGTTTGCCCTAAGGGGGAAGGTCATCAACTCATCACCATTAGTAGCATTTTTGATCAAGTTCTATGGAATAATATAAGATATATTATATTATATTCCGTAGAATGTAGAGAAAGTGAAACTTGCATTGAACACTATTCACAATAAATTATTCTACTGATGTTAAATTCAGTAGTTTAAACCAAACATAAATAACATAAAAACCCCGTAAATGACTGATTTATTAAAAGAATGATCAGAAACTGCTTGTACATTTTTGTGGAAACTGTTAAGCTATTCATTTATAGAATGCAATCATCATTACTAGTTTTAATTTTAATGTAATAACCAGTTGATTGAAGGAAGTTTGACCTTGTTCTTGTGGGAAATGATCTTTGGAGAGGCTGTCAGTGAGTGTTGTTGCTCGGTTCTCTAGAGTGTACATTGTATTTATTCATCTTGCTATTGATGAATTTGGCTTCATCAAAAGAAATAAACCTTGCCATGAAACCAAATACCACTGTTCTCCACTGCCTCTTGCAAAAGTCGCATCTTTTCGGTGTAAGGGTATGAATCATTTGCATCTTTTGTTTAAAATGGCTGTTTATGCAACACCTTCCTCACTCAACTTTTGCCATGCCCAGTTCTCTGATTATACTATTCACTGATTTGTCTGAAACACATCGTGTAGTTTTAATTTTTTCAGTATTATCAAAAACATGAGGTTGACTAGGAGTGTTTTTAATTGTTCACATATAACTTTTGCCAAAACTCACAGTTCCAACTGTTACATTATTCTTGTGTTTTACATCTTTTATTAAACTGAACAAGACACACTGCCCTATAATCATGGAGCTATGTACAGGCAGGGGGGGGGGAAAAAAAGCGGACCGACTCTTGTAGCTGATTTCAGAGCCTTGTGATACGTAAATAAATGTAAAGGATGTAACGGAAACATTTGTTTTCACAAGCAATGCAAATTATGTGAAATTATTTCTCAATTCAAGCAATGTTAATTTCAGTACATTCCCTGCTATCCTGTGAATGCTGCTAGGTATGCGCAGTGTCTCATATCGGCAACTTAGATATTTTAGTCGGGCTGCTTTTTTTTCCCCCTACCTGTACACTTCAAATTGGAGCACACAGAAAGCATTTTGCTGTGACATCATCTTGGAAACTGGTCTTGCAGTAAGTATGAAACTTTGACTATTGCTGCTGCTTGTGTAAGTGGGACTTTTTTTGAACATTTGAAACAATGTAGAGGTATTTTCAGGAACTCTGAGAAGGATATCACCAGCTAGACCTGCCCTGAAGAAAGGCTAAATGGGATTATCAGAAGAGGATCAGCAGATATCTTATGTGCCACAAGAGTGAAATACGAATAGAAGCTCTTTACTGTTAACATATGCATGTACCAACCATTTCCTGGGCTCTTATAGTTTTCATTCTTACCATCTTCAAAAATATTAGGTAAGCTGTCTTTTCCTTATACATATTTATTTTATAGTAATTTGGGTATGGAAAGTTCATTAAAACTTCAACTACTAGGTAGTTTTACCTTACAGCATGTTTCTGGGGATGACCCCCCCCATCATCAGCTAATCCTAACTAGCCATCTGGTGATATAGTCCAGTTGTTCACTGCATGGCCAGGTGGCTTCCTTTCGTTAGGAGGAAGTTTGTCGACAGCTCAACCCATATTCTTTATTTTTACCACACCAATTAGCTAGTTACCCCAGCCAAACAAAATTTAAGAATGTCCTGTGACGATTTTGACAGCTACTTGTCAACTCCATGTGGAGTGAAATGGACGTGTAAGATCAAGTTACAAAAAACAATAACACGTGTGAATTGATTAAAGCGAAGGAAGAACTGAGGTCAGTGATAACAATGAGAGAATATTGCAACGTGCTTTTGTTTTGGAAAGCGACAGCCAAGACCGATTTAGTCATCAATTAACATGAAGAAACACTGACGTAATGGTTTATTCCTTTGAAGCCACCTGGCCATGCGATGAATAACTGCACTATAGGTGCAAGTTCCATTTGATTCAAGTTCCTTCTGCCTGCTGTAGTACCGTATCAAAGTTTAATATTCTCTTATGTTTCTTTTATTCAATATTTTGGGAGAAAAATTCCTCTGACACTGGGATTTGAACCCAGGACCTTTGGCTATCCGTGCAATGCTCTACCAACTGAGCTAAGCCAGACTTCACTTCACCGCGCCAAATGGAACCCCTCTCCTATGACTGACTGCCCTTAGTTATGTCATATGCAGTACTGTGGGGCACACTAGTTAGTGATTTTTGTGACTGGACTTCCACTGTTATTATACAGTAACATTCAAGATAGATATATGAACATGCATTCATGAACCACAGGTTATTGCCTCTGTTGGACATTATTTGAATCTATTGCACATTATATTCAAGTGCAAATCCGTTCCATTGTTCAGCAGTAACTTAGATTACTTATTTAACAATGCATTGCTGTAATTCTTGACTTCATTAAATTTATCGTTGAGCTATTACCAGTATGCATGAAGGTGGGTTAAAATTAACATATAATTTTGACACAGAAGCTTAACACTGAGCGGGTTCAATGCGGAGGTATCTACTGTCCCACATCTCCTCCACTATCCCCCTAAACCTTGTTATACTAACCTTCATTTTGTCGGCATTCACAAATCAATTGTAGTAAAAAAAATAAAATACCGATACTAAGATAACATACAAAAAAAAAATCCTACCATTCATGAGCATTTCATTTGCAAACCACCTTTTTTAATAGTTTCAAAATGGGGTGCGTATTAGAGCGAGTAAATATTGTATTTTGTGACCCTTTTAGAAGTGGAATGCAAAGGCTGACTTCTTTGTTGCTTCTTGATGTAGAAATGTTCTTTTGTTCTTGTGGAGAGATTTTCTGATTTGTCACATTTAACATTTTTCAAAATCTTTGCAGCTTAATTTTTAGGTACCAGATTTACTATTACCCTAGTAGCACACTTCGTTGGCCCATCGGAGGAATTTGGTTGGCATGGTAGGGATATGTTGGGGAAAGGTTGGTTGTAATTTCCTCATTTGGGCCATCACATTTTATTGGATGATTCGCCGCTTGCCCTACCGTTGGGATTACGATTGTTGGCCCAACAATTTTTTTTGTTGGAATATAATCGCATTTATGTTAAAATTAAAAAGTGTTGAAATAACATTACAAGCGTTAAATTTTTATTTCCTATAAAATAAACTGTGTTAATTCATTAATTATTCAAGCTTATCCTGCGCGCTAGATCCTCAACTCCTCTTCGGAAATTTCCGGCATAGCTCGTATAGGTCATCGGCACCTGCGCGTCGACAACATCGCATAACCGTCATTCGCCATCTTGATTGTATTAAGAAAGAGCCCGAATGGTGTTTGATTCTCGTTATTTTACATAATATTAGGTAAGCCCTTTGATTGTTCTCTGAATATATAACGTTATCATTTTTTCACAATACTGTATTATGAGTGTTGCATTCATATTATAATATTGAAGGTTCGTTCAACGTTACAGTACTGTAATTTCCTATTGCAAATTTATTTGTTTCAGATGATTTACATAAAGAAAGGCAGAAGGAAATTAAAGCAGAGTAGGCGCAACGAAATTTCAACTGAATTGAAACGCAGTTCAAGAAAAGCAGTTCTACAGTTCAAAATCTACATCAATTGCGGGATTTTCAAGATTTCAAACTTGCAAGTATAGCCTACAATAATGTTAAGGTATAAATATTTGATTTATTATTAAAATGTAGATGCCCTCATTATATAGTATAAAAAATCCAGGGAATGTTGTCAGTAACATTTAAATATGATGTTAATCTTTATATTCTCATATCAGTTTGGCAAGTTAGTACTTTGCGACTCACCCTGCTCCCCTTTCCACTCGCCTGCCATGTCACCTAATATTTCACAAATAAATAAAAATACCCTTGCACCTCCACATAATACTTCATAATTATAAAAACGACCCTTGCAACAAAATAGGCTATTTTGGATTGAGAGTAGGGGGGGGGGACTCGGGTGAGTCGCAATGTATCATTTTCCCATAAGTTATAATGTGCACTCTTAGCCTTTAATTGCCGGTACTTTGATTACTTAATGTGTTATCCATTTGTCGCTTGTGACCAGTTATGCCATCATTATTAAGCTCTATCCACAATGTGCAGTTGGCCGCTTGAAAGCTGCCCACAATAAGAAGTTAACATTGAGGTTAGGGAAACATTTAATAGTACAAATAATGGGAAGGAATCGATTTATAGTGCATAATATGTAGGCTATAATAAATACATCTTGCTTTTCATAGTAACCTAATCTATTTCTTTGCACTAGTAAATAATTTTCAATCTCGTAATATGTAACTTGCAGTTGGTAGTCGATGATGAATTTCTCGACTGCCGAATACCAACTGCTGACTGCAACTGTACTTTGTGAATGGCGTACATTACGATCACCACATGTTTTACTTTGACTACCAACTACAGACTGCCAACTACACATTGTGGATAGAGCTTTAGGCCTAATACGTTAGATATATAATCAACTCTACCAAGTAACTTGCATTCTATTTGCCTGTAACTTATAATTTAAAAACATAGTTCATGAGAGGGTTAAAAAATGCATTTACATTATGTTTGAATAACCGTCTAAATCTCATTAGCTTAACTTGATTGCTAGAATGCTTTTCCATCAAATTGTTTCATCTATCCCTATAGGCCTATATGTGCACTTAATAGATTAGGTTATTTAAAACATCTTTACGAAATCATGCAAAATCTCTTCACAAATTTCTAAAGAATTCTATCTGTTCTGTTCTTAATTTAGGCTTACATTCAGTCACAATTTTGGTTATAACCCCAATAGGCTACAGTTTGTAGAATTCAATTTAAAATGAACTCTAAAATGTTGTGTGTAGGCCTAATCAATTTCGCTAATGATCTTAACATCAGTCTTTGTAAAAGTAAAATATTACTAGATTATGGAGTAAAATGGGAATAATGGAACTTTGTGCCCCACGCGATCCCCTTTCCACTCGCCTGGCTGCTTCCCGCATGCCACCTGCCACGCTTCCCCGCAGGTCATGCCGTCATGCCTGTAGCTGCTGCTCAACGCCGGTAATGCGTACTTGCATGTCACCTAATATTTCACAATAAAAATAAAATACCCTTGCACCTGGCATTCAACCCAATTCTGTACTAATTCCATTCTACTATCCCCCACAAATCCTATTTCCCTTAAATCTACATCCTAATATTTTCTTTCCACCTACGTCTAAGACTTCCAAGTGATCATTTCCCTTTGGGTCTCCCACTCAGCATTTTTTAGATGTCTTTCCCACCCATACGCACAACATGTTTAGCCCATTTCGTTCCCCGTGATTTAATTTCCCTTACTATATCTGGTGGCGAGTACAGATTATGAAGCTCGTCGTTATGCAGTTTCCTCCAGTCCCCATTTTCATCTCTCCCATAGGCCCAAATATTTTCCTAAGCAGCCTGTTTTCGAACACACTCAGATTATGTTACAAACTGCATCTTACAATCAAAATTGTAATTGAATGTAAATTAAGAATATAATAAATAGAATTATTATGAATTTTGAAGTGATTTTACACAAATTTTTAAAGCTTTTTTAAGCCTATATTGAAGTCTTTTAAATATTAATTGATAATGAATAAGCTAATCTAAGTGCATAGGTCTATAGGATTAGATGGAACAGCATTTTAGAAATAAAGCTCTTACAGGTTAAGCTAATCAGATTAGACTGTTTTTCAAACATAATGTAAATACGCCTTTTAACCCTGTTATGAACTATGTTTTTAAATTATACAGGCATGTAGAATGGAAGTTACTTGATAGAGTTGATTATATTTCTAACGTATAGGCCTAATAATGGTGATGCTATCTGGTCACAAGAGCTGGATAACAAATTAACTAATCACAGTAGGCTAAAAGATTGCACATTGTTACTTATATGAGAATATAAAGATTAACACCATATAATATTGTAAACGTTAATAGTAACATTCTTGGATTTCCTAGACTATATTGAGGGCATAAGGTGGAAAGATCAACTTACATAAATCAACTATTCTCACATTGCTTAAAAATGAAGTTTATTAATACATGTTATGTAGTTCATAATATATATATATATATATATATATATATCTGACTTATCCATAACTTGTAAAGCAGCAATAACAATAAACTATTCATTATTCATTTCTCTGAATTTTATTTAGCCTATAGCCAAGATTCTTTCCTTATGTTATACCATGTATCACCATTTTTCTGAGATATAGAATTCTGGACCAGGGTGCACATAGCCTCATGAAGACGAGGAGCCACTTGATAAAGAAATAGCGGCTTCAGTCATGAAGACCACCATCTGCCAATTGTAGAAGAATGGAGGAAGAAGATGCAACATGGGTAGTAGGCCTTGTCCCCTCATGGGATGAAGTTCTCGACCATTAGTATTACAGTGCTTTCACTGTACGACTTGGGCGGCAATTGCACGGGCCGACTATCCGTGACTCATGCATCAAGCGCCCAAGTGATGCCTCGTCTCACCACTGAAGTCTAGCATGTGATCTGATTGCGTTCACACGTGAATAATTATTACAGCAGTGTTTGTGTTTTTTTATGGTTAAAGTAGTTTTTAGTTTTGCTTGAAGTGTTTTAAAAATGCCACGACCTAATTATACATTAGAACTACTGCGTGTGAATAGCAATTTCCTCATTAGGTGCCATAGATGTAATGATGCAGAAGGACGGCATTTCCAACATCTCCTGTGATAAGGTAAGTTTGTATTTTTATTTTATATTTTCATATTTTATTGTGATTACAATTACGGAAATATATACGATTCGCCGGGAGTACCGTGATATGTCACGCGCCTGGCCCCGCATGAGGTTTATCTGTGACGGTGGAGCGGCCCGTGCGATTGCCGGCCAAGTCGTACAGTGAAAGCACTGTATAACCATCAATAAGCCATCCAAATCCAATGATTTCCCTATATTCCTCCATTAGGTTCTGCTTTTTGTCTTGGTTTCATGTTTATTTTATCATAATTAGGTAGTTGATAAAATATTTTCCTCAGCAACTGCATTTTAAGAATGATTAGCAAGTCCATGCAAATCTTTCGCACTTTGCCCCTTTTGATAGGTGCCCAGGAAAACTAGGCATTTAGCTAACTAATAAATTCATTCTTATACATTCACAAAATACAGTATACGGTTGAATTAAGAGCAACATAAGAAATGTATACTGTTTTTTGTGAATCTGTATGAGTGAATTTATTAGTTAGCTAAATACTTGGCTTTCTTGGACTATTATCAAAAGGGGTGAAGTGCGAAAGATTTGCATGGATTTATAAGTCATTCTTAAATTGCAGTTGCTGGGGTAAATATTTTATCAACTACCTAATTGTGACAAAATAAACATGAAACCAAGGCAAAAAGCAGAACCCAATGGAGGAATGTAGGGAAATCGTTGGATTTTGGTTGGCTTATGGATGGAATTCGGATGGCAACAGTTGGCATTACAATGATGGCCCAACAGATCGCCAACGAACATTCCCAACTGTTGGGATTTTGTTGGATATTGGTTGGCTACAGTTGGCAATTGGTTGGGTAAAATGCACTTTGCCAACGGAACCCCGACGGACATTCCTAACCGTTAGCCAACGAAACATGGCGATCGTTTCCCAACATTGGCCCAACGATCTGTGCTACTAGGGTAGGGAATTCCTTATCCTTGTGATTTGCTTTGAGTTATTAATATCAAGTTTTTGGGTTGAGTTTTATGTTACATTTGCTGGAAAACTTGAAATTAGTTGTTCGTCCATGGATGCCAGGTAAATTCATTTTTATTTATATGATGGTCTGCATAGTAATTGACCTTTGCTCTTCTGGATATCATTTAAGTTCTTACTGCAAATAGGAAGGGGGTATTTTTCATGTTGATGGTAGGAAGAATTATCATTTTCTTTGTGTTGGTGCTAGTATTTTGCAGAATGAATTTAACCAAGGGGCTTAAATTCTTTGAATTAGCGATAACACTATATTTTTAGTTAAACATACCCCAAAATACTATACTATTTCCAACTAAAGAATAAAGTAGATGTAAACAAACACACTGAGATGTATTACTCCGCGACCACGTGTTCGTTGACACATTGCAGACGACGCAATTTCTATGCAAGAGGAACTCGTTAATATTGATCAAAGTAAGCTAGCATCTACAGAAACAAAGCTGGATTTCACAAATATTAAATATGCCTACGTTTAAAATGCTAATGCATTGTAATATTTCAATGTCATAATGAAAATCTACCTACTTCAAAATGTATTAAAAACATTCAAGATCACAGTTTTTCGCCACTATTTAACTGCTTTTCCCGCTTTTGCTTAACAACACGAGGTGGTGAGACCTGATTAGCTTCAGCCATTGAACTGTATTGCTGTCTTTTATTATTTATAATAGCTGTGGTAAGCTTGTTTTCACCGTATGAATTAACCGTTAACTGTATTCGAGGAATACATGACAAGTGACTGTGTTATGTTTTCATACCTTTGTTGTGTTCAGGCATGCGCGTTGCATTACATTCAACCGATAATATCAAATAATAATATCGGTATTGCTTAAATCACATAGAAAGTGTTGGTATGAACTTGAGAAACGTGCTTAATTTAGTCGTAGATCATATACATTACTTACTTTTTATGTTTTGAAGAAACTACATTAATACTCGTAAGAAGACGACAAGCAAGAGCCTGGAGGGGTTGTGCGTCCAACTGCCAATCAGAACCCATCATGTCACGTGGTTTTGTTTACATCTACTTTATTCTTTAGTTGGAAGTAGTATAGAAGCTATTAGAGGCATTATGTATGTCAATGAACCAAAAAAAAATGTGAATTGTCAAAATTTTCAACTTTGTATAAATAGCAGCTTGAAATCACAATGCTTGGTTAGTTTTTTTCTTTTTTTTTCCTTTCAATTTTTAAAAGCTATCTTGCTCCTTGCCACCATACATCATGAACAGTAATGTGGATATGACCCTTTGGAGATGATATTCGTTTGATGATAAAAGGACCAATCAAATTATGTTGCAAGATGGAAAGATATATTTAATATTGTGAGAATTTTTACTAGTTTGCTTGACAGTCACCGTTAATTTAGTAGCAGAGCTCTTCAGTCTATGTGGTGTCTTGTGTGCCAATGTCATAGTGAAGCTTTCTTTTCTTCCTACTCAAAAACACAAGAGCATCTTGAAAGAAAATGATGTGAAGTGGCTATGTTCTCCTTTGACAAATAGTCTATAGCAGTGGCTGGCCTGTTAAGCGATGTAAAGTTGGCAGTAGGGAACGGTAAAATTAAAAGTCAGAATAAACTCTTTGATGACAGTCCACCTATTTTAGTTACTAAAAAGTCTGAAAATCCTTAAAAATGTAACATGGTATCAGCAAAAAACTAAATGACACAGACCTTTAAAGTGTAATAATTTAATTTAAAAAGTTCTTACGATCTACACAAAATCTTTTAAAAAATAACAGATTTTCGACAAAAAAATAAAATTAAAAATCCAGATCCCTAGCTATAGGTGTACAACATCTTAAATACCATATTTCCAATTTCTGAGGAACTGTGGAAAAAAGACATTGTTCTTTAGGTTGATATTTGTTCTTGTGGTAAACATTTTCCTTCTTCACAGTAATGGTCGAAAAAAAAGGCAAAATAGGAATAACAACACGATAATATTACCGGTATGAAGTTATTTTATTGCAAATACACTGTTGGACGGGTAACTTGAGTATTTATAAAAACTCATATTCTCTCTACTTCAGTCATACACACATCCATACAAGCATATACACACATATAAAAATGTTAATAATACAGCTCGGGACACTTTTGTTTTTCATTGTGAGACATTTTTCGAAGTTTAAACTTTTCACTTTATGTAAAACTTGTTACAGAATCAAAACAATACGTCTGTATGATACGAGTATAAAGTTCCTGCAAGTGAGTTTTATTGTGCATCCAGAGCATTTAAGCGACAATTTATTTGCAAAAGAAAGTTTGTTAAAAATATTTGGTTGACAGTTGTAGTGGATGAAGACATGTTTTCTTTGGCTTTTTTATGGGATGGATAATAATCTGAATTACTCATATTTCATGTGATCTTAGATGAGCAAATGATCTTGGAATCTATAAAGGACTGCCAAGTGTGGCAGCACACCCACCCACCCACACCTAGTTGGCAGACCCCTAGCAGACTGCTGTAGGATGGAATGTATAAAACCCTGCCAACTAGCAAAAGGAGTTTGCAGCAATATGGCAACTGTGTCAGATTGGAGGCTAAACTGGCTACATTACAGTGACCATTATGATGGTCCATAGTGCCACCAGAAGGATTAGGTTAATTGGAAAATCCCAAACAACTTCATCGGGGATAGAATCCACGATCTTCTGGTTTATAGCGCAGTGCCTCAACCAACCGTTCCACAGCATACCATCATTAATACTACTACTAATATTAATATAATATAATTATATAAATATTATTAATGTTAATACCTGCGGTCCTGTCAGTCCAAATTTGATATTTCCTGTGGTTTAAGGGATGCTAGTAAACCCATATGCTTGAATATGAATCATTTTGTTAGGAGGTCTAAAATAAACTTTGCAGAGGGACCTAACCTCTGTTATGCCACTGTTGGTAGTGCAGGAAGTTGAGACTTTTCAGTTTTTTTTTTGGGGGGGGGGGAGGTTCTCCCCCTCTTTCACCAGAACTCTTCATTCTCATACCCTCCCTTTCTCTTGTCATATCACTTATCATACTCTTTTCATTAAAAAAAATCATCTTGTTGGCAACTATAGTTAATATTTTTCATGTAGCCAGCGAAAACCTCATAGTGATCTAGGCCATTGGTTAGAAATGTTATCATTGCCATTGTTTCTTTTTGGCTGAGGTGTATGTGTGTGGAGAGAGGCGGGAAAGCACTTTCAGCTCAGAAAAATTGTGGCAATACTGATCAGTACGGAGGAAGTGAAAGAAGTTTGTTCGTGGTCTTCACATGTCAAGACACCATGATGGGAGTTCTCGAATGAAAATATTGGAATAATTATTCTATTCTTGAAAGTTTTTGAGATATCAAGAATCATATAAAAAGTATTCAAATGGTCATTCGCATGATCCAATGCTAGGAAAAGCATGTAGTGAGCATGGACTCTTGAGTAAAGGTGCTTTCATATCACTTTAGTTAACTTTGTTAATGCATTGTTAAGTTTTCCAGGCAAGAAAGGCATATATATGAATACACAGCTATCATGAACAGAGGGCTGTTCAGTGTTGCCATATGGTCGATTCTTAACAGAAGATCCCGAGGCAGATGACACAATGTACTTATTTTATGGATCTTTACTCTGTGTTCACAGAGAGAACAATGAGATTAACACAGTATTTGGCAGTACTGCAATAAACTAACTTCTATTGGGTTGTAGTTCATTGAATGGGAGAGCCACACCCATTGCAGGAACCAATAAGCAGTAGATCTTGTAATGCAATGAAATTGTCAAGCTGAACATTCGAATAACGATTTGAATTATCAACCGAGTCAGATTTCAGTAGTTCTCACTTCTCAGCTATTGATTCGAGATCTTGCATCACGAGTATTCGGATCCTGCTTTCATCCGAGAACTTTTTCATTTGAATGATCATTTGATTCTTTATATTACTCAAGAACAGATAATGCGATTCTTAAAATCATTAGATTACTAGTTCATATCATCTCATCCCATAACTGGGGTCAATATAATATACCTAGAGTTTGTCATGGCGCTTCTCTCCCTTCCTCTGACAAGAACCTTTAATTTCTAACATTAGGGTTTTGTGAAGAACTCTGTTATTTGCTATGCAAACAAGGAGTAATGGCTAATGGCCATCTAAAATGTCTTTCGTTGAGAAACCTGTACTTCTGTTGATATACTCTGGATGCACTATTCTGCTATAGGTCGTTTACCTTAAAAGCACTCACTGATCATTGTTCAATACAGCATAATGGCACCATTACTCTTCTCTTCTATCATTGGCTGTGGAGTCTTCTTGTCTCTGGTCTCATGTGTACCAACGTAGATGACAATTATGTTAAGAAGATGGACAAGGAGTGCAGCAACAACAAACCTGTGGAACAGAGGACATGGTATTGAATGATTCCTCTAATTTCTCATGAGCGGGTTTTATACATCAGAGGCATAATCTTATATTGAGAGAGATATATGATACAGCCAACTTCCAGTAATCTGTGGATGGATTCTTCCTCGTTTTTAACCCTTTATGTATAGATTTAAATGTCTTGAAAAGTTCCACCTTAAACCACAAAACATTAAATAACAGATATTGTTAACTGGATACACGGTATCTAATTAAATATTATATTCTTGTAAACTTTTATACATATAAACATACAAGTCAAATTGATACAAAATTAAAACAGCGACTGATGTCGCGTTAGTCCATATAAGTTATTCTTAAAATTTAAAATATCAGTTTTAAAATATTCTAATTGATCCTAAAAATTATAATAATTTATATATTGTACAATTTTATCTATTTTACAAAATCTTATTTTACTGTTACATATAAACATACAAGTCAAATTGATACAAAATTAAAATAGTGACTGATGTTGCGTTAGTCCATATAAGTTATTCTTAAAATTTAAAATATCAGTTTTAAAATATTCTAATTGATCCTAAAAAATTATAATAATTTATATGTTGTACAATTTTATCTATTTTGCAAAATCTTACCGATCATTCTTTTTCAGTATTCTAATATTAACAATGTTTATCATACATATCACTGTACATTTATTTTTGAAGATGTATTGTCTTGTAATCAATTTTCTTATTCATATAGTCTAATATCATGTATAATACTGTATATATTCTAAAGATATATTGTCTTTTAATCAACTTTCTTATTCACTTAGTCTATTATCTTCACTTGAGTTAATTTGTCTATTATTTATGTCCAGAATACCTTCTTAAAATATATCTGTATGCATTAATGTATTGTTTATGCACTAGTTTGTACCGGTAGTTAACCTTTATGTTGATATCTTCTTTTATTTGAGATATTATGTATAGAGTACAGATATAACCAGGTTCAAGGTTTCTAATAATAAATTGATAAGGCTTACAGTTAGTTAATTTTCTTTTATTATTTATTTATTTATAAAAAGCTTTTACTAGCTTTGTACCATAGATGAATATAACAGTTGTGCTACATTGGTGATCAATGAGCTTTGTATGCGAATGTAACTTAGAATTCCATGAAATTTCTTTGTCCCTGGATATCATCAATATCGCTTCAATCTCATCAGTAGACCTGGGATTTTAGGCTCTAAAAAAAATTAGTTTTAGGCACCTAAAATAGGCTTTTAAAACAAGTAAATAGGCTTTTTAAAAGAGAAAAGAGGCACTTAAAATAAGCTTTAAAAATGTGTAAATAGATAAAAAATAGACTTTAAATAATTACAATATACCGGTACACTTAAACTGTAACATGGTCTTCTTTTTACTGCAAGAAACATGGTATACCTATTCTTAACATAATTAACTGCAAAATTATGCATCACGAACTATATTCACTTAAACAGATGTTCTTTCACTGGTGACTTGACACAGTAGTCCTTCCCCCTTAATACTCCCCCTCCCCCATCAGTCAGCATTCCTTTAGCGACAATTGTTTGGAATTATCAAGTTCTGCGAAAAACCCACCTCTGCCGTTCTGCTTTTTATTGAGGGATGTCCATTATGAGATTGTAAAAATTTCAGAAGTTGAATTTTATTTTAAATGTACAAAATAGGCATTTTAGGCACTAAAATAGTAAAATAGGCTTTAAAGGTTCAAATAGGCATTTTAGGGCACTATAAAACTCTATAAATATAAGTGATTTATCATGAAACATCCACATATTAAAAAACTTTCATGTTATTTCATAAGGAACAAAATAGGCATTTGCCTTAAAATCCCAGGTCTACTCATCAGGAGGTAATTTTTTTTTAAAATGGCTAATAAATAATTTTATGATGTATTTTAACTAGATGGTCCATTCTGGACTCATAGTTTTAGTGAATTTTTGTATCCTACAAGTAATTCTTTAGAATGGATAGTTACCAGAAAGAATATCCATAACTGGCCATGTTGTCTGACCGCCACATGTGGTCTCTGTCCTCTTGACTCATTACATTATGTTGCAGTTTTTGGTAGAACTGAACTGCCCACAGGCTCACAGCACACAGATTGCAGAACATGGCAAGAGCGTTCCACAGGTACAGTCCTGGCACCCCCGTCACGGCACCGATAGGAGTGGTGGCAGTGTTGATAACTGCAAATATTGCGCTTAGGCCGGAAAACAGCAAACCTCCTGCTAGGCAGGCTACTGTCGCTACCCATAACCCATACAGGAGGAACTCTCGATCTGTACGCATCAGCTCCAACACTGTAAGAAAGAAATGGAATATATTAACATAGGTATAAGCAAATGACAATTACTGTAGATTAACAAGTGATAGATCAAAACTTTATAACTAGACAGGATATAATATTGAGTTGTGTCTAGCCACGTATACTTTACTTTTTGTGTAAATACCTGAACTAGTTTCGAAGACAATCATCATTCATAATCATCAGATAAACACCACCTGTCGAAGTGGTGTTAATCTGATGATTATGAATGACAATGGTCTTCGAAACTAGTTCAGGTATTTATACAAAAAGTGAAGTATACATGCTAGACACAACTCAATATTATATCCTGTATAATATAATTTCGGGGTATGCCGTAGCATAGTGGTTGAGGCACTGCGCTACAAACCGGAAGGTCATGGGTTTGATCCCCGATGAGGTCGGAGTTTTTCAATTGGCCTAATCCTTCTGGTGGCACTATGGCCCTGGGGTCGACTCAGCCTCTAACAGAAATGAGTACCAGGAGCAATCCTGGGGGTAAAGGTGGCCGGTGTGTAAGGCTGACAACCTTACCACCTTCATGTACCGATGTCTAAAAATCTGGGAGCCTCAACCTCCTGGAACCCTCTGGGCCTCCATGGCCTGTAATAGGGAACACTTTACTTTTATAGTATAGTTTCACTGTGTTAACTTCCAATATATTTTTGAATTTATAACTAGAGTTTATTAGTTTTGTGAGTGAAAGACGATCCTAGGTCGAAATGTTGTTTTACACTTGTGGAAATAATGCAAGCTTTCTGTTTTATTTGAAAAATGTTTTTTCCTTTTTGATGACTGTTTTATTCACAATGGAAATCTCAGATATTAGAAAGGGATTTTATTAAAAGGAATTAACATACTGATACATTTATTAAACGTGACTGTGCACTATAATCTAGTCACTTCTACTAACGTATAAGTGAGTCACTTCCAACAATTGTTTAAAGCAGAATTATAAGACTATAGAGTAAAACTTATCTAAAATGTGAGGAAAAAATTCATATACTGTTCTAAATTTATTATTTATGGAAGCCAACTACTCTAATGAAATTTGTTCTATTGATTAATTCAACTTAGAGCTCACTGTTAGTTTTTTATTTTTTATATATCCATACAAATTCAGCTCTGAAAAGGCTTGTTAGGGAAGACAGCCTTAGGATTGTATTTTGGAGTTAGGTATGATTTTGAATCAAGTGCTGTACCGACCTATTTACACATTTTTTGTTATGCATGAGACTAAGAAAGTGTTTACATTTCAGTTAAATTTAAAATAACCTGATTTGCAGAGAGTTTCATGTAGAATGATTCTTTAAATAGCAAATGTTAATTTAGGATTAGTGGATTTATTTAATATTTTATTTAGAAGTAGATGTATTTTTGGTGGGCACTTGTTGCATCTTCAGTTAATAGTGTCACGCTTCTTTATCTACAGAACTGCTATATGTTAGTAAACAACTACAACATGAAAGGTCTAAAGTCTCCTTGATTTTGTATGTTTGTAGAATATACAATATTTAGTATTTTAGTACCACATAAACAGTAAATCCATTTGGTTTTAATGTGAAGTAACACCAAAATTACGTTTTTCACATAAATTAGGCCTAATACCAATATGAACACAACTTTTATGCAGGAATTTAACATTTTTATCCACTGAAAATAGGACCCCTATTTATAATGTTTGCAGTGTTGCTTTGAATACATGATCGTTAATGGGGAAACGCCGTGACATAGTAGGTTGAGGAACTGTGCTACAAATCGGGAGGTCATGGGTTCGATCCACGATGAGATCTTCGGGATTTTCAATTGGCCTAATCCTTTTGGTGACACTATGCACTGGGATCGACACATCCTATGTCAGAAATGATTACTAGGAGTAATCCTGGGGATAAAGGGGGCTCGTGTGTAAGGCTGACAATCTTACCACCTTCAAGTTTTAAACGTCTAAAACTCTTGGGAGCCTCAACCTACTGGAACCTAAGGGTTTCCATGGCCTGTATAGGGAATGTTTCATTTTATGTGATCATAGATACCCAAACAATTTATTACATAACGTCCTCCGCTGAGGAATATATTAAAGGCCCAGACCTAAGCCCAGAAGCTGTCTGGCAACAATGAACTGCCTTGTGCGCTCATTATACATCTTTCTTGCCTGCCACCGCGTTAACGAAGTTAACCGAAGTGATACGAACGCGAGATTACCCGAGAAGTTGTGCTCATTTCAAGCTTCAGCTAGCGAGATCATTCCAATATTTTTTATAAGATTTTTTATATCTCGAGGACTTTCAGGAATCGAATAATTCCGATATTAATTTTTCATTTGAGAACTCCAACACTAGTTAGAATGCTCGCCATTCATCAATGAGACCCGGCATACTATCTCTCTGCCAAACCTCGTGGGATTTTTGGGGAAAATATCAAGTTTTCTCGAACTACCTTTTCCCCTTCGCTTTTTATTTCGTCTAAAAAAATTGACATACAACAAGCTAAGACTAAATCGTAACGGTCCGCGCAACTTAAGGGTCTGTTTCTCAAAAAAGTTAAATAATGGAATTAACCACCAAGGGTGAAATTATGACTTTCAGCTTTTGTGTCCATCTGCCACGGCCTCAATTACACCGAAACGGCCACATGTTTTTCAACGTGAGTTCAGTGGCGAAGGGAACTGAGGTCCGGACCCCCTCCCCCCCCCGAAATCAAAACCTTAAAATTCTATTCAAGTTATTTCAGCTCTATTTTGTGAAATATTTAATTATTTTATTTCATAATAAAATATTGAACTTGTAAATGTAGGCATATTATTTCCGCTGTTCCATTGTGTTATTTAACTTCTCTTATAAATAGCAATTTTGTTATAACTTAGATAACGATTTCTTGCTTAAGTTGGCATGTCTTAGAGTATAGTAAACAAATTTGCTAACTAGTTTTTCGCTGTTAAAATATCGTAAAATGTGATTTTCATTAGTTCAATGTTTAAAAATGTTCACGGGGTAGACTTTATTATTATTATTATTATTATTATTATTATTATTATTATTATTATTATTATTATTATTATTATTTTGCCGTAGTTGACCCAGAGTCCCACAGCCGGAGGCTACACTTCTGGGGAGAATACAGATAATACATAGACTAATATTTCTATACAGTTTGCTATCTTGGTTTCAAGACTTCGGTATCCCATACCCCTTTTCTTCAAGGGTATTCCATACCCCACAAACTCCTCGGCACTTTCGATCCTTGACCACGCCATTGCGTGAGTTCGTATTATTATTTCTACTCTCCCGAGAAGGTTGTAGGCTATTATTCAGTAGTGTACTTGACAACGTGGGAGGTTTTCAGGATACACGTCAAGTAGAAATATACAACGTAAATATCCCTTCATGAGATCAAACCCAGCATATTTCATTTATTTCCCTACATTGTTTTGTTTCTAGTTTCGAACTGCAGACTTTTCTACAAAAATGATCGATTCTTTGCCTATGTAGTGTTGTGTTCAATAGTTTTAGTATTTAAGTGGGTGAAATAGCTTTCAATAGTAAAAATAAAAAATAAAAAAATACTTATAATACAAGTTGAAGGGGAGAGGAAGCTATCGACATTTGAACAGATAGGGTTAAAATTTAAAACTTTTCTTCGTGTATTAAATATCGAGGTAATTAACATTAATTTTTCTGTTTCATCTTCACGCGCTATGTATTGAATTCGTAGAATAGTAGCGACCCTGATAAAAAAAATGTATATTTTTTCTTAGGAAAGAAAGAAAGATTTAAGAGAATATTGATTGTGATAAGAACCGGCATTTTTATAGAAATCTGTAAGCTGAGCAATATAAATTCGAAGTCTATTTTAACGCATATTATGCTATAATATCAGAGTAGTCCCGCAAGTTTCCTGTTCGAAATATATTCGAATGTCCGTTCAAGATGACTGAATTGAACTAAACCCATATTGGAAGAAACTCTAACTCGTCGCACTTAATTCACAACGTTTGTCATTACCTAGTGAAGGGTAGTTTCGAATTACTGTACTTTATTTTGGGTGACTAGCGGCTCCGTTACAACAATATTAAGTACCAAGGCTGAGCCCCGGTTTATTAACTGTACTTCGTAACAAAACAAGTCAATGCGAATGTAAAACCATGGCGTTGACCGGCGAGCGGAAAATAAGTCTTACGTATGCACATTAGCACATGAACGATAATGATAAAAAAATTGTCAATATCCGGAAGTCAGCAGTTTAAAATGGCACACTACTCAGCAAATAACGATTTAGAATCACATCAAGCGTTTCAGATCAGGAATAGTAGAAAACTAATTGTATGATAGGGAATTCATTGTCCTCGGTCCTTTGATGTATACACGTACAATAGATTCTCATAAGTAGTCTACTGTGGTGGGACAATTATGTAATTGGATGTTTACGGGCATTACGTAAACATAAGTGGTTCCAACACTTCTCAGGTCCCCAACATCTTTTAGATTCCTCGTTCTAAGTGAGGTTTGCGTCATTAAGCAGAGGTGGACAGGCTACTTAAACCGGATTGTAAACAATAAAAGTGAAAACTGCTATATTATATTGTACTGTATTTTATTCAACGCCGTTGTAAGTAAACAAAAAGTATATACTGTATTGTATACTTTTGTAATTGTATAAAAGTTACTTAAGCTTATTTTACAAATTTACGTATAGAACTACAAATTAAACATAGCCTATATACAAATAAAACATTTTGACACAAATGAAACATATTAGTAATAACATATCAGTAGATAAAAATGAAACATTTGAAGACAAGGGAAAGAAATTAATACAACAAACCATCAGCTCATCATAAAATTTAAAATTAGAAATTCAACTGCGCCAAGTGGCCTCTGTGTTATCAGTAATGTTTTTTACTTTATCCCTAAATGAATTTGCTTTTAATTTTTTATATACTCTGAAAGTTTATTATAGAGTACAAAACCCTCATGGGAAAAACTTTGCAGGCTCATTAATAATAATAATTAGGGGGCGGATTTCTATGACATGTCATATTTTTCCCCTTTGCATTATTTCAGGTTTCCGATTAATTTAAACCCGATTCCAAGCATCCTGGTGAAAATGGAACGGCTTTTATTGTGCATATAACTGCATATTTAGAAAATGTTCTACTATTGTAGTATATTTAGTATGAAGATGTATATTTAGGTAATATTTTTGGCACATTTGTGTGCATAGTAAAGAAATTTTGAAGTATCATATATTTTGTAAATTTTGCATTATAATGATACTTTTTGAGAATTTACAGATATTTTAAATAATTAACACTATATTTTAATAAAATGTATTGTAATGAAACTTAAAAATATTTACACAATGTGTAAGTGGTAAAGTCATGTTTTAAATTATATTGGTCATATTTTAATGTTTTTTAGGTCATAAATGCATGCATATATCCTATTTTTAAAGTCATAGAAATCCGCCCCCTAATAATAATAATAATAATAATAATAATAATAATGAATAACCACTTATTTCACCTTTTTCAGAGCAGGTGAGCAGAAAGGAACAAGCTAGTAGGAGCTTACTTAGAAATGTAAACGTTGCACCTGTTTATTTATTTTTGTTCGAGCCTCTTTTTCAAATTATCAGGTATCTTACAACATTGTGAAATAATAACGTCCATCTTTCGCGCCTTCGCTTAATTTTTGCAAATGTAGGCCAATAATAAATTATATAAAAGTTTGAACCAAATAGCTATACATGAATTTACTATCTTCTCGTCTTACCCTATTGCAAGCCTACATCCCGTAATAGGATTAGAAAGGTTTGAGAAAATGCTACAGCATGGCATCTGATGGGCAATGCAGCGTGGAAAGTGAATCCATGTGGCCATGACAAACTTTCACAGCGACAGATGTGGGAATCGGCACACCATATTGTCAAGTTCTTCTGAAATCTGCGGAACACCGGAATCCTGATTCATCCTGTTTACTTTAAAATAATTAAATTTTAGTTTAAGTTTTGCCGTTTACTGGAAAGCAGAGAGTACGTTATTAGTGTCTTTTTTTTTTCTAGGTTATTCCCCCATTTTTGCAAACAAATTCCTTGCGTACAGGCACAGAAGACTTCATAAATCCACACTTATTTTTTTAAGTATTACACTTTAGGAACTTGTATGATAAATGACTCGCTATTAACTGAAATTTCAAAATTAGTTTTCGTATGCTTTTTATTACTGAAAACTACACTAAAATTAAATTTTCCTCTATTAGCTACGAATGAATTCAGCAGATTGTCGTAAAGGTTATTATTATACATTTTTACTCGAAGGCGTCTTCTTATAATATGTATTATATTAAACAATATACTATAATGTGTAGTAGGCACATGTGCACCTAAGTACATAAGTAATCACTTCAATTATTATTTTTAATATAGTCTGATTATAAAATGCATTATTACAAAGCCGTTGTTTCGCTTATGTTCGTAAATCAGACAAACCCCTAATAATAAAATACCATAGATAAAATATCCGAACAATAATATTAGTTTTGGCGACTTTTTTTTTCTTTTTCTTTACAGAACCCTAGAAGTGTGAAGTTTTTATTGAACATTTTTTTCTTCTTTTCCGTTCTTCCGTTAAGGGATGATAGAAGTGTACGTTTAGCTTTTTGGTAGAAAAATAAATAAATAAACGCTATTTTTCTTTTAATCTAAAAAATTCATCATACTTTGAAGTCTGACTTTGTAAAACGTTATGCCATATGTGGGCTTGGAAGGATGATGCCGTCGCTATATTTAAAGTTCAGTGCGCTTTTCACTGCTACTGTATGCAAACTTTAATTGCTTTTCTCAGTTTCAATTTTAATGTTAATTAGTCAAATTCAAAACCTATCTTCTCCCACAAAAATATTAATGCTGCTTTGATTCCTTTTCGTAATATACTAGGCTACACATTGTGTAGCCTACAAAGAAATACTATTAAGATTTTTGTGTAGACCTTAGTAATTTTTTAAACATTCAGTATCATCACACTTTTCATTCAGCCAATGTGAAATATTTAAAAAAAAGTTAGGTTCACGTATTAATAATTTTCGGAAGAGAAAGATTAAAATTTTTATTATAATAAATTAAATTATTAATATTTCATTCTCAAATTGAGTTATCAAACTGAAATTGTGAAACCGTAATTTCTGTTCAGATTTTAGTTAAGTGTGTAAAATTTCAAGTTTATAGCACAAATAGTTTAAAAAATCAGTCTCGACATTTTGATCATATCTTAACTCATGTATTAATATAGTAGGGAATATATTACACACTATTAGGGCCCGGAATTTTATTAAAAGTAATGTTTTTAAGAATGCATTTTATTACATGCTAGTATTAAAATGTATACAAGAAATGACAGAAAAAAGGCTTGATTTTTCATATTGTTGGATATTTTGTTAGTTTTGCGTATCATATTTGCTTGATATTAAACTATTTGTGCATCTTTTATTAATTTGTTACTTTTTAACGGCATATTTCTGAGAGGTTTTAAAATGTTATGCATATCTGTTAATTCAAGCACTCGCAACATATTTGGCTAAATCAATGTTTTGAGAATCGACTGTACAATAATTGACAGCATATTGCCGTTTGTTTACGGAACTGATTGTATGATATTAAAAAGACGATATTTTCATTAGCTTTTAATTTACTATAATTCGTTGTGTTAACCTTGTTTTCTAACAAGTTTTGTAATGTAATTTATACAATTTCTGCTATTTTTTAAAATTTATAATTTAATTCAGCTAACAAGATATCGTAAAGTGTTAAAATTATGGTACTTAAATGATAGGGCGTATTTCTTTGGTTCCGGGGCATGTTTTGTAAAGTTTAGAGCATAATTGCATATATATTTAGTTTTTTGATATAATATTAACTTCTGGGCCTTACTCATAATATATTATAAAGACCTATTTAGAAATTTGAGTACACTTTACATAGCCTAGATTACGGTATGTCATTCACCACTTCCCTAGTTACTTGTTTTATTTATTTTTCATCTTAAGAACCTAACATTTTTGCTAAGAAGTGTTCCTATAATTGTCCCATACTCTTTAATCATAACTAAATCGTCGTAACAAGAACAGTTTTACAGTTGTCTAACTCTTCGCAACCTGCAGATATAAGGGCGGATGGCACAGTCAACGAAGCGAGGAAAAACAGTCCTACATTAGAAGAGGTGAATGCAAAGTTTGCTAATTTAATAAGCCGCAGACAAAAGTGAAACTTCTTTGGTCAGAAACGTATTTCTTTCTCTTTCATACAATAACCACGAATGACATGAACATGCTCGAAAGTTATCATTATTAGATTAGCACTATGTGGTTTGTAATCCGTAACATTCATTAGCCTAGAACAGGGCACAGAATATAATTTACGTAAACGCAGTCCTTCTATAAGTCTATGTAGCCAAAATTATTAAATGCAATGGGAATGTTAGGCAAAATTTCTGAGCATGTGTGTATGATCCCCCTCCAGTGATGGGAAGTAATTGAATAAAAGTAATGGGATTAGATGCAACAATTCCTTTTTGATCCCATTTACTTGTAATCCTTACTTTTTGAAAAATTTAATTTTTACTTGTAATTTATTTCTGGAAATAGAATTGTAATCGTTAGACTACATTTTTTAAGTAATTAATTAATATCAGTATCATTGCTATATCGTCATTACTGTTTTTGCAACTAATATCCAAATCAGAGGTAATATTAACAAAAAGTTACTCAATATGTCTGGAAGTATTTGTATTGATGTGTTATTTTTTTTCATTAAAATTTGAAACTTGGTAACGTCCCAAGCAGCTTAACCGCTGAATGGCCTTGTCTCCCCCCCCCCCCAAAAAAAGAATTATAGGTACTGCTATTTTGTACAGCAATTGTAATTTTAATTATTACTTTTTGAAACAATAATTTGTAATTGTAAATAAGTAACATGTCTAATTGTAATTAAGTAAAATATCTCACACGTAATTATAATTCAGGCCAATTACTTTAATTTTGTATTTTCCCATCACTGCCCTCCCTACCCTAGATCCCTGAGCAGGTTAGTGTAATATCCCTCATGCCTCTTGCGTTGCACCTCAACCATTTTTAATCTCGAAATTGTCTAGTATTGTTGTTGTTATTATTACTATTACTACTATTATTATTATTATTATTATTATTATTATTATTACTATTTTCAATGTTGACGCAATCAAACCTTTTTGAGAGATCAAGGAGTATTGCTACTGCATGTTTTTTTTGTTCTGTATGACTTAATTGAAGGGCTTCTGCTTACTTATTTACTTAAGACCAGTGAACAATTTTACTGACGGGAGGAAAGACATGTATAAAAAATCTTGACTGTGAGAACCGGAGGGAAAAGATCACTTGGAAGACCTCGATGTAGGTGGTAGGACAACATTAGGATAGATTTAAGGGCAGCAGGATTTGCGAGGGACGGTTGAATGGAATTAGCACAGAATAAGGTTGAATGACTAGCTCAGGTAAGCGCAGCAATGATTCTCAGAGTTCCTTAAAGTAGATTATATACGTTTAGCTTGCTTAGGAATTGTGTCCAGTATTGCCATTGAGTACGTAGGCCTAAGTAATTGTGGTAGTAATAATAATATAATAATAATAATAATAATAATAATAATAATAATAATAATAATAATAATAATAATAATAATAATAATAATAATAATAATAATAATAATAATAATAATAATAATAATAATAATAATAATAATAATAATAATAATAATAATAATAATAATAATAATAATAATAATAATAATAATAATAATAATAATAATAATAATAATAATAATAATAATAATAATAATAATAATAATAATAATAATAATAATAATAATAATAATAATAATAATAATAATAATAATAATAATAATAATAATAATAATGAAGAAGAAAACTAATTTAATGCTTCAATAATATTTTACTTTTTGATGTAGGAATTTTTTTGTTTTTCTTTTGAAATTGGGAATTTTGTTTTTGCTATGTTGGTAGCACTAGATTTTCCAAGAAAACCGTTAGCTGCATACTAAATGCGGAGGTCGCTGCGTAGCTGAGTTTCGTTTTGTAGTGTAAATTTTAAGTATTATTCGAACTTGGAAACATCTTCAGGGAACTACAGAACATTGTAAGTGTTTATTTATATTTTTAAATAATAGATTAGTGGTATCAATATATTTAACCTAAAATTCCCCAATGACAGATGTTGAAGGGCCTCTAAACTCCAACTTAACCTAAAAGTACCATTAACATAAGAAAGAAAATTCTACTCTGTCTTGAGTTTCTTCTTTGATTACTATGTTGTTTAAAATTATTTAAGTGCCATCCCAGCAAAGTAGTTAATTCCTTTCAGCAGAATTGCATATTTCACTGATTATTATTATTTCTACTCAATTGAAGAGTATGTCCAGTGCAAGGAAGGAGATAATGATTATTTTAATTTTCTATTCTGTAACGTGAGTTAATTATATATTTTTTTCACTGATATTATATATATGTGTGTGTATGCGTGTATATGTGTACACACACTCCGATTACACGTCTGAGTCAGTGAATGGGTGCCCGAAATCAAACCACTGTTCCATGTGCTATTTAACTTTTATTATAAATAGTATTAAGTAGGATTAGGATGTTTATGACCTAAAAAAAGTGGAAAATATGACTGCAAACATACCCTTAAAAATGACTAAATATGGCACATAAATCCTAAATATGACCTAATAAAATAATTTATTTAAAAAATATATATGTATATTCCAATTTAAAACGTTTCAAGACAATAAATTCTTACATCACATGAATTCAATTAGACAATCACTTTTTTACAGTTTTGGTGATTTTTAGTTTTACTTGCAATAAACTTCTATTTTTAAAGAATTTGCTCCTGTTGCTCGCGTTATCAGCTCCAAATACTCGTAATATTTTGTAGACCTTGCGTGTCCCTATAAAATATGAACAATTACATTAATTTTAAAATTTAAATTACCTATTAATTTGGCATAAACATTAAATTAACACCATAGATTTCAAATTTAACTCGACCATCTAGTACATACGCTGTATAATTGTGCTCCTTTACCGAATATATAACTGAAATATGACTTAATTACAAATATGGCTAAAATATAACCAAGGCCACAAAAAAGACCAAAATATGACTTTATATGTAAAGTAAAAACGGTCCTATTAGGATAACAAGCATGCAATTCGTATTTAATTTGTGTTGCGACGATAACAGAGGTCAGGATAAAAATATGACATGTCATAAACATCCTAATCCTTGTAATAAATATATGTTATTACTTAGGAACGATTTCTTGTTTAAGTTGGCATGTCTTAGAATATAGAGAAGAAATTTGCTAACTACTTTTTCAGTGCTAAAATAGCGTATAATGCGATTTTTATTAGTTCAATATTTACAAATTTTCCGGGGGTGGGCCCCCGTACCTCCAGCACTTTCGATCCTCCCCGAATGCGAAAGCATCACAGCATGTGAAGAAACAACAGATTATCTCTAACGGCTTTCAAGTTATATATATATACAGAAGATTGAGTCTGCTTAGGTCTAATAATAAGTTAATGAGTAGCCTACACAGAACAGTTAATGAGGAAATATTTACCTTTATTTCTATTAAAAATAAGAAAACACGATGTAGTAATTTACTAATTAAAGGCTTCCTTTTTTTAATAGTGAAAGTAAAAGACATCACTTCCGTTTAATCATCACAAAAGGAGAAAATGTTTAATTAAACCAGATAAGCATATAATTAACGCCTAATTGATATACATTTTTTGGCGAATATAGAGTGCCACTAATAGTTCTATGGACAGTAGAGCGGAATTTCTATATTAATCCTTATATTTGTAAAATAAGAAATTAAATTTTAAGAACACTTTTTCATTTCCCATTTTAATAACAGGAAACGCTTATTTCTATAATTAAGTCAATTAGCAAAATTAGGTTCAACAGAAATATTTTCTTAGGCATGTAGGTTAGAGATGTGTACGACAAATTTTATCCAATTAACTCTAATAGTTCAGAAGATATAAATAAATATAATAGTGAATTAGTAATTAGAAAGGCAGGGAAACTTTAGTTAGCAGCTCTGCAGTTTATAGATCTCCGTTAACCATAGGCATCTTTTCAGGATTAAGCCATTTTATGACCCTTAAGGAGTGCAACGGGAAAGCGGAATTGCTAGGGAAACCACTCAATGTGGAGTCAAAGTTTAAGTGTAAAAAATTGAGGAATGCATCGTGATTGGTTGCGAACAAAATTCTGTTGGCTATAAAGCAATTCATCCCCCATGAAACAAGTTGATAACCCGTAATTTACAGGCTTATTGCCCAAGACACCTTGCAGTTCTAGATATTTATGATATTTGATTTGATTTGATATTTGATTTTAATGGTTGATATTGATTTAGAATACACTTACTGTACATGGCATTTTCCTTTCTGATCTATAGTTAGGCCTACATTATATTATATTCCTTTATACTATAATATAAACCATCTGTTAACATTATAATAAGGCCAACTGCCATAGTTTCCTGAGCTCTCAGTTGGGAGAGCATCAGCACAGACAGCTAAATGTCAAGTCGCGGTTTTAGGAAAATTTCTCCTAGTTGCAATTTTCCACGACGGGGCACATAGTCTATATCAGAACACCTTTCCTGTTTCTTTATATCCAATACTAGCTAGCAACGGTCGAACAAGCTTCACAAAAGAATTTTGCTAACCATCTACTGAGTTAAATTTCACATCAGGTTGTTATTACTGAATGCGTACTTTCCCCAATGTTGTCAATATGAGAAGCAAGAAAATATGGAGTAGTATCGGTAGGGAGAATTACGTGAATGTTTTAGGTCTGATTGACTGAAAGAAAGATAAACTGAACTAAACTTTAAGATAAGAATGCCTTTAAAAATTCAAAATCAAAGCAAATATGAGGTCCACCCTTTAGAATATGAACTCACATTTAACTTAAATTCCTCACTTAGATTATATGTTTTTTAATGAACGGTAAGATTTTCATAGTAACATTTAAATTATACATTATACAGTTATTATATTATTATATGAGTATTTAACTTTAACTACTCTCATGTAGACTGCGTGCAAAGTGTTATGAAAATCAAATTTGGCAAGATGTTTAAAAAGCGGGGTTGTAACTGTACCTTCTTAAATGTTTTTATTTTGATTATATCCTGTAATCTCTTGAACATCTTATTTTCAAATTGACTTTTTCTTTCTGTGAAATCAAAAGTTCGAAAAAGTGGAATTAATTTTGGCAGCTGTCTTTCTCTATTAATTGAAAATGTACGTAGGGTGCATACGGTGTCGCCTCTATTGGAGATTTTCGACAACAGGGCAGTATGCCATAGAGATGGGAATCTGTTACTTTTTTTGGAACAGTTACGTTACTGTTACAGTTACACGAAAGTAACTGTTATTTATAACCGTTACCTGTTACTTTTCTTGAATATTACGTAGTTAATCGCCAGATCACTTCCCACATGTAGGGGAATGCCCTTTATCTCCCCCCCCATAACGGTTATGGACGTAGCCAAGGCTGGGGCTCTAGGGAGGGACCCCCCCGAAATAAAAAACAGTTGTAAAATTTAGCTTTCAATTAGGGATGATAATCGATAGTTAAAATATCGAGGTTAAAATCGGAGAAAACCATCGATATGACGATAATATCGGCCTAAAACATCGATGTATTTAGACAAAAAAATCGATGTATATTTAAAAAAGGCCATGGTATCAGAAAATTAGGCAAAATTCATAAATAAACAGAAGTATTTCCATGAAAACAATCGATGTAAAAAATCAATGTTTTGGGAAATTAAACTCCTGTAAATAAAATTATATCGTAGAACCAAGGTAGCCTATTAATCTTCTTTTTGTTACAAAAACATCCATGTCGGGGAGAAACATCGATGTAGCAAATACATCAGTTGTTTTCCATCGATGTAAAAAACATCGATTATCGTCATGAAAATAAACTTTTTGGAATTTTCCTGTGGTTTACAGCCTAAAAGATATAAGTAAACCAAATTTCTAGTTTCTAGCTCATCTGGAAGTGGGCAAGCATTCATGTCAGTGAGCGAGCCCTTTTTTCGGGGGTTTTTAGGGCTAAAAATGTAAAAACTACTTTTTGGAATTTTCCTGTGGTTTACCGCCTAAAAGTTATATGTGTACCAAATTTAAAGTTTCTAGCTGTAATGTCAGTGAGCGAGCCCTTTTTCGGGGGTTATAGTGCTAAAATTTAAAAAAAAAATACTTTTTTTGGAATTTTCCTATGGTTTACAGCCTAAAAGCTATATGTGTATCAAATTTAAAGTTTCTAGCTCATCTGGAAGTGGGCAAACAGTAATGTCAGTGAGCGAGCCCTTTTTCGGGGGTTATAGGGCTAAACATTTTTAAAAATTACTTTTTTGGAATTTTCCTATGGTTTACAGCCTAAAAGCTACATGTGTACCAAATTTCAAGTTTCTAGCTCTTCTGGAAGTGAGCAAACAGTAATGTCAGTGAGCGAGCCCTTTTTCGGGAGTTTTTAGAGCCAAAAATAAAAAAAAAAACACTTTTTGGAATTTTCCTGTGGTTTACAGCCTAATAACTATATGTGTACCAAATTTCAAGTTTCTAGCTCATCTCGAAGTGAGCGAGCCCTTTTTCGGAGGTTTTTAGGGCTAAAAATTAAAAAAAATTACTTTTTGAAATTTTCCTGTGGTTTAGAGCCAAAAAGCTATATGTGTACCAAATTTAAAGTTTCTAGCTCATCTGGAAGTGGGCAAACGTTAATGTGAGTGAGCGAAACCTTACTCGGGGGTTTTAGGGCTAAAAATTAAAAAAAAATTACTTTTTGGAATTTTCCTGTGGTTTACAGCCTAAAAGCTATATGTGTACCAAATTTCAAGTTTCTAGCTCATCTGGAAGTGGGCAAACATTAATGTCAGTGAGTGAGTCAGTCAGTCAGTCAGTCAGTCAGTCAGTCAGTCAGTCAGCCGTGTGGCTTTATATTATAGGGATTTTATTATTAGTAGTAAAATTATCAATATTATTTCGAATAATTTACTACAGTTATTGAATTCATATTTCACGCCATATACCCACATTCTAAGTTTAAATTATCCAGTAAAGGCAATATCGTATTTTGATAAATTTTTAAGTGGTATGTAAAGCAAGAAATATATATGAGGTCAGACAGCATGAATTCTATGCATGAACTCTTTACGCCCATTAATAATTAAGAAAATAACTTTTTAAAATTTATTTATTTTTTTATTTTTTTATTTATTTTTTATTCTTATTGTTTTTTTTATTATTTTAATTTTTTAATTTTTTATTATTTTTATTTTTTAAATTATTTTTGTTTTTCAAATATTGGAAGTAACAGATGTAACGAAAGGCGAAAGTCACGGATAAAACACTTGTAACAGAAATATTAGAATTAACTGTAACAGGTCAGAGTAACTGGAGCAGGTGGAAATAACAGTAACAGGTCAGAGTAACTGGAGCAGGTGGAAATAACAGTAACGGGTCCGAGTAACTGGAGCAGGCGAGAGTAACAGTAACAGGTCAGAATAACTGGAGCAGGTGGAAATAACAGTAACGGGTCCGTGTAACTGGAGCAGGTGGAAATAACAGTAACGGGTCCGTGTAACTGGAGCAGGTGAAAATAATGTAACGGGTGTAACTCTCGACACGTTACTTTGTTCCAGACCAGTTACATTCGCTCGACACCGACAAATTTCTCAACGCAACTAATAATAACAATAATAATAAGTAAATAAATGAAATAAAAATCAAAACAAAAAATAAAAGTATTAAAAAAAACCCTGAGAAATTTGGAGAAACTATACAGAATTCTTATATGTTTATATATCTTTACACGCTAGCGGCCGTAATTTTGAAGATATTTGAACCAAATTTTATTATGTTATTTCTAGGCCCAATAGTTAATGAGCAAAATTGGCCCAAGTGGGGGGGGGGGGTCGTGGGAGGGGGTTGAAATTTTGAAAAAATTATATCTCGGCCCCTATGAAGTATAGAGAGAAACTTTGTTGGAATAAATTAGAGTACTCCCTATGGAGTTCACAGTGACAGTAACGATTCGGGTGTTTTAGGGGTACGAGTAGGGGTGGGGGATGGAAATTCGAAATTTTTGAAACCACGTCTTGTGGGGTATCGTTGAAAAGCTCTTGATGAGTACTCTACAAATCAATACTTAGTTTCTCGATAGCTCTCATATAAGGCGCTCATAAAAAGTGCTCTTTCCTCTTTTTTTGCAGTTATTATTGCGGGTTTATCATGCCAAGGGTAAAGAAGAAGAGAACTGCGCAGTGACAATAAATTAAACCAAAAGCACTTCGAAATCTACCTCAGCCTGTAGGCCTGCCTAAAGGGATTTTATTTCACTTCACACAAATGCAATTAATAGGAAATGATCAATCTCCGCCATTTCATGCAGATGTCTAAACTTAAATAGATGAATTTTCGCTTCTCATTGTAATGATTGCTCGATGGCGTAGTGGGTAAGATGAAGGGCTAATATGCTAGCGGTCCCGTGTTCGGATCTCCTTGGGTCGAAAATTTAAAGGATAGGAATAGATAGGTAGGGTAAAGGAGAAAACGGATTGAATAGTAGGAAAGGGTAAAGAAGTGGTGAAAGGGGGGGGAGTCAGAATTTCCAATACTGCTAGTAGTTCCACAATTCACATCTAGATGTCTCGAGTGGGAAGAGCTAAAGGGACGACCTGTTTTTCCCTCGTTTTTTAATAAAAAATCCCGGGGGAGGACCCCCATTTTTTGGATTTCCAAATAATAGCAAACTTTCGTCTGTGTCGGTCCCTCCTTTCAGTATTTTCTGGTTCCGCCTTTGGTTGAGACGAAAATAAGATATCCTAGGAGGAGCTTTGGTAACCGTTACTTTTGATTTTTTGTAACAGGTCGTTACCGTTACATACATGTAACAGTTACAAAGTAACAGTTACAAGAAATATTCCCCAACTCTAGTATGCCATTCTACGTGCAATAGTATAGTAGCTTACAGGCAGTGGATCCTCGTGACGAAAGTGCTATTAGGTTAGGTCTAACCATCCTTTTCTATATTGCTGTTCTATTGTATAATCCCCCACAAACATCAATTTGTATGATAATATTTTTCAGTATATTTGTTCTGTTTCGATTTAGTGCGAGGGAAGTTAGCGGTCCGCTCCACACGAATTTAGCAGTATGCAGTATGGAATACCGGCAGCCTACACCATAAAGGCATAGACAATCGTGAACAACAAAGTGTATGGGGACGTGTGTTGTGATTGTGCATCAGTTGGCTGATATAGCTGAAGATAACTACAATCTTCATAGAAACCAAAGGAATCTTGATACATGCTTCATGGATAGCCTACTCTGCTCCATTGACTGACAGCGACTGATGTTTCTGTAAGTAATACTGCCATCTAGAATGTAATATTAGCTACAGTATACTCTAGAGTATGTAATAATACTAAACTTACGAGTTCAGATAGGACGAGTGTTGCATGTTTATTTATGTAATGTGATATCATGATTATTGTACGTAAGTTATGTAGTGTGCCCACTGCAACTTGAGAAGGTTTTCAATATTCAGAGTGATGTGGAGGGGATAATCTAACGTAACCTATCAGATTTCAGGTATCTAATACAGAGCCTAAAATTGAACTGGAGATCTGTTGTGAAATGATCTAATTTTATGTTATCTTGTTTACAATCACTCGAAACTAGCTGTATGTAACAAGTCAGTTTGTTCGTAAAATATGCGAAATAGAAAATATGTAATGGTTGTAATAACCTAAAAGGCAGCATAATAATATCGTCACCAAGAGAATAATGGCGAGACGGGGAAAGTGGTTTCAGTATGTTGTATTCTTACGTCTAAAAGGAATCTTCATGTCTAAAAACAAAAAAAGGTATGACCGCCAGTAATTGACAGTGTTAATATTTAACTTAAGCATACTCGTAACCTAACCTAATCCCCGTAAATATAATTGTTGTTGGGCGTAAATAAAAAACGCTTGCTTGGAAACACTGCAGAATAATTGCGTATGTGGCCAATGAGTGTTGGAAGACAACATACGGTCTGCGTTCTGGTGCAACTTGTAACGTACGATGTACTCTCAGGTGTTGTTCTCTTTCAGCACCGTGGCCGTATGTAAAAATAAATTCGATGACCCATAATCATTGTAAGATATCTAACATTCTTAGTAAAACGTGCCAAGTAAATGGCGGCATGCTAGCTCGTTTCTGATGGCAAAGTGAAGTCAACATCGGAGGACTTGATGGAAGGATTAAAGCTTATGCACATTATGTTATGATTTATGACATCACGTATGCATTCGCGATGAAATGAAAACACTACCATTTAAGCATACTTTATGCAGAAAATTAATACACAGCGCATTATAACTTTATAGAAATATACAAATGAGGAAGAACCACAAAATCAGCCTTTCTTCTTAATTGAACCGTAAATAGTATTATATACCTATATATAGCCAATGATCGAACGTAGCCTGCTTATGATTCAAGGAAAATCAGACAACAAACTTTGTTTCGGTACGCACCCATAGGCATAGGATAACCCAGAACTGGCATCATTTGCCAGATCAATTAACATTGACAGTTTTAGCCATGACAATATCTTCAAGCTTTGCCAAATCACTTAGAGGCCTGTCATTCTGCCGTTTCCTGTTCCACCTCTCAAGGCTAAATGAGGTAAACTGATAAGCTTCTTGAGAAAGTTGATCAGCAAATGTGAAGGAATAGGCTAAGTGTAGAATAACTAGAATATTAACAGAATTAATTTACAACAAATTTCTCACGTCAATAATCATTTTATTTTTGCCAAAACAGTCACTTGTCTTCAGTTCTATCGATTGACGCGATAAGAAGAATTGTTCTTTCGAAAGCTTGTGGCCGTTAATGTATCGTTACTCCGGTAACGGTCAACCGATTTTGTCCAAATTCATTAGGGTTCTTCCTAGGGACTTTATAAAATTTTGTTATATTCATGCAAACATATTTATAGTAGCTATTATAATAATATTATTACTTTACATTCAGTATTTTTTTTAGATTAAAATTATTGCTTCCCTAAAGCGCTATGTTTTTTTTTTCTAAATCTTGGACGATCTATAGCTAATTAAATTCCTTCATATACAGTTGTATACACTGACATAAGAAATGCTTAAACTATGTGAACATTTAAGTGATTACGTCGAAACTATGTTCAATCTGAAAACAATCCGGCAGGAATTACATTAGGCCTATTACTTACACATAACTTAAGTATGGTTCGGATGTTAATGACATAAAAAGATGGAAAATATGACTGCACATACGGCCTTAAAATGATTAAATATGACCCAAAAATCCTAAATATGAAAGAACACATTCTCTACAAGTAAATGTTCCTATTTAAAACGTTTAATTACACTAAATTATTACATCATATTAATTCATTCAGATAATCACTTCAACAATTTTACAGGTGATTTACAGTTTTACTTGTAAAGAACTTCTAATCTGTTAATACAGTGAGTCCATTTTATGAGGAAACCTCGCATCACTGCCGCATTGCCGCGCTAGCATTGTACACAGCATACAAGCGGTTAGTTGCTTTGGTGTCATGTAGTGAGACGCTTGTCTATTGTGTGTTACGTAAGACAATAATCGAAAATGTATACGGTTGAACAGCGAATTTATTTGGTGAAATGTTACTTATTGCGAAATAAGCGAATTTATTTGGTGGAATGTTACTTATTGAGAAATAACCATAGAAGGCGCGTTCGGAGATTTTCTCGTAAATATCCTGACTGTACCATCCGTACAAAATGGTGAGTAATAAGCCTCTACATGTAGGCCTATTTTGATAATAAGTTGGTTGAGTTATTCTATTTTGTATTGTTTCTAAAGTCTTGATTTGCCGATTTGCCGGTAATAACGGAACACGGTCCCGGCCGGTGCAAGCGCAACAGCGGGGAAAGTGTGAGCAGGGGCAACGCTGTTAAAAGGTTTCCGCATAAAATGGATTCCCTGTATTTCCAGATACCACTGCAAATGTAATATTGAAAATATTTTAAAACGTGTCTATTGGGAGTTGTTAACAACAAGGAGAAATAGGTAATTGTGCTATTATTTGTTATTGTCCTTTCACGTTTCCACCAATTAGGGCATATACTGCATAATTGTGCTCTTTTACCGAATTTATAAATGAAATATGATGTTGAATTGCAAATATGACGAATACATGAAAAGACTAAAATATGACTTTATGTGCTAATAAAAACGGTCCGGTTAGAATAACAAATGTACAATTCGTATTTAATTTGTGTTTGCGGGGAGAACGGAAGTCAGGATAAAATTATGACATGTCATAAACTTCCAAACCTTACACATATAAGTGTGGAGCGTTTAAAGTGAAAAATACATTAAAAGTGCAATGTACGTAAGGTAATCGATAGCCGTATATTTCGATAGAATGCAGAATATTATATAACTTGCTTCAGTTGATATGAATCCGGTCTGTATCAAAATTGAGGCTTGTTACTTGTATCTTGTAGGTCGTGCAGATAGCCTAAATTGTGAGCAATAGGCGACTGCTCATTAAAGGGCTAGAAGCATCATTCACGTCGTGCATCGTGTTGAATAGTTGCATCCGCTAAATTACTGAATTATGACATGTAAAAATGGCCATCGTCGCAACATCAGAAGAATGTGTACTATCTTGACACATTACCGAACAATAAGCGACCCTCATTAGGACTTTGGTTTACAGTCCCTTCCTAATGGCCAGAAGAATGTGTACTCTATAAATATACTGACTCTGGGATTAACGAACAGTAAGCGATCCTCATTAGGAAGGGTCTGTGAAACCATTCCGTGAAGTCAGCCTGGGCCTCGCGCGGTGGAGTGAGAGGAGACTTTCTTGTTTTGGAAAGAACTAAACACTGTACTCATAATAATAACCAAAGCAATAGGCAGTGATGGGCATTCACCGATTAATTACGTAACAGGGTATGCAATCTTACACCGTAAAGAGAGACGTGAATGAAGAGTGGAAGATGACAGCTTTTTACTAACAAAGTATAGAGAAGATTATTACGTCCAAGTTTCGCGGAGGAGTGGGGACATCATGACTGCACTTTAAGATCGCGATTCAACCGGAATCATGACAACTACTCTGCCCATCCCTGAAATAGAGGGAGAGAGTTGTAATATGTACAAAGCGTAGAACACTTTAGGTTAGTCTACTATTAATGAATTTCATCTTGTATGCTATATGCGGACGACACAACTTTTTTTCATGATTGTTCCGATCTACACACACTAAAAGCATTACATGAAACCACAATGGAGCATGCATCACTATGGTTTAGGGCAAATGGTTTCTTACTAAACAAAAACAAGACTCAAACTATGTATTTTAGCTTAAGAGATTGTAATACCAATGGTGATACACCAAGTGTTAAGTTTTTGGGTATATATGTCGATAAGTACCTGTCTTGGGAAGCTCACATTAACTATGTTACTGGAAAACTCTCAAGAGTAATTTATTTACTAAAACAACTTCAATATCATGTCCCTGATAGAAGTGTGATGTCAGCTTACTTTGCGTTTTTCCATAGTATCATTGCGTATGGTATCTTATTGTGGGGTAATAGTAAACATGTTGGAAAAATCCTGTTGTTGCAAAAAAAGGTGATTAGAATAATAACTCGCTCTCATAAAACTGAGCATTGTAAACCATTGTTTATTAATCTCCAAATAATGACAGTTGTTAATCTCTATATCTTTACAGTTTTATTACATGTAAAGAAAAACCATACAAACTTAAAATTAAGACAAGACACTCACACCTATAACACAAGGAATTGTAATAAAATAGATGTACCCTTCCTAAGACTAAGCAAATCTATAGATAGCTATGAAATAATTGGTATGAAGCTTTATAATAAGCTACATCCTGAGATAACAAGAGAACCATATATGAAGTTTAAGACGTTAATTTATAATTGGTTAAACTTAAACCCTTTTTATAGTATAAATGAGTTCTTTGAAAGGTGAGCGTCTGAAGTTGTATTTTAAATGAATTATTTATGTAAGTTTATTGACTATGCATATGATATTTTAGTGTTATGTGTATTTATAATGTTGTATTGCTCTTTCTGACACTATATAATATGCATTATGACGTAGTTTTATATAAAACTTTTACTTTGTTGTTTTTAAGTTAGTTGGCTAAGACTGTGATTGCATAAGTTAGTTGGTCCAAACAGAATGTAACTAAATGAATGATGTTGACTTTGTCCATAGTTCTACTGAACTTGATGACAATAAAATTTGATTGATTGATTGATTGAAGTGAAGCTTAGATAGAATAACTTGTACTGTATTAGCTTTATGCTTTCCGTAATTAAGCAACAACAAAGATGCGACGACCAAATATAAGTGTGAAGTACCTACTGGTTATAAAACTAGTATAAAATAAAATCCAGTTATACAGTAAACCTTTTTATTGGTTAGCGTGATATTATTTAAAGTACAGTAAGTACACTGTACAGCAGTAAGTATCTGTAAGTTAAGTTAGAACTACAAATTCGTAATAGATACAATAAAATACAATATTGTCTAAATAATAAGACGAAGTCAATTCATTTAATGCGCTAATAAAGCTAGTCACATAGGCCTGTTAATGGCGATAGTGCCTGATCATGTTTATGAAATCGTTAGATTATGGATATACACAATCAGTTAAACATTTAATGAGATAGGCCTAAAAATAACAATGACATCAGGCTACTAGTTTATGCACCAGAAATCAGATATGGTAATATTGCGGGTACAATATCTACCACTAGAATTCGGAATCCGCAACCAATGACGTGAAGGCGATATGACACAATAACAACGGAATAACTAGCTAGAGAGAGGGGGGGGGGGGACCTGGACAACTCTTTATAACTGTCCCTTCATTTTTTTTTTTTACTTTTACCCCCACCCACTTATTCCCACCCCAGAGTTATTTGTTTTAGTGTTAAGTTTGGGTTTTATCCAAGTATGAACCAATAATATTCTGATAGCATCTAATTATTGCGAGTAGCCTATTCCAATCATTACCTACGCCTAAGCTACACAGCAAACATCTAAATTCTTGCTACTGTAATTTCATGCACAAAAATTGCCTAAAAACAATAAAAACATTTGTAAATGTAATTAAGCAAATGTTTGAAATTTTAATAAATCAGTATTTGATAATTTTAAAACATACGCTAAATTATAATTAATTAGGGTATGTTTATAAGAAATATGTATTATGGGTATATTGTAGTCAGTATTTAAAACACAAACTCACTTTTTTCTTTGTTTCAAGTTTATTTCTTTAAAATTAATTTGGCATAGAAATTTTTCCGGATTTTCTCTTAAGATACAATATTACTTCCTCTGCCCGTACCATAGGTACTATAGGTAGAGGAAGTATTGTTTTCGACCCTAAAATTCGAAGTTGAGTTTTTAGCATATATACACGTTTCAAGGCCCCCTGAATCCAAAAATACTATTTTTGGAAACATGTCTGTGTGTGTGTCTGTGTGGAAGTTTGTGAACAGGCTAGCTCCGAAACGGAGAATCGTATGAAAACAAAATTTCGTATTTGGGTCAGGTACCTTCCGAAGATGTGATTCGAAGATTGGCGACAAATTTCCCTTATTTTTAAGGGGACTTTACATGAAGAAATTTTCGTTTTTCGCGATTTTCTCAAAAACGGCTCTAACGATTTTCTATAAAATTTGCACATGTGTTCCTTTTACTGAGAGCTAAAACTTTTATTTGAAACTTTTTTTCGAAAAAATTCTCTGAGGGTAGTTACAAGCCACCCACTGTTCACCCACTGTTTGTAGAAATTTTGTCTTGTGTGATGAACAACTGAATACTATATAAGAATGTGAAGTGAGAAAGATGTATTGTTGGCCAGGTATGGAGTAAAGAAGTATCTGAGGGAAATATTCGATATACTGTATTTCGGAAATTATTCTTTACGGCGGAAAGTTCAATAAACGTCTGCAGTCACTTGTTCCTTTTTTTTTTTAAGTTTGTTATATAGCCTGCGCTTTTAGTCGCATCATTGAAAGAAGAGGTATTTATAGGATAATTAGCGTAAAATTGTGTCTTGCGATTCTGTAAAAGGATATGTGAATACTGCTAACTTTTTTTTGGGCAGAGAAAGTTATGTGACTTTCACATCAGATTTTTTTTTTTATTATTAATAGTTTTTAAATATTGTAAGAAAATTTCCCCCTAAAAATTTGTCGCTCTTTCTAGATTTGCCGACCTGGGCAAATGTCCAGTCTGCCCATTTATAAATCAAGGCCTGCTCTTCTTAGTCCATTAATAAATTAAAATATAGTCGGTGATGCTAACGGATACTGCAGGAAACTGTCAATACTTAACATCGGAATCCGTGACCCAAATGGGAAAAGTCACTTCGATCCATTCAACTTGAGAAATTCTGCATCTTTCCCTCACTTTCTCTCCGGTCTCCATGACAACAACAATGTGCTCGCGTCACACATGCTCAGCATTCTCCATTCAGAATAGAATATTGTGTGCCATTCATACAGACATAACCTAATTATATTCGTCAACATACGAATTTTCCATTTTATGTAATTCGCAGCATTTCCTTTGTGGTGCGGCTCGGCTTCAGTAAGCTTGTAGATCGCGCCTGGCCTTGAGTGCAGAGCGCCCTACTTCCGGTAACAACCAGACCATGACTCAGCCGGCAGAAGGAACCTAAGAAAGTGGTCCACTCTGTCCCCTGTCCAATGATTGATAAGTGATAAGTTCACAATCGCTTCTGGAGTTCCACTCTCGCACTCAGAAATCTGAATTCCCAGTTCTTCCGTCTTTCCCCGGATTTGCCAAACTACCGTTTCCTGTTTCCACTTTAAAAAAAGTCTTGTGTGAGACATTCACTTGCAGGCCCGTATCCAGAATTCAAGATCAGGGTGAGCAAAATGTACTTCAGGATGGGTTAGGTCGTTAGCATAGGCGTACCGAGGAGGGGGTTTTGGGGGTTTGAACCCCCCCCCCCCCATTGATTAAAAAAATGAAAATTGTATAATTTTTTTAAGTCTGCCAATAAATTACTTAATACAAGTATAAAGCGTGGGACGCTTAAAACTCGTTATTTTGCGTCATAATTTTTAAGCTTAAAATTCGTTATTTTGCATCTTAATTTTTAAAATTTTCCGGGGGAAAACCCCCGGACCCCCCTCTTCATGGGGGGGGGTATTCCATACCCCCCAGACCCCGCGGATGTTATAACCTTCCCCATATGGTCGGCCTGGTTACGCCTATGGTCGTTAGGGTTATGTTCTAGAAGAGAATACTGCATTTGGGCCTGATGTGGAATAAAGATCATTTACTGCAAAATACTACGCAGAATTATTATCCTGTTGCGCCCATGTAGGTACTGGGGTGTACTTCAATTAAAAACACAACAAATATTCTTAAGTTTTGCTTTAAAACAATAGGCTTACATAAAAAAATCTTCTAGTACAGCTGAATCTTTCCCTTCATCAAAAGGTTGAATTTTCTCAGATTCTTTTCCATTTTAATGTGTTTTTCCTGTTCTTCTAAAATGCTAGACACACTAAATTAGCCATTTTTGTGTGAGTCATGGTACGTTTTTGGGATCTGTTAATTCTGGTTAGGACAGAGAAACTAGAATCACGAACTGCTGTACTATGCTAAAGTTCTTACTGCTCCTAACATGTTATATAACAAACCTCAAAGGCCTATTCTTGTCACATAGCCTACATCGTGTTCATATTGATGTCTACTTTTGTAAAGGGTTCAGGTAGGGAGATTGCGGAAGTTATGTTGTTAAACACATGCTACATACGACAAACATATGCGACGTGCTGCGAGTTACAAGAAGCGGCTTTCCCATCTTGCCCTCAAACAGTCAAAATACCAAAGTAAATTGAATAGCTGTATAGTCATTATATGGGTGCAGAAGAAGTCAATGGGTGCACAGAACCCATTAAATCTCTGCGTTCGGTTCTTAAGCCCCGAAGCACCAACGTAGTCAGCGCCTATGGCCTGAAGCCTTTAAGTACGTCTTATTCGTATTATCTTTCGCAAAAGCAAGGCTGGTGAAGTAGTCTACTACCCTTGCTGTAGCAAGCCTACAGCCTTCAAAACAGCCTATTTTGTTGCGTATTTAAACCATGACAACAATGTGCACATACCGAGCGCGATGGCTCTGGCGCTGTCTGGGGCTCGCTTTTGGGAGGTCCTGGATTCAAACCCCATGACCGGTCAATTTGACTTGAGTTTTTCTGGGTTTCCCCAGCCGCAAAGGCAAATGCTGATTTCGTATTTACTTACCACGATATATTATCGTTATTTCACCCAATACCATGTTCATTACACTTTAAACTCAGATGAACATGCAAGGACAACAGCAACAAATGAGCATAAATAATTACATGGTCTGGTATAGCGAATGATCCTAATACCCAATACGCTTTATGACCTCTGTAGTTAATGCGTGCACAAACAAACCTGAAATAAAAATTCACACACAATTCTAGACACGTTCCGTTTATTTATATACGTTTCGGCTTCAAGTGGTCATATAGCTTGTTTAGGATAGTTTTGGTATTCTTGACCGTGTAGCTTTTGATGCACATAAGCTTCTATGCTATTATATTTTCTGTATGATTTAATTTTAATGACTATGATAGTAGGTAATAAATTGCGGCTAAGAGTCGTGATTCGTGATTAGTAGAATCAGGTATTTTTCTTTGTGACTAAGGACACAACAAAAATCCCTAGACAAATAGGCTGCCGTTATTTATGGAGTTGAACTAAAATTATAATGAACGTTCAAGTGTGTGTCTAGAGACACAACCCCTGGGCATCGCCTGATTTAAATTTCTGTTTTGGCTGGTTCGAAGATTTTGCTTTGTGTATCTGTGTTGTTACTGAAGTTTATCAGCAGGAAGCGGTTCTGCATTGAAATGCTCAGATCCAAACTCTGGAACTGCTAACTTGTCAGTGTTCCTTCTGGGCCTGTTTGTAAGCACGTATGAGGTGTAAGGGTCCGTAGGGTAGTGCTCGGACTATTTGTGTATTTGTGTATCCGAATACTATTCGGTTATTCGGTCATGACAAATAAAATCCGGATAACCGGTTAACCGGATATCGCTAATCGGATATCCGCCAATAGGTATTTGTGTATTCGGATATTCGGTTACCTGTAGAGAACTACAAATACCTACTACTACCATGAGTCATGACAGAGTCTGTTACGTGCAGTGCCTTGTACATTGCTTTCTTTATGTTTCGCCCTACATACAATACGCATTCCTTAATTTTACTGCCCCCACCACAGTATATATGTTCAATTACTGTAATAATTACATTCTTCTTTTACGAGTAATTTATTAAATTATATATATATAGAAATAAAGAGGTGCGTGTCTTGTATGCCTATACAAATTTACATGCTTTCACCGATTTATAGGAAATTTTGCACACCTACCCCCTACAACAAGGTAAAAATGATGGGCAACATTAAAATTCAAGCCATCCACCCCTTCTATTATTCAACCCCCATGAGTAATATTGTCTGTATGTAAATCTAAATTCCTTCACCAATGTCTATACAATTTTACACATAGAACTATACCCTGCAGAACTAGTCGACACTTCTATGAGGCAATATTCTATAAAACCACCCTTTATGAAAATTATATAAAACCAACCCGTTATTTCATGTCTTTATAAATCTAAATTCATTCAACGATTTTTACCAAACTTTACACACAGACCCTATAGATCCAAGACTCTTGGTTCAAGAGAAAATTACATGCCAAATTAATTTTGGAAGAAACCAACCCTATAAATGTTTTAACCCCTATTATATGACCTTGATTTAAATCTACATATGTTTACCATCTTTTTTCAGAATTTAAACATGGGCGCTATAGAACCAGAAGAAAAAATTGGGCAAAACTATTTTGGAACAAGCAACCCTTATAAATTTCATCGCCTATTATATGGCCTTCATTTAAATCTATACTCTTTGACAATTTTTTATCAAAATTCGTATAGAACGTACAGTACCAGGAGAAAGCTTTAAGCTAAACTAATTTGAGTAGAAACCACCCCTTAAATTTTCAACCCCTATTTATGATCTATAATTAGATCTACAATCTTGGACGATTTTTTATCAGACTTTACACACATCTCTACAGAACCACAAGAAAATTTTAGGCTGCATTAATTTTATTATATACCACCCCTTACATGTTTCAACCCCTATTTTATTACCTATATTTAGATCTATATTTGGCAAGTAAACACTTTGCGACCCGAGCGGCTCCCCTTTCCATCGGCCCGGTCGCCTTCTCCGCCAGGCAGGCTTCCCCTCCGCCCGCTATTGCTCTTGCCGGCCGCTACTAAGCGCCGGTAATGCAGCTTCCTGTGTTAAGCCGCAGCTTACTCTAATGATTGCCTTGCACCATACATAATATTTCACAATGTTTAAAAACGATTATAAAAACAAAATAAAATTTCACGAATTATATTAAAACAATACCCTTGTACCAAACATCATATTTCACGATCTTTAAACACCGATTTGAAAGAAAAAAAAATGGGGTTAGTTTCCCATTCTACTGGATTCGTTAATTTTGTTTTTTACTCACGTAAAACGGCAAAATTTCATGTAATATTATTCTCCAGAAGTTTTAGAATCCATATAAGGGCACATTTTGTTGCTAAGAATATTTTAAATATGGGTAAAATCGGTAAGAAGTTCACAAAATACTAACCTAAAATGGCGCTCAGAATGGAATCACAATAATACAGAATCAGCCGCTAGAAACAGCGCAGGTGCATGCTGGGAAGAAGCCGATGGGTCACGTGGTGCTGGAATCAGCTGCCAACGTGATAATGGTCAGACAACCCTCCGGAAGATATAATATGCCACATTTTCGAAACCGACAAACAGTGTATCGTACATTATTCTAAAATGCAAGGGCGCTTCGCTTCGGCTGCCGCCTCCGCTCGCGCACTTAACTAATGTGGTTAGTGTTTTGCATTATTTAGCTTTATGTAGAGGTTGCAGGACCGTATGCAACAGACCAATGACATGCAAGGTCGTTGGGAGCCAATGGGAGTGTTGGTCTGCAAGCCAGAGACCGCATACCAACGCCGAACATCGCGTGCCGAAATCCAGTAGAGTGGGAAACTAAACCCAAAAAAATTCACAATATATAAAAAAATCTAAATTTACATAATATTTCCCAATTTTAAAAAAACGCCGTGTTAATTGATGCAGAAAAATTCCCTTGAACCAACACTACTCTTTTCATAACAAACAAACCATCTCAAAATTAGAAAACCCGATTCTTGCGTTAACACTCGCTAGCGCCAACTAAATTAGATAACTAAAATATACCGGAACTTCCTTCACTGCTCAACTGTCCTTCGTAGTGTAATGGATAAGTCTCTTGGCTACGATGCTAAGGGTCATGCGTTCGATCCCCGTTCGATCCAAAATTTATTGTTAGGAATAGGTCTCGAATAGGTAGGTGAGGTGAGAGGAAGAGAGGAAAGAGACGGGAAAGGAAGAGAAGAAGAGAATAAAGGAAAAGTAAATTATTTTTCTCTTTCACCATTTCCTTACTAGATGTCGCCACCGTCGCTACTTTCCTAGTAGTTCTAATGCCGCCGCTAGGTTTCTCGTAGTGGTGGGGGGCTTGGTCGGGTCGTAATGTGTTATTTTCCCATTGGTAGAAACTACCCCTTAAATGTCTCAACCCTTATTTATATCCTCATTTAAACCTGCATTCTTTCAGTATTTTTATTATATATTACACTAAGACCCTCCAGAAACAAAGTAAATTTTTAAGGAAAACTGATTTCCTCAGAAACCACCCTTAAATGTTTCAACCCCCGTTAAGTGGTGTATATTTAAAACTTTGATTAATCTTTATCAGACCTAATCCACATAACCTATTGTACCAGGACAAATTTTTTAGCAAAATTAATTTTGGAAGAAACCACCCCTTAAATGTTTCAACTCGTAGTATATTAAATTTACACTTTTTGACCAAATTTTACCAGACTTTATACACTGACTTTAGAGGGAAACATTTTAGACAAAACTAATTTTGGAACAAACAACCCCAATTGTTATAGTTTTCCGTGTTAACTGATTGTCAAAAGTTGAATCAAAAGTCTCTCGTGTTAGCCTGCATCTGAACTTTAAAGACAGAACATAAATTCATTACAGGATTTTTTTTAAATAAGAATTCTTCACACTAATTGTTGTAAGCTATCCCTTTGTTTTAGTATAAGCTGCCTTTAAAAATATCTGTTTAACATTGATATAAACTAAGAGAATTCAGGGGTTATAAAGGAAAGATTGTAAACTTTAAATCTGTTTTTACTTCAGCTTTTCAAACTCATTATAACAACTTCCTAGCCTTATTAGGCGTGTTTGTTTTGAAAAAGAAAAATGAGTTTATTGACATTCTCTGGTTTTAAACAGTTTCGTTTTGCAGAAACTACATTGCCAGCCGTTGAAAAGACCCTTTCAGCTGATGATGAAGTTGGTGGAATTGTAAGATACCGTTTGGCCAGTTGAGCCACAGCAGGGAGGTTGTCAAGATGGATTTTCCACCATTTCAATGGACTTGCGTTGTGCTTTAAAGTAGTCTCACTTCGGTAGCGTTGAAGCTGCTGCTGCATAGTTTCTGGCATTACTGACTCTCGTTGAAAGAGAAAATCTAAGGCAGTATGTTGATTCTCTTTTAGAACAGATTCCGAAGACTGTGACACACCATTTCCAAGTAACAAAAGTATGTGGTCCCATATAGCATTTCTCTTGTTTTCTTCTTCATGTAGCAGTTCTTTATATCTCGGATCTAGAGCACTTGCAACTTGTTGCTTACTAGGCCTTTCTACTGTTTCATCACAGCTTATTTGGAAACGTTTCCGCAAATCTTGGGACACGACCTCCTTAAATGAGCTAATAAGGGGAATGTCATTTTGATTTGACGAAAGATGGATATCCAGCAAGCTTCGTACAACAGGTCTGACCACGGAAAGGCACTCCTTGTTTGAACAAAACAGTGTTGTGGCTACTTGTAGCGGTTTAAGCACACTGATCAGTCCCTCTAACGTTGTCCACTGTGAATTGGTCAGTTCTAGACGTTCATTTACACTGGGTTTAGTTAAAGTGCGGTCCCCTAGTACTGCATCCACTGCACTTTTATTATTCATTAAACTTACACACATGAAATAGTCAGAATTCCAACGCGTTGGACATCGCTGAATAAGTTTTTCCTCTGGAAGGCCAAGCTGTATCTGTTTTTGTTTGAGTCCCGCAGTCGCAACGGTTGAATGCCTGAAATTTGTTACGATTGATGATGCTTTAGATATGATGTTCTTAACACCATCTAAATTCAGGCCTTTCTGCACACTGAGTTGCATTGTGTGTGCAGCACAGCGTACTCCTCCTTCTTCGTCCAAAGCATCTGCCGCGTTTGTGATATTGAGAGCATTGTCTGTGACCATGCCCACTAACTTGTCATTAATCCCCCAATCACACAAAGTTGATTCTAAGTGCTCCCGCAAGTTTGAGGCGGTGTGTCTACTGCCAGTCTCATCAGTTGAGAGCGTAAAAGTTCGTCTATCCCACTCCTCATTCAGACAATGTGCATTTATCGTGACGTACGAGTTCATTGCTATGGACGTCCAGGAATCCATATCCACAGCCACATACTCGAAATGCGATAACTTCTGTTGCAAACAATGTCTCTTTTCTGTATATGCCAGATCTATTCGCTTAGATATAGTTTTAGCACAAGGAACTTGATAACCAGGCTCAACCACTTCCATAAACTTACGAAAACCGTCGCCCTCTACAAAGTCAATGGGAAGTTGATCAAGCGCGACCATTTGTCCTATAGCCTGATGAATCAGTTCGGTGCGATCTTTACTGCATGATCTTGGCTGGAAGGACCTGGCAGTTCTCGAAAGACGATTCACTGTTCCAGAAGTTGAAGGAATTGTAGCAGATGAAGCGCTGTTACATTCTTCAAATAGTAGTTCTGAACTAGTGCAGTCAGTAAGGGAAATATTCATATTTTCGACTTCGTTGCACTTGCGTTTGTTTTTTTGGCAATTCGCTTGAAGTGCCGATTCTACACCTTCTTGTTCCCGGTGTACGAATCGTAGATGATTCCATAAGGCCGTAGTATAGCCCTTGGACTTGATCACAGCGTCACATATATTGCATTTTCCTTCTAGACCATCTAAAGCACGGTGATAGAAACACCACACCCCGCTCTTTAAATTTTTCGGATTCATATCGTTTATACGTGTTTAATAATTCAGTAATGCAACCAATTTTCCTTCGTAATCTACACAGTTTGTAAAATGCGACTGTCACTCTCGGCAGACTTTTTGTACACTGAAGACATTCACAGCGCAAAAAAAATGTGAGTTAAAACACTGGTGCTCTGACGAAATCAAGGAATGCACGACATGTACTGTCTGACTGTGAGCTGAAGGCCGAGCTGGTGGCATAGTGGGGGAAAGACATACACAGTAAATGCAAGCGCATGGTTAAGTAGTGGGGGAACGCTAGCTCGGCCTTCAGCTCGCAGTCAGACAGTAGGTTGCGACGTCAGAGGCGCAGGCTTCAAGACCCTTCACGTAACAGTCTTATAAGGTTAGAAGAACTTTTCCGATGATCACATCACCGAATATGCAAATACCCAATGGTGATTATTTTGAACAGCGATATTCCATTAACACATTATTCAGATTTCATTCATTGTGATCAAGTGACTGAATATTTCGAGGATAACAATATATAAATAATACGATAACTATTACAGCGTTATGTTATTTCGAATCGTGAACAGTGTTTAACAGAACATTCTCACACACTGTTATTATGAAGTAAAAACAAGTAAGGAGTGGTTTGTTCCAGTGTTAATATAGCCTAAGCTAAAAATTCCTCGTAGTGCTATAGGCTCTGAGTATAAAATTTGGTAAAAATCACTCAAAGAATAGATTGAACAAATCACATAACAGGGGCTGAAAACTGCTTAGGGTTGGTTTTGATGGAAAATCATTGTTGCTTAGAGTTGTCTCATTTTAAAGGGCTTGTATGTAAAATTTGATAGAAATCGGTCAGAAAATGTAGAATTGTGTATAGATCATTTTTATATTACGGGTTCAGGCACAATGTATAACATTTGATATAACAACCTTAAAAAAAGTGCATAGAGATCAGACAATAAGTGTTGAATATACTTGAAGGGTTGTTTGTTCGAATCTTATTGTTGCCTAACATTTTTTTCTGCGTTCCAGTCTCTGTAAAATTGGATGATTTCGCCAAAGATTGTGCAATTACATAGAAATCAACCTAATAGGGGTTGAAATCGCGTAGGGCAGTGTCCGGCAGATGCTGCAGTTGTGACGTAAGAGCCGATCATCTCGCAAGAGCTTGAGAGAGCGAGCAGTTGAGTTGCATTCCTGTTAATACGCACTAGCGCAGTGGCGTTCAGTGCAGCAGTAGGGTTAAGGTGAGCCGTGATGGTACATTGAATTGCGTGCATTAACCATGGCAAGGGTGCAGAGGTCAGTTAATCAGTGAAATGTATGGTAAATTTAGTGCATTCAGATTAATACTAGAGTTACGGAAACGTCAGGTCACCCTCGGAGACACGCCACATTTTCCAAAGTTGTCTACAGTATGTCATTCAATTACAGACATTAATATTTATGTACAAATATTAGAAGAACTGGATCAGGATATTTTATTACAGATTTCAAGATTTTGCAAAACTCCAATCCGATATTTGCATATTTGCGACACCATTTTCTGTGGATGTTGACAGTGTTCCAACGTCATTGCAACTAGAAGTCATTGATTTGCAAAAGAATATTGAAATGAAAGACCGCTTTCAAAACAAAAAGGATCTATCTATATTTTATAGAAGATTTCCCCAGGCAACTACATAATATATTTGCTGCTAGAATGTTGAGTATATTTGTATCGACGTATGTATGTGAATAGTTCTTTTCTTGTATGAAGATCTGCAAACCACAACATGGAAACCGCCTATCTGATCAGAACATGAAAAATGTTCTCGTTTGTGTGTTAGCCAGACTATGTCTCCTAATACAGTATTGCAAAATTAGTGCGCGAGAAAAGAGGGAAAAAATCTCGACAATGCCTTGAGCTTGGGCACGATAGTGACACAAAGTAAGGGTGTGTATCAAAAGTCTGAATAGACCTATACTTGGCATAGTGCTCACAAAGGTGTATAGTTTAATTTGTATATTTTGTGTATTTTGTATATTTTGTATACTTAAACATTTTTCAGTTTCCGAGTAGACAAAGTTTTGCAGTACTCCTTAAAGTATTCTTATGTTTTATGTATTTGTATGTTTATAGTAGTTTCGGAGCCTCATTTAAATAACCTGACGCATCCGCACCTGGATGCATTTCAGATTAGTGTAAGTAGGGCCTATATTAAATTTCATTACAAACAAAACTGTTCTGTTACATTGATTTATCACAATTGTACTATTTTGTTTTCGTACAAATGCATTGTAATTGTGCTATTCCCATACTATCTACGAAGATCGGAGCGCACTCTGTCAATGCATAGGCGTCGTTCCGCCACTGGCCAGTTGAACCCTTCCTCCACGCTCAGTACGGAGATATTGCCGAGCAAAGAGCGCTGCTGCTCTGTAGTATGACGTCACAGAGCACGGAACATGCCGGTCACTGGCGTAGGGGGTCGTACATTCGAAAATTATTCTTGCCTATAATTTTCTCCATGTTCCCAGTGTCTGTGTGTAAAATTTGATAATATCACCAAAGAAGGTGCAATTGTATCGAAATCATCCTAATAGGGGTTGAAACTGCGTAAGGGGTTGTATATTAGAATATTATCTTGCCTATAATTTTCTCCACGTTCCACATTCTCTGTATGTAAAATCTGATAACAATCGCCAAAGACTGTACAAGAAATCACGTAATAGGGTTCAAATAGTATTGTTGTCTACAATTTTCCCGTGGTTCTGCAGGTGCGATGTGTAAATTTTCAAATAAAACTGGACAAAAACATAGAATTGCGTAGAGATCACAATATAGGGGTTGAAAATACGTGAGGGTTGTATATTCAAATCTTACAGTCGCTTATAGTTTTCTCTATGTTCCACGGTCCATGCGTGTAAAATATGATACAAATCGTCAAAGAAAATGCAATTGTGTAAAAATCATTCTAATAGGGGTTGAAATCGTGTAAAATTTCGAAAAATTCCAAGAAGGCTAACCCCTTTGAAAATTTCGAAAAATGCGCCCAGAATTCCGAGAAGGCTAACCCCTTTGAAAATTTCGAAAAATGCGCCCAGGATTCCGAGAAGGCTAACCCCTTTGAAAATTTCGAAAAATGCGCCCAGGATTCCGAGAAGGCTAACCCCTTTGAAAATTTCGAAAAATGCGCCCAGAATTCCGAGAAGGCTAACCCCTTTGAAAATCTCGAAAAATGCGCCCAGAATTCCGAGAAGGCTAACCCCTTTGAAAATTTCGAAAAATGCGCCAAGAATTCCGAGAAGGCTAACCCCTTTGAAAATTTCGAAAATTGCGCCCAGAATTCCGAGAAGGCTAACCCCTTTTGAAAATCTCGAAAAATGCGCCCAGAATTCCGAGAAGGCTAACCCCTTTGAAAATAAAAAAAAATGCGCCCAGAATTCCGAGAAGGCTAACCCCTTTGAAAATTTCGAAAAATGTATCTTCCTGATACATACCTTCCAGTTACCTATACTGGAAGATGTCTTGTACTGCCACCGCCGAATTGCTATCGGGAAGAGTGCAATCAAATTTTGCAGCTTGGATCGTTGATCCGTGAGCACCACTACGCGTTTTTTCTTGTTTAAGCGGCCTCCGCTAGATGGGACAACTTGATCGATTTGTACAGCGAAATTAGCCTACATCAGAATATACCATTTCAAATACGAGATTATTCAATTTATGCATTTCTGTATCATTCAAATATGAGTCTAAAACAGCTTTATTGTATAAGGTAAACCATACAGCATCATTATATTCATGTGGCTACGAAGTAGATGTAGATGCATATATCTCGTGCTGTAGATTCTGTGTTGAGTGGAACTCAAGGATATAAAACACGTCAGATTACAATATACAAGCATGTAATAATAATTATTACACTTTAAACTTATTAAAACTGGAAATATTAATTCATATTGCAGAAGGCGTGAGTGATTAAAACTTCCCTGAGAGTTCTTTTGATTTTTTTTTAATACACCAAGTCTGCCTATGTGTTATTTGGTTGTTTAGGCCTATCGGCCAGTCGACCACTCCATCCTCACGATAGTTTATTTCGGAGTTGACCTTCCAGATACGCACCTCCAATATAAATATTATGCTGGTTTGTTTTGCTGCAATTACCAAGGGTGATATTTATTTAAAATATTTGACACAAATATTACAGGAACTTTAATAGGACCTTTCTAAATAACAAATACTTGTGAATGCCCATATGTCGAACGAGCTTCTTATTTCAGCAAAATAAAGTAGTAGTTTTATTGCACCATTAGATACGAAGTTCTTTTCTCTTCTTTCAAAACTTTTGCGAGCTCTTTTGGTGAAATTTTCTACAAGAGGAAATTAAGAACCTTCGTTTTTTTTAAACAAAATGTCGAATTTCGAAATGAAAGCGGGTTACCGAACACTCCAATATGCATTTACGAGCACTGTTGAACTGTTTATAGTCCGTATTTCGACGTTAATATACCCACAGATTCATGAGCAGACACATACATAAAAAATCGGAAAGCATTTCACGGTACCACAAGATACTGAATTTGGGTTCTCTAGTTAAGGTTAAAATTTTCTTGCATACAGTAGGTCTAGTACATGCAATACAAAGTAATAACAATTGGCATTTTCCTTTACGGACCTGTTGAATAAGTGAAGTGAAAGGGCGCTGATGGTATTGTGTCTCCCCCAACGTTCTTCTGTTGACATAGATATCTCATTTCTTCGACAAATACTTTGGATAATTTTCGGGACACTATAGTCTTACTGTTTATATTCTCATTGCAGGCTTTTGTCTCCTTTACTTCGCCATCTTCTGCATATTAAAGTTCCTAATATCCTAGTGTCCAGGTTCGGCAGGAAACGAATCTATAGTATGCTTTAATATTACCGGAAAAGAAGCATTTAAATAAGATTTTTTGCAGCAGATTTTAAAAAGGTAGCCTTAATAAAACTGCTACAGACGCATATATTAATTATTAACAATTACCTAAAAAAATACAAAGCGTTACAAGGATTGGGGATTTAGCTTGAGAATTGTCTACATTGTAACCTTCAAACATGTATACCGTGTGTTCTGAAGTGGAAAAGGTTGAGATCACTGGCGCAAGACTACACTTGAAACACACAGTCCGAGCAAACTAAATTCCCTGAAAAACATTATCATGCTAAGTGAAAATAGATCTTTAAGTGTACACATACCCTAAGTGCACACAAAAATGCACGCGCAACTATCTTTCTATTATTTTAGTCACAATATTAATAGTTTGATTAAATTTTTATTCGTCTTTTTGATCATTTGCTTATTGGACACGTCAAGATTACTGTAGCAACTAAATATTGATAAAATTACTAAGTTAATTAATAGCTAATATTAACTAATCATAACATTTAACTTTTAGGCTACTTAAATGTTCATTATTCTTGTCAAACAACGCTTAAAAGGTCAATTTTACTTAGGACTACATCTAGCATTTTTTAAAGGATTAACTTAAAAAGACTATGATCTAACAAGAACTTCCTGACTGAAGATTTAAATTGATGCAGTATGGATTTGTTTTATGTACTGATGTGGTCCTAAATTATTGCAAAGTTGTACACTTGTGTTGGTCAGACTTTTTTTCAAACAGGCTTGTATTGTGGGGAATTATGTTTAGTTCTTACTTCCTTGCATTGTGAGAATGAAACTGTGAATCAGTGATTTCTGAACTGAAAAGGGATTTAACATCAGGATCTTTTTCGCAAATGTAGATATAAGCAGTGATGGGAAGTAATTGAGTAAAAGTAATCGGATTACATTAACAATTCCTTTTTTGGTCCCGTTTACTTGTAATCAATACTTTAAAAAAATGTAATTTCTACTTGTAATTTACTTCTGGAAATAAAATTGTAATTGTTACAATTTAGTAGTCATTATATCCTCCTCGCTTGCTATATCATTATCATTACTGTTTTTGCAATTAATATCGAGTTAATATTAACAAAAAGTAACTCAATGTTTCCAAAAATACTCTCAATGATTTTTTTCATTAATCATTTTGGCTTGTGCCAAAAAAAAAAAAAAAAAAAAAAATTAGGTACTGCCATTTTGTAAAGTAATTGTAAATGTAATTTTACTGATTACTTTTTGAGAAAGTAATTTGTAATTGTAATTAAGTAAAATGTCTCTCGGGTAATTTTAATTCAGTCCAATTACTTTCTTTTTGTACTTTTCCCATCACTGGATATAAGGAATAGGCAATATGCTTAAATCCTTTAAAAGTTTTCTACAACTGGTAGTTTTACTGAGCCTTACTATAACCCTTAGAGCCCTATTTTGTAATTTTAAGATTATGTTAGCTCCTGTTAAATTCCCCCAGAATATTATTCCAAATGATAAGACAGAAAGAAAATAGGCATAGTATAAGGAAAGAATGGACTTAAAATATTTTTGAGACATGGAGAAACAGTGAACAAAGCATAGAATTTATACCAAAGATATTTCATTAATGGGCCTATTTAAAACATTGCCCTTGTAAGGCATGCTCATCGTTAACGATTTTTGTTGAAGCTGCATCTATTTCTCTATACTTGAAAGCATTCCATTACCAGTTTACTAAAGTAAGAAGATATTGCTTAGTGCTGAATTAAAGTGCAACTCAAGTGTAAAACAAATCTTCCTGTTGCTCAATGTGCAACAGTCCAACCTTAGTTCATGCAAATAAATCTGATTGTAATATTAGTTTCTAGAGCAGGCCTGCCCAACTTTATATGAATTAGGGACCAAATTTATTTACCTAAGCCTTCTTGAGGGTCGCATCAAAATTACGTAAGTTTGATTCCTATTAAATTATCACTTAGGAAGAGCACATGACAATTTTTAAAGTTATGACTGCTTCATTGGTAGATATTACAGACAATTTTTAGAAATGTTTGTTTTTAGAAAATTTAGTTTTTTTGTTACACCTGTTCATCATTTCATAGAAAATAACAGGAATAGAATTTATTGAGAGAAAAGTCAGCTGACCTGCGATATAGTTCCGCATGCGGCTCATCAATTGTTTAGGCTTGTTCTAGAGGAGGCATGTCAAACCTTTACTAAGCGCCTATTCGACTTGATGAATTAAAGTCCAAGCGCGGCATGGATATTTAATATAACTTTTTATTCTCATAATATTTAAGCATGCTTTTACATTCTGTAAAAAAACAACCACCCGACTTAAACAAATTATTCATTAATTAACTGTTTTATGTTGGAAACATAATGACTGAAATCAAAAGCAATGTGGGAATAATGAAAATTCTGGTAGGTAGGAAAATGAATTAAACTACTGCTTACCAGTTGCCCTTACCAAGGCCTGAGTTTTCATTTAAAAGTCCTGATATTATCATACAAGATTACAAACTGACCTTACCCTTGCAGTTTTGCATTACATTTATAATTTAAATATCCTGCAATATCTACCATGAATGTCAAATCTTGAAGTCAATTACTATCGTCACTGGTGATTCGCCTTTCATTTCAAGGAAAGGGACCAAAAGCGTTTTAAAACTTGATGACAATAAAACCATCTAACTTCCCCTAAAACAAATAAAATTAACTGTTTTCTTTAGGAATTTCAAAATATGGTCCATTGTTATTGTTTTGAGATAGTAAACAATGCATTGCACAAGCACTGCACCAGGTCTACCAGTATTTTATGAGACATTTTTCTTCTGGTTTTAGTAGAAAATCTGGATTTAGTTCATGTGATTTTACATTAAATATTTTGGCGTACATATTTATGCATTTTACCTAACACTTTAGGGGCCGCATTTTGTAACTCAGGGGGCCGCATGTTTGTCATAGGCTACCTGTTCTAGAACCTCGAAGAATTCTCCTTTACGATAGAAAATATCAAATAAATTGAGAAGTCAAGAAAATGTAGAGTTTCGTTCTTAGGGTAAACACAACCTGAAGAATACGACATGCGTTTCTCCTGATTTATTATCTCACTAATGATCACATGGGTCGCGAATTATCGGAATTTATGGAGAAATCTGGTATTACGCTATCCTAGCAGGTTCCGACTTTTTACTTCCTCTGCCCGTACCATAGGTAGGCCTACTATTAATAGGTAAGGGAAGTGCCCGTATTGTGTTCGACTCTCAAATTCGAAGTTGAGTTTTTAACATGAATACATGTTTTGAGGCTCCCTGAATCCGAAAATATTATTTTCGAAACATGTCTGTGTATGTCTGTTAACAGCCTAACTCAAGAATGGAAAATACTGTAGTATGAAAATAAAATTTTGTATTTGGATTAGGTAACGCCTGAGGATGTGACACGTAGACTGGCGATGAGTTTCTCTTATTTTTAAGGGGACTTTACATGAAGAAAATTTCGTTCTTTGTGATTTTTTCGAAAACGGCTCTAACGATTTTGTTTAAATTTTGTACATGGGGGGCTTAAACTAAGAAAAACATTTACTTGAAACATTTTTCGAAAAAAAATCTGAAGGGTAGTCTAGCCTGGTGAACAATAAAGCTTTGCATCAGGTTGAAATAACTGAATACGCGTTTTTTTGCAATATGGCCTCTAATACTATATCAGAATTATGTTAAATGATAAAGAAGTATTGACCATGCTTAGAGTAAAGAAAGTTACATGAGTGCATTAACCATATTTTATTTGGATTATATATATCCTTCGGGGATGCGATACGATGTGGTAACGACATTCTTTTCATTTTTCAACCAACTTACATGAAGAGAATGTCATACATAATATATTAGGCCTATACTAAGAGGCAAAATTTTATTTGGGCAGAGGAAGTAATGTGAGTTTTACATCAGTTTTTTTTTTTTTTACGTGGAATTTATTTTGAGGACCTTAATGCGATAATAACTATATTTGTATAATGCATTTTAATGAAATTCTCAGCTTCGGACATTTCTCCTTTTGAACAATTTTGAAAAATGTCTTGATTTTTAATCTAATACACCTCTATCTCCTAATTAATCATTGAAATTTGTCGGTGAGAAATGTTATTTGCTCTTCATTTTAATTTAAATGGCAAGACATGATTGTGTGAGATTATTTTACAACCTCTTAGGCTCATTTATTAATAAAGCACCCAGCTTCATGTTGGCAAGTTCCATTGAATTATCCAAGAGATAAACATATTTACAAGTATTTACATACATTCACCCAGATAAGAATATTTCATTAATTCTACGGGGGATCATTAATGATAATTTTTAGTGGTTCCAGACGTTTATTTATTCACTATACTGTTCGTAGTTAGAGGCTGTCTTACGACAATGTAGACTACTAGGAGGTGCCCGTGGCTTCGCCCACGATAATTCATTTAAAAATTAAAAATTAAGAGTATAATAATTATTAAAGCATTATATTTATTAACACTTGCACGCGAACCATTCATAAACTAAGCCATTAATAATATTAATGAAACAGCTAAAATTCCGGTTTCATAGTACATTCTAAAATTAGAAAGTGCCCCCTGGGAAAACTATATCAGAATCGATTATGCAGTTCCAAAGAAACCTGTGAACACATAATACGTATTGTTTCTCTACTGTTTATTGACATGAATATGATGTGAATTTTATTTTATCAATACAGTGTAAATTTCAGAAATTATAATAATGTTTCAAGGGAAGGAATGGTTTGTTTGGATTATTATCAGCGATATTTCAAGAGTTAAACCATCAATATTTTACTGCTGGTGCCCCCGGTGCTTCGACCGCCATGATTCATTGACTCCAGGATTTTTAAGAAATTTACACTGGTAGATTATTAAAAATGTTTGTGGTTCAGAGCTATGAAAATTGTAAGTAAAAATTAAATTAGAATATTTGTTCATTGTGTTCATTTCACTTAGACCTTATATAATAGCGGTTTACCTAATTTTGTAGTCGTCATGAAAGTTTACACTGCGAGAGACGAACATCGCCGAGTATACCCGATGGCTCACGAAGCGGGCGAACGAGCAAGCACGCTATTTAGGGCCGTTGAATTGTATAAGAGTAGATACATAATTAACGTAACATAAAAATTTGTGGCATCTATGTTATTACAAATTTTACTGGCACAGTAAATACGTGTTAATGAACTTTACTGGTTTTAAACATAGTACCGATAGACTGACGAAGTTGGTTTCTTATGATTTTTAAAGATTTTAGAGCTAAAGAGCTATATTATTGAGTAGCTAATTAGGGAGGGGGAAGAACTTGAAGAATTTTACAAAAGCTGTTGGAATTGAGCCTCTGGCCCCAAGTTTGATCGCCTGTAGTTTGTAAGCCTTTTTATAGAAAACAATGATTGGTTTGTATATGGCTCTCTTTTCTTGATTTACCGGTTGCCTGTGAAATCTGTGTTTAAGACTACTAAGCCGTTTTCCAGTGATAGATCAAAATCTTTCAGGCAGTTTTTGCTTCCATCCAAATTTCTCGTATGCAGTATGTAAGCCTACGGATTTGCATCATTGCTTCAGGATTGGTAGGGCATTCATATGCAGTAAATACATTGCCTACTGAATTATCTCATGTACTTCTCGTGATATCTTGCCTAGAATAAAATTAGCGATATTGTTGTTTATATCATATGCTTGTTACGGCTGATGTGTTTCTTATGTAAAATGGAAAATATGGAAACAGCTTAGCGATAATAGGCTAGGTATAGCGCATGTTATCGGATTAGTGGATTATAATTGGCTAATTCCATATTTATTCTTATGTGTTAGTAGTCCAAAAATCGACCTACTGGTATGAGTAAAATTAACATTGTTCTGTTACACGAAATACTCATATAGTCGTAATAATAGTTTAACAATATCTTAGTAACTTTTACTTTACATCCGTCAAAACTCGTCTTCCTCTATAAAAGAAAATAATTAAACTGCTCCTACATTTATTTCATAAATCGATACCATAAGTTACCATTTATGTGAAAAATAAATTGTGTTAATCTTAGCTGATTGTGATTAACATGGAACGTTTATTTTCATCTTGTACACACTGAGTGACCCTAGCTAAAAAAAATTAAATTGATTTGATCTTTCATTTGTTATAAACAAATATTGAAGTAGATTAAAAAAACATACCTTGTACAAGAATTTCAAGGTAGGTACGTCAATTTTTGCGGTCACTATAACGATTATAATAATTAACATTATTGAGTAGGCCTAAATGTATAAAATAAGACTACAACAAGATAAAAACTGTTGTGCAAGGAGGAATATGAAAGAAGTGCTTAAAAAGTTCTGGAAATAATCCATCATTAAAGCAGACCTATCGGTATTTAAATCAGACCTACCGGTACCTATAACTGCACTTAGGCTTATGTGCTTTAAGGGATTTTAAACTTGCTCAATAGGTGCAAAAAATAACCATCCCACGAAATGTGAATGTCTGAAGGTTCTTAATCTGGAATAAGCTTTTCTGTTCTAAGTTCTTTCGACATTTTACCCCATTTTTCACCAGATAGCCCTTAACTCATGTGCTTAGGTAGGGACCATGAGTTAAAACTTGATCAACTGTGGTGCCCTAGTTCAATCTAACTCCACAGCGTTACCGCCCACAACGGTGTAGGGCCTACCATAATCTGTTTTCTATTTTTGAGTTAATTGATTGATACCAGGATAGGATAGCATGGTGGCCAGTTTTCAGGCTCCCATAGGCGTCATTGACGGTTTTTAGCTACTTTCTTATTCGAGTAATCCCTCGGGGATCCCCAACAGGCTGAGAACACCTTAATCTAGATTTTCGAATCTCATCAAAATTCGATGAGTACCGGTACTGGTAATCGGACCCGGACTTTCAGATCCATGTACATAGTAACTTACTTTATTATTAGCAAAGCATCATTTTTTAATAACAATAAGTTTTTTCCATCACAGATAGCTTTGATCTTAAATTATCTCTCATTAAACTATTTGGTAACCATAACTATTAATTTTCATATTTTATTGGCCACTTGATGTTATTTTAGGTCCATGTTACCCTAGTTTTCGATCAGTTGCTCACAGAGCTCTTAAATGAAATAATAAATTAATGTAAAGGATAGGTCAGTAGTGTCACTGTATAATTTTCTTTCGTGAAATTTTCCTTCTTTACATTTCTTCTTACTTCTTAGTGTAATTTGGTACAATTTATTTCTTACACCGAATGGGAAATTGTTAAGGAAAATAAAATTTATTTCACCCTCGGTTTGAACATAACTTTCTGGCGTTTGAATTTGGGGAGGAGGGAAGAAATTGGTCGTTCTTATGAATATCCGATAAAACTACGGCTGTGGCTTTAATTACAATTTCGTAAGTTTTCACTAATAGGCAACCGTAGGCATCAAAGGAAATCACAGCAAAGTTAATGTAATATTCTACTTTAAATATGAGAGAGAGTAAAGTTTTAACTCCCACTTTGTTCGAATTCTAATATTCTTTTTTTAGTGTTGCACATGCAACATGGCATAAAAACGAAGCCTAATACGTCAGTTATTATTTCTTCAACAGTTTGTATTTTCAAAAGGAAAAAAAAAATCAGTTAACATTTTGAGATTGTAAAATGTATATCTCTTAGGGGGAAAAATATAATTATATTATATAATTTAATTAAAAAATTAAATTCAACTGCTTAGTCATAATTCAGGCTCATAAAGGTTATTCATTGCCTTCGATTACGTGATAAGAAATTACCTTAGCTTATATGACCGCTAGAATTCTCTATAGGCTAATTGCCTCTAAAATACCGATTATGATAAACGCTTGTATATTCTGTTTGTTCAGCACGGTAATCGTTAAGTAGCCCATTCAGTGTAGTTTACTCATGTGGTGATTGTCACGCCTAGTCACGATCAGTCACGAAACAAATGCTTTGAAGAAGAAAAATGCAGTTTTATTGGCTAGTGCCAGTAACATGGGCAGCATAATATCTGATCATAAATTCCCATCGCTCATTTCTACAACTGTTGTTTAAACAAACGTCCTAGTGATAAGAAATACGTACAAATCCTATATTTTGTTAGAATTCTTCGGCAACAGTAGCACGTTTTTAAAATGTTAGGATCTAGATTTTTGAAATAATACTGTAAGTGGGGTGCACCTGGCTCTAATAAACCAGGAAACTATCAATTTTGTAGGAAGAGGAGGAGATCCAGGTGTACTTCCGTTAAAAATACCCTCTCCCATCTTACAACTGTGACCTTGCCTACAAACATTTGCGCAGATCAATCATTCGTATTGTGAGAAATATGATCAGTGTGGAATTTTATTTCTGCCTTACTCATACGTAAATTGAAGTAGACTTTTACGATTACGTAATATCTTAGGTTTATATTTCGGATAATATGGCTTCAGATTATTTGTATTGCAATAATTGTCACGGTAATGTGTTAACAGTCCTATTCAATTGATTAACGATTTATTCTTCTCGTTATAGTGGCTGTGTTCTCATTATTGGGGACTGGACGCATTCTGTAATTATTTTACCTCGGCCTATGATGCAAACCGTACTACCTAAGGCACACCTTTCTGGAAGAAATACTTGGCACTCGCTGTCATGTACATTATTTAAAATAGCGGTGAATCTACTTACCACTGATGTCGTACGTTCTCCATCCGTAGGCCACATTTAGTTCCTTCTTGCCCTCGAACAACCCAAAGTTTATACGCCCGTCAGACTCGTCGGGGTTGGAAACACGTCGTGCTCGAGCTACTATCCAGAACTTGGTTCCCAACGAAGCCACTATTAAGGCGATTCCCAAACATGACCCGAAAAAGGTTACGAAGATCATGCCCCGTTTGAAAAGATTCATCCTGACGCCATCACTGTCCTCCACAGCTGCTGTGTCCTGTCCTACTCACGCGTTTGGGTTTCCAGTATCCACGTCAAGCACCCGCTGCATGCGCCTCCTAGTGGCCGCTCCTGGTGCCATCTCGTAATAAAGTATACAACTATGAGAACCTGCTAAATCCATGAACAGTCATATTTTACAATAGCTTCTTAAATGCTCTTATTTTTATTGCGTTGTTCTTGCTATTACTTATCAGACAAGAAAGGAGAACAATAAAGAGAGCCATACCATTTTATTTAAATCCGCCTGCATACAGGAGACCACTCGAGTCCAGCAGGTTGAGATAATTTTGTTTAAAATAATAACATAATTGATTAAATTTCAAACTCAAAAGTTTCATTTAGAAATCTTTACAGAAATAACTAGCCGATAGAAAAATAAATAAATAAAGAGAGAGAAAAAAAAATATATATATAATAAAATATATGTATATATGGACATTAATATCTGCAGTTACAGAATAGTTTAGACTTAGAAATATTCATTTAAGGACAAGGGAACCCGTAAGGGCAATCCCTCACACGGTAATATTATATTTATTCTCTACACAGCTGAAGTACAGCCAAAAAGCCCACTGGCGCTAATTGCTGTGACTGAAGGTGTTTTCCACCAGTAAAGACGACGACGACGTAAATTCCAAAGTTTTATACTTATTTCATAGCAAATTGTCAGCGCTTGTATACAAACCTCCCATGCAGAAAACAGCGCAGCCGAGTTTTTGGCAAACAGTAGGAATCGTGCTATAGTTTGGTACAGTTGTGTGAGAAAGATTACGATTTCATTGACTGCGGAAAAGCTGCTAAAAATTTGTCAAGGTGTATGCAACTGACTGAAGCCCTAGACTAGAAGAGGAATTGATTTTCATGTTCCAATCTTTACATCGATTCGAAACCCTGGTGAGTCCTCTCTGCAGTCTGGTGATGGCATATTTATTGTTGGAGGAGCTAGTGTATATGGCGGTGTCATCTGCATATAGTGCAAGATGAACACCTGGCTCGATAGGAATGTCATGGGTGTATAATTTGTAAAGGAAGGGCACCAAGACCGATCCCTGGGGCACTCCTGCCTCTATTGCTCTAATGGACGATGTTCCTTGATTGAAATGTACTTTGAAAGTTCGATTGGTTAAATATAAATCGATGATATGCAGTGCCGTATTTAAGCCTAGGCAGACTAGGCAGCTGCCTAGGGCGGCAGATTTGAAGGGGGCGGCTTTTAAGCTGTTACTGTTTTTTTTAAATATATTAAACATTTTATTCATAACTCTTCAAAATAGTAAACTAATGTAACGCACAATGAAATAGAAATGAATAACATTGACAACAATACGCACCTGTTTATTTATTTACTTATTTATGTACCCAGTATTATTATATACTAGCATGTGCCCGCGGCTTCGCCCGCGATAATTATTTAAAAAAAAAATTAAGAGCATAATAGTTAAATAAAACATTATATTTATTAACACCTAAACCACGTGGACTACTTACCACGATTAGATGGCGTCGCCTGGCAAAAGCGATCTCAGATTCGAGTTCCTTGGCCCAGAAAATCCCTGTATAGTGAGTTTCGTCCAAATCGAACAATGTTTTATCATATTTAGGTCTATGTTGATTATCCCTCTTCCGTGTAGGTTGAAGATTTCGTATGTCTACGGGCTTGACATTCTAAACAAATGAACCAGCGTGGGCTTACAACATTCAAGCGATCGCGATGCTTTTATTTCCACGGTATGACAAAAATAGCCAAAGACAAATGCAATTGATTTGACATTGAAATGTATTACTGAAATCTGATGCTTCGACAGCGCTAAAATCACGTTTTCTGCCAGTTTTTCACTCATAACTCGCGAACGAAAGCTAAAATTAAAAATCCGGCTTCGAGGTGCATTCGCCCACCTTTCAGTCCATCTGTGTTTAAAATTTCAGATCTCTGCGTTCAGTAGATTTCGCTGGGCATCGCGGAAAGACAGACAGACACGTCCTTTTATTATTATAAGATAACATGTGCCCGCGGCTTCCCCCGCTATAATTATTTAAAAACTTAAGTGCATAATAGTTAAATCATTATATTTATTAACACCTAAATCACGTGGAGTGTATTCCACGATTAGGTAGCGTCCCCTGGTAGAAAAATCGACCTCAGGTTCCAGTTCCTTGGCCCAGAAAACCCCTGTACAGTGAGTTTCGTTCAAATCGAACAATGTTTGACCATATTTAGGCCTATGTTGATATCCTTCTTACGTGTAGGTTGAAAATTTCATATATCTGCGGGCCTTGACACTCTAAACAAATGAATCGTCCACGATGGACTTACAAAATCAAGCGATCGCGATGCTTTTATTTCCAAGGTAGGCTATGAGATATGATGACAAAAATAGCCAAAGCCAACTGTAATTGGTTTAAGATTGAAATATATTACTGAAACTGATGCTTCGAAATCGCAAAAAATACACGTTTTCTGCCCGTTTTTCACTCATAACTCACGAACGAAAGCGAAAATTAAAATTCCGGCTTCGAGGTGCATTTTTCGACCCTTCAGTCCGCCTATGTATAACATTTCAGACCTCTGCGTTGAGTAGATTTCGCTGGGCATCGCGGACAGACGGAGGACAGACACTTCCTTTTATTAATATAGATTATAGATTATTATTATTATTTTTACTATTATTATTGGCTTACTATTTCAGTTACAATAATGCTTATTATAGGTTACTTTGTGGTAAATTCATGTGGAAATAAGGGGGCGAAATATTTTTATCTGCCTAGGGGCGCTTAAGTAGCTAAATGCGCCCCTGATAATATACAGTATGTAACTTGGGATGCCAGAATTTGCCATTTTGCAGATGAGCCCAGGGTGCCACGTGCTATCAAATGCTTTTTCTATGTCAGAAAGACTGGAGCAGTGCTTGAGTTATTATTATACTCTGTTGTGATCTGATCTACCGGTATAATTAATTGTAACGTTGTTCCATGTTCCGCGCGAATACCAAATTGATGGGATGGTATTATTTCATTGTTTACTAGGGTTTCATGTATTCTGGAGAGGATGATTTTCTCAAATATTTTGCCTAAATTAGATAAGAAACTGATAGGTCTTAAATTTTGAGGGAATTTTGGATCAGTGCCTTGCTTGGGTATAGTAATGATTTTAGCTTCTTTCCACCCTGTGGGAAAATAACTAAACTTCAGGCACGCATTATAAGGTATATGTGTGTTAATTGTACTAATGCTTTTTTATGAAGAAATTTTTAACAACCGGGTTGTACTTGATCAGGCCGTGGAGCTTTTGTGGGATTAATTTTTTCTAAGTATTTTTTAACTTCCATCGGTTTAATTAATGAATAATTTTGCCTGTCATTTGCAACTGCTTCTAGTCTTCCTGTGGCTTCTTCTTTATCAATTTCTACAAGGTTGTGAGGCCGAAATTGCTGTTCCAAAGTGTCGGTTATGGTGTTGGCTTGTGCGACTGGGTCGTATTTGAGTTAGGGTGGCCATTTCTAAAATGTCAGAAAGGAGGACACACTTCTTTGGTAATCATCATAGTATAAAACTTCGGGCATGGATGGCTGGACAGCAGATATTACATGGTATAATCCTGACTAATTTCAGACTTAATAACTACCACTAAATGATTATACACTACAAAAAAGGGATTTTCATCTTTGTTTATATTTTTGTCCTTTCTTTGCCCTCCGCAGGAGGTTTTTGTTGGTCAGGAATTCCTTATACATGGAATTACACTCTTCCGAGAACAAATTTTATTAATACGCTTTACCGATCCATCGGATTCTCGAAAAGGGGGACAAATCAACGTCCGGCATAAAGCCACGCCGGATGGAGGACTGCTTACCAAAAAGCCTTACAGTCCGGCCAAAATCCGGACGTCTGGCCACCCTAATTTGAGTCCAGTGGTGCCATGTATTACAGTGGATGTCATGTTCGAAATAGATTTTGTTATGCATTTCGTCCAGACCAGACCAGTATAAATATCGGTCCTACGGGGAAAACAGCAGCAGTTGACACCAGACAGCCATAGACACGCTCTGAAGATGCCCGACGCAGCTCGCGGCGAAACGTCAGCCAGCAAAACTGACCGTTATGGAATATTTTAAAATAACTGAACAATCGTGTTAATAGGGGTGGAATTACAGAATTTTATTAGGAGTCTTGGTATTCCGAATCGCATTGCCGATGAAATTATCTTAGGCATCATCAAGGATTCCTTGATCATTTTGTATTACCATCTGTACTTTGGTTCTTAATGTTGTTTATATTGCATTACATGTAAGTTAATATGCAATAGCCAATATTCTTATAAGTTCTTCAAAGTATTTAGTTTACATTCGATACAATTTGTGCACTTTTTTCCCCTCACCAGTGAAATGTCTCTTTTTATCTTCTTTTTTATAGACACAATTCATATGTTCTATCTCTGAGTTTCTGTTTGTTTACCACTATACAGCCTCCTATTTTCAAAACAGTTCTTTCTGTTTCTGAATTCAGTATCCTCTATGGTCAACCAAATTGTATTGGTGAATGTTTCAATAAATAATATAATATAGTAGCTGATAGAACTATAGTAATTCTCTATTATATACTGTACTTGTTTTCGAGACTGCGAATTCCAACGCTATGTTTTATTCTTAACTCTGGACATGGGCGTACGGTGAAATTCGGTTTGGAGGGGGTTGAATATAATGTTGTCTCAACTCCATGTCCTTGCTCATTGTAAATTAATACACTATTTTTAGTAACTAAACAGTTGTATTGTCATCATTAGTAGGCTACCTACTTTATAAATAATATGCTGTCAGTTATGCAACATAGTCTTTGAAACGGTTTTCTTTAGGTATCTGTCCATTTATTGTTTTAAATAGTCCGAGAAATTATCACTGGATGTAATAAACACTATGGACTATATTGCACATGATTTCTTTATGCGGAGCACTAAGAATCATGTTGTTTCTGTATCTGCGAGTTGATTGCAGTAATTTCCTTGAACTACTCGTGCTAGTTTCTGAAGCTTAGTCCATTCCAGAAAATGTTCTTTTACGTATTGAAAGCTGATATCCAACCACATAAATATCCAGGATAACGAATCATTTATGAGAAATCCCGAAGAAAACTTTGTTTATCAGTAACGCGTCACTGTTATAAGAAGCAAAAAATTAAAAACCCACCAGTATCAATAAATTATTTAATAACAATAGGACTATGCTTTTGTCTACAGTAAAAGTTATTTAAGATAGATTGCTCATTTAGATTAAGTTTGCTCATTATTATTATTAAATCAATTAGGCCTACGAGAATATAGAATCATTAATGAGAGATTGAAATTTACAAGAGTTTTGTAATAATGCTGTGTTATAACAAAATATAATAAAATAATTTTTTTAATGATTGAACATCGAAGATATTTCGGGAGGGGTTTTCAACCCCCTCAACCCTCCCCTACCGTACGCCCATAACTCTGGATTATCTATATACCGTAGCGTAACAGTTTAGGCACGGGCGCCTATTATGGCAAAAACTGATGCAGTTCCTCCTTCCTCAGTAAATGTTGGGCGCCTTGCACAAACCGGATGGTTCGTGCTAAATTTATATTTATTTGAAGAATTCGAAATCTGCTCCGGCTAGGCCTATCGGGTGCGAACAGTCGACTAGTTCTCAGGGGCTGAGAGTAAAGGCAGCTTAGGTATTATTTGTTATTTAAAATAATACCAACAGAATCAGTTGTAGTAGCAATTTATTTCAATTATCTGAAATGCCGTGGTAAAGTTCAACAATACAGTGAATTGTTCAATGTTAATTATTGGCAGATAAACTCTGATAGATTCGCTAAATAGTTTTGATGGCTTGCAGGTTGTACTCTGGAACTTTATTTCCAGAAGATTAATCTTGCGTAAAATACTTGGTATCTAATAACCAAAATTGTATAAATGAACTTATGTACTCTGGTTGTTGAGAAAAATATTTAAGACGATAAAATTCTGTTGGTGAATTTTATAAGTATAAGAAATTATCGCGGCTAGTAAAATTTCTAAGTGTAATTAATTTCCGTCGTTGAAAATTTCTAAGTCCAGAAATTATGCCCAGCCTAAGAGCCGAAGTGATGAGACAATCCCGTCTCTATACTAAAATCGTTGTGTGTCCCACCGGGCGACACAACACTCTCTTTCTCACTCATTCTTCCCAGACTACACCTAGCCTCGGTGACAAATTATTATCATCCCCACCCCTAATTACCATTGGTGGATTGACATTTAACTAACTTTAAGTACGCGATTTTACCTTCCGAACCGCGAAATATATTACCTATAAAAATCTCTTACCATCCTGGATTTTCCCAGAGTACAAATTCGTCATTCCTATCAGTATATAAAATCTCCTGCTTGCCAACATAACGGTAAAGCTTCTAGGAATGAACTTTAAGAACAAAAGCTCATTCCTAGAATAGGGCAGTGCACCAGTTTATATGTTATGTGGGACCAGGGCCTCTACCTGCTTGCATATTGTTATCTATGATCTGGACTTTCCAACTCCTTAAGCGACATACTTTCACTTCTTGCTATCTCCAAACATTATAAATTAACCCACAGTTAATTTATTCTCAATAAAAAAATATTATCAATAAAATGATTACCTTTACTGTAATTTTTATGTTAAGACGAATCTTTTGATACCAAACACCAGATATAAATTCTTAATCATTATTATGTGTCATTGAATGCAACTGAAATTATATTAATTAACAATTATGCTAACTATAGTTTTGAATATTTTACTGGGCTGCCTGGACCGCCTTACATGCCCCATTAGATTTTGACTATAATCCTCATAACATATGATGGACTTATGGGCAAAATATATTGAATCTCTCCAAAAAGTGTAACATACCAGTTTATGGTCTGGCACTTCTTAATATTAAGTTTTCTTTCATTTTACCTTCTGGCCTAAGACTTCACCTTAAATGCCCTTCCACATTTACAGAGTGACTATCCTACTAACATTCATACGTCATACTTCTTCAAATGATGTACATGCTGTATTGTGGATTTTATCACACGAAAAATTCTTCTTCCCATCTTCATGATTTTTACAGACGAAATTTTCGTCACACTGTAGGTGTCGGAACTCTACAGACCATATAAAAACATTAACACACGTTCACTGATAACCATGTATTCAAGACTGCGGAAAGGCCGCCCGCTAAGTTCTTGATACAACAAAATTTGCATAGAATAAATACACTGGACCACCATAGCTCCAAGACCGGGACAAGGTAGCTCCCACCGTTCTTGATAAAAAAAAACACACTAATTTTATATTGAAATATGTTGGTCTCAAGACCGGGACAAGGTAGCTCCCAACGTTCTTGATAAATAAATACACTATATACACATAAAAAGTCATACCCCTATAATTACCCTCTAACATACATCATTCCATACTTATACCCTACATGTGGAAGTTATAACCCAGCATCACTGTAGCTATTTTCTCGCGATTAATGACATTTTATAACAGAATTACTATGCCTACGCGGTTCCAACTCAGTATACTGCTTTTTACTCTGCTCTGACGTAGGGTCATATGAATAATGTACGGTATTATTTTACATCTTTAGATATGGGTCAAGCGTAGTATTCTTGATATTCCTCCTTTGCCAAAGAGCTCGTTGGTATACATTAAATCAGGTCCACTAATAATATTTCCACAGAACCATTGATTATTTTCGTTGATAAGTTTCCTTTCTCATTAAATATTTTAGGGTCAGCTCATATACAGTTACTCAGGAATCTCCAGATCTCCGTATCTTACCGGCGTGGATATAAATTATAGGCCGATGTTAGTTGAATATTACTTCGTAGCGTTATATTTTGTTGCATGACATTTTTATCTATTATTTTACTTTGACAATTTTACTGCACTTTATATTCCTACATTTCTTCTCTGATCGATTCGATGTCTAACACCCCTTTTCTCATCTGCTATTCTGACTGGTTTCGTGTTACAATAATGGGTACCATTTCACCGATAAATTTGCTTTCATCTTTATTGAAACATCTTATGGACGGGTTACTCTTTCCTTATCTTCAATCATAATCTAATCTCCTAATCCCTGCGACTTGCTGACTCTTTCGTCATAACAATGTTCACGTTCCTGTACTCCGTAAATAAATGATTATAGCCATTTTATTCCATAGGCCTATCAAACAAAATTACTATTGCACTCTGGCAATAACTCAGATTCCATGATAGAAGTTTAACGTAACCTTACGTCTTCATTTTGATATTCCTTATTCCATATACTTGCATCTTCTTTGTAGAAATCAGTACCCGCAATCTATCCTTCTTTTCCAGCCTCCTACATAACAATTTTTTTTTTTCAAAATTTCTCCTTGCTCCAGCTTTGGCACCGAATCGTATCTATTAGTCATTTATGTGCTAGTTGTATTTTCGTCAAAATTAAACAAACAATATCCTAACGCTACTCCCGACAGTTAATCTGTCAATTATTTAATTTTCTTCTTAACAATCCAATGACCTTTTTCTAGTCATATAGGCCTGATATTTTCAAATCTTTAAACTCTGATTCCTGAGATCCTGATTTCTGTTCCTACCGCTGCTCCATAAAACTTCTTGATTTTTAAGGAAAATCTATTTCCAATATTAATACATTTATCAATTATTTATTAATTTTATTCTGGTGGATATCTATTTAGGGACCCATGATTTTCATTATCCATCATCGCTACGCTGCCCCATCTCTAGTCCGTTAATAATTTAAATGCCCGTCTGGTTCTATAGGCATCTGTGCCGGGCCTGCTACGGAGTTTCTCACGGCGCTGACCTCATTCCTACTGGGTTCAATGTCATTTCCCCTATTTATATCTCCTCTAGCATATTTACGTAGCAATTCTCCGTGAAATTCTATGATATTCACTTGAGCGTTTGGAGGTCTATTTCCCTGGTCATTTCTTCTCCAATTTTGATTGCCAGACCCCCTTTGATTCTGATTATTAGGATGTACCCGGTTCGAGTCCGGATTCCTGTTTGAATTTCCCTGACTCCATCTGTCTCTCCTTCTTACATTACTATTTCCTCGATACTTATTATAGCCCAAAGGTCCCCAGTTCGAACCTCTGTTCCAATTTGCAATCTCGTGGCTGCCCCCGTATCTCCTGTCTAGCGAACGTCCCCATGTATCCTGATTCATACAAGGTTTTTCTACTCCACGTATTTCCCCGTAGTAGTTTCTTTTCACTCCCATTCCATGACTTAATGGCAATTCTAAGACCGTGCCGTAGTCCTGGGGGTATGGTCTACTAGGCCTATTACAAATCTCTATGAAGCACTGCCTCGTAGCATGCTGAGTTACTCTCCGTGCTGGCAGTCCTGGGGTCGATTTTCTCGCTAGGCCCATTATTTTTAATAGGTCGTCTTCTACCGTGATATTACCCTTAGACGAAGCTTTTCTGTGGCCTAACTCCTTTCTCACTATGTTTCTTCTTGGTTCGCCCCAATCTCTCGCAAGGAATATTTGTGCGGGCTCCTCGTACTGGCCATCCTGGTTCACTGCGAAGTCTGGCCATTCTTCAGCATTTACATTCCGTGTGCTATTATGCGTCAGCATCTTATACCGAGTTGGAATTACCCTTACTCCAAAATATGCATTTAAATCTGTTATGACGTTCTGCGGATTATCGTTATTGTAACTAAACTTAGACAACCGAACCTTATTACCTAACAGACTGCGAAAACTGATCCTATTTCCGGTAGCTACAGGAATATTGGGGGCTATCGTCTCTTGCACAGTAATGCTGGACTCAGTCATCACAATAGGCAGCCTGCATGTAATCCTCATGCTATACCATAAACTCTCACGGTAGTTATCCATGTAGCCATTAGGTATAGGCCTACTCCCATTGTAACTTCCGGCTCCTTCATTCATCTGTACTATAGGCCTATGACTTTCAATTTCATTTGCACAAGTACTGACCTCGTAAATATCACTTACTTTTTCACAAGCTACTTGACTTCCTAATTGTGTTACCTCATCTCCTATTTTGTTTGGCATTTCTTTAATTATTCCCACAGGGTGATCTATCCTGTTAATTTCCTCATTTTCCTCCCTTTCTTTGCAAGTTTCCCCATTAATCTGTGTGAATTCTATGCTTTCAGAAATTTCTTGCCTCCTGGCCCTCTTACTATCTGTACTTTTCCTCCACACTCCCTCCTTAATTTCTTTAAGAGCGTTCGATTGAGCTTCCCTTATGGATTTTAACCCCTCTAACAGATTATCCGTATTTTCCTTAAATTCTTGCCTAGAATTATCTATCCTCGTTCCTAGTTCTCTAGTTTCCTGCCTACTATCTTTAATTTCTTTCCTTATTTCTTTAGATTCATCCCTAGCTTCTTTGTTGGATTTTTCTAGTTTATTTCCTAGTTCTTTAGTTTCCTGATTGGATTTTTCTATTTTATTTCCTAGTTCTTTAGTTTCCTGCCTACTATCTTTAATTTCTTTCATCATGGCAATTAAGAACGCCATGTTCGGATCGTTTGTCTGATCAGATTTGCTAGGCCTATTTTCACCTATCATACTTATTTCATTCTGCTGGTTTTGTGATAAATTATTCTCCTGGCTTTTGCTACCTGACTGATCTACATTATCCCCTTGTACTTCTTCCTCAATAACCTGCTCTACGCTGTCGTTAGTTGCCTCACCTATTTCATTATTACTACTAAAAATCCTATCTCTTTCCTCCATAGCTAATAGGCCTTGCCCCTCTCCACACTCATTCGTATCGTTATCACTACTATTTCCCGAGCTCAATGAATCCATCTCGGACCTAATTTTTCCACTCCAAAGCCACATCCACCAAAATAATCAAAGTACTGGTACACTGCCTATGATCTATCTTACCTTTTGTTTTACGTAGCTCAACATATATGACATCACACAAATACCCTTTACAATTTGAATTTATATTTATGCCTGATTGACTCTAAATTAATTATTTACTAATTGTTGAAGTTGCTTTTACTGAGTTTCAGATGTGATTTAAATCATTCAATCTTAATATTAATCGCAAGATCCAGTTTTTATTTCAAGCAAATAAAAATAAAAATTAAACAGGCTTTTAATTGTCAAAAAAAAATTATTAATTTTCTGAAACTCTATATTAATTTCTTATCTGTGTTTTGATGAATTTCTGTTGCCTTCTGCGATGTCTTCTGCGACGAGTCCCAGGATTGATGTACCACGTATTCTTGAGGTCCACCGTTGCCTCTACGGTTGAAGTTCGCTGATGTTCTGCGCTGCCTTCCTCTCGATCAGGGCGATGATTTTTAAAGGTGACTTCTTTGAAGTTCAGCTTTCCTCGTGCCCCAAAGTTGGTTGGGCCATATGATGCAGTTCCTCCTTCCTCAGTAAATGTTGGGCGCCTTGCACAAACCGGATGGTTCGTGCTAAATTTATATTTATTTGAAGAATTCGAAATCTGCTCCGGCTAGGCCTATCGGGTGCGAACAGTCGACTAGTTCTCAGGGGCTGAGAGTAAAGGCAGCTTAGGTATTATTTGTTATTTAAAATAATACCAACAGAATCAGTTGTAGTAGCAATTTATTTCAATTATCTGAAATGCCGTGGTAAAGTTCAACAATACAGTGAATTGTTCAATGTTAATTATTGGCAGATAAACTCTGATAGATTCGCTAAATAGTTTTGATGGCTTGCAGGTTGTACTCTGGAACTTTATTTCCAGAAGATTAATCTTGCGTAAAATACTTGGTATCTAATAACCAAAATTGTATAAATGAACTTATGTACTCTGGTTGTTGAGAAAAATATTTAAGACGATAAAATTCTGTTGGTGAATTTTATAAGTATAAGAAATTATCGCGGCTAGTAAAATTTCTAAGTGTAATTAATTTCCGTCGTTGAAAATTTCTAAGTCCAGAAATTATGCCCAGCCTAAGAGCCGAAGTGATGAGACAATCCCGTCTCTATACTAAAATCGTTGTGTGTCCCACCGGGCGACACAACACTCTCTTTCTCACTCATTCTTCCCAGACTACACCTAGCCTCGGTGACAAATTATTATCATCCCCACCCCTAATTACCATTGGTGGATTGACATTTAACTAACTTTAAGTACGCGATTTTACCTTCCGAACCGCGAAATATATTACCTATAAAAATCTCTTACCATCCTGGATTTTCCCAGAGTACAAATTCGTCATTCCTATCAGTATATAAAATCTCCTGCTTGCCAACATAACGGTAAAGCTTCTAGGAATGAACTTTAAGAACAAAAGCTCATTCCTAGAATAGGGCAGTGCACCAGTTTATATGTTATGTGGGACCAGGGCCTCTACCTGCTTGCATATTGTTATCTATGATCTGGACTTTCCAACTCCTTAAGCGACATACTTTCACTTCTTGCTATCTCCAAACATTATAAATTAACCCACAGTTAATTTATTCTCAATAAAAAAATATTATCAATAAAATGATTACCTTTACTGTAATTTTTATGTTAAGACGAATCTTTTGATACCAAACACCAGATATAAATTCTTAATCATTATTATGTGTCATTGAATGCAACTGAAATTATATTAATTAACAATTATGCTAACTATAGTTTTGAATATTTTACTGGGCTGCCTGGACCGCCTTAAAACTTTGTCCCATTATTTCAACAGTAAAAATTAAATTTTGGAAATGAAAAAACTCACACCACCTACGGAAATGACAAATTTAATTTCGGAAAAAAATAATATTAATTTTTGAGTTAACTGAATTATAAATAGACCTATAACACAAAATAAATAACAATTTAATTTTTTTTTTTGCTAGCAAATATCTTGATAAAATTCTTTTATTTGAAGTAAGCGGTAAGTGTTTAATCACAAGAATATTGTGCGAAAATTTATGCTAACTGCACACACTAACACACACACACACACATATTAAACTGAAAACTGATGCTTCATTAGGACAAAAAAGTCACGTTTCTGCCATTTTTTCTCTCATAACTCGCGAACGAAAGCGAAAATTTAAAATCCGGCTCCGAAGTGCATTCGGTCATCCTTCCGTCCACATATGTTTAACATTTCAGATCTCTGCATGCAGTAGATTTCGCTGGGCATCGCGCACAGACAAACAAACAAACACTTCCTCTTATTATTATTATTGATATGCCCGTAAGTAAAATCAACATCGGCCTAGGCAGCATACATTTTCGTACCACATTTTATCATTTTCAAGTCTTATCCCGTCTGTTAAAAGTATATGAAAAATGTACCGTGGATTGATAAATGAAATAATAATAATAAGGAATTGCGCACAATGTGCATAATTCGGGATTTGGTTACTGGCACAGCTGTGCTAGTGATACTCTTTTATTAGCACAATTCATGGCGTGATATCTTCCACATTGCTGTTCACAGTATTGGCAAACGCAGTTTGGGCCTGGTTCATGGAAGGCTATAGTTCTGCACACTTTATGATGAAAACCATGAACCGCGAATCTGGTTATCATATGTCGCAGCTCGTATCCTCCATTTGTCCACTCTCTGTTGGTCATCGCGTCTGTCGCGTAGAAATCTTCCCAGATCTCGTCTCTCTTGGCATGTAGTTCTTGTATTAATTTGTTATAACTGGGCGTCGATGGAAGAAGCATTCTGGTTCTGAGGTCCTCTACGAAGAATGGCTCCCCCGCAAGCACGTATACCAGTCTCGATCTTGTGTATTTAGACACCTGGAGAACCCGTTTTAAGTATCTTGCCTTCAAGATAAATGAAATAGATACACAGTAACTCAACAATTCTTTTTTTAGAATTCTGAGTTACTGGTATTAAGTCTATTTTATGTAGTCATCGAGCTCAACGGTACGTAACATGTATTTTATTACCGTAGATTATTAGTAAAAGGTTAGACAAAGCGTATAAGTTCAAACTTAGAGGAAAATTTTGAAGTGGAGAGGAAAGTTCTGGCACACTTGAAGGGAAAATTTATTTTCTAAATGTGACAACACTGCGTTTCTGGCACGTGGTTTCTGTTTGTGTTCTGTGGTTTCTGCTAAGTGCTAATGTCTGGAAGGAACGTGGTGATATTGAGCTAGTGATTTATTATGTTAATTTGAGTGTTATTTTGCTGTGAAATATCCTCATTCCTAAGCTGTAAGAATAAAGGTAGGCTATGTACAATTTCTAAGTTTACGTTTGCATGCTCTTTCTAATCTGTGGGAGAGTAACTTCTTGCTAAATTCCCTTCCGTCGGTTGCAACTTTTAAGGTTATGAATCAGTCACAATATAATTAATATCGTTATAATATGTATAACTTTGAACAATAACTCCTGAAGATAGTCTAAAAAGAGGGAGGAACTGGGTACATGTAGGGCTCTTGGGTCTACGCAGGAAAGCAGCTGGTCTCCGCTATTTCTACCGTGCATCAGTCAATGTTCATCCGAGAGGCAGTGAAACACAACAGCCAACAAAACAAATGAAATGCCGCTATACAGCCAACCTATCAGAATGGAAAACGCTTAAAAAAAACACGTTCTACTCACAGGTGACGGTTTAAATTGGAATAGGGACGTGTAGTTAAAGGATTGATATCAAAAGTAGTGCAACAGTCCGTTCTACTCACGGGTGACAGTTTAATTTGGAACAGGGACATCTAGTTAAAGGTTTAATACCAAAACTAGCGCAACAGCCCGTTCTACACCCAGGTGACAGTTTAATTTGGAATAGGGACATGTAGTTAAAGGTTTAATACCAAAACTAGCGCAACAGCCCGTTCTACTCACAGGTGACAATTTAATTTGGAATAGGGACATGTAGTTAAAGGTTTAATACCAAAACTAGCGCAACAGCCCGCTCTACTCCCAGGTGACAGTTTAATTTGGAATAGGGACATGTAGTTAAAGGATTGATATCAAAACTAGCGCAACAGCCCGTTCTACTTACAGGTGATGGTTAAAAAATCCCGTTATGCTCACAGGTGAAAATTTAATTTGGCATAGGCACTTGAACATGACGGTAATAATTAGCTCCTTCCGTATTTCGAGAAATTTCCGATTTTCGAACAGTTTATGCAGAAAACGAGGCAACGATAAAAAAAAAAAGTATTTATGTAGAGGAAGAATTTTGTTCTGACTTGACATACACGTGTTACCCACAATTCCATCCTTCTGAACACGAATATAACAATAATAATAACCAGTTCCTTCGACACTTTGAGGAAATTTCGATTTTCCATTCGTGTCACACAGGTTACGCAAAAGAAGTAGGGATGTTCCAAACAAAAATTCATTACATGGAGGAAAAGTTTTTTTTTCGACGTAAAATACGCATGTAACCTATAATTGGATCCTTCTGAACACGAATATAACAATAATAATAACCAGATCCTTCCGCACTTCGAAAAAATTCCCATTTTCCATTACTGTCACAGAGTTTACGCTAGAAAAGTAGGACCGTTTCAAAACAAAAATTCATTAAGGAGGAAAAATTTTTTTCCGTCATGCCTTATATGTGTTATCTATAATTCGACCCTTCTGAACACGAATATAACAATAATAATAACCAGTTCCCTTCCCACTTCGGGAAAAATCCGATTTTCCAATCGTGTCCACAGTTTACGCAAAGAAAGTAGGAATATTCCAAACAAAAATTCATTACATGGAGGAAAAGATTTTTTCCGACCTAAGACACGTATGTAACCTATAATTCGATCCTTATGAACACGAATATAAGAATAATAATAACCAGTTCCTTTCCCACTTCGGGAAAATTCCGATTTTCCAATCGTGTCCACAGTTTACGCAAAGAAAGTAGGAATATTCCAAACAAAAATTCATTACATGGAGGAAAAGTTTTTTTCCGAACTAAGACACGTATGTAACCTATAATTCGACCCTTCTGAACACGAATATAACAATAATAATAACCAGTTCCTTTCCCACTTCGGGAAAATTCCGATTTTCCAATCGTGTCCACTGTTTACGCAAAGAAAGTAGGAATATTCCAAACAAAAATTCATTACATGGAGGAAAAGTTTTTTTCCGAACTAAGACACGTATGTAACCTATAATTCGACCCTTCTGAACACGAATATAACAATAATAATAACCAGTTCCTTTCCCACTTCGGGAAAATTCCGATTTTACAATCGTGTCACACAGTTTACGCAAAGAAAGTAGGAATGTTCCAAACAAAAATTCATTACGCGGAGGAAATTTTTTTTCCCACCTAAAATACGTATGTAACCTGTAATGCGACCCTTCTGAACACGAATATAACAATAATAATAACCAGTTCCTCGACACTTGGAGGAAATTCCGATTTTCCATTAGTGTCACACAGCTTACGCAGAAAAAGTATCAACGTTTCAAAACAAAAATTCATTACATGGAGGGAAATTTTTTTTCCGACCTAAGTTACATGTGTTATCTATAATTCCACCCTTCTGAACACGAATATAACAATAATAATAACCAGTTTCTTCTGCATTTCGTGAAATATCCGGTTTTCCATTAATATCACACATTTTACGCAAAAAAGGTAGTAACTCTTTAAACACAAATTCATTACATTGAGGGAAAATTTTTTTCCGATCTAAGTTACATGTGTTACCTATAATTAGATCCTTCTGAACACGAATATAACAATAATAATAACCAGATTCTTCCGCACTTCGAAAAAATTCCCATTTTCCATTACTGTCACAGAGTTTACGCTAGAAAAGTAGGACCGTTTCAAAACAAAAATTCATTAAGGAGGAAAATTTTTTTTCCGTCATGCCTTATATGTGTTATCTATAATTCGACCCTTCTGAACACGAATATAACAATAATAATAACCAGTTTCTTCCGCACTTCGTGAAAATTCCGGTTTTCCATTAATATCACACATTTTACGCAAAAAAGGTAGGTACTCTTTAAACAAAAATTCATTACATTGAGGGAAAATTTTTTTCCGACCTAAGTTACATGTGTTACCTATAATTAGATCCTTCTGAACACGAATATAACAATAATAATAACCGGTGTCTTCCGCACTTCGAAAAAATTCCGGTTTCCCATTAATACCACACATTTTACGCAAAAAAGGTAGGTATTCTTTAAACAAAAATTCATTACATTGAAGGAAAATGTTTTCCGACCTAAGTTACATGTGTTATCTATAATTCGACCCTTCTGAACACGAATATAACAACAATAATAACCAGTTTCTTCCGCACTTCGAGAAAATTCAGATTTCCCATTAGTGTCACAGAGTTTACACGTAAACTCTGTGACACTAATGGGAAATCGGAATTTTCTCGGAGTACGTAGGGAACTGGTTATTATTATTGTTATATTCGTATTCAGAAGGGTCGAATTATAGATAACACATGTAAGTCATGTCGGGAAAAAATTTTTACTCTTTGTAATCAATTTTTATTTAAATAGTTCTACTTTTTCTGCGAAAAATGTGTGATTTTAATGGAAAACAGGAATTTTCTCGAAGTGCGGAAGAAACCGGTTATTATTATTGTTATATTCGTGTTCAGAAGGGACGAATTATAGATAACACATGTAACTTAGGTCAGAAAAAAAATTTCCCTCCATGTAATGAATTTTTGTTTTGAAACGGTGATACTTTTTCTGCGTAAGCTGTGTGACACTAATGGAAAATCGGAATTTCCTCAAAGTGTCGAAGGAACTGGTTACGATTATTGTTATATTCGTGTTCAGAAGGGTCGAATTAAAGATAACACATGTAACTTAGGTCGGAAAAAATTTTCCTTCAATGTAATGAATTTTTGTTTAAAGAATACCTACCTTTTTTGCGTAAAATGTGTGGTATTAATGGAAAACCGGAATTTTCTCGAAGTGCGGAAGAAACTGGTTATTATTATTGTTATATTCGTGTTCAGAAGGGTCGAATTATAGATAACACATGTAAGTCATGTCGGGAAAAAATTTTTACTCGTTGTAATCAATTTTTATTTAAATAGTTCTACTTTTCCTGCGAAAAATGTGTGATTTTAATGGAAAACCGGAATTTTCTCAAAGTGCGGAAGAAACTGGTTATTATTATTGTTATATTCGTGTTCAGAAGGGTCGAATTATAGATAACACATGTAAGTCATGTCGGGAAAAAATGTTTACTCTTTGTAATCAATTTACATTTAAATAGTTCTACTTTTTCTGCGAAAAATGTGTGATTTTAATGGAAAACCGGAATTTTCTCGAAGTGCGGAAGAAACTGGTTATTATTATTGTTATATTCGTGTTCAGAAGGGTCGAATTATAGATAACACATGTAAGTCATGTCGGGAAAAAATTTTTACTCGTTGTAATCAATTTTTATTTAAATAGTTCTACTTTTTCTGCGAAAAATGTGTGATTTTAATGGAAAACCGGAATTTTCTCAAAGTGCGGAAGAAACTGGTTATTATTATTGTTATATTCGTGTTCAGAAGGGTCGAATTATAGATAACACATGTAAGTCATGTCGGGAAAAATTTTTTACTCTTTGTAATCAATTTTTATTTAAATAGTTCTCCTTTTTCTGCGAAAAATGTGTGTTTTTAATGGGAAACCGGAATTTTCTCGAAGTGCGGAAGAAACTGGTTATTATTATTGTTATATTCGTGTTCAGAAGGCTCGAATTATTGATAACACATGTAACTTAGGTCGGAAAAAAAATTGCCTTCATGTAATGAATTCTTGTTTTGAAACGATCCTACTCTTTCTGCGGAAACTATGGTACACTAATGGAAAATCGGTATTTTCTCGAAGTGCGCAAGAAACTGGTTATTATTATTGTTATTTTTGTTTTCAGAAGGGTCGAATTATTGATAACACATGTAACTTAGGTCGAAATAAAAATGTTCCTCCATGTAATGAATTTTTGTTTGGAACAGTCCTACTTTTTTGCGTAAACTGTGTGACACGTTTGGAAAATCGGGATTTTCCCGAAGTGGGAAAGGAACTGGTTATTATTATTATTGTTACATTCGTGTTCAGAAGCGTCGAATTATAGGTAACACGTGTATGTCAAGTCAGAACAAAATTTTTCCTCTACATAAATACTTTTTTTTATCGTTGCCTCGTTTTCTGCATAAACTGTTCGAAAATCGGAAATTTCTCGAAATACGGAAGGAGCTAATTAATACTGTTGTCATATTCATGTTCAAGTGAATATGCCACATTAAATTTTCACCTGTGATCAGAATGGGATTTTTTAACCATCACCTGTGAGTAGAAAGGGCCCTTGCGCTAGTTTTGATTTTAAACCTTTAACTACAAGTGCCTATGCCAAATTTAACTGTCACCTGTGAGTAGAACTGGGTTATTTAACTATCACCCGTGAGTAGAACGGGCTGTTGCGCTAGTTTTGATATTAAACCTTTAACTACATGTCCCTATTCCAAATTAAACTGTCACCTGTGTGTAGAACTGGGTTATTTAACTATCACCCGTGAGTAGAACGGGCTGTTGCGCTAGTTTTGATATTAAACCTTTAACTACATGTCCCTATTCCAAATTAAACTGTCACCTGTGAGGAGAACGGGGTTATTTAACTGTCACCCGTGAGTAGAACGGGCTGTTGCGCTAGTTTTGATATTAAACCTTTAACTACAAGTGCCTATTCTACATTAAATTGTCACCTGTGTGTAGAACGGGAATTACTCAATTTATCCTTTATTACGCTAGGGAATGCGTTTCTAGTGTAATGTATTCTGTTTGGTTGGCTATGCTGGTTAGTTCATTGCTACCTAGATCACAATATTGACTGAAAACTTGTGAAATATACGCAGACCCAAGAGCCAGACATCCAGACCCAAGAGCCCTACATGAACCAGGAACGGGAGCAGTAAATCCAAAATACATGAAATTTCAAAAAGATTGGCAGCAAGTCAGTTCAGTACAGTGGCGCAGCCATGGGGGGAGGGGGGGGGGCCTCGTGATGCACTTTCTTTTATACCACGATCTAGCGAATACTTCTGTCCTCATATTACAAAGAAACTCGTGATTGGACGTTGGTGGTATGACATCATACCGCTAAACAAAAGGTGACAGGCTGACAAACCTCTGGAAGATATAATATGCCACATTTTCGAAACCTACAAACAGTGTATTGTACATTATTCGAAAATGCAAGGGTGCTTTGCTTTGGCTACCACCTCCGCTTCACTCACTTAACTATGTGGATAGTGTTATGCATTATTTAGACTATATGCAGAGGTGATTGTGGTATGGTCAGGAGTGCCGTGAGCTAGCGGGTTGTCATTTTGGTGCAAGTGTTGGTAGCTGGTATTTGGTATGGTCAGGAGTGTCGAGAGAAGGAACGGTCGGGAGGGCCGAGATAACAAGCGTGTGGTCGGAGCCAAAATATTTGACATAGACTGCACTAAGTTACAATGTTTCAAATTGTTGATTGGATTCAATGGCGGATCGTGCGGGTGACATAGACTGCACTAAGTTACAATGTTTCAAATTGTTGATTGGATTCAATGGCGGATCGTGCGGGTGAAGGAACAGGGTGTTGCACTATTTTACAGGAATTAAAATACCGTACATACAAATACTTGCTGATAATATATAAATACTTGCTTCATTCATTCGGGGTTATGCCTCCAAACCCACCAGTTTGATTTTCATAAAAAGTTTAATTTTCGATGCAGTGCCAGTTCATAAAGTCTTTGTATTTAGACTACCCTAATCCATAATTACTGTTTAACCAAAGTAAACCTTTTAAAAAAAGTGCAGGATGACTTTAAGATTTTTCTGGGGTAAAAATTTAAAATTTTGAATTTTTTGGAAATTCCTCATCAGTTACAAATCTCAGGTTTCTATCTCATCTGGAAGTGGGCCAACATTAGCCAGGGAACATTTTAACATTTTTTGGGGTGTAAAAAATTACAATTTTGAACTTTTGGAATTTTTCCGTCGATTATCTAGGCTAAATGCTATAAGACTGCCAAATGTCAAGTTTTTAGCTAATGGGGAAGTGGGTAAACATTAATTGCAGTGAATGGGTGATTATGCCCGGTTTCTACAAACTTGTGAATTACCTATGGGTAAATTATCCATGGGCAAATTAGTTCCATTTCACCCACAATGATATAATGAGCAAGGCCTTGGAGTTGTACAGTTAATTTAATTCAGAAGGCTTTGATTCTCATTGTTTAAATTATTATTGATCCTACAAAGAGGTTAAAATTTATCCAGTCATCCATGAAAGGATAAATTAACCTGACGATTTACCCTTGGAAAGATCTAGCCCGAGTTTGTAGGAACATTTTTTCTGTCATTTTCATATTTACCCACAGGACATTTATCTAGAAACTCGCCACAAGTGTAAGTGATTGCTATCTTTAAATTATTTGTGTTTGTGTGGTGTTATTCTTGTGTAAATTCTGTCCATTGGGTAATTTACCCATAGGTAATTCGCGAGTTTATAGAAACCGGCCATTTAAACTGCTAGATGTATATGACGTTAGGCTAAACAGTCAGTTTTCCATACTTGTAGGGCAGCTATAATCACCAAATTTGGCATACTTATGAAAGTTGGATGTGCCAATATTTCTGCCACATCTATGGCATAACCAATGGAGTTACAACAAAAAGTCATAGGAGCAAACTTGTAGATCTCTCACAATCCATTACTGGAAGTGCAATCGGTTTTATGATACAGCTTACCGTTTACCTACTATAAACTTCCCAAAAAAGGTCTGCAGCGATGTTAAAGCTTCATCAGCCATTTTGAAAGTTTCTTGAGGGGCATAAAATAAAAAAATACAACTTTTTGGAATTTTACCATCGTTTAAAGGCTAAAATCTATAAGTGGTCAAATTTCAACTTTCTAGCTCTTGTGGAAGTGGGTAAACATTAATGTCAGTCAGTCAACCATGTGGCTTTACATTATAGGGATACAATATTGTGCATTAACTTAAGACATTTTCTTGTTGGGACGAACAAAAAATAATTCTGGAATAATTCAATAGGCTACAAGTGGTGTGATGTCATTGAATACTTCCATTCCACATGCAAACCTCCTGAACATTCTGCCATTGGTCATGTGCCTTCCTGGATTTAATTCTTCTATTGAAAGACTCTTTTCATCAATGAACTCATTGTCAACATAAGAGAAATCCAGAATAAAGACTGAAACATCAAAGATGTGTTACGAGTGAAATACTTTGGTTTATCTTGTGAAGAATTTGGTGGGAAACTGAACAAGAATATAGATATTGTACAAAATCCATTTTTCAGGCAAATATGATCAAAAGTAGGCTAACATATAAAAATAAATATTATTTGAAAAAATTCTTAGTACCGTAGTTAAAGTTAGTTCAATTAAAGAAACAAAAGATATTTTTCATTAGTTTGTTATCCATCTTGTAACTAATTAAACAAGTTAATCTTAAACTAATGCTAAATTTATATTTTTAATTTAAAATTTCTCTATTTTCATTGATTTTGTGGAGATTTTCCACCAAAATTTTTCAGCTTCCCCTGATGGGCCAAAAAAAACTGGTCAGCCAATATTTATGTGTGCATAAATGTGACCAGGTTCATGTCTGTAGATTTACAGGCATGTAAAAGAACTGCTGGACAAAATTCTGGCACATTAGCAACGATCACAGCCTAAGATGCATTACATCCCCATAATTAATTATCCATAAAACCAAATGCTATTTTGAATTTAAAATTGTACAGAATTCAGATTGTCTTCATAATTTAAACCTGGTCAGTTTGAACAACATAATTATGGAGATCATTGGTAACATTTTCAAAAAATGCATTGATACATTTTATTAATTCTTACCATAACACATTCACTGTCAGAGCTTGCTAGCTATTTAAACACCTAGCCCAGGCAGTTGCTTGAACCAGTGTAGAGAGATGCTACAAATTCTCTTGAAAAACACTTGGAAGTAATCCATATAACAGTAGCATCTTTAAGAAGTAAATTTCATATTCTTATCACTTATAATGATATCATAGTAGTTGAAAAATCTATCAGACCAAGCGTCCAAAATCAAAGACTGCTCATTTACATTTGCATTGTCGCTACTTCCATATGAAGAATCTTCTCCCTTGTGTTCCATATCTTCATTACTATCATATAAAATATTACTTCCCAGAATCATCGTCTCTAAAACCCTACAATTTAATTAAGTGGAAGGAAAGGAAATAGACATTAAATCCATGTCTGGGATATTAATACAAGTAAGAATCAGCTTGAAAAATTTTATGTCATAACCGGGATTTGAACACGGATCTTTGGCACTAGGCTTCTAAGTACCTACAAGGGTAGGACGCCATTTGGATGTGTGTTCTCGACGGAGAGAAACCTCCCGTGGTTTGCCTTGTCTTCTGAATCAGTTGAGGAATTTGATGTCAGACTGGCATGTTGTCATGGTAGCTCAATGGTAGAGCATCGGCGCGTTAAAAAAACTAGGCTTCAAAGTACCTACAAGGGTAGGACGCCATTTGGATGTGTGTTCTCGACGGAGAGAAACCTCCCGTGGTTTGCCTTGTCTTCTGAATCAGTTGAGGAATTTGATGTCAGACTGGCATGTTGTCATGGTAGCTCAATGGTAGAGCATCGGCGCGTTAAGCCGAAGATCCGTGTTCAAATCCCGGTTATGACATAAAATTTTTCAAGCTGATTCTTACTTGTACCCTACAATTTGTTTCTCCAAGAGAAACCATGGTAGAAAGTCATTTTAGGCCAACTGTATAATAATTTAATTCCGCTGAATAAATTTTATATATATTTGTTTGTTTAACTTAATTTATACATGTTTTAATTCAGGAGATAATATCACACATGTTAGGTTCTATGGGTATACCAGTATGATATTGTAATTTTGACTGATATTCAATTATGATGTTTTTATTGGTAGTATTCATGTGAAGAGAATTTAACATCAACTACACCAGACAGAGTATATGGAAACTGATAAATAGTCTAAGGCTTTTTTAACATTTGCCTATGATCATAACATATTTCCTCTAGTGTTTGTACCCTGGAAAATAGGTGAAAAATCTCTTTAATTCCTCACATAAGACATTCTTAATAGAAAATTTATGTTTCAGTGAGCAAAAATATGTCATTATTGTAAAAGAAAAGTAGTCATATCCGTAATTCACCATACACAATATCTTGGTAACCTTATATGAATTTTTAATACCAGGAATATTCTCCTAAAATAAATTCTTGAAAATTATCTAGGGTTATTGTTGCAGGAACACGATAGTGACAGAATTTGTTTATCCAGAAACTAGTATTTTCAATAGCTTGATATTTCTGACAGAGGCAATTCTTGTACTAATGATGGTATCTGACCATATAGCCTACTTGTCATTTTCTGCAAGATGGCATAAAAATCGTATTTTTGAAACAAGTGTCAGCGGCAGTTTTTCATAAACACTCTTCATATTTTTTCATATGCACTGGTACAGCAGGATTCAATTATTCAGCTGTAAAGCAAAAATGTAACGTTTTCTGTCATCTGTTATTACAACAAGCAACTATCTGAAACAAAAGTTACAAACTGGCTAAATGTTTGGAATGACACACATGATAGGGATGGCAAATCTGGCTATGAGTCTTGTTTGGGAATTAGTACGTTAAAATATATGGGTGATTCTTCAAATACGGGAAAATTTGGAGTGTGTAAAATCCAAATTTTTTACTTTGTTTAAAAAATCTAAAAAAAAATCACAAAAATACTTCAGGGGTTACTTGATTATAATATGACACCAGCAGAGCTTAAATGTTTATATTTTTATTTATTTTAATTTCTTTATTTTTTAAAGCCATGTGGATGACATCCGTGTACATGTGGATGGCAGAAGGCCACATTAATGACTAACTTTGGCAACAATCTGCTTTTCTTTATGTGACTTCATATTTTTCTCAGCATACTTCAGTTGATTTTGCATCAAATTTGCAAATTTGTGTGCATACTCCGGAATTAATGTAATTTTAACGAGACTGTGTTTTTATGGTTTTGGGGGAGGGGGGAATCAAGCAGAAATTCATTTAATCAGTTTTAAGATCTTAAGTACAGGTCACAGACACCGCAAACACAATAGTATCCTACATTTATCATCTACATGACTTGAGAGTCATCCACATACCCCTTCATGAGACATGTGGATGACCCAAAAATCAGGAATGTGGATGACAAAAAAGGAGTTTAAGTGGTCTCAGCAAGCCATTTCTAAACCTCTGTAGGCTCAACTTCAGTCAGGTACTTTGAATTGGAAGGTTTATCATAGTGCATAATCAAAATTAATTAATATTCACTTTCTGCCTACTTTCTAGAAGCCATGTTAATGACGGGGAATAAAAACGTTTTCCTTGAAAATGATACAAAGTCCTTTGTTAATCCCAAACTGTTTGTAAGCAAGCAAAATTCAACCTTACAATTCAACCACAAGCTGCCCTGTTGGCTTTCTAACACTGTTGCCAGTTTTACAAATTTCTCATTTCTGCAGAAAAAATTCCATTCTTTTCAGCCATGTGGATGACCAAAAACCCTTGGGACATTCTTTATGTTCATTAGGTGGGGTGACAATTTTATTTCATTTTCTTTTTTAGGGATTAATATTCTTCACCCATTCATACTCATTGACAGGAAAAAAGTTGAAAAGGAAATAACATTTTGTTTTGTGGAAAAATGCATTAGAATATACAAAACCGAGGTTTGGGACAGGGCATGTGGATGACATTTCATTGAATTAAATTCGATTTTGGAATATCAGAATTTAAAGTTAGTGACATTTCAAACTGATAGTTGTAGTATGGAAGTAGTAGAAACAAACTTTTGTTTTAATTTTTTTTTAAAGTTGAATTTGAAGGGAAATATCACTCTGGAACGCAAATTTTCCCGTATTTGAAGAATCACCCATATAATACTGTGCAACTTGGTGACTTTTGCTAGAATAGTACTGCTTGAAAATGCCCAAATAGTGCTTCAGCAGCAGACAGCTTCATAGACTGGGACATTCCCCAACTGTCACCCAATTTTTTGTGCTAATAATGGTATCTGACCACATAGGCCTACTTGTCATTCTTCTGCAAGATGACATAAAAGTCTTATTTTAATCCTGTGGTCTTGCAGAAGTTGTTATTTATAAGACTTTTAGCCGAATGCCGGATTGGTACTATCCTCTGAACTACATCTTTAGGCCTATAGGAAAACAACAGACAATGCACACACAACACAGATTAACACTTGCATCACACTTATAATAGCAATACTGAAATCATGCTCAAAAGAATCATGACAAGAAGGAACACAGCCCACACATGTCATCTACAAACCATCCCAGCTGGATGTAGAACAAGGGCTAAATAACAGGAAATTAGTGACATATTTCTTGGAACCTGGTTGTGATAAGTCTGGCGGTTTGGCTTAATTGCTTGGCACTTCTGTAGTAAAGGAGGGCACTAATAAAAGTGCAAGTTAGTGCATTGCAATAGATATGAGACCTTATTTGTCCACTACTGATCTGTTATGTTTTAGTAGAAGAAGCATCTCAAATATTCTGTCAGTTAAATGTATACACTGGGGTGTGATTATTCGGTGTCCTTGTGTAAAAATATTTTCAACTGGTGCAGAAGATGCCAGAATAGTGTTGAATTTGAGAAAGACTTCTTTCACAGTTGGATAACGGTACAGCATTTTCAAATCTTGGGCTTTGTCTCCTAGAAAGTTTAAAGCCTCAATGACTCCTTCGTTCATTGGTTCCTTCACTAAATCTTCCTCTCCCTCGGCACCAGAATCCAAATCTGCAAAGAAATCATCAGCCTTGGAATCATTAGAATCACCTGTGGGTTTGTTGTTGAAGCCAGCTTGTTTGGAAGTCTCTTTGCACAAATCAATAAATTTAGATTTCAAGGAATCCTTCAGCTTCTCTGGCACCCATTTTAATTTGAATCGAGGATGGCTGATGCTGGCTATTACATAGTTTAGACTTTCAGTGGAATCTGCTTGAAGCATATCCTTAAAATATTTATCCGTAACTGAAGTAAGAATAGTTAGTAAAGGTGCTGAAAACTGAAGTTTGGAATTACTGAGTTGATCTAGTTTTTTGATGAGGACACGAACTGCTGGCAACACAGAGCCCAAGAAGTTCTGCTGATCTCCTTTAAGAGTGTCAATCATTTTAACAAATGGTCCCATTATTTCAGTCCATTCTTGAATAAAGTTAAGTTCCATTAGTTTAAATTCAGGAACTTTTATTACTGTGCAAAGTTCGTTCACGATATTCTTGTGTTTAATAAGAAATGCTGTGCTGTTGTAAAGGGAAATCAGTCCAGGTTCTTTTGGAGTAAAAAACGTTGAACCACAAATTTTCTCTGCTTCAGTTGAAAGTTTGCTGCTCCTATCTAGTTTTCTCCACAGTAACCTAGCTTTACTAAAAGCAGATGCATATATTTTATTAAACGAATCATCATTTACCTGTAAAATAGCTTGTGCAGCCATCTGATTCAGTTTATTAGAACTGCACATGGCAAACAGATCTGACTGTTGAAGTGACTTTTTACTTTCAGACCCATTTTGTAAGTTGCAGTGAGAAGTAACAGTAAATTCAACAAGCTCTACGCTGTTGTCCTCCTCTTCAACATCACTGTCTTCTTCATTCTCCATGGTACTGCTTTCTTGAAATGCCACACTGGTTGTATCATCATCTAACTTATGTAAATATTTCTTGAAATTGCAAGTAACAATCTGAATAACTTTCTCAGTGATACCAAATTCCTCATTGATTTTATAGATGGCATCAACTATATTATCACTACTAAGTTCACACCTTAAACGGCGATAAGCTAATACTAATGACTGTCGTTCTAAGTCATCAGGTAGAATGAAATGAGCAGTTACTCCTAGGTAAGACTTTGTTCTCAAGCGCCACAGATCTGCAGTTGTACATATGTACTGCTGTGACTCAAGTAATGTCCTCATTTTTTGAAGCATGACCATATAATTCTGTTGTTCCAACATACATCTCACATATTCTTCAGTTGGTGTAACCAAAGTTCCTCCTGCGAGTCTCTTCACTAGTGTTTTAAACTCATTTTGCTCAACTGTTGATAAAGGAAGCATAGCATCCACTAAATAATCCATTATGGCATTGACAATCTGAAAGAAAGATAATCAGCATTATCACTTCAAAATTTTGATGTACAGCAGCACCTTGCTAGTCCAAACCCCACTAGTCCGAAAACCTGGATAATCCAAACCCAAATTTGGAATCACTATTCACCATCTTACTGAGCTGGAGTGCTTTTTTTGGATTAGAGGGCCACTCAGTGTGAAAACCGTACAAAAACTGCTTCATCAAATTTTGTCAAAGTCTGAAATTTTTTATGTATGGCGCTCCTCGATTACCTTCTTGGTTACAATTCCGAAAAATTGTTCTATCTTGAATTTATTTTTCTTCCAATCACTTACTGTTGCTTTTCCAACACCGAATTCAACATCAACAGCGTTCGATCATAAAAATAGCATTGCACGTTACAACAATTGAGTAAAATTAACTTGCAGACTCCATTTATATACGCCTAATTATGTAATTCTAAATTAACCCCGTTAATCCGAATTTTTGCCAATCTGAACAGGCTCCAGTCCCAATTAGTTCGGAATAGCAGGGTTCTGCTGTATTCAGGAAGTTAACTACGATAGATTTGACACAACATCCTGTTAATTTTTAAATATCATCATTAGAGACTGGATGTTAGGTATTTAAAAAAATTCAAAATAGCAATTAAGGTAGTAGTGTTGTGAGTGCTTCAGAACCTTAGTGTTGTGTCATTATTTACACTCAGTGAGTGTGTTGTGTCATTATATATTTTTCATTTTCCCAGCTCGTGTAACAGGTTTAATCAACTACTCTTAGAAATAAGCACTAAAGAAATTAAGAGGGGAATAATATCAGAACAAGGAAAATGGATACTGAAAATTATTCTTTAAGACAGTCTGTAAGTTAGTAGGTAGTACAACATAAACATCATAGGCTCTTAAACTGATACAAATTCTCTTTTCTCTTGTCATTTGAATTGAACCTGCTTGACATTTCTTATAGTTAGATTTGTTCTGGCCATTTCAGCAAAATTCACAAAACACACTTCAGCTTAGAAAACTCAATTACTTATTCACTTAAAAATTATTAATTTAAAAAAAAAATTGTTATTTTACTCTATTGTTAGTTACCTTAAACTTCACTTTAACTGCTATTGACAAATGAACGCTGTTCCCTGTAATAAACTGAAACTTGTATCTTCTTCACACTCCTTAGGAGTTAAATAGTCAGTTGAATGAAACTCTCTTATATTACAGCGTATGATGAATTTACTGCTTCCTCAAATTGAAATCACCTTAAATATTTCACTTTGCCAGGAAAGGGTATAATCTGCAGTAGAACTGCAATTATCCAAAATTGTTTTGAGGCCGTATTCAAGTGGTTTCTTTCAGCAGCAAGCTTGGGAAATCCTCTTTCAGAGCCGATTATTTGCAAAAAAGCAAAACTTTTAACCAACAAAATTGACAGTTTGTCAACAAACTAACTGAACTGACTGATAATGTTGAACAATATGTTCAAGATATGATCCTTTATGTAAGTACAATTCTATACAATTTAGTTTTTTAAAGAAAATATTTGTTTTCATGATATATCCAATTGTCTGGATACTTGATTATTTGAAAATTGGGTCTGGTCCCATTTAATCCGGATAATTGGAGTACTACTGTACTTCCGATGTACTCACCTCAGCCTGTGAAACAGAAGTTCTTCCCTTTTTTTGTGATATAAAGGGAGCATGCAGCTTTGTGTCATCCGTACAAGTTGTGCTCCTTATTTTCTCCCTCCTTTTTATTAGCATTCTTTCTTCCAAGTGAGGATGACAGCGCTACAAAATAGATTTCACATCTTTAGAATCTTATTCTAATACTGTAGGACTGTAATATCCAAGCTAATATAATGCACCAGCCTATGTCAGTAGTTCGTATCATAATTCATGAAGACTGAAATAATGACATCATTAGCAGTAACCTGCAGCACATGTAATGTAAGTGGAAGAAGGGACAGTTTTACACTCGGCAGTGACAAACATATTAGTACGTAAATTACAGTAATTAATTAATTAATTTATTGACCTTTGACCTTGTACAGTACAATATTAAATACAACTAATTTTTGAAATTATCCTATGCTGAATCTAATGTCTGACATTTTCCATAATATCAAACATAATTACTCTACAGTAGTAAATTATAAAAGACTATATAACATAATTCAACAAAATTAATTTAATTTAAATACATGTTTAATCAATATTTAAAAAATTAATATATGACATTTGTTTTAAAGACAGAGGAAGAGCATTGTAAAACTTAAATCGACATATAGTAAAACTTTTTTGTGTTTTACTGTACCGGTAGTTATATCTAAACAATCCTAAATAATACCTATTTCTAGTTAGATAATTATGTGAAGAACCCAAATCACTATGTTGATATTTCCTTTATATATAGTAATACTAATAGATAAAAATTGCAGGAACAATCATAATACCTAATCTAACAAAAATTGGTCTACAGTGTCTTCGTATTTATTTGACATAAGTAATATAAGTAATACAGATGTATTAGACCTACATAGACTGTAGACTGTATTGACTGAGTCAAGTTTGATAGTTAATCTACAAGTTTATGTATAAAATACAGTAGTAAAGTTAGGCTAGGGAGGTTACACATTATTATTACATTTACAAATACACTTATGCCTATTCTTTTTACCTGAATTTTGTATTCACCATTTTGCCAACATTTAATGTGAGTTCATAATTGTTTATTCATAACAAAAGTTGTAGATTTTCATTTGTTATGTTCAGTGTGCGAACTAAGGGGAGAATTCCCAGGCTGGTAAAAATATTTCTTTGGCAGATGACAGCAATTATTTTCCCATCATATTAATTACTATTGACTATTGCTAGGATCTGTAAGTTACTTTCATAGCATTAGTAATGAATTTATTGAAATAAAAACTAGTAGAGGTGAATCACAGAGGGAGTCTACTGCTATGCAGAATTTATTATGCCTTATGTTTGCAATTTATTCACACAAATAATCTCTATTTTTCTGCATAGTTTTAAAAATCCCATTCTCATCTACAAGAATACAATCAAAACAGAGCTTTTGTGAAGGGAAGTAATTTCCTTTCCTGGGGTTGCAGTCCTGTTAACAAGATGCTTGCCTATTTCTCCCCCTGGAGCTGCCAGCCTACGAAGAGACAACTTTGCCCACAATGCATTCATTTCCACCTTTTCAAAGATGTTGAATTCATTTGAAAGGGAATTGTGTTCCATGCAGCAGCTTTGTACTTTTAACTTTTAATGGGAGTAAGCAAATGGGAACATTTGAAAAGGGCTTGAAATAACAGCCCTTGTGGTATCAATATCATATTTTAAATGAACAAATTTAACTTACCTTTATATGACTAATGAAATTTCCAGTGGATGTCAGGCTTCCCTTGACAATTTTATTTGGACAGATACTACATTTTGCTCGGACATGACCTTCATTGTTTTCCACCACAGTGAACATTTCACCATCAAGAATTGTTGGTAAATATTCGTATCCCGATGTATTGTTGGTATCGGAAGTTGATGGAGAACTATTGTCGTATACGCTGTTAATAAGACCACTGACTTCAACTTCCAATTCTTCCATTTCAGGACCATTCAGAAAGTCTTTGTCATTGCTGTTCTCTTCACATTTACGTTTTCTTGAAACAAAGTCCTCGATTGTATCCATTTTTTTTTTGTATGGAAGATGTATGATCTATTTAAAATAACCAGTCAATTAGACTTGAGTACAAGTTTAGATTTCAGTAAGATTAAGACTATGTTGAAAGTAGAATTCAGTTATTGGCAGGTTGACCAGATTTAAAAAGAAAAGGACACCTTACCAAATAATACAGTCCTTGAACATTTTTAGTGTGTACGTAATTTCAGCATAAATTACTCTTTATTTATTAGTTTTTATTTACTGTTTTGAATAATGTTTCAACAATGGGGAAATCTCAAATCAACAAGTCTATTTAAATTATGAGAACCAATTTTATGCAATTGTAATGAGTAGGGGGCGGATTTCTATGACCTAAAAAATAGGATATATGCATGCATTTATGGCCTAAAAAACATTAAAATATGACCAATAAAATTTAAAAATGACTTTGCCACTTACACATTATGCATATGTATTTTAAGTTTCATTACAATTCATTTTATTAAAATATAATGTTAATTATTTAAAATATCTGTGAATTCTCAAAAAGTATCGGTATAGTGCAAAATTTATAAAATATGATATGAAACTTCAAAATTTCTTTAATAAGCACACAAATATGCTAAACATGTGACCTAAATATGAGCCAATCCATAGTGACGGGTGTGACATTTGGACAGATTTCATTACACCTATTTCTTTCTACCTCTGAACCATATTGCAGGAATGTCATCAAAGTTTTTTGTGTTAACATACCAACCCATTGGAAGTACAAAATATGATCTAATGTTTTTTTCAAGGCTGTATGCTTGAGCTGGAAAATATATTGTGCATGTGACGGGTGTGACCATAATTGGACAAAGGTTTTTTCTTATGTAGGTTTAATTGAAATTTCTGTGAATTGATTAGCTTCACTATATTTGTTTTATTTTTTCAAGTAAGAGGACTGATAAACATACTGAAATGCATAATTAGATTTTACAAACATATTTATATAATTATTGAAAATTTACTTCATCAGTGTGACGGGTGTGACGTGACGGGTGTGACATGTCGGATGGGACAACATCAACTTATAACCGAGACTTAAACTAAACTAAACTCCATCCCTGGAGGGACTTGGCCTACCACCCGACCGTTGCATCATCTACCATAGGCAGATGGTAGGATTGGGGGGCATGTGGTCAGCATTCCGACACCCACGGTCATTAATGGTGGTTTTCATGACCGGACACGCTACTTCTCTATCAAGTAGCTCCTCAATTTGAATCACGAGGCTGAATGTATCCCTACCAGACCTCCCTACCTCAGAAAAATTCGAGGTGGTACCGGGGATCGAACCTGGGCCGATGGATTTGTAATCTGCAACGCTAACCACACTTTGCACCTTCTGCCTCTGTACCATTTTGCTTGAATTTCATGAAAGTTTTTTGTGATAATATACCAATCCTGGGGAATCCCAGCACATGATCTCAGCATAAAAAAGAATTCCCTTGTTAGTCTTTTTTCCACTCTGTCCATATTTTTAACAGGTTTGTGTAAAGTTGTGAAGTGAAATGTTCCTCCGGTACTAGTTAGGCAGTTTTCGTTGTCCTCTATTCTAAAATCCTGGACTACTTGGAAGCCTGAGCTCTTCACAAACTTTTACTGAATTGATGTGGATCTGGTTATTCTTGTCACCAGGACATTTTTGTTGTCTCTCATACAAAAATAATATTGTGTAGCTATATTTAGATTGGCTGATTGTTTTTCTATCTGTTCTCCTTCATTTGTTTCCATGTAGGCCTACTCATTTCATCAGCTGTTAGAGGTACTGTCTGTCTGAATTTCTTAGCAGTTCTAAGACACACAGTTACCAGTACAGAAATCAGGCACAAAATTAATTAGGCTATCACTCTCACTTCTTTATTGGGGTACAATGTCATGCTGCTGGTTGAGGCACTGTGCTACAAACCTGAAGGGCACAGGTTCAATTCCTGATGAGGTTTTTGAGATTTTTCAATTGGCCTAATTCTTCTGCTGGCACTATGGCCCTGAGGTCAACTCATCTTCTAACAGAAATGGGTACCAGAAGCAATTCTGGGGTAAAGGCAGCCAGTGCATAAGACTGACAACCTTACCACCTTCATGTGCTAAAAGTCTAAAATTGTTGGAGGTTTAACGTTTCAATCCTAAAAGCTTTCATGGCCTCTATAGGGATCACTAGATCTTTACCTCACTTCTTTACCACCATTAAAACATTTGTGACATTTCCACCAGTCATCCGTGTCATCCATAGCCAAAGCTGGTAGATCATAGTTTCTTTGTCTTGCAAACTACGAAGTTCTGTTCTGTACCACGGAAGTCCAAGAGCCATTTAAAAGATAGTAATAATGAAAACATATGATTTATTCAACATCTGCATGAAATGATCACTATACAAAAGCTGCAAAAGGCATTTTCCATAAGTGTCACACCCGTCACGCAACATATGTCACACCCGTCACGCAACATGTGTCACACCCGTCACATCAAAATTAAGCCAAAATAGTAGGCATTTCAAAATTATATTTTAGGTGTGTCTTCTGTATTGAAATATCTTAACTTTTACCAAGTTTCCATTTTATACAATGATTACTTGGCTTTCTACCCAAACTATTACATGTTTTTTGTGACGGGTGTGACAAGGGTACCTTGAAAATTGATTTGATGAATATCTTCACTGAAACTCATCTTAAAAATTTGTTTTATGATGACAAAATCTTCACTTATTTGTGCTTTAGTGGATGAAATTAAAAATTGCAGCAAATCTCTGATTCCATGAGTATAATGCAGTACTAGCCAACATGTTAAATTATAAATTTCAGTCAACGAAAAAAATACACATTTCAGCAGTTGTTATTATATAGATACCTTTAATTTAATAGAATTGTGAATCTATTTTCAAATTCTACAGTCTTTTACCTTTACTTTGATATATAACATGTCTATGTCACGTAAAAAAAAGATGTAACCACCTTTGTCCACATTCACATGGATTGGCTCATATGCATATTTATACTAAATATGCTACAATAGTTGAACATTTCCTAAATATGCAGTTATAAGCACAATAAAAGCCGTTCCATTTTCACCAGGATGGTTGGAATCGAGTTTAAATTAGTCGGAAACCTGAAATAATGCAAAGGGGAAAAATATGACATGTCATAGAAATCCGCCCCCTAGTAATGAGTTTGATGAGTTTATTATGTGCTTACCTACCTTTTATGCGTCTTATATTTTGTATGGTTAATCTTACAGAGTTCTTTCGACAGTCATTCCTAAAGGCAGATCTTTCTTTTATTAAGTGCTAACTTGCAATCTGTTGCACAGGTTCAGGTGATGACACAACTAATCAAGAAAGCATTTTAAAGAAATAACAGGGATAGCAGGCCTGCTTTTTGAAGTGTTTTATCATTCCACAAGTCTGTTGTAGAATAAATCTATCTGCTTCTTTGCTACTGCTGCTGATAATTCCAATGTTACTTTTCTTGCTGCATCTTTTATATCTTCTTAAACCCTAAAATAAGATCTACATTATTGAAATCTGAAATTTGAGAATTTCCAGTCTTTGACATAGCAATGCAAACATCAGAATTAGACAAATATTAATATTCACTTAAAGGGCTGGCTCTAGGTATTTTGGTGCCCTGGGTGAGAAATAATTTCTGTGCCCCCCCTAAATTGCTGCCTCATTCATTCCATGTTTTGCTAATTGATTAAACATGGAATTTCTCGTTCTCCAGTCTGATATCGGTAATTGGTTAAATAAAATTGATTTGAATTGGGCTAATTTGAGAAAGGCTTGTATTTATGCAGTTGTTATAACATCTAGATAGGAGGGATTACATAAAAAATTAATTTAATTGAAAAGATAACTTTTTTATATCTACATTAAACAAACAAAATCAGAGGGCATAGAAACATCATAGATTTGTATTTTTGGATTCAAGGCACATCAAAACATGTATTTATGTTATTTTATTATTGATGATTGCATAAAGATTGTTTTTTATGCAATTTAATGTGCTCATAATTCAAAAAGAGATTTCATTTAGTATGTTTTTCACTGCTCTTGAGGTACCAACATCTTAACCATCCATGATTATTAGATAAATTGGTCTGCAGAGTCCTATTCATCTGAAATATGGCAACCCTGTTGACAGACACTCCTGGTTTCTGTGGGCTTGGGGGGGGGGTAAGAATTTCATTTCCGAGGACACCTATAAGGCGGATTCTATTATCCTCAATGATGTGATTAAGATGAGAATGATACTACCTGAAAATGAGTCTTATAACCAGGGCTCGGTCTAGGGTCACAAAGTAACCAGAATTAGATTTGGATGCATGACTTGTGGGGTGAGAGTGCAGTATGTTTCATAAGAAAGTTCATTACTTCCTCGTTGCTGCTTGTATCCTATTTATTTTGTTTTATTAATTATTTCAAGATTCTTATTAGCGTTAATTCTGCTATTTTGGAATTCACAGTACAGAGGAACATGCTGAAAAATTGAGAACACGAAGCATTCTCTTCAGAAGGAACTAGGAGAGAGATTCGGAATGGAAAATTTGGATGTGAAAGCAAATGTTTTGAAAATTGCACACAAAATATATAACTTACAGACAGGTAGAAATTGATTATTTGAAAATCGCTGTGATAGCAAAAGGCAGATGGGAAATATTAAATGACACATTCAAGGCCAGCCTTCAATATCAAGATCAGACATTGAAGATCAAACCGAATGTTATTAAGATTCATACCAACATCACATTCAACTAGGTTGAAAAATATTGTTAAGAGCTTCTTGAAAAAATATGGTTAAAAACATTTCTCGGGAATTGACCCTAAGAAAAAGTTCCTTAATATCCTGTTATGACAGTCACTGAATCAGATTAGAAAAATGTTGCAAGACCAGAAAATATGGTTTATATATATATTTCCTTTTCTTCTCAGGAGCCAAAATTTATTTCAGGTTATTAAAACATGTAGATACATTGTAAATTGAAACACATAATGCTAGGCAAATCATTTCTAAAATAGAAATGTGATGCATATATTTAGGTCTGTAAATGTGAACAATTATTTTCTGCCGTACTATAACTGAATGTTTACATGTTGGGGCAACGAATAACGCCACGCTCTATCTCCACTTTGCCTCAACCTACTTAAAGCAATAGTCTGGACGTTCTTAACTTTGACTTGGGTAACCTAGATTGACCCATGTTTATAACAAAGTTATGATATCACTGTTATTGTTTTTATTAGTATTATTATTAATATTATTTTTATTATTTTTGTTAGTATTATTATTATAAACTAAATGCTTTTAAATGATTGACACTTTTATGTTTTCAAACATATCAACAGCTAACACATAACTGTAAAAAATGTATGAGGAGGTACGTTTCAAACCATATTAAGTCCACCCATGGACGAAAATGAGTTTTATATGATTTCATATAGTTCTGACTTCAAGTGTGCTTTATCATCCTATGAAGTCTGTTTTTGTCTAACTTAATTAAATCCCCTTCAAAATAATGCATAAAACTAAGTGTTCTTACATCCCTCAGTTTATATTTAAAAAGTTTTTCTTCTCTCCTGAAAAATTTACAAAAGTGGACTTAAAACGGTTTCAAACATACCTCCTTATATGTTACATTTTTGTACTTGAGTAGGCCTACCAAGTCTTGGTAACCTATCTGTGACTCCTAACTTTTTTAGTACATAATGATCAAAATTAGTAATAGAGCTAAGAGTTGTTTATGTCAACATATTATCTATAGTAAAACCAAGTGGTATACTGTAACAGGGGCGTATTCAGAGGGGGGGGGGGGTGAAACATTAAGTCATGCTAATATGTTGCACATAATACTAAAGCATATATTTACATTAAACAACTAGAAGTGATTTAGACAGTGGACTCTTCTTCGCTACTTTATCAATGTCATCATGTTTACTATAACTTCTTTTTTTAATTGACATGAGCATAAAATATTCCAATTTCTGTTGCCCCAAATTGTATCAGACTGTAGGCACAGCTTTTACCCCTGTGACTGTTTTTTCAGATGATGATGATGATGATGATGATGATAATAATGATAATAATAATAATAATAACATAATAATATAATATTATTAATAATATAAGAATAATATAATAATATTAATAATATAACAACAATAATGTAAAAACGATAACAAACATAATATAAAATATAATAATAATAATCACTGGTCAGTTGAGGCCTTTCAACAAAAATTAAGGCAGCTCGGCGCATTGAGCATATGGCCAGTCCAACTTTGGTTCCTACCATTTCTGTCCAAGCATCAAAGATTAAGTATAATGGTTTCATTGCAGCTTTCTAGACAGGCAGGGCAGATATATTTGAGTGCATGTATATATTACATTACGTTTTATTACAGCTTCAAGTCTTTTAGTTACGTATATCACATGTTTACATTATGCAATTTACAGACATAGATTTGGCAACGCTTTACAACTTTTGTGCCTGTATAATAGTCGTGTGTAGGCAATTCTCAAATAAGGTATATTAGAAAATAAAAATGAGCCCATCTTATCTGCAAAATAGTTAAAAAGTTTAGGCCTACCTGCTTCAGTACATCCAACCAAAGAAATCTTGTATGTAACACGAGGAAACATGTTGAATAAGTAGGCCTATTATTGTGTTGCAAGGAGATGCTGGAAGAACACTAAATACAGCTCTTATAATGTTGTCCTACTGTAAGCAGTAACTGCTTTGCTTATGAAATAGGAAATAGCTTGTTTAAGATAACAGGACTTGTTATCTACAGTCTACAGATAAGATAAGGTCATGCTATGGTTTTATCTGGGAACAGATAGATAAAACCTGTAAATAGTTAGATTGTCCCTACCAGCTAGCTGCCCACAGATCGTTGTGTGGCCTGCTAGGCATTGGATTGTCTAAAAAAATGCACTACAGAATACAATTCTAAGAAAAATCATATCCAAAACGATTTAATAACTGTTGTCGGGGCTCATCAAACTAAAATCGTTGATTATGTGAAAGGTGATTGTTGTTGTTATTGTTGTTGTTATTGTTATTGTTATTATTATTATTATTATTATTATTATTATTATTATTATTATTATTATTATTATTATTATTATCCTCCTCATCATCATCATCATCAATTTTGATGATCTACAAATATAGTGTAAATGGAAAATTTATTTTGTTTTTTAATTAATCAAAGCACATGCTTTAACAAAATGGTACAGTTATTTTCAAAGATTTTTTATTACCAGTACTCATTATGCCTGAATTATATCTCCATGAAAACCATTTGGTCTGAATTATATTTCTACAGAAACCATTTTCTCATAAGCATTTAAAAGTTTAAAATTACTGACATTTGTGGAACATCCAACATAATGAAGTGATATCGGTTATCAAGTTAATATTTCTGAAGAATAGAAGTGGAGGTAATTACTTTAGGTTAAAACAAAATAGGTGCTAAATTCATACTAGGCTGATCAGATTTTTTCTGGTTCAAAAGAGGACACTGACAATAATTTCAAAATCAGAATTTAACTTAAAGTACTTAATTGTGTGAAATTGGAAAGCCAGAGGACACAAATATAGGACTACATTATTCGTAGTACAATATCAGAAAACCTTACAGAAATTAAAGTTATAGGCCTACCCAGTGTACAAATACTTGTCAAAGACATAATATTAATTTTTTGCACGACATAACTAATTAGTAGTACTTACAAATATTGTTGCCATGGATCATAACTTGACATTCCCGCACGCAATCTGGTTGCTATGAAAACAAAAGAAATCTCCGTGCGGTAAAAATTATAAAATGCACAATGTGCCGTAAGTAAAACCATCATAATACAATCCTTTATGGAAAACCGGAACCAAGGCCCCCTAGTTTGTGGTGACTTGAACAGGACAAATATTCGGTCCCCATAACAACCAACACATGCGAATCACTTTCTGAAATATCTACTATCTTCAATAATGTATATACGTAATATTTTCAGCTAATATCTCAATTAATATAATTAAATTGATAAATAATCATCGTGCAAAAAATTGCATGAATACTCTTGCCGTAAGCACATAACGGATCTCGGAAATTGAAAAAACTCTTTCCTCGACCCATATGTACCGCTTACGGCACTTATATCGCAATATGTTATTAAAATATCACAATAAATTTTTCACAGCAAAAATTAAAATTTGGTTTTGTCTTTTAACATCCCTTCATCCCTTTTAACTTTTTTTACTTACAAATATCCTTAAAATTGGTCATATGGGGGGGTTGCTTGCTAAAACTATCTGTAACAGAAATAGGTCAAGTTTGGTAATTTACATCACCACAAAATGGACAAAATTCATGAATTTTTATATGATAAATATGTGTTATGATCTGAGAAAGAGATGTGATATCAACAGAAACCTGATTTTTTGGTAAAGTAAAAGTTGATTTCGAAGTAAATTCCATCTATTTTGGTGGATTTTTTGTGAAGTAAGTTATTTTATACATAATACGTCAAGTCGGGACAAATGAATGTAGGTACCAAGGCCTCAGTAGGCTAGTTAAATTCTAGATATTGAATACAGAAGGCCTTCACTACAATGCGATCAAATGTTTGCAAAATTATTCCTTACTTTAGATGTATAATTTTAACAGGGAGAACGTGTTAAATTATAGCTATATTAATTTTGAGTATTAACATTTTTTGAAAATATTAAGAAGCAGCTGTAACATACAAAAGTGTATATACATTCTGCTTTAACAAATTTAACAGAAGAAATGTTTTTAAATTACAGCTGCATTTTAAAATTATAGTAGACTACAACATACGAGAAGGGAGTACACATACTGACTTTTTTTACTGCAAATATGAAAACAAGGAAACAAGTGATCATAACACAAACTTGTTTATTGAATTTAATGATCTTTAAAACAATATGATAATGTTACCATGAAAACATCTACAGTGATTCATGAAAGTATTCATACTCTTCAGTTCAACATAAAATGCCTTTGAATTACCTTCGATATAAAAGTAACACCATACTTAAGGTAATAAATCAATGCTCATAATAAAATAAACTTAAGTATTTAATTGCTTTAGTTATATTGTATGGTTGTTCATTAAAATAATATTTTTTGTATGTTAATTTAAACTTTTAATTTTTTTTTAACTGACACACATTGCTATATTTTTTGGGAATGTGAATTATTTTGTTGAGTTCTTTCAGCGGCACAGGCAGCCATCTTCAGTAACGAGGTAATTCACATTACCAGTACATAGTGAGTGTTAAAAGTTTACTTAATTCATATTAATTTACATCACTACAAAATAGACAAAATTCATTAACTTTTATGTGATAAATATGTTATATGATCCGTGAATTTGTTGTGATATCAATAGAAACCTGATTTTCCGGTAAAGTAAAAGTTGATTTCAAAGTAAATTCCATCTATTTTTGTGGATATTTCATGAAATAAGCTATTTTATACTACATTTAACATTGACAAAGTTTACTCTTTTATAATACATTTATTTATACTCAAATATAACAGACAAACATACAACTAAAATATTATTTGGCAATCAGAATATTTTTTGTTTCTACATTGAAAGATAAAACATACTGGTAATTACTGTATATCTTATGGAGGGATTTCTTTTTCATTTGTGGATCATTATATCTGTGATATTTTATCCCATTGTATTAACCAATAATCACTTTCCATAAAGTAATAAATCTGTTAAATGACACACATTCTTCAATCATTACTATAATTAATAAGTATCTATAACTTGTTGGCAGTTACAGCAGTATAAAAGGAGTATGAAAAAATAACTTGCAAATACTAACAATTAGGATTTAAAATAATATTTTCTTGCATATTTTTCAAAATACGTCTTGGAGGAGGTATTTTGCGTTTATTTACACATCGTGCAATCCAACAAGTTTCGTGATATTCTGTTGACATAATTTGCTTAATATTGATATCTTAAGCATCTCTAGAGTAAAATATAGCTAAGGAAACCCGTTTTGTGAAATTTGCATTTACCATTTTTACCAAACAGTACTGTCCCTAGGTATCAGACCATGAGGATGTGAGTAACTGATTTATTAGTAAAAACATCCAGTAGTTGGTTTCACTATCACTTTTAAAAATGTCTATTTGTATGAACTCTCAGTAGAGAAAAATGATGCCATCTGTGTTCTCCTCCATCTTGATGGTGGGCAGAGGAGGCTCGTGTGCTAGCTGGTATTCTCGATGGAAAAGTATCCCTATGTTTCCAACATGAAGAAACAACGCTACCAACAGCAACCTGAAATGATTTAAACTTTCTGTAGAATAAGATTGGGATAGCATGATATGTTCAAATATTCTTTCAATATTATTTTCATTTTTTTAAGCACAGTATTTTTTAATACAGTCAAGCCTCCATAATGATATTTGTGACCCTAGCAGATTATATTGTCATATGAGGGTTATTGTTATATTGAGGGGCTGTGATATACTGCCTATAAGGAAGACTGCATCGAGAATGATCTGTATGTAATTTCAAAGAACAGACATGCTAAGAAGCACAGAATAATTAATCTTAGAAGAGCACTAATTTGGTTTCTTAACTTACTGACTTCCGTTGAGTGGTAACCACGAAGCTATCTTACACCCACATTGATATCATGGATCATACCAAACTTGAACCTAGATTCAAACATATTGGAAGTTTACACAGTGAAGCTATATTATAAATGATACAATATTGAGTTGGGTCTAGCACGTATACTTCACTTTTTGTATAAATACCTTAACTAGTTTCGAAGACCATCATCATTCATAATCATCAGATTGATACCACCTGCCGGCTGGACGTTTGTGTTGCCCTCTCGGGGAAGTTTGCTGCATTTGGCGACAAGACATTCATCTGTTGGGATGTCGAAGTTCATGAGATGTTCTTTATGTTTATGGATGAATATCCTCTCCCAAACTGAACGTTCTTTGTAGCCTTCGACACATTTAATTAATTTTGGGTCCCGATTGATGCCATGGCCTTCATTCCAAAAGTGGGCCGCTACTGCAGATTTGTCTGTATTTCTTTGCTTAAGATGTCTCAAATGTTCTTTTGTTGTAACCTCTAATTTCCTCTTGGTTTTCCCTACATACACTTTCTCGCAGTTTGTACAGTTGAATTGGTATATTCCTGTTTTTTTGGCTATGCTGTCTGTTTTCTAAATTGGTGGTATTTAATAAGTTCTTCAATGAGAATCTGTTTACTGGTGCTGTGGTGATACCATATTTACTGAAAACTTTCTTGAATTTCTTGTCTGCCCAAGGGTGAAAAGTAATTTTCTTGTATTTCATATTTTCTTCTATGTGATCTAGGGTGGTTATGTCTGTAGTTAATTTTTTCTTCTGACACTTTTTTATTTTCTTAATAGATGAATGTCTCATCGCCAAATGTAGCAAACTTCCCTGAGAGGGCAACAAAAACGTCCAGCCGGCAGGTGGTGTTATCTGATGATTATGAATGACGATGGTCTTCATAACTAGTTCAGGTAATTATACAAAAAGTGAAGTATACGTGCTTAGACCCAACTCAATATTATATTGAACCTAGATATCTGTCAGAAATTTCAAACTCGTAGACGGTGGAAAGAGCAAGAAAAAGACAGTAAATTTTCTACATAGCTAAGAGAAATCTAAAACCATTTTCTCGATATCGAACTTATGGTATATATTTTGTGTGTGCATAAGGGATGATTTTAAGTATCAAATGTCTTATTTTCTACTTCATACTAAACTTTTCTCTTCCAGAATTTCTAAGTCATAATGATTGGAACCAGCACCATCCACAGGGCTAAGTTACTGGTTTGCAAAAACAATTTATTGATCATCAAAATATTGTTATAAAAGGGTGTTTCTAAAATATCTTCATCATTACAGTGAGTTGCATTTAACATTGTTAGGATAGAAAATTGGCCAGGACCAAAGAAAAATATTGCTATTAGTGGAATTATCGTTATATTGATCATCATTTTTGTAAATAGGTTTCACTGTCTTCTATGGAACAAAAGTAGGGACATACTCATAGACTTTGTTAGTGCAGTTTATGTAGCAATTTCTCATATATTATTAACGAACTAACATTTTTTGTTAAAAAAATCTTTATAGTTTTAAGCTGATTTTATAGTAAATAGAATTACATAATCATCATAGGTTTCTTCTCAGTTCAGTTCTTATTTGAGTAAGAATATTATAATATAATTTTAGTATGACTGAACTGCCGAACACGAGCTATGCTCATGCGGGGTAAACAGTACTCTTTTGTAATTGTAATAATTGTGTTTGTATTATTTATAACTGTATTTGTAATAATTTTGTAAAAATTTGTGTTTTTGTAATTTTTAATAATTAGAAATTTTTGTAATAAATTCAGCTAACAAGAAAAAAAAATTAACCTTTTTTTTTCTGTGTTACTCCCATGTCAGCTAAAATTTACAAAAATAGGCAGCAGCTTAGAAAATTACAAAATTCTCCTTCACAATACTTCTTCACTTAAAACTAATTAATAGGTAACTATTGAAATCTTATGCTGATTAAAACTAATTAATAGGTAACTATTGAAATCTTATGCTGATTAAAACTAATTAATAGGTAACTATTAAAATCATATGCTGACATGCACAATGTTGGTCAGTTTTCAGTCAGCCATATTATAATAAAATTATATGTGGCAATTGCTAAACTTGTAGCTAGTTCCTTTAATTTCTTCTGTGAAGGAGAACTGGTAACAACTGCAAGGAAATGTTACAAGTTAGCAAGTTTTCCCTCCCAGGGTGAGGCCGAATTATCCAGACTGCTGGGTTATCGAGTACCGAGTTTTTGGGACTCTACTGTAATTTATTTGTACTCTCTTTTTCTTTCTCTACCTTCAGATTGTAACAGTATTTGAGATTAACACCCACAATACAATCAGAATCTGTATCATATTTTGCAATGTTCAAAGCCCCCAAGCATTTTGATTGGCTCTCTAGGACAGTCAGTCAGTGGCTGAGCTCTCACAAACCCTGTAAATGAATTACACTTTTTAAAGTGAATACGGGTCATTACGTACGTGCAAGGTATTGGTTGAAACATTTTTGCTCTGGTATAACTAATTTGCATACTGTTAAATTCTACTAAGTATTTTGTCTGAAATATTAAAATTAAATTGTTAATATAAAGTCAATGTTTTGTTTTGATATCTCAGTCCAAAGCCCCATAGACGATTCATTCAATGAATAGTTCATGACGATGAAACAAATTATGTTACCGGGTATAGTAAACTTTGAAGCTAAAATTAATGTTAAAACCACACGAAACTTTAACGTGAATAACCTATACAGTGAAACTTCCCTTAACGGACACTTCCCAATAGCGGACTTCTCTCAATTCCCCTGCAAAATAACATTGGTCCTTATGATAAAATTCTTCCAAATAGTGGACATTCTCAAAAACGGACGTGGATACTGAAATGTATCCCCCAGCAACAATTAAAACTTCCAAATAACGGACAGCTTGAAAAAAAACTGTTGTAAATTAAACTGAATTCTAACGGAATTCTTTGCAACAATCATTGTGCATTTTTACTGTTACATTCAGTTCAGTCACAATCTCTTAGCAGCACAGTTTTTAGCTGTGATACATGAGCAGTTCGTACATTCTTAGTTTGTGAAGTTGTGTGTTCGGAAGTGCAATCATATTAAAAATGTCACAAAAACATAAATGTTTGTTATAAATGCATGTACTGTATTGCTGTACAAACTTTTTCTACAACTTAACTTTAGTTTTGATACTACTGTATACATAGTCCTTTTTGTATAAATTTTCTTGACCGCAAGCAATCTCACTGTCTACTGTAGGCCTACTGTACTGTAATCTATAGTGTTGAATAAGATTTTTTTTTGTACCAATGACTTTCTAAATAGCGGACACTTCCTAATAACGGACATTTAATTTCTCCCCCGTGGTGTCCGCTATTGGGAAGTTTCACTGTATTTCATTTTAAACATTCCTTACTTATTTCTTTGCAACTTTTAATGTAATCACTGATGGGTTGTTTACAGCTTGAAGGTGTCTCACTGTGCTTTTATTACAACCTACACGGTCATGCTAAAGCTACAGTATAACCTACATGTTTAGTGAATCATTATTAATTGCAAGCGCATTCTGTGAAATCGGTATATATATTTAAGCATCTGATTAAAAAAATCTGTATAATGGTGAACCTAATCATTATCTGTACTTAGCTAAATTCCAGTCTTTCTGGTTTTTGTCAAAAAGGAAGTGCAAAAGTTTCGCATGGGCTTACTAGTAACAGATATAGACATATATATTTATGATCAGCGCTACCTGACTTCCTTAATCACTAGTTTCCATTCATCTCAATCCTTGGATTTCTGTCTCCAGCATTTAACATCCATCTTTCTAAGGCCATCTTTGAAATCTGCAAACCATCTTTTCTTAGGCCTTCTTCTTCGTCTTCTTCTTCTTCTTCTTCTTCTTCTTCTTCTTCTTCTTCTTCTTCTTCTTCTTCTTCTTCGTCTTCTTCTTCGTCTTCTTCGTCTTCTTCTTCTTCTTCTCCTCCTCCTCTTCCTCCTCTTCCTCTTCCTCTTCCTACTCCCTTCAGGTTTCCCTGCAAACATTTTTTCACTGTGTGAGTTTCTGGCATTCTTTGTGGATGTCTTGCCAACCTAATTTTTCCCTGTTTAATTTTGACAACAATATCTGGTTGACCAGATAGATGTTATAACTCTGCATTTGTCTTCGTTCTTCATTCATTCTGCTCTTTTATTGCTCCAAATATGTTTCTTAGGATCATCCTTTCCCACCGTAATAACAGTCACCACTCAACATCCTAATCCATACATGACAATTGGTTGCAAGACCGTCATGTATATATTCCTCCTCAAATTCCTGGATTCGAACATATTTTGCATGGCATAGAAGCTTCGGTTCCCACTAATTACTAATCTTTCCTGGATTTCCACAGCTGTTTTATTATCTGCAGCTATTACTAAGCTCAAAGATTTAAATGCTTCTGCTCCTTGGAATTCTTTTCCTTCTAAACTTATCTAGTTTGTTTCTCTTTTACCTTCTTTATCTGTGAGCTTCATATATTTGTCATTTACAGCATACACTTTGGACTATTGTAGGTATTACTATGCAAATATGATTTTTATGTAGGGCATATTACAGTTGTGTCATGTGATAAAGTTATTACACTAGTGTCGTGTGTGTAACATAGTTTTTTTACCTGTCTTATTGAGGGTATAAGGTGGAAGAAAACCAACACTGTTTATAACTCGAACCTATGCACCACCCAATGCTTCCCGAAAGCTGGTGCCAATGGGAATTTCAATGGGAAATTTGAGAAGATTTATGAGCATGAACATAATTTGCCTATGTAAATTAATACTACGATCTGACTTACACACTTAATTGACTTACCAGTAAGAAACTCCAAGTGAAGTTGACCCTTCAGAAACAAATTGCCCAGTTATTGTCTCTGAGTAGGCAATGTTGTGAGACAGTGTTTGCGAGAACAAAGCTCCCCATAAAACCAGCACAAGAAATATGAATGTAACTGAAAGGAAAATTTCAGCCTCATTAATATTTTTGTTGTACATTCTCTGTTTTATATATAGATGTAAAATGTATTCAACAACAATAGAAGAATGAAACACTTTAAACACATTACATGTATGTAAAAGCAATTATCAAATAAATAAAAATTAAAATTCTTTATTGGTCCAGTATAATCACTATGTACAGTCGGTCAAATAAAAAACGTCGGGCGGTATTTGATTAAGTATCACGAACAAGCATATGCGCATGTACAGGAAGACTTAAGGTTAGGTTCACACACGCCTCTTGTCTATCCATGTATTTTCTTGATTATTTAGTCAGTTTTGTTCCAAAACAAACTTGTATAGAAGGCTGTGGCTATATGACTCAAATCCGCCATATTCTTGGTTGCAAATTTTTATAATATTAATAATTAATAGATTCGCGAGGAATATGATTATTCAAGGAACATTTTTTAAAGATTTTATTTTATTATACCGGTACTTGTAGTGCAAAACCAATAACTTACGTTCAACTTCTGCAACCATCGAAATACGATGAAAAACTTCCAGTCGCATTAAGAAATATGGACTTTAAGGAATATGGTTCTCGATGCTTCAGAGGCCGAAAAATGCAGGTCAGTTACAGCCCTAACTACACTTTCTCTCAAGCTAGCATTTGTAGGCCTATGTGGCGCGATGACACACAGCAAAATGAATTATGACAATACATTAAGTTGAATATCGTGTGTTGCGCTTTCCGCGTAGTTCATTTTTTCCCTCGTTCATTTATTTCCCTCCTGTCGCATGGCCTCATATGTTCCGAGAATGTCCTGTATTTTATGTTTTTTATAGGAAACTTGTGAACTAATGCGTTAAAACTTTAATTTTAACTACATAAGAGTCCCGACGTTTTTTATTTGACCGACTGTACAATGTACAATTGATATTGGACAAGTCAATATGGAGGTGAAATTTTTATTTTGCTGCATGAGAAAAATTAGAGATCCTGGAGAGGTCCCAAAACAAAGCCCTTCACTTAGTAACAAAGTGTTCAAAAGTACACCCATTACTGCAATGCAATTATATACAATCAATATCTGCATTACAACAGAGTTAAAACAGCAAGCAGCAGGAGTGTTCATAAAAAGATAGGCTATCTTCAAAGTAAACCAATTGGATTCAAAACTCCCCAACAAATTGCTTGAAAATACAACAAGATTGACAAAATATGTTAAATGACCTAGATAAGAGCAAGAAATTTGTTAACCCTCTAGATTATATGGAGATACATTATCAGGGAACAACATTAGAAAGAAAAAAAAAAATACACCCTGGACACAATTTTAAATGCCGCAGCATTTACTTACTTACTCAATGGCATTAAAAAATTCCTAAGCGAGCTAAAGGAATATTATCTATTTTATGGAACCCGAAGGTTCATTGCCACGCTTACCTGAGTCCGCCATTCAACCCTATTCTGTGCTAACTCCATCCAATCATCCCCCACAAATCTTACTTCCCATAAATCCGTTCTAAGATTGTCCTCCCACCTACGTCTAGGTCTTCCACATGGTCTTTTCCCTTCGGGTCTCCCAGTCAATACTTTTAAGATATGTCTTTCCTCCCCCATGCGTGCAACATGTCCAGCCCATTTCATCCTTCGCGATTTAATTGTCCTTACTATATCTGGTGATGCGTACAGGTCCTGAAGCTCATTGTTTATATAGGTTGTTTCATTAAACCCTCTACACAAAAAATAGAGATAACTGAAATAATGCAATCTCATGAGTCAAAACAAAATGGACAACTTCACATGTAGGAATCAAAGGGTTATGGATCACGTGATTCATTAGCCACACAACTAAAACTTGGCCAATAACCAATTCCACTGGAATCCCTTAAGAATTATTACGGTATTAATAAAATCATCAACATCTATTCAATAGACATAACAAATTAATAAATAGGGAAAATTTGGGAAAATATGCAAGATACCTGGAAATAATTCAACAGTAAACCAAGGAAAGAAGCTGTGGCCAATTTCAGATTAACAACAGATCACGACACATCATTTATGTAGAATAGAAATACTTCCAAAAGATATATGACCTTTTTGCAGTGATGGAGACATGAACATCTACTATGCCCAGGTATAGATGTAAACTCCCAAAGGAATGATAAGTTTAAATTGTATTAGAATGCCACAAATCGTATGACCCAACTCTAATGCCAATGCAAGTGAATTGTATTGTATTATTTAATTTGTTATTGTTACTTCTGTTAGTTAATGAAATCTGTAGTTTATAATTTTCAAAATTGTAACAAGGTAGCAACTCATTCCTTTCGTTTTGAGGTTGAACCTTGTAGCTATACAAAAATGTTCTTTTATGCCCACAGAGACATTATGCATAAGGGATATAAACCATCTGCAAGAGGACTTTGTTAATGCAAAACTCCAATCTGCATTAATTTATCAGAAGCATGCTGATAAATATATTGCTGGGCAACTGAGAATTTGTGGGCACTGCTAGAAAAGGACAGAAATGCAAGAAGTGGACATTCACAATATCAGCTCTTGGTAATTATTATTAACAAATTTGTATGTTGATTTTCAATGATTCTAGGGAAATGGTTCGTGCTACAAAAATGTTAAAACTGGGCGTACATCCTATACTGGAGTGTAAAATTTTCTAAAACTCGCTCCAGTACTTTCTTGACATAATTGTAATGTTTTATTGGCATTTCATCTGTTCGTTGAAGTCATTCAAAATGATGGATGTGTAGAAATTTATTTTCTTTCAAGATGAGCAGATTTTATATTTTTTTAAATTCAAGATCTACTGTTTACATAACTACTAACTCTTTAATACAACATGTCTCTATTCTGCACAGTTTAGGTTGCTGGTCGAAAAGACTGCATTACCACTTACAAAACAGAATGCTACATGACTGCTTAAAGATTAAACATGCAACAAAAATACAATGTGAGGGGAATCACAATTTCTAAGATTGGAAATAACCACGCTATATTGAATTTGAATTCTGTGGCATAAATACAACTATTTATTACATTTCATCACTCAGAAGTTCAATTTTGCCCTTGAGGTTTCTAGTTATTCCCTTGTCTAGAGATCTAATAAAGTTCCGGTAAGTCATAAATTATATCAGTCAACATACTACCTAGGTAAGATACGGAGTAACACACACACACTTCACACAACTCAGACTACAAAGACAATGAACATCCTAATAACTACTTTAATTGCAGTGATTGGGAAAGACTTTACTTTGACAAAACTCTAGAGTTAGAGTTAAGGAACATTTCCAAAATACTAGCAAACATCATCTTCATCACAAGATATTTCCATCCACCCACCAGGGAAAAACATGACACCCGGAATTTAAGATCAGCTGATAATGAGACCAATTAAGTTCTTGAATCATGTTCTACAATTAAAAATTCCTTATTAGTGAAGTACAGAGCAAGCCACTTATTGTGATCACTTCAGGACGCATCTAATATGGTAATATTAACCGACTGATAACAGGAGCCGAAAGAATTAAATGAAGATTATTTATTTATATAGGCCTATAAGATAATACACTACAAAATAGAATTAAAAATATTTAATCATAAAATAATACGTAATTGTGAATCATTGAACCACTCATAGGCTAATACAGTAATACACTGCAAACAACTATTTGTTCAACGAGTAACAAAGTTTTTAATTTTTTTTTTACTTTCCTTTAGGAGTTCATTAACCAATACTCTATACTCCGTTATGTGTTATAAGTATTTTTGGAAGTCTATACGAACACCACATGGCAAGTCATTTCATTTTACACTAGCCATCACCGCATGCCAACAGTGTTATCTTCATAAATCTAAAGCTGCAGCTTAACTGCGAGGTGAAGCATGCTTTATTGCTTAAAAGAGAAAGTTATGTAATGCCACCCCCTCAAACTGGTCATCCTGTGAGCTGGGAACAAAATTGCTACCTCAAAAATAAAGTTGAATTAGAAATGAAACACTTAAAAACCAAATTTTGAATGATGTTCAGTACTTGGAAATAAAGCCGCAAAAAGGAAAATGTGATAAATTAAACCGAATCTTTGATCTGAATAAACAGCATTTTTTCAATGTATCAGTAGGCCTATTAATCTGTATGGGACTTCATAAAAGTGATAACATTATCCGATTGATAACATTACATTACATTAAGTGGCATTCACTGTATGTGTTAATATTAGGATGTTCATTGGTAATTTATTACCACTTAACCGTGTGATTCCTGCTTACTAGTTATAAAAATAACTTACCTGCTGCTCCATTCCATATGAAAAGACCAGGGATACTTAGAATGGGCTCAATGGGGTTAGTAGTCGTATTGACAACACCAAACACAGCAGCCAGTGTCGATGCTAGAAGTGCAAAGGCTAGGAAGAGTACAGAAAATAGCCACATATATGCATTGATGGTAGTACATTTTCCATCACACTCTCCAGGTTCATTAGCCCAGCTGCACCCTATTCCTTTTTTCTCGGTCTGTAAAATTAAAAGCTCTTCTTTTCTTTTTTCCTCGTTGTCCCAACATGACACAACACACATGTTTTCTGACATGTCACAGGACATTTTGATCTCCTGTTCACCCCCTATAGTTGACCGGCCAACATTTATGTGCCCTGAGAATAGACCATAGTTCAAATCATTTCTCCATGGGTCAGTAACATTCACATTTACTGCCACTATTGTAGCTTCTACCCATGTTGGTGTTGCAAAGGCTGCTACCAGGAGTGCTACTGAAGCACAAGCTGCAATAAATGTGGCTATGATGTGCACTCTAAGTGATGTTGCCATTCTGAAATAGACAGCAATGTGGCAATTATAAAATGCCTTCATACCTTCATCTTCTAGAGCAGCCACGATGATGGTCCGGTTGTTTATGACCTAAAAATTCTAGAAATATGCAAGACAATTAAAAATAGCTAAATATGACCTAAAAAAGATTATGACCAAACAAAGACATATTTAATGAATATCACAAAATGTCTAACATTATTTGATTGCAATTGTTGAATGAATTACAGAATCAAGGACTTGTGAATCCAGTAAAAATATATTCCCAGGCCAGTCAGTAAAAAGCATGTCAATGTACACCCAAATCTTATAAAATGCTCCCTAAATAATTTTAATTTTTCCAACACACTTTGATAAGAAGGTAAATAATTTTTCCTCAATGTTGATGCGTCTGAAATCTGGTATGTCAATTTTTTAAATTAACATTGTTTATTTTGTGAGAAATGTTAGCAGATAACTTCATCTCTCAGAGGTCTTTTGGAAAATCGGACAATTTGGAAGACTGCTCAGTTTTAGCTGGTAACCAGTTACATTCCATTGTCAGTGAGACTAAAATATGACAGCGGGACAGTAACTCTTTCTAGGAATAAGTAATTTTCAGTATATAGGCAAAAAAGCAAAAATATCAACCATTTACCTCTTCTGAATGAAACCGAAATGTGACCTTAAATTGCGAAAACATGCACAATGTAACCAGAACTGCAAAAAAATGACCTAAATGTGCAAATATACGATTATGAAATACACTGTATCTAAAAGTAATCAGGAACATTCTATTCTTGCTTAAATCAATGCAATGACTGAAATAAAATTCAGGAAGAAAATACGACATGTCATAAACATCCGGGTCCTAGTCATGATGAAGTCAGTGAACATCTCATGCAACCTCCGCCTATGTTACGACGATATTCATCTCCTTACGGAGAAAACTGATTGTGCTGTATTTTTCACATTTTTTTTTTCATCGGGGGTATGTGGTTACTGATTTTCTAAACTTTACTTTAAACTGTTTTTAAAAAATTTCCACCAAATCAGTTATTCATTCTGTTACTAATAAATTGTGATTCAACTTCTTCTGCAGCCATTAAATGATCTTTAACAGACTGATCCAGTTTGACTATGTGCAGATAATGATATCAGTGTCATCAACCTATATGGGCCGTTGGCACCCGAGCCCACCCTACAATTTGCCATGCATTACAATAAATTATTATTATTTATTGTTATTGATATATTTTCTAACGTTACTATGGTAATTAGTGGTAAAAATATTTTTTTTTTGGTGAGCTTAATAAATTGCCTCCCTTTGCTTGTAAAGTGGTTTGAGTTTATTATCGAGTCATAAGACATGTTGCAGCTGCTTGGGGCATCCTACTTTATACGTAATAATAATATTAACTTTTTAAAAATGAATTAGTACAATGTATACTTCATAAAATTAATCACTATATGAGCTGTCACTGTCCCTCTCTACAAACGTAAATATTAATAATGTCAGGTAATTCAGTAATTTATATTAATATGGAAAATATTTTAATAGGATAGCAGCAATGAATGTGTGCTGCATGTAGTTCTGGCATTCCAGAGGGTTAACACATCAAACAGAGATGTGCGTGCTGCCTTCTTGCGGAAGTTAATAACCTTATGTTGGACACAAAATAAGGATATCTCCAGTAGGCCTATAAAAGGTTGCCACTCTACTGCTTGACGCGGAAAGGGTTAAAAACAAGTTGTTGCCAACCAAAACCTCCTGAATTCTGCTACTTACAAAATTACTGCATAATGTTTGACTGTTATAAGAACAAAATTTGCTAGCGCTTAGGGTGACCAACCATCTTGCATTTTGTGGGACATTTCGCATTTTAAGGTATTTTGTAAATGTCCCAAAAGGGACATCATTTATCCCACAATTGTTTTGTTTTATATCTGAACAAGTTTTCGTGTTATTGTCATCAGTACGGTACAGATTTTTACATTACGAAACTGTCCTGCCATGTAGCTTCAACTAAACATAGCATAACCACAGTATACATATTAATACGTATTCATTGCCAACAGTAAGACCTCTGAAAGTGCAAAGAAGTAGGTTATAGCATCTTTCCATGTACTTTCCGACTTCCATTTTACTTGTTGAGGTTTTCAGCATTTCTATACTTGGTAGTTATATCTAGAGGTTGAAATTTAGAACAAGTGTTGCTAGAAAGTACTGTATTTCATGTAACTGATAAAACTAAGAAGTGCCACAGTTAAGAATTTTTTCTTCTGTTTCCAATTTAAAAAAAAAAATATATTTATTTTATTATTTAAGAATATGTTGACTTTTGTATGTTTTCATTTAGATTAAGGTTCTTCAACCCAAAGGCTGGAAAATAAATTGTATTATAAAGATGAGTGAAATGTATTTTCCTATGTTATTACTTCAGTAAGAGTAGGCCTCCTCTTGGTAAAAAAAAAAAGAGAACTGGCAACACTTTCGAAAATGTTATTTTTTTTGTCTTTTTAAGGTTACAGCTAAAAATGTAGTTGTTCCCCAATATTGTGGAATCTTCCCCTCTTTCTCCTGTCTTGTCCCTCATTCCTTCCTTCATCAATTGGTCACCCTTCTAGTGCTTTTGTTAACTTTGTGCTTGCCTGTGAAGTTCTATATAACAGTCGTACATCATAAATAACTACAAACAATAGAATGATTAAATATATATTATGCTGCTTTATTGTGAAGAGTTCACTGGTTAAATAATTGTGCACTTTTACTTCCACTTCACTAACTAAAGTTTACTGTCACATTTCACAATAATTTAACTGATGTTCAAGATTTATATCTTCTTGTAAAAATTCTATATTGTAATTTGTGGATCTTTCTTTATGTTACATTCATACTCTTACAAAGCTTGTTTTAAATCTAAATATTTCTTACTTACAGGAAATAATAAGAGTTCAGATAGACAAGCAATGACCCACAAATAAAAGTGTTAGATTCATACTCTTACAAAGCTTGTTTTAAATCTAAGTATTTCTTACTTACAGGAAATAATAAGAGTTCAGATAGACAAGCAATGACCCACAAATAAAAGTGACAGCTGAAGTTTCATCTGTTATCAGGTAATCTTATCAAGTATTGATATCTGAAGCCTGGTGCTGCCTCTATATCTGTCATCCTTCTTCCCTAGACTCAAAATTACATCATTTCAGTTTGGAGATAGCTATCCCAACATAAAGATATGTAGCTACTTTGTATTCTCCTGTATTTTTCGAATTCTGGGTGCATTTTTCGTCTTTTTCAAAGGGGTTAGCCTTCTTCGAATTCTGGGTGCATTTTCCGTCTTTTTCAAAGGGGTTAGCCTTCTTCGAATTCTGGATGTATTTTTCGTCTTTTTCAAAGGCGTTAGCCTTCTTCGAATTACTGGGTGCATTTTTCGTCTTTTTCAAAGGGGTTAGCCTTCTTCGAATTCTGGGTGCATTTTTCGTTTTTTTGAAAGTGGTTAGTTAGCCTTCTTCGAATTCTGGGTGGATTTTTCTTCTTTTTTAAAGGGGTTAGCCTTCTTCGAATTCTGGGTGGATTTTTCGTCTTTTTCAAAGGGGTTAGCCTTATTCGAATTCTGGGTGCATTTTTCGTCTTTTTCAAAGGGGTTAGCATTCTTCGAATTCTGGGTGCATTTTTCGTATTTTTCAAAGGGGGTAGCCTTATTCGAATTCTGGGTGCATTTTTATTTTTTTCAAAGGTGTTAGCCTTATCGAATTCTGGGTGCATTTTTCGTTTTTTCAAAGGGGTTAGCCTTATTCGCATTCTCGGTGCATTTTTCGTTTTTTCAAAGGGGTTAGCCTTATACGAATTCTGGGTGCATTTTTCGTTTTTTCTAAAGGGGTTAGCTTTATTCGAATTCTGGGTGCATTTTTCATTCTTTTCAAAGGGGTTAGCCTTCATCGAACTCTGCGTGCATTTTTCTTTTTTTCTAGCCTTCTTCGAATTCTGGGTGGATTTTTCGTCTTTTTCAAAGGGGTTTGCCTTCTTCGAATTCTGGGTGAATTTTTCGTCTTTTTCAAAGGGGTTAGCCTTCTTCGAATTCTGGGTGCATTTTCCGTCTTTTTCAAAGGGGTTAGCCTTCTTCGAAATCTGGGTTTATTTTTCGTCTTTTTCAAAGGGGTTAGCCTTCTTCGAATTCTGGGTGCACTTTTCGTCTTTTTCAAAGGGGTTAGCCTTCTTCGAATTCTGGGTGCATTTTTCGTCTTTTTCAAAGGGGTTAGCCTTCTTCGAATTCTGGGTGCATTTTTCGTCTTTTTGAAAGGCGTTAGCCTTCTTCGAATTCTGGGTGCATTTTTCGTCTTTTTCAAAGGGGTTAGCCTTCTTCGAATTCTGGGTGCATTTTTCGTTTTTTTGAAAGGGGTTAGCCTTCGAATTCTGGGTGGATTTTTCGTCTTTTTCAAAGGGGTTAGCCTTCTTCGAATTCTGGGTGGATTTTTCGTCTTTTTCAAAGGGGTTAGTCTTCTTCGAATTCTGGGTGCATTTTTCGTTTTTTTCTAGCGTTCTTCGATCTCTGGGTGCATTTTTCGTTTTTTTCTAGCGTTCTTCGATCTCTGGGTGCATTTTTCGTTTTTTTCTAGCCTTCTTCGAATTCTGGGAAGATTTTTCGTCTTTTTCAATGGGGTTAGCCTTCTTTGAATTCTGGGTGAATTTTTCGCCTTTTTCAAAGGGGTTAGCCTTCTTCGAATTCTGGGTGCATTTTTCGTCTTTTTCATAGGGGTTAGCCTTCTTCGAATTCTGGGTGCATTTTTCGTCTTTTTCAAAGGGGTTAGCCTTCTTCGATTCTGGGTGCATTTTTCGTCTTTTTCAAAGGGGTTAGCCTTCTTCGAATTCTGGGTGCATTTTTCGTCTTTTTCAAAGGGGTTATCCTTCTTCGAATTCTGGGTGCATTTTTCGTCTTTTTCAAAGGGGTTAGCCTTATACGAATTCTGGGTGCATTTATCGTTTTTTCAAAGGGGTTAGACTTCTTCGAATTCTGGGTGTTTTTTCGTTTTTTACAAGGGGTTAGCTTTCGAATTCTGGGTGCATTTTTCGTTTTTTTCAAAGGGGTTAGCCTTATACGAATTCTGCGTGCATTTTTCGTTTTTTTCAAAGGGGTTAGTCTTATTCGAATTCTGGGTGCATTTTTCGTTTTTTCAAAGGGGTTTTCTTCGAATTCTGGGTGCATTTTTCGTCTTTTTCAAAGGGGTTAGCCTTCTTCGAATTCTGGGTGCATTTTTCGTTTTTTTCAAACGGGTTAGCCTTCGAATTCTGGGTGCATTTTTCGTTTTTTAAAAGGGGTTAGCCTTCGAATTCTGGGTGCATTTTTCGTTTTTTTCAAAGGGGTTAGCCTTATACAAATTTTCAACTATATAGTTGACGATTATATTACGAAAAGTCCACCCAGAATTCGAAGAAGGCTAACCCCCTTTGAAAAAAACGAAAAATGCACCCAGAATTCGAAGAAGGCTAACCCCTTTGAAAAAGACGAAAAATGCACCCAGAATTCGAAGAAGGCTAACGCCTTTGAAAAAGACGAAAAATGCACCCAGAATTCCAAGAAAGCTAACCCCTTTGAAAAAGACGAAAATTGCACACAGAATTCGAAGGCTAACCCCTTTAAAAAAACTAAAAATGCACCCAGAATTCGAAGAAGGCTAACCCCTTTGAAAAAGACGAAAAATGCACCCAGAATTCGAAGAAGGCTAACCCCTTTGAAAAAGACGAAAAATAAACCCAGATTTCGAAGAAGGCTAACCCCTTTGAAAAAGACGGAAAATGCACCCAGAATTCGAAGAAGGCTAACCCCTTTCAAAAAGACGAAAAATGCACCCAGAATTCGAAGAAGGCAAACCCGTTTGAAAAAGACGAAACGTCCACCCAGAATTCGAAGAAGGCTAACTCCTTTGAAAAAGACGAAAAATCCACCCAGAATTCGAAGAAGGCTAGAAAAAAAGAAAAATGCACGCAGAGTTCGATGAAGGCTAACCCCTTTGAAAAAAATGAAAAATGCACCCAAAATTCGAAGAAGACTAACCCCTTTGAAAAAGACGAAAAATTCTCCCAGAATTCGAAGAAGGCTAACCCCTTTGAAAATTTAGAAAAATGCGCCCAGAATTCCGAGAAGCTAACCACTTTGAAAATTTCGATAAATGCGCCCAGAATTCCGAGAACGCTAACACCTTTGAAAATTTCGAAAAATGCGCCCAGAATTCCGAGAAGGCTAACACCTTTGAAAATTTCGAAAAATGCGCCCAGAATTCCGAGAAGGCTAACCACTTTGAAAATTTCGAAAAATGCGCCCAGAATTCCGACAAGGCTAACCATTTTGAAAATTTCGAAAAATGCGCCCAGAATTCCGACAAGGCTAACCCCTTTGAAAATTTCGAAAAATGCGCCCTGAATACCGAAAAGGCTAACCCCTTTGAAAATTTCGAAAAATGCGCCCAGAATTCCGAGAAGGCTAACCCCTTTGAAAATTTCGAAAATGCGCCCAGAATTCCGAGAAAGCTAACCCCTTTGAAAATTTCGAAAAATGCGCACAGAATTCCGACAAGGCTAACCCCTTTCAAAATTTCGAAAAATGCTCCCAGTATTCCGAGAAAGCTAACCAGAGGTGTACAAATCTCGATTTTAGCTTGCCCAAACCCGCTTGAACGCCAGGCAAGCAAGTTGCCAGCGTCATAGCTAGGAAGCAGGCAGGTTTCTTTATGCCTGATGGGTCAGGTCAAACCCAGCCTAGGCAAGTCAGAATAAGCTTGCGACATTCCTATCAGCTAAACAACTGTAGTTTCTGAGTGTAGGTAATACTTTCTTGCTTTTCTACATGCTGGTAGAAGAAATTCACCATGCAGATAAATAAAAGGTGGATAAAGTATTAAAAATCGTTTTAGCGTCTTAACACAATTATTATTTTTATTATTAGGTAGATTTCGAAGAAAAATCTACCTAATGACTTTCAAAAAATTCGTTCATATCGTTACGTTTCATGCCTCCCTAAGTACGAAACCACCGCCTGTTAAAAAAATTGTGATATTTATATTTATATACAGTATATGTATATGTATATATATATATATATATATATATATATATATATATATATATATATATATGCCTATATATCTTTACACGCTAGCGGCCGTAATTTTCAAGATATTTGAATCAAATTTTATTATGTTATTTCTAGGCCCAATAGTTCAGACAAGTTCGTTAATGAGCAAAATTGGCCTAAGGGGGTGGTCGGGGGAGGGGGTTGAAATTTTAAAACATTTATATCTCGGCCCCTATGAACTATAGAGGGAAACTTTGATTGGATAAATTAGAGTACTCCTTATGGAGTTCACAGTGACACCAACGATTCGGGGGTTTTGGGAGTACGAGTGGGGGTGGGGTATGGGGATGGAAATTCGAAATTTTCTAAACTATGTCTTGTGGGGTATCGTTGAAAAGCTCTTGATGAGTACTCTACAAATCAATAACTAGTTTCTTGATAGTTCTCATATAAGGCGAGATTTGAATGTTTGAAAAAAGTTATCTTTCCTCTTTTTTGCAGTTATTATTGCGGGTTTGTCATGCCAAGACTAAAGAAGAAGAATGCTACGCAGCGACAGTAAATTAAAACAAAAGCACTTCGAAATCTACCTCAGCTTGTAGGCTTGCCTAAATGGATTTTTGTTATTGTTATTAATGATTTTATGATGTTTTCTCGAAAATGTTTGAACATTTTTCCCATGCCGGACTAGTACTACCTTTGTTCATTGATAATTCAAACTGTCCACATTTTAGTTTCTCCTCGGCTTCCTTCAGGGTAAAATTCTCTAAACACATCTGAAGTTCCTCAACTACGTAACTGCACGACTTAACCAGTGCACTGCTATACCCAGTTTCATATTCTTTCCGCCAGGCCTTGCAGTTTCCTTAGGTCCTGTGCAACCCATCAGGTTATGAAGAGCTTATGACTCATAGCGACAGCATTTCTTATCATCGTTGTAATCTGGCTTGCTTTCAAGTCAAGCAAGTTAAAAGCTGTGACTGGTTGCAGAATTTCAAAGGGGCAAGCAAGCTAAAATCAGAATATGTACACCTCTGAAGCTAACCCCTTTGAAAATTTCGAAAAATTCACCCAGAATTCCGAAAAGGCTAACCCCTTTGAAAATTTCGAAAAATGCGCCCAGAATTCCGAAAAGGCAAACCCCTTTGAAAATTTCGAAAAATGTGCCCAGAATTCCGAGAAGGCTAACCCCTTTGAAAATTTCTAAAAATGCGCACAGAATTCCGACAAGGCTAACCCCTTTGAAAATTTCGAAAAATGCGCCCAGAATTCCGAGAAGGCTCCCCCCTTTGAAAATTTCGAAAAATGCGCCCAGAATTCCGACAAGGCTAACCACTTTGAAAATTTTGCAAAATTCGCCCAGAATTCCGAGAAGGCTAACCCCTTTGAAAATTTCGAAAAATGCGCCCAGAATTCCGAAAAGGCTAACCCCTTTAAAAATTTCGAAAAATGCGCCCAGAATTCCGAGAAGGCTAACCCCTTTGAAAATTTTGAAAAATGCGCCCAGAATTCCGAGAAGGCTAACCCCTTTGAAAATTTCGAAAAATGCGCCCAGAATTCCGAGAAGGCTAACCCCTTTGTAAATTTCGAAAAATGTGCCCAGAATTCCGAGAAGGCTAACCCCTTTGAAAATTTCGAAAAATGCGCCCAGAATTCCGAGAAGGCTAACCCCTTTGAAAATGTCGATAAACGCGCCCAGGATTCCGAGAAGGCTAACCCCTTTGAAAATTTCGAAAAATGCGCCCAGAATTCCGAGAAGGCTAACCCCTTTGAAAATTTCGAAAAATGCGCCCAGAATTCCGAGAAGGCTAACCCCTTTGAAAATGTCGATAAACGCGCCCAGGATTCCGAGAAGGCTAACCCCTTTGAAATATCGAAAAATGCGCCCAGAATTCCGAGAAGGCTAACCCATTTGAAAATTTCGAAAAATTTGCCCATAATTCCGAGAAGGCTAACCCCTTTGAAAATTTCGAAAAATGCGCCCAGAATTCCGAGAAAGGCTAACCCCTTTGAAAATGTCGAAAATGCGCCCAGAATTCCGAGAAGGCTAACCCCTTTGAAAATATCGAAAAATGCGCCCAGGATTCCGAGAAGGCTAACCCCTTTGAAAATTTCGAAAAATGCGCCCAGAATTCCGACAAGGCTAACCTCTTTGAAAATTTCGCAAAATGCGACAAGAATTCCGAGAAGGCTAACCCCTTTGAAAATTTCGAAAAATGCGCCCAGAATTACGAGAAGATTAACCCCTTTGAAAATTTCGAAAAATGCGCCCAGAATTCCGAGAAGGCTAACCCCTTTGAAAATTTCGAAAAATGCGCCCAGAATTCCAAGAAGGCTAACCCATTTGAAAATTTCGAAAAATGCTCCCATAATTCCTAGAAGGATAACCCCCTTGAAAATTTCGAAAATTGCGCCCAGTATTCCGAGAAGGCTAACCCATTTGAAAATTTCGAAAAATGCGCCCAGAATTCCGAGAAGGCTAACCCCTTTGAAAATTTCGAAAAATGCGCCCAGGATTCCGAGAAGGCTAACCCCTTTGAAAATTTCGAAAAATGCACCCAAAATTCGAAGAAGACTAACCCCTTTGAAAAAGACGAAAAATTCTCCCAGAATTCGAAGAAGGCTAACCCCTTTGAAAATTTAGAAAAATGCGCCCAGAATTCCGAGAAGCTAACCACTTTGAAAATTTCGATAAATGCGCCCAGAGTTCCGAGAAGGCTAACACCTTTGAAAATTTCGAAAAATGCGCCCAGAATTCCGAGAAGGCTAACACCTTTGAAAATTTCGAAAAATGCGCCCAGAATTCCGAGAAGGCTAACCCCTTTGAAAATTTCGAATAATGCGCCCAGAATTCCGAGAAGGCTAACCCCTTTGAAAATGTCGATAAACGCGCCCAGGATTCCGAGAAGGCTAACCCCTTTGAAAATTTCGAAAAATGCGCCCAGAATTCCGAGAAGGCTAACCCATTTGAAAATTTCGAAAAATGCGCCCAGAATTCCGAAAAGGCTAACCCCTTTGAAAATTTCGAAAAATGCGCCCAGAATTCCGAGAAGGCTAACCCCTTTGAAAATTTTGAAAAATGCGCCCAGAATTCCGAGAAGGCTAACCCCTTTGAAAATTTCGAAAAATGCGCCCAGAATTCCGAGAAGGCTAACCCCTTTGAAAATGTCGATAAACGCGCCCAGGATTCCGAGAAGGCTAACCCCTTTGAAAATTTCGAAAAATGCGCCCAGAATTCCGAGAAGGCTAACCCCTTTGAAAATTTCGAAAAATGCGCCCAGAATTCCGGGAAGGCTAACCCATTTGAAAATTTCGAAAAATTTGCCCATAATTCCGAGAAGGCTAACCCCTTTGAAAATTTCGAAAAATGCGCCCAGAATTCCGAGAAGGCTAACCCCTTTGAAAATGTCGAAAATGCGCCCAGAATTCCGAGAAGGCTAACCCCTTTGAAAATATCGAAAAATGCGCCCAGGATTCCGAGAAGGCTAACCCCTTTGAAAATTTCGAAAAATGCGCCCAGAATTCCGACAAGGCTAACCTCTTTGAAAATTTCGCAAAATGCGACAAGAATTCCGAGAAGGCTAACCCCTTTGAAAATTTCGAAAAATGCGCCCAGAATTCCGAGAAGGCTAACCCCTTTGAAAATTTCGAAAAATGCGCCCAGAATTCCGAGAAGGCTAACCCCTTTGAAAATTTCGAAAAATGCGCCCAGAATTCCAAGAAGGCTAACCCATTTGAAAATTTCGAAAAATGCTCCCATAATTCCTAGAAGGCTAACCCCTTGAAAATTTCGAAAATTGCGCCCAGTATTCCGAGAAGACTAACCCATTTGAAAATTTCGAAAAATGCGCCCAGAATTCCGAGAAGGCTAACCCCTTTGAAAATTTCGAAAAATGCGCCCAGGATTCCGAGAAGGCTAACCCCTTTGAAAATTTCGAAAAATGCGCCCAGATTTCCGAAAAGGCTAAACCCTTTGAAAATTTCGAAAAATGCGCCCAGAATTGCGAGAAGGCTAATACCTTTGAAAATTTTGAAAAATGCGCCCAGAATTCCGAGAAGGCTAACCCCTTTGAAAATTTCGAAAAATGCGCCCAGAGTTCCGAGAAGGCTAATACCTTTGAAAATTTTGAAAAATGCGCCCAGAATTCCGAGAAGGCTAATCCCTTTGAAAATTTCGAAAAATGCGCCCAGAAAATTCGAGAAGGCTAACCCTTTTGAAAATTTCGAAAAATGTGCCCAGAATTCCGAGAAGGCTAACCCCTTTGAAAATTTCGAAAAGTGCGCCCAGAATTCCGAGAAGGCTAACCCCTTTGAAAATTTCGAAAAATGCGCCCAGAATTCCGAGAAGGCTAACCCCTTTGAAAATTTCGAAAAATGCGCCCAGAATTCCGAGAAAGCTAACCCCTTTGAAAATATCGAAAAATGCACCCAGAATTCCTAGAAGTCTAACCCCTTTGAAAATTTCGAAAAATGCGCCCAGAATTCCGAGAAGGCTAACCCCTTTGAAAATTTCGAAAAATGCGCCCTGAATTCCGAAAAGGCTAACCCCTTTGAAAATTTCGAAAAATGCGCCCAGAATTCCGAGAAGGCTAACCCCTTTGAAAATTTCGAAAATGCGCCCAGAATTCCGGGAAAGCTAACCCCTATGAAAATTTCGAAAAATGCGCACAGAATTCCGACAAGGCTAACCCCTTTCAAAATTTCGAAAAATGCTCCCAGTATTCCGAGAAAGCTAACCCCTTTGAAAATTTCGAAAAATGCGCCCAGAATTCCGAGAAGGCTCCCCCCTTTGAAAATTTCGAAAAATGCGCCCAGAATTCCGACAAGGCTAACCCCTTTGAAAATTTCGAAAATTCGCCCAGAATTCCGAAAAGGCTAACCCCTTTGAAAATTTCGAAAAATGCGCCCAGAATTCCGAGAAGGCTAACCCCTTTGATAATTTCGAAAAATGTGCCCAGAATTCCGAGAAGGCTAACCCATTTGAAAATTTCGAAAAATTCGCCCATAATTCCGAGAAGGCTAACCCCTTTGAAAATTTCGAAAAATGCGCCCAGAATTCCGAGAAGGCTAACCCCTTTGAAAATGTCGAAAAATGCGCCCAGAATTCCGAGAAGGCTAACCCCTTTGAAAATATCGAAAAATGCGCCCAGGATTCCGAGAAGGCTAACCCCTTTGAAAATTTCGAAAAATGCGCCCAGAATTCCGACAAGTCTAACCTCTTTGAAAATTTCGCAAAATGCGACAAGAATTCCGAGAAGGCTAACCCCTTTGAAAATTTCGAAAAATGCGCCCAGAATTCCGAGAAGGCTAACCCCCTTTGAAAATTTCGAAAAATGCGCCCAGAATTCTGAGAAGACTAACCCCTTTGAAAATTTCGAAAAATGCGCCCAGAATTCCAAGAAGGCTAACCCATTTGAAAATTTCGAAAAATGCGCCCAGGATTCCGAGAAGGCTAACCCCTTTGAAAATTTCGAAAAATGCGCTCAGATTTCCGAAAAGGCTAAACCCTTTGAAAATTTCGAAAAATGCGCCCAGAATTCCGAGAAGGCTAATACCTTTGAAAATTTTGAAAAATGCGCCCAGAATTCCGAGAAGGCTAACCCCTTTGAAAATTTTGAAAAATGCGCCCAGAATTCCGAGAAGGCTAATCCCTTTGAAAATTTCGAAAAATGCGCCCAGAATTCCGGGAAAGCTAACCCCTTTGAAAATTTCGAAAAATGCGCACAGAATTCCGACAAGGCTAACCCCTTTCAAAATTTCGAAAAATGCTCCCAGTATTCCGAGAAAGCTAACCCCTTTGAAAATTTCGAAAAATGCGCCCAGAATTCCGAGAAGGCTCCCCCCTTTGAAAATTTCGAAAAATGCGCCCAGAATTCCGACAAGGCTAACCCCTTTGAAAATTTCGAAAAATGCGCCCAGAATTCCGAGAAGGCTAACCCCTTTGAAAATGTCGATAAATGCGCCCAGGATTCCGAGAAGGCTAACCCCTTTGAAAATTTCGAAAAATGCGCCTGAATTCCGACAAGGCTAACCCCTTTGAAAATTTCGAAAAATGCGCCCAGAATTCCGAGAAAGCTAACCCCTTTGAAAATTTCGAAAAATGCGCCCAGAATTCCGAAAAGGCTAACCCCTTTGAAAATTTCGAAAAATGCGCCCAGACTTCCGAGAAGGCTAACCCCTTTGAAAATTTCGAAAAATGCGCCCAGAATTCCGAGAAGGCTAACCCCTTTGAAATTTCGAAAAATGCGCCCAGAATTCCGAGAAGGCTAACCCCTTTGAAAATTTCGAAAAATAAGCCCAGAATTCCGAGAAGGCTAACCCCTTTGAAAATTTCGAAAAATGCGCCCAGAATTCCGAGAAGGCTAACCCCTTTGAAAATTTCGAAAAATGCTCCCAGAATTCCGAGAAGGCTAACCCCTTTGAAAATTTCGAAAAATGCGCCCAGAATTCCGAGAAAGCTAACCCCTTTGAAAATTTTGAGAAATGCGCCCAGAATTCCGACAAGGCTAACCCCTTTGAAAATTTCGAAAAATGCGCCCAGAATTCCGAGAAATCTAACCCCTTTGAAAATATCGAAAAATGCACCCAGAATTCCTAGAAGGCTAACCTTTTTGAAAATTTCGAAAAATGCGCCCAGAATTCCGAGAAGGCTAACCCCTTTGAAAATTTCGAAAAATGCGCCCAGAATTCCAAGAAGGCTAACCCATTTGAAAATTTCGAAAAATGCTCCCATAATTCCTAGAAGGCTAACCCCCTTGAAAATTTCGAAAATTGCGCCCAGTATTCCGAGAAGGCTAACCCATTTGAAAATTTCGAAAAATGCGCCCAGAATTTCGAGAAGGCTAACCCCTTTGAAAATTTCGAAAAATGCGCCCAGGATTCCGAGAAGGCTAACCCCTTTGAAAATTTCGAAAAATGCGCCCAGATTTCCGAAAAGGCTAAACCCTTTGAAAATTTCGAAAAATGCGCCCAGAATTGCGAGAAGGCTAATACCTTTGAAAATTTTGAAAAATGCGCCCAGAATTCCGAGAAGGCTAACCCCTTTGAAAATTTCGAAAAATGCGCCCAGAGTTCCGAGAAGGCTAATACCTTTGAAAATTTTGAAAAATGCGCCCAGAATTCCGAGAAGGCTAATCCCTTTGAAAATTTCGAAAAATGCGCCCAGAAAATTCGAGAAGGCTAACCCTTTTGAAAATTTCGAAAAATGTGCCCAGAATTCCGAGAAGGCTAACCCCTTTGAAAATTTCGAAAAGTGCGCCCAGAATTCCGAGAAGGCTAACCCCTTTGAAAATTTCGAAAAATGCGCCCAGAATTCCGAGAAGGCTAACCCCTTTGAAAATTTCGAAAAATGCGCCCAGAATTCCGAGAAAGCTAACCCCTTTGAAAATATCGAAAAATGCACCCAGAATTCCTAGAAGTCTAACCCCTTTGAAAATTTCGAAAAATGCGCCCAGAATTCCGAGAAGGCTAACCCCTTTGAAAATTTCGAAAAATGCGCTCTGAATTCCGAAAAGGCTAACCCCTTTGAAAATTTCGAAAAATGCGCCCAGAATTCCGAGAAGGCTAACCCCTTTGAAAATTTCGAAAATGCGCCCAGAATTCCGGGAAAGCTAACCCATTTGAAAATTTCGAAAAATGCGCACAGAATTCCGACAAGGCTAACCCCTTTCAAAATTTCGAAAAATGCTCCCAGTATTCCGAGAAAGCTAACCCCTTTGAAAATTTCGAAAAATGCGCCCAGAATTCCGAGAAGGCTCCCCCTTTGAAAATTTCGAAAAATGCGCCCAGAATTCCGACAAGGCTAACCCCTTTGAAAATTTCGAAAATTCGCCCAGAATTCCGAAAAGGCTAACCCCTTTGAAAATTTCGAAAAATGCGCCCAGAATTCCGAGAAGGCTAACCCCTTTGATAATTTCGAAAAATGTGCCCAGAATTCCGAGAAGGCTAACCCATTTGAAAATTTCGAAAAATTCGCCCATAATTCCGAGAAGGCTAACCCCTTTGAAAATTTCGAAAAATGCGCCCAGGATTCCGAGAAGGCTAACCCCTTTGAAAATTTCGAAAAATGCGCCCAGATTTCCGAAAAGGCTAAACCCTTTGAAAATTTCGAAGAATGCGCCCAGAATTCCGAGAAGGCTAATACCTTTGAAAATTTTGAAAAATGCGCCCAGAATTCCGAGAAGGCTAACCCCTTTGAAAATTTTGAAAAATGCGCCCAGAATTCCGAGAAGGCTAATCCCTTTGAAAATTTCGAAAAATGCGCCCAGAATTCCGGGAAAGCTAACCCCTTTGAAAATTTCGAAAAATGCGCACAGAATTCCGACAAGGCTAACCCCTTTCAAAATTTCGAAAAATGCTCCCAGTATTCCGAGAAAGCTAACCCCTTTGAAAATTTCGAAAAATGCGCCCAGAATTCCGAGAAGGCTCCCCCCTTTGAAAATTTCGAAAAATGCGCCCAGAATTCCGACAAGGCTAACCCCTTTGAAAATTTCGAAAAATGCGCCCAGAATTCCGAGAAGGCTAACCCCTTTGAAAATGTCGATAAATGCGCCCAGGATTCCGAGAAGGCTAACCCCTTTGAAAATTTCGAAAAATGCGCCTGAATTCCGACAAGGCTAACCCCTTTGAAAATTTCGAAAAATGCGCCCAGAATTCCGAGAAAGCTAACCCCTTTGAAAATATCGAAAAATGCGCCCAGAATTCCGAAAAGGCTAACCCCTTTGAAAATTTCGAAAAATGCGCCCAGACTTCCGAGAAGGCTAACCCCTTTGAAAATTTCGAAAAATGCGCCCAGAATTCCGAGAAGGCTAACCCCTTTGAAATTTCGAAAAATGCGCCCAGAATTCCGAGAAGGCTAACCCCTTTGAAAATTTCGAAAAATAAGCCCAGAATTCCGAGAAGGCTAACCCCTTTGAAAATTTCGAAAAATGCGCCCAGAATTCCGAGAAGGCTAACCCCTTTGAAAATTTCGAAAAATGCTCCCAGAATTCCGAGAAGGCTAACCCCTTTGAAAATTTCGAAAAATGCGCCCAGAATTCCGAGAAAGCTAACCCCTTTGAAAATTTTGAGAAATGCGCCCAGAATTCCGACAAGGCTAACCCCTTTGAAAATTTCGAAAAATGCGCCCAGAATTCCGAGAAATCTAACCCCTTTGAAAATATCGAAAAATGCACCCAGAATTCCTAGAAGGCTAACCTTTTTGAAAATTTCGAAAAATGCGCCCAGAATTCCGAGAAGGCTAACCCCTTTGAAAATTTCGAAAAATGCGCCCAGAATTCCAAGAAGGCTAACCCATTTGAAAATTTCGAAAATGCTCCCATAATTCCTAGAAGGCTAACCCCCTTGAAAATTTCGAAAATTGCGCCCAGTATTCCGAGAAGGCTAACCCATTTGAAAATTTCGAAAAATGCGCCCAGAATTTCGAGAAGGCTAACCCCTTTGAAAATTTCGAAAAATGCGCCCAGGATTCCGAGAAGGCTAACCCCTTTGAAAATTTCGAAAAATGCGCCCAGATTTCCGAAAAGGCTAAACCATTTGAAAATTTCGAAAAATGCGCCCAGAATTGCGAGAAGGCTAATACCTTTGAAAATTTTGAAAAATGCGCCCAGAATTCCGAGAAGGCTAACCCCTTTGAAAATTTCGAAAAATGCGCCCAGAGTTCCGAGAAGGCTAATACCTTTGAAAATTTTGAAAAATGCGCCCAGAATTCCGAGAAGGCTAATCCCTTTGAAAATTTCGAAAAATGCGCCCAGAAAATTCGAGAAGGCTAACCCTTTTGAAAATTTCGAAAAATGTGCCCAGAATTCCGAGAAGGCTAACCCCTTTGAAAATTTCGAAAAGTGCGCCCAGAATTCCGAGAAGGCTAACCCCTTTGAAAATTTCGAAAAATGCGCCCAGAATTCCGAGAAGGCTAACCCCTTTGAAAATTTCGAAAAATGCGCCCAGAATTCCGAGAAAGCTAACCCCTTTGAAAATATCGAAAAATGCACCCAGAATTCCTAGAAGTCTAACCCCTTTGAAAATTTCGAAAAATGCGCACAGAATTCCGACAAGGCTAACCCCTTTGAAAATTTCGAAAATTCGCCCAGAATTCCGAGAAGGCTAACCCCTTTGATAATTTCGAAAAATGTGCCCAGAATTCCGAGAAGGCTAACCCATTTGAAAATTTCGAAAAATTCGCCCATAATTCCGAGAAGGCTAACCCCTTTGAAAATTTCGAAAAATGCGCCCAGAATTCCGAGAAGGCTAACCCCTTTGAAAATGTCGAAAAATGCGCCCAGAATTCCGAGAAGGCTAACCCCTTTGAAAATATCGAAAAATGCGCCCAGGATTCCGAGAAGGCTAACCCCTTTGAAAATTTCGAAAAATGCGCCCAGAATTCCGACAAGTCTAACCTCTTTGAAAATTTCGCAAAATGCGACAAGAATTCCGAGAAGGCTAACCCCTTTGAAAATTTCGAAAAATGCGCCCAGAATTCCGAGAAGGCTAACCCCCTTTGAAAATTTCGAAAAATGCGCCCAGAATTCTGAGAAGACTAACCCCTTTGAAAATTTCGAAAAATGCGCCCAGAATTCCGAGAAGGCTAACCCCTTTGAAAATGTCGAAAATGCGCCCAGAATTCCGAGAAGGCTAACCCCTTTGAAAATATCGAAAAATGCGCCCAGGATTCCGAGAAGGCTAACCCCTTTGAAAATTTCGAAAAATGCGCCCAGAATTCCGACAAGGCTAACCTCTTTGAAAATTTCGCAAAATGCGACAAGAATTCCGAGAAGGCTAACCCCTTTGAAAATTTCGAAAAATGCGCCCAGAATTCCGAGAAGGCTAACCCCTTTGAAAATTTCGAAAAATGCGCCCAGAATTCCGAGAAGGCTAACCCCTTTGAAAATTTCGAAAAATGCGCCCAGAATTCCAAGAAGGCTAACCCATTTGAAAATTTCGAAAAATGCTCCCATAATTCCTAGAAGGCTAACCCCCTTGAAAATTTCGAAAATTGCGCCCAGTATTCCGAGAAGACTAACCCATTTGAAAATTTCGAAAAATGCGCCCAGAATTCCGAGAAGGCTAACCCCTTTGAAAATTTCGAAAAATGCGCCCAGGATTCCGAGAAGGCTAACCCCTTTGAAAATTTCGAAAAATGCGCCCAGATTTCCGAAAAGGCTAAACCCTTTGAAAATTTCGAAAAATGCGCCCAGAATTGCGAGAAGGCTAATACCTTTGAAAATTTTGAAAAATGCGCCCAGAATTCCGAGAAGGCTAACCTCTTTGAAAATTTCGCAAAATGCGACAAGAATTCCGAGAAGGCTAACCCCTTTGAAAATTTCGAAAAATGCGCCCAGAATTCCGAGAAGGCTAACCCCTTTGAAAATTTCGAAAAATGCGCCCAGAATTCCGAGAAGGCTAACCCCTTTGAAAATTTCGAAAAATGCTCCCAGAATTCCGAGAAGGCTAACCCCTTTGAAAATGTCGATAAACGCGCCCAGGATTCCGAGAAGGCTAACCCCTTTGAAATATCGAAAAATGCGCCCAGAATTCCGAGAAGGCTAACCCCTTTGAAAATTTCGAAAAATGCGCCCAGGATTCCGAGAAGGCTAACCCCTTTGAAAATTTCGAAAAATGCACCTAAAATTCGAAGAAGACTAACCCCTTTGAAAAAGACGAAAAATTCTCCCAGAATTCGAAGAAGGCTAACCCCTTTGAAAATTTAGAAAAATGCGCCCAGAATTCCGAGAAGCTAACCACTTTGAAAATTTCGATAAATGCGCCCAGAGTTCCGAGAAGGCTAACACCTTTGAAAATTTCGAAAAATGCGCCCAGAATTCCGAGAAGGCTAACCCCTTTGAAAATTTCGAATAATGCGCCCAGAATTCCGACAAGGCTAACCATTTTGAAAATTTCGAAAAATGCGCCCAGAATTCCGACAAGGCTAACACCTTTGAAAATTTCGAAAAATGCGCCCAGAATTCCGACAAGGCTAACCCCTTTCAAAATTTCGAAAAATGCTCCCAGTATTCCGAGAAAGCTAACCCCTTTGAAAATTTCGAAAAATTCACCCAGAATTCCGAAAAGGCTAACACCTTTGAAAATTTCGAAAAATGCGCCCAGAATTCCGAGAAGGCAAACCCCTTTGAAAATTTCGAAAAATGTGCCCAGAATTCCGAGAAGGCTAACCCCTTTGAAAATTTCTAAAAATGCGCACAGAATTCCGACAAGGCTAACCCCTTTGAAAATTTCGAAAAATGCGCCCAGAATTCCGAGAAGGCTCCCCCCTTTGAAAATTTCGAAAAATGCGCCCAGAATTCCGACAAGGCTAACCACTTTGAAAATTTTGCAAAATTCGCCCAGAATTCCGAGAAGGCTAACCCCTTTGAAAATTTCGAAAAATGCGCCCAGAATTCCGAAAAGGCTAACCCCTTTAAAAATTTCGAAAAATGCGCCCAGAATTCCGAGAAGGCTAACCCCTTTGAAAATTTTGAAAAATGCGCCCAGAATTCCGAGAAGGCTAACCCCTTTGAAAATTTCGAAAAATGCGCCCAGAATTCCGAGAAGGCTAACCCCTTTGAAAATTTCGAAAAATGTGCCCAGAATTCCGAGAAGGCTAACCCCTTTGAAAATTTCGAAAAATGCGCCCAGAATTCCGAGAAGGCTAACCCCTTTGAAAATGTCGATAAACGCGCCCAGGATTCCGAGAAGGCTAACCCCTTTGAAAATTTCGAAAAATGCGCCCAGAATTCCGAGAAGGCTAACCCATTTGAAAATTTCGAAAAATGCGCCCAGAATTCCGAAAAGGCTAACCCCTTTGAAAATTTCGAAAAATGCGCCCAGAATTCCGAGAAGGCTAACCCCTTTGAAAATTTTGAAAAATGCGCCCAGAATTCCGAGAAGGCTAACCCCTTTGAAAATTTCGAAAAATGCGCCCAGAATTCCGAGAAGGCTAACCCCTTTGAAAATGTCGATAAACGCGCCCAGGATTCCGAGAAGGCTAACCCCTTTGAAAATTTCGAAAAATGCGCCCAGAATTCCGGGAAGGCTAACCCATTTGAAAATTTCGAAAAATTTGCCCATAATTCCGAGAAGGCTAACCCCTTTGAAAATTTCGAAAAATGCGCCCAGAATTCCGAGAAGGCTAACCCCTTTGAAAATGTCGAAAATGCGCCCAGAATTCCGAGAAGGCTAACCCCTTTGAAAATATCGAAAAATGCGCCCAGGATTCCGAGAAGGCTAACCCCTTTGAAAATTTCGAAAAATGCGCCCAGAATTCCGACAAGGCTAACCTCTTTGAAAATTTCGCAAAATGCGACAAGAATTCCGAGAAGGCTAACCCCTTTGAAAATTTCGAAAAATGCGCCCAGAATTCCGAGAAGGCTAACCCCTTTGAAAATTTCGAAAAATGCGCCCAGAATTCCGAGAAGGCTAACCCCTTTGAAAATTTCGAAAAATGCGCCCAGAATTCCAAGAAGGCTAACCCATTTGAAAATTTCGAAAAATGCTCCCATAATTCCTAGAAGGCTAACCCCCTTGAAAATTTCGAAAATTGCGCCCAGTATTCCGAGAAGACTAACCCATTTGAAAATTTCGAAAAATGCGCCCAGAATTCCGAGAAGGCTAACCCCTTCGAAAATTTCGAAAAATGCGCCCAGGATTCCGAGAAGGCTAACCCCTTTGAAAATTTCGAAAAATGCGCCCAGATTTCCGAAAAGGCTAAACCCTTTGAAAATTTCGAAAAATGCGCCCAGAATTGCGAGAAGGCTAATACCTTTGAAAATTTTGAAAAATGCGCCCAGAATTCCGAGAAGGCTAACCCCTTTGAAAATTTCGAAAAATGCGCCCAGAGTTCCGAGAAGGCTAATACCTTTGAAAATTTTGAAAAATGCGCCCAGAATTCCGAGAAGGCTAATCCCTTTGAAAATTTCGAAAAATGCGCCCAGAAAATTCGAGAAGGCTAACCCTTTTGAAAATTTCGAAAAATGTGCCCAGAATTCCGAGAAGGCTAACCCCTTTGAAAATTTCGAAAAGTGCGCCCAGAATTCCGAGAAGGCTAACCCCTTTGAAAATTTCGAAAAATGCGCCCAGAATTCAGAGAAGGCTAACCCCTTTGAAAATTTCGAAAAATGCGCCCAGAATTCCGAGAAAGCTAACCCCTTTGAAAATATCGAAAAATGCACCCAGAATTCCTAGAAGTCTAACCCCTTTGAAAATTTCGAAAAATGCGCCCAGAATTCCGAGAAGGCTAACCCCTTTGAAAATTTCGAAAAATGCGCCCTGAATTCCGAAAAGGCTAACCCCTTTGAAAATTTCGAAAAATGCGCCCAGAATTCCGAGAAGGCTAACCCCTTTGAAAATTTCGAAAATGCGCCCAGAATTCCGGGAAAGCTAACCCCTTTGAAAATTTCGAAAAATGCGCACAGAATTCCGACAAGGCTAACCCCTTTCAAAATTTCGAAAAATGCTCCCAGTATTCCGAGAAAGCTAACCCCTTTGAAAATTTCGAAAAATGCGCCCAGAATTCCGAGAAGGCTCCCCCCTTTGAAAATTTCGAGAAATGCGCCCAGAATTCCGACAAGGCTAACCCCTTTGAAAATTTCGAAAATTCGCCCAGAATTCCGAAAAGGCTAACCCCTTTGAAAATTTCGAAAAATGCGCCCAGAATTCCGAGAAGGCTAACCCCTTTGATAATTTCGAAAAATGTGCCCAGAATTCCGAGAAGGCTAACCCATTTGAAAATTTCGAAAAATTCGCCCATAATTCCGAGAAGGCTAACCCCTTTGAAAATTTCGAAAAATGCGCCCAGAATTCCGAGAAGGCTAACCCCTTTGAAAATGTCGAAAAATGCGCCCAGAATTCCGAGAAGGCTAACCCCTTTGAAAATATCGAAAAATGCGCCCAGGATTCCGAGAAGGCTAACCCCTTTGAAAATTTCGAAAAATGCGCCCAGAATTCCGACAAGTCTAACCTCTTTGAAAATTTCGCAAAATGCGACAAGAATTCCGAGAAGGCTAACCCCTTTGAAAATTTCGAAAAATGCGCCCAGAATTCCGAGAAGGCTAACCCCCTTTGGAAATTTCGAAAAATGCGCCCAGAATTCTGAGAAGACTAACCCCTTTGAAAATTTCGAAAAATGCGCCCAGAATTCCAAGAAGGCTAACCCATTTGAAAATTTCGAAAAATGCGCCCAGGATTCCGAGAAGGCTAACCCCTTTGAAAATTTCGAAAAATGCGCCCAGATTTCCGAAAAGGCTAAACCCTTTGAAAATTTCGAAAAATGCGCCCAGAATTCCGAGAAGGCTAATACCTTTGAAAATTTTGAAAAATGCGCCCAGAATTCCGAGAAGGCTAACCCCTTTGAAAATTTTGAAAAATGCGCCCAGAATTCCGAGAAGGCTAATCCCTTTGAAAATTTCGAAAAATGCGCCCAGAATTCCGAGAAGGCTAACCCTTTTGAAAATTTCGAAAAATGTGCCCAGAATTCCGAGAAGGCTAACCCCTTTGAAAATTTCGAAAAGTGCGCCCAGAATTCCGAGAAGGCTAACCCCTTTGAAAATTTCGAAAAATGCGCCCAGAATTCCGAGAAGGCTAACCCCTTTGAAAATTTCGAAAAATGCGCCCAGAATTCCGAGAAAGCTAACCCCTTTGAAAATATCGAAAAATGCACCCAGAATTCCTAGAAGTCTAACCCCTTTGAAAATTTCGAAAAATGCGCCCAGAATTCCGAGAAGGCTAACCCCTTTGAAAATTTCGAAAAATGCGCCCTGAATTCCGAAAAGGCTAACCCCTTTGAAAATTTCGAAAAATGCGCCCAGAATTCCGAGAAGGCTAACCCCTTTGAAAATTTCGAAAATGCGCCCAGAATTCCGAGAAAGCTAACCCCTTTGAAAATTTCGAAAAATGCGCCCAGAATTCCGAGAAAGCTATCCCCTTTCAAAATTTCGAAAAATGCTCCCAGTATTCCGAGAAAGCTAACCCCTTTGAAAATTTCGAAAAATGCGCCCAGAATTCCGAGAAGGCTCCCCCCTTTGAAAATTTCGAAAAATGCGCCCAGAATTCCGACAAGGCTAACCCCTTTGAAAATTTCGAAAAATGCGCCCAGAATTCCGAGAAGGCTAACCCCTTTGAAAATGTCGATAAATGCGCCCAGGATTCCGAGAAGGCTAACCCCTTTGAAAGTTTCGAAAAATGCGCCTGAATTCCGACAAGGCTAACCCCTTTGAAAATTTCGAAAAATGCGCCCAGAATTCCGAGAAAGCTAACCCCTTTGAAAATATTGAAAAATGCGCCCAGAATTCCGAAAAGGCTAACCCCTTTGAAAATTTCGAAAAATGCGCCCAGACTTCCGAGAAGGCTAACCCCTTTGAAAATTTCGAAAAATGCGCCCAGAATTCCGAGAAGGCTAACCCCTTTGAAATTTCGAAAAATGCGCCCAGAATTCCGAGAAGGCTAACCCCTTTGAAAATTTCGAAAAATAGGCCCAGAATTCCGAGAAGGCTAACCCCTTTGAAAATTTCGAAAAATGCGCCCAGAATTCCGAGAAGGCTAACCCCTTTGAAAATTTCGAAAAATGCTCCAAGAATTCCGAGAAGGCTAACCCCTTTGAAAATTTCGAAAATGCGCCCAGAATTCCGGGAAAGCTAACCCCTTTGAAAATTTCGAAAAATGCGCACAGAATTCCGACAAGGCTAACCCCTTTCAAAATTTCGAAAAATGCTCCCAGTATTCCGAGAAAGCTAACCCCTTTGAAAATTTCGAAAAATGCGCCCAGAATTCCGAGAAGGCTCCCCCCTTTGAAAATTTCGAAAAATGCGCCCAGAATTCCGACAAGGCTAACCCCTTTGAAAATTTCGAAAATTCGCCCAGAATTCCGAAAAGGCTAACCCCTTTGAAAATTTCGAAAAATGCGCCCAGAATTCCGAGAAGGCTAACCCCTTTGATAATTTCGAAAAATGTGCCCAGAATTCCGAGAAGGCTAACCCATTTGAAAATTTCGAAAAATTCGCCCATAATTCCGAGAAGGCTAACCCCTTTGAAAATTTCGAAAAATGCGCCCAGAATTCCGAGAAGGCTAACCCCTTTGAAAATGTCGAAAAATGCGCCCAGAATTCCGAGAAGGCTAACCCCTTTGAAAATATCGAAAAATGCGCCCAGGATTCCGAGAAGGCTAACCCCTTTGAAAATTTCGAAAAATGCGCCCAGAATTCCGACAAGTCTAACCTCTTTGAAAATTTCGCAAAATGCGACAAGAATTCCGAGAAGGCTAACCCCTTTGAAAATTTCGAAAAATGCGCCCAGAATTCCGAGAAGGCTAACCCCCTTTGGAAATTTCGAAAAATGCGCCCAGAATTCTGAGAAGACTAACCCCTTTGAAAATTTCGAAAAATGCGCCCAGAATTCCAAGAAGGCTAACCCATTTGAAAATTTCGAAAAATGCGCCCAGGATTCCGAGAAGGCTAACCCCTTTGAAAATTTCGAAAAATGCGCCCAGATTTCCGAAAAGGCTAAACCCTTTGAAAATTTCGAAAAATGCGCCCAGAATTCCGAGAAGGCTAATACCTTTGAAAATTTTGAAAAATGCGCCCAGAATTCCGAGAAGGCTAACCCCTTTGAAAATTTTGAAAAATGCGCCCAGAATTCCGAGAAGGCTAATCCCTTTGAAAATTTCGAAAAATGCGCCCAGAATTCCGAGAAGGCTAACCCTTTTGAAAATTTCGAAAAATGTGCCCAGAATTCCGAGAAGGCTAACCCCTTTGAAAATTTCGAAAAGTGCGCCCAGAATTCCGAGAAGGCTAACCCCTTTGAAAATTTCGAAAAATGCGCCCAGAATTCCGAGAAGGCTAACCCCTTTGAAAATTTCGAAAAATGCGCCCAGAATTCCGAGAAAGCTAACCCCTTTGAAAATATCGAAAAATGCACCCAGAATTCCTAGAAGTCTAACCCCTTTGAAAATTTCGAAAAATGCGCCCAGAATTCCGAGAAGGCTAACCCCTTTGAAAATTTCGAAAATGCGCCCAGAATTCCGAGAAAGCTAACCCCTTTGAAAATTTCGAAAAATGCGCACAGAATTCCGACAAGGCTAACCCCTTTCAAAATTTCGAAAAATGCTCCCAGTATTCCGAGAAAGCTAACCCCTTTGAAAATTTCGAAAAATGCGCCCAGAATTCCGAGAAGGCTCCCCCCTTTGAAAATTTCGAAAAATGCGCCCAGAATTCCGACAAGGCTAACCCCTTTGAAAATTTCGAAAAATGCGCCCAGAATTCCGAGAAGGCTAACCCCTTTGAAAATGTCGATAAATGCGCCCAGGATTCCGAGAAGGCTAACCCCTTTGAAAGTTTCGAAAAATGCGCCTGAATTCCGACAAGGCTAACCCCTTTGAAAATTTCGAAAAATGCGCCCAGAATTCCGAGAAAGCTAACCCCTTTGAAAATATTGAAAAATGCGCCCAGAATTCCGAAAAGGCTAACCCCTTTGAAAATTTCGAAAAATGCGCCCAGACTTCCGAGAAGGCTAACCCCTTTGAAAATTTCGAAAAATGCGCCCAGAATTCCGAGAAGGCTAACCCCTTTGAAATTTCGAAAAATGCGCCCAGAATTCCGAGAAGGCTAACCCCTTTGAAAATTTCGAAAAATAGGCCCAGAATTCCGAGAAGGCTAACCCCTTTGAAAATTTCGAAAAATGCGCCCAGAATTCCGAGAAGGCTAACCCCTTTGAAAATTTCGAAAAATGCTCCAAGAATTCCGAGAAGGCTAACCCCTTTGAAAATTTCGAAAAATGCGCCCAGAATTCCGAGAAAGCTAACCCCTTTGAAAATTTTGAGAAATGCGCCCAGAATTCCGACAAGGCTAACCCCTTTGAAAATTTCGAAAAATGCGCCCAGAATTCCGAGAAATCTAACCCCTTTGAAAATATCGAAAAATGCACCCAGAATTCCTAGAAGGCTAACCTTTTTGAAAATTTCGAAAAATGCGCCCAGAATTCCGAGAAGGCTAACCCCTTTGAAAATTTCGAAAAATGCGCCCAGAATTCCAAGAAGGCTAACCCATTTGAAAATTTCGAAAAATGCTCCCATAATTCCTAGAAGGCTAACCCCCTTGAAAATTTCGAAAATTGCGCCCAGTATTCCGAGAAGGCTAACCCATTTGAAAATTTCGAAAAATGCGCCCAGAATTTCGAGAAGGCTAACCCCTTTGAAAATTTCGAAAAATGCGCCCAGGATTCCGAGAAGGCTAACCCCTTTGAAAATTTCTAAAAATGCGCCCAGATTTCCGAAAAGGCTAAACCCTTTGAAAATTTCGAAAAATGCGCCCAGAATTGCGAGAAGGCTAATACCTTTGAAAATTTTGAAAAATGCGCCCAGAATTCCGAGAAGGCTAACCCCTTTGAAAATTTCGAAAAATGCGCCCAGAGTTCCGAGAAGGCTAATACCTTTGAAAATTTTGAAAAATGCGCCCAGAATTCCGAGAAGGCTAATCCCTTTGAAAATTTCGAAAAATGCGCCCAGAAAATTCGAGAAGGCTAACCCTTTTGAAAATTTCGAAAAATGTGCCCAGAATTCCGAAAAGGCTAACCCCTTTGAAAATTTCGAAAAGTGCGCCCAGAATTCCGAGAAGGCTAACCCCTTTGAAAATTTCGAAAAATGCGCCCAGAATTCCGAGAAGGCTAACCCCTTTGAAAATTTCGAAAAATGCGCCCAGAATTCCGAGAAAGCTAACCCCTTTGAAAATATCGAAAAATGCACCCAGAATTCCTAGAAGTCTAACCCCTTTGAAAATTTCGAAAAATGCGCCCAGAATTCCGAGAAGGCTAACCCCTTTGAAAATTTCGAAAAATGCGCCCTGAATTCCGAAAAGGCTAACCCCTTTGAAAATTTCGAAAAATGCGCCCAGAATTCCGAGAAGGCTAACCCCTTTGAAAATTTCGAAAATGCGCCCAGAATTCCGGGAAAGCTAACCCCTTTGAAAATTTCGAAAAATGCGCACAGAATTCCGACAAGGCTAACCCCTTTCAAAATTTCGAAAAATGCTCCCAGTATTCCGAGAAAGCTAACCCCTTTGAAAATTTCGAAAAATGCGCCCAGAATTCCGAGAAGGCTCCCCCCTTTGAAAATTTCGAAAAATGCGCCCAGAATTCCGACAAGGCTAACCCCTTTGAAAATTTCGAAAATTCGCCCAGAATTCCGAAAAGGCTAACCCCTTTGAAAATTTCGAAAAATGCGCCCAGAATTCCGAGAAGGCTAACCCCTTTGATAATTTCGAAAAATGTGCCCAGAATTCCGAGAAGGCTAACCCCTTTGAAAATTTCGAAAAATAGGCCCAGAATTCCGAGAAGGCTAACCCCTTTGAAAATTTCGAAAAATGCGCCCAGAATTCCGAGAAGGCTAACCCCTTTGAAAATTTCGAAAAATGCTCCAAGAATTCCGAGAAGGCTAACCCCTTTGAAAATTTCGAAAAATGCGCCCAGAATTCCGAGAAAGCTAACCCCTTTGAAAATTTTGAGAAATGCGCCCAGAATTCCGACAAGGCTAACCCCTTTGAAAATTTCGAAAAATGCGCCCAGAATTCCGAGAAATCTAACCCCTTTGAAAATATCGAAAAATGCACCCAGAATTCCTAGAAGGCTAACCTTTTTGAAAATTTCGAAAAAAGCGCCCAGAATTCCGAGAAGGCTAACCCCTTTGAAAATTTCGAAAAATGCGCCCAGAATTCCAAGAAGGCTAACCCATTTGAAAATTTCGAAAAATGCTCCCATAATTCCTAGAAGGCTAACCCCCTTGAAAATTTCGAAAATTGCGCCCAGTATTCCGAGAAGGCTAACCCATTTGAAAATTTCGAAAAATGCGCCCAGAATTTCGAGAAGGCTAACCCCTTTGAAAATTTCGAAAAATGCGCCCAGGATTCCGAGAAGGCTAACCCCTTTGAAAATTTCTAAAAATGCGCCCAGATTTCCGAAAAGGCTAAACCCTTTGAAAATTTCGAAAAATGCGCCCAGAATTGCGAGAAGGCTAATACCTTTGAAAATTTTGAAAAATGCGCCCAGAATTCCGAGAAGGCTAACCCCTTTGAAAATTTCGAAAAATGCGCCCAGAGTTCCGAGAAGGCTAATACCTTTGAAAATTTTGAAAAATGCGCCCAGAATTCCGAGAAGGCTAATCCCTTTGAAAATTTCGAAAAATGCGCCCAGAAAATTCGAGAAGGCTAACCCTTTTGAAAATTTCGAAAAATGTGCCCAGAATTCCGAAAAGGCTAACCCCTTTGAAAATTTCGAAAAGTGCGCCCAGAATTCCGAGAAGGCTAACCCCTTTGAAAATTTCGAAAAATGCGCCCAGAATTCCGAGAAGGCTAACCCCTTTGAAAATTTCGAAAAATGCGCCCAGAATTCCGAGAAAGCTAACCCCTTTGAAAATATCGAAAAATGCACCCAGAATTCCTAGAAGTCTAACCCCTTTGAAAATTTCGAAAAATGCGCCCAGAATTCCGAGAAGGCTAACCCCTTTGAAAATTTCGAAAAATGCGCCCTGAATTCCGAAAAGGCTAACCCCTTTGAAAATTTCGAAAAATGCGCCCAGAATTCCGAGAAGGCTAACCCCTTTGAAAATTTCGAAAATGCGCCCAGAATTCCGGGAAAGCTAACCCCTTTGAAAATTTCGAAAAATGCGCACAGAATTCCGACAAGGCTAACCCCTTTCAAAATTTCGAAAAATGCTCCCAGTATTCCGAGAAAGCTAACCCCTTTGAAAATTTCGAAAAATGCGCCCAGAATTCCGAGAAGGCTCCCCCCTTTGAAAATTTCGAAAAATGCGCCCAGAATTCCGACAAGGCTAACCCCTTTGAAAATTTCGAAAATTCGCCCAGAATTCCGAAAAGGCTAACCCCTTTGAAAATTTCGAAAAATGCGCCCAGAATTCCGAGAAGGCTAACCCCTTTGATAATTTCGAAAAATGTGCCCAGAATTCCGAGAAGGCTAACCCATTTGAAAATTTCGAAAAATTCGCCCATAATTCCGAGAAGGCTAACCCCTTTGAAAATTTCGAAAAATGCGCCCAGAATTCCGAGAAGGCTAACCCCTTTGAAAATGTCGAAAAATGCGCCCAGAATTCCGAGAAGGCTAACCCCTTTGAAAATATCGAAAAATGCGCCCAGGATTCCGAGAAGGCTAACCCCTTTGAAAATTTCGAAAAATGCGCCCAGAATTCCGACAAGTCTAACCTCTTTGAAAATTTCGCAAAATGCGACAAGAATTCCGACAAGTCTAACCTCTTTGAAAATTTCGAAAAATGCGCCCAGATTTCCGAAAAGGCTAAACCCTTTGAAAATTTCGAAAAATGCGCCCAGAATTCCGAGAAGGCTAACCCCTTTGAAAATTTTGAAAAATGCGCCCAGAATTCCGAGAAGGCTAATCCCTTTGAAAATTTCGAAAAATGCGCCCAGAATTCCGAGAAGGCTAACCCTTTTGAAAATTTCGAAAAATGTGCCCAGAATTCCGAGAAGGCTAACCCCTTTGAAAATTTCGAAAAGTGCGCCCAGAATTCCGAGAAGGCTAACCCCTTTGAAAATTTCGAAAAATGCGCCCAGAATTCCGAGAAGGCTAACCCCTTTGAAAATTTCGAAAAATGCGCCCAGAATTCCGAGAAAGCTAACCCCTTTGAAAATATCGAAAAATGCACCCAGAATTCCTAGAAGTCTAACCCCTTTGAAAATTTCGAAAAATGCGCCCAGAATTCCGAGAAGGCTAACCCCTTTGAAAATTTCGAAAAATGCGCCCTGAATTCCGAAAAGGCTAACCCCTTTGAAAATTTCGAAAAATGCGCCCAGAATTCCGAGAAGGCTAACCCCTTTGAAAATTTCGAAAATGCGCCCAGAATTCCGAGAAAGCTAACCCCTTTGAAAATTTCGAAAAATGCGCCCAGAATTCCGAGAAAGCTATCCCCTTTCAAAATTTCGAAAAATGCTCCCAGTATTCCGAGAAAGCTAACCCCTTTGAAAATTTCGAAAAATGCGCCCAGAATTCCGAGAAGGCTCCCCCCTTTGAAAATTTCGAAAAATGCGCCCAGAATTCCGACAAGGCTAACCCCTTTGAAAATTTCGAAAAATGCGCCCAGAATTCCGAGAAGGCTAACCCCTTTGAAAATGTCGATAAATGCGCCCAGGATTCCGAGAAGGCTAACCCCTTTGAAAGTTTCGAAAAATGCGCCTGAATTCCGACAAGGCTAACCCCTTTGAAAATTTCGAAAAATGCGCCCAGAATTCCGAGAAAGCTAACCCCTTTGAAAATATTGAAAAATGCGCCCAGAATTCCGAAAAGGCTAACCCCTTTGAAAATTTCGAAAAATGCGCCCAGACTTCCGAGAAGGCTAACCCCTTTGAAAATTTCGAAAAATGCGCCCAGAATTCCGAGAAGGCTAACCCCTTTGAAATTTCGAAAAATGCGCCCAGAATTCCGAGAAGGCTAACCCCTTTGAAAATTTCGAAAAATAGGCCCAGAATTCCGAGAAGGCTAACCCCTTTGAAAATTTCGAAAAATGCGCCCAGAATTCCGAGAAGGCTAACCCCTTTGAAAATTTCGAAAAATGCTCCAAGAATTCCGAGAAGGCTAACCCCTTTGAAAATTTCGAAAATGCGCCCAGAATTCCGGGAAAGCTAACCCCTTTGAAAATTTCGAAAAATGCGCACAGAATTCCGACAAGGCTAACCCCTTTCAAAATTTCGAAAAATGCTCCCAGTATTCCGAGAAAGCTAACCCCTTTGAAAATTTCGAAAAATGCGCCCAGAATTCCGAGAAGGCTCCCCCCTTTGAAAATTTCGAAAAATGCGCCCAGAATTCCGACAAGGCTAACCCCTTTGAAAATTTCGAAAATTCGCCCAGAATTCCGAAAAGGCTAACCCCTTTGAAAATTTCGAAAAATGCGCCCAGAATTCCGAGAAGGCTAACCCCTTTGATAATTTCGAAAAATGTGCCCAGAATTCCGAGAAGGCTAACCCATTTGAAAATTTCGAAAAATTCGCCCATAATTCCGAGAAGGCTAACCCCTTTGAAAATTTCGAAAAATGCGCCCAGAATTCCGAGAAGGCTAACCCCTTTGAAAATGTCGAAAAATGCGCCCAGAATTCCGAGAAGGCTAACCCCTTTGAAAATATCGAAAAATGCGCCCAGGATTCCGAGAAGGCTAACCCCTTTGAAAATTTCGAAAAATGCGCCCAGAATTCCGACAAGTCTAACCTCTTTGAAAATTTCGCAAAATGCGACAAGAATTCCGAGAAGGCTAACCCCTTTGAAAATTTCGAAAAATGCGCCCAGAATTCCGAGAAGGCTAACCCCCTTTGGAAATTTCGAAAAATGCGCCCAGAATTCTGAGAAGACTAACCCCTTTGAAAATTTCGAAAAATGCGCCCAGAATTCCAAGAAGGCTAACCCATTTGAAAATTTCGAAAAATGCGCCCAGGATTCCGAGAAGGCTAACCCCTTTGAAAATTTCGAAAAATGCGCCCAGATTTCCGAAAAGGCTAAACCCTTTGAAAATTTCGAAAAATGCGCCCAGAATTCCGAGAAGGCTAATACCTTTGAAAATTTTGAAAAATGCGCCCAGAATTCCGAGAAGGCTAACCCCTTTGAAAATTTTGAAAAATGCGCCCAGAATTCCGAGAAGGCTAATCCCTTTGAAAATTTCGAAAAATGCGCCCAGAATTCCGAGAAGGCTAACCCTTTTGAAAATTTCGAAAAATGTGCCCAGAATTCCGAGAAGGCTAACCCCTTTGAAAATTTCGAAAAGTGCGCCCAGAATTCCGAGAAGGCTAACCCCTTTGAAAATTTCGAAAAATGCGCCCAGAATTCCGAGAAGGCTAACCCCTTTGAAAATTTCGAAAAATGCGCCCAGAATTCCGAGAAAGCTAACCCCTTTGAAAATATCGAAAAATGCACCCAGAATTCCTAGAAGTCTAACCCCTTTGAAAATTTCGAAAAATGCGCCCAGAATTCCGAGAAGGCTAACCCCTTTGAAAATTTCGAAAAATGCGCCCTGAATTCCGAAAAGGCTAACCCCTTTGAAAATTTCGAAAAATGCGCCCAGAATTCGGAGAAGGCTAACCCCTTTGAAAATTTCGAAAATGCGCCCAGAATTCCGAGAAAGCTAACCCCTTTGAAAATTTCGAAAAATGCGCACAGAATTCCGACAAGGCTAACCCCTTTCAAAATTTCGAAAAATGCTCCCAGTATTCCGAGAAAGCTAACCCCTTTGAAAATTTCGAAAAATGCGCCCAGAATTCCGAGAAGGCTCCCCCCTTTGAAAATTTCGAAAAATGCGCCCAGAATTCCGACAAGGCTAACCCCTTTGAAAATTTCGAAAAATGCGCCCAGAATTCCGAGAAGGCTAACCCCTTTGAAAATGTCGATAAATGCGCCCAGGATTCCGAGAAGGCTAACCCCTTTGAAAGTTTCGAAAAATGCGCCTGAATTCCGACAAGGCTAACCCCTTTGAAAATTTCGAAAAATGCGCCCAGAATTCCGAGAAAGCTAACCCCTTTGAAAATATTGAAAAATGCGCCCAGAATTCCGAAAAGGCTAACCCCTTTGAAAATTTCGAAAAATGCGCCCAGACTTCCGAGAAGGCTAACCCCTTTGAAAATTTCGAAAAATGCGCCCAGAATTCCGAGAAGGCTAACCCCTTTGAAATTTCGAAAAATGCGCCCAGAATTCCGAGAAGGCTAACCCCTTTGAAAATTTCGAAAAATAGGCCCAGAATTCCGAGAAGGCTAACCCCTTTGAAAATTTCGAAAAATGCGCCCAGAATTCCGAGAAGGCTAACCCCTTTGAAAATTTCGAAAAATGCTCCAAGAATTCCGAGAAGGCTAACCCCTTTGAAAATTTCGAAAAATGCGCCCAGAATTCCGAGAAAGCTAACCCCTTTGAAAATTTTGAGAAATGCGCCCAGAATTCCGACAAGGCTAACCCCTTTGAAAATTTCGAAAAATGCGCCCAGAATTCCGAGAAATCTAACCCCTTTGAAAATATCGAAAAATGCACCCAGAATTCCTAGAAGGCTAACCTTTTTGAAAATTTCGAAAAATGCGCCCAGAATTCCGAGAAGGCTAACCCCTTTGAAAATTTCGAAAAATGCGCCCAGAATTCCAAGAAGGCTAACCCATTTGAAAATTTCGAAAAATGCTCCCATAATTCCTAGAAGGCTAACCCCCTTGAAAATTTCGAAAATTGCGCCCAGTATTCCGAGAAGGCTAACCCATTTGAAAATTTCGAAAAATGCGCCCAGAATTTCGAGAAGGCTAACCCCTTTGAAAATTTCGAAAAATGCGCCCAGGATTCCGAGAAGGCTAACCCCTTTGAAAATTTCTAAAAATGCGCCCAGATTTCCGAAAAGGCTAAACCCTTTGAAAATTTCGAAAAATGCGCCCAGAATTGCGAGAAGGCTAATACCTTTGAAAATTTTGAAAAATGCGCCCAGAATTCCGAGAAGGCTAACCCCTTTGAAAATTTCGAAAAATGCGCCCAGAGTTCCGAGAAGGCTAATACCTTTGAAAATTTTGAAAAATGCGCCCAGAATTCCGAGAAGGCTAATCCCTTTGAAAATTTCGAAAAATGCGCCCAGAAAATTCGAGAAGGCTAACCCTTTTGAAAATTTCGAAAAATGTGCCCAGAATTCCGAAAAGGCTAACCCCTTTGAAAATTTCGAAAAGTGCGCCCAGAATTCCGAGAAGGCTAACCCCTTTGAAAATTTCGAAAAATGCGCCCAGAATTCCGAGAAGGCTAACCCCTTTGAAAATTTCGAAAAATGCGCCCAGAATTCCGAGAAAGCTAACCCCTTTGAAAATATCGAAAAATGCACCCAGAATTCCTAGAAGTCTAACCCCTTTGAAAATTTCGAAAAATGCGCCCAGAATTCCGAGAAGGCTAACCCCTTTGAAAATTTCGAAAAATGCGCCCTGAATTCCGAAAAGGCTAACCCCTTTGAAAATTTCGAAAAATGCGCCCAGAATTCCGAGAAGGCTAACCCCTTTGAAAATTTCGAAAATGCGCCCAGAATTCCGGGAAAGCTAACCCCTTTGAAAATTTCGAAAAATGCGCACAGAATTCCGACAAGGCTAACCCCTTTCAAAATTTCGAAAAATGCTCCCAGTATTCCGAGAAAGCTAACCCCTTTGAAAATTTCGAAAAATGCGCCCAGAATTCCGAGAAGGCTCCCCCCTTTGAAAATTTCGAAAAATGCGCCCAGAATTCCGACAAGGCTAACCCCTTTGAAAATTTCGAAAATTCGCCCAGAATTCCGAAAAGGCTAACCCCTTTGAAAATTTCGAAAAATGCGCCCAGAATTCCGAGAAGGCTAACCCCTTTGATAATTTCGAAAAATGTGCCCAGAATTCCGAGAAGGCTAACCCCTTTGAAAATTTCGAAAAATAGGCCCAGAATTCCGAGAAGGCTAACCCCTTTGAAAATTTCGAAAAATGCGCCCAGAATTCCGAGAAGGCTAACCCCTTTGAAAATTTCGAAAAATGCTCCAAGAATTCCGAGAAGGCTAACCCCTTTGAAAATTTCGAAAAATGCGCCCAGAATTCCGAGAAAGCTAACCCCTTTGAAAATTTTGAGAAATGCGCCCAGAATTCCGACAAGGCTAACCCCTTTGAAAATTTCGAAAAATGCGCCCAGAATTCCGAGAAATCTAACCCCTTTGAAAATATCGAAAAATGCACCCAGAATTCCTAGAAGGCTAACCTTTTTGAAAATTTCGAAAAAAGCGCCCAGAATTCCGAGAAGGCTAACCCCTTTGAAAATTTCGAAAAATGCGCCCAGAATTCCAAGAAGGCTAACCCATTTGAAAATTTCGAAAAATGCTCCCATAATTCCTAGAAGGCTAACCCCCTTGAAAATTTCGAAAATTGCGCCCAGTATTCCGAGAAGGCTAACCCATTTGAAAATTTCGAAAAATGCGCCCAGAATTTCGAGAAGGCTAACCCCTTTGAAAATTTCGAAAAATGCGCCCAGGATTCCGAGAAGGCTAACCCCTTTGAAAATTTCTAAAAATGCGCCCAGATTTCCGAAAAGGCTAAACCCTTTGAAAATTTCGAAAAATGCGCCCAGAATTGCGAGAAGGCTAATACCTTTGAAAATTTTGAAAAATGCGCCCAGAATTCCGAGAAGGCTAACCCCTTTGAAAATTTCGAAAAATGCGCCCAGAGTTCCGAGAAGGCTAATACCTTTGAAAATTTTGAAAAATGCGCCCAGAATTCCGAGAAGGCTAATCCCTTTGAAAATTTCGAAAAATGCGCCCAGAAAATTCGAGAAGGCTAACCCTTTTGAAAATTTCGAAAAATGTGCCCAGAATTCCGAAAAGGCTAACCCCTTTGAAAATTTCGAAAAGTGCGCCCAGAATTCCGAGAAGGCTAACCCCTTTGAAAATTTCGAAAAATGCGCCCAGAATTCCGAGAAGGCTAACCCCTTTGAAAATTTCGAAAAATGCGCCCAGAATTCCGAGAAAGCTAACCCCTTTGAAAATATCGAAAAATGCACCCAGAATTCCTAGAAGTCTAACCCCTTTGAAAATTTCGAAAAATGCGCCCAGAATTCCGAGAAGGCTAACCCCTTTGAAAATTTCGAAAAATGCGCCCTGAATTCCGAAAAGGCTAACCCCTTTGAAAATTTCGAAAAATGCGCCCAGAATTCCGAGAAGGCTAACCCCTTTGAAAATTTCGAAAATGCGCCCAGAATTCCGGGAAAGCTAACCCCTTTGAAAATTTCGAAAAATGCGCACAGAATTCCGACAAGGCTAACCCCTTTCAAAATTTCGAAAAATGCTCCCAGTATTCCGAGAAAGCTAACCCCTTTGAAAATTTCGAAAAATGCGCCCAGAATTCCGAGAAGGCTCCCCCCTTTGAAAATTTCGAAAAATGCGCCCAGAATTCCGACAAGGCTAACCCCTTTGAAAATTTCGAAAATTCGCCCAGAATTCCGAAAAGGCTAACCCCTTTGAAAATTTCGAAAAATGCGCCCAGAATTCCGAGAAGGCTAACCCCTTTGATAATTTCGAAAAATGTGCCCAGAATTCCGAGAAGGCTAACCCATTTGAAAATTTCGAAAAATTCGCCCATAATTCCGAGAAGGCTAACCCCTTTGAAAATTTCGAAAAATGCGCCCAGAATTCCGAGAAGGCTAACCCCTTTGAAAATGTCGAAAAATGCGCCCAGAATTCCGAGAAGGCTAACCCCTTTGAAAATAGCGAAAAATGCGCCCAGGATTCCGAGAAGGCTAACCCCTTTGAAAATTTCGAAAAATGCGCCCAGAATTCCGACAAGTCTAACCTCTTTGAAAATTTCGCAAAATGCGACAAGAATTCCGACAAGTCTAACCTCTTTGAAAATTTCGAAAAATGCGCCCAGATTTCCGAAAAGGCTAAACCCTTTGAAAATTTCGAAAAATGCGCCCAGAATTCCGAGAAGGCTAACCCCCTTTGAAAATTTTGAAAAATGCGCCCAGAATTCCGAGAAGGCTAACCCCTTTGAAAATTTTGAAAAATGCGCCCAGAATTCCGAGAAGGCTAATCCCTTTGAAAATTTCGAAAAATGCGCCCAGAATTCCGAGAAGGCTAACCCTTTTGAAAATTTCGAAAAATGTGCCCAGAATTCCGAGAAGGCTAACCCCTTTGAAAATTTCGAAAAGTGCGCCCAGAATTCCGAGAAGGCTAACCCCTTTGAAAATTTCGAAAAATGCGCCCAGAATTCCGAGAAGGCTAACCCCTTTGAAAATTTCGAAAAATGCGCCCAGAATTCCGAGAAATCTAACCCCTTTGAAAATATCGAAAAATGCACCCAGAATTCCTAGAAGTCTAACCCCTTTGAAAATTTCGAAAAATGCGCCCAGAATTCCGAGAAGGCTAACCCCTTTGAAAATTTCAAAAAATGCGCCCTGAATTCCGAAAAGCCTAACCCCTTTGAAAATTTCGAAAAATGCGCCCAGAATTCCGAGAAGGCTAACCCCTTTGAAAATTTCGAAAATGCGCCCAGAATTCCGAGAAAGCTAACCCCTTTGAAAATTTCGAAAAATGCGCACAGAATTCCGACAAGGCTAACCCCTTTCAAAATTTCGAAAAATGCTCCCAGTATTCCGAGAAAGCTAACCCCTTTGAAAATTTCGAAAAATGCGCCCAGAATTCCGAGAAGGCTCCCCCCTTTGAAAATTTCGAAAAATGCGCCCAGAATTCCGACAAGGCTAACCCCTTTGAAAATTTCGAAAAATGCGCCCAGAATTCCGAGAAGGCTAACCCCTTTGAAAATGTCGATAAATGCGCCCAGGATTCCGAGAAGGCTAACCCCTTTGAAAATTTCGAAAAATGCGCCTGAATTCCGACAAGGCTAACCCCTTTGAAAATTTCGAAAAATGCGCCCAGAATTCCGAGAAAGCTAACCCCTTTGAAAATATCGAAAAATGCGCCCAGAATTCCGAAAAGGGTAACCCCTTTGAAAATTTCGAAAAATGCGCCCAGACTTCCGAGAAGGCTAACCCCTTTGAAAATTTCGAAAAATGCGCCCAGAATTCCGAGAAGGCTAACCCCTTTGAAATTTCGAAAAATGCGCCCAGAATTCCGAGAAGGCTAACCACTTTGAAAATTTCGAAAAATAAGCCCAGAATTCCGAGAAGGCTAACCCCTTTGAAAATTTCGAAAAATGCGCCCAGAATTCCGAGAAGGCTAACCCCTTTGAAAATTTCGAAAAATGCTCCCAGAATTCCGAGAAGGCTAACCCCTTTGAAAATTTCGAAAAATGCGCCCAGAATTCCGAGAAAGCAAACCCCTTTGAAAATTTCGAAAAATAAGCCCAGAATTCCGAGAAGGCTAACCCCTTTGAAAATTTCGAAAAATGCGCCCAGAATTCCGAGAAGGCTAACCCCTTTGAAAATTTCGAAAAATGCTCCCAGAATTCCGAGAAGGCTAACCCCTTTGAAAATTTCGCAAAATGCGCCCAGAATTCCGAGAAGGCTAACCCCTTTGAAAATTTCGAAAAATGCGCCCAGATTTCCGTTAAGGCTAAACCCTTTGAAAATTTCGAAAAATGCGCCCAGAATTCCAAGAAATCTAACCCCTTTGAAAATATCGAAAAATGCACCCAGAATTCCTAGAAGGCTAACCCCTTTGAAAATTTCGAAAAATGCGCCCAGAATTCCGAGAAGGCTAACCCCTTTGAAAATTTCGAAAAATGCGCCCACAATTCCGAGAAGGCTAACCCCTTTGAAAATTTCGAAAAATTCGCCCAGAATTCCGAGAAGCCTATCCCGTTTGAAAATTTCGAAAAATGCGCCAAGAATTCCGAGAAGGCTAACAACTTTGAAAATTTCGAAAAATCGCCCAGAATTCCGAGAAGGCTAACCCTTTTGAAAATTTCGAAAAATGCGCCCAGAATTCCGAGAAGGTTAACCCCTTTGAAAATTTCAAAAAATTACGCCCAGAATTCCGACAAGTCTAACCTCTTTGAAAATTTCGCAAAATGCGACAAGAATTCCGAGAAGGCTAACCCCTTTGAAAATTTCGAAAAGTGCGCCCAGAATTCCGAGAAGGCTAACCCCTTTGAAAATTTCGAAAAATGCGCCCAGAATTCCGACAAGGCTAACCCCTTTGAAAATTTCGAAAAATGCGCCCAGAATTCCGACAAGGCTAACACCTTTGAAAATTTAGAAAAATGCGCTCAGAATTCCGAGTGGGCTAACACCTTTGAAAATTTCGAAAAATGCGCCCAGAAGTTCGAGAAGGCTAACCCATTTGAAAATTTCGAAAAATGCTCCCATAATTCCGAGAAGGCTAACCCCCTTGAAAATTTCGAAAATTGCGCCCAGTATTCCGAGAAGGCTAACCCCTTTGAAAATTTCGAAAAATGCGCCCAGAATTCCGACAAGGCTAACCTCTTTGAAAATTTCGCAAAATGCGCCCAGAATTCCGAGAAGGCTAACCCCTTTGAAAATTTCGAAAAATGCGCCCAGAATTCCGAGAAGGCTAACCCCTTTGTAAATCTCGAAAAATGCGCCCAGAATTCCGAGAAGGCTAACCCTTTTGAAAATTTCGAAAAATGCGCCCAGAATTCCAAGAAGGCTAACCCATTTGAAAATTTCGAAAAATGCTCCCATAATTCCGAGAAGGCTAACCCCCTTGAAAATTTCGAAAATTGCGCCCAGTATTCCGAGAAGGCTAACCCATTTGAAAATTTCGAAAAATGCGCCCAGAATTCCGAGAAGGCTAACCCCTTTGAAAATTTCGAAAAATGCGCCCAGGATTCCGAGAAGGCTAACCCCTTTGAAAATTTCGAAAAATGCGCCCAGAAATCCGAGAAGGCTAACCCCTTTGAAAATTTCGAAAAATCGTCCACAATTCCGAGATGGCTAACCCCTTTGAAAATTTCGAAAAATGCGCCCACAATTCCGAGAAGGCTAACCCCTTTGAAAATTTCGAAAAATTCGCCCAGAATTCCGAGAAGCCTATCCCGTTTGAAAATTTCGAAAAATGCGCCAAGAATTCCGAGAAGGCTAACAACTTTGAAAATTTCGAAAAATCGCCCAGAATTCCGAGAAGGCTAACCCTTTTGAAAATTTCGAAAAATGCGCCCAGAATTCCGAGAAGGTTAACCCCTTTGAAAATTTCAAAAAATTACGCCCAGAATTCCGAGAAGGCTAACCCCTTTGAAAATTTCGAAAAATGCGCCCAGAATTCCGAGAAGGCTAACTCCTTTGAAAATTTCGAAAAATGCGCCCAGAATTCCGAGAAACCTAACCCCTTTGAAAATATCGAAAAATGCACCCAGAATTCCTAGAAAGCTAACCCCTTTGAAAATTTCGAAAAATGCGCCCAGAATTCCGAGAAGGCTAACCCCTTTGAAAATTTCGAAAAATCGCCCAGAATTCCGAGAAGGCTAACCCTTTTGAAAATTTCGAAAAATGCGCCCAGAATTCCGAGAAGGCTAACCCCTTTGAAAATTTCAAAAAATGCGCCCAGAATTCCGAGAAGGCTAACCCCTTTGAAAATTTCGAAAAATGCGCCTGAATTCCGAGAAGGCTAACCCCTTTGAAAATTTCGAAAAATGCGCCCAGAATTCAGAGAAAGCTAACCCCTTTGAAAATATCGAAAAATGCGCCCAGAATTCCGAAAAGGCTAACCCCTTTGAAAATTTCGAAAAATGCGCCCAGAATTCCGAGAAGGCTAACCCCTTTGATAATTTCGAAAAATGTGCCCAGAATTCCGAGAAGGCTAACCCATTTGAAAATTTCGAAAAATTCGCCCATAATTCCGAGAAGGCTAACCCCTTTGAAAATTTCGAAAAATGCGCCCAGAATTCCGAGAAGGCTAACCCCTTTGAAAATTTCGAAAAGTGCGCCCAGAATTCCGAGAAGGCTAACCCCTTTGAAATTTTCGAAAAATGCGCCCAGAATTCCGAGAAGGCTAACCCCTTTGAAAATTTCGAAAAATGCGCCCAGAATTCCGAGAAAGCTAACCCCTTTGAAAATATCGAAAAATGCACCCAGAATTCCTAGAAGTCTAACCCCTTTGAAAATTTCGAAAAATGCGCCCAGAATTCCGAGAAGGCTAACCCCTTTGAAAATTTCGCAAAATGCGCCCTGAATTCCGAAAAGGCTAACCCCTTTGAAAATTTCGAAAAATGCGCCCAGAATTCCGAGAAGGCTAACCCCTTTGAAAATTTCGAAAATGCGCCCAGAATTCCGAGAAAGCTAACCCCTTTGAAAATTTCGAAAAATGCGCACAGAATTCCGACAAGGCTAACCCCTTTCAAAATTTCGAAAAATGCTCCCAGTATTCCGAAAAAGCTAACCCCTTTGAAAATTTCGAAAAATGCGCCCAGAATTCCGAGAAGGCTCCCCCCTTTGAAAATTTCGAAAAATGCGCCCAGAATTCCGACAAGGCTAACCCCTTTGAAAATTTCGAAAAATGCGCCCAGAATTCCGAGAAGGCTAACCCCTTTGAAAATGTCGATAAATGCGCCCAGGATTCTGAGAAGGCTAACCCCTTTGAAAATTTCGAAAAATGCGCCTGAATTCCGACAAGGCTAACCCCTTTGAAAATTTCGAAAAATGCGCCCAGAATTCCGAGAAAGCTAACCCCTTTGAAAATATCGAAAAATGCGCCCAGAATTCCGAAAAGGCTAACCCCTTTGAAAATTTCGAAAAATGCGCCCAGACTTCCGAGAAGGCTAACCCCTTTGAAAATTTCGAAAAATGCGCCCAGAATTCCGAGAAGGCTAACCCCTTTGAAATTTCGAAAAATGCGCCCAGAATTCCGAGAAGGCTAACCCCTTTGAAAATTTCGAAAAATAAGCCCAGAATTCCGACAAGGCTAACCCCTTTGAAAATTTCGAAAAATGCGCCCAGAATTCCGAGAAATCTAACCCCTTTGAAAATATCGAAAAATGCACCCAGAATTCCTAGAAGGCTAACCCCTTTGAAAATTTCGAAAAATGCGCCCAGAGTTCCGAGAAGGCTAACCCCTTTGAAAATTTCGCAAAATGCGCCCAGAATTCCGAGAAGGCTAACCCCTTTGAAAATTTCGAAAAATGCGCCCAGATTTCCGTTAAGGCTAAACCCTTTGAAAAATTCGAAAAATGCGCCCAGAATTCCGAGAAATCTAATCCCTTTGAAAATATCGAAAAATGCACCCAGAATTCCTAGAAGGCTAACCCCTTTGAAAATTTCGAAAAATGCGCCCAGAATTCCGAGAAGGCTAACCCCTTTGAAAATTTCGCAAAATGCGCCCAGAATTCCGAGAAGGCTAACCCCTTTGAAAATTTCGATAAATGCGCCCAGATTTCCGAAAAGGCTAAACCCTTTGAAAATTTCGAAAAATGCGCCCAGAATTCCGAGAAGGCTAATACCTTTGAAAATTTTGAATAATGCGCCCAGAATTCCGAGAAGGCTAACCCCTTTGAAAATTTCGAAAAATGCGCCCAGAATTCCGAGAAGGCTAATACCTTTGAAAATTTTGAAAAATGCGCCCAGAATTCCGAGAAGGCTAACCCTTTTGAAAATTTCGAAAAATGTGCCCAGAATTCCGAGAAGGCTAACCCCCTTGAAAATTTCGAAAATTGCGCCCAGTATTCCGAGAAGGCTAACCCCTTTGAAAATTTCGAAAAATGCGCCCAGAATTCCGACAAGGCTAACATCTTTGAAAATTTCGCAAAATGCGCCCAGAATTCCGAGAAGGCTAACCCCTTTGAAAATTTCGAAAAATGCGCCCAGAATTACGAGAAGGCTAACCCCTTTGTAAATCTCGAAAAATGCGCCCAGAATTCCGAGAAGGCTAACCCTTTTGAAAATTTCGAAAAATGCGCCTAGAATTCCAAGAAGGCTAACCCATTTGAAAATTTCGAAAAATGCTCCCATAATTCCGAGAAGGCTAACCCCCTTGAAAATTTCGAAAATTGCGCCCAGTATTCCGAGAAGGCTAACCCATTTGAAAATTTCGAAAAATGCGCCCAGAATTCCGAGAAGGCTAACCCCTTTGAAAATTTCGAAAAATGCGCCCAGGATTCCGAGAAGGCTAACCCCTTTGAAAATTTCGAAAAATGCGCCCAGAAATCCGAGAAGGCTAACCCCTTTGAAAATTTCGAAAAATCGTCCACAATTCCGAGATGGCTAACCCCTTTGAAAATTTCGAAAAATGCGCCCAGAATTCCGAGAAGGCTAACCCTTTTGAAAATTTCGAAAAATGCGCCCAGAATTCCGAGAAGGTTAACCCCTTTGAAAATTTCAAAAAATTACGCCCAGAATTCCGAGAAGGCTAACCCCTTTGAAAATTTCGAAAAATGCGCCCAGAATTCCGAGAAGGCTAACCCCTTTGAAAATTTCGAAAAATGCGCCCAGAATTCCGAGAAACCTAACCCCTTTGAAAATATCGAAAAATGCACCCAGAATTCCTAGAAGGCTAACCCCTTTGAAAATTTCGAAAAATGCGCCCAGAATTCCGAGAAGGCTAACCCCTTTGAAAATTTCGAAAAATCGCCCAGAATTCCGAGAAGGCTAACCCTTTTGAAAATTTCGAAAAATGCGCCCAGAATTCCGAGAAGGCTAACCCCTTTGAAAATTTCAAAAAATGCGCCCAGAATTCCGAGAAGGCTAACCCCTTTGAAAATTTCGAAAAATGCGCCTGAATTCCGAGAAGGCTAACCCCTTTGAAAATTTCGAAAAATGCGCCCAGAATTCCGAGAAAGCTAACCCCTTTGAAAATATCGAAAAATGCGCCCAGAATTCCGAAAAGGCTAACCCCTTTGAAAATTTCGAAAAATGCGCCCTGAATTCCGAGAAGGCTAACCCCTTTGATAATTTCGAAAAATGTGCCCAGAATTCCGAGAAGGCTAACCCATTTGAAAATTTCTAAAAATTCGCCCATAATTCCGGGAAGGCTAACCCCTTTGAAAATTTCGAAAAATGCGCCCAGAATTCCGAGAAGGCTAACCCCTTTGAAAATGTCGAAAAATGCGCCCAGAATTCCGAGAAGGCTAACCCCTTTGAAAATATCGAAAAATGCGCCCAGGATTCCGAGAAGGCTAACCCCTTTGAAAATTTCGAAAAATGCGCCCAGAATTCCGACAAGTCTAACCTCTTTGAAAATTTCGCAAAATGCGACAAGAATTCCGAGAAGGCTAACCCCTTTGAAAATTTCGAAAAATGCGCCCAGAATTCCGAGAAGGCTAACCCCCTTTGAAAATTTCGAAAAATGCGCCCAGAATTCTGAGAAGACTAACCCCTTTGAAAATTTCGAAAAATGCGCCCAGAATTCCAAGAAGGCTAACCCATTTGAAAATTTCGAAAAATGCTCCCATAATTCCTAGAAGGCTAACCCCCTTGAAAATTTCGAAAATTGCGCCCAGTATTCCGAGAAGGCTAACCCATTTGAACATTTCGAAAAATGCGCCCAGGATTCCGAGAAGGCTAACCCCTTTGAAAATTTCGAAAAATGCGCCCAGATTTCCGAAAAGGCTAAACCCTTTGAAAATTTCGAAAAATGCGCCCAGAATTCCGAGAAGGCTAATACCTTTGAAAATTTTGAAAAATGCGCCCAGAATTCCGAGAAGGCTAACCCCTTTGAAAATTTCGAAAAATGCGCTCAGAGTTCCGAGAAGGCTAATACCTTTGAAAATTTTGAAAAATGCGCCCAGAATTCCGAGAAGTCTAACCCTTTTGAAAATTTCGAAAAATGTGCCCAGAATTCCGAGAAGGCTAACCCCTTTGAAAATTTCGAAAAATGCGCCCAGAATTCCGAGAAGGCTAACCCCTTTGAAAATTTCGAAAAGTGCGCCCAGAATTCCGAGAAGGCTAACCCCTTTGAAAATTTCGAAAAATGCGCCCAGAATTCCGAGAAGGCTAACCCCTTTGAAAATTTCGAAAAATGCGCCCAGAATTCCGAGAAAGCTAACCCCTTTGAAAATATCGAAAAATGCACCCAGAATTCCTAGAAGTCTAACCCCTTTGAAAATTTCGAAAAATGCGCTCAGAATTCCGAGAAGGCTAACCCCTTTGAAAATTTCGAAAAATGCGCCCTGAATTCCGAAAAGGCTAACCCCTTTGAAAATTTCGAAAAATGCGCCCAGAATTCCGAGAAGGCTAACCCCTTTGAAAATTTCGAAAATGCGCCCAGAATTCCGAGAAAGCTAACCCCTTTGAAAATTTCGAAAAATGCGCACAGAATTCCGACAAGGCTAACCCCTTTCAAAATTTCGAAAAATGCTCCCAGTATTCCGAGAAAGCTAACCCCTTTGAAAATTTCGAAAAATGCGCCCAGAATTCCGAGAAGGCTCCCCCCTTTGAAAATTTCGAAAAATGCGCCCAGAATTCCGACAAGGCTAACCCCTTTGAAAATTTCGAAAAATGCGCCCAGAATTCCGAGAAGGCTAACCCCTTTGAAAATTTCGAAAAATCGCCCAGAATTCCGAGAAGGCTAACCCTTTTGAAAATTTCGAAAAATGCGCCCAGAATTCCGAGAAGGCTAACCCTTTTGAAAATTTCGAAAAATGTGCCCAGAATTCCGAGAAGGCTAACCCCTTTGAAAATTTCGAAAAGTGCGCCCAGAATTCCGAGAAGGCTAACCCCTTTGAAAATTTCGAAAAATGCGCCCAGAATTCCGAGAAGGCTAACCCCTTTGAAAATTTCGAAAAATGCGCCCAGAATTCCGAGAAAGCTAACCCATTTGAAAATATCGAAAAATGCACCCAGAATTCCTAGAAGTCTAACCCCTTTGAAAATTTCGAAAAATGCGCTCAGAATTCCGAGAAGGCTAACCCCTTTGAAAATTTCGAAAAATGCGCCCTGAATTCCGAAAAGGCTAACCCCTTTGAAAATTTCGAAAAATGCGCCCAGAATTCCGAGAAGGCTAACCCCTTTGAAAATTTCGAAAATGCGCCCAGAATTCCGAGAAAGCTAACCCCTTTGAAAATTTCGAAAAATGCGCACAGAATTCCGACAAGGCTAACCCCTTTCAAAATTTCGAAAAATGCTCCCAGTATTCCGAGAAAGCTAACCCCTTTGAAAATTTCGAAAAATGCGCCCAGAATTCCGAGAAGGCTCCCCCCTTTGAAAATTTCGAAAAATGCGCCCAGAATTCCGACAAGGCTAACCCCTTTGAAAATTTCGAAAAATGCGCCCAGAATTCCGAGAAGGCTAACCCCTTTGAAAATTTCGAAAAATCGCCCAGAATTCCGAGAAGGCTAACCCTTTTGAAAATTTCGAAAAATGCGCCCAGAATTCCGAGAAGGCTAACCCCTTTGAAAATTTCAAAAAATGCGCCCAGAATTCCGAGAAGGCTAACCCCTTTGAAAATTTCGAAAAATGCGCCTGAATTCCGAGAAGGCTAACCCCTTTGAAAATTTCGAAAAATGCGCCCAGAATTCCGAGAAAGCTAACCCCTTTGAAAATATCGAAAAATGCGCCCAGAATTCCGAAAAGGCTAACCCCTTTGAAAATTTCGAAAAATGCGCCCAGAATTCCGAGAAGGCTAACCCCTTTGATAATTTCGAAAAATGTGCCCAGAATTCCGAGAAGGCTAACCCATTTGAAAATTTCGAAAAATTCGCCCATAATTCCGAGAAGGCTAACCCCTTTGAAAATTTCGAAAAATGCGCCCAGAATTCCGAGAAGGCTAACCCCTTTGAAAATGTCGAAAAATGCGCCCAGAATTCCGAGAAGGCTAACCCCTTTGAAAATATCGAAAAATGCGCCCAGGATTCCGAGAAGGCTAACCCCTTTGAAAATTTCGAAAACTGCGCCCAGAATTCCGACAAGTCTAACCTCTTTGAAAATTTCGCAAAATGCGACAAGAATTCCGAGAAGGCTAACCCCTTTGAAAATTTCGAAAAATGCGCCCAGAATTCCGAGAAGGCTAACCTCCTTTGAAAATTTCGAAAAATGCGCCCAGAATTCTGAGAAGACTAACCCCTTTGAAAATTTCGAAAAATGCGCCCAGAATTCCAAGAAGGCTAACCCATTTGAAAATTTCGAAAAATGCTCCCATAATTCCTAGAAGGCTAACCCCCTTGAAAATTTCGAAAAATGCGCACAGAATTCCCCTTTCAAAATTTCGAAAAATGCTCCCAGTATTCCGAGAAAGCTAACCCCTTTGAAAATTTCGAAAAATGCGCCCAGAATTCCGAGAAGGCTCCCCCCTTTGAAAATTTCGAAAAATGCGCCCAGAATTCCGACAAGGCTAACCCCTTTGAAAATTTCGAAAAATGCGCCCAGAATTCCGAGAAGGCTAACCCCTTTGAAAATTTCGAAAAATCGCCCAGAATTCCGAGAAGGCTAACCCTTTTGAAAATTTCGAAAAATGCGCCCAGAATTCCGAGAAGGCTAACCCCTTTGAAAATTTCAAAAAATGCGCCCAGAATTCCGAGAAGGCTAACCCCTTTGAAAATTTCGAAAAATGCGCCTGAATTCCGAGAAGGCTAACCCCTTTGAAAATTTCGAAAAATGCGCCCAGAATTCCGAGAAAGCTAACCCCTTTGAAAATATCGAAAAATGCGCCCAGAATTCCGAAAAGGCTAACCCCTTTGAAAATTTCGAAAAATGCGCCCAGAATTCCGAGAAGGCTAACCCCTTTGATAATTTCGAAAAATGTGCCCAGAATTCCGAGAAGGCTAACCCATTTGAAAATTTCGAAAAATTCGCCCATAATTCCGAGAAGGCTAACCCCTTTGAAAATTTCGAAAAATGCGCCCAGAATTCCGAGAAGGCTAACCCCTTTGAAAATGTCGAAAAATGCGCCCAGAATTCCGAGAAGGCTAACCCCTTTGAAAATATCGAAAAATGCGCCCAGGATTCCGAGAAGGCTAACCCCTTTGAAAATTTCGAAAACTGGGCCCAGAATTCCGACAAGTCTAACCTCTTTGAAAATTTCGCAAAATGCGACAAGAATTCCGAGAAGGCTAACCCCTTTGAAAATTTCGAAAAATGCGCCCAGAATTCCGAGAAGGCTAACCTCCTTTGAAAATTTCGAAAAATGCGCCCAGAATTCCGAGAAGACTAACCCCTTTGAAAATTTCGAAAAATGCGCCCAGAATTCCAAAAAGGCTAACCCATTTGAAAATTTCGAAAAATGCTCCCATAATTCCTAGAAGGCTAACCCCCTTGAAAATTTCGAAAATTGCGCCCAGTATTCCGAGAAGGCTAACCCATTTGAACATTTCGAAAAATGCGCCCAGAATTCCGAGAAGGCTAACTCCTTTCAAAATTTCGAAAAATGCGCCCAGGATTCCGAGAAGGCTAACCCCTTTGAAAATTTCGAAAAATGCGCCCAGATTTCCGAAAAGGCTAAACCCTTTGAAAATTTCGAAAAATGCGCCCAGAATTCCGAGAAGGCTAATACCTTTGAAAATTTCGCAAAATGCGCCCAGAATTCCGAGAAGGCTAATCCCTTTGAAGATTTCGAAAAATGCGCCCAGAATTCCGAGAAGGCTAACCCTTTTGAAAATTTCGAAAAATGCGCCCAGAATTGCGAGAAGGCTAACCCCTTTGAAAATTTCGAAAAGTGCGCCCAGAATTCCGAGAAGGCTAACCCCTTTGAAAATTTCGAAAAATGCGCCCAGAATTCCGAGAAGGCTAACCCCTTTGAAAATTTCGAAAAATGCGCCCAGAATTCCGAGAAAGCTAACCCCTTTGAAAATATCGAAAAATGCACCCAGAATTCCTAGAAGTCTAACCCCTTTGAAAATTTCGAAAAATGCGCTCAGAATTCCGAGAAGGCTAACCCCTTTGAAAATTTCGAAAAATGCGCCCTGAATTCCGAAAAGGCTAACCCCTTTGAAAATTTCGAAAAATGCGCCCAGAATTCCGAGAAGGCTAACCCCTTTGAAAATTTCGAAAATGCGCCCAGAATTCCGAGAAAGCTAACCCCTTTGAAAATTTCGAAAAATGCGCACAGAATTCCGACAAGGCTAACCCCTTTCAAAATTTCGAAAAATGCTCCCAGTATTCCGAGAAAGCTAACCCCTTTGAAAATTTCGAAAAATGCGCCCAGAATTCCGAGAAGGCTCCCCCCTTTGAAAATTTCGAAAAATGCGCCCAGAATTCCGACAAGGCTAACCCATTTGAAAATTTCGAAAAATGCGCCCAGAATTCCGAGAAGGCTAACCCCTTTGAAAATTTCGAAAAATCGCCCAGAATTCCGAGAAGGCTAACCCTTTTGAAAATTTCGAAAAATGCGCCCAGAATTCCGAGAAGGCTAACCCCTTTGAAAATTTCAAAAAATGCGCCCAGAATTCCGAGAAGGCTAACCCCTTTGAAAATTTCGAAAAATGCGCCTGAATTCCGAGAAGGCTAACCCCTTTGAAAATTTCGAAAAATGCGCCCAGAATTCCGAGAAAGCTAACCCCTTTGAAAATATCGAAAAATGCGCCCAGAATTCCGAAAAGGCTAACCCCTTTGAAAATTTCGAAAAATGCGCCCAGAATTCCGAGAAGGCTAACCCCTTTGATAATTTCGAAAAATGTGCCCAGAATTCCGAGAAGGCTAACCCATTTGAAAATTTCAAAAAATTCGCCCATAATTCCGAGAAGGCTAACCCCTTTGAAAATTTCGAAAAATGCGCCCAGAATTCCGAGAAGGCTAACCCCTTTGAAAATGTCGAAAAATGCGCCCAGAATTCCGAGAAGGCTAACCCCTTTGAAAATATCGAAAAATGCGCCCAGGATTCCGAGAAGGCTAACCCCTTTGAAAATTTCGAAAACTGCGCCCAGAATTCCGACAAGTCTAACCTCTTTGAAAATTTCGCAAAATGCGACAAGAATTCCGAGAAGGCTAACCCCTTTGAAAATTTCGAAAAATGCGCCCAGAATTCCGAGAAGGCTAACCTCCTTTGAAAATTTCGAAAAATGCGCCCAGAATTCTGAGAAGACTAACCCCTTTGAAAATTTCGAAAAATGCGCCCAGAATTCCAAGAAGGCTAACCCATTTGAAAATTTCGAAAAATGCTCCCATAATTCCTAGAAGGCTAACCCCCTTGAAAATTTCGAAAATTGCGCCCAGTATTCCGAGAAGGCTAACCCATTTGAACATTTCGAAAAATGCGCCCAGAATTCCGAGAAGGCTAACTCCTTTGAAAATTTCGAAAAATGCGCCCAGGATTCCGAGAAGGCTAACCCCTTTGAAAATTTCGAAAAATGCGCCCAGATTTCCGAAAAGGCTAAACCCTTTGAAAATTTCGAAAAATGCGCCCAGAATTCCGAGAAGGCTAATACCTTTGAAAATTTCGCAAAATGCGCCCAGAATTCCGAGAAGGCTAATCCCTTTGAAAATTTCGAAAAATGCGCCCAGAATTCCGAGAAGGCTAACCCTTTTGAAAATTTCGAAAAATGTGCCCAGAATTCCGAGAAGGCTAACCCCTTTGAAAATTTCGAAAAGTGCGCCCAGAATTCCGAGAAGGCTAACCCCTTTGAAAATTTCGAAAAATGCGCCCAGAATTCCGAGAAGGCTAACCCCTTTGAAAATTTCGAAAAATGCGCCCAGAATTCCGAGAAAGCTAACCCCTTTGAAAATATCGAAAAATGCACCCAGAATTCCTAGAAGTCTAACCCCTTTGAAAATTTCGAAAAATGCGCTCAGAATTCCGAGAAGGCTAACCCCTTTGAAAATTTCGAAAAATGCGCCCTGAATTCCGAAAAGGCTAACCCCTTTGAAAATTTCGAAAAATGCGCCCAGAATTCCGAGAAGGCTAACCCCTTTGAAAATTTCGAAAATGCGCCCAGAATTCCGAGAAAGCTAACCCCTTTGAAAATTTCGAAAAATGCGCACAGAATTCCGACAAGGCTAACCCCTTTCAAAATTTCGAAAAATGCTCCCAGTATTCCGAGAAAGCTAACCCCTTTGAAAATTTCGAAAAATGCGCCCAGAATTCCGAGAAGGCTCCCCCCTTTGAAAATTTCGAAAAATGCGCCCAGAATTCCGACAAGGCTAACCCCTTTGAAAATTTCGAAAAATGCGCCCAGAATTCCGAGAAGGCTAACCCCTTTGAAAATTTCGAAAAATCGCCCAGAATTCCGAGAAGGCTAACCCTTTTGAAAATTTCGAAAAATGCGCCCAGAATTCCGAGAAGGCTAACCCCTTTGAAAATTTCAAAAAATGCGCCCAGAATTCCGAGAAGGCTAACCCCTTTGAAAATTTCGAAAAATGCGCCTGAATTCCGAGAAGGCTAACCCCTTTGAAAATTTCGAAAAATGCGCCCAGAATTCCGAGAAAGCTAACCCCTTTGAAAATATCGAAAAATGCGCCCAGAATTCCGAAAAGGCTAACCCCTTTGAAAATTTCGAAAAATGCGCCCAGAATTCCGAGAAGGCTAACCCCTTTGATAATTTCGAAAAATGTGCCCAGAATTCCGAGAAGGCTAACCCATTTGAAAATTTCGAAAAATTCGCCCATAATTCCGAGAAGGCTAACCCCTTTGAAAATTTCGAAAAATGCGCCCAGAATTCCGAGAAGGCTAACCCCTTTGAAAATGTCGAAAAATGCGCCCAGAATTCCGAGAAGGCTAACCCCTTTGAAAATATCGAAAAATGCGCCCAGGATTCCGAGAAGGCTAACCCCTTTGAAAATTTCGAAAACTGCGCCCAGAATTCCGACAAGTCTAACCTCTTTGAAAATTTCGCAAAATGCGACAAGAATTCCGAGAAGGCTAACCCCTTTGAAAATTTCGAAAAATGCGCCCTGAATTCCGAGAAGGCTAACCTCCTTTGAAAATTTCGAAAAATGCGCCCAGAATTCTGAGAAGACTAACCCCTTTGAAAATTTCGAAAAATGCGCCCAGAATTCCAAGAAGGCTAACCCATTTGAAAATTTCGAAAAATGCTCCCATAATTCCTAGAAGGCTAACCCCCTTGAAAATTTCGAAAATTGCGCCCAGTATTCCGAGAAGGCTAACCCATTTGAACATTTCGAAAAATGCGCCCAGAATTCCGAGAAGGCTAACTCCTTTGAAAATTTCGAAAAATGCGCCCAGGATTCCGAGAAGGCTAACCCCTTTGAAAATTTCGAAAAATGCGCCCAGATTTCCGAAAAGGCTAAACCCTTTGAAAATTTCGAAAAATGCGCCCAGAATTCCGAGAAGGCTAATACCTTTGAAAATTTCGCAAAATGCGCCCAGAATTCCGAGAAGGCTAATCCCTTTGAAAATTTCGAAAAATGCGCCCAGAATTCCGAGAAGGCTAACCCTTTTGAAAATTTCGAAAAATGTGCCCAGAATTCCGAGAAGGCTAACCCCTTTGAAAATTTCGAAAAGTGCGCCCAGAATTCCGAGAAGGCTAACCCCTTTGAAAATTTCGAAAAATGCGCCCAGAATTCCGAGAAGGCTAACCCCTTTGAAAATTTCGAAAAATGCGCCCAGAATTCCGAGAAAGCTAACCCATTTGAAAATATCGAAAAATGCACCCAGAATTCCTAGAAGTCTAACCCCTTTGAAAATTTCGAAAAATGCGCTCAGAATTCCGAGAAGGCTAACCCCTTTGAAAATTTCGAAAAATGCGCCCTGAATTCCGAAAAGGCTAACCCCTTTGAAAATTTCGAAAAATGCGCCCAGAATTCCGAGAAGGCTAACCCCTTTGAAAATTTCGAAAATGCGCCCAGAATTCCGAGAAAGCTAACCCCTTTGAAAATTTCGAAAAATGCGCACAGAATTCCGACAAGGCTAACCCCTTTCAAAATTTCGAAAAATGCTCCCAGTATTCCGAGAAAGCTAACCCCTTTGAAAATTTCGAAAAATGCGCCCAGAATTCCGAGAAGGCTCCCCCCTTTGAAAATTTCGAAAAATGCGCCCAGAATTCCGACAAGGCTAACCCCTTTGAAAATTTCGAAAAATGCGCCCAGAATTCCGAGAAGGCTAACCCCTTTGAAAATTTCGAAAAATCGCCCAGAATTCCGAGAAGGCTAACCCTTTTGAAAATTTCGAAAAATGCGCCCAGAATTCCGAGAAGGCTAACCCCTTTGAAAATTTCAAAAAATGCGCCCAGAATTCCGAGAAGGCTAACCCCTTTGAAAATTTCGAAAAATGCGCCTGAATTCCGAGAAGGCTAACCCCTTTGAAAATTTCGAAAAATGCGCCCAGAATTCCGAGAAAGCTAACCCCTTTGAAAATATCGAAAAATGCGCCCAGAATTCCGAAAAGGCTAACCCCTTTGAAAATTTCGAAAAATGCGCCCAGAATTCCGAGAAGGCTAACCCCTTTGATAATTTCGAAAAATGTGCCCAGAATTCCGAGAAGGCTAACCCATTTGAAAATTTCGAAAAATTCGCCCATAATTCCGAGAAGGCTAACCCCTTTGAAAATTTCGAAAAATGCGCCCAGAATTCCGAGAAGGCTAACCCCTTTGAAAATGTCGAAAAATGCGCCCAGAATTCCGAGAAGGCTAACCCCTTTGAAAATATCGAAAAATGCGCCCAGGATTCCGAGAAGGCTAACCCCTTTGAAAATTTCGAAAACTGCGCCCAGAATTCCGACAAGTCTAACCTCTTTGAAAATTTCGCAAAATGCGACAAGAATTCCGAGAAGGCTAACCCCTTTGAAAATTTCGAAAAATGCGCCCAGAATTCCGAGAAGGCTAACCTCCTTTGAAAATTTCGAAAAATGCGCCCAGAATTCTGAGAAGACTAACCCCTTTGAAAATTTCGAAAAATGCGCCCAGAATTCCAAGAAGGCTAACCCATTTGAAAATTTCGAAAAATGCTCCCATAATTCCTAGAAGGCTAACCCCCTTGAAAATTTCGAAAAATGCGCACAGAATTCCCCTTTCAAAATTTCGAAAAATGCTCCCAGTATTCCGAGAAAGCTAACCCCTTTGAAAATTTCGAAAAATGCGCCCAGAATTCCGAGAAGGCTCCCCCCTTTGAAAATTTCGAAAAATGCGCCCAGAATTCCGACAAGGCTAACCCCTTTGAAAATTTCGAAAAATGCGCCCAGAATTCCGAGAAGGCTAACCCCTTTGAAAATTTCGAAAAATCGCCCAGAATTCCGAGAAGGCTAACCCTTTTGAAAATTTCGAAAAATGCGCCCAGAATTCCGAGAAGGCTAACCCCTTTGAAAATTTCAAAAAATGCGCCCAGAATTCCGAGAAGGCTAACCCCTTTGAAAATTTCGAAAAATGCGCCTGAATTCCGAGAAGGCTAACCCCTTTGAAAATTTCGAAAAATGCGCCCAGAATTCCGAGAAAGCTAACCCCTTTGAAAATATCGAAAAATGCGCCCAGAATTCCGAAAAGGCTAACCCCTTTGAAAATTTCGAAAAATGCGCCCAGAATTCCGAGAAGGCTAACCCCTTTGATAATTTCGAAAAATGTGCCCAGAATTCCGAGAAGGCTAACCCATTTGAAAATTTCGAAAAATTCGCCCATAATTCCGAGAAGGCTAACCCCTTTGAAAATTTCGAAAAATGCGCCCAGAATTCCGAGAAGGCTAACCCCTTTGAAAATGTCGAAAAATGCGCCCAGAATTCCGAGAAGGCTAACCCCTTTGAAAATATCGAAAAATGCGCCCAGGATTCCGAGAAGGCTAACCCCTTTGAAAATTTCGAAAACTGGGCCCAGAATTCCGACAAGTCTAACCTCTTTGAAAATTTCGCAAAATGCGACAAGAATTCCGAGAAGGCTAACCCCTTTGAAAATTTCGAAAAATGCGCCCAGAATTCCGAGAAGGCTAACCTCCTTTGAAAATTTCGAAAAATGCGCCCAGAATTCCGAGAAGACTAACCCCTTTGAAAATTTCGAAAAATGCGCCCAGAATTCCAAAAAGGCTAACCCATTTGAAAATTTCGAAAAATGCTCCCATAATTCCTAGAAGGCTAACCCCCTTGAAAATTTCGAAAATTGCGCCCAGTATTCCGAGAAGGCTAACCCATTTGAACATTTCGAAAAATGCGCCCAGAATTCCGAGAAGGCTAACTCCTTTCAAAATTTCGAAAAATGCGCCCAGGATTCCGAGAAGGCTAACCCCTTTGAAAATTTCGAAAAATGCGCCCAGATTTCCGAAAAGGCTAAACCCTTTGAAAATTTCGAAAAATGCGCCCAGAATTCCGAGAAGGCTAATACCTTTGAAAATTTCGCAAAATGCGCCCAGAATTCCGAGAAGGCTAATCCCTTTGAAGATTTCGAAAAATGCGCCCAGAATTCCGAGAAGGCTAACCCTTTTGAAAATTTCGAAAAATGCGCCCAGAATTGCGAGAAGGCTAACCCCTTTGAAAATTTCGAAAAGTGCGCCCAGAATTCCGAGAAGGCTAACCCCTTTGAAAATTTCGAAAAATGCGCCCAGAATTCCGAGAAGGCTAACCCCTTTGAAAATTTCGAAAAATGCGCCCAGAATTCCGAGAAAGCTAACCCCTTTGAAAATATCGAAAAATGCACCCAGAATTCCTAGAAGTCTAACCCCTTTGAAAATTTCGAAAAATGCGCTCAGAATTCCGAGAAGGCTAACCCCTTTGAAAATTTCGAAAAATGCGCCCTGAATTCCGAAAAGGCTAACCCCTTTGAAAATTTCGAAAAATGCGCCCAGAATTCCGAGAAGGCTAACCCCTTTGAAAATTTCGAAAATGCGCCCAGAATTCCGAGAAAGCTAACCCCTTTGAAAATTTCGAAAAATGCGCACAGAATTCCGACAAGGCTAACCCCTTTCAAAATTTCGAAAAATGCTCCCAGTATTCCGAGAAAGCTAACCCCTTTGAAAATTTCGAAAAATGCGCCCAGAATTCCGAGAAGGCTCCCCCCTTTGAAAATTTCGAAAAATGCGCCCAGAATTCCGACAAGGCTAACCCCTTTGAAAATTTCGAAAAATGCGCCCAGAATTCCGAGAAGGCTAACCCCTTTGAAAATTTCGAAAAATCGCCCAGAATTCCGAGAAGGCTAACCCTTTTGAAAATTTCGAAAAATGCGCCCAGAATTCCGAGAAGGCTAACCCCTTTGAAAATTTCAAAAAATGCGCCCAGAATTCCGAGAAGGCTAACCCCTTTGAAAATTTCGAAAAATGCGCCTGAATTCCGAGAAGGCTAACCCCTTTGAAAATTTCGAAAAATGCGCCCAGAATTCCGAGAAAGCTAACCCCTTTGAAAATATCGAAAAATGCGCCCAGAATTCCGAAAAGGCTAACCCCTTTGAAAATTTCGAAAAATGCGCCCAGAATTCCGAGAAGGCTAACCCCTTTGATAATTTCGAAAAATGTGCCCAGAATTCCGAGAAGGCTAACCCATTTGAAAATTTCAAAAAATTCGCCCATAATTCCGAGAAGGCTAACCCCTTTGAAAATTTCGAAAAATGCGCCCAGAATTCCGAGAAGGCTAACCCCTTTGAAAATGTCGAAAAATGCGCCCAGAATTCCGAGAAGGCTAACCCCTTTGAAAATATCGAAAAATGCGCCCAGGATTCCGAGAAGGCTAACCCCTTTGAAAATTTCGAAAACTGCGCCCAGAATTCCGACAAGTCTAACCTCTTTGAAAATTTCGCAAAATGCGACAAGAATTCCGAGAAGGCTAACCCCTTTGAAAATTTCGAAAAATGCGCCCAGAATTCCGAGAAGGCTAACCTCCTTTGAAAATTTCGAAAAATGCGCCCAGAATTCTGAGAAGACTAACCCCTTTGAAAATTTCGAAAAATGCGCCCAGAATTCCAAGAAGGCTAACCCATTTGAAAATTTCGAAAAATGCTCCCATAATTCCTAGAAGGCTAACCCCCTTGAAAATTTCGAAAATTGCGCCCAGTATTCCGAGAAGGCTAACCCATTTGAACATTTCGAAAAATGCGCCCAGAATTCCGAGAAGGCTAACTCCTTTGAAAATTTCGAAAAATGCGCCCAGGATTCCGAGAAGGCTAACCCCTTTGAAAATTTCGAAAAATGCGCCCAGATTTCCGAAAAGGCTAAACCCTTTGAAAATTTCGAAAAATGCGCCCAGAATTCCGAGAAGGCTAATACCTTTGAAAATTTCGCAAAATGCGCCCAGAATTCCGAGAAGGCTAATCCCTTTGAAAATTTCGAAAAATGCGCCCAGAATTCCGAGAAGGCTAACCCTTTTGAAAATTTCGAAAAATGTGCCCAGAATTCCGAGAAGGCTAACCCCTTTGAAAATTTCGAAAAGTGCGCCCAGAATTCCGAGAAGGCTAACCCCTTTGAAAATTTCGAAAAATGCGCCCAGAATTCCGAGAAGGCTAACCCCTTTGAAAATTTCGAAAAATGCGCCCAGAATTCCGAGAAAGCTAACCCCTTTGAAAATATCGAAAAATGCACCCAGAATTCCTAGAAGTCTAACCCCTTTGAAAATTTCGAAAAATGCGCTCAGAATTCCGAGAAGGCTAACCCCTTTGAAAATTTCGAAAAATGCGCCCTGAATTCCGAAAAGGCTAACCCCTTTGAAAATTTCGAAAAATGCGCCCAGAATTCCGAGAAGGCTAACCCCTTTGAAAATTTCGAAAATGCGCCCAGAATTCCGAGAAAGCTAACCCCTTTGAAAATTTCGAAAAATGCGCACAGAATTCCGACAAGGCTAACCCCTTTCAAAATTTCGAAAAATGCTCCCAGTATTCCGAGAAAGCTAACCCCTTTGAAAATTTCGAAAAATGCGCCCAGAATTCCGAGAAGGCTCCCCCCTTTGAAAATTTCGAAAAATGCGCCCAGAATTCCGACAAGGCTAACCCCTTTGAAAATTTCGAAAAATGCGCCCAGAATTCCGAGAAGGCTCCCCCCTTTGAAAATTTCGAAAAATGCGCCCAGAATTCCGACAAGGCTAACCCCTTTGAAAATTTCGAAAAATGCGCCCAGAATTCCGAGAAGGCTAACCCCTTTGAAAATTTCGAAAAATCGCCCAGAATTCCGAGAAGGCTAACCCTTTTGAAAATTTCGAAAAATGCGCCCAGAATTCCGAGAAGGCTAACCCCTTTGAAAATTTCAAAAAATGCGCCCAGAATTCCGAGAAGGCTAACCCCTTTGAAAATTTCGAAAAATGCGCCTGAATTCCGAGAAGGCTAACCCCTTTGAAAATTTCGAAAAATGCGCCCAGAATTCCGAGAAAGCTAACCCCTTTGAAAATATCGAAAAATGCGCCCAGAATTCCGAAAAGGCTAACCCCTTTGAAAATTTCGAAAAATGCGCCCAGAATTCCGAGAAGGCTAACCCCTTTGATAATTTCGAAAAATGTGCCCAGAATTCCGAGAAGGCTAACCCATTTGAAAATTTCGAAAAATTCGCCCATAATTCCGAGAAGGCTAACCCCTTTGAAAATTTCGAAAAATGCGCCCAGAATTCCGAGAAGGCTAACCCCTTTGAAAATGTCGAAAAATGCGCCCAGAATTCCGAGAAGGCTAACCCCTTTGAAAATATCGAAAAATGCGCCCAGGATTCCGAGAAGGCTAACCCCTTTGAAAATTTCGAAAACTGCGCCCAGAATTCCGACAAGTCTAACCTCTTTGAAAATTTCGCAAAATGCGACAAGAATTCCGAGAAGGCTAACCCCTTTGAAAATTTCGAAAAATGCGCCCAGAATTCCGAGAAGGCTAACCTCCTTTGAAAATTTCGAAAAATGCGCCCAGAATTCTGAGAAGACTAACCCCTTTGAAAATTTCGAAAAATGCGCCCAGAATTCCAAGAAGGCTAACCCATTTGAAAATTTCGAAAAATGCTCCCATAATTCCTAGAAGGCTAACCCCCTTGAAAATTTCGAAAAATGCGCACAGAATTCCCCTTTCAAAATTTCGAAAAATGCTCCCAGTATTCCGAGAAAGCTAACCCCTTTGAAAATTTCGAAAAATGCGCCCAGAATTCCGAGAAGGCTCCCCCCTTTGAAAATTTCGAAAAATGCGCCCAGAATTCCGACAAGGCTAACCCCTTTGAAAATTTCGAAAAATGCGCCCAGAATTCCGAGAAGGCTAACCCCTTTGAAAATTTCGAAAAATCGCCCAGAATTCCGAGAAGGCTAACCCTTTTGAAAATTTCGAAAAATGCGCCCAGAATTCCGAGAAGGCTAACCCCTTTGAAAATTTCAAAAAATGCGCCCAGAATTCCGAGAAGGCTAACCCCTTTGAAAATTTCGAAAAATGCGCCTGAATTCCGAGAAGGCTAACCCCTTTGAAAATTTCGAAAAATGCGCCCAGAATTCCGAGAAAGCTAACCCCTTTGAAAATATCGAAAAATGCGCCCAGAATTCCGAAAAGGCTAACCCCTTTGAAAATTTCGAAAAATGCGCCCAGAATTCCGAGAAGGCTAACCCCTTTGATAATTTCGAAAAATGTGCCCAGAATTCCGAGAAGGCTAACCCATTTGAAAATTTCGAAAAATTCGCCCATAATTCCGAGAAGGCTAACCCCTTTGAAAATTTCGAAAAATGCGCCCAGAATTCCGAGAAGGCTAACCCCTTTGAAAATGTCGAAAAATGCGCCCAGAATTCCGAGAAGGCTAACCCCTTTGAAAATATCGAAAAATGCGCCCAGGATTCCGAGAAGGCTAACCCCTTTGAAAATTTCGAAAACTGGGCCCAGAATTCCGACAAGTCTAACCTCTTTGAAAATTTCGCAAAATGCGACAAGAATTCCGAGAAGGCTAACCCCTTTGAAAATTTCGAAAAATGCGCCCAGAATTCCGAGAAGGCTAACCTCCTTTGAAAATTTCGAAAAATGCGCCCAGAATTCCGAGAAGACTAACCCCTTTGAAAATTTCGAAAAATGCGCCCAGAATTCCAAAAAGGCTAACCCATTTGAAAATTTCGAAAAATGCTCCCATAATTCCTAGAAGGCTAACCCCCTTGAAAATTTCGAAAATTGCGCCCAGTATTCCGAGAAGGCTAACCCATTTGAACATTTCGAAAAATGCGCCCAGAATTCCGAGAAGGCTAACTCCTTTCAAAATTTCGAAAAATGCGCCCAGGATTCCGAGAAGGCTAACCCCTTTGAAAATTTCGAAAAATGCGCCCAGATTTCCGAAAAGGCTAAACCCTTTGAAAATTTCGAAAAATGCGCCCAGAATTCCGAGAAGGCTAATACCTTTGAAAATTTCGCAAAATGCGCCCAGAATTCCGAGAAGGCTAATCCCTTTGAAGATTTCGAAAAATGCGCCCAGAATTCCGAGAAGGCTAACCCTTTTGAAAATTTCGAAAAATGCGCCCAGAATTGCGAGAAGGCTAACCCCTTTGAAAATTTCGAAAAGTGCGCCCAGAATTCCGAGAAGGCTAACCCCTTTGAAAATTTCGAAAAATGCGCCCAGAATTCCGAGAAGGCTAACCCCTTTGAAAATTTCGAAAAATGCGCCCAGAATTCCGAGAAAGCTAACCCCTTTGAAAATATCGAAAAATGCACCCAGAATTCCTAGAAGTCTAACCCCTTTGAAAATTTCGAAAAATGCGCTCAGAATTCCGAGAAGGCTAACCCCTTTGAAAATTTCGAAAAATGCGCCCTGAATTCCGAAAAGGCTAACCCCTTTGAAAATTTCGAAAAATGCGCCCAGAATTCCGAGAAGGCTAACCCCTTTGAAAATTTCGAAAATGCGCCCAGAATTCCGAGAAAGCTAACCCCTTTGAAAATTTCGAAAAATGCGCACAGAATTCCGACAAGGCTAACCCCTTTCAAAATTTCGAAAAATGCTCCCAGTATTCCGAGAAAGCTAACCCCTTTGAAAATTTCGAAAAATGCGCCCAGAATTCCGAGAAGGCTCCCCCCTTTGAAAATTTCGAAAAATGCGCCCAGAATTCCGACAAGGCTAACCCCTTTGAAAATTTCGAAAAATGCGCCCAGAATTCCGAGAAGGCTAACCCCTTTGAAAATTTCGAAAAATCGCCCAGAATTCCGAGAAGGCTAACCCTTTTGAAAATTTCGAAAAATGCGCCCAGAATTCCGAGAAGGCTAACCCCTTTGAAAATTTCAAAAAATGCGCCCAGAATTCCGAGAAGGCTAACCCCTTTGAAAATTTCGAAAAATGCGCCTGAATTCCGAGAAGGCTAACCCCTTTGAAAATTTCGAAAAATGCGCCCAGAATTCCGAGAAAGCTAACCCCTTTGAAAATATCGAAAAATGCGCCCAGAATTCCGAAAAGGCTAACCCCTTTGAAAATTTCGAAAAATGCGCCCAGAATTCCGAGAAGGCTAACCCCTTTGATAATTTCGAAAAATGTGCCCAGAATTCCGAGAAGGCTAACCCATTTGAAAATTTCAAAAAATTCGCCCATAATTCCGAGAAGGCTAACCCCTTTGAAAATTTCGAAAAATGCGCCCAGAATTCCGAGAAGGCTAACCCCTTTGAAAATGTCGAAAAATGCGCCCAGAATTCCGAGAAGGCTAACCCCTTTGAAAATATCGAAAAATGCGCCCAGGATTCCGAGAAGGCTAACCCCTTTGAAAATTTCGAAAACTGCGCCCAGAATTCCGACAAGTCTAACCTCTTTGAAAATTTCGCAAAATGCGACAAGAATTCCGAGAAGGCTAACCCCTTTGAAAATTTCGAAAAATGCGCCCAGAATTCCGAGAAGGCTAACCTCCTTTGAAAATTTCGAAAAATGCGCCCAGAATTCTGAGAAGACTAACCCCTTTGAAAATTTCGAAAAATGCGCCCAGAATTCCAAGAAGGCTAACCCATTTGAAAATTTCGAAAAATGCTCCCATAATTCCTAGAAGGCTAACCCCCTTGAAAATTTCGAAAATTGCGCCCAGTATTCCGAGAAGGCTAACCCATTTGAACATTTCGAAAAATGCGCCCAGAATTCCGAGAAGGCTAACTCCTTTGAAAATTTCGAAAAATGCGCCCAGGATTCCGAGAAGGCTAACCCCTTTGAAAATTTCGAAAAATGCGCCCAGATTTCCGAAAAGGCTAAACCCTTTGAAAATTTCGAAAAATGCGCCCAGAATTCCGAGAAGGCTAATACCTTTGAAAATTTCGCAAAATGCGCCCAGAATTCCGAGAAGGCTAATCCCTTTGAAAATTTCGAAAAATGCGCCCAGAATTCCGAGAAGGCTAACCCTTTTGAAAATTTCGAAAAATGTGCCCAGAATTCCGAGAAGGCTAACCCCTTTGAAAATTTCGAAAAGTGCGCCCAGAATTCCGAGAAGGCTAACCCCTTTGAAAATTTCGAAAAATGCGCCCAGAATTCCGAGAAGGCTAACCCCTTTGAAAATTTCGAAAAATGCGCCCAGAATTCCGAGAAAGCTAACCCCTTTGAAAATATCGAAAAATGCACCCAGAATTCCTAGAAGTCTAACCCCTTTGAAAATTTCGAAAAATGCGCTCAGAATTCCGAGAAGGCTAACCCCTTTGAAAATTTCGAAAAATGCGCCCTGAATTCCGAAAAGGCTAACCCCTTTGAAAATTTCGAAAAATGCGCCCAGAATTCCGAGAAGGCTAACCCCTTTGAAAATTTCGAAAATGCGCCCAGAATTCCGAGAAAGCTAACCCCTTTGAAAATTTCGAAAAATGCGCACAGAATTCCGACAAGGCTAACCCCTTTCAAAATTTCGAAAAATGCTCCCAGTATTCCGAGAAAGCTAACCCCTTTGAAAATTTCGAAAAATGCGCCCAGAATTCCGAGAAGGCTCCCCCCTTTGAAAATTTCGAAAAATGCGCCCAGAATTCCGACAAGGCTAACCCCTTTGAAAATTTCGAAAAATGCGCCCAGAATTCCGAGAAGGCTAACCCCTTTGAAAATTTCGAAAAATCGCCCAGAATTCCGAGAAGGCTAACCCTTTTGAAAATTTCGAAAAATGCGCCCAGAATTCCGAGAAGGCTAACCCCTTTGAAAATTTCAAAAAATGCGCCCAGAATTCCGAGAAGGCTAACCCCTTTGAAAATTTCGAAAAATGCGCCTGAATTCCGAGAAGGCTAACCCCTTTGAAAATTTCGAAAAATGCGCCCAGAATTCCGAGAAAGCTAACCCCTTTGAAAATATCGAAAAATGCGCCCAGAATTCCGAAAAGGCTAACCCCTTTGAAAATTTCGAAAAATGCGCCCAGAATTCCGAGAAGGCTAACCCCTTTGATAATTTCGAAAAATGTGCCCAGAATTCCGAGAAGGCTAACCCATTTGAAAATTTCGAAAAATTCGCCCATAATTCCGAGAAGGCTAACCCCTTTGAAAATTTCGAAAAATGCGCCCAGAATTCCGAGAAGGCTAACCCCTTTGAAAATGTCGAAAAATGCGCCCAGAATTCCGAGAAGGCTAACCCCTTTGAAAATATCGAAAAATGCGCCCAGGATTCCGAGAAGGCTAACCCCTTTGAAAATTTCGAAAACTGCGCCCAGAATTCCGACAAGTCTAACCTCTTTGAAAATTTCGCAAAATGCGACAAGAATTCCGAGAAGGCTAACCCCTTTGAAAATTTCGAAAAATGCGCCCAGAATTCCGAGAAGGCTAACCTCCTTTGAAAATTTCGAAAAATGCGCCCAGAATTCTGAGAAGACTAACCCCTTTGAAAATTTCGAAAAATGCGCCCAGAATTCCAAGAAGGCTAACCCATTTGAAAATTTCGAAAAATGCTCCCATAATTCCTAGAAGGCTAACCCCCTTGAAAATTTCGAAAATTGCGCCCAGTATTCCGAGAAGGCTAACCCATTTGAACATTTCGAAAAATGCGCCCAGAATTCCGAGAAGGCTAACTCCTTTGAAAATTTCGAAAAATGCGCCCAGGATTCCGAGAAGGCTAACCCCTTTGAAAATTTCGAAAAATGCGCCCAGATTTCCGAAAAGGCTAAACCCTTTGAAAATTTCGAAAAATGCGCCCAGAATTCCGAGAAGGCTAATACCTTTGAAAATTTCGCAAAATGCGCCCAGAATTCCGAGAAGGCTAATCCCTTTGAAAATTTCGAAAAATGCACCCAGAATTCCGAGAAGGCTAACCCTTTTGAAAATTTCGAAAAATGTGCCCAGAATTCCGAGAAGGCTAACCCCTTTGAAAATTTCGAAAAGTGCGCCCAGAATTCCGAGAAGGCTAACCCCTTTGAAAATTTCGAAAAATGCGCCCAGAATTCCGAGAAGGCTAACCCCTTTGAAAATTTCGAAAAATGCGCCCAGAATTCCGAGAAAGCTAACCCCTTTGAAAATATCGAAAAATGCACCCAGAATTCCTAGAAGTCTAACCCCTTTGAAAATTTCGAAAAATGCGCTCAGAATTCCGAGAAGGCTAACCCCTTTGAAAATTTCGAAAAATGCGCCCTGAATTCCGAAAAGGCTAACCCCTTTGAAAATTTCGAAAAATGCGCCCAGAATTCCGAGAAGGCTAACCCCTTTGAAAATTTCGAAAATGCGCCCAGAATTCCGAGAAAGCTAACCCCTTTGAAAATTTCGAAAAATGCGCACAGAATTCCGACAAGGCTAACCCCTTTCAAAATTTCGAAAAATGCTCCCAGTATTCCGAGAAAGCTAACCCCTTTGAAAATTTCGAAAAATGCGCCCAGAATTCCGAGAAGGCTCCCCCCTTTGAAAATTTCGAAAAATGCGCCCAGAATTCCGACAAGGCTAACCCCTTTGAAAATTTCGAAAAATGCGCCCAGAATTCCGAGAAGGCTAACCCCTTTGAAAATTTCGAAAAATCGCCCAGAATTCCGAGAAGGCTAACCCTTTTGAAAATTTCGAAAAATGCGCCCAGAATTCCGAGAAGGCTAACCCCTTTGAAAATTTCAAAAAATGCGCCCAGAATTCCGAGAAGGCTAACCCCTTTGAAAATTTCGAAAAATGCGCCTGAATTCCGAGAAGGCTAACCCCTTTGAAAATTTCGAAAAATGCGCCCAGAATTCCGAGAAAGCTAACCCCTTTGAAAATATCGAAAAATGCGCCCAGAATTCCGAAAAGGCTAACCCCTTTGAAAATTTCGAAAAATGCGCCCAGAATTCCGAGAAGGCTAACCCCTTTGATAATTTCGAAAAATGTGCCCAGAATTCCGAGAAGGCTAACCCATTTGAAAATTTCGAAAAATTCGCCCATAATTCCGAGAAGGCTAACCCCTTTGAAAATTTCGAAAAATGCGCCCAGAATTCCGAGAAGGCTAACCCCTTTGAAAATGTCGAAAAATGCGCCCAGAATTCCGAGAAGGCTAACCCCTTTGAAAATATCGAAAAATGCGCCCAGGATTCCGAGAAGGCTAACCCCTTTGAAAATTTCGAAAACTGCGCCCAGAATTCCGACAAGTCTAACCTCTTTGAAAATTTCGCAAAATGCGACAAGAATTCCGAGAAGGCTAACCCCTTTGAAAATTTCGAAAAATGCGCCCAGAATTCCGAGAAGGCTAACCTCCTTTGAAAATTTCGAAAAATGCGCCCAGAATTCTGAGAAGACTAACCCCTTTGAAAATTTCGAAAAATGCGCCCAGAATTCCAAGAAGGCTAACCCATTTGAAAATTTCGAAAAATGCTCCCATAATTCCTAGAAGGCTAACCCCCTTGAAAATTTCGAAAATTGCGCCCAGTATTCCGAGAAGGCTAACCCATTTGAACATTTCGAAAAATGCGCCCAGAATTCCGAGAAGGCTAACTCCTTTGAAAATTTCGAAAAATGCGCCCAGGATTCCGAGAAGGCTAACCCCTTTGAAAATTTCGAAAAATGCGCCCAGATTTCCGAAAAGGCTAAACCCTTTGAAAATTTCGAAAAATGCGCCCAGAATTCCGAGAAGGCTAATACCTTTGAAAATTTCGCAAAATGCGCCCAGAATTCCGAGAAGGCTAATCCCTTTGAAAATTTCGAAAAATGCGCCCAGAATTCCGAGAAGGCTAACCCTTTTGAAAATTTCGAAAAATGTGCCCAGAATTCCGAGAAGGCTAACCCCTTTGAAAATTTCGAAAAGTGCGCCCAGAATTCCGAGAAGGCTAACCCCTTTGAAAATTTCGAAAAATGCGCCCAGAATTCCGAGAAGGCTAACCCCTTTGAAAATTTCGAAAAATGCGCCCAGAATTCCGAGAAAGCTAACCCCTTTGAAAATATCGAAAAATGCACCTAGAATTCCTAGAAGTCTAACCCCTTTGAAAATTTCGAAAAATGCGCTCAGAATTCCGAGAAGGCTAACCCCTTTGAAAATTTCGAAAAATGCGCCCTGAATTCCGAAAAGGCTAACCCCTTTGAAAATTTCGAAAAATGCGCCCAGAATTCCGAGAAGGCTAACCCCTTTGAAAATTTCGAAAATGCGCCCAGAATTCCGAGAAAGCTAACCCCTTTGAAAATTTCGAAAAATGCGCACAGAATTCCGACAAGGCTAACCCCTTTCAAAATTTCGAAAAATGCTCCCAGTATTCCGAGAAAGCTAACCCCTTTGAAAATTTCGAAAAATGCGCCCAGAATTCCGAGAAGGCTCCCCCCTTTGAAAATTTCGAAAAATGCGCCCAGAATTCCGACAAGGCTAACCCCTTTGAAAATTTCGAAAAATGCGCCCAGAATTCCGAGAAGGCTAACCCCTTTGAAAATGTCGATAAATGCGCCCAGGATTCCGAGAAGGCTAACCCCTTTGAAAATTTCGAAAAATGCGCCTGAATTCCGACAAGGCTAACCCCTTTGAAAATTTCGAAAAATGCGCCCAGAATTCCGAGAAAGCTAACCCCTTTGAAAATATCGAAAAATGCGCCCAGAATTCCGAAAAGGCTAACCCCTTTGAAAATTTCGAAAAATGCGCCCAGACTTCCGAGAAGGCTAACCCCTTTGAAAATTTCGAAAAATGCGCCCAGAATTCCGAGAAGGCTAACCCCTTTGAATTTTCGAAAAATGCGCCCAGAATTCCGAGAAGGCTAACCCCTTTGAAAATTTCGAAAAATAAGCCCAGAATTCCGAGAAGGCTAACCCCTTTGAAAATATCGAAAAATGCGCCCAGAATTCCGAGAAGGCTAACCCCTTTGAAAATTTCGAAAAATGCTCCCAGAATTCCGAGAAGGCTAACCCCTTTGAAAATTTCGAAAAATGCGCCCAGAATTCCGAGAAAGCTAACCCCTTTGAAAATTTCGAAAAATGCGCCCTGAATTCCGAAAAGGCTAACCCCTTTGAAAATTTCGAAAAATGCGCCCAGAATTCCGAGAAGGCTAACCCCTTTGAAAATTTCGAAAATGCGCCCAGAATTCCGAGAAAGCTAACCCCTTTGAAAATTTCGAAAAATGCGCACAGAATTCCGACAAGGCTAACCCCTTTCAAAATTTCGAAAAATGCTCCCAGTATTCCGAGAAAGCTAACCCCTTTGAAAATTTCGAAAAATGCGCCCAGAATTCCGAGAAGGCTCCCCCCTTTGAAAATTTCGAAAAATGCGCCCAGAATTCCGACAAGGCTAACCCCTTTGAAAATTTCGAAAAATGCGCCCAGAATTCCGAGAAGGCTAACCCCTTTGAAAATGTCGATAAATGCGCCCAGGATTCCGAGAAGGCTAACCCCTTTGAAAATTTCGAAAAATGCGCCTGAATTCCGACAAGGCTAACCCCTTTGAAAATTTCGAAAAATGCGCCCAGAATTCCGAGAAAGCTAACCCCTTTGAAAATATCGAAAAATGCGCCCAGAATTCCGAAAAGGCTAACCCCTTTGAAAATTTCGAAAAATGCGCCCAGACTTCCGAGAAGGCTAACCCCTTTGAAAATTTCGAAAAATGCGCCCAGAATTCCGAGAAGGCTAACCCCTTTGAATTTTCGAAAAATGCGCCCAGAATTCCGAGAAGGCTAACCCCTTTGAAAATTTCGAAAAATAAGCCCAGAATTCCGAGAAGGCTAACCCCTTTGAAAATTTCGAAAAATGCGCCCAGAATTCCGAGAAGGCTAACCCCTTTGAAAATTTCGAAAAATGCTCCCAGAATTCCGAGAAGGCTAACCCCTTTGAAAATTTCGAAAAATGCGCCCAGAATTCCGAGAAAGCTAACCCCTTTGAAAATTTTGAGAAATGCGCCCAGAATTCCGACAAGGCTAACCCCTTTGAAAATTTCGAAAAATGCGCCCAGAATTCCGAGAAATCTAACCCCTTTGAAAATATCGAAAAATGCACCCAGAATTCCTAGAAGGCTAACCCCTTTGAAAATTTCGAAAAATGCGCCCAGAATTCCGAGAAGGCTAACCCCTTTGAAAATTTCGCAAAATGCGCCCAGAATTCCGAGAAGGCTAACCCCTTTGAAAATTTCGAAAAATGCGCCCAGATTTCCGTTAAGGCTAAACCCTTTGAAAATTTCGAAAAATGCGCCCAGAATTCCGAGAAATCTAACCCCTTTGAAAATATCGAAAAATGCACCCAGAATTCCTAGAAGGCTAACCCCTTTGAAAATTTCGAAAAATGCGCCCAGAATTCCGAGAAGGCTAACCCCTTTGAAAATTTCGAAAAATGCGCCCACAATTCCGAGAAGGCTAACCCCTTTGAAAATTTCGAAAAATTCGCCCAGAATTCCGAGAAGCCTATCCCGTTTGAAAATTTCGAAAAATGCGCCAAGAATTCCGAGAAGGCTAACAACTTTGAAAATTTCGAAAAATCGCCCAGAATTCCGAGAAGGTTAACCCCTTTGAAAATTTCAAAAAATTACGCCCAGAATTCCGACAAGTCTAACCTCTTTGAAAATTTCGCAAAATGCGACAAGAATTCCGAGAAGGCTAACCCCTTTGAAAATTTTGAAAAGTGCGCCCAGAATTCCGAGAAGGCTAACCCCTTTGAAAATTTCGAAAAATGCGCCCAGAATTCCGACAAGGCTAACACCTTTGAAAATTTAGAAAAATGCGCTCAGAATTCCGAGTAGGCTAACACCTTTGAAAATTTCGAAAAATGCGCCCAGAAGTTCGAGAAGGCTAACCCATTTGAAAATTTCGAAAAATGCTCCCATAATTCCGAGAAGGCTAACCCCCTTGAAAATTTCGAAAATTGCGCCCAGTATTCCGAGAAGGCTAACCCCTTTGAAAATTTCGAAAAATGCGCCCAGAATTCCGACAAGGCTAACCTCTTTGAAAATTTCGCAAAATGCGCCCAGAATTCCGAGAAGGCTAACCCCTTTGAAAATTTCGAAAAATGCGCCCAGAATTCCGAGAAGGCTAACCCCTTTGAAAATTTCGAAAAATGCGCCCAGGATTCCGAGAAGGCTAACCCCTTTGAAAATTTCGAAAAATGCGCCCAGAAATCCGAGAAGGCTAACCCCTTTGAAAATTTCGAAAAATCGTCCACTTTTCCGAGATGGCTAACCCCTTTGAAAATTCGAAAAATGCGCCCACAATTCCGAGAAGGCTAACCCCTTTGAAAATTTCGAAAAATTCGCCCAGAATTCCGAGAAGCCTATCCCGTTTGAAAATTTCGAAAAATGCGCCAAGAATTCCGAGAAGGCTAACAACTTTGAAAATTTCGAAAAATCGCCCAGAATTCCGAGAAGGCTAACCCTTTTGAAAATTTCGAAAAATGCGCCCAGAATTCCGAGAAGGTTTACCCCTTTGAAAATTTCAAAAAATTACGCCCAGAATTCCGAGAAGGCTAACCCCTTTGAAAATTTCGAAAAATGCGCCCTGAATTCCGAGAAGGCTAACCCCTTTGAAAATTTCGAAAAATGCGCCCAGAATTCCGAGAAACCTAACCCCTTTGAAAATATCGAAAAATGCACCCAGAATTCCTAGAAGGCTAACCCCTTTGAAAATTTCGAAAAATGCGCCCAGAATTCCGAGAAGGCTAACCCCTTTGAAAATTTCGAAAAATCGCCCAGAATTCCGAGAAGGCTAACCCTTTTGAAAATTTCGAAAAATGCGCCCAGAATTCCGAGAAGGCTAACCCCTTTGAAAATTTCGAAAAATGCGCCTGAATTCCGATAAGGCTAACCCCTTTGAAAATTTCGAAAAATGCGCCCAGAATTCCGAGAAAGCTAACCCCTTTGAAAATATCGAAAAATGCGCCCAGAATTCCGAAAAGGCTAACCACTTTGAAAATTTCGAAAAATGCGCCCAGACTTCCGAGAAGGCTAACCCCTTTGAAAATTTTGAAAAATGCGCCCAGAATTCCGAGAAGGCTAACCCCTTTGAAAATTTCGAAAAATGCGCCCAGAATTCCGAGAAGGCTAACCCCTTTGAAAATTTCGATAAATGCTCCCAGAATTCCGAGAAGGCTAACCCCTTTGAAAATTTCGAAAAATGCGCCCAGAATTCCGAGAAAGCTAACCCCTTTGAAAATTTTGAGAAATGCGCCCAGAATTCCGACAAGGCTAACCCCTTTGAAAATTTCGAAAAATGCGCCCAGAATTCCGAGAAATCTAACCCCTTTGAAAATATCGAAAAATGCACCCAGAATTCCTAGAAGGCTAACCCCTTTGAAAATTTCGAAAAATGCGCCCAGAATTCCGAGAAGGCTAACCCCTTTGAAAATTTCGCAAAATGCGCCCAGAATTCCGAGAAGGCTAACCCCTTTGAAAATTTCGAAAAATGCGCCCAGATTTCCGAAAAGGCTAAACCCTTTGAAAATTTCGAAAAATGCGCCCAGAATTCCGAGAAATCTAACCCCTTTGAAAATATCGAAAAATGCACCCAGAATTCCTAGAAGGCTAACCCCTTTGAAAATTTCGAAAAATGCGCCCAGAATTCCGAGAAGGCTAACCCCTTTGAAAATTTCGCAAAATGCGCCCAGAATTCCGAGAAGGCTAACCCGTTTGAAAATTTCGAAAAATGCGCCCATATTTCCGAAAAGGCTAAACCCTTTGAAAATTTCGAAAAATGCGCCCAGAATTCCAAGAAGGCTAATACCTTTGAAAATTTTGAAAAATGCGCCCAGAATTCCGAGAAGGCTAACCCCTTTGAAAATTTCGAAAAATGCGCCCAGAATTCCGAGAAGGCTAATACCTTTGAAAATTTTGAAAAATGCGCCCAGAATTCCGAGAAGGCTAATCCCTTTGAAAATTTCGAAAAATGCGCCCAGAATTCCGAGAAGGCTAACCCTTTTGAAAATTTCGAAAAATGTACCCAGAATTACGAGAAGGCTAACCCCTTTGAAAATTTCGAAAAGTGCGCCCAGAATTCCGAGAAGGCTAACCCCTTTGAAAATTACGAAAAATGCGCCCAGAATTCCGAGAAGGCTAACCCCTTTGAAAATTTCGAAAAATGCGCCCAGAATTCCGAGAAAGATAACCCCTTTGAAAATATCGAAAAATGCACCCAGAATTCCTAGAATGCTAACCCCTTTGAAAATTTCGAAAAATGCGCCCAGAATTCCGAGAAGGCTAACCCCTTTGAAAATTTCGAAAAATGCTCCCTGAATTCCGAAAAGGCTAACCCCTTTGAAAATTTCGAAAAATGCGCCCAGAATTCCGAGAAGGCTAACCCCTTTGAAAATTTCGAAAATGCGCCCAGAATTCCGAGAAAGCTAACCCCTTTGAAAATTTCGAAAAATGCGCACAGAATTCCGACAAGGCTAACCCCATTCAAAATTTCGAAAAATGCTCCCAGTATTCCGAGAAAGCTAACCCCTTTGAATATTTCGAAAAATGCACCCAGAATTCCTAGAAGGCTAACCCCTTTGAAAATTTCGAAAAATGCGCCCAGAATTCCGAGAAGGCTCCCCCCTTTGAAAATTTCGAAAAATGCGCCCAGAATTCCAAGAAGGCTAACCCATTTGAAAATTTCGAAAAATGCTCCCATAATTCCGAGAAGGCTAACCCCCTTGAAAATTTCGAAAATTGCGCCCAGTATTCCGAGAAGGCTAACCCCTTTGAAAATTTCGAAAAATCGCCCACAATTCCGAGATGGCTAACCCCTTTGAAAATTTCGAAAAATGCGCCCACAATTCCGAGAAGGCTAACCCCTTTGAAAATTTCGAAAAATTCGCCCAGAATTCCGAGAAGCCTATCCCGTTTGAAAATTTCGAAAAATGCGCCAAGAATTCCGAGAAGGCTAACAACTTTGAAAATTTCGAAAAATCGCCCAGAATTCCGAGAAGGCTAACCCTTTTGAAAATTTCGAAAAATGCGCCCAGAATTCCGAGAAGGCTAACCCCTTTGAAAATTTCAAAAAATTACGCCCAGAATTCCGACAAGGCTAACCCCTTTGAAAATTTCGAAAAATGCGCCCAGAATTCCGAGAAGGCTAACCCCTTTGAAAATTTCGAAAAATCGCCCAGAATTCCGAGAAGGCTAACCCTTTTGAAAATTTCGAAAAATGCGCCCAGAATTCCGAGAAGGCTAACCCCTTTGAAAATTTCGAAAAATGCGCCTGAATTCCGAGAAGGCTAACCCCTTTGAAAATTTCGAAAAATGCGCCCAGAATTCCGAGAAAGCTAACCCCTTTGAAAATATCGAAAAATGCGCCCAGAATTCCGAAAAGGCTAACCACTTTGAAAATTTCGAAAAATGCGCCCAGACTTCCGAGAAGGCTAACCCCTTTGAAAATTTTGAAAAATGCGCCCAGAATTCCGAGAAGGCTAACCCCTTTGAAAATTTCGAAAAATGCGCCCAGAATTCCGAGAAGGCTAACCCCTTTGAAAATTTCGATAAATGCTCCCAGAATTCCGAGAAGGCTAACCCCTTTGAAAATTTCGAAAAATGCGCCCAGAATTCCGAGAAAGCTAACCCCTTTGAAAATTTTGAGAAATGCGCCCAGAATTCCGACAAGGCTAACCCCTTTGAAAATTTCGAAAAATGCGCCCAGAATTCCGAGAAATCTAACCCCTTTGAAAATATCGAAAAATGCACCCAGAATTCCTAGAAGGCTAACCCCTTTGAAAATTTCGAAAAATGCGCCCAGAATTCCGAGAAGGCTAACCCCTTTGAAAATTTCGCAAAATGCGCCCAGAATTCCGAGAAGGCTAACCCCTTTGAAAATTTCGAAAAATGCGCCCAGATTTCCGAAAAGGCTAAACCCTTTGAAAATTTCGAAAAATGCGCCCAGAATTCCGAGAAATCTAACCCCTTTGAAAATATCGAAAAATGCACCCAGAATTCCTAGAAGGCTAACCCCTTTGAAAATTTCGAAAAATGCGCCCAGAATTCCGAGAAGGCTAACCCCTTTGAAAATTTCGCAAAATGCGCCCAGAATTCCGAGAAGGCTAACCCGTTTGAAAATTTCGAAAAATGCGCCCATATTTCCGAAAAGGCTAAACCCTTTGAAAATTTCGAAAAATGCGCCCAGAATTCCAAGAAGGCTAATACCTTTGAAAATTTTGAAAAATGCGCCCAGAATTCCGAGAAGGCTAACCCCTTTGAAAATTTCGAAAAATGCGCCCAGAATTCCGAGAAGGCTAATACCTTTGAAAATTTTGAAAAATGCGCCCAGAATTCCGAGAAGGCTAATCCCTTTGAAAATTTCGAAAAATGCGCCCAGAATTCCGAGAAGGCTAACCCTTTTGAAAATTTCGAAAAATGTGCCCAGAATTACGAGAAGGCTAACCCCTTTGAAAATTTCGAAAAGTGCGCCCAGAATTCCGAGAAGGCTAACCCCTTTGAAAATTTCGAAAAATGCGCCCAGAATTCCGAGAAGGCTAACCCCTTTGAAAATTTCGAAAAATGCGCCCAGAATTCCGAGAAAGATAACCCCTTTGAAAATATCGAAAAATGCACCCAGAATTTCTAGAAGGCTAACCCCTTTGAAAATTTCGAAAAATGCGCCCAGAATTCCGAGAAGGCTAACCCCTTTGAAAATTTCGAAAAATGCGCCCTGAATTCCGAAAAGGCTAACCCCTTTGAAAATTTCGAAAAATGCGCCCAGAATTCCGAGAAGGCTAACCCCTTTGAAAGTTTCGAAAATGCGCCCAGAATTCCGAGAAAGCTAACCCCTTTGAAAATTTCGAAAAATGCGCACAGAATTCCGACAAGGCTAACCCCATTCAAAATTTCGAAAAATGCTCCCAGTATTCCGAGAAAGCTAACCCCTTTGAATATTTCGAAAAATGCACCCAGAATTCCTAGAAGGCTAACCCCTTTGAAAATTTCGAAAAATGCGCCCAGAATTCCGAGAAGGCTCCCCCCTTTGAAAATTTCGAAAAATGCGCCCAGAATTCCAAGAAGGCTAACCCATTTGAAAATTTCGAAAAATGCTCCCATAATTCCGAGAAGACTAACCCCCTTGAAAATTTCGAAAATTGCGCCCAGTATTCCGAGAAGGCTAACCCATTTGAAAATTTCGAAAAATGCGCCCAGAATTCCGAGAAGGCTAACCCCTTTGAAAATTTCGAAAAATGCGCCCAGGATTCCGAGAAGGCTAACCCCTTTGAAAATTTCGAAAAATGCGCCCAGAAATCCGAGAAGGCTAACCCCTTTGAAAATTTCGAAAAATCGCCCACAATTCCGAGATGGCTAACCCCTTTGAAAATTTCGAAAAATGCGCCCACAATTCCGAGAAGGCTAACCCCTTTGAAAATTTCGAAAAATTCGCCCAGAATTCCGAGAAGCCTATCCCGTTTGAAAATTTCGAAAAATGCGCCAAGAATTCCGAGAAGGCTAACAACTTTGAAAATTTCGAAAAATCGCCCAGAATTCCGAGAAGGCTAACCCTTTTGAAAATTTCGAAAAATGCGCCCAGAATTCCGAGAAGGCTAACCCCTTTGAAAATTTCAAAAAATTACGCCCAGAATTCCGACAAGGCTAACCCCTTTGAAAATTTCGAAAAATGCGCCCAGAATTCCGAGAAGGCTAACCCCTTTGAAAATTTCGAAAAATGCGCCCAGAATTCCGAGAAGGCTAACCCCTTTGAAAATTTCGAAAAATCGCCCAGAATTCCGAGAAGGCTAACCCCTTTGAAAATTTCAAAAAATGCGCCCAGAATTCCGAGAAGGCTAACCCCTTTGAAAATTTTGAAAAATGCGCCCAGAATTCCGAGAAGGCTAACCCCTTTGAAATTTCGAAAAATGCGCCCAGAATTCCGAGAAGGCTAACCCCTTTGAAAATTTCGAAAAATAAGCCCAGAATTCCGAGAAGGCTAACCCCTTTGAAAATTTCGAAAAATGCGCCCAGATTTCCGAAAAGGCTAAACCCTTTGAAAATTTCGAAAAATGCGCCCAGAATTCCGAGAAATCTAACCCCTTTGAAAATATCGAAAAATGCACCCAGAATTCCTAGAAGGCTAACCCCTTTGAAAATTTCGAAAAATGCGCCCAGGATTCCGAGAAGGCTAACCCTTTTGAAAATTTCGAAAAATGCGCCCAGAATTCCGAGAAGGCTAACCCCTTTGAAAATTTCAAAAAATTACGCCCAGAATTCCGAGAAGGCTAACCCCTTTGAAAATTTCGAAAAATGCGCCCAGAATTCCGAGAAGGCTAACCCCTTTGAAAATTTCGAAAAATGCGCCCAGAATTCCGAGAAAGCTAACACCTTTGAAAATATCGAAAAATGCACCCAGAATTCCTACAACGGTAACCCCTTTGAAAATTTCGAAAAATGCGCCCAGAATTCCGAGAAGGCTAACCCCTTTGAAAATTTCGAAAAATCGCCCAGAATTCCGAGAAGGCTAACCCTTTTGAAAATTTCGAAAAATGCGCCCAGAATTCCGAGAAGGCTAACCCCTTTGAAAATTTCAAAAAATGCGCCCAGAATTCCGAGAAGGCTAAACCCTTTGAAAATTTCGAAAAATGCGCCTTGAATTCCGAGAAAGCTAACCCCTTTGAAAATTTCGAAAAATGCGCCCAGAATTCCGAAAAGGCTAACCCCTTTGAAAATTTCGAAAAATTCGCCCAGAATTCCGAGAAGCCTATCGCCTTTGAAAATTTCGAAAAATGCGTCAAGAATTCCTAGAAGGCTAACCCCTTTGAAAATTTCGAAAAATGCGCCCAGAATTCCGAGAAGGCTAACCCCTTTGAAAATTTCGAAAAATGCTCCCAGAATTCCGAGAAAGCTAACCCCTTTGAAAATTTCGAGAAATGCGCCCAGAATTCCGACAAGGCTAACCCCTTTGAAAATTTCGAAAAATGCGCCCAGAATTCCGAGAAATCTAACCCCTTTGAAAATATCGAAAAATGCACCCAGAATTCCTGGAAGGCTAACCCCTTTGAAAATTTCGAAAATTGCGCCCAGAATTCCGAGAAATCTAACCCCTTTGAAAATATCGAAAAATGAACCCAGAATTCCTAGAAGGCTAACCCCTTTGAAAATTTCGAAAAATGCGCCCAGAATTCCGAGAAGGCTAACCCCTTTGAAAATTTCGAAAAATGCGCCCACAATTCCGAGAAAATTTCGAAAAATTCGCCCAGAATTCCGAGAAGCCTATCCCCTTTGAAAATTTCGAAAAATGCGCCAAGAATTCCGAGAAGGCTAACCCCTTTGAAAATTTCGAAAAATCGCCCAGAATTCCGAGAAGGCTAACCATTTTGAAAATTTCGAAAAATGCGCCCAGAATTCCGAGAAGGCTAACCCCTTTGAAAATTTCAAAAAATGCGCCCAGAATTCCGAGAAGGCTAACCCCTTTCAAAATGTCGAAAAATGCGCCCAGAATTCCGAGAAGGCTAACCCCTTTGAAAATTTCAAAAAATGCGCCAGAATTCCGAGAAGGCTAACCCCTTTGAAAATTTCGAAAAATGCGCCCAGAATTCCGAGAAAGCTAACCCCTTTGAAAATATCGAAAAATGCGCCCAGAATTCCGAAAAGGGTAACCCCTTTGAAAATTTCGAAAAATGCGCCCAGAATTCCGAGAAGGCTAACCCCTTTGAAAATTTCGAAAAATGCGCTCAGAGTTCCGAGAAGGCTAATACCTTTGAAAATTTTGAAAAATGCGCCCAGAATTCCGAGAAGGCTAATCCCTTTGAAAATTTCGAAAAATGCGCCCAGAATTCCGGGAAAGGCTAACCCTTTTGAAAATTTCGAAAAATGTGCCCAGAATTCCTAGAAGGCTAACCCCTTTGAAAATTTCGAAAAGTGCGCCCAGAATTCCGAGAAGGCTAACCCCTTTGAAAATTTCGAAAAATGCGCCCAGAATTCCGAGAAGGCTAACCCCTTTGAAAATTTCGAAAAATTCGCCCAGAATTCCGAGAAGCCTATCCCGTTTGAAAATTTCGAAAAATGCGCCAAGAATTCCGAGAAGGCTAACAACTTTGAAAATTTCGAAAAATCGCCCAGAATTCCGAGAAGGCTAACCCTTTTGAAAATTTCGAAAAATGCGCCCAGAATTCCGAGAAGGTTAACCCCTTTGAAAATTTCAAAAAATTACGCCCAGAATTCCGAGAAGGCTAACCCCTTTGAAAATTTCGAAAAATGCGCCCAGAAATCCGAGAAGGCTAACCCCTTTGAAAATTTCGAAAAATCGCCCACAATTCCGAGATGGCTAACCCCTTTGAAAATTTCGAAAAATGCGCCCACAATTCCGAGAAGGCTAACCCCTTTGAAAATTTCGAAAAATTCGCCCAGAATTCCGAGAAGCCTATCCCGTTTGAAAATTTCGAAAAATGCGCCAAGAATTCCGAGAAGGCTAACAACTTTGAAAATTTCGAAAAATCGCCCAGAATTCCGAGAAGGCTAACCCTTTTGAAAATTTCGAAAAATGCGCCCAGAATTCCGAGAAGGCTAACCCCTTTGAAAATTTCAAAAAATTACGCCCAGAATTCCGACAAGGCTAACCCCTTTGAAAATTTCGAAAAATGCGCCCAGAATTCCGAGAAGGCTAACCCCTTTGAAAATTTCGAAAAATGCGCCCAGAATTCCGAGAAGGCTAACCCCTTTGAAAATTTCGAAAAATCGCCCAGAATTCCGAGAAGGCTAACCCCTTTGAAAATTTCAAAAAATGCGCCCAGAATTCCGAGAAGGCTAACCCCTTTGAAAATTTTGAAAAATGCGCCCAGAATTCCGAGAAGGCTAACCCCTTTGAAATTTCGAAAAATGCGCCCAGAATTCCGAGAAGGCTAACCCCTTTGAAAATTTCGAAAAATAAGCCCAGAATTCCGAGAAGGCTAACCCCTTTGAAAATTTCGAAAAATGCGCCCAGATTTCCGAAAAGGCTAAACCCTTTGAAAATTTCGAAAAATGCGCCCAGAATTCCGAGAAATCTAACCCCTTTGAAAATATCGAAAAATGCACCCAGAATTCCTAGAAGGCTAACCCCTTTGAAAATTTCGAAAAATGCGCCCAGGATTCCGAGAAGGCTAACCCTTTTGAAAATTTCGAAAAATGCGCCCAGAATTCCGAGAAGGCTAACCCCTTTGAAAATTTCAAAAAATTACGCCCAGAATTCCGAGAAGGCTAACCCCTTTGAAAATTTCGAAAAATGCGCCCAGAATTCCGAGAAGGCTAACCCCTTTGAAAATTTCGAAAAATGCGCCCAGAATTCCGAGAAAGCTAACACCTTTGAAAATATCGAAAAATGCACCCAGAATTCCTACAACGGTAACCCCTTTGAAAATTTCGAAAAATGCGCCCAGAATTCCGAGAAGGCTAACCCCTTTGAAAATTTCGAAAAATCGCCCAGAATTCCGAGAAGGCTAACCCTTTTGAAAATTTCGAAAAATGCGCCCAGAATTCCGAGAAGGCTAACCCCTTTGAAAATTTCAAAAAATGCGCCCAGAATTCCGAGAAGGCTAAACCCTTTGAAAATTTCGAAAAATGCGCCTTGAATTCCGAGAAAGCTAACCCCTTTGAAAATTTCGAAAAATGCGCCCAGAATTCCGAAAAGGCTAACCCCTTTGAAAATTTCGAAAAATTCGCCCAGAATTCCGAGAAGCCTATCGCCTTTGAAAATTTCGAAAAATGCGTCAAGAATTCCTAGAAGGCTAACCCCTTTGAAAATTTCGAAAAATGCGCCCAGAATTCCGAGAAGGCTAACCCCTTTGAAAATTTCGAAAAATGCTCCCAGAATTCCGAGAAAGCTAACCCCTTTGAAAATTTCGAGAAATGCGCCCAGAATTCCGACAAGGCTAACCCCTTTGAAAATTTCGAAAAATGCGCCCAGAATTCCGAGAAATCTAACCCCTTTGAAAATATCGAAAAATGCACCCAGAATTCCTGGAAGGCTAACCCCTTTGAAAATTTCGAAAATTGCGCCCAGAATTCCGAGAAATCTAACCCCTTTGAAAATATCGAAAAATGAACCCAGAATTCCTAGAAGGCTAACCCCTTTGAAAATTTCGAAAAATGCGCCCAGAATTCCGAGAAGGCTAACCCCTTTGAAAATTTCGAAAAATGCGCCCACAATTCCGAGAAAATTTCGAAAAATTCGCCCAGAATTCCGAGAAGCCTATCCCCTTTGAAAATTTCGAAAAATGCGCCAAGAATTCCGAGAAGGCTAACCCCTTTGAAAATTTCGAAAAATCGCCCAGAATTCCGAGAAGGCTAACCATTTTGAAAATTTCGAAAAATGCGCCCAGAATTCCGAGAAGGCTAACCCCTTTGAAAATTTCAAAAAATGCGCCCAGAATTCCGAGAAGGCTAACCCCTTTCAAAATGTCGAAAAATGCGCCCAGAATTCCGAGAAGGCTAACCCCTTTGAAAATTTCAAAAAATGCGCCAGAATTCCGAGAAGGCTAACCCCTTTGAAAATTTCGAAAAATGCGCCCAGAATTCCGAGAAAGCTAACCCCTTTGAAAATATCGAAAAATGCGCCCAGAATTCCGAAAAGGGTAACCCCTTTGAAAATTTCGAAAAATGCGCCCAGAATTCCGAGAAGGCTAACCCCTTTGAAAATTTCGAAAAATGCGCTCAGAGTTCCGAGAAGGCTAATACCTTTGAAAATTTTGAAAAATGCGCCCAGAATTCCGAGAAGGCTAATCCCTTTGAAAATTTCGAAAAATGCGCCCAGAATTCCGGGAAAGGCTAACCCTTTTGAAAATTTCGAAAAATGTGCCCAGAATTCCTAGAAGGCTAACCCCTTTGAAAATTTTGAAAAATGCGCCCAGAATTCCGAGAAGGCTAATCCCTTTGAAAATTTCGAAAAATGCGCCCAGAATTCCGGGAAAGGCTAACCCTTTTGAAAATTTCGAAAAATGTGCCCAGAATTCCTAGAAGGCTAACCCCTTTGAAAATTTCGAAAAGTGCGCCCAGAATTCCGAGAAGGCTAACCCCTTTGAAAATTTCGAAAAATCGCCCACAATTCCGAGATGGCTAACCCCTTTGAAAATTTCGAAAAATGCGCCCACAATTCCGAGAAGGCTAACCCCTTTGAAAATTTCGAAAAATTCGCCCAGAATTCCGAGAAGCCTATCCCGTTTGAAAATTTCGAAAAATGCGCCAAGAATTCCGAGAAGGCTAACAACTTTGAAAATTTCGAAAAATCGCCCAGAATTCCGAGAAGGCTAACCCTTTTGAAAATTTCGAAAAATGCGCCCAGAATTCCGAGAAGGCTAACCCCTTTGAAAATTTCAAAAAATTACGCCCAGAATTCCGACAAGGCTAACCCCTTTGAAAATTTCGAAAAATGCGCCCAGAATTCCGAGAAGGCTAACCCCTTTGAAAATTTCGAAAAATCGCCCAGAATTCCGAGAAGGCTAACCCTTTTGAAAATTTCGAAAAATGCGCCCAGAATTCCGAGAAGGCTAACCCCTTTGAAAATTTCGAAAAATGCGCCTGAATTCCGAGAAGGCTAACCCCTTTGAAAATTTCGAAAAATGCGCCCAGAATTCCGAGAAAGCTAACCCCTTTGAAAATATCGAAAAATGCGCCCAGAATTCCGAAAAGGCTAACCACTTTGAAAATTTCGAAAAATGCGCCCAGACTTCCGAGAAGGCTAACCCCTTTGAAAATTTTGAAAAATGCGCCCAGAATTCCGAGAAGGCTAACCCCTTTGAAAATTTCGAAAAATGCGCCCAGAATTCCGAGAAGGCTAACCCCTTTGAAAATTTCGATAAATGCTCCCAGAATTCCGAGAAGGCTAACCCCTTTGAAAATTTCGAAAAATGCGCCCAGAATTCCGAGAAAGCTAACCCCTTTGAAAATTTTGAGAAATGCGCCCAGAATTCCGACAAGGCTAACCCCTTTGAAAATTTCGAAAAATGCGCCCAGAATTCCGAGAAATCTAACCCCTTTGAAAATATCGAAAAATGCACCCAGAATTCCTAGAAGGCTAACCCCTTTGAAAATTTCGAAAAATGCGCCCAGAATTCCGAGAAGGCTAACCCCTTTGAAAATTTCGCAAAATGCGCCCAGAATTCCGAGAAGGCTAACCCCTTTGAAAATTTCGAAAAATGCGCCCAGATTTCCGAAAAGGCTAAACCCTTTGAAAATTTCGAAAAATGCGCCCAGAATTCCGAGAAATCTAACCCCTTTGAAAATATCGAAAAATGCACCCAGAATTCCTAGAAGGCTAACCCCTTTGAAAATTTCGAAAAATGCGCCCAGAATTCCGAGAAGGCTAACCCCTTTGAAAATTTCGCAAAATGCGCCCAGAATTCCGAGAAGGCTAACCCGTTTGAAAATTTCGAAAAATGCGCCCATATTTCCGAAAAGGCTAAACCCTTTGAAAATTTCGAAAAATGCGCCCAGAATTCCAAGAAGGCTAATACCTTTGAAAATTTTGAAAAATGCGCCCAGAATTCCGAGAAGGCTAACCCCTTTGAAAATTTCGAAAAATGCGCCCAGAATTCCGAGAAGGCTAATACCTTTGAAAATTTTGAAAAATGCGCCCAGAATTCCGAGAAGGCTAATCCCTTTGAAAATTTCGAAAAATGCGCCCAGAATTCCGAGAAGGCTAACCCTTTTGAAAATTTCGAAAAATGTGCCCAGAATTACGAGAAGGCTAACCCCTTTGAAAATTTCGAAAAGTGCGCCCAGAATTCCGAGAAGGCTAACCCCTTTGAAAATTTCGAAAAATGCGCCCAGAATTCCGAGAAGGCTAACCCCTTTGAAAATTTCGAAAAATGCGCCCAGAATTCCGAGAAAGATAACCCCTTTGAAAATATCGAAAAATGCACCCAGAATTTCTAGAAGGCTAACCCCTTTGAAAATTTCGAAAAATGCGCCCAGAATTCCGAGAAGGCTAACCCCTTTGAAAATTTCGAAAAATGCGCCCTGAATTCCGAAAAGGCTAACCCCTTTGAAAATTTCGAAAAATGCGCCCAGAATTCCGAGAAGGCTAACCCCTTTGAAAGTTTCGAAAATGCGCCCAGAATTCCGAGAAAGCTAACCCCTTTGAAAATTTCGAAAAATGCGCACAGAATTCCGACAAGGCTAACCCCATTCAAAATTTCGAAAAATGCTCCCAGTATTCCGAGAAAGCTAACCCCTTTGAATATTTCGAAAAATGCACCCAGAATTCCTAGAAGGCTAACCCCTTTGAAAATTTCGAAAAATGCGCCCAGAATTCCGAGAAGGCTCCCCCCTTTGAAAATTTCGAAAAATGCGCCCAGAATTCCAAGAAGGCTAACCCATTTGAAAATTTCGAAAAATGCTCCCATAATTCCGAGAAGACTAACCCCCTTGAAAATTTCGAAAATTGCGCCCAGTATTCCGAGAAGGCTAACCCATTTGAAAATTTCGAAAAATGCGCCCAGAATTCCGAGAAGGCTAACCCCTTTGAAAATTTCGAAAAATGCGCCCAGGATTCCGAGAAGGCTAACCCCTTTGAAAATTTCGAAAAATGCGCCCAGAAATCCGAGAAGGCTAACCCCTTTGAAAATTTCGAAAAATCGCCCACAATTCCGAGATGGCTAACCCCTTTGAAAATTTCGAAAAATGCGCCCACAATTCCGAGAAGGCTAACCCCTTTGAAAATTTCGAAAAATTCGCCCAGAATTCCGAGAAGCCTATCCCGTTTGAAAATTTCGAAAAATGCGCCAAGAATTCCGAGAAGGCTAACAACTTTGAAAATTTCGAAAAATCGCCCAGAATTCCGAGAAGGCTAACCCTTTTGAAAATTTCGAAAAATGCGCCCAGAATTCCGAGAAGGCTAACCCCTTTGAAAATTTCAAAAAATTACGCCCAGAATTCCGACAAGGCTAACCCCTTTGAAAATTTCGAAAAATGCGCCCAGAATTCCGAGAAGGCTAACCCCTTTGAAAATTTCGAAAAATGCGCCCAGAATTCCGAGAAGGCTAACCCCTTTGAAAATTTCGAAAAATCGCCCAGAATTCCGAGAAGGCTAACCCCTTTGAAAATTTCAAAAAATGCGCCCAGAATTCCGAGAAGGCTAACCCCTTTGAAAATTTTGAAAAATGCGCCCAGAATTCCGAGAAGGCTAACCCCTTTGAAATTTCGAAAAATGCGCCCAGAATTCCGAGAAGGCTAACCCCTTTGAAAATTTCGAAAAATAAGCCCAGAATTCCGAGAAGGCTAACCCCTTTGAAAATTTCGAAAAATGCGCCCAGATTTCCGAAAAGGCTAAACCCTTTGAAAATTTCGAAAAATGCGCCCAGAATTCCGAGAAATCTAACCCCTTTGAAAATATCGAAAAATGCACCCAGAATTCCTAGAAGGCTAACCCCTTTGAAAATTTCGAAAAATGCGCCCAGGATTCCGAGAAGGCTAACCCTTTTGAAAATTTCGAAAAATGCGCCCAGAATTCCGAGAAGGCTAACCCCTTTGAAAATTTCAAAAAATTACGCCCAGAATTCCGAGAAGGCTAACCCCTTTGAAAATTTCGAAAAATGCGCCCAGAATTCCGAGAAGGCTAACCCCTTTGAAAATTTCGAAAAATGCGCCCAGAATTCCGAGAAAGCTAACACCTTTGAAAATATCGAAAAATGCACCCAGAATTCCTACAACGGTAACCCCTTTGAAAATTTCGAAAAATGCGCCCAGAATTCCGAGAAGGCTAACCCCTTTGAAAATTTCGAAAAATCGCCCAGAATTCCGAGAAGGCTAACCCTTTTGAAAATTTCGAAAAATGCGCCCAGAATTCCGAGAAGGCTAACCCCTTTGAAAATTTCAAAAAATGCGCCCAGAATTCCGAGAAGGCTAAACCCTTTGAAAATTTCGAAAAATGCGCCTTGAATTCCGAGAAAGCTAACCCCTTTGAAAATTTCGAAAAATGCGCCCAGAATTCCGAAAAGGCTAACCCCTTTGAAAATTTCGAAAAATTCGCCCAGAATTCCGAGAAGCCTATCGCCTTTGAAAATTTCGAAAAATGCGTCAAGAATTCCTAGAAGGCTAACCCCTTTGAAAATTTCGAAAAATGCGCCCAGAATTCCGAGAAGGCTAACCCCTTTGAAAATTTCGAAAAATGCTCCCAGAATTCCGAGAAAGCTAACCCCTTTGAAAATTTCGAGAAATGCGCCCAGAATTCCGACAAGGCTAACCCCTTTGAAAATTTCGAAAAATGCGCCCAGAATTCCGAGAAATCTAACCCCTTTGAAAATATCGAAAAATGCACCCAGAATTCCTGGAAGGCTAACCCCTTTGAAAATTTCGAAAATTGCGCCCAGAATTCCGAGAAATCTAACCCCTTTGAAAATATCGAAAAATGAACCCAGAATTCCTAGAAGGCTAACCCCTTTGAAAATTTCGAAAAATGCGCCCAGAATTCCGAGAAGGCTAACCCCTTTGAAAATTTCGAAAAATGCGCCCACAATTCCGAGAAAATTTCGAAAAATTCGCCCAGAATTCCGAGAAGCCTATCCCCTTTGAAAATTTCGAAAAATGCGCCAAGAATTCCGAGAAGGCTAACCCCTTTGAAAATTTCGAAAAATCGCCCAGAATTCCGAGAAGGCTAACCATTTTGAAAATTTCGAAAAATGCGCCCAGAATTCCGAGAAGGCTAACCCCTTTGAAAATTTCAAAAAATGCGCCCAGAATTCCGAGAAGGCTAACCCCTTTCAAAATGTCGAAAAATGCGCCCAGAATTCCGAGAAGGCTAACCCCTTTGAAAATTTCAAAAAATGCGCCAGAATTCCGAGAAGGCTAACCCCTTTGAAAATTTCGAAAAATGCGCCCAGAATTCCGAGAAAGCTAACCCCTTTGAAAATATCGAAAAATGCGCCCAGAATTCCGAAAAGGGTAACCCCTTTGAAAATTTCGAAAAATGCGCCCAGAATTCCGAGAAGGCTAACCCCTTTGAAAATTTCGAAAAATGCGCTCAGAGTTCCGAGAAGGCTAATACCTTTGAAAATTTTGAAAAATGCGCCCAGAATTCCGAGAAGGCTAATCCCTTTGAAAATTTCGAAAAATGCGCCCAGAATTCCGGGAAAGGCTAACCCTTTTGAAAATTTCGAAAAATGTGCCCAGAATTCCTAGAAGGCTAACCCCTTTGAAAATTTCGAAAAGTGCGCCCAGAATTCCGAGAAGGCTAACCCCTTTGAAAATTTCGAAAAATGCGCCCAGAATTCCGAGAAGGCTAACCCCTTTGAAAATTTCGAAAAATTCGCCCAGAATTCCGAGAAGCCTATCCCGTTTGAAAATTTCGAAAAATGCGCCAAGAATTCCGAGAAGGCTAACAACTTTGAAAATTTCGAAAAATCGCCCAGAATTCCGAGAAGGCTAACCCTTTTGAAAATTTCGAAAAATGCGCCCAGAATTCCGAGAAGGTTAACCCCTTTGAAAATTTCAAAAAATTACGCCCAGAATTCCGAGAAGGCTAACCCCTTTGAAAATTTCGAAAAATGCGCCCAGAATTCCGAGAAGGCTAACCCCTTTGAAAATTTCGAAAAATGCGCCCAGAATTCCGAGAAACCTTACCCCTTTGAAAATATCGAAAAATGCACCCAGAATTCCTAGAAGGCTAACCCCTTTGAAAATTTCGAAAAATGCGCCCAGAATTCCGAGAAGGCTAACCCCTTTGAAAATTTCGAAAAATCGCCCAGAATTCCGAGAAGGCTAACCCTTTTGAAAATTTCGAAAAATGCGCCCAGAATTCCGAGAAGGCTAACCCCTTTGAAAATTTCAAAAAATGCGCCCAGAATTCCGAGAAGGCTAACCCCTTTGAAAATTTCGAAAAATGCGCCTGAATTCCGAGAAAGCTAACCCCTTTGAAAATTTCGAAAAATGCGCCCAGAATTCCGAGAAAGCTAACCCCTTTGAAAATATCGAAAAATGCGCCCAGAATTCCGAAAAGGCTAACCACTTTGAAAATTTCGAACAATGCGCCCAGACTTCCGAGAAGGCTAACCCCTTTGAAAATTTTGAAAAATGCGCCCAGAATTCCGAGAAAGCTAACCGCTTTGAAAATTTTGAGAAATGCGCCCAGAATTCCGACAAGGCTAACCCCTTTGAAAATTTCGAAAAATGCGCCCAGAATTCCGAGAAATCTAACCCCTTTGAAAATATCGAAAAATGCACCCAGAATTCCTAGAAGGCTAACCCCTTTGAAAATTTCGAAAAATGCGCCCAGAATTCCGAGAAGGCTAACCCCTTTGAAAATTTCGCAAAATGCGCCCAGAATTCCGAGAAGGCTAACCCCTTTGAAAATTTCGAAAAATGCGCCCAGATTTCCGTTAAGGCTAAACCCTTTGAAAATTTCGAAAAATGCGCCCAGAATTCCGAGAAATCTAACCCCTTTGAAAATATCGAAAAATGCACCCAGAATTCCTAGAAGGCTTACCCCTTTGAAAATTTCGAAAAATGCGCCCAGAATTCCGAGAAGGCTAACCCCTTTGAAAATTTCGCAAAATGCGCCCAGAATTCCGAGAAGGCTAACCCCTTTGAAAATTTCGAAAAATGCGCCCAGATTTCCGAAAAGGCTAAACCCTTTTAAAATTTCGAAAAATGCGCCCAGAATTCCGAGAAGGCTAATACCTTTGAAAATTTTGAATAATGCGCCCAGAATTCCGAGAAGGCTAACCCCTTTGAAAATTTCGAAAAATGCGCCCAGAATTCCGAGAAGGCTAATACCTTTGAAAATTTTGAAAAATGCGCCCAGAATTCCGAGAAGGCTAACCCTTTTGAAAATTTCGAAAAATGTGCCCAGAATTCCGAGAAGGCTAACCCCTTTGAAAATTTCGAAAAGTGCGCCCAGAATTCCGAGAAGGCTAACCCCTTTGAAAATTTCGAAAAATGCGCCCAGAATTCCGACAAGGCTAACACCTTTGAAAATTTTGAAAAACGCGCTCAGAATTCCGAGTAGGCTAACACCTTTGAAAATTTCGAAAAATGCGCCCAGAAGTTCGAGAAGGCTAACCCATTTGAAAATTTCGAAAAATGCGCCCAGAATTCCGAGAAGGCTAACCCCTTTGAAAATTTCGAAAAATGCGCCCAGGATTCCGAGAAGGCTAACCCCTTTGAAAATTTCGAAAAATGCGCACAGAAATCCGAGAAGGCTAACCCCTTTGAAAATTTCGAAAAATCGTCCACAATTCCGAGATGGCTAACCCCTTTGAAAATTCGAAAAATGCGCCCACAATTCCGAGAAGGCTAACCCCTTTGAAAATTTCGAAAAATTCGCCCAGAATTCCGAGAAGCCTATCCCGTTTGAAAATTTCGAAAAATGCGCCAAGAATTCCGAGAAGGCTAACAACTTTGAAAATTTCGAAAAATCGCCCAGAATTCCGAGAAGGCTAACCCTTTTGAAAATTTCGAAAAATGCGCCCAGAATTCCGAGAAGGTTAACCCCTTTGAAAATTTCAAAAAATTACGCCCAGAATTCCGAGAAGGCTAACCCCTTTGAAAATTTCGAAAAATGCGCCCAGAATTCCGAGAAGGCTAACCCCTTTGAAAATTTCGAAAAATGCGCCCAGAATTCCGAGAAACCTTACCCCTTTGAAAATATCGAAAAATGCACCCAGAATTCCTAGAAGGCTAACCCCTTTGAAAATTTCGAAAAATGCGCCCAGAATTCCGAGAAGGCTAACCCCTTTGAAAATTTCGAAAAATGCGCCCAGGATTCCGAGAAGGCTAACCCCTTTGAAAATTTCGAAAAATGCGCCCAGAATTCCGAGAAGGCTAACCCCTTTGAAAATTTCGAAAAATGCGCCTGAATTCCGAGAAGGCTAACCTCTTTGAAAATTTCGAAAAATGCTCCCAGAATTCCGAGAAAGCTAACCCCTTTGAAAATATCGAAAAATGCGCCCAGAATTCCGAAAAGGCTAACCACTTTGAAAATTTCGAAAAATGCGCCCAGACTTCCGAGAAGGCTAACCCCTTTGAAAATTTTGAAAAATGCGCCCAGAATTCCGAGAAGGCTAACCCCTTTGAAATTTCGAAAAATGCGCCCAGAATTCCGAGAAGGCTAACCCCTTTGAAAATTTAGCAAAATGCGCCCAGAATTCCGAGAAGGCTAACCCCTTTGAAAATTTCGAAAAATGCGCCCAGATTTCCGAAAAGGCTAAACCCTTTGAAAATTTCGAAAAATGCGCCCAGAATTCCGAGAAATCTAACCCCTTTGAAAATATCGAAAAATGCACCCAGAATTCCTAGAAGGCTAACCCCTTTGAAAATTTCGAAAAATGCGCCCAGAATTCCGAGAAGGCTAACCCCTTTGAAAATTTCGCAAAATGCGCCCAGAATTCCGAGAAGGCTAACCCGTTTGAAAATTTCGAAAAATGCGCCCATATTTCCGAAAAGGCTAAACCCTTTGAAAATTTCGAAAAATGCGCCCAGAATTCCAAGAAGGCTAATACCTTTGAAAATTTTGAAAAATGCGCCCAGAATTCCGAGAAGGCTAACCCCTTTGAAAATTTCGAAAAATGCGCCCAGAATTCCGAGAAGGCTAATACCTTTGAAAATTTTGAAAAATGCGCCCATAATTCCGAGAAGGCTAATCCCTTTGAAAATTTCGAAAAATGCGCCCAGAATTCCGAGAAGGCTAACCCTTTTGAAAATTTCGAAAAATGTGCCCAGAATTCCGAGAAGGCTAACCACTTTGAAAATTTCGAAAAGTGTGCCCAGAATTCCGAGAAGGCTAACCCCTTTGAAAATTTCGAAAAATGCGCCCAGAATTCCGAGAAGGCTAACCCCTTTGAAAATTTCGAAAAATGCGCCCAGAATTCCGAGAAAGATAACCCCTTTGAAAATATCGAAAAATGCACCCAGAATTCCTAGAAGGCTAACCCCTTTGAAAATTTCGAAAAATGCGCCCAGAATTCCAAGAAGGCTAACCCATTTGAAAATTTCGAAAAATGCTCCCATAATTCCGAGAAGGCTAACCCCCTTGAAAATTTCGAAAATTGCGCCCAGTATTCCGAGAAGGCTAACCCATTTGAAAATTTCGAAAAATGCGCCCAGAATTCCGAGAAGGCTAACCCGTTTGAAAATTTCGAAAAATGCGCCCAGGATTCCGAGAAGGCTAACCCCTTTGAAAATTTCGAAAAATGCGCCCAGAAATCCGAGAAGGCTAACCCCTTTGAAAATTTCGAAAAATCGCCCACAATTCCGAGATGGCTAACCCCTTTGAAAATTTCGAAAAATGCGCCCACAATTCCGAGAAGGCTAACCCCTTTGAAAATTTCGAAAAATTCGCCCAGAATTCCGAGAAGCCTATCCCGTTTGAAAATTTCGAAAAATGCGCCAAGAATTCCGAGAAGGCTAACAACTTTGAAAATTTCGAAAAATCGCCCAGAATTCCGAGAAGGCTAACCCTTTTGAAAATTTCGAAAAATGCGCCCAGAATTCCGAGAAGGCTAACCCCTTTGAAAATTTCAAAAAATTACGCCCAGAATTCCGAGAAGGCTAACCCCTTTGAAAATTTCGAAAAATGCGCCCAGAATTCCGAGAAGGCTAACCCCTTTGAAAATTTCGAAAAATGCGCCCAGAATTCCGAGAAGGCTAACCCCTTTGAAAATATCGAAAAATGCACCCAGAATTCCTAGAAGGCTAACCCCTTTGAAAATTTCGAAAAATGCGCCCAGAATTCCGAGAAGGCTAACCCCTTTGAAAATTTCGAAAAATCGCCCAGAATTCCGAGAAGGCTAACCCCTTTGAAAATTTTGAAAAATGCGCCCAGAATTCCGAGAAGGCTAACCCCTTTGAAATTTCGAAAAATGCGCCCAGAATTCCGAGAAGGCTAACCCCTTTGAAAATTTCGAAAAATGCGCCCAGAATTCCGAGAAGGCTAACCCCTTTGAAAATTTCGAAAAATGCGCCCAGATTTCCGAAAAGGCTAACCCCTTTGAAAATTTCAAAAAATTACGCCCAGAATTCCGAGAAGGCTAACCCCTTTGAAAATTTCGAAAAATGCGCCCAGAATTCCGAGAAGGCTAACCCCTTTGAAAATTTCGAAAAATGCTCCCAGAATTCCGAGAAAGCTAACCCCTTTGAAAATTTCGAGAAATGCGCCCAGAATTCCGACAAGGCTAACCCCTTTGAAAATTTCGAAAAATGCACCCAGAATTCCGAGAAATCTAACCCCTTTGAAAATATCGAAAAATGCACCCAGAATTCCTAGAAGGCTAACCCCTTTGAAAATTTCGAAAAATGCGCCCAGAATTCCGAGAAGGCTAACCCCTTTGAAAATTTCGCAAAATGCGCCCAGAATTCCGAGAAGGCTAACCCGTTTGAAAATTTCGAAAAATGCGCCCATATTTCCGAAAAGGCTAAACCCTTTGAAAATTTCGAAAAATGCGCCCAGAATTCCAAGAAGGCTAATACCTTTGAAAATTTTGAAAAATGCGCCCAGAATTCCGAGAAGGCTAACCCCTTTGAAAATTTCGAAAAATGCGCCCAGAATTCCGAGAAGGCTAATACCTTTGAAAATTTTGAAAAATGCGCCCAGAATTCCGAGAAGGCTAATCCCTTTGAAAATTTCGAAAAATGCGCCCAGAATTCCGAGAAGGCTAACCCTTTTGAAAATTTCGAAAAATGTACCCAGAATTACGAGAAGGCTAACCCCTTTGAAAATTTCGAAAAGTGCGCCCAGAATTCCAAGAAGGCTAACCCCTTTGAAAATTACGAAAAATGCGCCCAGAATTCCGAGAAGGCTAACCCCTTTGAAAATTTCGAAAAATGCGCCCAGAATTCCGAGAAAGATAACCCCTTTGAAAATATCGAAAAATGCACCCAGAATTCCTAGAATGCTAACCCCTTTGAAAATTTCGAAAAATGCGCCCAGAATTCCGAGAAGGCTAACCCCTTTGAAAATTTCGAAAAATGCTCCCTGAATTCCGAAAAGGCTAACCCCTTTGAAAATTTCGAAAAATGCGCCCAGAATTCCGAGAAGGCTAACCCCTTTGAAAATTTCGAAAATGCGCCCAGAATTCCGAGAAAGCTAACCCCTTTGAAAATTTCGAAAAATGCGCACAGAATTCCGACAAGGCTAACCCCATTCAAAATTTCGAAAAATGCTCCCAGTATTCCGAGAAAGCTAACCCCTTTGAATATTTCGAAAAATGCACCCAGAATTCCTAGAAGGCTAACCCCTTTGAAAATTTCGAAAAATGCGCCCAGAATTCCGAGAAGGCTCCCCCCTTTGAAAATTTCGAAAAATGCGCCCAGAATTCCAAGAAGGCTAACCCATTTGAAAATTTCGAAAAATGCTCCCATAATTCCGAGAAGGCTAACCCCCTTGAAAATTTCGAAAATTGCGCCCAGTATTCCGAGAAGGCTAACCCCTTTGAAAATTTCGAAAAATCGCCCACAATTCCGAGATGGCTAACCCCTTTGAAAATTTCGAAAAATGCGCCCACAATTCCGAGAAGGCTAACCCCTTTGAAAATTTCGAAAAATTCGCCCAGAATTCCGAGAAGCCTATCCCGTTTGAAAATTTCGAAAAATGCGCCAAGAATTCCGAGAAGGCTAACAACTTTGAAAATTTCGAAAAATCGCCCAGAATTCCGAGAAGGCTAACCCTTTTGAAAATTTCGAAAAATGCGCCCAGAATTCCGAGAAGGCTAACCCCTTTGAAAATTTCAAAAAATTACGCCCAGAATTCCGACAAGGCTAACCCCTTTGAAAATTTCGAAAAATGCGCCCAGAATTCCGAGAAGGCTAACCCCTTTGAAAATTTCGAAAAATCGCCCAGAATTCCGAGAAGGCTAACCCTTTTGAAAATTTCGAAAAATGCGCCCAGAATTCCGAGAAGGCTAACCCCTTTGAAAATTTCGAAAAATGCGCCTGAATTCCGAGAAGGCTAACCCCTTTGAAAATTTCGAAAAATGCGCCCAGAATTCCGAGAAAGCTAACCCCTTTGAAAATATCGAAAAATGCGCCCAGAATTCCGAAAAGGCTAACCACTTTGAAAATTTCGAAAAATGCGCCCAGACTTCCGAGAAGGCTAACCCCTTTGAAAATTTTGAAAAATGCGCCCAGAATTCCGAGAAGGCTAACCCCTTTGAAAATTTCGAAAAATGCGCCCAGAATTCCGAGAAGGCTAACCCCTTTGAAAATTTCGATAAATGCTCCCAGAATTCCGAGAAGGCTAACCCCTTTGAAAATTTCGAAAAATGCGCCCAGAATTCCGAGAAAGCTAACCCCTTTGAAAATTTTGAGAAATGCGCCCAGAATTCCGACAAGGCTAACCCCTTTGAAAATTTCGAAAAATGCGCCCAGAATTCCGAGAAATCTAACCCCTTTGAAAATATCGAAAAATGCACCCAGAATTCCTAGAAGGCTAACCCCTTTGAAAATTTCGAAAAATGCGCCCAGAATTCCGAGAAGGCTAACCCCTTTGAAAATTTCGCAAAATGCGCCCAGAATTCCGAGAAGGCTAACCCCTTTGAAAATTTCGAAAAATGCGCCCAGATTTCCGAAAAGGCTAAACCCTTTGAAAATTTCGAAAAATGCGCCCAGAATTCCGAGAAATCTAACCCCTTTGAAAATATCGAAAAATGCACCCAGAATTCCTAGAAGGCTAACCCCTTTGAAAATTTCGAAAAATGCGCCCAGAATTCCGAGAAGGCTAACCCCTTTGAAAATTTCGCAAAATGCGCCCAGAATTCCGAGAAGGCTAACCCGTTTGAAAATTTCGAAAAATGCGCCCATATTTCCGAAAAGGCTAAACCCTTTGAAAATTTCGAAAAATGCGCCCAGAATTCCAAGAAGGCTAATACCTTTGAAAATTTTGAAAAATGCGCCCAGAATTCCGAGAAGGCTAACCCCTTTGAAAATTTCGAAAAATGCGCCCAGAATTCCGAGAAGGCTAATACCTTTGAAAATTTTGAAAAATGCGCCCAGAATTCCGAGAAGGCTAATCCCTTTGAAAATTTCGAAAAATGCGCCCAGAATTCCGAGAAGGCTAACCCTTTTGAAAATTTCGAAAAATGTGCCCAGAATTACGAGAAGGCTAACCCCTTTGAAAATTTCGAAAAGTGCGCCCAGAATTCCGAGAAGGCTAACCCCTTTGAAAATTTCGAAAAATGCGCCCAGAATTCCGAGAAGGCTAACCCCTTTGAAAATTTCGAAAAATGCGCCCAGAATTCCGAGAAAGATAACCCCTTTGAAAATATCGAAAAATGCACCCAGAATTTCTAGAAGGCTAACCCCTTTGAAAATTTCGAAAAATGCGCCCAGAATTCCGAGAAGGCTAACCCCTTTGAAAATTTCGAAAAATGCGCCCTGAATTCCGAAAAGGCTAACCCCTTTGAAAATTTCGAAAAATGCGCCCAGAATTCCGAGAAGGCTAACCCCTTTGAAAATTTCGAAAATGCGCCCAGAATTCCGAGAAAGCTAACCCCTTTGAAAATTTCGAAAAATGCGCACAGAATTCCGACAAGGCTAACCCCATTCAAAATTTCGAAAAATGCTCCCAGTATTCCGAGAAAGCTAACCCCTTTGAATATTTCGAAAAATGCACCCAGAATTCCTAGAAGGCTAACCCCTTTGAAAATTTCGAAAAATGCGCCCAGAATTCCGAGAAGGCTCCCCCCTTTGAAAATTTCGAAAAATGCGCCCAGAATTCCAAGAAGGCTAACCCATTTGAAAATTTCGAAAAATGCTCCCATAATTCCGAGAAGACTAACCCCCTTGAAAATTTCGAAAATTGCGCCCAGTATTCCGAGAAGGCTAACCCATTTGAAAATTTCGAAAAATGCGCCCAGAATTCCGAGAAGGCTAACCCCTTTGAAAATTTCGAAAAATGCGCCCAGGATTCCGAGAAGGCTAACCCCTTTGAAAATTTCGAAAAATGCGCCCAGAAATCCGAGAAGGCTAACCCCTTTGAAAATTTCGAAAAATCGCCCACAATTCCGAGATGGCTAACCCCTTTGAAAATTTCGAAAAATGCGCCCACAATTCCGAGAAGGCTAACCCCTTTGAAAATTTCGAAAAATTCGCCCAGAATTCCGAGAAGCCTATCCCGTTTGAAAATTTCGAAAAATGCGCCAAGAATTCCGAGAAGGCTAACAACTTTGAAAATTTCGAAAAATCGCCCAGAATTCCGAGAAGGCTAACCCTTTTGAAAATTTCGAAAAATGCGCCCAGAATTCCGAGAAGGCTAACCCCTTTGAAAATTTCAAAAAATTACGCCCAGAATTCCGACAAGGCTAACCCCTTTGAAAATTTCGAAAAATGCGCCCAGAATTCCGAGAAGGCTAACCCCTTTGAAAATTTCGAAAAATGCGCCCAGAATTCCGAGAAGGCTAACCCCTTTGAAAATTTCGAAAAATCGCCCAGAATTCCGAGAAGGCTAACCCCTTTGAAAATTTCAAAAAATGCGCCCAGAATTCCGAGAAGGCTAACCCCTTTGAAAATTTTGAAAAATGCGCCCAGAATTCCGAGAAGGCTAACCCCTTTGAAATTTCGAAAAATGCGCCCAGAATTCCGAGAAGGCTAACCCCTTTGAAAATTTCGAAAAATAAGCCCAGAATTCCGAGAAGGCTAACCCCTTTGAAAATTTCGAAAAATGCGCCCAGATTTCCGAAAAGGCTAAACCCTTTGAAAATTTCGAAAAATGCGCCCAGAATTCCGAGAAATCTAACCCCTTTGAAAATATCGAAAAATGCACCCAGAATTCCTAGAAGGCTAACCCCTTTGAAAATTTCGAAAAATGCGCCCAGGATTCCGAGAAGGCTAACCCTTTTGAAAATTTCGAAAAATGCGCCCAGAATTCCGAGAAGGCTAACCCCTTTGAAAATTTCAAAAAATTACGCCCAGAATTCCGAGAACTCTAACCCCTTTGAAAATTTCGAAAAATGCGCCCAGAATTCCGAGAAGGCTAACCCCTTTGAAAATTTCGAAAAATGCGCCCAGAATTCCGAGAAAGCTAACACCTTTGAAAATATCGAAAAATGCACCCAGAATTCCTACAACGGTAACCCCTTTGAAAATTTCGAAAAATGCGCCCAGAATTCCGAGAAGGCTAACCCCTTTGAAAATTTCGAAAAATCGCCCAGAATTCCGAGAAGGCTAACCCTTTTGAAAATTTCGAAAAATGCGCCCAGAATTGCGAGAAGGCTAACCCCTTTGAAAATTTCAAAAAATGCGCCCAGAATTCCGAGAAGGCTAAACCCTTTGAAAATTTCGAAAAATGCGCCTTGAATTCCGAGAAAGCTAACCCCTTTGAAAATTTCGAAAAATGCGCCCAGAATTCCGAAAAGGCTAACCCCTTTGAAAATTTCGAAAAATTCGCCCAGAATTCCGAGAAGCCTATCGCCTTTGAAAATTTCGAAAAATGCGTCAAGAATTCCTAGAAGGCTAACCCCTTTGAAAATTTCGAAAAATGCGCCCAGAATTCCGAGAAGGCTAACCCCTTTGAAAATTTCGAAAAATGCTCCCAGAATTCCGAGAAAGCTAACCCCTTTGAAAATTTCGAGAAATGCGCCCAGAATTCCGACAAGGCTAACCCCTTTGAAAATTTCGAAAAATGCGCCCAGAATTCCGAGAAATCTAACCCCTTTGAAAATATCGAAAAATGCACCCAGAATTCCTGGAAGGCTAACCCCTTTGAAAATTTCGAAAATTGCGCCCAGAATTCCGAGAAATCTAACCCCTTTGAAAATATCGAAAAATGAACCCAGAATTCCTAGAAGGCTAACCCCTTTGAAAATTTCGAAAAATGCGCCCAGAATTCCGAGAAGGCTAACCCCTTTGAAAATTTCGAAAAATGCGCCCACAATTCCGAGAAAATTTCGAAAAATTCGCCCAGAATTCCGAGAAGCCTATCCCCTTTGAAAATTTCGAAAAATGCGCCAAGAATTCCGAGAAGGCTAACCCCTTTGAAAATTTCGAAAAATCGCCCAGAATTCCGAGAAGGCTAACCATTTTGAAAATTTCGAAAAATGCGCCCAGAATTCCGAGAAGGCTAACCCCTTTGAAAATTTCAAAAAATGCGCCCAGAATTCCGAGAAGGCTAACCCCTTTCAAAATGTCGAAAAATGCGCCCAGAATTCCGAGAAGGCTAACCCCTTTGAAAATTTCAAAAAATGCGCCAGAATTCCGAGAAGGCTAACCCCTTTGAAAATTTCGAAAAATGCGCCCAGAATTCCGAGAAAGCTAACCCCTTTGAAAATATCGAAAAATGCGCCCAGAATTCCGAAAAGGGTAACCCCTTTGAAAATTTCGAAAAATGCGCCCAGAATTCCGAGAAGGCTAACCCCTTTGAAAATTTCGAAAAATGCGCTCAGAGTTCCGAGAAGGCTAATACCTTTGAAAATTTTGAAAAATGCGCCCAGAATTCCGAGAAGGCTAATCCCTTTGAAAATTTCGAAAAATGCGCCCAGAATTCCGGGAAAGGCTAACCCTTTTGAAAATTTCGAAAAATGTGCCCAGAATTCCTAGAAGGCTAACCCCTTTGAAAATTTCGAAAAGTGCGCCCAGAATTCCGAGAAGGCTAACCCCTTTGAAAATTTCGAAAAATGCGCCCAGAATTCCGAGAAGGCTAACCCCTTTGAAAATTTCGAAAAATTCGCCCAGAATTCCGAGAAGCCTATCCCGTTTGAAAATTTCGAAAAATGCGCCAAGAATTCCGAGAAGGCTAACAACTTTGAAAATTTCGAAAAATCGCCCAGAATTCCGAGAAGGCTAACCCTTTTGAAAATTTCGAAAAATGCGCCCAGAATTCCGAGAAGGTTAACCCCTTTGAAAATTTCAAAAAATTACGCCCAGAATTCCGAGAAGGCTAACCCCTTTGAAAATTTCGAAAAATGCGCCCAGAATTCCGAGAAGGCTAACCCCTTTGAAAATTTCGAAAAATGCGCCCAGAATTCCGAGAAACCTTACCCCTTTGAAAATATCGAAAAATGCACCCAGAATTCCTAGAAGGCTAACCCCTTTGAAAATTTCGAAAAATGCGCCCAGAATTCCGAGAAGGCTAACCCCTTTGAAAATTTCGAAAAATCGCCCAGAATTCCGAGAAGGCTAACCCTTTTGAAAATTTCGAAAAATGCGCCCAGAATTCCGAGAAGGCTAACCCCTTTGAAAATTTCAAAAAATGCGCCCAGAATTCCGAGAAGGCTAACCCCTTTGAAAATTTCGAAAAATGCGCCTGAATTCCGAGAAAGCTAACCCCTTTGAAAATTTCGAAAAATGCGCCCAGAATTCCGAGAAAGCTAACCCCTTTGAAAATATCGAAAAATGCGCCCAGAATTCCGAAAAGGCTAACCACTTTGAAAATTTCGAAAAATGCGCCCAGACTTCCGAGAAGGCTAACCCCTTTGAAAATTTTGAAAAATGCGCCCAGAATTCCGAGAAAGCTAACCGCTTTGAAAATTTTGAGAAATGCGCCCAGAATTCCGACAAGGCTAACCCCTTTGAAAATTTCGAAAAATGCGCCCAGAATTCCGAGAAATCTAACCCCTTTGAAAATATCGAAAAATGCACCCAGAATTCCTAGAAGGCTAACCCCTTTGAAAATTTCGAAAAATGCGCCCAGAATTCCGAGAAGGCTAACCCCTTTGAAAATTTCGCAAAATGCGCCCAGAATTCCGAGAAGGCTAACCCCTTTGAAAATTTCGAAAAATGCGCCCAGATTTCCGTTAAGGCTAAACCCTTTGAAAATTTCGAAAAATGCGCCCAGAATTCCGAGAAATCTAACCCCTTTGAAAATATCGAAAAATGCACCCAGAATTCCTAGAAGGCTTACCCCTTTGAAAATTTCGAAAAATGCGCCCAGAATTCCGAGAAGGCTAACCCCTTTGAAAATTTCGCAAAATGCGCCCAGAATTCCGAGAAGGCTAACCCCTTTGAAAATTTCGAAAAATGCGCCCAGATTTCCGAAAAGGCTAAACCCTTTTAAAATTTCGAAAAATGCGCCCAGAATTCCGAGAAGGCTAATACCTTTGAAAATTTTGAATAATGCGCCCAGAATTCCGAGAAGGCTAACCCCTTTGAAAATTTCGAAAAATGCGCCCAGAATTCCGAGAAGGCTAATACCTTTGAAAATTTTGAAAAATGCGCCCAGAATTCCGAGAAGGCTAACCCTTTTGAAAATTTCGAAAAATGTGCCCAGAATTCCGAGAAGGCTAACCCCTTTGAAAATTTCGAAAAGTGCGCCCAGAATTCCGAGAAGGCTAACCCCTTTGAAAATTTCGAAAAATGCGCCCAGAATTCCGACAAGGCTAACACCTTTGAAAATTTTGAAAAACGCGCTCAGAATTCCGAGTAGGCTAACACCTTTGAAAATTTCGAAAAATGCGCCCAGAAGTTCGAGAAGGCTAACCCATTTGAAAATTTCGAAAAATGCGCCCAGAATTCCGAGAAGGCTAACCCCTTTGAAAATTTCGAAAAATGCGCCCAGGATTCCGAGAAGGCTAACCCCTTTGAAAATTTCGAAAAATGCGCACAGAAATCCGAGAAGGCTAACCCCTTTGAAAATTTCGAAAAATCGTCCACAATTCCGAGATGGCTAACCCCTTTGAAAATTCGAAAAATGCGCCCACAATTCCGAGAAGGCTAACCCCTTTGAAAATTTCGAAAAATTCGCCCAGAATTCCGAGAAGCCTATCCCGTTTGAAAATTTCGAAAAATGCGCCAAGAATTCCGAGAAGGCTAACAACTTTGAAAATTTCGAAAAATCGCCCAGAATTCCGAGAAGGCTAACCCTTTTGAAAATTTCGAAAAATGCGCCCAGAATTCCGAGAAGGTTAACCCCTTTGAAAATTTCAAAAAATTACGCCCAGAATTCCGAGAAGGCTAACCCCTTTGAAAATTTCGAAAAATGCGCCCAGAATTCCGAGAAGGCTAACCCCTTTGAAAATTTCGAAAAATGCGCCCAGAATTCCGAGAAACCTTACCCCTTTGAAAATATCGAAAAATGCACCCAGAATTCCTAGAAGGCTAACCCCTTTGAAAATTTCGAAAAATGCGCCCAGAATTCCGAGAAGGCTAACCCCTTTGAAAATTTCGAAAAATGCGCCCAGGATTCCGAGAAGGCTAACCCCTTTGAAAATTTCGAAAAATGCGCCCAGAATTCCGAGAAGGCTAACCCCTTTGAAAATTTCGAAAAATGCGCCTGAATTCCGAGAAGGCTAACCCCTTTGAAAATTTCGAAAAATGCTCCCAGAATTCCGAGAAAGCTAACCCCTTTGAAAATATCGAAAAATGCGCCCAGAATTCCGAAAAGGCTAACCACTTTGAAAATTTCGAAAAATGCGCCCAGACTTCCGAGAAGGCTAACCCCTTTGAAAATTTTGAAAAATGCGCCCAGAATTCCGAGAAGGCTAACCCCTTTGAAATTTCGAAAAATGCGCCCAGAATTCCGAGAAGGCTAACCCCTTTGAAAATTTAGCAAAATGCGCCCAGAATTCCGAGAAGGCTAACCCCTTTGAAAATTTCGAAAAATGCGCCCAGATTTCCGAAAAGGCTAAACCCTTTGAAAATTTCGAAAAATGCGCCCAGAATTCCGAGAAATCTAACCCCTTTGAAAATATCGAAAAATGCACCCAGAATTCCTAGAAGGCTAACCCCTTTGAAAATTTCGAAAAATGCGCCCAGAATTCCGAGAAGGCTAACCCCTTTGAAAATTTCGCAAAATGCGCCCAGAATTCCGAGAAGGCTAACCCGTTTGAAAATTTCGAAAAATGCGCCCATATTTCCGAAAAGGCTAAACCCTTTGAAAATTTCGAAAAATGCGCCCAGAATTCCAAGAAGGCTAATACCTTTGAAAATTTTGAAAAATGCGCCCAGAATTCCGAGAAGGCTAACCCCTTTGAAAATTTCGAAAAATGCGCCCAGAATTCCGAGAAGGCTAATACCTTTGAAAATTTTGAAAAATGCGCCCATAATTCCGAGAAGGCTAATCCCTTTGAAAATTTCGAAAAATGCGCCCAGAATTCCGAGAAGGCTAACCCTTTTGAAAATTTCGAAAAATGTGCCCAGAATTCCGAGAAGGCTAACCACTTTGAAAATTTCGAAAAGTGTGCCCAGAATTCCGAGAAGGCTAACCCCTTTGAAAATTTCGAAAAATGCGCCCAGAATTCCGAGAAGGCTAACCCCTTTGAAAATTTCGAAAAATGCGCCCAGAATTCCGAGAAAGATAACCCCTTTGAAAATATCGAAAAATGCACCCAGAATTCCTAGAAGGCTAACCCCTTTGAAAATTTCGAAAAATGCGCCCAGAATTCCAAGAAGGCTAACCCATTTGAAAATTTCGAAAAATGCTCCCATAATTCCGAGAAGGCTAACCCCCTTGAAAATTTCGAAAATTGCGCCCAGTATTCCGAGAAGGCTAACCCATTTGAAAATTTCGAAAAATGCGCCCAGAATTCCGAGAAGGCTAACCCCTTTGAAAATTTCGAAAAATGCGCCCAGGATTCCGAGAAGGCTAACCCCTTTGAAAATTTCGAAAAATGCGCCCAGAAATCCGAGAAGGCTAACCCCTTTGAAAATTTCGAAAAATCGCCCACAATTCCGAGATGGCTAACCCCTTTGAAAATTTCGAAAAATGCGCCCACAATTCCGAGAAGGCTAACCCCTTTGAAAATTTCGAAAAATTCGCCCAGAATTCCGAGAAGCCTATCCCGTTTGAAAATTTCGAAAAATGCGCCAAGAATTCCGAGAAGGCTAACAACTTTGAAAATTTCGAAAAATCGCCCAGAATTCCGAGAAGGCTAACCCTTTTGAAAATTTCGAAAAATGCGCCCAGAATTCCGAGAAGGCTAACCCCTTTGAAAATTTCAAAAAATTACGCCCAGAATTCCGAGAAGGCTAACCCCTTTGAAAATTTCGAAAAATGCGCCCAGAATTCCGAGAAGGCTAACCCCTTTGAAAATTTCGAAAAATGCGCCCAGAATTCCGAGAAGGCTAACCCCTTTGAAAATATCGAAAAATGCACCCAGAATTCCTAGAAGGCTAACCCCTTTGAAAATTTCGAAAAATGCGCCCAGAATTCCGAGAAGGCTAACCCCTTTGAAAATTTCGAAAAATCGCCCAGAATTCCGAGAAGGCTAACCCCTTTGAAAATTTTGAAAAATGCGCCCAGAATTCCGAGAAGGCTAACCCCTTTGAAATTTCGAAAAATGCGCCCAGAATTCCGAGAAGGCTAACCCCTTTGAAAATTTCGAAAAATGCGCCCAGAATTCCGAGAAGGCTAACCCCTTTGAAAATTTCGAAAAATGCGCCCAGATTTCCGAAAAGGCTAACCCCTTTGAAAATTTCAAAAAATTACGCCCAGAATTCCGAGAAGGCTAACCCCTTTGAAAATTTCGAAAAATGCGCCCAGAATTCCGAGAAGGCTAACCCCTTTGAAAATTTCGAAAAATGCTCCCAGAATTCCGAGAAAGCTAACCCCTTTGAAAATTTCGAGAAATGCGCCCAGAATTCCGACAAGGCTAACCCCTTTGAAAATTTCGAAAAATGCACCCAGAATTCCGAGAAATCTAACCCCTTTGAAAATATCGAAAAATGCACCCAGAATTCCTAGAAGGCTAACCCCTTTGAAAATTTCGAAAAATGCGCCCAGAATTCCGAGAAGGCTAACCCCTTTGAAAATTTCGAAAAATGCGCCCAGAATTCCGACAAGGCTAACCCCTTTGAAAATTTCGCAAAATGCGCCCAGAATTCCGAGAAGGCTAACCCCTTTGAAAATTTCGAAAAATTCGCCCAGATTTCCGAAAAGGCTAACCCCTCTGAAAATTTCGAAAAATGCGCCCAGTATTCCGAGAAGGCTAACCCTTTTGAAAATTTCGAAATATGTGCCCAGAATTCCGAGAAGGCTAACCCCTTTGAAAGTTTCGAAAAATGCGCCCAGAATTCCGAGAAGCTAACCCCTTTGAAAATATCGAAAAATGCGCCCAGAATTCCGAGAAATCTAACCCCTTTGAAGATTTCGAAAAATGCACCCAGAATTCCTAGAAGGCTAACCCCTTTGAAAATTTCGAAAAATGCGCCCAGAATTCCGAGAACGCTAACCCCTTTGAAAATTTCGAAAAATGCGCCCAGAATTCCGAGCTGGCTAACCCCTTTGAAAATTTCGAAAAATGCGACCAGAATTCCGAGAAGGCTAACCCCTTTGAAAATTTCGAAAAATCGCCCAGAATTCCGAGAAGGCTAATACCTTTGAAAATTTCAAAAAATGCGCCCAGAATTCCGAGAAGGCTAACCCCTTTGAAAATTTCGAAAAATGCGCCCAGAATTCCGAGAAGGCTAACCCCTTTGAAAATTTCGAAAAACGCGCCCAGAATTCCGAGAAGGCTAACCCCTTTGAAAATTTCGAAAAATGCTCCCAGAATTCCGAGAAAGCTAACCCCTTTGAAAATTTCGAGAAATGCGCCCAGAATTCCGACAAGGCTAACCCCTTTGAAAATTTCGAAAAATGCGCCCAGAATTCCGAGAAATCTAACCCCTTTGAAAATATCGAAAAATGCACCCAGAATTCCTAGAAGGCTAACCCCTTTGAAAATATCGAAAAATGCGCCCAGAATTCCGAGAAATCTAACCCCTTTGAAGATTTCGAAAAATGCACCCAGAATTCCTAGAAGGCTAACCCCTTTGAAAATTTCGAAAAATGCGCCCAGAATTCCGAGAAGGCTAACCCCTTTGAAAATTTCGAAAAATGCGCCCACAATTCCGAGAAGGCTAACCCCTTTGAAAATTTCGAAAAATGTGCCCAGAATTCCGAGAAGGCTAACCCCTTTGAAAATTTCTAAAAATGCGCACAGAATTCCGACAAGGCTAACCCCTTTGAAAATTTCGAAAAATGCGCCCAGAATTCCGAGAAGGCTAACACCTTTGAAAATTTCGAAAAATGCGCCCTGAATTCCGAGAAGGCTAACCCCTTTGAAAATTTCGAAAAATGCGCCCAGAATTCCGAGAAAGCTAACCCCTTTGAAAATTTCGAAAAATGCGCACAGAATTCCGACAATGCTAACCCCTTTGAAAATTTCGAAAAATGCTCCCAGAATTCCGAGAAATATATCCCCTTTGAAAATATCGAAAAATGCACCCAGAATTCCTAGAAGGCTAACCCCTTTGAAGATTTCGAAAAATGCGCCCAGAATTCCGAGAAGGCTAACCCCTTTGAAAATTTCGAAATATGCGCCCAGAATTCCGAGAAGGCTAACCCCTTTGAAAATTTCGAAAAATGCGCCCAGAATTCCGAGAAGCTAACCCCTTTGAAAATTTCGATAAATGCGCCCAGAATTCCGAGAAGGCTAACCCCTTTGAAAATTTCGAAAAATGCGCCCAGAATTCCGAGAAGGCTAACCCCTTTGAAAATTTCGAAAAATGCGCCCAGAATTCCGAGAAAGCTAACCCCTTTGAAAATTTCGAAAAATGCGCCCAGAATTCCGACAAGGCTAAACCCTTTGAAAATTTCGAAAAATGCGCCCAGAATTCCGAGAAAGCTAACCCCTTTGAAAATTTCGAAAAATGTGCCCAGAATGCCGAGAAGGCTAACCCCTTTTATAATTTGGAATAATGCGCCCAGAATTCCGAGAAGGCTAACCCCTTTGAAAATTTCGAAAAATGCGCCCAGAATTCCGAGAAGGCTAACCCCTTTGAAAATTTCAAAAAATGCGCCTAGAATTCCGAGAAGGCTAACCCCTTTGAAAATGTCGAAAAATGCGCCCAGAATTCCGAGAAGGCTAACCCCTTTGAAAATTTCGAAAAATGCGCCCAGAATTCCGAGAAGGCTAACCCCTTTCAAAATTTCGAAAAATGCGCCCAGAATTCCGAAAAGGCTAACCCCCTTTGAAAATTTCGAAAAATGTGCTTAGAATTCCGAGAAGGCTAACCCCTTTGAAAATTTCGAAAAATGCGCCCAGAATTCCGAGAAGGCTAACCCCTTTGAAAATTTCGAAAAATGCTCCCAGAATTCCGAGAAAGCTAACCCCTTTGAAAATTTCGAGAAATGCGCCCAGAATTCCGACAAGGCTAACCCCTTTGAAAATTTCGAAAAATGCGCCCAGAATTCCGAGAAATCTAACCCCTTTGAAAATATCGAAAAATGCACCCAGAATTCCTAGAAGGCCCCTTTGAAAATATCGAAAAATGCGCCCAGAATTCCGAGAAATCTAACCCCTTTGAAGATTTCGAAAAATGCACCCAGAATTGCTAGAAGGCTAACCCCTTTGAAAATTTCGAAAAATGCGCCCAGAATTCCGAGAAGGCTAACCCCTTTGAAAATTTCGAAAAATGCGCCCACAATTCCGAGAAGGCTAACCCCTTTGAAAATTTCGAAAAATGTGCCCAGAATTCCGAGAAGGCTAACCCCTTTGAAAATTTCTAAAAATGCGCACAGAATTCCGACAAGGCTAACCCCTTTGAAAATTTCGAAAAATGCGCCCAGAATTCCGAGAAGGCTAACACCTTTGAAAATTTCGAAAAATGCGCCCTGAATTCCGAGAAGGCTAACCCCTTTGAAAATTTCGAAAAATGCGCCCAGAATTCCGAGAAGGCTAACCTTTTTGAAAATTTCGAAAATGCGCCCAGAATTCCGAGAAAGCTAACCCCTTTGAAAATTTCGAAAAATGCGCACAGAATTCCGACAATGCTAACCCCTTTGAAAATTTCGAAAAATGCTCCCAGAATTCCGAGAAAGCTAACCCCTTTGAAAATATCGAAAAATGCACCCAGAATTCCTAGAAGGCTAACCCCTTTGAAGATTTCGAAAAATGCGCCCAGAATTCCGAGAAGGCTAACCCCTTTGAAAATTTCGAAATATGCGCCCAGAATTCCGAGAAGGCTAACCCCTTTGAAAATTTCGAAAAATGCGCCCAGAATTCCGAGAAGCTAACCCCTTTGAAAATTTCGATAAATGCGCCCAGAATTCCGAGAAGGCTAACCCCTTTGAAAATTTCGAAAAATGCGCCCAGAATTCCGAGAAGGCTAACCCCTTTGAAAATTTCGAAAAATGCGCCCAGAATTCCGAGAAAGCTAACCCCTTTGAAAATTTCGAAAAATGCGCCCAGAATTCCGAGAAAGCTAACCCCTTTGAAAATTTCGAAAAATGCACCCAGAATTCCGACAAGGCTAAACCCTTTGAAAATTTCGAAAAATGCGCCCAGAATTCCGAGAAAGCTAACCCCTTTGAAAATTTCGAAAAATGTGCCCAGAATGCCGAGAAGGCTAACCCCTTTTATAATTTGGAATAATGCGCCCAGAATTCCGAGAAGGCTAACCCCTTTGAAAATTTCGAAAAATGCGCCTTGAATTCCGAGAAAGCTAACCCCTATGAAAATTTCGAAAAATGCGCCCAGAATTCCGAGAAGGCTAACCCCTTTGAAAATTTCGAAAAATGCGCCCAGAATTCCGACAAGGCTAACCCCTTTGAAAATTTCGAAAAATGCGCCCAGAATTCCGAGAAATCTAACCCCTTTGAAAATATCGAAAAATGCACCCAGAATTCCTAGAAGGCTAACCCCTTTGAAAATTTCGAAAAATGCGCCCAGAATTCCGAGAAGGCTAACCCCTTTGAAAATTTCGAAAAATGCGCCCAGAATTCCGAGAAGGCTAACCCCTTTGAAAATTTCGAAAAACGCGCCCAGAATTCCGAGAAGGCTAACCCCTTTGAAAATTTCGAAAAATGCTCCCAGAATTCCGAGAAAGCTAACCCCTTTGAAAATTTCGAAAAATGCGCCCAGAATTCCAAAAAATCTAACCCCTTTGAAAATATCGAAAAATGCACCCAGAATTCCTAGAAGGCTAACCCCTTTGAAAATATCGAAAAATGCGCCCAGAATTCCGAGAAATCTAACCCCTTTGAAGATTTCGAAAAATGCACCCAGAATTCCTAGAAGGCTAACCCCTTTGAAAATTTCGAAAAATGAGCCCAGAATTCCGAGAAGGCTAACCCCTTTGAAAATTTCGAAAAATGCGCCCACAATTCCGAGAAGGCTAACCCCTTTGAAAATTTCGAAAAATGTGCCCAGAATTCCGAGAAGGCTAACCCCTTTGAAAATTTCTAAAAATGCGCACAGAATTCCGACAAGGCTAACCCCTTTGAAAATTTCGAAAAATGCGCCCAGAATTCCGAGAAGGCTAACACCTTTGAAAATTTCGAAAAATGCGCCCTGAATTCCGAGAAGGCTAACCCCTTTGAAAATTTCGAAAAATGCGCCCAGAATTCCGAGAAGGCTAACCTTTTTGAAAATTTCGAAAATGCGCCCAGAATTCCGAGAAAGCTAACCCCTTTGAAAATTTCGAAAAATGCGCACAGAATTCCGACAATGCTAACCCCTTTGAAAATTTCGAAAAATGCTCCCAGAATTCCGAGAAAGCTAACCCCTTTGAAAATATCGAAAAATGCACCCAGAATTCCTAGAAGGCTAACCCCTTTGAAGATTTCGAAAAATGCGCCCAGAATTCCGAGAAGGCTAACCCCTTTGAAAATTTCGAAATATGCGCCCAGAATTCCGAGAAGGCTAACCCCTTTGAAAATTTCGAAAAATGCGCCCAGAATTCCGAGAAGGCTAACCCCTTTGAAAATTTCGAAAAATGCGCCCAGAATTCCGAGAAAGCTAACCCCTTTGAAAATTTCGAAAAATGCGCCCAGAATTCCGACAAGGCTAAACCCTTTGAAAATTTCGAAAAATGCGCCCAGAATTCCGAGAAAGCTAACCCCTTTGAAAATTTCGAAAAATGTGCCCAGAATGCCGAGAAGGCTAACCCCTTTTATAATTTGGAATAATGCGCCCAGAATTCCGAGAAGGCTAACCCCTTTGAAAATTTCGAAAAATGCGCCCAGAATTCCGAGAAGGCTAACCCCTTTGAAAATTTCAAAAAATGCGCCCAGAATTCCGAGAAGGCTAACCCCTTTGAAAATGTCGAAAAATGCGCCCAGAATTCCGAGAAGGCTAACCCCTTTGAAAATTTCGAAAAATGCGCCCAGAATTCCGAGAAGGCTAACCCCTTTCAAAATTTCGAAAAATGCGCCCAGAATTCCGAAAAGGCTAACCCCCTTTGAAAATTTCGAAAAATGTGCTTAGAATTCCGAGAAGGCTAACCCCTTTGAAAATTTCGAAAAATGCGCCCAGAATTCCGAGAAGGCTAACCCCTTTGAAAATTTCGAAAAATGCTCCCAGAATTCCGAGAAAGCTAACCCCTTTGAAAATTTCGAGAAATGCGCCCAGAATTCCGACAAGGCTAACCCCTTTGAAAATTTCGAAAAATGCGCCCAGAATTCCGAGAAATCTAACCCCTTTGAAAATATCGAAAAATGCACCCAGAATTCCTAGAAGGCTAACCCCTTTGAAAATTTCGAAAAATGCGCCCAGAATTCCGAGAAGGCTAACCCCTTTGAAAATTTCGAAAAATGCGCCCAGAATTCCGAGAAGGCTAACCCCTTTGAAAATTTCGAAAAACGCGCCCAGAATTCCGAGAAGGCTAAACCCTTTGAAAATTTCGAAAAATGCTCCCAGAATTCCGAGAAAGCTAACCCCTTTGAAAATTTCGAGAAATGCGCCCAGAATTCCGACAAGGCTAACCCCTTTGAAAATTTCGAAAAATGCGCCCAGAATTCCGAGAAATCTAACCCCTTTGAAAATATCGAAAAATGCACCCAGAATTCCTAGAAGGCTAACCCCTTTGAAAATATCGAAAAATGCGCCCAGAATTCCGAGAAATCTAACCCCTTTGAAGATTTCGAAAAATGCACCCAGAATTCCTAGAAGGCTAACCCCTTTGAAAATTTCGAAAAATGCGCCCAGAATTCCGAGAAGGCTAACCCCTTTGAAAATTTCGAAAAATGCGCCCACAATTCCGAGAAGGCTAACCCCTTTGAAAATTTCGAAAAATGTGCCCAGAATTCCGAGAAGGCTAACACCTTTGAAAATTTCGAAAAATGCGCCCTGAATTCCGAGAAGGCTAACCCCTTTGAAAATTTCGAAAAATGCGCCCAGAATTCCGAGAAGGCTAACCTTTTTGAAAATTTCGAAAATGCGCCCAGAATTCCGAGAAAGCTAACCCCTTTGAAAATTTCGAAAAATGCGCACAGAATTCCGACAATGCTAACCCCTTTGAAAATTTCGAAAAATGCTCCCAGAATTCCGAGAAAGCTAACCCCTTTGAAAATATCGAAAAATGCACCCAGAATTCCTAGAAGGCTAACCCCTTTGAAGATTTCGAAAAATGCGCCCAGAATTCCGAGAAGGCTAACCCCTTTGAAAATTTCGAAATATGCGCCCAGAATTCCGAGAAGGCTAACCCCTTTGAAAATTTCGAAAAATGCGCCCAGAATTCCGAGAAGCTAACCCCTTTGAAAATTTCGATAAATGCGCCCAGAATTCCGAGAAGGCTAACCCCTTTGAAAATTTCGAAAAATGCGCCCAGAATTCCGAGAAGGCTAACCCCTTTGAAAATTTCGAAAAATGCGCCCAGAATTCCGAGAAAGCTAACCCCTTTGAAAATTTCGAAAAATGCACCCAGAATTCCGACAAGGCTAAACCCTTTGAAAATTTCGAAAAATGCGCCCAGAATTCCGAGAAAGCTAACCCCTTTGAAAATTTCGAAAAATGTGCCCAGAATGCCGAGAAGGCTAACCCCTTTTATAATTTGGAATAATGCGCCCAGAATTCCGAGAAGGCTAACCCCTTTGAAAATTTCGAAAAATGCGCCTTGAATTCCGAGAAAGCTAACCCCTATGAAAATTTCGAAAAATGCGCCCAGAATTCCGAGAAGGCTAACCCCTTTGAAAATTTCGAAAAATGCGCCCAGAATTCCGAGAAGGCTAACCCCTTTGAAAATTTCGAAAAATTCGCCCAGAATTCCGAGAAGCCTATCCCCTTTGAAATTTCGAAAAATGCGCCAAGAATTCTGAGAAGGCTAACCCTTTTGAAAATTTCGAAAAATGCGCCCAGAATTCCGAGAAGGCTAACCCCCTTTGAAAATTTCGAAAAATGCGCCCAGAATTCCGAGAAGGCTAACCCCTTTGAAAATTTCGAAAAATGCGCCCAGAATTTCGAGATTGCTAACCCCTTTGAAAATATCGAAAAATGCGCCCAGAATTCCGACAAGGCTAACCCCTTTGAAAATTTCGAAAAATGCGCCCAGAATTCCGAGAAATCTAACCCCTTTGAAAATATCGAAAAATGCACCCAGAATTCCTAGAAGGCTAACCCCTTTGAAAATTTCGAAAAATGCGCCCAGAATTCCGAGAAGGCTAACCCCTTTGAAAATTTCGAAAAATGCGCCCAGAATTCCGAGAAGGCTAACCCCTTTGAAAATTTCGAAAAACGCGCCCAGAATTCCGAGAAGGCTAACCCCTTTGAAAATTTCGAAAAATGCTCCCAGAATTCCGAGAAAGCTAACCCCTTTGAAAATTTCGAGAAATGCGCCCAGAATTCCGACAAGGCTAACCCCTTTGAAAATTTCGAAAAATGCGCCCAGAATTCCGAGAAATCTAACCCCTTTGAAAATATCGAAAAATGCACCCAGAATTCCTAGAAGGCTAACCCCTTTGAAAATATCGAAAAATGCGCCCAGAATTCCGAGAAATCTAACCCCTTTGAAGATTTCGAAAAATGCACCCAGAATTCCTAGAAGGCTAACCCCTTTGAAAATTTCGAAAAATGCGCCCAGAATTCCGAGAAGGCTAACCCCTTTGAAAATTTCGAAAAATGCGCCCACAATTCCGAGAAGGCTAACCCCTTTGAAAATTTCGAAAAATGTGCCCAGAATTCGGAGAAGGCTAACCCCTTTGAAAATTTCTAAAAATGCGCACAGAATTCCGACAAGGCTAACCCCTTTGAAAATTTCGAAAAATGCGCCCAGAATTCCGAGAAGGCTAACACCTTTTAAAATTTCGAAAAATGCGCCCTGAATTCCGAGAAGGCTAACCCCTTTGAAAATTTCGAAAAATGCGCCCAGAATTCCGAGAAGGCTAACCTTTTTGAAAATTTCGAAAATGCGCCCAGAATTCCGAGAAAGCTAACCCCTTTGAAAATTTCGAAAAATGCGCACAGAATTCCGACAATGCTAACCCCTTTGAAAATTTCGAAAAATGCTCCCAGAATTCCGAGAAAGCTAACCCCTTTGAAAATATCGAAAAATGCACCCAGAATTCCTAGAAGGCTAACCCCTTTGAAGATTTCGAAAAATGCGCCCAGAATTCCGAGAAGGCTAACCCCTTTGAAAATTTCGAAATATGCGCCCAGAATTCCGAGAAGGCTAACCCCTTTGAAAATTTCGAAAAATGCGCCCAGAATTCCGAGAAGGCTAACCCCTTTGAAAATTTCGAAAAATGCGCCCAGAATTCCGAGAAAGCTAACCCCTTTGAAAATTTCGAAAAATGCGCCCAGAATTCCGACAAGGCTAAACCCTTTGAAAATTTCGAAAAATGCGCCCAGAATTCCGAGAAAGCTAACCCCTTTGAAAATTTCGAAAAATGTGCCCAGAATGCCGAGAAGGCTAACCCCTTTTATAATTTGGAATAATGCGCCCAGAATTCCGAGAAGGCTAACCCCTTTGAAAATTTCGAAAAATGCGCCCAGAATTCCGAGAAGGCTAACCCCTTTGAAAATTTCAAAAAATGCGCCCAGAATTCCGAGAAGGCTAACCCCTTTGAAAATGTCGAAAAATGCGCCCAGAATTCCGAGAAGGCTAACCCCTTTGAAAATTTCGAAAAATGCGCCCAGAATTCCGAGAAGGCTAACCCCTTTCAAAATTTCGAAAAATGCGCCCAGAATTCCGAAAAGGCTAACCCCCTTTGAAAATTTCGAAAAATGTGCTTAGAATTCCGAGAAGGCTAACCCCTTTGAAAATTTCGAAAAATGCGCCCAGAATTCCGAGAAGGCTAACCCCTTTGAAAATTTCGAAAAATGCTCCCAGAATTCCGAGAAAGCTAACCCCTTTGAAAATTTCGAGAAATGCGCCCAGAATTCCGACAAGGCTAACCCCTTTGAAAATTTCGAAAAATGCGCCCAGAATTCCGAGAAATCTAACCCCTTTGAAAATATCGAAAAATGCACCCAGAATTCCTAGAAGGCTAACCCCTTTGAAAATTTCGAAAAATGCGCCCAGAATTCCGAGAAGGCTAACCCCTTTGAAAATTTCGAAAAATGCGCCCAGAATTCCGAGAAGGCTAACCCCTTTGAAAATTTCGAAAAAGGCGCCCAGAATTCCGAGAAGGCTAAACCCTTTGAAAATTTCGAAAAATGCTCCCAGAATTCCGAGAAAGCTAACCCCTTTGAAAATTTCGAGAAATGCGCCCAGAATTCCGACAAGGCTAACCCCTTTGAAAATTTCGAAAAATGCGCCCAGAATTCCGAGAAATCTAACCCCTTTGAAAATATCGAAAAATGCACCCAGAATTCCTAGAAGGCTAACCCCTTTGAAAATATCGAAAAATGCGCCCAGAATTCCGAGAAATCTAACCCCTTTGAAGATTTCGAAAAATGCACCCAGAATTCCTAGAAGGCTAACCCCTTTGAAAATTTCGAAAAATGCGCCCAGAATTCCGAGAAGGCTAACCCCTTTGAAAATTTCGAAAAATGCGCCCACAATTCCGAGAAGGCTAACCCCTTTGAAAATTTCGAAAAATGTGCCCAGAATTCCGAGAAGGCTAACACCTTTGAAAATTTCGAAAAATGCGCCCTGAATTCCGAGAAGGCTAACCCCTTTGAAAATTTCGAAAAATGCGCCCAGAATTCCGAGAAGGCTAACCTTTTTGAAAATTTCGAAAATGCGCCCAGAATTCCGAGAAAGCTAACCCCTTTGAAAATTTCGAAAAATGCGCACAGAATTCCGACAATGCTAACCCCTTTGAAAATTTCGAAAAATGCTCCCAGAATTCCGAGAAAGCTAACCCCTTTGAAAATATCGAAAAATGCACCCAGAATTCCTAGAAGGCTAACCCCTTTGAAGATTTCGAAAAATGCGCCCAGAATTCCGAGAAGGCTAACCCCTTTGAAAATTTCGAAATATGCGCCCAGAATTCCGAGAAGGCTAACCCCTTTGAAAATTTCGAAAAATGCGCCCAGAATTCCGAGAAGCTAACCCCTTTGAAAATTTCGATAAATGCGCCCAGAATTCCGAGAAGGCTAACCCCTTTGAAAATTTCGAAAAATGCGCCCAGAATTCCGAGAAGGCTAACCCCTTTGAAAATTTCGAAAAATGCGCTCAGAATTCCGAGAAAGCTAACCCCTTTGAAAATTTCGAAAAATGCACCCAGAATTCCGACAAGGCTAAACCCTTTGAAAATTTCGAAAAATGCGCCCAGAATTCCGAGAAAGCTAACCCCTTTGAAAATTTCGAAAAATGTGCCCAGAATGCCGAGAAGGCTAACCCCTTTTATAATTTGGAATAATGCGCCCAGAATTCCGAGAAGGCTAACCCCTTTGAAAATTTCGAAAAATGCGCCTTGAATTCCGAGAAAGCTAACCCCTATGAAAATTTCGAAAAATGCGCCCAGAATTCCGAGAAGGCTAACCCCTTTGAAAATTTCGAAAAATGCGCCCAGAATTCCGAGAAGGCTAACCCCTTTGAAAATTTCGAAAAATTCGCCCAGAATTCCGAGAAGCCTATCCCCTTTGAAATTTCGAAAAATGCGCCAAGAATTCTGAGAAGGCTAACCCTTTTGAAAATTTCGAAAAATGCGCCCAGAATTCCGAGAAGGCTAACCCCCTTTGAAAATTTCGAAAAATGCGCCCAGAATTCCGAGAAGGCTAACCCCTTTGAAAATTTCGAAAAATGCGCCCAGAATTTCGAGATTGCTAACCCCTTTGAAAATATCGAAAAATGCGCCCAGAATTCCGACAAGGCTAACCCCTTTGAAAATTTCGAAAAATGCGCCCAGAATTCCGAGAAATCTAACCCCTTTGAAAATATCGAAAAATGCACCCAGAATTCCTAGAAGGCTAACCCCTTTGAAAATTTCGAAAAATGCGCCCAGAATTCCGAGAAGGCTAACCCCTTTGAAAATTTCGAAAAATGCGCCCAGAATTCCGAGAAGGCTAACCCCTTTGAAAATTTCGAAAAACGCGCCCAGAATTCCGAGAAGGCTAACCCCTTTGAAAATTTCGAAAAATGCTCCCAGAATTCCGAGAAAGCTAACCCCTTTGAAAATTTCGAGAAATGCGCCCAGAATTCCGACAAGGCTAACCCCTTTGAAAATTTCGAAAAATGCGCCCAGAATTCCGAGAAATCTAACCCCTTTGAAAATATCGAAAAATGCACCCAGAATTCCTAGAAGGCTAACCCCTTTGAAAATATCGAAAAATGCGCCCAGAATTCCGAGAAATCTAACCCCTTTGAAGATTTCGAAAAATGCACCCAGAATTCCTAGAAGGCTAACCCCTTTGAAAATTTCGAAAAATGCGCCCAGAATTCCGAGAAGGCTAACCCCTTTGAAAATTTCGAAAAATGCGCCCACAATTCCGAGAAGGCTAACCCCTTTGAAAATTTCGAAAAATGTGCCCAGAATTCGGAGAAGGCTAACCCCTTTGAAAATTTCTAAAAATGCGCACAGAATTCCGACAAGGCTAACCCCTTTGAAAATTTCGAAAAATGCGCCCAGAATTCCGAGAAGGCTAACACCTTTTAAAATTTCGAAAAATGCGCCCTGAATTCCGAGAAGGCTAACCCCTTTGAAAATTTCGAAAAATGCGCCCAGAATTCCGAGAAGGCTAACCTTTTTGAAAATTTCGAAAATGCGCCCAGAATTCCGAGAAAGCTAACCCCTTTGAAAATTTCGAAAAATGCGCACAGAATTCCGACAATGCTAACCCCTTTGAAAATTTCGAAAAATGCTCCCAGAATTCCGAGAAAGCTAACCCCTTTGAAAATATCGAAAAATGCACCCAGAATTCCTAGAAGGCTAACCCCTTTGAAGATTTCGAAAAATGCGCCCAGAATTCCGAGAAGGCTAACCCCTTTGAAAATTTCGAAATATGCGCCCAGAATTCCGAGAAGGCTAACCCCTTTGAAAATTTCGAAAAATGCGCCCAGAATTCCGAGAAGGCTAACCCCTTTGAAAATTTCGAAAAATGCGCCCAGAATTCCGAGAAAGCTAACCCCTTTGAAAATTTCGAAAAATGCGCCCAGAATTCCGACAAGGCTAAACCCTTTGAAAATTTCGAAAAATGCGCCCAGAATTCCGAGAAAGCTAACCCCTTTGAAAATTTCGAAAAATGTGCCCAGAATGCCGAGAAGGCTAACCCCTTTTATAATTTGGAATAATGCGCCCAGAATTCCGAGAAGGCTAACCCCTTTGAAAATTTCGAAAAATGCGCCCAGAATTCCGAGAAGGCTAACCCCTTTGAAAATTTCAAAAAATGCGCCCAGAATTCCGAGAAGGCTAACCCCTTTGAAAATGTCGAAAAATGCGCCCAGAATTCCGAGAAGGCTAACCCCTTTGAAAATTTCGAAAAATGCGCCCAGAATTCCGAGAAGGCTAACCCCTTTCAAAATTTCGAAAAATGCGCCCAGAATTCCGAAAAGGCTAACCCCCTTTGAAAATTTCGAAAAATGTGCTTAGAATTCCGAGAAGGCTAACCCCTTTGAAAATTTCGAAAAATGCGCCCAGAATTCCGAGAAGGCTAACCCCTTTGAAAATTTCGAAAAATGCTCCCAGAATTCCGAGAAAGCTAACCCCTTTGAAAATTTCGAGAAATGCGCCCAGAATTCCGACAAGGCTAACCCCTTTGAAAATTTCGAAAAATGCGCCCAGAATTCCGAGAAATCTAACCCCTTTGAAAATATCGAAAAATGCACCCAGAATTCCTAGAAGGCTAACCCCTTTGAAAATTTCGAAAAATGCGCCCAGAATTCCGAGAAGGCTAACCCCTTTGAAAATTTCGAAAAATGCGCCCAGAATTCCGAGAAGGCTAACCCCTTTGAAAATTTCGAAAAACGCGCCCAGAATTCCGAGAAGGCTAACCCCTTTGAAAATTTCGAAAAATGCTCCCAGAATTCCGAGAAAGCTAACCCCTTTGAAAATTTCGAGAAATGCGCCCAGAATTCCGACAAGGCTAACCCCTTTGAAAATTTCGAAAAATGCGCCCAGAATTCCGAGAAATCTAACCCCTTTGAAAATATCGAAAAATCCACCCAGAATTCCTAGAAGGCCCCTTTGAAAATATCGAAAAATGCGCCCAGAATTCCGAGAAATCTAACCCCTTTGAAGATTTCGAAAAATGCACCCAGAATTCCGAGAAGGCTAACCCCTTTGAAAATTTCGAAAAATGCGCCCAGAATTCCGAGAAGGCTAACCCCTTTGAAAATTTCGAAAAATGCGCCCACAATTCCGAGAAGGCTAACCCCTTTGAAAATTTCGAAAAATGTGCCCAGAATTCCGAGAAGGCTAACCCCTTTGAAAATTTCTAAAAATGCGCACAGAATTCCGACAAGGCTAACCCCTTTGAAAATTTCGAAAAATGCGCCCAGAATTCCGAGAAGGCTAACACCTTTGAAAATTTCGAAAAATGCGCCCTGAATTCCGAGAAGGCTAACCCCTTTGAAAATTTCGAAAAATGCGCCCAGAATTCCGAGAAGGCTAACCCCTTTGAAAATTTCGAAAAATGTGCCCAGAATTCCGAGAAAGCTAACCCCTTTGAAAATTTCGAAAAATGCGCACAGAATTCCGACAATGCTAACCCCTTTGAAAATTTCGAAAAATGCTCCCAGAATTCCGAGAAAGCTAACCCCTTTGAAAATATCGAAAAATGCACCCAGAATTCCTAGAAGGCTAACCCCTTTGAAGATTTCGAAAAATGCGCCCAGAATTCCGAGAAGGCTAACCCCTTTGAAAATTTCGAAATATGCGCCCAGAATTCCGAGAAGGCTAACCCCTTTGAAAATTTCGAAAAATGCGCCCAGAATTCCGAGAAGCTAACCCCTTTGAAAATTTCGATAAATGCGCCCAGAATTCCGAGAAGGCTAACCCCTTTGAAAATTTCGAAAAATGCGCCCAGAATTCCGAGAAGGCTAACCCCTTTGAAAATTTCGAAAAATGCGCCCAGAATTCCGAGAAAGCTAACCCCTTTGAAAATTTCGAAAAATGCACCCAGAATTCCGACAAGGCTAAACCCTTTGAAAATTTCGAAAAATGCGCCCAGAATTCCGAGAAAGCTGACCCCTTTGAAAATTTCGAAAAATGTGCCCAGAATGCCGAGAAGGCTAACCCCTTTTATAATTTGGAATAATGCGCCCAGAATTCCGAGAAGGCTAACCCCTTTGAAAATTTCGAAAAATGCGCCTTGAATTCCGAGAAAGCTAACCCCTATGAAAATTTCGAAAAATGCGCCCAGAATTCCGAGAAGGCTAACCCCTTTGAAAATTTCGAAAAATTCGCCCAGAATTCCGAGAAGCCTATCCCCTTTGAAAATTTCGAAAAATGCGCCAAGAATTCTGAGAAGGCTAACCCTTTTGAAAATTTCGAAAAATGCGCCCAGAATTCCGAGAAGGCTAACCCCCTTTGAAAATTTCGAAAAATGCGCCCAGAATTCCGAGAAGGCTAACCCCTTTGAAAATTTCGAAAAATGCGCCCAGAATTTCGAGATTGCTAACCCCTTTGAAAATATCGAAAAATGCGCCCAGAATTCCGACAAGGCTAACCCCTTTGAAAATTTCGAAAAATGCGCCCAGAATTCCGAGAAATCTAACCCCTTTGAAAATTTCGAAAAATGCACCCAGAATTCCTAGAAGGCTAACCCCTTTGAAAATTTCGAAAAATGCGCCCAGAATTCCGAGAAGGCTAACCCCTTTGAAAATTTCGAAAAATGCGCCCAGAATTCCGAGAAGGCTAACCCCTTTGAAAATTTCGAAAAACGCGCCCAGAATTCCGAGAAGGCTAACCCCTTTGAAAATTTCGAAAAATGCTCCCAGAATTCCGAGAAAGCTAACCCCTTTGAAAATTTCGAGAAATGCGCCCAGAATTCCGACAAGGCTAACCCCTTTGAAAATTTCGAAAAATGCGCCCAGAATTCCGAGAAATCTAACCCCTTTGAAAATATCGAAAAATGCACCCAGAATTCCTAGAAGGCTAACCCCTTTGAAAATATCGAAAAATGCGCCCAGAATTCCGAGAAATCTAACCCCTTTGAAGATTTCGAAAAATGCACCCAGAATTCCTAGAAGGCTAACCCCTTTGAAAATTTCGAAAAATGCGCCCAGAATTCCGAGAAGGCTAACCCCTTTGAAAATTTCCAAAAATGCGCCAAGAATTCCGGGAAGGCTAACCCCTTTGAAAATTTCGAAAAATCGCCCAGAATTCCGAGAAGGCTAACCCCTTTGAAAATTTCGAAAAATGCGCCCAGAATTCCGAGAAGGCTAACCCCTTTGAAAATTTCGAAAAATGCGCCCAGAATTCCGAGAAAGCTAACCCCTTTGAAAATTTCGAAAAATGTGCTCAGAATTCCGAGAAGGCTAATCCCTTCGAAAATTTCGAAAATTGCGCCCGTAATTCCGAGAAGGCTAACCCCTTTGTAAATTTCGAAAATGCGCCCAGAATTCCGAGAAGGCTAACCCCTTTGAAAATTTCGAAAAATGCGCCCAGGATTCCGACAAGGCTAACCCCTTTGAAAATTTCGAAAAATGCGCCCAGAATTCCGAGAAATCTAACCCCTTTGAAAATATCGAAAAATGCGCCAAGAATTCCGACAAGGCTAACCCCTTTGAAAATTTTGCAAAATGCGCCCAGAATTCCGAGAAGGCTAACCCCTTTGAAAATTTCGAAAAATGCGCCAAGATTTCCGAAAAGGCTAACTCCTTTGAAAATTTCGAAAAATGCGCCCAGTATTCCGAGAAGGCTAACCCCTTTGAAAATTTTGAAAAATGCGCCCAGAATTCCGAGAAGGCTAACCCCTTTGAAAATTTCGAAAAATGCGCCCAGAATTCCGAGAAGGCTAACCCCTTTGAAAATTTCGAAAAATGCGCCCAGAATTCCGAGAAGGCTAACCCCTTTGAAAATTTAGAATAATGTGCCCAGAATTCCGAGAAGGCTAACCCCTTTGAAAATTTCGAAAAATGCGCCCAGAATTCCGAGAACGCTTACCCCTTTGAAAATTTCGAAAAATGCGCCCAGAATTCCGAGCTGGCTAACCCCTTTGACAATTTCGAAAAATGCGCCCAGAATTCCGAGAAGGCTAACCCCTTTGAAAATTTCGAAAAATGCGCCCAGAAAGCCGAGTAGGCTAACCCCTTTGAAAATTTCGAGAAATGCGCTCAGAATTCCGAGAAGGCTAACCTCTTTGAAAATTTCGAAAAATGCGCCCAGAATTCCGAGAAGGCTTACCCCTTTGAAAATTTCGAAAAATGCGCCCAGAATTCCGAGAAGGCTAACCCCTTTGAAAATTTCGAAAAATGCGCCCAGAATTCCGAGAAGGCTAACCCCTTTGAAAATTTCGAAAAATGCGCCCAGAATTCCGAGAAGGCTAACCCCTTTGAAAATTTCGAAAAATGCGCCCAGAATTCCGAGAAGGCTAATCCCTTTGAAAATTTCGAAAAATGCGCCCAGAATTCCGAGAAGGCTAACCCCTTTGAAAATTTCGAAAAATGCGCCTTGAATTCCGAGAAGGCTAACCCCTTTGAAAATTTCGAAAAATGCGCCCAGAATTCCGAGAAGATTAACCCCTTTGAAAATTTCGAAAAATGCGCCCAGAATTCCAAGAAGGCTAACCCCTTTGAAAATTTCGAAAAATGCGCCCACAATTCCGAGAAGCCTAACCCCTTTGAAAATTTCGAAAAATGCGCCCAGAATTCCGAGAAGGCTAACACCTTTGAAAATTTCGAAAAATGCGCCCAGAATTCCGAGAAGGCTAACCCCTTTGAAAATTTCGAAAAATGCGCCCAGAATTCCGAGAAGGCTAACCCCTTTGAAAATTTCAAAAAATGCGCCCAGAATTCCGAGAAGGCTAACCCCTTTGAAAATTTCAAAAAATGCGCCCAGAATTCCGATAAAGGCTAACCAGTTTGAAAATTTCGAAAAATGCGCCCAGAATTCCGAGAGGGCTAACCCCTTTGAAAATTTTGAAAAATGCGCCCAGAATTCCGAGAAGGCTAACCCTTTGGAAATTTCGAAAAATGCGCCCAGAATTTCGAGAAGGCTACCCTTTGAAAATTTCGAAAAATGTGCCCAGAATGCCGAGAAGTATTGTAAAACTGAGTGGTCTGCCAAATTGCAAAGTTGGGTGAAATAGTTCAAAAACAGGTAAGTGTTCTGTACGATGCTGGTTGAAATCTCCCTTCTGCAAAGTTTTAAGTTATTTATTTATACTGTAAAAAGCAGAGCGCGATATAAGAGCTAAAAAGAAATACAATTTCAAGTGTCATTGCTGGCTGAGGTGGTTAATACAGAATGCTTCTGAGCGAAAGGTCCCAGGTTCGATCCCAGGGGGGTTAGAAAGTTTTTAAATAAATCTCTAAAATATAAAAACTAGAGCGGAATATAAGACAGCTGAAAGAACATTTAACTTCAGCAATATCCGGTGGTTGAAGTGACGGAAGGATATTAAGTAAAAAAGATTAAAATTAGAAATAATTAAAATCCCAGAGCTCCATACATGATGGCTAAAAAGGAAGGTGCAAGCAACAAGTTGTGGTGGCCGAAGCGGTTAAAGAGACGTGCTTCGGAAGACAAGGTCCAGGGTTCGATCCCCGGGACGGAAGGATTTTAAGTAAAAAAGGTAAAATTAAAAATAATTAAAATCCCAGAGCTCCATACAAGAAGGCTAAAAAGGAAGGTGCAAGCAACAAGTTGTTGTGGCCGAAGCGGTTAAAGAGACGTGCTTCGAAAGAGAAGGTCCTGGGTTCAATCCCCGGGACGGAAGGATTTTAAGTAAAACAGATTGAAATTAAAAATAATTAAAATCCCAGAGCTCCGTACAAGAATGTTAAAAAGGAAAGTGCTAACAACAAGTTGTTGTGGCCGAAGCGGTTAAAGAGACGTGCTTCGGAAGAGAAGGTCCCGGGTTCGATCCCTGGGACTGATGGATTTTAAGTAAAAAAGATTAAAATTAAAAATAATTAAAATCCCAGATCTCCATACAAGAAGGCTAAAAAGGAAGGTGAAAGCAATAAGTTGTTGTGGCCGAAGCGGATAAAGAGATGTGCTTCGGAAGAGAAGGTCCCGGGTTCAATCCCCGGGACGGAAGGATTTTAAGTAAAAAAGATTAAAATTAAAAATAATTAAAATCCCAGAGCTCCGTACAAGAATGTTAAAAAGGAAGTTGCAAGCAACAAGTTACGGTGGCCGAAGCGGTTAAAGAGACGTGCTTCGGAATAGAAGGTCCCTGGTTCGATCCCCGGGACGGAAGGATTTTAAGTAAAAAAGATTAAAATTAAAAATAATTAAAATCCCAGATCTCCATACAAGAAGGCTAAAATGGAAGGTGCAAGCAATAAGTTGTTGTGGCCGAAGCGGTTAAAGAGACGTGATTCGGAAGAGAAGGTCCCGGGACGGAAGGATTTTAAGTAAAAAAGGTTAAATTTAAAAATAATTAAAATCCCAGAGCTCCGTACAAGAATGTTAAAAAGGAAGGTGCAAGCAACAAGTTGTAGTGGCCGAAGCGGTTAAAGAGACGTGCTTCGGAATAGAAGGTCCCGGGTTCAATCCCCGGGACGGAAGGATTTTAAGTAAAAAAGATTAAAATTAAAAATAATAAAAATCCCAGATCTCCATACAAGAAGGCTAAAATAGAAGGTGCAAGCAATAAGTTGTTGTGGCCGAAGCGGTTAAAGAGACGTGCTTCGGAAGAGAAGGTCCCGGATAAAATCCCCGGGACGGAAGGATTTTAAGTAAAAAAGGTTAAAATTAAAAATAATTAAAATCCCAGAGCTCCGTACAAGAATGTTAAAAAGGAAGGTGCAAGCAACAAGTTGTGGTGGCCGAAGCGGTTAAAGAGACGTGCTTCGGAATAGAAGGTCCCTGGTTCGATCCCCGGGACGGAAGGATTTTAAGTAAAAAAGATTAAAATTAAAAATAATTAAAATCCCAGATCTCCATACAAGAAGGCTAAAAGGGAAGGTGAAAGCAATAAGTTGTGGCCGAAGCGGTTAAAGAGACGTGCTTCGGAAGAGAAGGTCCCGGGTTCAATCCCCGGGACGGAAGGATTCTAAATAAAAAAGATTAAAATTAAAAATAATTAAAATCCCAGAGCTCCGTACAAGAATGTTAAAAAGGAAGGGTCAAGCAACGAGTTGTGGTGGCCGAAGCGGTTAAAGAGACGTGCTTCGGAATAGAAGGTCCCTGGTTCGATCCCCCGGACGGAAGGATTTTAAGTAAAAAAGATTAAAATTAAAAATATTTAAAATCCCAGATCTCCATATAAGAAGGCTAAAATGGAAGTTGCAAGCAATAAGTTGTTGTGGCCGAAGCGGTTAAAGAGACGTGCTTCGGAAGAGAAGGTCCCGGATAAAATCCCCGGGACGGAAGGATTTTAAGTAAAAAAGGTTAAAATTAAAAATAATTAAAATCCCAGAGCTCCGTACAAGAATGTTAAAAAGGAAGGTGCAAGCAACAAGTTGTGGTGGCCGAAGCGGTTAAAGAGACGTGCTTCGGAATAGAAGGTCCCGGGTTCGATCCCCGGGACGGAAGGATTTTAAGTAAAAAAGATTAAAATTAACAATAATTAAAATCCCAGATCTCCATACAAGAAGGCTAAAAGGGAAGGTGAAAGCAATAAGTTGTTGTGGCCGAAGCGGTTAAAGAGACGTGCTTCGGAAGAGAAGGTCCCGGGTTCAATCCCCGGGACGGAAGGATTTTAAATAAAAAAGATTAAAATTAAAAATAATTAAAATCCCAGAGGTCCGTACAAGAATGTTAAAAAGGAAGGTGCAAGCAACAAGTTGTGGTGGCCGAAGCGGTTAAAGAGACGTGCTTCGGAATAGAAGGTCCCTGGTTCGATCCCCCGGACGGAAGGATTTTAAGTAAAAAAGATTAAAATTAAAAATATTTAAAATCCCAGATCTCCATATAAGAAGGCTAAAATGGAAGTTGCAAGCAATAAGTTGTTGTGGCCGAAGCGGTTAAAGAGACGTGCTTCGGAAGAGAAGGTCCCGGGTTCAATCCCCGGGACGGAAGGATTTTAAGTAAAAAAGATTAAAATTAAAAATAATTAAAATCCCAGAGCTCCGCACAAGAATGTTAAAAAGGAAGTTGCAAGCAACAAGTTGTGGTGGCCGAAGCGGTTAAAGAGACGTGCTTCGGAATAGAAGGTCCCTGGTTCGATCCCCGGGACGGAAGGATTTTAAGTAAAAAAGATTAAAATTAAAAATAATTAAAATCCCAGATCTCCATACAAGAAGGCTAAAATGGAAGGTGCAAGCAATAAGTTGTTGTGGCCGAAGCGGTTAAAGAGACGTGCTTCGGAAGAGAAGGTCCCGGGTTCAATTCCCGGGACGGAAGGATTTTAAGTAAAAAAGATTAAAATTAAAAATAATTAAAATCCCAGAGCACGCTACAAGAAAGCTAAAAAGGAAGATGCAATCAACAAGATGTGGTGGCCGAAGCGGTTAAAGAGACGTGCTTCGGAGCACAAGGTGGTGGGTTCGATTCCCGGCACGGAATGATTTTAAGTAAAATATAAAAGTTAAAAATAATTAAAATCCCAGAATTCCGTATAGGAGAGCTAAAAAAGAAAATATAAGTACCAAGTTGTGATGGCCGAAGCGGTTAGAGATACCTGCTTCGGAGGAGAAGGTGGTGCGTTCGATTCCCGGCACGGAGTGATTTTAAGTAAAAGATAGAAAATAAAAAATAATTAAAATTTCAGTGTTCCGTGTAAGAGGGATAAAAAGGAAAGTGTAAGCAAAAAGTTGCGGTGGCCTACCAGGCCTACATTCCAAAAAATAGGCCTTCTAGGCCTAGATTCCAAAAAATAGGCCTACAATCCAAAATAGGCCTATTAGGCCTAGATTCCAAAAAATAGGCCAACAATCAAAATTAAGCGTATTTTTTTGAATGTAGGCCTACTAGGCCTACATTCCGAAAAATAGGCCTACTAGGCCTACATTCCAAAAAATAGGCCTACTAGGCCTACATTCCAAAAAATAGGCCTATAATCCAAAATAGGCCTATTTTTGGAATGTAGGCCTAGTAGGCCTTTTTTGGAATGTAGGCCTAGTAGGCCTATTTTTTGGAATGTAGGCCTAGTAGGCCTATTTTTTGGAATGTAGGCCTAGTAGGCCTATTTTTTGGAATGTAGGCCTAGTAGGCCTATTTTTTGGGAGGCCTACTAGGCCTACATTCCAAAAATAGGCCTACTAGGCCTACATTCCAAAAAATAGGCCTACTAGGCCTACATTCCAAAAAATAGGCCTACTAGGCCTACATTCCAAAAAATAGGCCTACTAGGCCTACATTCCAAAAAAAGGCCTACTAGGCCTACATTCCAAAAAATAGGCCTATAATCCAAAATAGGCCTATTTTTGGAATGTAGGCCTAGTAGGCCTTTTTTTGGAAAGTAGGCCTAGTAGGCCTATTTTTTGGAATGTAGGCCTAGTAGGCCTTTTTTTGGAATGTAGGCCTAGTAGGCCTATTTTTTGGAATGTAGGCCTATTAGGCCTATTTTTTGGAATGTAGGCCAAGTAGGCCTATTTTTTGGAATGTAGGCCTAGTAGGCCTCCCAAAAAATAGGCCTACTAGGCCTACATTCCAAAAAATAGGCCTACTAGGCCTACATTCCAAAAAATAGGCCTACTAGGCCTACATTCCAAAAAATAGGCCTACTAGGCCTACATTCCAAAAAAAAGGCCTACTAGGCCTACATTCCAAAAATAGGCCTATTTTGGATTATAGGCCTATTTTTGGAATGTAGGCCTAGTAGGCCTATTTTTTGGAATGTAGGCCTAGTAGGCCTATTTTTCGGAATGTAGGCCTAGTAGGCCTATTTTTTGGAATGTAGGCCTAGTAGGCCTATTTTTTGGGATGCCTACATTCCAAAAAATAGGCCTACTAGGCCTACATTGCAAAAAATAGGCCTACTAGGCCTACATTCCAAAAAATAGGCCTGCTAGGCCTACATTCCAAAAAATACGCTTAATTTGATTGTAGGCCTATTTTTTTGGAATCTAGGCCTAATAGGCCTATTATGGATTGTAGGCCTATTTTTTGGAATCTAGGCCTAGAAGGCCTATTTTTTGGAATGTAGGCCTGGTAGGCCACCGCAACTTATTGCTTACACCTTCCTTTTTATCCCTCTTACACGGAACACTGAAATTTTAATTATTTTTAATTTTCTATCTTTTACTTAAAATCACTCCGTGCCGGGAATCGAACGCACCACCTTCTCCTCCGAAGCAGGTATCTCTAACCGCTTCGGCCATCACAACTTGGTACTTATATTTTCTTTTTTAGCTCTCCTATACGGAATTCTGGGATTTTAATTATTTTTAACTTTTATATTATACTTAAAATCATTCCGTGCCGGGAATCGAACCCACCACCTTGTGCTCCGAAGCACGTCTCTTTAACCGCTTCGGCCACCACATCTTGTTACTTGCATCTTCCTTTTTAGCTTTCTTGTAGCGTGCTCTGGGATTTTAATTATTTTTAATTTTAATCTTTTTTACTTAAAATCCTTCCGTCCCGGGGATTGAACCCGGGACCTTCTCTTCCGAAGCACGTCTCTTTAACCGCTTCGGCCACAACTTATTGCTTTCACCTTCCATTTTAGCCTTCTTGTACGGAGCTCTGGGATTTTAATTATTTTTAATTTTAACCTTTTTTACTTAAAATCCTTCCGTCCCGGGGATTGAACCCGGGACCTTCTCTTCCGAAGCACGTCTCTTTAACCGCTTCGGCCACAACAACTTATTGCTTGCACCTTCCATTTTAGCCTTCTTGTATGGAGATCTGGGATTTTAATTATTTTTAATTTTAATCTTTGTTACTTAAAATCCTTCCGTCCCGGGGATCGAACCAGAGACCTTCAACTCCGAAGCACGTATCTTTAACCGCTTCGGCCACCACAACTTGTTGCTTGCACCTTCCTTTTTAACATTCTTGTACGGAGCTCTGGGATTTTAATTATTTTTAATTTTTTACTTAAAATCCTTCCGTCCCGGGGATTGAACCCGGGACCTTCTCTTCCGAAGCACGTCTCTTTAACCGCTTCGGCCACAACAACTTATAGCTTGCACCTTCCATTTTAGCCTTCTTGTATGGAGATCTGGGATTTTAATTATTTTTAATTTTAATCTTTTTTACTTAAAATCCTTCCGTCCCGGGGATCGAACCAGGGACCTTCAATTCCGAAGCACGTCTCTTTAACCGCTTCGGCCACCACAACTTGTTGCTTGCACCTTCCTTTTTAACATTCTTGTACGGAGCTCTGGGATTTTAATTATTTTTAATTTTAATCTTTTTTACTTAAAATCCTTCCGTCCCGGGGGTTGAACCCGGGACCTTCTCTTCCGAAGCACGTCTCTTTAACCGCTTCGGCCACAACAACTTATTGCTTGGACCTTCCATTTTAGCCTTCTTGTATGGAGATCTGGGATTTTAATTATTTTTGATTTTAATCTTTTTTACTTAAAATCCTTCCGTCCCGGGGATCGAACCAGGGACCTTCAATTCCGAAGCACGTCTCTTTAACCGCTTCGGCCACAACAACTTGTTGCTTGCACCTTCCTTTTTAACATTCTTGAACGGAGCTCTGGGATTTTAATTATTTTTAATTTTAATCTTTTTTACTTAAAATCCTTCCGTCCCGGGGATTGAACCCGGGACCTTCTCTTCCGAAGCACGTCTTTTTAACCGCTTCGGCCACAACAACTTATTGCTTTCACCTTCCTTTTTAGCCTTCTTGTACGGAGATCTGGGATTTTAATTATTTTTAATTTTAATCTTTTTTACTTAAAATCCTTCCGTCCCGGGGATCGAACCCGGGACCTTCTCTTCCGAAGTACGTCTCTTTAACCGCTTCGGCCACAACAACTTGTTGTTAGCAGTTTCCTTTTTAACATTCTTGTACGGAGCTCTGGGATTTTAATTATTTTTAATTTTAATCTGTTTTACTTAAAATCCTTCCGTCCCGGGGATTGAACCCAGGACCTTCTCTTTCGAAGCACGTCTCTTTAACCGCTTCGGCCACAACAACTTGTTGCTTGCACCTTTAGCCTTCTTGTACGGAGCTCTGGGATTTTAATTATTTTTAATTTTAACCTTTTTTACTTAAAATCCTTCCGTCCCGGGGATTGAACCCGGGACCTTCTCTTCCGAAGCACGTCTCTTTAACCGCTTCGGTCACAACAACTTATTGCGTGCACCTTCCATTTTAGCCTTCTTGTATGGAGATCTGGGATTTTAATTATTTTTAATTTTAATCTTTTTTACTTAAAATCCTTCCGTCCCGGGGATCGAACCAGGGACCTTCAACTCCGAAGCACGTCTCTTTAACCGCTTCGGCCACCACAACTTGTTGCTTGCACCTTCCTTTTTAACATTCTTGTACGGAGCTCTGGGATTTTAATTATTTTTAATTTTAATCTTTTTTACTTAAAATCCTTCCGTCCCGGGGATTGAACCCGGGACCTTCTCTTCCGAAGCACGTCTCTTTAACCGCTTCGGCCACAACAACTTATAGCTTGCACCTTCCATTTTAGCCTTCTTGTATGGAGATCTGGGATTTTAATTATTTTTAATTTTAATCTTTTTTACTTAAAATCCTTCCGTCCCGGGGATCGAACCAGGGACCTTCAATTCCGAAGCACGTCTCTTTAACCGCTTCGGCCACCACTACTTGTTGCTTGCAGCTTCCTTTTTAACATTCTTGTACGGAGCTCTGGGATTTTAATTATTTTTAATTTTAATCTTTTTTACTTAAAATCCTTCCGTCCCGGGGGTTGAACCCGGGACCTTCTCTTCCGAAGCACGTCTCTTTAACCGCTTCGGCCACAACAACTTATTGCTTGGACCTTCCATTTTAGCCTTCTTGTATGGAGATCTGGGATTTTAATTATTTTTAATTTTAATCTTTTTTACTTAAAATCCTTCCGTCCCGGGGATCGAACCAGGGACCTTCAATTCCGAAGCACGTCTCTTTAACCGCTTCGGCCACCACAACTTGTTGCTTACACCTTCCTTTTTAACATTCTTGAACGGAGCTCTGGGATTTTAATTATTTTTAATTTTAACCTTTTTTACTTAAAATCCTTCCGTCCCGGGGATTGAACCCGGGACCTTCTCTTCCGAAGCACGTCTCTTTAACCGCTTCGGCCACAACAACTTATTGCTTTCACCTTCCTTTTTAGCCTTCTTGTACGGAGATCTGGGATTTTAATTATTTTTAATTTTAATCTTTTTTACTTAAAATCCTTCCGTCCCGGGGATCGAACCCGGGACCTTCTCTTCCGATGTACGTCTCTTCAACCGCTTCGGCCACAACAACTTGTTGTTAGCAGTTTCCTTTTTAACATTCTTGTACGGAGCTCTGGGATTTTAATTATTTTTAATTTTAATCTGTTTTACTTAAAATCCTTCCGTCCCGGGAATTGAACCCAGGACCTTCTCTTTCGAAGCACGTCTCTTTAACCGCTTCGGCCACAACAACTTGTTGCTTGCACCTTTAGCCTTCTTGTATGGAGCTCTGGGATTTTAATTATTTTTAATTTTAATATTTTTTACTTAAAATCCTTCCGTCCCGGCGATCGAACCCTGGACCTTGTCTTCCGAAGCACGTCTCTTTAACCGCTTCGGCCACCACAACTTGTTGCTTGCACCTTCCTTTTTAGCCATCATGTATGGAGCTCTGGGATTTTAATTATTTCTAATTTTAATCTTTTTTACTTAAAATCCTTCCGTCACTTCAACCACCGTATATTGCTGAAGTTAAATGTTCTTTCAGCTGTCTTATATTCCGCTCTAGTTTTTATAATATTTTAGAGATTTATTGAAAAACTTTTTAACACCCCTGGGATCGAACCTGGGACCTTTCGCTCAGAAGCATTCAGTATTAACCACCTCAGCCAGCAATGACTGTTGAAATTGTATTTCTTTTTAGCTCTTATATCGCGCTCTGCTTTTTCCAGTATAAATAAATAACTTAAAACTTTGCAGAAGGGAGATTTCAACCAGCATCGTACAGAACACTTACCTGTTGTTTTAACTATTTCTCCAACTGGGCAATTTGGCAGACCACTCAGTTTTAGTTTATCCCACTCTGGTTTCCCAGTAATGACGAATTATAGACTAAGATAGATGAATTTTCGCATCATAGTTTAACGAAATCTCGTAGTGTACTGGTTAGCGTCTGCAACTACGAAGTCAAAGAAACAGAGTTCGAATCCCTGACGAAGCGTATATTTGTAGGTTAGGAGTAAGTCCCTAGTATGTAGGTAGGAAAGAAAACGGGTGCTTTTATTACTGGGATTAGGTTTTTCCTGGGAGCATTTTTTTACTGGGCTTAGGTTTTTCTGGGTGCATTTTTTTAACTGCGCTTTGGTTTTTTCTGGGTGTATTTTTTTACTGGACTTAGGATTTTTCTGGGTACATTTTTTACTAGGCTTTGGTTTTTTCTCTTGGAGAGAATTTTTTTACTTGGCTTAGGTTTCTTCCTGGGCTTAGGATTTTTCCTGCGCGCTTTTTTACTGGGCTTGGGTTTTGTCCTGGGTGCATTTTTTTTACTGGTCTTAGGTTTCTTCCTGGGTGCATTTTTCAATGGGCTTAGGTTTCTTCCTGGGTGCAATTTTTTACTGGGCTTAGGATTCTTCCTGGGTGCATTTCTTACTGGGCTTAGGCTTTTTCTAGGTGAATTTTTTACTGGGCATAGGTTTTTTCCCTGGTACATTTTTTTACTGGGCTTAGGTTCTTTTATTTAAGGGCTCCTCCTAACTAACTACTTCATGAGAACTACAATAATTTTTGCATTAATACTGAATAATTCGTAAAAAAAATACCATATGCCCAAATACAATAACAGGCGTAGCCATACAACTCTGCAAGAAATCAAAATATATAGCTTAAGATCATTACCAATGCAATTTTCGGTCCACTGTTTAGGATAGGTTATCACATTGAGTTTCTACATGATCAAGTTGTATATTAGTAAATTATGAGTCCTACACCTCTTGAAGTTATATAAACGGCAAAAAGGAAGTAATATTGACAAATCCTTCACTATCATAATGCATTGAAGACTCTGAACGAATGGGAAGAAATGAAGGTATTACGAGGGTTGATCAGAAAAAAAGGTTACAAGCCGCAGCATTTGAAAACTACACATAATGGAAAACTGTTGTTTCTCCAGTGTGGAGACAGATGGCACTACTTGTCATACAGCTGGTTTGCGGGTAGGTAGCGAAAGTTCCTAGACGGTTCAGGACGATTGAAATGGAAAGACGCTTAGAAAATTGGTCTCGTTATTGTGCCACTTTGACACGGTTACGCGAAGCCATCCGACGCAAACGGCCGGCATGTTGAGTGAAGGTGTCATCCTTCTGCATGACAATGCCAGGCCCATACTGCTCAAGCAACGCAGGAATTGTTGTGACGGTTCGGGTGGGAAATCTGGAGTCACCCCCATACAGCCCAGATTTGGCACCCAGTGACTATTTCCTGTTTCCGAAGTTGAAGGAGCACTTACCCGGTAGTCGGTTTCTCCTTCAGACAGGGCTGTGAAAACATCCGCCGAAACCTGGCTCAATGGACAGGGACCTGATTTCTACCAAGACAGGTTAAACAAATTGCTTGTACATTCTGATAAATGCTTAATGTCGATTATGTGGAAAAGTGATAGACGTGTATGCCTCTTAATTCCCTTTTGTATTTTCTGTTTATTGTTCATAAATATTTCTTTATTCGAATTGTAACATTTTTTCTGATCAACCCTCGTAAATAATGTTTTGAGCAAAACTAAATTGGCCTATCGTGTTTGCTTATATTTATGTTTTGTTTTTTAGTTATTTATGTTATTTTGATTTGAAAATGATTGTAGGGACACGATACTACTAGTATTTGGAATAATAGTAACTTATTTGTAGGATTTAAAATGAAGATAGTTAATTAGCCTATTCATTTGTATGAAAGCGAAGAGAACAACAGTTTGATCTGGGGACATCCTGTATAATCTTTAAAACGTGCTAGCCCCCTTTTCTTTTTCTAAACCAGCTCATCCCGTAAAATAGAACTTAAAATAGATGAAGAGACTTCTGTTAAACAATGATCATGATTCAAAGCAACATAAAATGAAAACATCAATTTCATGAATTGCTATTTATTTGTACGCTAATATTCCTAGCTAATGGCACTAATCTATAAATAATAGGTGACCTCAGATCTTCGATAAAATATTTACAAGTGCATTAGCGTAATATAATCGCCTATAAATTGGAGGATTTGCCTATATTCGTGTGACTGACTTCCCCATATAGTAGAGTGTAATATGTACGATCATATCAGTTCTCACCGGCTACTACACATATTGCGGGACTAGAGCGAAGAGAAGACGACTTTTGCCTGAAGATCTCAATAAAAATTCATTAAATTGTAGACTTGAAGTAAGAAGAATCCTATATATTGTACAGGTAATAGTATTCTTTCAATTTTCATTTATTAACTGGTCATATTTGCAAAGATCTCATCAAAACTGGAATAAAATTGATCTTGACCTTTAGCATTGCAATAAATTAATCAATAATTATCTAATTAGGCTACTTTAATTATTTTATTTTATTTTATTTTATTTTAAGTCTACTAAACTACAATATTAGGCCTACATAGTAGAATCAAATGAAGAAAAATCCCAAGAACAACAACGAAAGAGTACTAAAACAAATCAATTAAACAATACTATCTCAATTACAACAATTATAAATAAAATAAAGTTAAAAATAAAAGAAAAATAATTACATTACTTTGTGCTGCATGCTATAAATTTTGAAAATATTCCCGACTGCTCTGGATTGAAAGACTTAGATGAAATTCATTACATGAATTTGAAAATTTCGAAAAATGCGCCCAGAATTCCCAGAAGGCTAACCCCTTTGGAAATTTCGAAAAATGCCCCCAGAATTCCGAGAAGGCTAACCCCTTTGAAAATTTCGAAAAATGCGCCCAGAATTCCGAGAAGGCTAACCCTTTTGAAAATTTCGAAAAATGCGCCCAGAATTCCGAGAAGGCTAACCCCCTTTGAAAATTTCGAAAAATGCGCCCAGAATTCCGAGAATGCTAACCCCTTTGAAAATTTCGAAAAATGCGCCCAGAATTCCGAGAAGGCTAACCCCTTTGAAAATTTCGAAAAATGCGCCCAGAATTCCGAGAAGGCTAACCCCTTTGAAAATTTCGAAAATTCGCTCAGAATTTCGAGATTGCTAACCCCTTTGAAAATTTCGAAAAATGCGCCCAGAATTTCGAGAAGGCTAACCCCTTTGAAAATTTCGAAAAATGCGCCCAGAATTCCGAGAAGGCTAACCCCTTTGAAAATTTCGAAAAATGCGCCCAGGATTCCGAAAAGGCTAACCCCTTTGAAAATTTCGAAAAATGCGCCCAGAATTCCGAGAAGGCTAACCCCTTTGAAAATTTCGAAAAATGCGCCCAGAATTCCGAGAAGGCTAACCCCTTTGAAAATTTCGAAAAATGCGCCCAGAATTCCGAGAAGGCTAACCCCTTTGAAAATTTCGAAAAATGCGCCCAGGATTCCGAAAAGGCTAACCCATTTGAAAATTTCGAAAAATGCGCCCAGAATTCCGAAAAGGCTAACTCCTTTGGAAATTTCGAAAAATGCGCTCAGAATTCCGAGAAGGCTAACCCCTTTGAAAATTTCGAAGAATCCGCCCAGAATTCCGAGAAGGCTAACCCCTTTGAAAATTTCGAAAAATGCGCCCAGAATTCCGAGAAGGCTAACCCCTTTGAAAATTTCGAAAAATGCGCCAAGAATTCCGAGAAGGCTAACCCCTTTGAAAATTTCGAGAACTGAGCCCAGAATTCCGAGAAAACTAACCCCTTTGAAAATTTCGAAAAATGCGCCCAGAATTCCGAGAAGGCTAACCCCTTTGAAAATTTCGAAAAATGCCCCAGAATTCCTAGAAGGCTAACCCCTTTGGAAATTTCGAAAAATGCGGTCAGAATTCCGAGAAGGCTAACCCCTTTGAAAACTTCGAAGAATGCGCCCAGAATTCCGAGAAGGCTAACCCCTTTGAAAATTTCGAAAAATGCTCCCAGAATTCCGAGAAGGCTAAACCCCTTTGAAAATTTCGAAAAATGCGCCCAGAATTCCGAGAAGGCTAACCCGTTTGAAAATTTCGAAAAATGCGCCCAGAATTCCGAGAAGGCTAACCCCTTTGAAAATTTCGAAAAATGCGCCCAGATTCCGAGAAGGCTAGTTACCCTTTGAAAATTTCGATAAATGCGCCCAGAATTCCGAAAACGCTAACCCCTTTGAAAATTTCGAAAATTAGCCCAGAATTTCGAGAAGGCTAACCCCTTTGAAAATTTCGAAAAATGCGCCCAGAATTTCGAGAAGGCTAACCCCTTTGAAAATTTCGAAAAATGCGCCCAGAATTCCGACAAGGCTAACCCCTTTGAAAATTTCGAAAAATGCGCCCAGAATTCCGAGAAGGCTAACCGCTTTGAAAATTTCGAAAAATGCGCCCAGAATTCCGAGAAGGCTAACCCCTTTGAAAATTTCGAAAAATGCGCCCAGAATTCCGAAAAGGCTAACCCCTTTGAAAATTTCGAAAAATGCGCCCAGAATTCCGAGAAGGCTAACCCCTTTGAAAATTTCGAAAAATGCGCCCAGAATTCCGAGAAGGCTAACCCCTTTGAAAATTTCGAAAAATGCGCCCAGAATTCCGAGAAGGCTAACCCCTTTGAAAATTTCGAAAAATGCGCCTAGAATTCCGAGAAGGCTAACCCCTTTGAAAATTTCGAAAATGCGCCCAGAATTCCGAGAAAGCTAACCCCTTAGAAAATTTCGAAAAATGCGCCCAGAATTCCGACAAGGCTAACCCCTTTGAAAATTTGGAAAAAAGCGCCCAGAATTCCGAGAAAGCTAATCCCTTTGAAAATATCGAAAAATGCACCCAGAATTCCTAGAAGGCTAACACCTTTGAAAATTTCGAAAAATGCGCCCAGAATTCCGAGAAGGCTAACCCCTTTGAAAATTTCGAAAAATGCGCCCAGAATTCCGAGAAGGCTAACCCCTTTGAATATTTCGAAAAATGCGCCCAGAATTTCGAGAAGGCTAACAGCTTTGAAAATTTCGAAAAACGCGCCCGGAATTCCGAGAAGGCTAACCCCTTTTAAAATTGCGAAAAATGCGCCCCGAATTCCGAGAAGGCTGAAAATTTCAAAAATTGCGCCCAGAATTCCGAGAAGGCTAACCCCTTTGAAAATTTCGAAAAATGCGCCCAGAATTCCGAGGCGGCTAACCCCTTTGAAAATTTCGAAAAATGCGCCCAGAATTCCGAGAAGGCTAACCCCTTTGAAAATTTCGAAAAATGCGCCCAGAATTCCGAGAAGGCTAACCCCTTTTAAAATTTCCAAAAATGCGCCCAGAATTCCGAGAAGGTAACCCCTTTGAAAATTTAGAAGAATGTGCCCAGAATTACGAGAAGGCAAACCCCTTTGAAAATTTCGAAAAATGCGCCCAGAATTCCGAGAAGGCTAACCCCTTTGAAAATTTCGAAAAATGCGCCCAGAATTCCGAGAAGGCTAACCCCTTTGAAAATTTCGAAAAATGCGCCCAGAATTCCGAGAAGGCTAACCCCTTTGAAAATTTCGAAAAATGCGCCCAGAATTCCGAGAAGGCTGAAAATTTCGAAAATTGCGCCCAGAATTCCGAGAAGCCTAACCCCTTTGAAAATTTCGAAAAATGCGCCCAGAATTCCGAGAAGGCTAACCCCTTTGAAAATTTCGAAAATGCGCCCAGAATTCCGAGAAGGCTAACCAATTTGAAAATTTCGAAATATGCGCCCAGAATTCCGAGAAGGCTGAAAATTTCGAAAATTGCGCCCAGAATTCCGAGAAGGCTAACCCCTTTGAAAATTTCGAAAAATGCGCCCAGAAATCCGAGTAGGCTAACCCCTTTGAAAATTTCGAAAAATGCGCCCAGAATTCCGAGAAGGCTAACCCCTTTGAAAATTTCGAAAAATGCGCCCAGAATTCCGAGAAGGCTAACCCCTTTGAAAATTTCGAAAAATGCGCCTAGAATTCCGAGAAGGCTAACCCCTTTGAAAATTTCGAAAATGCGCCCAGAATTCCGAGAAAGCTAACCCCTTAGAAAATTTCGAAAAATGCGCCCAGAATTCCGACAAGGCTAACCCCTTTGAAAATTTGGAAAAAAGCGCCCAGAATTCCGAGAAAGCTAATCCCTTTGAAAATATCGAAAAATGCACCCAGAATTCCTAGAAGGCTAACACCTTTGAAAATTTCGAAAAATGCGCCCAGAATTCCGAGAAGGCTAACCCCTTTGAAAATTTCGAAAAATGCGCCCAGAATTCCGAGAAGGCTAACCCCTTTGAATATTTCGAAAAATGCGCCCAGAATTTCGAGAAGGCTAACAGCTTTGAAAATTTCGAAAAACGCGCCCGGAATTCCGAGAAGGCTAACCCCTTTTAAAATTGCGAAAAATGCGCCCCGAATTCCGAGAAGGCTGAAAATTTCAAAAATTGCGCCCAGAATTCCGAGAAGGCTAACCCCTTTGAAAATTTCGAAAAATGCGCCCAGAATTCCGAGGCGGCTAACCCCTTTGAAAATTTCGAAAAATGCGCCCAGAATTCCGAGAAGGCTAACCCCTTTGAAAATTTCGAAAAATGCGCCCAGAATTCCGAGAAGGCTAACCCCTTTTAAAATTTCCAAAAATGCGCCCAGAATTCCGAGAAGGTAACCCCTTTGAAAATTTAGAAGAATGTGCCCAGAATTACGAGAAGGCAAACCCCTTTGAAAATTTCGAAAAATGCGCCCAGAATTCCGAGAAGGCTAACCCCTTTGAAAATTTCGAAAAATGCGCCCAGAATTCCGAGAAGGCTAACCCCTTTGAAAATTTCGAAAAATGCGCCCAGAATTCCGAGAAGGCTAACCCCTTTGAAAATTTCGAAAAATGCGCCCAGAATTCCGAGAAGGCTGAAAATTTCGAAAATTGCGCCCAGAATTCCGAGAAGCCTAACCCCTTTGAAAATTTCGAAAAATGCGCCCAGAATTCCGAGAAGGCTAACCCCTTTGAAAATTTCGAAAATGCGCCCAGAATTCCGAGAAGGCTAACCAATTTGAAAATTTCGAAATATGCGCCCAGAATTCCGAGAAGGCTGAAAATTTCGAAAATTGCGCCCAGAATTCCGAGAAGGCTAACCCCTTTGAAAATTTCGAAAAATGCGCCCAGAAATCCGAGTAGGCTAACCCCTTTGAAAATTTCGAAAAATGCGACCAGAATTCCGAGAAAGCTAACCCCTTTGAAAATTTCGAAAAATTCGAACAGAATTTAGAGAAGGCTAACCCCTTTGAATATTTCGAAAAATAAGCCCAGAATTTCGAGAAGGCTAACAGCTTTGAAAATTTCGAAAAATGCGCCCGGAATTCCGAGAAGGCTAACCCCTTTGAAAATTTCGAAAAATGCGCCCAGAATTCCGAGAAGGCTAACTCCTTTGAAAATTTCGAAAAATGCGCCCAGAATTCCGAGAAGGCTAACCCCTTTGAAAATTTCGAAAAATGCGCCCAGAATTCCGAGAAGGCTAACCCCTTTGAAAATTTCGAAAAATGCGCCCAGAATTCCGAGAAGCTAATCCCTTTGAAAATTTCGAAAATTCGCCCAGAATTTCGAGAAGGCTAACCCTTTTGAAAATTTCGAAAAATGCGCTCAGAATTTCGAGAAGGCTAACCCCTTTGAAAATTTCGAAAAATGCGACCAGAATTTCGAGAAGGCTAACCCTTTTGAAAATTTCGAAAAACGCGCCCAGAATTTCGAGAAGGCTAACCCCTTTGAAAATTTCGAAAAATGCGCCCAGAAATCCGAGAAGGCTAACCCCTTTGAAAATTTCGAAAAATTCGCCCAGAATTTCGAGAAGGCTAACAGCTTTGACAATTTGGAAAAATGCGCCCGGAATTCCGAGAAGGCTAACCCCTTTGAAAATTTCGAAAAATGCGCCCAGAAATCCGAGAAGGCTAACCCCTTTGAATATTTCGAAAATTCGCACAGAATTTCGAGAAGGCTAACAGCTTTGACAATTTGGAAAAATGCGCCCGGAATTCCGAGAAGGCTAACCCCTTTGAAAATTTCGAAAAAGGCGCCCAGAATTCCGAGAAGGCTGAAAATGTCGAAAATTGCGCCCAGAATTCCGAGAAGCCTAACCCCTTTGAAAATTTCGAAAAATGCGCCCAGAATTCCGAGAAGGCTAACCCCTTTGAAAATTTCGAAAAATGCGCCCAGAATTCCGAGAAGGCTAACCCCTTTGAAAATTTCGAAATATGCGCCCAGAATTCCGAGAAGGCTAACCCCCTTTGAAAATTTCGAAAAATGCGCCCAGAAATCCGAGAAGGCTAACCCCTTTGAAAATTTCGAAAAATGCGCCCAGAATTCCGAGAAGGCTAACCCCTTTGAAAATTTCGAAAAATTCGCCCAGAATTTCGAGAAGGCTAACCCTTTTGTATATTTCGAAAAATGCGCCCAGAATTTCGAGATGGCTAACACCTTTGAAAACTTCGAAAAATGCGCCCAGAATTCCGAGAAGGCTGAAAATTTCGAAAATTGCGCCCAGAATTCCGAGAAGGCTAACCCCTTTGAAAATTTCGAAAAATGCTCCCAGAATTCCGAGAAGGCTAACCCCTTTGAAAATTTCGAAAAATGCGCCCAGAATTCCGAGAAGGCTAAACCCTTTGAAAATTTCGAAAATTGCGCCCAGAATTCCGAGAAGGCTAACCCCTTTGAAAATTTCGAAAAATGCGCCCAGAATTCCGAGAAGGCTAACCCCTTTGAAAATTTCGAAAAATGCGCCCAGTATTCCGAGAAGGCTAACCCCTTTGAAAATTTCGAAAAATTCGCCCAGAATTTCGAGAAGGCTAACCCCTTTGAATATTTCGAAAAATAAGCCCAGAATTTCGAGAAGGCTAACAGCTTTGAAAATTTCGAAAAATGCGCCCGGAATTCCGAGAAGGCTAACCCCTTTGAAAATTTCAAAAAATGCGCCCAGAATTTCGAGAAGGCTAACCCCTTTGAATATTTCGAAAAATAAGCCCAGAATTTCGAGAAGGCTAACAGCTTTGAAAATTTCGAAAAATACGCCCGGAATTCCGAGAAGGCTAACCCCTTTGAAAATTTCGAAAAATGCGCCCAGAATTCCGAGAAGGCTAACCCCTTTGAAAATTTCGAAAAATGTGCCCAGAATTCCGAGAAGGCTAACTCCTTTGAAAATTTCGAAAAATGCGCCCAGAATTCCGAGAAGGCTAACCCCTTTGAAAATTTCGAAAATTGCGCCCAGAATTCCGAGAAGGCAAACCCCTTTGAAAATTTCGAAAAATGCTCCCAGAATTCCGAGAAGGCTAACCCCTTTGAAAATTTCGAAAAATGCGCCCAGAATTCCGAGAAGGCTAAACCCTTTGAAAATTTCGAAAATTGCGCCCAGAATTCCGAGAAGGCTAACCCCTTTGAAAATTTCGAAAAATAAGCCCAGAATTTCGAGAAGGCTAACAGCTATGAAAATTTCGAAAAATGCGCCCGGAATTCCGAGAAGGCTAACCCCTTTGAAAATTTCGAAAAACGCGCCCAGAATTCCGAGAAGGCTAACTCCTTTGAAAATTTCGAAAAATGCGCCCAGAATTCCGAGAAGGCTAACCCCTTTGAAAATTTCGAAGAATGCGCCCAGAATTCCGAGAAGGCTAACCCCTTTGAAAATTTCGAAAAATGCGCCCAGAATTCCGAGAAAGCTAATCCCTTTGAAAATTTCGAAAAATGCGCTCAGAATTTCGAGAAGGCTAACCCCTTTGAAAATTTCGAAAAATGCGACCAGAATTTCGAGAAGGCTAACCCTTTTGAAAATTTCGAAAAACGCGCCCAGAATTTCGAGAAGGCTAACCCCTTTGAAAATTTCGAAAAATGCGCCCAGAAATCCGAGAAGGCTAACCCCTTTGAAAATTTCGAAAAATTCGCCCAGAATTTCGAGAAGGCTAACAGCTTTGACAATTTGGAAAAATGCGCCCGGAATTCCGAGAAGGCTAACCCCTTTGAAAATTTCGAAAAATGCGCCCAGAAATCCGAGAAGGCTAACCCCTTTGAATATTTCGAAAATTCGCCCAGAATTTCGAGAAGGCTAACAGCTTTGACAATTTGGAAAAATGCGCCCGGAATTCCGAGAAGGCTAACCCCTTTGAAAATTTCGAAAATTGCGCCCAGAATTCCGAGAAGGCAAACCCCTTTGAAAATTTCGAAAAATGCTCCCAGAATTCCGAGAAGGCTAACCCCTTTGAAAATTTCGAAAAATGCGCCCAGAATTCCGAGAAGGCTAAACCCTTTGAAAATTTCGAAAATTGCGCCCAGAATTCCGAGAAGGCAAACCCCTTTGAAAATTTCGAAGAATGCGCCCAGAATTCCGAGAAGGCTAACCCCTTTGAAAATTTCGAAAAATGCGCCCAGAATTCCGGGAAAGCTAATCCCTTTGAAAATTTCGAAAATTCGCCCAGAATTTCGAGAAGGCTAACCCTTTTGAAAATTTCGAAAAATGCGCTCAGAATTTCGAGAAGGCTAACCCCTTTGAAAATTTCGAAAAATGCGACCAGAATTTCGAGAAGGCTAACCCTTTTGAAAATTTCGAAAAACGCGCCCAGAATTTCGAGAAGGCTAACCCCTTTGAAAATTTCGAAAAATGCGCCCAGAAATCCGAGAAGGCTAACCCCTTTGAAAATTTCGAAAAATTCGCCCAGAATTTCGAGAAGGCTAACAGCTTTGACAATTTGGAAAAATGCGCCCGGAATTCCGAGAAGGCTAACCCCTTTGAAAATTTCGAAAAATGCGCCCAGAAATCCGAGAAGGCTAACCCCTTTGAATATTTCGAAAATTCGCCCAGAATTTCGAGAAGGCTAACAGCTTTGACAATTTGGAAAAATGCGCCCGGAATTCCGAGAAGGCTAACCCCTTTGAAAATTTCGAAAAAGGCGCCCAGAATTCCGAGAAGGCTGAAAATGTCGAAAATTGCGCCCAGAATTCCGAGAAGCCTAACCCCTTTGAAAATTTCGAAAAATGCGCCCAGAATTCCGAGAAGGCTAACCCCTTTGAAAATTTCGAAAAATGCGCCCAGAATTCCGAGAAGGCTAACCCCTTGGAAAATTTCGAAATATGCGCCCAGAATTCCGAGAAGGCTAACCCCCTTTGAAAATTTCGAAAAATGCGCCCAGAAATCCGAGAAGGCTAACCCCTTTGAAAATTTCGAAAAATGCGCCCAGAATTCCGAGAAGGCTAACCCCTTTGAAAATTTCGAAAAATTCGCCCAGAATTTCGAGAAGGCTAACCCTTTTGTATATTTCGAAAAATGCGCCCAGAATTTCGAGATGGCTAACACCTTTGAAAACTTCGAAAAATGCGCCCAGAATTCCGAGAAGGCTGAAAATTTCGAAAATTGCGCCCAGAATTCCGAGAAGGCTAACCCCTTTGAAAATTTCGAAAAATGCTCCCAGAATTCCGAGAAGGCTAACCCCTTTGAAAATTTCGAAAAATGCGCCCAGAATTCCGAGAAGGCTAAACCCTTTGAAAATTTCGAAAATTGCGCCCAGAATTCCGAGAAGGCTAACCCCTTTGAAAATTTCGAAAAATGCGCCCAGAATTCCGAGAAGGCTAACCCCTTTGAAAATTTCGAAAAATGCGCCCAGTATTCCGAGAAGGCTAACCCCTTTGAAAATTTCGAAAAATTCGCCCAGAATTTCGAGAAGGCTAACCCCTTTGAATATTTCGAAAAATAAGCCCAGAATTTCGAGAAGGCTAACAGCTTTGAAAATTTCGAAAAATGCGCCCGGAATTCCGAGAAGGCTAACCCCTTTGAAAATTTCAAAAAATGCGCCCAGAATTTCGAGAAGGCTAACCCCTTTGAATATTTCGAAAAATAAGCCCAGAATTTCGAGAAGGCTAACAGCTTTGAAAATTTCGAAAAATACGCCCGGAATTCCGAGAAGGCTAACCCCTTTGAAAATTTCGAAAAATGCGCCCAGAATTCCGAGAAGGCTAACCCCTTTGAAAATTTCGAAAAATGTGCCCAGAATTCCGAGAAGGCTAACTCCTTTGAAAATTTCGAAAAATGCGCCCAGAATTCCGAGAAGGCTAACCCCTTTGAAAATTTCGAAAATTGCGCCCAGAATTCCGAGAAGGCAAACCCCTTTGAAAATTTCGAAAAATGCTCCCAGAATTCCGAGAAGGCTAACCCCTTTGAAAATTTCGAAAAATGCGCCCAGAATTCCGAGAAGGCTAAACCCTTTGAAAATTTCGAAAATTGCGCCCAGAATTCCGAGAAGGCTAACCCCTTTGAAAATTTCGAAAAATAAGCCCAGAATTTCGAGAAGGCTAACAGCTATGAAAATTTCGAAAAATGCGCCCGGAATTCCGAGAAGGCTAACCCCTTTGAAAATTTCGAAAAATGCGCCCAGAATTCCGAGAAGGCTAACTCCTTTGAAAATTTCGAAAAATGCGCCCAGAATTCCGAGAAGGCTAACCCCTTTGAAAATTTCGAAGAATGCGCCCAGAATTCCGAGAAGGCTAACCCCTTTGAAAATTTCGAAAAATGCGCCCAGAATTCCGAGAAAGCTAATCCCTTTGAAAATTTCGAAAATTCGCCCAGAATTTCGAGAAGGCTAACCCTTTTGAAAATTTCGAAAAATGCGCTCAGAATTTCGAGAAGGCTAACCCCTTTGAAAATTTCGAAAAATGCGACCAGAATTTCGAGAAGGCTAACCCTTTTGAAAATTTCGAAAAATGCGCCCAGAATTTCGAGAAGGCTAACCCCTTTGAAAATTTCGAAAAATGCGCCCAGAAATCCGAGAAGGCTAACCCCTTTGAAAATTTCGAAAAATTCGCCTAGAATTTCGAGAAGGCTAACAGCTTTGACAATTTTGAAAAATGCGCCCGGAATTCCGAGAAGGCTAATCCCTTTGAAAATTTCGAAAAATGCGCCCAGAAATCCGAGAAGGCTAACCCCTTTGAATATTTCGAAAATTCGCCCAGAATTTCGAGAAGGCTAACAGCTTTGACAATTTGGAAAAATGCGCCCGGAATTCCGAGAAGGCTAACCCCTTTGAAAATTTCGAAAAAGGCGCCCAGAATTCCGAGAAGGCTGAAAATTTCGAAAATTGCGCCCAGAATTCCGAGAAGCCTAACCCCTTTGCAAATTTCGAAAAATGCGCCCAGAATTCCGAGAAGGCTAACCCCTTTGAAAATTTCGAAAAATGCGCCCAGAATTCCGAGAAGGCTAACCCCTTTGAAAATTTCGAAATATGCGCCCAGAATTCCGAGAAGGCTAACCCCCTTTGAAAATTTCGAAAAATGCGCCCAGAAATCCGAGAAGGCTAACCCCTTTGAAAATTTCGAAAAATGCGCCCAGAATTCCGAGAAGGCTAACCCCTTTGAAAATTTCGAAAAATTCGCCCAGAATTTCGAGAAGGCTAACCCTTTTGTATATTTCGAAAAATGCGCCCAGAATTTCGAGATGGCTAACAGCTTTGAAAATTTCGAAAAATGCGCCCGGAATTCCGAGAAGGCTAACCCCTTTGAAAACTTCGAAAAATGCGCCCAGAATTCCGAGAAGGCTGAAAATTTCGAAAATTGCGCCCAGAATTCCGAGAAGGCTAACCCCTTTGAAAATTTCGAAAAATGCGCCCAGAATTCCGAGAAGGCTAAACCCTTTGAAAATTTCGAAAATTGCGCCCAGAATTCCGAGAAGGCTATCCACTTTGAAAATTTCGAAAAATGCGCCCAGAATTCCGAGAAGGCTAACCCCTTTGAAAATTTCGAAAAATGCGCCCAGTATTCCGAGAAGGCTAACCCCTTTGAAAATTTCGAAATATGCGCCCAGAATTCCGAGAAGGCTAACCCCCTTTGAAAATTTCGAAAAATGCGCCCAGAAATCCGAGAAGGCTAACCCCTTTGAAAATTTCGAAAAATGCGCCCAGAATTCCGAGAAGGCTAACCCCTTTGAAAATTTCGAAAAATTCGCCCAGAATTTCGAGAAGGCTAACCCTTTTGTATATTTCGAAAAATGCGCCCAGAATTTCGAGATGGCTAACAGCTTTGAAAATTTCGAAAAATGCGCCCGGAATTCCGAGAAGGCTAACCCCTTTGAAAACTTCGAAAAATGCGCCCAGAATTCCGAGAAGGCTGAAAATTTCGAAAATTGCGCCCAGAATTCCGAGAAGGCTAACCCCTTTGAAAATTTCGAAAAATGCGCCCAGAATTCCGAGAAGGCTAAACCCTTTGAAAATTTCGAAAATTGCGCCCAGAATTCCGAGAAGGCTATCCACTTTGAAAATTTCGAAAAATGCGCCCAGAATTCCGAGAAGGCTAACCCCTTTGAAAATTTCGAAAAATGCGCCCAGTATTCCGAGAAGGCTAACCCCTTTGAAAATTTCGAAAAATTCGCCCAGAATTTCGAGAAGGCTAACCCCATGGAATATTTCGAAAAATAAGCCCAGAATTTCGAGAAGGCTAACAGCTTTGAAAATTTCGAAAAATGCGCCCGGAATTCCGAGAAGGCTAACCCCTTTGAAAATTTCGAAAAATGCGCCCAGAATTTCGAGAAGGCTAACCCCTTTGAATATTTCGAAAAATAAGCCCAGAATTTCGAGAAGGCTAACAGCTTTGAAAATTTCGAAAAATGCGCCCGGAATTCCGAGAAGGCTAACCCCTTAAAAAATTTCGAAAAATGCGCCCAGAATTCCGAGAAGGCTAACTCCTTTGAAAATTTCGAAAAATGCGCCCAGAATTCCGAGAAGGCTAACCCCTTTGAAAATTTCGAAAAATGCGCCCAGAATTCCGAGAAGGCTAACCCCTTTGAAAATTTCGAAAAATGCGCCCAGAATTCCGAGAAAGCTAATCCCTTTGAAAATTTCGAAAATTCGCCCAGAATTTGGAGAAGGCTAACCCTTTTGAAAATTTCGAAAAATGCGCCCTGAATTTCGAGAAGGCTAACCCCTTTGAAAATTTCGAAAAATGCGCCCAGAATTTCGAGAAGGCTAACCCCTTTGAAAATTTCGAAAAATGCGACCAGAATTCCGAAAAGGCTAACCCCTTTGAAAATTTCGAAAAATGCGCCCAAAATTCCGAGAAGGCTAACCCTTTTGAAAATTTCGAAAAATGCGCCCAGAAATCCGAGAAGGCTAACCCCTTTGAATATTTCGAAAATTCGCCCAGAATTTCGAGAAGGCTAACAGCTTTGACAATTTGGAAAAATGCGCCCGGAATTCCGAGAAGGCTAACCCCTTTGAAAATTTCGAAAAAGGCGCCCAGAATTCCGAGAAGGCTGAAAATTTCGAAAATTGCGCCCAGAATTCCGAGAAGCCTAACCCCTTTGCAAATTTCGAAAAATGCGCCCAGAATTCCGAGAAGGCTAACCCCTTTGAAAATTTCGAAAAATGCGCCCAGAATTCCGAGAAGGCTAACCCCTTTGAAAATTTCGAAATATGCGCCCAGAATTCCGAGAAGGCTAACCCCCTTTGAAAATTTCGAAAAATGCGCCCAGAAATCCGAGAAGGCTAACCCCTTTGAAAATTTCGAAAAATGCGCCCAGAATTCCGAGAAGGCTAACCCCTTTGAAAATTTCGAAAAATTCGCCCAGAATTTCGAGAAGGCTAACCCTTTTGTATATTTCGAAAAATGCGCCCAGAATTTCGAGATGGCTAACAGCTTTGAAAATTTCGAAAAATGCGCCCGGAATTCCGAGAAGGCTAACCCCTTTGAAAACTTCGAAAAATGCGCCCAGAATTCCGAGAAGGCTGAAAATTTCGAAAATTGCGCCCAGAATTCCGAGAAGGCTAACCCCTTTGAAAATTTCGAAAAATGCGCCCAGAATTCCGAGAAGGCTAAACCCTTTGAAAATTTCGAAAATTGCGCCCAGAATTCCGAGAAGGCTATCCACTTTGAAAATTTCGAAAAATGCGCCCAGAATTCCGAGAAGGCTAACCCCTTTGAAAATTTCGAAAAATGCGCCCAGTATTCCGAGAAGGCTAACCCCTTTGAAAATTTCGAAAAATTCGCCCAGAATTTCGAGAAGGCTAACCCCATGGAATATTTCGAAAAATAAGCCCAGAATTTCGAGAAGGCTAACAGCTTTGAAAATTTCGAAAAATGCGCCCGGAATTCCGAGAAGGCTAACCCCTTTGAAAATTTCGAAAAATGCGCCCAGAATTTCGAGAAGGCTAACCCCTTTGAATATTTCGAAAAATAAGCCCAGAATTTCGAGAAGGCTAACAGCTTTGAAAATTTCGAAAAATGCGCCCGGAATTCCGAGAAGGCTAACCCCTTTGAAAATTTCGAAAAATGCGCCCAGAATTCCGAGAAGGCTAACTCCTTTGAAAATTTCGAAAAATGCGCCCAGAATTCCGAGAAGGCTAACCCCTTTGAAAATTTCGAAAAATGCGCCCAGAATTCCGAGAAGGCTAACCCCTTTGAAAATTTCGAAAAATGCGCCCAGAATTCCGAGAAAGCTAATCCCTTTGAAAATTTCGAAAATTCGCCCAGAATTTGGAGAAGGCTAACCCTTTTGAAAATTTCGAAAAATGCGCCCTGAATTTCGAGAAGGCTAACCCCTTTGAAAATTTCGAAAAATGCGCCCAGAATTTCGAGAAGGCTAACCCCTTTGAAAATTTCGAAAAATGCGACCAGAATTCCGAGAAGGCTAACCCCTTTGAAAATTTCGAAAAATGCGCCCAAAATTCCGAGAAGGCTAACCCTTTTGAAAATTTCGAAAAATGCGCCCAGAAAGCCGAGTAGGCTAACCCCTTTGAAAATTTCGAGAAATGCGCTCAGAATTCCGAGAAGGCTAACCTCTTTGAAAATTTCGAAAAATGCGCCCAGAATTCCGAGAAGGCTTACCCCTTTGAAAATTTCGAAAAATGCGCCCAGAATTCCGAGAAGGCTAACCCCTTTGAAAATTTCGAAAAATGCGCCCAGAATTCCGAGAAGGCTAACCCCTTTGAAAATTTCGAAAAATGCGCCCAGAATTCCGAGAAGGCTAACCCCTTTGAAAATTTCGAAAAATGCGCCCAGAATTCCGAGAAGGCTAATCCCTTTGAAAATTTCGAAAAATGCGCCCAGAATTCCTAGAAAGCTAACCCCTTTGAAAAAGACGAAAAATGCACCCAGAATTCGAAGAAGGCAAACCCCTTTGAAAAAGACGAAAAATCCACCCAGAATTCGAAGAAGGCTAACCCCTTTGAAAAAGACGAAAAATCCACCCAGAATTCGAAGAAGGCTAGAAAAAAAGAAAAATGCACGCAGAGTTTTTTTTTTTTTTTTTTTTTTTATTTAGCATAAAATTACAACCCGTGTTTTACCAGAAGTATATCACGGGGTATTAACAGTGTTTTGATTGTTCAAAATTAATGCTGAAGTTGATGGAAGATGCTCGTGAGGAATTCTGCGACGCTGACTGTGTTGAAGTGTCCCTTCAGAATATTTGGTGGTGAAGCAACTTGTAGTACAGCTGGACGGTCTCTGGAGAAGTTAGTGCATTCAGTCATTAGATGGTAGGCCGTCTGCAGAGGTTTTTCCGGACAGCTGCAGTAGGGTGAGGCAGTTCTGTTCATTTTATGTAGATAGGATTTAAATCGGCCGTGGTTGGTGAGGAATTGTGTGGTGATATAATTGGGCCATAAGGATAAGGACAGTCTATGGTGTATGGTCGGAATGAAAATTTTGGTGTGAAGGGAGTCGTTGGAATTGGTGTAAATGGAGTTCCAGATGGTTAGGTAATATTCTTTTACTAACTTTTTGCCTAGGGTTAGAGGAATTGAATTGTAGTCGACTGTAGACTTGTGGTTGGCGGCTATTTTGGCAAGGTAGTCAGCTCTTTCGTTTCCTCTAAGGCCTGAAGCTAACCCCTTTAGAAAAAACGAAAAATGCCTTCTTCGAATTCTGGGTGCATTTTTCGTCTTTTTCAAAGGGGTTAGCCTTCTTCGAAATCTGGGTTTATTTTTCGTCTTTTTCAAAGGGGTTAGCCTTCTTCGAATTCTGGGTGCACTTTTCGTCTTTTTCAAAGGGGTTAGCCTTCTTCGAATTCTGGGTGCATTTTTCGTCTTTTTCAAAGGGGTTAGCCTTCTTCGAATTCTGGGTGCATTTTTCGTCATTTCAAAGGGGTTAGCCTTCTTCGAATTCTGGGTGGATTTTTCCTCTTTTTCAAAGGGGTTAGCCTTATTCGAATTCTGGGTGGATTTTTCGTTTTTTCCAAAGGGGTTAGTCTTCTTCGAACTCTGGGTGCATTTTTCTTTATTTTCTAGCCTTCTTCGAATTCTGGGTGCATTTTTCGTTTTTTTCAAATGGGTTAGCATTCTTCGAATTCTGGGTGCATTTTTCGGTTTTTTCAAAGGGATTAGCCTTCTTCGAATTCTGGGTGCATTTTTCGTTTTTTTCTAGCCTTCGAATTCTGGGTGCATTTTTCGTTATTTTCTAGCCTTCTTCGAATTCTGGGTGCATTTTTTGTTTTTTCCAAAGGGATTAGGCTTCTTCGAATTCTGGGGGCATTTTTCGTTTTTTTAGAATTCTGGGTGCATTTTTAGTTTTTTTCAAAGGGGTTAGCCTTATACGAATTGTGGGTGCATTTTTCTTTTTTTTTCAAAGGGGAAAGAAATCCTCTTTTAAAGACGCAAGTTAAAAAATGTAATTTCCAATATAGCTATTTAAAAAATTTAATTTCCATAATGTCATTTAAAAAACGAAATTTCTATAATTAAAATTTTAATAATGCAACATCAAAAAATGCAAATTTAAAAAAGGCAATTTATAAAAATGCTTTTTGTTTAAGTATAACAATTTAATCGAAAAAATACAGCATTTATTCAATTCAGTTTTAAAAATGCATTTTTGGAAAGTTCAATTTAAAAAACATTTTAATAAAGGCAATTTGAAAAATTGAATTTGGAAAAATTTAATTTGAAAAATATAATAAACAAATGCGAATTTTAAAAATGCAATTGGAGTTCTGTGGGGAGTTATTTTAGTATCCTCCTGCTATTATTACTTAAATATCGTGTACAATGCCTTCCCTCAATGAGCTGTTTTGCGCTATTTTCCATAAGCCAACCTGTCCAAGCCATGCCATGAAGGCATTCTCGCTTCCACCATTTGTACTTGAGCAACCTTAAAACGCCCCGAATGGCACTATGGCCCGGTGGCTAGAATACTCGTTCCTCTGGTGAGCTTACATGGACAGGGATTGTTTACAGCGAGGTTAAAGCAGAAGAGCCCACAGGCAAAGTACAAATTTACTTAGGTTATAATGGCAGGTGTTTTATTTTTATTTTTTCTATATCCTTTAATTTTTAATGTAAATCTTACATCACAAAAGACGACCATGTACAGTCACTTATATACAATTACAAAATTTATATACAATTAAACACAAATACATAAAACAAACTATAACACTAATTTGAAATACCTAGAAAAAATAGTAAAAAAAAAAGAAAGAACACAAAAAATACAAAGTGGGAAGAACAAAATTGAAATAATTCAGGGATACTGCTTGGTACTGGTTCTTCCAATAAAAAATATCCACGCAGGACGAAATTTAAGAAAAAGTATGAAAAAACTATTTAAATTCATAGTTTTATTTTTAATTTTCTTTATGCCTCGCCTCGCCCCGCCCTGCCCGGCCCTGTCCTGTCCTGTCCTGTCCTGTCCTGTCCTGTCCTGTCCTGTCCTGTCAATCAATAAATAAAATCTTTATTACAAATAAATTATTATTTTGCCCTTTCCTGCCCTGCCAATCAATAAATTTAATCTTTATTATAAATAAATTATTATTTTGCCCTACCCTGCCAATCATTAAATTTAATCATTCTTTTTATTATAAATAAATAATTATTTTGCCCTGCAATGCACTGCACTGCACTGCCCTGCCCTGCAAATCAATCAATAAATTTAATCATCTTAATAATTGCCCTGCCCTGCTCTGTCCTGCCAATCAATAAATTTAATAGTCTTTATTATAAATAAATTATTATTTTGCCCTGCCCTGAATTAAGGAAATTCTATTTGCAGATGTCTATTATTTATATGAACTTAGTATAAACTTTACTGACAGTGCAATATTAGTTGACATCGCTTCAAATGGACAAAATTCAAGACTATTTTTTAATACAAGAACTTCCCTCACATGAGGCTGTCACAGCCTCGAAATATCACAGACATAATTGTCCAAAAAAATAAAAAAATCGTGCATATGGCTTGGTCTTTTAATTAATTGTATTTTATCTTTCGACACAAACTAAAACTTCCAAAACTGAAGCAAGTTAACACCAAAATCGGCAGTTTTATTGCAAGAAAATGGAACTCCTATTTTTATCAGAATTATTTTAAGTGCGATAGTTGTATTTGCTCAAGGGGCATTCCACAAAAACATCAACCAAATGCATAAAAAATAAAAATATTTCTCCGGTTTCCGTTATATTGGCATTAGAAACAACGCATACACATCCCACTGTTTAGATTTCCATGTTCTTGGCACCACCAAGAAGAGTGTGTTGTGTCCATGACAGTAAATGTTTGTACGAATAAGCTCCATGATTGTGAATTGTAGAGCAATGATTTTCATCACCAAATGTAAGTGTCTTGTGTATAATTTCACATCAGTATAGATGTTAACTTCTGAACAATTTGCATTTCTATTTAGCTTTGTTTTAATTTAGCAAAGTTTTGATGTGTGTCCGTGACACAATATTTTTCTCTGTTGTTTATATAATTGACATGTTCTATTTTACATATTCCATGCTTAATTTAGACGTTATGCATTGTGTGTCTGACTATGGAATGCCCTCAAGCATTTGGGTAGAGAAAGTTCTGTGGGTGTTTTTACAGTAGTGATTAAAGGCAGGATTTTCATGCAAATGCAAGCTTATTACAATTATCTGTCTTGCTGAAAAGGCTTACTGGCTACAAGTAAATATTCTTTTAAGTGTATATTTGCATGTTTTGGTCTTTTTATGGACAATTTAATCCATGTTTATAAAGCCTTAGGTTTAATAAAACATATTTTGAAGTTTTCCTTGCATATTATATTCATTTTTCTAATTTAAGTGCACGTTTTATATTAGGCCTAAATGTTAAATAATGCATTTTATGTTGCATTTAAGGTGTGGGTATGGCAAATAAGGATAAACTGGACAAAGTTATTAATAGAAATCCTTATCATGAAACAAAGTATTCCCTTAAAAAGTAATTTGCAGTGAAAATGTTTAAAACAAAGAATTTAGCCTCAATTTGTCTCGTATATCATTATTTAAGTTGGTCAATTTCAGCATACAAAATCATTTTTACAGATGAAAGCACGAACTTGACTATTGAAAATTAGGAAAGGCTGTTAGATAGTATACACTGTGCCACTCGAAAATAAAATGTAAGTTTGAATTTTGATGTGCATACTTGCAATATTTTCATAAAGCACATTTGATGACTTGATAATGGATGAATGCATGTATACTTTAAGATTTCATAGTAAATGAATGCAGACATATTTTAAGATCTGATAGTGCATGGAAATCCTGTCTTTAGTCATGATTAGGGGGCGGATTTCTATGACCTAAAAAATAGGATATATGCATGCATTTATGACCTAAAAACATTAAAATATGACTTTACCACTTACACAATGTATATTTTATTAAGTTTCATTACAATTTATTTTATTAAAATATAATGTTTATTATTTAAAATATCTGTAAATTCTCAAAAAGTATCATTATAATGCAAAATTTACAAAATATGATATGAAACTTCAAAATTTCTTTAATATGCACACAAATATGCCAAAAATATGAATTAAATATGCATATTCATACTAAATATGCTACAATAGTTGAAAATTTCCTAAATATGCAGTTATATGCACAATAAAAGCCGTTCCATTTTCACCAAGATGCTTGGAATCAGGTCTAAGTTACTCGGAAACCTGAAATAATGCAAAGGGGAAAAATATGACGTGTCATAGAAATCCGCCCCCTAGTCATGATAAATGTGTTTTCAAGATAATGCAAGCTACCTACATAATTCATTACTTTCTGCCTTTATAAGCTTACCTTAGAACTGATGACAGAAATACAGCAGCAAGATGATTCTAATAAGCCCCAATGATTCCAGCACAGACAGAAAAACCTGTGAAGGAACAGGTGCAGAACAGCTTACCATATTGAATTCACTTACTCTCCTCACAGCTTTTTCTTCATCCATTTAGAAAATAAGTTGGAGAAGTGAGGATTTTTTATTATTGCTACAGGAGGAAAAAAAAAATAGTTATAACTAGGGTTCGGTTGTTTATGTCATGTCATATTTTTATCCTGACCTCCATTCTTGCCGAAAACACAAATCAAACAGGAACTGCATCCTTATATTACCCTAATCGGACAGTTTTTATTCTACATAAAGTCATGTTTTGGTCATATTTATAATTTAACTTTCTATATTAGCTATAACTTTGGTAAAGGAGCACAATTTTAACTTAAAGAATATGGGGGAGTAAAATTTGAAATTTACTTTTTTAATTTAATGTTTAATTTTAGAATTAATGCAATTGTTTATACTTTAAAGGGATAAGCATGGTCCACAAAATATTATTTGGAGGTGATGAAGAGAGCAAAGAGAAGCAAATTCTTCAAAATTAGAAGTTCATTAGAAGTAAAACTCTAGATCACCTGTAAAATTGTTAAAAAGTCATTATCTGAATGAATTAATGTGATGTAATAATTTAGTGTCATTAAACTTCTTAAATTGGAAAGTTTATTTGTAGAAAATATTTTAATAGGTCATATTTACAAACTTTTAGTCATATTACGTCGTTTTTATGTGAATATATGCAGACATATTTTCCACTTTTTTAGGACGTAATCTTCCGAACCCTAGTTATAACAATGTCTAATTAAAAAAAATTGAAGAGATACAAAAGATGAGAGGAGCTGAGATAGAGATGTTGAAGGTAAGTGATTCCACCATGTTGAGGACGGCCACGCCCAGTCTCAGCCCTGCAACACTAATAAAAAAAAAATTGCTAATAATAACAAATTGTATTTAGTATTGGTTTTAGATAGACACTTTCAGCATATAAGACATTTAGCCTAGAAAATTCATGTTCGGGGCAGATTACTGCACTTCAATTTCTGTAAAAGAAAACACACATTTATTTTTTATTTGCTACAGTTAAAAATCATAAAAGCGTATTATTATTCTTCAGAATTTATTTTCAGCAATCTTTGAGCTCTTATTAGCATTTCATAACATAGGCTTAGCAAATGTTTAGCAAATCTACCATAACTTCTAAACTACTGTTATATATCTGAACTAAATTTTGTTTTGAAGGGAAATTTCCACATCTTCTGACGGTACCGCTGTCAACCCTCAGCTTTCAATTGTCTCTGGCATGCAGTAGGAATATTCTGTCACCAGTTTACCAGCTTCCAGCTAATTAATGTAAACAATATATTATTATCATATGCAGCGTGTTTAATATTGACCAATTCCTTGGATATAGACCATTCACGATCGTTTATCTCATAATAAGCTCCTAAGGACTAAAGGATGCGATTTTATCTTGCATAAAATTAGCTCGTTACTGGACATGAAAGGCATCGACGTGCCATGATTAATACATCACATACTGCCAGTAAAACGAAATGGAAACTTATTATTTTATACAACATAACTTGTTTGAAAATTGAAATAATGTAAATGTGCATTTACAATGTGCAATAATAGAATTGATTCGGTGCAAGCCAGTTCGTGTGCATTTATAGTGTTCTCCATCTTGTGGTTATCGCACTATTGATAACTAGACCTGGGATTTTAGGCTCTAAAATAGTGTGTTTTAGGCACCTAAAATAGGCTTTTAAACCAAGTAAATAGGCTTTTAAAAGACAAAATAGGCACTTGAAATATGCTTTAAAAATGTGTAAATAGATAGAAAATAGACTTTAAAATACTACAATATACACTTAAACTGTAACGTAGTCTTTTTTTACTGCAAGAAACGTGGTATACCTGTTCTTAATAGAATTAACTGCAAAATTAGGCATCACGAACTATATTCACTTAAACAGATGTTCTTTCACTGGTGACTTGATACAGTAGTCCTTCCCCCTTAATCCTCCCCCTCCCCAGTCAGTGGCGCCAACTTATATGGGCCCGTGGGGCTAAAGCCCACCCAATAATTTGCCGGTATTATTATCATAATTATTTGTTGCTATTACTAAAAATTCTGTGTATTTGTTGAATCGCTGTAAATCGAAAAATCAGACTATTGTGGATATATAGCCTAATACGATCTTCTTTTGTTCCAATTCCCTCACGATAATTTGAAATCGTTCCACAATTCATTACATTTTTTACGTCTGTCAGTGCAGTTTTCCACAGCCAACGCTGTACTAAAGACTGTATAACTTACTTAAGGAGAGCGCAGAAAACTAGATTTAGAAATTAGACGATACTTGTGAGAAAAAATCACAGGAAGGCCATTAATAGACAAAGCAAAAAATTGCGATATAAGACAAAGTGTGGACATTGGCGACTGGTCAAAAAGAAAGAGTGGATGGAACATGTAGAATGAATTAATTAAAAAGGTCATAAAGGGACAATAAACCAAAGATAGTATGATTGGGGGGAATAGGCTCCTGGTCTAAGGAAAGACGAAGAAGATAGTTTATTCCAGCGAGGAGAAACACATTTTGGAACACGCCGTGTTATATAATTATTTTATTTAGTATTAATTTTAAAGGATTTCTGTAAACCATGTTACACAATTATTTTTCTGGCAGTTGAATTACATTGATTGTTGCTAATTATTACAAACAAAGACGTCGTTTCTTACAGAATTCTATATTTATCCGAATTATCATATAAGTCCTTTCCATGAATCAAAGGGGCGAGAGTGTGAAAATTTGAAAATCTTTGAGCCCACCCAATTTTGTTCAAAAGTTGGCGCCACTGTCCCCAGTCATCATTCCTTTAGCGACAATTGTTTGGAATAATCAAGTTTCTGTGAAAAACCCATCTTTGCTTCTCTGCTTTTCATTGAGGGATGTCCATTATAAGACTGTAAAAATTACAGAAGTAGAATTGTATTTTAAATGTACAAAATAGGCATTTTAGGCACTAAAATAATAAAATAGGCTCCAAAGGTTCAAATAGGCATTTTAGGGCACTATAAAACTCTATAAATGTAAGTGATTTGTCATGAAACGTCCAAATATTTAAAAAATATCATGTTATTTCATTAGGAACAAAATAATAATAATAATAATAATAATAATAATAATGTTTTATTTTGCCTGGCAGAGTTAAGGCCATAGGGCCTTATCTTCCAAGAAGATAGTTTATTCCAGCGAGGAGAAACACATTTTGGAACACGCCGTGTTATATAATTATTTTATTTAGTATTAATTTTAAAGGATTTCTGTAAACCATGTTACACAATTATTTTTCTGGCAGTTGAATTACATTGATTGTTGCTAATTATTACAAACAAAGACGTCGTTTCTTACAGAATTCTATATTTATCCGAATTATCATATAAGTCCTTTCCATGAATCAAAGGGGCGAGAGTGTGAAAATTTGAAAATCTTTGAGCCCACCCAATTTTGTTCAAAAGTTGGCGCCACTGTCCCCAGTCATCATTCCTTTAGCGACAATTGTTTGGAATAATCAAGTTTCTGTGAAAAACCCATCTTTGCTTCTCTGCTTTTCATTGAGGGATGTCCATTATAAGACTGTAAAAATTACAGAAGTAGAATTTTATTTTAAATGTACAAAATAGGCATTTTAGGCACTAAAATAATAAAATAGGCTCCAAAGGTTCAAATAGGCATTTTAGGGCACTATAAAACTCTATAAATGTAAGTGATTTGTCATGAAACGTCCAAATATTTAAAAAATATCATGTTATTTCATTAGGAACAAAATAATAATAATAATAATAATAATAATAATGTTTTATTTTGCCTGGCAGAGTTAAGGCCATAGGGCCTTATCTTCCACTCAACCAGGATAAAGACAAAATACATTAAAAGGAATTTACAAAAACAAAATAGGCATTTGCCTTAAAATCCCAGGTCTATTGATAACATTGGGAACTGGAATCGATGCATGGACTGTTAATTCATTTAGTTTGCCATGTTCTAACCATGAGCAGAATACTGACAAAAAAGTAAGAAAATTATTATTATTTACAAAATCCATTACATTTTATTCATGGAATAGTCTTAATAAATCCTACTCGTGATTATGAGTTTCATCAAGTATATTGATAAACTCAAAATCTCTCATGGGATTACCTATGATAAACTACTTTACTATGCCCTACTCAAATGCCAAGGTAGATAATTGAGTGGCTTGATATCAAAGGCGGACATCTGACGAATTCATAAATCCTGAAAAATGCCAGTTCCTTATATACAAGTTATATTTATGTATTTTTTTATGGCTTCTTTTTCACATTTCCGCTTAGAAGTCCCAAATAAACTGTGTTCTGTTTCTGATATCAATATCATTAAGGGAGTCAGTGAAAATTAGCTTTGAAAATACAGATGTCCTGTTTTGAAACAAAAATTGACAGATGTCCGCTTTTGATACAAATATGATGGTAGGTGTCCGTTTTCGATCCAAATGACTCACCTAAGAAATTCCATATCAGACCAACCCTAATATTTCTATGAAAGATAAGGAGGTGAAAACTGAAATACAGTACGAATTAAATACCAATACATTGTCAAAATTCCTTAAACAAGATTTTGTTTTATAAATACTGCACGATTCTCGCGATTGCAACAGCTAGCAATAATGTTAATTCATTATTATTGTATGCCCTGTTAATGAGGTTTTACCATGTTACAGTATTCGTTATGAATAACTCTAACATTTCTGACATCAAACTTTCACCACACGATAGATTTTGACATATCAAATTAGCATGATCCGAAATGTGAGGTTGACGCTTCTCCACATTTCTTTTCCACTTTTCTGAATTGCAATTCCTTCTTCTTGTGCTCCCTTCACTAACTGAAATATTATTCTCCATGGGAACACTTTCTCTTTTGAATAATACCTTAAATAATATTATTGCAAGGTCAAAATAATATTATTACAAGCACGCAAAATGAGCAAAACAGATTGTCACATTGGGAACAGTAGCAGCCATTGCTAAAACAGAAGTCATGTGATCAGATTCTAGCTCCCGCATTGGCTGCTTGGTGGATGTCCGATGTTGAAAACAACTTGCATAGCAGGAGTCCGAATTTGAAACAAACCTTAAACTTTGAAGCAAAAAATTACGTGCTTGCGCCCGTTTCTGACAGAAACCGATTTCACCATTGGAAAGGGGAGACAAAGTCCTACAGGATTCCACTTCTAACTCAATTTCAATTTTTCCGACAGATGTCCGCCTTTGATATTAAGCCACTCAATTATTCTATTTCCTAGTTTATCATAATTTTTATATTTCGGTATAGGTTATTAGAAAATTACTCATCCAAAATGGATGAAATTTTGTGAATGCATTAAACAGTCCTTTATATGCAGTGAGGTTGATACATTTTTAAAATGTTAGAATTTTTTTTTTAATTTAATTTTTTATCTTAATACCTTTTAACATATTATAAAATGCTGCTGAATCCGCTGTCCAGCTAAAAAGGTCGAAATAATTTACATCTTTGTTAATTACATTATTTTAATGTATTAAATTTTGCAATATAAAGCATTACAACTTTTACACTTTCCTGCCATTTGCACTTTTTTGCATCAGTCCCTTAAAAAGTGTAAAAAGGAGGTTTTACTGTAATGGCACTCCATGGCAAGTTTCCGATTAGAAAAAAACTATATATTAGAAAACAAAAGCATCAAACAAATGTCCAATTTTAATTACCTTGGTTGTGATGTCAGTTACGAAACAGATTAGGATATTAATAAGAAAATTCATTATTACTCAGAAGTCTCACATATCTATAGGACTGGACGGATCTACTGGACATAGACTTCAGCCTACGAAAAAGGATTTTAAATATTTCAAACTATTTACGGAACTATTCGAAGGACATTAAAAGGGAAAACTAGAAAAGACATATAGCTTGGGTTCTATTCCATCATGGCACTTCCTATCTTTAGCAACGACTTTAGCAAAGTCAAGCAGCTGAAATGCATTTCCTAAGGTCGGTCAAGGGATGCACACGAGAACGCCATATTAGAAATGAAGCTACCAGAGAAGAATTAGGTATTGTATAAAGTAATGCACTATAGAGAAACTGATATAAAAAAGTGCCAGAATGCTTTTGTTTAATCAGTGTTAATTGTAATTATGATATGCAGAAAATAAGCTATTTTTGTAATCGATCACAGAGTTGACCTCCAGATCGGTTCATTAAGCAGGGCTTGCAGAAGAATGAAGGTCTAGTTTGTTAAGCATATGTGAAGGAATATGTGGGAAGTGTTCCAAAGCCGTACGTGAACACTGTAAAACAATAAGTCATGAGAACTGATTTGCATTTGCAATTCTTTCTAATATATTACCAGAAAATAGGTACTAAATTGGGCATTACTCCAGTAGCAGCCAACCGATTTGGTCCAATATCAATAGACTTCTTCCCATGGATGCTGTAAATGTGTATACCAAGTTTTACAACAATCTGTTAAAGAATATTTGAGTTATCACGCATACAGACAGACAGACATTTACCCATCCCCCACACAATCTCATAAAGTATCATTCTGGCACTTAATTACTCAACCGGTGTTTCGGTATAAACAAAACAAAACAGCTCACCTTAGTGACCCCGCTTGCATGTAAGCAGTTGGTTGGACGATTCTTCTAGAGTTGATTTCCTTGGAAGTATTGGTTGGAGTATTTCCTTGATCTTGCACACTATATGAGATCCAGGATGTTGTACCATCTCCCTCTAGACTGCACTTTGTCTGTAAAATAAGTTTTTTCATCACTTAGAGGAAAGCAAAACTCTCTCTTTGCTGTTTACTGTAAAGTTTATGTTAGATAATGAACACCAAAACTCGGGAAAAGGTAAATTCCTTAGTAAAAAAAGTGCTATCCCATAATGATACTTATTGAGGATATCACTAGATGTCGGAAAGGAAATAGACATTAAATCCATGTCTGGGATATTATGACATAAAATTTTTCAAGCTGATTCTTACTTGTATCACTAGATGTCACCATTGTTCACTTCCTTTTTCAAACAAAATAATAATTATAGGTGTCCATTTTAAGCACTATATATAACTACTATCGTGCATCTATTAATTATTTACAATTTTCAAAGTAACATAAATAACTATTTCAGAATTCAGTCCGTAACTAAATGGTTTAAATGTTTCAAACACAAACGTAAGCCAACACAACATTGTTATGGTGGATATTAGAACCTTTATAATGTGTTACCTTTTAGTATTGCATATAAGAACTAATTAATATTGCATATTATTAACTTTATTTAACAGCACTTACATGTAGAATATATATCCATATTATGGTAGTTAGAAATATATGTACGTAGGCTATTCATATTTACTCAAATAGTTTATGTTGTCTCTCTACATATTGATACAATAATAACATAGACAAGTTTCATACCTTTTATAGAAGTTGTTCTCAGAGCTAGCAGCACACACGGGAAGGGTTGACGGGGTGATGTTCTCGTCGGAACCTCTCCAATCTTCTCTCGGGCCCAAAGGCCCGAGCGGCGTGGCCACAGACAGGGCTGCTGCCTGACTCTCCTAGTACATATTTCGAGTCCTATTTATACGAAGATAATGCTGACATTGCACTCTGTAATTAGGCTGTTGATTCTTCATTGTGTTGCGGCAATCATATTACTTAATATCTTTGCAATCTGTAGTTGCTCCACAACACCCTTCCCTCCTTCATGGTGTAGGTACCTGTAGGTACCTTGGTCCTTGGTCCTTGGTCCATGTGGGTCCATATTTTATGATGATACATTTTGTACAGAGATCAGTACATCAGCTGTGGACTACTATTCATCGTTTTCTGCGTTGATATCAGAATGAGGAGGTCATTGTTTTGGAGAATTGATTTTTCAGCATAATATGAATCTTCTTGGATAGAAAGGAATGTGTGTGCTGCTTACATCAGTAAATTACAGTGTCTCAACATAAACATAATAAAACCCTTTTCTGTTTAAAATATATGCACTTAATCCACAAGAAAATAAAATATTGAAATATTTGGCTTTTCATTTTGGTAAACTCTTTTTTTCTTAATAAGTTAAGTTGTTTTTAAGTGCATATTAGCCTATTAACAATACGAATAATTTTTCTGAAATTTTAAAACATAAGACATAATATCAATAACAGCAATCAGGTAAAATCGTTCCAATGAACTGTCACTTAGAATAACAGTTCTTATAAATATAATCAGTTTACTGTATTATTTAAACATAAATTTTTCTATGAGAAAATTGAGTGAATGCAATATTGTGTCAGTATTCATTCACAAAATAGTGACACACAGTTAACAAAAAAAATGTGCATCATTAAAAATTATTTCGAACAGAAAATTATTATAGAACTTGAAATACATTGTTATCTCAATACAACAAAATTAAACGTTAAATGTTCTTTATAATTCATAGTTTGTGTGTAAATAACTTTTTTTTAATAATAAAAACTGTCTTTAAACAAAATTCAAAATATTAAAAAATTCTGTTCTATAAGAATTTTGAGTTTTTCTTTCCACTTCTACTGAAATGTTAAAAATTAAGAAGTGTACATACTAATCTCCATAAAATGAGTAAAATTGATATTTGATGTTCAATAGAACATTAAAAACCTTAAAATACATAATAACATTTCTTACACACATAAAAATACATTGATACTTCTTTTAAAATTTATCTAGTTATAAATGTACAATCTTTAAGTGGGAAGGGTGGGTATAATGGTATTGAGGGATGGTTAACTTTTTTTTCTTTCTTTCTTCGGGGCCCCTTTTTGTGCACATGAGTATATTTCTTTTTACCGTTATAATTATTTATGTAGGCCTACATTACCAATTTTTTTCTATTTGTTTTGCATGCATTCTTGAACGTATTATTTAAGTGTATATATTTTTCATCTCGAGCTGCTTCTGTGAAATCATTGTGAAAAAGAAACGTAATTATATGATTTAAATGATTTATACAGATTTGTTCTTCACCTGAAACAGAGAAAATTATATTATAACATTCCTTCATACTTACGCCTATGTCTTTAAAGATAAAGGATTCATTTAAATATTCAAAGTGCTATGAAGTTTTACATAAAATTGTATGTCTTTCACTTATATATAGCTTTCACACTTACTGTGTGTGTGTTTTTTCTTTTGGGGGGGGGGGGTACATACAAAGTTAACATTGATGATTGCCATATTATTGAAAATAACATTCCTCTATTACATAAAAATTATATTGAACTGGTAAAATGTGCAATCAAAATCATAACACAGTTCTGGTATATTTAAGTAATTATGATGTAATGCTAGGTGTCAGCGAATTCTTTGTCAGCTGATTGTAGTAGACATTGACACACATGATTTCAACATGTAGCTTAACTGCTTGCTCCTTGAAGGCAAGATTATTATAAAAAATCACTATTATTTACATAATATATTTTGTTCTTAAACAAAATTGTTCATATTTAAATTTTAATACATATTTACATCTTTTAAATAACTTATACTTATTGCTATTTGAACACTTGGCAAACAAATAGTTCTTATATTATTCTTTTTCACAGTAGGACTTACTTTTAATAAGCTAATATAATTTTATTTTCACCACATTTGCTAGAAAATCTTGCTTTCACACAAGCCTATTTACCTCATTGAATAAAATTCTTATTTTGTTGTTGTCAAAAATGAAATTATTTAAATGTCATGTTATGTTTGATTTAAATTGTCACTTTAATCTGTGTTACAGTTACGTAAATTATTTCATACTTTTAAAGTATTTTTTCAGTTAACGACACTTCTATGTACAAAGTAATTGAGATGTCCCTGAATTTTTTTGAATTCTTGCGTTCTATCAAGATGAAAAATTTATGTTAGTTAAATGGCACGTGGCTATGATTCCATTATATTGGTAGATCGTGAGGCTATTCCATTATATAACATTTTATTTAATACTTTTGACCTATCATAATTATCATACACACTTACAATGCATTTTTTATTTATTTATAGGCTATACTCTTACCTACTTTATTCGACGTTGGGCTTCTCTGTCCCGTTTATTTATTCATTTCGGCGTTGGGTTACTCTGTCCCATTTATTTATTTCGGCGTTGGGTTCCTCTATCCCATTTATTTATTTATTTATTTATTTCGGCGTTGGGTTTCTTTCTCCCATTTATTTATTTCGGCGTAGGGCCTCTCTGTCCCTTTTATTTATTTCGGCGTAGGACCTCTCTGTCCCTTTTATTTATTTCGGCGTAGGGTCTCTCTGTCCCTTTTATTTATTTCGGCGTAGGGCCTCTCTGTCACTTTTCTCGTAAGTGTATTTTACTCGCTAATTATATTATTCATAGGTCCCTGTGACTCATTTTTCACAAGTTGTATTGTTATTAATGTACATAAAGAAATATGCCCCAACAAATCTTTTAATATTTAGATGCCACTCTCTTGTTAAACGCATTTATCAATTTATTATTGCTTCAAATTTCCAAACAGTTTATAAATCTATTTAATTTATCAATATAATCATTAATTCAATGACGAAATAATAACGCTGTAATAAGACGAATAATACTAATAAAAAAACTTTTTTTTTTTAATACTTCATAATAAAATTTAAGTACTTTTTCCCCGTCTTATAAATATAAAATAACATCATTCTCTGTCCATAACGTTTTAAATATTTATTTTGACATACAGGTAATATTCTTAAAAGGAACTTAGCTTGGAAAAGAATGGTGTATAGATTTTTGTTTATTCAGCAAGTAAGCTATTATTACGGTGATAGCTGTTATGTGAGCATGTGTGATGAGCTAGCTTTTTAACAAATGTGTGAAGGTTACTACTATACTCGTATTTGCAATAGCAGAAAAATTGATCTTAATTGCATTATACTATGTAATTCATAATTAAGTCACTACAGCTTTCCTAAAATAAAGCATATTCTCAATTTTATTTGGGGGGTTTCATTTAGGTAGGCGAACTTGGCATGCTGAGGTACATAATATGGTAACGTCCCGCGCCTCTACCATTTGTTATGGTGAATATTAGAACCTTTATAATGTGTTACTTTTTAGGGTTTCATAAAATCCGTATAAAAGATACTATCAACTTTATTAACAACATATATATTCTTATTCTGTTAGTTAGACTCATGTAAGTATTCATATTTACTCAAATAGTTTATGATGTCTCTCTACATATTGATACAATAATAACATAGACAAGTTTCATACCTTTTATAGAAGTTGTTCTCAGAGCTAGCAGCACACACGGGAAGGGTTGACGGGGTGATGTTCTCGTCGGAACCTCTCCAATCTTCTCTCGGGCCCAAAGGCCCGAGCGGCGTGGCCACAGACAGGGCTGCTGCCTGACTCTCCTAGTACATATTTCGAGTCCTATTTATACGAAGATAATGCTGACATTGCACTCTGTAATTAGGCTGTTGATTCTTCATTGTGTTGCGGCAATCATATTACTTAATATCTTTGCAATCTGTAGTTGCTCCACAACAACATCTTTTTAAAAATCTACTTACTACAGTCTTTTCTCTTCACTAAATACCTGCAACTCCTTAGCAATATTAGTTCCTTACATGCCCTTTTCAATATCTTCAAGCAAGATATCCATTTATTTATAAATTGATGACAACTCATTCTTTTCTGCAAAATGTTTCAGGTACTTTCAATTGGCACATAAGATACATAGCCTAAAGTAGTAGTATCAGCATAATGAATAGAATGAGAAAGTGTGATGACTCGGCCGCTAATACAATTGTGGGTATAGGGAGAGCAGCGGTCCACCGAAACACTGGCAGCACCTTCGTTTGCGTTTCAACTTCTCAATGCTGCATCATGATAGTTTGGCATCTTATGATTAAACTCGCAATCTTTAATTAACCCTTGGTCCTATTTCTGTGAAATTTGTGCAGAAATAATCTGCACACAACAGTCCTTCTGATGGTTAAAACAGAGACTTAAAAAATGCGGACATAAATGTTTTTATTTCATTATATAAACATCACCAATTACACAAAATTCATGGAGGGTGAAACGGAATTTGACTATGCGACAATTTTTTTCATTTTTGTGTCCCGTAAAAACTTCAAGCGAGAAAGTTTTAGTGAAATATTTCAACTTTATTTTAAATTCAGTACCACCTTTATATATTGAATGGTTTACGAGTAATTGAGTGGTAATTATTCCGGGCGCTACAACTGTCTGAATGGACGATCGTGAAATGTCGAGGGTGAAGCAAATTTGACTATGTAACATTTTTTCTTTTATTTTTGTGTCCAGAAAGACATCAAGCGTGTAAGGTTTAGTGAAATATTTGAATCTTATTATAAATCGAGTACCACCTACATATCTATAATGGTGTACGAGTAATAGTAATTACTCTATTAGCTAAAGCTATCAGAATGGTATTGAGGTATTAGCAGGCATCTTTTCCATAAAATACCAGCAATAACGTAACAATTTTTACATAATTTATTCGTGGGCTCAATAATAATACTATATTAACTGACTACTTGTACCCATACTGCAAGATTGACCCGCTGGGGAAAAGGAGTGAATGAAGCTTTTTATAACTTAGTAAATCTGCACTACTTTTATTTATGCATTTATTGGATTATTTATCATATTTTCTGTTCACTTATGTTAGTAATTTTTATGTATAATTATCATAGCAAATGTCTTATTAGTTTAATATCTTGTTCCTTTTTTAATAATATAATAATATATTATATAATAATATAATAATATATTATAATATAATATATTATATAATATAATATAATATAATATAATAAATATAATATAATATAATATAATAAATATAATATAATATAATATAATATAATATAATATATTATATATATAATATAATATAATATAATATATTATATATAATATAATAATGTTAATAATGTTCCTTTTTTTAATAATAATAATATAATTTAACAATATAAGACGTACATCAGTTACAGTGAATGGGGAATGGTCGAGGGTTTGAGCAAATAGCGGGCTGTTTAAGAGGATTTAATTTTTTTGTGACAAAATCAGGGAAAATGCTTTGAAATATTGTGTGATATATGTAGAATGCATTGCAAAACAATTTTTGCGTATGTGCGTCTTTATCGGATGTTGAGACGCCAATTTTAAAGATCACGCGCCCTATTTTTGTAGTGCTGCTTATGAAGTTTTCCGTGCCCTGCAATTCACAAACCATCCCTTAGTTTATATTATCTCTGTTCACATAATTTGTACACAGATCTACACTTTTGACCGTGTTTCACCTACATAACTTACCCCATACAGCCAGGAGAAAATTAATACTAGGCTAATATAAATAATATTACTATTAATACAATATTAATACAAATTAATATTCAGTAATATTCTATACAATGTAATATTAATATTAATTTATAGAATATCCCTTAGCTGTTTTCTACCCTAATTATACGTTGTTATTTCTATACAAATGTACATTCTTTAACAAATTCTCATCAAATTATACTAACATACCCTCTACCCTATTTTCTAGGCAACAAAATATTAGATCAAATCATCCCTTAGCTGTTTCATACCTATATTATATAATTGTTCATTGCTTGTGAACATCTATTATATAATAAGTTACCACATGAAATAAAAGAAAAACAGGGTAGACAATTTATTACATCTGTAAAAAATTATTTAATCTTAAAATGCCCTTATAGACTAGATGAATTTTAAATAATTGTAATTTTGTAAATTGTCTCTTTTGTATATAAGTGTATTTTTGTAAATAATTTTATTCTTTATTGTCAACTAAATTCTGACGATGCTTGATACTTTTTATGTAAAAGTCTATAGGCAAATAAAAATTATTATTATTATTATCTTCGATTTTTGGAAAGATGTGGAATGAAATGTTACGATCAAGCTTCTTGCAATCTGAGAAATTACTGTTACACACGGCCATGTTTATTTATGGAGATGAGATCTTCCAAGACTTGTAAAGCAGCCTGAAAATTGTCAAAAGTATCTAACAATTCAATTTAGATAAGGTGGGTCATTTTGAAATAGATTAATGTATTATTTTGTTTAAGAGTGTTTGCAATTTCTTCTATACCGCCCGTAGTAATCTTGCTCCCGCGAATCTCAAGCAGAGTAACTGCTACCTAGCGGCGGAACCAGTGAACTACCTCAGTCATCACACTTTCTCCTCTATTCATTATGGTATCAGTGTAAAAATGGATTAGAAAGTGAAATAATGTCCTAGATTTTAAAGCATAAAATTAATTTGGATGAAACTGTTTTTAGAGACAAATTCTGAATGAACAAAATGAGTCTAACAGAAATAAGTCTGTTAATTAGAACCCCTTTTTTCTAGCAATAAATCTGGTTAAAACGTAAATCAACATTAATTAATATAATTGATATTTTCACAAAGCACGATAATCAATTGTTTTCATATTGCTATTCATTTGCATTCTCTGACAGACGAAATATGCAATTGTCACTATGGAGAAACATCCTTGACAATGGGGGGGAAGGGGTTGAATATGTTATCTCAGCTCCATGTCCTTGCGCACATTGTAACTTAATACGCTATTTTTAGTAACTAAACAGTTGTATTGTGATCATTAGTACACTATAAATAGTACCGGTATGTTAGTTATGTAGCACAGTATTTTAAACTGTTTTCTTTAGGTATATGTCCATGTATTGTTTTAAATAGTCTAAAACCTTTCTTCTGAGAAACTCTCATAGCACTGTGTAGGATGTAATAAACACTATGAGCTATAATCCACATTATTTCTTTGTGCAGAGCACTAAGAATCATTGCATCTATATTCCGATGTTTCTGTATTGGTAAGTTGATTGGATACATAGTAATTTCGTTTAACTACTTATGCTGGTTTCTAGAGCTAAATCCATTCCAGAAAATTTGGTTTTACGTATTGAAAGCATTCATTCGATTCTTGAGATCCAACCACCACATAAATATCCTGGTTATTGAATCATTTATGAGGAATTCCAAAGGAAATTTTGTTTATCAGTAACACATCACTATTATAAGAAGAAAAAAAATTAATAACCAAAAAGAATTAATGAATTATTTAATAACAATAGGCCTACGCTATCCTCTACAGTAGAAGTTATTTCAGATCTTCTGCTCATTGAGATTAAGTATGTGCATTATTATTAAATAAATTACGAGAGTTAGAATTACCAATGAGAAATTAAAATTTACAGGAGTTTAATATTGCTGTGTTATGTACGAAAATGTAATAAAATAACCAAACCAATGTTTTTTTTTTAAATTACTGAACATGATATTATGATCCTAAAAATCGCAGATATTTCGGAAGGGGGTTTAACCCTCCTCCACTGTACGCCCATGGGAGGGGGGGGGGCAGTGCATGTAACAGAAATACATCAAGCATATTTCAAAAGGAGACAATGAAAACAATATTTCCTTTTGATTATTTTCAGACATTTTTTATCTCCCTTTTTAAAATTATCCTAGTTTCAGTCTCAGAATTCTTTAAGTTTAATTTTCAGAATATTTTATATTTTATTTTAAATTTTACATATTTTAATGTAAGGGATTTTAAAAAATCTATACTGTTAAACATCAGCTTTGAGCTTAGGCATATGCCAGAAATTTTAAACTTGTAGATTGTGGAAAGAAGGAAGGAAAAAAAGCAATTTTACCACAAAACAGGCAAAATTAAAACAAGCAAAAAAATCACAAAAAAATATAAATATGGTACGAAAGTACCCAAAGCAAAAACAATTACAAATGGGGTACAAAGGTACCCCAAGCAAAAAATCACAAATGGATACAAAGGTACCCCAATCAAAAAATTACAAATGGGGTAAGCCACATAGCCCCATTTACGATAAGAATGAAAGATGAAAATAAACTGGTGATCCACACAAAAGAATGTCTTATCATAGTAGCATACTTTCAACCTGAGTATGCTGCGAGTGATATAATTGATAGCCTGGCAGAAGCACTGCAGTCAGCCTCCACAAACGAGAGAATATTACTATGCGGGGACCTAAATTGCCCCGTAGATAAAGATACAAGAAAAGCAAAAGATGTGTTATCTTTTCTACAAGAAGAGGGTTTGAAAATAGTCAATAAAAAGGACTCACCAACCTACATATGTCACAATGGGATGAGCACCATTGACCTCATTTTCACCAGGGGATTTAAGGAGATGACCGAAAATCACTCGTGGAATCCAGGAGATGCAATAATAAGAAAACACCTACCGATAGCGACTACCGTGAAGTGTGAAGAAGTTAACAAGAAGACGACACCAGCCATTGTTGGGAGGAGGATTGATACTACAGTTCTGGAAGAAGAAGCACCTGCGATCATGAAAATAGAGGCACTGATTACAGAAGAAAAATTAGATGAAGCAATGGAGGGAATAAAAAACATAACGAAGAAAGCTACTATTCAGCCGGTAAGAAGGAAAGGAAAAAGATGGTTTGATAAGGAATGCTTCGATAAAAGGAAAACAACCCTTGCAAGCTTGGGAAGAGTTAAGACAACGAGATCCAGAGAAGCACTTGAAGAGTATCAGACATTGAGAAGAGAATACAAAATCCTCGTAAAACAGAAAAATGGAGAATATATAGAAAGAGAAGCAGCAAGAATTGCGGAAGCAGCAGAAAAAGACCCTTTCCAGGCAACTAGACCATGACAACCGCGCTTTCCTACTAATATTCCAATTGAGATATGGGAATCACAAATTAAAAAAGTCATAGCGCAAAAACACACAAGACCAGAATACATAGACAGAGAATCTGTAAACGAACAGAGTCCATATTTCACCAAGACAGAACTGAAGAACGCCATTAGCTCATTGAAAGCAAACAAAGCCCCAGGTCTGGATGGAATATGCAACGAGATCTGGAGGGAGTCTTATCATATACTGGGAGACACGTGGCTGGCATTACTTAATAAATGCTTAGAGACGGGGGAAATACCTCAGGAATGGCGAAAGGCGACCATAAAAATGTTATATAAAGGAAAAGGAGATGTAGGTTCCCCGGACGCATACCGCGGAGTGGCTCTGGAAATAACAGGATTCAAGATCCTCACAAAGATGTTAACCAGGAGAATCAGTCCAATTTTAGAGAAATTCCTACCGGATGAACAGTTCGGTTTCAGGCAAGGCCGCTCAACGCTTATGGCAGCGGAGGGTTTAATCAAACAAATACACGAAGAACTAAGCAGAGACCGTGGAAAGTTGTACGTGGTATTCGTCGATTATTCGAAGGAGTTTGATACAGTGAATCGAAAGCTTCTAATAGCTAAGCTAGAAAAAATAATAGGAAACACATGGACATTAAAACTGATATCCAACATATTGGCTGAAAATTATGTACAAGTCTCGAACAACATTGACACGTCAGTTTGGATAAGGCAAGAAAATGGAGTGCTGCAAGGGGACCCACTTAGCCCACTGCTATTCAATGTTCTCACATATGATGGAGTGGAAGAAATAAAGAAACAGAAAATGTCAATGTAATCCTATATGCGGACGATGTGGCTTTGGCTTCAAACAATAAAGAACAACTTCAGAGGGGCTTTGATGCAATCGTAACATGGGCAGAAGCAAATGATCTAAAAATGAACTACCAGAAAACAGAGTTAGTTGTGTTCAGAAAAGGAGGGAGACCAGCCGAGGGAGATATGATTTACTGCAAAGGAATACCACTGAAAAAGAGAAACTGTTATAAGTATCTGGGTGTCACTGTCCAATTAACAGGAAAATCGTTTGGAATGCATCTGCAGGACAGAATAATTGGAGCAATCAGAAGTATCAATGAAATCAACAATTTACAACTATTGTCACTAGATACAACTCTCAGAGTGTTCAAAGCAAAAGTGGTACCAGCACTAACATATGGATTGGAAATAATATGGGAACATCTTACAGTAAAACAACTACAAAACATCGAGAGTATCAAAGCTAGATTCCTTAAAAGAACCATGGGTCTCTCCAAGTTTACCCCATCCCGATTAGTATACGTGTTGACTTTCCTACTAGAAGATTTGATGTGGAAACTTCTGTTGCCGAAGACGACTGCCGTGAAGGAGGTGCTACGGATCAGAAGGGAGAAACAGAACAACATATGGGAGGAATTTTACCTAACTGAAGCCATGACGACACATTCCTGGAAAAACCCTAATCAAGAGCTGAGACATGTCATAACAAGATTGGCGGTGCATGGATTTCACAGCAAAGTGTGTAAGAACGGGAAATTCCATGATCCCAACAATGAATGTGTGTGTACTCTGTGTAGTGAACAGTGCGAGCGTTACCATATACTAGTGTGTGCCAAAAGGACAAAATCATTGGTGAACTATGCTAAAGAATGAATAATGAATATATGCATATAGAAATGTACATAATTACCTAACCTAACGATGTTCCAGATGATCATACATCACCAGATCATGTCTAATGTAAGTTAGTGATAGGCCTATGTTGACTTAAGAATCCTTCCTGCTTTTCTAACTAACTTCAGGTAATTCATGCAACATAGCGAAATGGGCATGGCCATGTTTGTTAGGTCACTTGATCTTATGTCATGATCCAGAAAAAATTATATTAGATATTTAAATTTATTGTCATTAGACATTACATAGAATGTATTGACATCAGTACTAGTAGGCCTACTAATAAATATAATCCACTATAAGAACTATAAAATCATTAACATGATACAACCACTAATTAATTAATATTAACTTAACTTTAGCCTTAAATAAATTAGAAGGTAATTTATTATACAATTCAGGGAAAGTATTGTAAAGTTTCATTGACATGATTTCTGAGAGGTTCTGTAATGATATTGTTGGATTTTAAAATTGTTCCTATTCCTCATATTATGATAATTACCATTTGTTGGATAGTCACTTGAATTGCTATGAATATAGCATAAGACAGTTAATGGCAGTAGTAACTCACATTAGCTGTAATTTTAATTTGTTTAAAGTTTTCATAATTACTCGATAGAAGGCATAGCGAGCAGACATCTATGGAAAATAATAGAATGGACTGGGATTGAAAGAACGAAGTAGAATATAATAAAACATTTTGTTCTCCAGTAACTCAAAATTTAATATTTCATTTCTATGCTGTACTCTAACCTAACAGGCTATATATGTTGATTTACAATTTTTCGGATTTAATAAGAAATCATGTAAACTGATGTAACAAAGTGCCAGAATGGTTTTGTTTAATCAGGTATAATTGCAATTATGGTATTCAGAGTTATCTTTTTAATCTATTTGTGAGTTAAGCTCCAGTTCGATTCATTAAGCAGGGCTTAACTGTATTGAAATTTCCAAAGCCGAAAATGAACACTGTAAAACAATACGTTGCCATGAGAAGTGATTTGCATTTGATAAATTCTTTCTAATATATTACCATAAAATAGGCACTAAATTTAGCATTACTCCGGTACCGGTCAACAGATTTGGTCCAAAATCAACAGGATTCTTTTCATGGGCGTTATAAATGCGTATGCCAAGTTTCATGAAAATCCGATAAAGCACATTTGAGTTATCGCACGTAAAGGCACACGGACAGACAATTTCCCGGCCACCACACAATCTCAGAAAGTACCATTCTGGCACTTGATCAAATTTCCTTACAGTTCACATGCCTTGCAATGCAAAATCAATAACAGATCAATGAGTATTTTACAAATAAACAGTATAAGCGTAATATTCTATGTTGACCCCCAGTAAGCTTAACTACGAGCCGCCATTGGTCTGGACCCTTACCCAGTTTATATCTAGAATGATAATTATCAGTATTACTACATTAACAGAAGAACAACAGAGCATCAAGAGAACGTCATTTTGAACTGGTGGTGCTACAGTAAAATATTTTATTAGTTTACGTACATTAAAATATCACTTTGAAAAACCATTACTATAGGATAGTCTGTCCACTCCAGGATAAAATCTAAAATATACAAAAATCAGTACATATCTCGTATGAATGGTTACTTCAGAGCGGACAAACGGAGAAATTAGGGCAATTTAATAATTCTGAATCCCGGATTTGTGAGTGTGTCCCCGGAAATCCCTGCAGTTTTAAACTGTTGTTTTTCAGTTCATCAATATCTCATTGGGAAGACGGAAAAATGTTTTTTTAAATTTATTTTTATTTTTTTACTCTCTTCACTATCCGAATCCCTGTTAGGTTTAGCCTACTTTTAGATTCAAGATACTTTGTGGGTACAACCTAGTCCGGACTCTTACCCAGTTTATTTCTAGAATGACAATTAGGATTACTACATTAAGTAAAAACTTTTTGAGATTCCAATGAGCTTTATACACCGTGGCCGACACAAATAGGCCATTTGTCTACTGATTTACCTTTACCTGACTTTTAGTTAGGTTCGTTAAAAGTTGCAGTGAGATTTTCACTCTGTCATCAATAAACAATGCTTTTTGTGTTTCACCATTTAAAGTTATAGAACTCAAATTACAACACGTTAATTGCTAACCAACAACTCTAACAATTGTTATTGTTTTATGACATTTGTTCTTTTAGCACAGCTACGATAATAGGAACTTAAAATCTGAGCTGACAACTTCACATTTACAACATTTACCAAGTACAGCAGGTGGGGCATTTGGATTATTAATATTGCTTGTATCATTTTCGTTAATTGTACTTACCCAAACACAAGACGAAGGACGGAATAACAGAAGAACACGTCTGATCCGCCTTGCAAACTAGACTCAAGTGGATAACGACACTAGCGCTCCGTGTTTGACCCGGGAGTATAAACTGTTTCATTCCATTCCATTCCATTTCTTCACCGTAGTCATAATGTATATTCAATTTATTTCAATTCAATTTAATCATTTGAGCAAAAAACAAAGTTTGGTATAGGCTGACACAACTACAAAAGAAAGAAAAGAAAATCAAGACATTACTACATTTCACAATTTAACAATTAGAATGATGTCATCTTTGATAACATTATCAAAATCACCCACTTTATAAAAAGAATGTTTTACCAGCCATTTATATAATCAACTTTTAAACATGTTAATATGCCTATTTAAATTTTTAATTTTCATTGGCAAATTATTATACATTTTTATTCCTATTTGTTTGTAATATTTTGAAGTTTTTTTTTCTTCCTGTGAGGTGGGATATCTATTCTGTTCAAAATCCTTGTATAATAATTATGAATATCTTCTATTATATTCTACATGTGTAGATTCTCTCTAACACATAATATATGTACAAATTAATAACCGTTGGAATTTCTGTTTCTACAATATACGATAACAGAAGCAAAAACGTTCCAGCAAAAATGGATCCGCAAACAAGCCGTGTGCGAGATTTATTGTGAATGTGTGGTATAGGTATAGTGTTATATTCCACCTTATACCTTCAATTAAATACGCCGATATAAAATCAGGGTTATTGCATAATAGCTTACAATTTATTACAATGTTAATTGAGTGATTCATGTTATAAATAAATATTAAAGAATGAAATCCAAGAAAATAATGCAGGCACATAACTTTATCTACCCTGGACATAGAGAAAACAATACGAGGTATGGTAATATGTATATTATTATATCGCAGGTTTTTGGGGAGAGAAGTATGAAAGTGATATTGCATTTGTGTTTAATTTCATCCCCAAAACGGTTTTATGGTAACATGAGAGTGAGAAATAAATATTCCGCAAAGACAATACAATTTTATGTTATCGGAATTTCTGTTTCTTCTTATTTGAACCTCTACCAGGCTTGCTGTGTACTGCACAAGCGATGGGATGCAAAATTCTACATCCTCTATGAGCCATAAAAAGCTATAATGAGTTTTCTGAGGGAATAGTTTGAGTGTGATAAGTCGTTCTTTCTATTTCAAATTATAAATATCTATATAAGGACCTAGAATTTAAAAATCAAAAGTCCTTCATAAGTTAATTTCCAATTACAAAATAAAAAACCCGGGCGACGCCGGGCCTTTTAAGCTAGTATTTATATATAGCGCATATGCATTTTATCAAATATATATAATCAAAAGTGTGTATAAGGGTATGTAGATATGTGGGTATTTTTTCCCCTATTCAAATCTACATTTATTGAGCTATTTGCACGAAATTTTGCCACATACCCAGCTCAGCTCGGAAAGAAACGTGGTCAACATTAAGATTCAAACAAACACTCCCTTCCCTTGAAAAATTGTAGAATTTCTGAGAATATTATGCTTAATTAATCAAAATGCAATAATGTATTGTTTCTAGTGTACACATCAGGGTTTGGAAGTTTCATGTATCTGAGCTTTGACAAATTAGAGAAGCTATTGGTTTAAATAATTATTAATGAAGAATGAAATCCACAAAATAATTCACAATGTGATGCAGTCTCATAACTTTCTCTACCCTGGACACGGGGACAACGTAATCCAGTTGTTTAGCCAGAGTGTGTGCTAACGAGTATGCTGTATTAGAAGTCTGAAAAAATCCTATCCACTGATACGTTATTCATTGCTCTAGGCTTTGTATTAGTTCAGAACTATGGATGTTTATCATAGGCCCTAAGCATGTAAAAGGAGACAAAATAGGATGGAACATTGTTAGTTCTATATGCGCAGTAAATTATGTCCGAGGTTTTTGGGGAGGAAAATATGAAAACGATTGAATTTCTTTCTGATTTCAGCCCCGAAACGGTTGTATAATAACATGAGAGTGATAAAATATTTCATAAGAGATAGCATCATTTTTTACCAGAATTTCCATTTCATATTTCAACCCCCCCCCCCAGCAAAAAATTCAAAATTGGTGGAAAATTCTAAGTCCTCTATGACCCATAAAAAGCTATATCAAGCGTTTTCTGAGGGAATAGTTTGAGTGTCATAAGTCGTACTTCCTCATTTCACATTTTACATACCTATATAAGGACTTAGAGTTTGAAGATCGAAGTCCTTCACATGTTAATTTTGAATTACAAAATACCTAACCCGGGCGACGCCTGGTCTTTTAAGTTAGTATGTTATATTTGTCATAATGCATAGAAGCTGCAGAAGCGTCACAATATAGCATCAGGTTTAGTTTAGTTATTCCAAGTTTCCTTTCTCCTTGGGTCGATATGATTGGTGCAGTTGGATAACCAAATATACTAAAAATAAATTGACTAAATCAGGTGTAACTATTTTATTTTTTACCAGCGTAAGTTGATTAACAACAAGCATAATGCAAATTAAAAAAATGTGTGAATGAAATTACTGATGGCGAAGAAAATGAAGCGGAATGATAAAAACGATTTTACATTCGAGTAAGTTACGTGAAATTACTTTTCTAGTAAAAAAATTCGAAATGTAGAAAGATAGATACAACTGCTTAGTTTAGAATAATTAATACAGTGCTTATCATCTATTTAAAGTAGCTTTAATGACTAGTTGTATTACAGGGAAATGGTGGGTTAGGAAAAATAGGCAGAATGTATTGAGGTGACTGATGTTCAGATAGTTATAATAGGGGCGGATTTCTATGACCTAAAAAATAAGATATATGCATGCATTTATGACCTAACTTACACATTGTGAATATATTTTTTAAGTTTCATTACAATACATTTTATTAAAATATGGTGTTAATTATTTAAGATATCTGTAAATTCTCAAAAAGTATCATTATAATGCAAAATTTACAAAATATGATATGAAACTTCAAAATTCCTTTAATATGCGCACAAATATATAAAAATATGACCTAAATATGCATATTCATACTAAATATGCTACAACAGTTGAAAATTTCTTAAATATGCAGTTATATGCACAATAAAAGCCGTTCCATTTTCACCAGGATGCTTGGAATCGGGTTTAAATTAGTCGGAGACGTGAAATAATGCAAAAGGGAAAAATATGACATGTCATAGAAATCCGCCCCTTAGTTATTAAGCTGAAGTACGAAGCAAGAATAATAAGGAAGGCACTAACTAGCCTATGTAAATTAATAACTTACAAAACTAATTCACGAAGCTAAGGCATCGAGTAAATTACTCAAACTATGGAAGCTATGCTGCCATCTCTAGCATAAGAAAATACGTTTTATCATCCTAAGTCAATGCAGAGGATAAACATCCCGCACCCAAGTTATTAATATCTACAATATCACATAGGCCTATCACAAGAGAAATGAACTCTGTCTCGGAAGCTGAACTTATGCGCGTGAAAGAAAATTTCCTAAAATGGTGTCAGTGTTGTGTGGATGCGAGAGGAGAACATTTCCAACATCTCTTGTGATGAGGTACGTGTTTATTTTCATTGTAATTTTAACTGTAAATGTGAGAACCTGAATCATAACACCGATCGCGGCTTCATTAGCGTAGATATTTCACCCGATCGCTCGGGAGTTGGAGCTGTGCCCGCCGCGCCGCAGGAACCCGCGTCATTGGCCAACTCTTGCGTGGGACACACTGTACATCCAGACTACAGCGTATCAAGTCGACGAAAACCTAAATAAACATCATGCCCACAAGGCGTATATCTGGATTGGAGCACAAATTACGAGCAAGCATTTTATCCCAACTGAAATAAAGTATAGCCATTTAACTTATAGCTGTTGAAACAGAATTTAAATCCAGATGGAAAGAAAATGTAATAAGCGGCCAGTTTACTACATTAGTCTAAATATAAGTTAGCTGATTTCGTAATAAATTCACTACACCAGTCTAAATATAAGTTAGCTGATTGCGTAATAAGTTCACTACACCAGTGATTGCGTAATAAATTCACTACACCAGTCTAAATATAAATTAGTTAATTATTAAGGGTCCTATCTGCTTCCAAAACATATACTCATAATATTAGCTACTTAAGAAGGTGTCACTGAGACACAACACAAACATTTTTCTTTTACTGGGAGGTTATGTATAATGTGCTGATACTAGCTTCAGATGTGATGTATATTTCACGTCCCATTTGATATTGAATAGCAATTTCGGACAAATCTACATGTAGTTATGTTTATTCATTACCTGATTTTTTAAAATTTTCATCTGGCTCACTTTTATTTACAGTTTTAAAACTAACTTTGCAATACTGGAAACCGGTATTCGCTTCTGCTTCTGAAACTGCCTCACGCAAGTCTAATATTTTTCTCCTTTTTAATGACGATTCTGATGGTTTTTGTCTCATCAATTCAGAGGAGCAGTAGTCATTTTTAAAACTCTGTGTAATTTAGTTTTAAGAAGAGTGGATATTAATAGAAAAGATTGTTCATAATTTTCTTCAGTCAAGTGGACAGAGCATGTACATGTGAAAACTTGCTTGGGATATTGCCTTCACGATCCGAGATCTATCTCTATTAGGGAATGAAAACTTACATTACTGCTCTATGTTCAGACGATTATTGCATCCAAAAACACAGCACAACAGTCATAATATTACAATAATGAACGCAATACACTGCAATACTGAACCGAGCTGGGCACTTCAACTGGATGCTAGGCTGTTGTGCAATGGTGACGTCATTCAGTCCAATCATGCCACGTCATTCGGATATTCTGCTGACTTCTTTTGAGAACCTAATCTTTTTAATTAATAAAACTTGAAAGAATCTAACCGTACCCTTTAGAACTTTAAATATGGATCTTGTCTGAAAGCATCCAGATGTGCAAAGCTCGTGTTTAGGGACGAAATTAACAAAATATCTGTTAATAATAGATTAAAAAAAGAGGAATATACAAATATAGCCTACACAAATATGAACATGTACACTAAAGACGGTTAAACAATTAGTACAAAAGAAATTTAAATATTTTAAAATTACATACAGAGCTCTAGGGTTGAATGGCGGGCTAAGGTAAGAGCGGCAATGAACCTTCGGGTTCCATAAAATAGATTATATTCCTTTAGCTTGCTGAGGAATTGTCTATTGCCATTGAGTAAGTAAGGTTTAATTATAACGCTAAGTAAATTAGGGAATTCAGTGTGTAGATTTTACTGAAACAGGTCAACAAATCTGAACTAAACAGTTAATGATATAGTATACTAATACAACGTGTGTAACATTTGTTGTAAAATATATTTATTCTACAAAAATGTCCTTGACGTCAGTGATATTTGGATAGCTGTTGTATGTTCATACCCATGTATTCATACAGTAGTGGTCTGTTAGACCTATATTAAAGATCGAACCTGGATGAAACCTGAAGTAACGTAAAAAGAACGGGCAATTTTACATTTGCGATGCGATGTATAATTACTTTTATTGCAGTGAATGATATAGAGTATAAACAAAACGAAAATAGGTCCCGTTTAGTATAGGTCTACCGGGAAAGTTCTCGATAGTTCCGAAGATTCAGTTCGGCCCTGTCTGTATTGTTAAATGCATACAGTAATGTGGATTCAAAAGTACGAAGTGTCTTTCAAGTCCTCAAAACTAACAACTTAGTTAAAATCTGAGCTACAATAGTGAAAATCATCTGCTAAATATAGAGTAGAACTCAATTCTTACCTGTAACACTGCAGAAGCACGTACACTCCCTCGCGCCTGCAGGGCAACTGACTGCGGGAAGATTTGTATCCATGGGTTGTGGAGTGCGTTCAATGCGATGTAAACAGTAGTGGTCACATTCAGTCTGAAATTATTATAAAAGTTAGAATACCATGCGTTCCAGTTATAAGTCAATAGTAACCAAGTTATCTTTTCACTCTAAAAACTAACCTAAAAAAGTCTATTTCACTCTTATGACTAGACTTCGGACTTTTAGGTCGCTAAAAAATGCTGTTTTAGGTACCTAAAATAGGCTCTAAAAATTGGAAAATAGGTTCTAAAAATCGTAAAATAGTCTCGTTAAGTTGTCAATTTTCTAAAATATCTAAATTACAATGCAGAATATTATACTTATTGAAATCACCATTAATCAATAATCATGATAAAACACAGATATAGGCCTATGGTACACAGAATTATATAGACCCTAGTACTACCATAACAGAGAAAACCTAATCCCTGCGCCCAGAAGCTACGCTAGCATATTCAACCACTTGTATCCCTCAGTGATTCAGAGAACTATGAGATTTGTACTGAATTTTGTGCACTTTAGCTCTGTTCTTACAGTGAAAACGGTTTTTATACTGATGTTTCATTATTATTACTGCTTATTTTACATCCTACAGCAGGAATATTTCACACTCCAATATAAATAAATAATTAAATCTTTATTGTAGTAACAAGTGAGCACATCAAATGTATTACAGCCGTCAAAATCTAAATAAACTACTAATAACATCGAAATTATTACTCTAATGACATGCTTAACTAATCAAGATACATTGTCATAACTTTTCAAATTTATTCCACATGAATTTCTTATGTAAATTTAAGCTTATGAGCAAGACTTCTAAACAGCAAAATTAATATCGAAGAATTCCTTTACTTTATATATACGCTTATTGGCCAAGATTGTTTGTAATTCCTTTTACTTTCTCGCATATACGTAGTATAGAGAAAGTATTGTGATCGTGACAAAAAATCGAAGTCGAGATAACACCGGGAGAGCACGTTTCATGAAGCCTAGAAACCGAAAAAAATATTTTTGGAATGACGTCTGTCCGTCTGTCCGTCTGTCCGTGGACAAGCACAGCGGGTAAACGGTTCATTGTATTTACTTCATTTTTTGAATTAAGAACTTTTTCGAAATTTTGTCGAACCGCCCAGAAATTTAGTTTTACAACTGAAATATTAAGGGGACTTTTCATGAAAACTTTTTTAAAAAATTTGTTTTTTGAAAAAATGGCTCTAACGATTTTAATAAAAATTTAAAATTGTAAAGTCTTATCTGTGACTAATAAAATGGCTATATCCGTATTTCCGCAAAAATGACTTAAGGGGCACTTTACTCGTATCCATTTTCAATTTTTCTAGATTATATCCATTACAGTAGGCGATACATGAAAACCTATCACAGTAAAGTTGTAGAAAAATTTAAAATGAACATTTTTTATTTAACACATTTCTTTGTACATTTAATAGATATCAAGATAAAAACTAAATAAGGACAGCTTAAATGCGAATTTCAGAACATAAATGTAAATTAAAATATGAATGACATTTTGTTGCCCCTAGTAACAAGAAAACTATAGTCCTAATGTACTTATTGTTGTGAAATGCAATCAGTTTAGCTCAGTCGCAATGAACACACTAAAACCAATTACAGCGAGGTGGTAGGCCTATGGGCTAACAGGGAAGAGGTCCTGAGTTCAAATCATACCTTGTGGCCGCCCAAATTGACTTGGGTTTTTCATGGTTTCCTCGTTCGCAAAGGCGAACGCCGGGTTTGTAGGACTTGCTTATTTTCCATAGCTCATCGCCGCTATGTCACTGGATATTATAATCGTTTAAACTGAATATCACATAAGAAGACATCACTAAACAAAGAAACATGACGCGAATGAGTTGCTAATATAGACCAGCGTTTCTCAACCTATGGTCCCGAGGACCACCACGGTGCAGATGGTCCGCAGACATAATTAATTAAAAAATATCATAAAGCAAGTGGGAAGTAAAGAAGTAGAAATTTTTCACATAAAATGGACACTAGATGTCAAAGGTTTAAAATCTTCGAAAATACAGGTCATATCGACTAAATTTGACTAATATTGAGCCAAACAAACAGGAACTCTGCAAGAGGCGTCAAGCTCAACCGTCTCATTAAAAGTGAGTAATAACATAATTCCTAATTATATTATCAAGTTGGTAATACATATTAAAGTGTGTTCAAAATATAATTTTACTGTCAATAGTTTCATTCCAATTCAATAGCCTAACTGTGTTTCCGTCGGATTAAAAAAAAATGTATTTCGTTATAACTACTAAACTCCGTGGGGCTACATCCCTGGAGGGACTTGGCCGACCACCCGACCGCTGCGTCATCTCCCGTAGGCAGATGGCAGGATTGGGGGGCATGTGGTCAGCATACCGACACCCACGGCCGTTAATGGTGGTTTTCTTGACCGGAGCCGCTACTTCTCTATCAAGTAGCTCCTCAATTTTGAATCACGAGGCTGAGTGCACCCCTACCAGACCTCCCTACCTCAGAAAAATCCGAGGAGGTACCGGGAATCGAACCCGGGCCGACGGATCTGTAGTCAGCAACGCTAACCACAAGACCACGCCGGCGGACTTTCGTTATAACGACCTATAATTTAATACCCCAAATATTAAGAATATAGGCCTACATATAGCCTACTTTTAAAAATTGGATGTAAAATTTGGGGTCCGTAAAGTTTTTTACTCATTTTAGAGGTCCTCGGGTTCAAAAAGGTTAAGAAACGCTGATATAGACTAATGTTTCACGCAAACATACTAAACACGTGGTATGACCTACATGCAGTTAAAGCGTGCAATATAACCTTCTGTAGTAGTAGTAGTGGTGGTGGCGAAATTCAAATATAAGTCGCCCCTTAAACTTCCCCATTATCGAATGGGGAAGATTAAGGGGCGATATTCACATTTGCACGGACTGTGTGATGTATTTTGTTTCTGAGCGAAGCAGAGTGACCAACTGCCCATGTATACTGTTGCATATAGCTAAATAATGCATAACACTAACCACATAGTTAAGTGCGCGAAGCGGAGGCGGCAGCCGTAGCGAAGCGCCCTTGCATTTTCGAATAATGTACGATACACTGTTTGTAGGTTTCGAAAATGTGGCATATTATTTCTCCCGCAAGGTTTGTCAGCCTGCCACCTCTCGTCTAGCGGTAAGACGTCACACCTCCAACGTCCAATCACGAGTTTCCTCATAATACTAGGACAGAAGAATTTGCTAGATCGTTGTATAAAAGAAACTGCATCGGTGAAGATAGGTTGGGTGGGTCCGATTTATCCCAAGGTGCGACTTATATTTGAATTTTCCCGTAGTAGTAGTAGTACTAATAATATGCAGTTTTACTGTCATTGATTATTATTATTGTTTTTATTCTTATTATTATTTCACGGTAAAAGCATTGGACATAAAGATCGACCCTGATGCTTTCCGTTCTAGATACTTGTTAGTTTTATGAAAATGTAATAAGTAAAATTTAATTGTCTCTTTAATTTAATTTTTTCTGTGCTAGCCTTTAACACGTATATGCGAGAAAGTTTGTGCAACGTATTTTTGCACCATTTATTTTATATCTGATGTATGGTAACAGTTTTACAGACAAAGGAAGAACATTATAAAATGTAATAGACATACAATAAAAGTTTTTTTGTGTGTTTTGATGTAATTGCACCTGGGTAATTCCAGACAATTTCTATTTCTGGTTTGATAACTATGAGTTGAGCCTAACTTAAAGATGAAGGTTTTCTTTCATATAAAGAAGGCACTGATAAATAATTCATGACAAAATCTATTATTATTATATTGTTACTGTTATTAAGTTTACGTTACGTTTACTGTTATTTTTCTACATATGTAAATGCTGCATAACACCTCTTACTTTCTATGAGAGCATGTAAACGATAGCGGACTCAATTCACTGTCTCGCGATGGTCATATCTGAAGGTTTGGTTCTCTGACAGACCCTTCCATAGAATTTCTCCCCAACAATTAAGTTAATAAAGGGAAAGGGGTCATTATAAAATATTGTAAAATAAACATGAAGACCTAAATAAAGCAAGAATTACCTGCAATGTTTAGCAAGATAGTACCGTCAACAAAGACAATAGTTTGCAAGACCATCCTGGCACTGCTCGAATACATTTGTGAAAAATTCAATCCGTCTAATCTGTTTGGAGTATGGACGCAATTGAAAACGTACCCCTTTTTACTTTCTCGTGAAGTAAACATGTCGAGGTAACACCGGAAAACATGTTTCGCGGTGCCTAGAAACCAGTGCTTTAGTTGGGCCGGTACGCACCGGTACTGCGTACCGGTATAAAATTATATTCCTTCTACCATACCGGGAAAAATATGTGCTCCGGTACGTCGTACTGGCAGTACAGGAACGAGATTGTCCTAAAATACTTATTAAATGTCTAATTCAATACCAAAAATGACAAGCACTATTAAATTCGCCACAGATATGCGTTCTAATCTTCACCTTCGTGCGCGTTTCTACATTTACTTTCTCCTTAGATCACATGTTGGCTAGCCACCTTGTTTTCATAAAATGTGTGGGACCACCACTAGACGTTTTTGATCCTGCTCCATACGTTAGGTCATGACTACAAGGAGGCAATAGGTCAGCAGAAGAAACTGCATGCAGAAAATGTCAACCGAAGGATTACATTCAGTATGAGGCGATATGGAAAATTTTGAAGTAAGATGAGTACCCCCAAAAAATATTTTCCAACTAAAGCACTGCTAGAAACAGAAAAAAGTGTTTTTGGAATGACATGTCTGTCTGTACGTCTGTTGAAATCCGTAGCTGGTGAACCGTTTACTGTATTTACCTATTTTTTAAATTATGGACTTTTTTGCAATTTTATCGGACGCCATAGAATTTGGTCTCTATAACTGAAATAGGCTTTCAGACTTTTCATGGAAACTTTTCCAGAATTTTGATGTTTGAAAAAATGGCTTTAGCGATTTTAATAAAAATGTAAATTTCGAAACTTCCATCTGTGGTTAATAAAATGGCCATATTCGTTTTCTGTAGGCCTACAAAGTACTTAGAGGGCAGTTTCCTCGTATCCATTATTTTTCTAGGCTAAATCCATTACAATAGGCGATACATGAAAACTTAACACAGTCAATATATATATATATATATATATATATATTTTTTTTTGTTTCTCGGAGATGGAACTCGGTCGCAGCGGTAGAAAGAGAGGATTCCAACGCTACCGCTTTTTGTTGAAGCTCTGCGCTAAAGGTCGAAATAAATTGTACTTTTATTTCTGCTGAAAAAATGGTCCTGGTGTCGATCTCCAAAATAAATTAACACCAGAAAAAATCCTACTCGTTAAAATGGCAAGTACCAACATTTTGTGACTTCCATAGAATCCAGAAGGAAAATAAATAGATTAAAATGTATGTATTGTGTATACACGAAACAACAGGCATGGGAAGAGCTTCATAGCAAAATTAAAGAACCAGATTACAAAAGCAGGAAGGATCACAAATGCAAAATAAGGGGTAGATCTCAGAGAACAAATATTGCCTAATTTTCTTTTTTAAATAGAGGGATTCAGGATTGGAATGATTTACCTGCAGAAATCTTCGAAACGTTTCCTGCTAACGCCAATTTTTAAAAAAATAGGCTATATTGAATAGGGTAGGTATATGATAATGTATACTTTTTTTAAAAATATTCTCAGTATGCAATTTTTTTATGTTATAGTTTTAAATGGAAAAAAATATATATAGGCTATTTAATTGTCAGGTATGTGGATAGCTGTTGCGATATTTAATATGTAAGTGTATGTATAGCGTGTCATTTTTGTATATATGTATGCCTGGTATTTATTGCACCACTGCCACCGGGTTGTTGACCCATTTGCAGTGTAAGAAAATAAATACAAAAATATTCGGATTGTTTGAAGAAGCCCTCCATGCTTGTGTCGCCTGTACAGGATAACATCTAGTTATAAAAATGGTGATTTTTTGTCGACATTGATCACACAAATATAGTTTCTTATTATGTAAGGGAAGTCCAGTGCACCATAAATTTCTCTTGCATCACAACACTTTCTCTAAGCCGCAAACAGAAGCCCTGACCTTCAGAAGTGTACAGAAAATTTGCATCAGATGCGTGCAAACAGGTAGACCTTGACCATGTTTAATCCTCTGTTAGTTTCACTTAACGTTCCCGTATATTAAGTTACTGGTTCTTCGGCCGTGATACTGCGATGTGGAAAGGAAATGGAAAGACTACCACATTATATATTTCCTGAACGTCTGATGACGGAGAATAATGATGGCATTTCCTGGAGTAAATGGAAGTTACTTCCCACTAAGTAATGAGAATATCAAAACGAGAGAAACCCTTGAGGATAACTGTCGACAATCAAGAACTGGAGAATGTGAAGCAGTTCAAGTACTTGGGAAGCTTGCTGACAAAGGATGCCCACTGCACGAATGAAATTCGAACAAGAATCGCCATGGCCAAAGCCGCATTCAACAAAAAGAGGACTCTACTGACCAGCAAATTGAGCTTGGAACTAAGGAAGAAACCGGTGAAGTGCTACATCTGGAGCATTGCACTGTACGGAGCAGAGACATGGACCATGAGAAAGAGGGAGAAGAAATACCTAGAAAGCTTCGAAATGTGGTGCTGGAGGAGAATAGAGAAGGTCAAGTGGACAGAACGGGTGACAAATGACGAAGTACTGAGAAGGGTAGGAGAGAGGAAAATTATTCTGAATACAATTATTCAGAGGAAAGCCAATTGGATCGGACACATACTTAGACACGAGGGACTCATACATGATGTCATCGAAGGGAAGATCAAAGGAACTGCTGGAAGAGGAAGGAGAAGAATACAACATCTGGATGACATGAAAGATGGAGATACAGCAGATTGAAGGACGAAGCTGGAGATAGGGAACACTGGCGTCAGAAATTCTCCGTACGAAGACATGGACCTGCCACTAGGCAGAATACTAAATAATAATAATAATAATATTAAGTTAATGGTAAAGCTGCAATTTTATAGTAATTCTACATTGCCTCCTGTGTATTTTTAACCTATCTCGACTTTTTATATGATTTTTAACTGGCTGCTCTGAAGTATATTTAGAAAATGTAACAAGCTTCATTGAAACTAATGAAAAATTGAAATTCATGATCGGTATATTCACTGATCGATGAAAATTGAAAGTTTCGTCAAACATAATTCCAAATTCAATGTCAGATTGTCCTGCGACATTTCGTATTGGCATTTAAGTCCACCATAAATTCTGGTTGCATTACCAAAAACGTAGTAGTGAATGTCAGTAAACTTAGAGTTTAACCAAATTAATATAAATGAATTACTCTTACCTTTAAACGAAGGAAGTAAAACGCCACTATAATGCTGGAATCCTCTTTATATTCCTCTGCCGATTAAGATTGCACTGAATGTCACTACCATAGAAACCATTAATAATTATAAAATCGCTTTAAATTTACTGCATGTAGCCTATGTATTTATTGTAGTTAGTATTTGGAAAATAAATTTGTACAGTAAAAGAATAGGCAATATCATATACACCAGCGTTTCTCAACCTATGGTCCGCAGACATAATTAAAAAAATATCATAAAGAAAGTGGAAAGTAAAGAAATAAAATTTTTCACATAATTCGTTATAAAGACCTATAATTAATACCCCAAATATTAAGAATATAGGCCTTTTGGGATGTAAAATTAGGGGTCCGTAAATTTTTTAGACATTTTAGAGGTCCTCGGGTTCAAAATGGTTGAAAAACGCTGATATAGACGAAAGGGAATGGGCAGAATATTTGAGGGCCATTGATATTAATGGATAACATTTAAAATGGACGAATAATCTATGGACAAGAAACAGGCTGTTGAAATGGCGGTGTGCGAAAGGAAGGTGGGGTATTGGCTATACAAATGATAGTGAGATTTTTTGAGTTGTGTTTTAATATAGGCTATACCACCTGTATTAGTATTATTTTATTGTTAGTGTATTAGTATTTATTGTATTTGTCGTATTACTTTTGAAGGTATAGAGATGATGTGTTTTGTATTCCACCTGGATAAGTGGAATTAAAAGTGCCTTAATTCCGTCAGGAAAATAAAATAAATTAATATTATTATACAATGCACAAACTGGTCTGCCTCTTAATTCCATCATATGTCATCTTGACAAAGGGAAAAAAGTGAGTTACGCCTACATCATGAGCATGGATGTCATTTCCATGGCTACGATAGTTTGGCATCTTATAGACCTATGTGAATCTGTTATCTTGGAACGTTCAGATCGCAGGGCCCAACTTATTAGGTAGATTTTCGAAGAAAAATCTACCTATTGCAATGGATACCACTTTATGATTTTCGAAAAATTCTTTCATATCTTTACGTTTCATGCTCCCCTAAGTACGAAACCACCGCCCGTTCAAAAAAAAAAAAATTGTGATCTCTATCTATATAAAAGGCTTTGTCCTGACTGACTGACTGAATGAATGATTGACTGACTGACTGACTGAATGAATGACAGGAATCAACGTACAGCCTAAACTATAACAGGTAGAGACTTGGAATTTTGACAGTACCTTCGCTTCATAATGTAGGTGCTCACTAAGAAAGGATTTTGAAAAATTCTGATTCTAAATGCCAAAAATTTAATGTTTTTGAAAATACTTAATCCATTTTTACATAGAATTATCAAAACAAATTCACAGAATATATTGTTGCACAAATGGTATCAGGTGGGCTTGGAAGAAACAATTGAAATGCACTTTTGACAAATAAGAGAAGTTATCAAAATAGTTCATGTTATAAATAAATATTACAGAGTGAAATCCACTAAAATAATGGAATCACATAACTTTCTCTACCCTGGACATAGAGAAAACAAAACGAGGTATGGTAATGTGTATATTATTATATTATATCGCAGGTTTTTGGAGAGAAAAGTATGAAAGTGATAATGCTTTATGGTAACATAAGAGTGGGAAATTTCCCGCCTCGATATTACAATTTTATGTTACAGGAATTTCTGTTTCTTCTTATTTAAACCTCTACCAGGCTTGCTGTGCACTGTACAAGCGATGGGATGCAAAATTCTAGATCCTCTATGAGCCATAAAAAACTATATCAAGCGTTTTCTGAGGGAATAGTTTGAGTGTAATAAGTCGTTCTTCCTATTTCAAATTATAAATGCCTATATAAGGACCTAGAATTTAAAATTTAAAATCCTTCATAAGCTAATTTCCAATTACAAAATACAAAACCCGGGCGACGCCGGGTCTTTTAAGCTAGTATATATATATATATCTTTACACGATAGCGGCCGTAATTTTGAAGATATTTGAACCAAATATTAATATGTTATTTCTAGGCCCAATAGTTCGGACAAGTTCGTTAATGAGCAAAATTGGCACAAGGGGGGGGGGTCGGGGGAGGGGGTTGAAATTTTTAAAAATGTATATCTCGGCCCCTATGAAGTATAGAGGGAAACTTTGTTTGAATAAATTAGAGTACTCCCTATGGAGTTCACAGTGACACAAACGATTCGGGGGTTCGAGTGAGGGTGGGGGTGGGGGTGGGGGATGAAAATTCGAAACTTTTGAAACCACGTCTTGTGGGGTATCGTTGAAAAGCTCTTGATGAGTACTCTACAAATCAATAAATAGTTTCTTGATAGCTCTCATATGACGCGAGATTTTAATGTTTGAAAATAATAACACTTGAAAGAATTATTATAATATCATAATTTTGTCTTGTTTAGCGGCTTTGCTAATTTTATTCATTGCTGATCTTGCGCACGGCCTCCCAGAATATTATATCCTATTATTTTTGTCAAAACAATTGATTGTAGGCTCTTCCTCTTTACTGCAGGTTTGCCATGCCAAGGCTAAAGAAGAAGAGTGCTATGCAGCGACAATAAATTAAACCAAAAACACTTCGAAATCTACCTCAGCCTGTAGGCCTGCCTAAAGGGATTTTTTTTTCATTCTTACGACTTTTTCTTTTTACTTTTTTCATTTTCTCATGTACCGTATTGGACAAAAATAATAATTCCTAAGTATAAATTAAAACGTTTCTGAACCAAGTTTATATCGTATTTTATTATTATTTTTTATTTTTTAAAATTTTGTTGCACTGCAAGTGGGTCAACAACCCGGTGGCAGTGTTGCAAATATACAAAAATGACACACTATAGGTACAGTTACACATTTCAAAACTATAGCTTATAAAAATATTTACAAACATAACTACATAATGAGAATATTATAGGGAATTTTTTAATACATTATCAGATACCCTATTCAATATATTTTAAAACTATATTGTCCTCCTTGCGAGTTTGTGGGTGGAAATTATCAAATTTTAGCGGATATATTCGCAAATGGTTACAAGTTTATTGGGTATACACGATTAATCAAGTTCTCTTTAGAATAAAGCGAAAAAAAAAAACTCAACGTTGGCAAAGAATCTTCTACTATTCAAAAAAATCCACAAGGAAGGACTATTCCATTTGCTACTGACAATATCCTATCTAATGTAGTATTTGAGCTGGTGTTTCCGTGTAGACCCTACGCCACCAATTAGCAAGACCGTATTCAATTGTGAAGTTAATTGAAGATGCAAGAGCATCGCTGAACTAGACTTTTTTCAATATAATACATCAATTTTTCGACCGCTTTGATTTTGTTAATCTGCTCTACTTTATTAATTTGTTTATAACATTTCGACATGAAGGGATATGATTTCTTTGAATAGGTGGACAGAAAGGGATCATGAATGCATGCCTAAATTGGAAAATATTAAATGAATTGGACAAAACTTGCTATGCGGGATTTTTTTTTTTTTAGGCTAGGGAAATCTATTCTAAAGTCTTTTTTTTTAACTGGCAATCTTTTAATTGTTTATGATTTTGGTAAGGATTATGAATATGTGGTTTGTTTTAATTGTTTCATTTCGAACCTGTATGCCCATATGGCAGCATAAGATTAGTTTTATTCGTTTAATTATTTACATTTACTACGTAAAAAATACAATTAAGAATAAAATTATGTAATTCATGCAATTTTCGTAAAAACGATGTCATTGTTAATAGTCTATAATGTTTTAATTATTTTTATATTAATTAGTTTAAATAAAACATTTAGCAGTTGAGTAGGCCTAAATAATCGCGTGCGAAGGTGAGGGCACCTGCTAGTAAACTTATATTGTAAGAAAAACCTGACGCTCTTCTAACCTAACACAAAACAGAAAATGATGTATTGCTATACAAGCCTGAGAAGTTTTCTGCCCAATTTTAAAACGTATGAGTTCACTGTAACATAATGAAGTATACCTTTTACTTACACAGTTTATGGCAAGAGTTACATTAGTGCACAGTTAAAGGACTTCAGTAAATTCGCGTGTGGATCTATTACTATAGCCTTGATTGAATTGACCTACAAAGGTTTCGAAACCTGAAATAGGTGTGCAATGTGAGTATAAACCTTATTGGACTTTGGAAGCATCTGTTAGACTGTAAAGTAGTGCCCCATATCACACAAGGTGGATTCTAATATGAATGTAATTACTCTAAGTTTGTGTATTATGCTTAAAGGTGTAACGAAATAATATTACAGTAAACAGTAAATTTATTGACATATTCACAAGTTCATCACATAATTATTTTTGTGTAGGGCTAGTCTTTCATGTTTGCATAAGGAAAATCTTGAAAGCGATATAATTCCCAGAAATTTGTTTTAACGGTAGGTTATATATATATATATATAAAATTATATATATAATTCGATCACAACTCGGAAAATTTATACGTTTATTTGGATGTAATAATACCTTATGTTGTTTACCAGATTAAAATAGCAACTTATATAAATAATCAGACTGTAAATAATGAGGTACGGGCTCGATTCCCGGCCCAGTCAAAGGGAATTGCACATTTTACAGATAGATTCCCCTGGACAACCGTATTATCCGATCCTGAGCTATATTCTTAATATTAGACAATTTTATAGTTATGAATTATAGTTATGAATGTAGCCTGTATTTCTTATAAAATTTGCCAATTAAATGGCTGATGGTAAGTGGTCAGGAAGTTTACAAAAGTTTATAACCACAGTAAGTCTTATAAGTGCTGTGTTTTTGTAAGCTCTCTTATTCTATTATAAACTTAACTTTACTCATATAAGTGCAGCCTGTCTGTTTAGAGAATTTCGTACGGATAGGGTAGGAGTGCTAAGGAATAAGAGGAACCAAACTCAAGGGAAAAATCACAACCTTTTAACTTGATATAAAGAGCAGTGCTCATCTACACTAATGAATGTAATGGCTGCAATAAGCAAAGTCAATGGTGAGTTATAAGTGAAAGAAATAAATTGTTAGAAAACAATTCTGTTGAAAGGCTGTATTTTAGTAGTGCAGCTTGTTTATTTAGTGAATTTCATGAAGTGCAGTGTGTTTATTAGTGAATTTCATATTGAGTGCAGTTTTTTTTATTAGTGAATTTCATATGTTAAGGGAGGAAATAAAACTAGGAGTACTGGGGGAGACAACGGAAGGACCAGCATTTGTTCATATCAGTCGTAAGAAACTAGTAAATTAACACCAGTTATCCTATTTTCAGAGTTTTCAATAATATATTAGGCAGCCCTCGTTCATATTAGCTCCGATAGACGAAGTTCAACTTGAAGAAGATAAAAAAACTTGTATCATTGAGTTTTGCGAATATCTAACAAACTGACTGATGAAGTTGACTGAGTTAACGCCATCTCTCGAGGATTGCAGTTATTTCTAAACAGAAAGGCAGAATACGAGAATTATTATTCTATTTACTACCACAAAAACCTGATTGCTATGACTGCCATTCATAATTTCTGTAAAACTGAGCTATGTAGAAATTAGATTATACTGTTTTATGTTCTGTTGTAAGATAAGACCACAGTGTTATGATTCTCATTATAGCCTACGCTTAATTTGTTTACGTTTAACGGACTATCTTTTTCATTCATAATTTAGAAATAAACGAGCATTATTTATAATTTTCTTAAGTGAGTGTAAAATTTCTATAAAGAAGATAAACAAGAAGACAAGTATGTAATTACTAGATACCGGATTTTAATGGGAATTCCTTTTTTTTATATTTCATCACAAAACGTGATAAAATTGAACAGGACATTACTGAGTAAGTTTCAACTGCAAATGACCTGGTTTTAACGTCCCTTTTTTTCCTTTTTTCGGCCCATTTCCCTTTTTTTTTAGGAACTTTCCCTTTCCAGTACCTTTTTTGCTAATTTATTTTGAAAAATTCGTAAATTGCCCAGTATTTGGCAATATGAAAACATTAAAAATTGTTTTCAATGATTCACCATTGAAAAAATAATTCCTCCCAGCAGAATAGAGCGTTACAGGGGAATCACAGGCTTGCCATTGCCTCAGTTTCCCATTATAACAAGGTGGGGAACATGGATTTCGTGTGCTATTTTCCTCTGTGAGGATTTCAACAAAATAAAAAAAGTCATCAGTCATTAGATGTTGCAGAATCAGCAGCTGTAGAGCAAGCAAAGGCTTTACATAAAACAAACATCTATTTCTCTGTTGAATTTTTACACTCTCTTACTTTTATATACCTTTTTCCCCCACCTTTTTTTGGCAATAATTTTCCTTTTTTCCCCACCTTTTCTTGGCAATAATTTTCCCTTTTTTCGTCCTTATTGGGTGAAAAATTTCCCTTTAAAATCCGGTCTCTAGTAATTACAAAGTTTACTCTTTAACTTTACATTGTGAGGAAACTTAACTGGCCATGAAACGCAGGACGAAGAGACACCCTATCGTAGACATAAATATCTTACATTTGATGCACAGACTGTCAAGACCGTCTAGGGGTTGTATTCCAAACACCTATCTTCAGAGTATATACAGGGTGTCAATGAATGACACCGAAATATTTTACCTGTATATAGAGGGGACATAGACAAGCAATTTTTATTAGGAGATTTTTGCTCTATGACGTAAAATGAGTATGCTACAGGGCATTAAAGTCATTATAATTTGGTGCTCATAAGTGAATAATTACGCGAAATAGGGTTACAATTTTCATTAAATCGACTTCATGCCTTCCTAGTGATCGATAAAAACCTGATTCTTAATCATTCATCCACAGCTATATCGTAATTTAGAGATTTCATAATCTGCAAAATTTACAGACTAATCACTTGACTGGCCACCACTGCATTAGTCTCCTTTTATTCTTAACTACTGACTACAGTGTCAACAACGAAGTTCCTTTGTTTTGCATTTTATTTCTAATGTTGGAAGCCAGTGGCGGCCATGCCCTGGGAGATTTTATGCTGTAACAGGAAAAATTGAATATATAGAGCAAAAATCTCTTAATAAAAGTTGCTTGTCTATGTCCCCTCTATACACAGGTAAAATATTTCGGTGTTATTCATTAACACCCTGAATTTTGCATTCTACGAATCTGTTACGAGTATGACTTTGATATATGGTTTAGCATGGTTAACATTATCCTACTACAAAATTAAACACTTAGAATAATAAACAAATTCTGTTACACCACCCCAAGCAGGTCTATTGCGTAAATATGAACATCTCAACAATGTAAATATTACCTTTTTATTTCGGACCTGCTAGTTTTAGCGCGCAAATTTCATGCTAAATTTAAATTAAGTGATATTCACAAGCATGTCACAAGATCTAAAACCATCTTTATCTGTCATTTTTTTAGACTGAATAAAAGCCAAAAGAGTTATAACAGGACCAAAATTTTATAATAAACTGCCTGCAATTGTAATACATATGAACCACACATTATTTTTAAAACTGGTGTTCACAACTGGTTAGTGAAATATCCACTTTATTCTACTGACGAATTTTTAAAATTTAAATCTCACGAAATATCAACGCAATTTGACAATGTAATAACCACTGCTACTTTTAATGTTGTCGGTTGCCTGTATACTGCTTTACACCAACAATGATTCTACCACTACAATAGAAATATGCATATGTTTTTTTATTACAAATTACAAAATACAAATTATTACAAAATTATTACAAATACAAATATAAGTAATATAAACAATTATTACAATTAAAAAATAGTATTATTTGCCCCGCATGAGCATAGCTCGTGTTCGGGGTCAGTTCAGTCATACTAAAATTATATTTTGATCATTATATAAAAAACATACATATTATGGTTTTAGGCAGAAAAGTGAATATGCCTATATATTTATATCCTATACATATACTAAGCGAAGATCTTTGCCACATACAAAAAAGGGCTTTATATAAGTCGTTTTCAACAGAACACATCACCTTGATGATTTACACTTTATTGCTATAACTACACTATTATGGAAACTGCAATTCTTTGTGTTTTCTCACATCTACGTCATCGTTAGGTAGCTTAAGGAGAGATTGGCTTAATTATTTCTTTCTTAGAGGTGTTGACCTTGTGCTGAGATTCGTAAGAACTGGGATAAATCTAGAAGAACGAAGTTGAGGTATCCAGTAGTGTGTAAGATGAAGAGCTTGGTAGTGGTAGCGTTGCTGTGCGTCTGTGTGGTCAGTTACGGCCTCAAATTGCGTAAGTCAGAAACATGTATGGTGACAATTCTTTCTTTCTTTGTCTTAGTTTTACCTCTCCCTTTTAAGATTTAAGCGACCCAAGCAGCCGCCCGGGCCTTATAGGGCCTCGACCTGTCGGGAGAGGGATTATCTATGGATCACATACTGGTACATAGGCGTAACGAGGGGGAGCGTTTGGGGGGTTTGAACCCCCCCATTGATTAAAAAGGGAAAATTGTACTATTTATTTCATTATTGTGATATATCACCTTTTTTAAAATCTGCTTATAAATTACTTAATATGAGTTTAAAGCGTGGGAAGCTTAAAACTCGTTATTGTGCATCTTAATTTTTAAAATTTTCCGGGGGGACGACCCCGGAACCCCCCTCTCCAGATGTTATAACCCCCCCATATGGTCGGCCTGGTTACGCCTATGTACCGGTACATACGTTTTTGATGGTGATAATTATCTATTGAAAATGTTACTATTTAACATATATAACGCCAATATGCTTTTACATTATCTGTTCAAAGTATTTAAGATCATGCTGAGTAATAATGTTGAACTCGATCAAGAAAGTAATAACATAATACCTTTCTTATCAACTTTTTTTTTCTCTAGGCCTTTCGGTTACATTCAACCATCTTCAGGGAACCTCTCGTGAAGATTTACATTCAATAAGAATAAAATTCGACCACTGGGCTAATTTTTTAAAAACTACTAAAACCTAAAATGTTCTTAAATCATAAGTAAAATTCTTCCTGATTCTTTTCTTCTACGTCGTATCACTTGAAGAATCAGGATGTGAATTTTACTTATGATTTAATAACTTTTTTTAGTTTTAGTAGTTTTTAAAAAAATGACGCCAGTGATGAATGTAAATCTACACGAGAGATTCCCTGTAGATGGATGAATGTTCTTTACCTGTACCAAAAGCATAGGAGATATTGATTCCGTCATTAGCGACAGTGTCGTCTTCGATAGCGTTCTTCTGTGTGACATTTTAGACTGTCTGACGTATCTACAGGTGATTTCCCAACAAAACGAGTATTATCCGCGTAGTTTTCCACTAAAATATTCTTAAGAACTTGTAACTTTTCCCTCTCACTTCTTCTAGACTTGGGACTAGCTACTCTCCTTGATGTAAAGAAGAAGGCCGTTTAAAAATGTGCAGATTATAAAGTGATAGGACCATTGAAAACAATGTTTTTATGGTCCCAGTTTGTGCAGATATCGAACTGTTTTCAATATACTAGGTCTGTCTGAATCATATTTTCTACTAACAGGTGCTCGCGGCTTCACCCGCGTTTATTAATTCAATGACTGGACTTTTAAAATAATTTAGGTTATATTAAAATAGGTTATATTATATATAATAATATATATTAAGATATATATATAAAATATATATTTGTTTACAATATTAAATAGTATTGTTTACAATATTAAATATACAAATATATTTGTTTACAATATTAATATTATTATATATTAATATATAATATACATTATAAATAGGTTATATTAAAATAATTTAGGTTATAATATTACAAATATTATGTTTAGTCCTATTAATAATATACTTAAACGCAAATCATTCATAATTAATTAAAACTATTAATAATTAAAAAGTTAAAAATCCGGCTTCGAGATGCATATCACGATTACCCTACAGTGCGCCTTCCGGGGAAGAAACATCAGATTTCAGTTTCCTGCCCCAAACACACGTATAGTGAGTTTCGTCCAAATCATTCAATATTTTCCCATTTAGGTCTACATTCATGATCCCCCTTTCGTCCAGCTATGTAAAAAAAAAAATCAGATCTCTATGTGCCGTAACGCTATAAACAAATGACTCAAGCAGAGCGGGCTAACGACATAGAATAAATCGACAATTTTATGCATTAAACTGAAAATAAATCTATTTCAGCGATGCTTTTCTTTCCCGGTTGCAATTGGCAGCAAAACACAATTTCACAATTGAAGTGTATTAGCGAAAACTGGTGCTTCGAGGTTGAACACAATACATGACCTACTTAATATCTACGATATTGGTAAAGGAAGTAAAAAAAAAGTATCGTACAATTAAAACGACGTTACATGCTACATGTAACTTGAAATCATGTTTCATATCCAAGACCAACTTATTACATAAATCAATGATAATAATAATAATAAATTTGATAATCATTGATTACTGTAAGTTGTTTAAAGATCAAAATATAAAACCTTGACAATTCATTGTATTCGAGCAAGGCAGTCTCAAGGTCTTAGGAAACACATAACATGTTTTTTTTTGGGTTGAATAAAATACTGAATAACTTGACATATATGGCTTTAAAAATTATCGAGCTTCAAAAACACCACTGAAAACACCCAATAGGCCTGCATCTTTTTTAAAACATATCTCTGGTAAATACAAGTGGCATTTTATAATAATAAAGAATCCTTTAATGTAGGCCTAAATAAATGGAAATGACAATAGCCTTTAATGATCGATGAATATTATTATCAGTCCTCCGCTGTGGCTCAGGCGATGCGTTCAATCCTCTCACGCAGCGGGCCGGGTTCGATTCTTGGTCGGGACAAGTTACCTAGGTGGGGTTTTTTCTGGGGTTTTTCCTCACCTTTGAGACAAATGTCGGGTAACTTTAGGCCCTTGTGGTCCCCAGATATAACATCTGGCCGTCATTATCATCTTCATCCCATCCTCGCCTTGTTTGGAGTGAGTGTGTGTGTATGAATGGTGTGTCTCGTCCTATGTGTTCGTGTTGTTTCGGAGGTGGCCCCGGCATTGGGCTGATCACTCATCCGGGAGGCCCTCCATGTCCTTGTCTGGACAAAAAAGTATGTATGTGATCCAAAGATAATCCCTCTCCCGACAGGTCGCGGCCCTGTAAGGCCCAGGTGGCTTGGATCGCTTAAATCCTAAAAGGGAAAGGTGAAACTATGATAAAGAAAGAAATAAAGAATATTATTGTCATTGTGTTGTATAGTGTGTAAAACAATTCCACCTATTCCCTCAAATTTGGTTTTATAAATGTTCTTGTTACATTATTATTATTATTATTGAATATACAATTTAACGAAACCCTATTTGACCCGTAGGTATATTAGGGTTATAGTTGTTACAAAATTACAGTGTTTTCTTAATTATCCATGTCATTTAACCTAAGATATACCATCTGCTCTATACTAGCAAAGCCTGTGTATCATTGATCACATAATGCCTTTAACCTATAATTGATTGTGTACATGAGAAAGAAAATAGTAAAATTGTCTAGAACAGCATTTTTTTAACAAAATATGAAATAATGGTTTGGTGTAAGTAAGTTTACAATAGTCTAAGTGTCCTATTAAAATATATCTTTCTCTTTCAAATACTGGGCAATGAAATAAAAGGTGATCCACAGTTTGTTGTTCACCACATTTGCATAGGTATCCACTTTCCCTTATCACTTTGAATCTTTCAAAGTAGGAGCCAAAGTTACCATGTCCAGAAAGAAATTGGGTCACTATAAAGTCTGGTTTAACAACACATCTGAGACGAGCTTCAACCGTCGGAAAGAACGTCTCCCTAGTGACTAATCCTTTTGTGGTACTGAGCCAGTTATTGTTCCATTTAACAATAATATGTTCTTTAATACGCTTTTTAACATATGAGAGAGGACACAGACTGTAGTTGAAATCTAGATCAGAGGCAGCAGCACTTTTGGCTAATTCGTCAGCTCTTTCATTACCATATTGTCCACTGTGTCCTTTAACCCAGGTCAGACAAATATGTTTTTGATATATTCGAAGATTTGTTCTGATTGTTTCCGCTATAGGGTTTAAATTAAATTTATTATTGATAGATTTAAGGGCTGTCTGTGAGTCACTGTGGATGATGCCACTGTTCAAGGTGTTAGTCGTTATCCAAGCCATTGCTTCTTTAATGCCCAGTAATTCAGCCTGCACTATAGAGCATTCCGATGATAATCTGAACATTTGATAATGAATTTCGACATCATTGCGAAAAACCACAAAGGCACATCCTACCTGATTTGCACTACCTTCTTTAATGATTTTTGAACCGTCTGTGTAAATCTCAACTTCATGAAATTCATCGCAGATGTTTGTATCACCTAATTCTTGATAGAAGGCCGGATGTCCAGTTACATTATTAGCTTAATAGTTTTGTAATTTCTAAAATCTATAGCTGGTCAATATTATAAAACATTAAAATTTTGAATTCTGTGGGATGGACGATGTATTTCGGTTTTTATTCCGCAATTTTCAGGTCCTTTTTCTTTTCCCAGATGATCTTATTCTACTCGTTGATCCGTTTCAACTGGTCCTTGGAAAATTCACTGTTTTTTTTAAAATACAAATTTCAAAATATGGTTCATTTATACTGTTTTGAGATAGTGATTCCTAGTGAACAATGCATTATACAGGCACTGCACTATATAAGTCTATCAGTATTTATGAAGACACTTGTCTTCTGTACTGAGAAAATTAGGGTTATCACATTTTATTTTACATTAATTTTTTTGGCATACGTATTTACACATTTCACCTAAAATTTAGGGGGCCGCCTTTCTTAACTGAGGGGCCGCTTGTTATTACACATCTGATGTAGGCTTTATTATAGACCAAGGTAGATGTAAAAATGAATGAATAAATAAATATTGTAAAGGTTATAAATGAGCGGAGTGATTTGCGATGTGATGTTAGGAAGCTAAAAGTCATATTACACGTCATAGTATAGCTATTTCGTTAACAACTTCATGTGATATCTTCAGTGTAATAAGGGATGAGAAAGGATGGGAGGGATAAGGCATTTTCCCTATAAAATGTCGGAAACTGAAAATTGCGTAGCAATTGACTAAGTGAACAAAGGACTTTCGTTATTTCCCATAGTTACACTTACACCTTGTTATTCTTCCAATATGGTAGTTGTTCTGAGGGATTTTAAATATATTTCAACCGAGAAAATGAACTCCAAGCTGAGCAGTTTGAATAGCTTTCAATCTGCAAGCACAGTGTAGACCTACTTTATTTTCCAGGATTTTTTCTTTTTATTTATTATTTTTCAATTACAACTCGTGTTTCTCCTGCAGGTATGTCACGAGGTATTTACAGTAGGCCTGTTTGACGAGTTTAACAACTTTTATTTACAAAGTGTTTTATTGAGACTGGAGTTTGTTGTGCATTATTTTGAGGAAGTTCATTACACTGACGGTGTTTATGTGTGTCTTCATAACCCGTGGCAAGGGTAGCGAAGTCAGGACTGCTGGACATTCTCTGGAGAATATTGAGCATTCTTTCAGAAGGTGAATAGCCGTGGCTATTTTCCAGGATTAACACGACGATAATGGCTACAAATTTAATTAACTCAATAACTAAATCGGTGGCTTAGTGTGAAACTAACGGAACTACAAAAATGCACTTTTTCTTTTTTTCTTCTTCTTTCTTCTTTCTTTTCTTTCTTTTTTCGTGAAGCAAGAATACACCGATACTGTGTTGTCTTATTTGGTGACAAAGTATCGCATCTCTCCTCACAACCGTTTCTGAGTTACTATGAGTCGTATCTTTAAAATCTAATTCTGATTTAATGTGAAAAAAGCGTATTAGGCCGTAGGCAGTTTAAATGTGTAACTGTTACGTTTGTTCGACAATGCTGTGCCATGAGGGTTTGTAAAGTTTGCTATTCTGTTTCCGCAAAGCTTTTATTTTTTAATTTAGATTTTTATTTACATCATGCGTTTACCCTGAGGGTATATCGCAGTATATTTAGTTTAAATTTACATAATATTTACTTTGTATAGCATAAAACACAGTGGCTGAGTTAGTGTTCCAGGAAATTAAACATCTTTCAGGAAGAATGAAACATAAGGATCTAAAGGAACTTTTCAGTAGTGGAATAATACCTTCACAATTCTTCCATTTTTATAACTCACTCATAGCATTATAGTACACTTCATGCTATGAGAGATTATCACAATGCTGAAAGCAATGGATTTCGAGAAATTGGTTAAAATACCGGAATTTTTTGTTATGAATTAGGCAAAAATTATGTTCGCTTGTTTAACAAAAACATTTCTTCTTGAATAATTTGTGCCCTTTCCAAAACATAAAAAAATAACTTTTAATCCAATAAAATGAAAATGATAAGAAATTTATTCTCAGTTTTTGATCCATCAACCAGATTAAATAATTTATCTCTTAATTGATTAAGAACTCTTCTGTACAAGCAAAAGGACACTACAAAATACAAGGTTTTCAGGAAAAAAAATGTTTAATTTTATTTGCTGACAAACTAACATATCTCAAAGTTTATTTATTTTTATGTAGCCTATATTTGTAAACAAAAGTCATTGTGAACATGTTTTGCAATTTTTTTTCCAAGCACTCCTTGCAATTGAAATTATAAATTCGGCTATGAAACATTTCTGTGGAGCCCTCTTTCCTTGATACCCTAAGCACATGCTTACTCGAAATCCTTATATGCTTTGAGATTTTTGTGTACTCACTGATTATGAACATAGGTCGTGGAATTGTTGATCACCAATTGGTGACAAATGTTATAATAACTCTAAACACCTACAATCTTTATCGATAGTTTAAACCAGTGAATTTTATACAAGAAATATTTAGCTTTGGATAGAATACGGATTACAAAATACCCATACCAATATACACTCTGCAGTGCTGGATTAACCCTATAAGCAAACACGATTTTAAGTTACATGAAACATGTTTTAATTCTACATAACGCAATTAACACAATACTTATCTTTTTTAATTCCTTTACCACTATCTTAAGTATTAATAGAGTATGTATTGTGTTCAATCCCGAAATTCGATGACAAGTTTCAACATTCATCCATTACTACATCTTTAGAGGTCCACTGAATCCTAAATGCTGTTTTCAAAAACATGCCTCTGTGTATGACAAACATAATATTAATAATCATAATATTAATAATAATAATAATAATATATTTTATTGTCATTAGGCCTGACAGGCAATAGAAACGTCAACTACAATAAGAATGGGAAATTATAAAATTTGCTTACATAGAATTGAGAATACTAATGTCACATAGCCTAACTTGGACTTAAAAGTGGATCAAGATTGTAGAAACTCCGTTATCGAGTAATAAGGCCTAGAAATTAGTTTACGTTTAAACAATGACAGAGTTAAATCATTACAATCATGTGGTAACTTATTATAGAGTTTTAACCCAATTATTTCAAAGTTCTTCACTGATTTGTTGAACCCTTGAGAACATAGGTCGAGAACAAAAAATCTTATAAAAACCAAATGTTATGTTTGCGTTAATATCTTCTGGGGACATGAGACTATGTTTCACGATGAAATTAAATCCCACTTTAAATTAATAAAATTTCATTTATAGTAATTTTTTTAAAAAACAGCTCTAACAATTTTGTTTAAATCTTGTACAAAAGGTCCAAGTTTTATTTGAAATATTTTTTCACAAATATTTATGGGTAGGTCTAATTTTAAGTCAGTCACTGTTGGTAGAAACTCAGTGAACAACAGATCTCTGCGTCAGAGCGAAAAAAAAAACTGAATACGCACTCTTTGCAATACGGCCTCTTATTCTGTTTGAGAATGCGATTTAAGAAAATTGTAGACCTATTGCCCATGCTTAAGGTAAATGAGTGCAATGCGTAAGATTTTATTTAGATTCTTTATCCTGAGAGGATGCAAATAGAAACGTGTACAGATTTTATCTTCATTAACATGCATTTACAATGCTCTTAAAAGACGAAATTTAATGCGATGGATAGCGATATCTCCATTAGTTTAATAACGGTTTAAGTACTGAACTGACAAACATAATATTTTGCACAGGTCATTCTTACAGTGTTATTAAATCTCATGCATGCGGGATTTTGTTATATAACGCAACTGTAATAAGTGTATGTGTAATTTTCCAACCAGCACTGTTACATACTAACAACTTGATCATGAACATATTTTTAAGTGTTTTAAAGTCGGACTCGTTTTATAATCATTCCTTGCGTACTGTACAATGTGTAAAGTAGATCTTTGCAGTTAAGAGAGAGGCTTTAGCTATCTCGACTATGTCCACGTAATTTTCTAAAAACTGTACCGAACTTGTCAATATTGTTTGAAAATTCTACGGCTTCATTTCGAACCAGTTGTTATAGACTATTAGTGGTAATCATAACTAGGGCCAGGATTTTTATGTCTATTCATTTGGAAAATATGTAGTGAAAAATAATGGATTGTTACAAAAAATAAAAATATGTAATATCACATTATTTAATAGCATTCATTTATTATGATGATTAAAAGACAATCGTGCATTACATTTTCAGCTTAGTGATATTTTTCTAAATTTTCTGGGGTCATTGATGTCTGACAGAAAACGTTCTTGTAGGCGTCAAGTTTTTATTGACGGAAGACGACTTTTCAATGTCACATGATGTAAAGAGGGTAAATTAAATTAAATTAAATTAAATTTAAAAAAAGGAACCTTTTCTGAAGTAATCCCCTCAGGAGGATCAATGATGTCTCCATTTAGAATCTGACACAGAGGGCAAATTCCAGTGCATTCAACATACTTTCTACCATTCAGTAAAACCTGCCCTGAAGTTACGCACCCTTTGTACCGTGGTGTGATGGTGTGAGAGAAGATTGTCACTACAGTGAATAAAATTGGAATCTTTGGTAAAACCATTTAAGAGGCTTCTTTAGCTGTTGTTGTCATCCTCTTCAAGAGCTGGCAGTCATAGTTATTTGTTTATATTACTCAGAATATCAATCAGTTGAGTTTCAACTTAATATTACAGTACTCTTCTATGGATGATGGAGGGATTTCAAAGATACTTAATATTTAATGTCCTGTGACAGCCTACGCGAAGCGACGTCATATTATTATTATTAGAATTCCCACTTGTTCTATTTATTACCGCTGACAGTAAGTAATGTTGACCTAATTAACCCTGTGACTAGATGATCTCTGTGTTTGTGTTATGAAAATAAAATAGTACTTCACAGCGGATTACACCATTCATATTTCCAACAAGAATTATGTACGTTGCAAAATTGCTGACGTACAGGGGAAATTGATGTAGCTGGATTATTTTTCTGTGTAAGAGGGAAGACACCTATATATACCGTATATATGTATATATTTTATTTTTTTATTTTTTAAATTCAGCTGTGCTTATACTCCTTTTAGCTACTGGGTCATATCAGGAGTTCGGTATGTGTAGGGTAGGCCCTACAATTGTTTCTATTATCGGTGTATTTTTATGGAGTAACTTTCAGCTGATATTAATTTAAATGGATATGATACAAAGTGAAATGGTGAGGATGATTCATGGTACGTAAATGACCAATTCAGTATTTGCTTTTACGACTGGGGAAACCATGAAAAAAAATCCATGTCAAATTGGCCGGTCACGGGATTTAAACGGGACCCTCCGAATGCGAGTCCAAGGACACCTGTAACTACAGACAGAAGAATAAAGGATTTTTTCTACGATAGTGTTTCTTTAACCATTTCCCGTTCATGCTACCATGGTTGAAACTTGAACTTCCTGCACCGAGTGCCGGTAATCTCACCTACCTCCGTCTTTTTTCTATTTATACACTAGTCAAACCAAGTAGAGGAACACTTTTTGAACTTTACTTATTTCATAATCTGTAATATTTTAGAAAAACACAAGTATATTCTAGTAGGCTACACCAATCTTTTATATAGAAAATAATTTCCCAACTAATTAAGTTATAACGTATGTGTATAATTTCAATTTCTATATACGTGTTTAATAGACAGGCAGCCATTTTATGCGCCGTTCACGTTCTCACTTGTGATTGGTTGTTATCATGTTTAAGTTTTCGTTGTGAATGCTCAATGCCGTGCTAAAGTTTGCATTAAGTTTTATGTTCTTAAGTTTACGGTTAATTTTGGATGTGGATGGGGCATAAAACTTGAAAAAGGATAAGCAGGCTATGAACTTTGTTGTGGTTATTTTGCTGACAAATGTAATGTCCAGAATTGCGAGGTCATTGAACTGTTCTATGGAGCGCCAGGTACCATTACAAAATTGGATACAAGACAGAACTTCTAGTCGAAATTTTGTTAAAATTCTACGTGATTCCTTAAAAATAATTCACAGTCATTACTGTATTTTTAAATTAAATGTAAATAATTTTTTTAAAATATTGTATTTAATGTGTATTACATAATTTTAAATAAAATTGAACTTTAAAAGTATTCCACATTTAATAATAATAATACTAATGATAGTGATTATATCTGTCACTTCCAAAAAAAGGTAAATTATTTTTCCTTATCAACTTTAAATTTCAATTGACCCTTCAATAATTCTTTATGAATGCAAACAATTATTTTATTATATGAAAATTTGAAAAATAATTTATATGGCAAAATATTGTCGAGATTGATTTTCATAGGTTGCATCTTTTGGTAATCCTTGGGAAGGGCAGCAATAATTAATCTTTATTATTAATATCTCCTTCTGGATTAATTTGACTGGTTAAACATAAATTTGGCAAACTTTGCTGTTTATGGTTTTCAACTTTTAATATCTGTTCGGAAAAGAAATTTAATACCACAAGGATTACTATTTTTATTTATTATTCATGTCTACTGTTTTAGCCCGGTACATCAAGCCATGTGCAATAAACGACCCCGACTTCAACGAATGTGCCAGGATATCTGCTATGGAAGCTATTCCTCACTTCATTCACGGTAAATGTATTCAAAACGAAAAGCTATATACTAAATTATTCAATTAAGACATTTTATACAAAAAAAAAAAAGCTTTAAGATCAAGACTAGGCCTAGTTCAGTTCATTATGCAAACGGAATTACAATATGAGGGCTAATATAAACTTCACTCCTGCTGTTTATAATGATTACACGACTCAGCTTGTATACAAGGAATTTAACGATTATGAATTCTCATTATTAAGTTCTTACCACAAAAATGAAACCAATGATCATGGCTGAGATCGACCGTCATATACAGACCTTCAGAATGGGACACATGAGACAAGTAAAAATTCAGATTTCAAGACAACTATTCGTCTATTACGGTCATATAAAATTTACTGACATTAAATGATTATGCAGAACAAGGACCCGCCCATGGGCAGTACACGTAATAATAATAATAATAATAATAATAATAATAATAATAATAATAATAATAATTAGGGATGGGTCCTCGATACTTTCGATGCCTCGATACTCTCGATACCTGCATGGTATAGGCATCAAACGATACTTCAGAAAATTAGCTCGATACTTTTTTTTTTGTAATTCTGCAATTAAGTGAGAATGCTAGTATTTTTTAACAAAAACTTGTAAGTGGACTGTTTAAAAAACTAATTTTAGTTTTAATGTAAAGTTTAAAAATAATTATAGGCTACTGATGATATTAAATTTTGTCTCATTAAATATGCAGACTTAATTAATTTAGTTGGTATTACACAGTTCTCTCAAATTTTAATTTTTAATGTACCTATTTATTGAAACTGGAAATGTTGAAGGTATCGAGTATCGAGGAAAAATCATGTATCGGTATCGAGAAAATCTGGTATCGACCAATCCCTAATAATAATAATAATAGTAATAATAATAATAATAATAATATAATACTAATATAATTGTTACGTCATGAAGCTCAATTAGGACTATTTGACTTTTCTTAAGATTACACGTACCCTAACTTAACAATCCAAGAGAGCAGAGTAGAGCGAAAGAAGTCCTTGAGCAAGGCTCGGAAGTTAATGTTCTTTGAGAAGATGAAATAAGCATGAATTTTGCTCTAAAATTTGTAAAATATTTTCCGAAACCAATGTCATTTAAGTAATTTTAATACTTTAACTCTCTAGTTAGCTTAATTACACTAACAATTAAAAAAACAGAAGTTGTATAAATTACATTACAAATTCTTTTAAAAAGCAAGGTCAGTGGAACGAATTTTTTGTAAAATGAAAACTGATGAAGTGAAAAATCATAGACAAATTTGCTGTAAATGTTTGAATTAACAGAGATATGCATATTATTTAAAATATATCAGTAATATGCCGTTAAATATTTGAAAAATTAATAAAATGTGCATAAATATTTCAATATGAAGCAAATATGATGCAAAACTATAGCAAGATTAAGAAAATATACAACAATATGCTAAAATAAAATCATTAATTTTATGTTATTTCTTTTATGTTATATACACATTTTAACACTAGCATGTAACAGATTACTCCAAGCCTAAATTAGAGCCTCTGGACAAAATTTCTCGACCATTTCACGTCCAAGTTAAGGGGCGATGGGCTTACCACCTGTCCTTCTGCCCTCTCTAGGAAAATAAGCGTAACAAAATTCACACAGGTAAACAGAAACCTCCACTTGGAGGCCCTTCGCCCCAACATGGGGGCATAGGATTCGAGATATATATATATATGTAACAGGTTGCATTAATAAAAAATATGATTTTTCATAAACTTCCGGGCCCTAGTTATGAGAATATTCGCCTCCAGTATGCCTTACGACTTTTGCAGGTGACCCTAAATACAAAGTGCCACCTCTAGAGCCTATGCTTATCACGGAGCTTGTGGTAGCACAAGGAACGAGAAGTGTGGGCATGGAGCTGATAGCCAAGAACGCCAGCCTCCACGGACTCTCGAAAGTGAAGATCACGGCAACTAGGTAAGATTGATTACAAAGATATCAATTTCACAGTATTCTGACATGAACCTTCAGTATCTAAATCATATCATGCTTTCAATATCTAAATCATGCTTTTTATTCTTGTTGATCGCAATGATTTATTTTCTCATCACTGCTTAGCAAGATCAATCGGAATAGTTTACTGAAAAACATCTGTTGTGAAACGTAACTTCCTCTGTCCAAATAAAAGGTTTGCCTTTTAGTATAACATAATTATTTTGATGGCATTCTCTTGTGCGCAATGAAGTTGACAAACGTGAACTTTCTGGATTTCATAACAAAAGCAAAATATTAAAATAAAGAGGGATAGAGTCGTTTTCTTGTCAGAATTGTGTTGAAATGGTTCCACCATATCAAGCAGAATTTATACATATTCCCTTAGGAACCCAAACCTTTCTCTAATTCGTGGGCATTGTACAATGTAAATGGGCCTCTTCTCTCCTTAACTACTCTTATTTTTGTTATACCACCTTCTTTCTCCATTTCAATATCCTCAGTATGATCTATGTAATCCGTTTATATAACTCATAACCAGGCTTTAAAACATAGTGCCCGAACCCACAGAGAGAGTTGATTCCGGTTACCAACAACCTGAGTATAGGGGGTGGAGGGTGATTGCGTAGGCTGATAAGACAGTCATTGATAGAAGTACCGAGAAGTGAATGCGCTCTTAGTACGGTGCCTCTCAAATTGGTCAACAGTGTACCTTGTCATTGTGCGTGTTTAAATTTATAATACGTGTTCGGCATGCCGAAAGTAAAGTGTTCTAAAACGCAAACATATATTGAAACATTTGGGAGGGACTATTATACACAAACAGGAGAAAGTATCGTTTTGCATGCTTGTAATGTGAGTTTAGATAATGAGAAGTTATTTTGTGGTCTTCCTATATCTGTATTGCGGTTTGTTTACTATCGCGTGAACTAGCATATGGTAGCTAGGGCATACGCCGAGCAAAGTCTGTACAGTACGGTTGCTGTTAACATATTCGATCGGGCACTAAGTTTTAAAGCCTGCTCATAACTCATAACTCATGCAAAATGCGAATGATCACAATTAGTAAACAACTTTACTCTATCCCCTGAGAAGGAGTAAATTTTGGCATTATCTATTGCACAACTTAAATAAAATCAATTCTGTTCGTATTAGTTTTAATATTCTGTCTTGTGAGCATCCTAACCTATAAAAACGGCATCCTCCTAACCTAGGGTCTTCGTTCGTTCCGGGTTTCCCGGGACAGTCCCCCCTTTTTTTTTTTTTACAAAAGTCCGAAAGTTTTATCGGGGACGGTCCAATGTCCCACTTTTTTATGATTCCGATTAGCCAGTGTATTTTACGCTACTTTGATGAAGCTTGCAAAGTGAAGGTCTTGCTCATTGTCAGAACACTCAGAACACACAAAACACACTGTAATGGGGTGCTGATTTTTATGACAAAGTTTCGGGAAAAAATGCACTTCTTGATAAAAATACATAAAGGTAGTGAAAAGTACAGTGACAATGAGGCATCTACTTCTGCGGAATAAATTATCTACACCAATCTACAAAAGAAATTTAAGACGTCATTTGGGGTAATATGTGTTCACGAGAAAAAGGTAGACCTACCTTTTAAATGCTCACTAAATTTTGTGGATGCACTTTTTGTCCCCTTTTTACTTTCTCGCATATACGTAGTAGGCCTATAGAGAAAGTATTGTGATCGTGACAAAAATCGTAATCGAGATAACACCGGGAAAACACGTTTCACGATACCTAGATGCCGAAAAAAGTGTTTTTGGAATGACGTCTGTCTGTCTGTTCGTCTGTCTGTCTGTGGACAAGCACAACGGGCAAACGGTTCCTTGTATTTACTTTTATTTTTTGAATCAAGGAATTTTTCGGAATTTCATCGGACCGCCCTGAATTTGGTTCTTATAACTGGCATTTTAAGGGGGCTTTTCATTAAAACTTTTTTGAAAATTTTGATTTTTGAAGAAATGGCTGTAACGATTTTAATAAAAATGTAAAATCTGAAAATCTTATATACGACTAAAGAAATTGGTATATCTGTTTTTCTGTAAAAATAACTTAGGCTAGTAAATAACTTGACTCGTACCCATGTTCAATTTTTCTAGGTTATCTCCATTACACTGAAAACTTAGCAGAGTCAAGTTGTAGAGAAAATTAAATAGAATATTTTTTTGTTAAAAACGAAATAGCACGATTAAATGCGAATTTCAGAACATTTTGATTAAAATATGAATGATATTCTTTTGTTGCCCATAGTAACAAGAATACCACAATCTAATTATTGTTGTGAAATGTAGTCAGTTTACCACAGTCGTAATGAATACACCAAAATCGATCAGAGCGAGGTGGTAGAGGGTAATATTGAAGAGGTTCTTGGTTCAAATCAAACCTCGTGGCCATCCAAATTTACCAGTAGGCCTAACTCATTCGTGCAGCATTTGTTTCTATAGTTCGGCTATATCTCAATGTCTCGTCCTTTTTTGCCTTTGAGATTGAGGACACCATGCAAACCCCAAGTTGTTGTTGTTATTATTATTATTGTTATTATTATTATTGTTATTATTATTATTATTATTATTATTATTATTATTATTATTATTATTTCATGGCAAAAGCACTGAACATAAAGATCGGCCCTGATGCTTTCCGTTCTACTTACTTGTTAGTTTTATGGAAATGTAATAAATACAATTTAATTGTCTCTATAATTTAAATTTTTCTGTGTTAGCTTTTAACACGTAGGCCTATATGCGAGAAAGTTTGTTTCTTTATTTCTTTAATTGTCCCAGGGTTTTCAAAAAATGTTTAAAATGTCTCGTTTATACATAAACATTATATGAACACCCTATCCTAACTTAATTGTACCTCTTTTTCAGAATATCCTTATGGTCTAAACTAATGACAAAACAGATGCACATTATAATTTTATTAAATGTGTATATTCGTAATAACTTATGTAATGGGTATGAATCCCACACAATTCAATGTCTCCTATAATATTCTGATCAATGTCTCTGTTTTAGGTTTGATTTCGATAAGCAGCACATCGAGTACGACTGGTATTTCCCGCAGCTGGATATAGATCTTATTTATTCTGCGTCCGGACGAGTGCTTTTGTTGCCCATACACGGTCGTGGCCCAGGTTTAATGTCTTTCAGTGAGTAGCTTATGTCTTAACTGATTTCTTTCGAGCAAAGAATTGTGTCGAAATTGTAACGTTGCGGTGTGTGTATAACTTACGTTTGAAATTACATTTTATGGCCAACTTTTGGATTTTTACTTTTTAACTTCATATTGAAGCAACAACTTTCTAGTTTTAAAAAAATGTATCATTTATGACCCTAACATGTTGAAAACAATTTTTTTTATAGCATGAACCATTTAGCTAGAATCGTTGAAAGAAGCTGCACATTAATTTTAAATTTCTAGCTATGATTGTTATGAAGCTGGAAATTTTAAGAAAATTGAACAACGGGAGGACGCGGGAGTGTACTGCATCTGTGAAAGGTGTGATATGTTTAGGCGCGACCTCCCATTCATCATCACAGATCCACAAAAATCCTGGATTCGACACTTCTTGTAGTTAAGTGTATTTAGTTTATTATTAAGTTATCAATGTGCCTCTGATAGGAATCCAGAACAGGGGCCAATAATATTAAAGTATAAAATAAAAGAATCGAACGACGCATTTGATCGTATTTACATAGTACACAAATTTACCGGCAGAGGAAACTAAGAAAAGTGGTGTTAAAACAGGACATCGCTTGCTTGGTCAATTAATTAAAGCAGTAGTATATGAGATATTATAATGTGCTTAATAAAAAAAAGTAGTTATAAGACAGACCAGACTAACTACAGACATAGGAGAATTTTAAAGCGAATTATTAAAACGGATCCAGTTTTTAAATAAATGAAAAGTATATTTTAAAACAGTAAAATTGATTTTGAGTTAAGAGGAGGAGAAATTCCAATAAAAATATTTTTATTTGTTACAGAAAACGTCACTGCCACCTACTCCTACGACTATAACTTCATCAAGAAGAAGGACAATAAGCGATACATGGTGCCAAACAATGCTCATCTATCTTTCGATGCAAAGGGCCTACACATGAAGCTGGAAAATCTGTTTAATGGAGACAAGTTTCTTGGTAATTATTACACAGCCCAGATGGTGTCTCAGATGTTTTACTGGATTTTGGCTATACTTAGTGTGCTTATTCCAAATATGTAAACAGTTTTTCTCTACCAGCTCTACTTTTGTCGAGGGAGAGGGGATTTTATTCGTGAATTCTTAGTCTAAAGAAACAAAATCTTGCTTGATAATATACCTAGTGAAGCCATACTTTGGACACGTAGGACGAAAACTGCCCGAAGTACAGAACAACTAAAAGCTGGATTTTTTTTGGCCCTCAAATTGACAGCTCATAAGTCATAAACGACCATACAGTATGTGATATCAATTTTTTTAAAGACCCAATGTTATATTGTTATTGTAATGTTAATGTAATGTTAGTGTGTTGCTTTTTTCTTCACATAATTTAGAAGCTACAAATAGGCACTGCTTTTTATTTATATCAAACGTAAAATGGGATAATATGCATAATGGTAATACCATATCTCAAAAACTAAAGCTGATAAACTAATGGGACATTTGGCATCAGCGACCTAAATATACCCAAGAATAGGTATAAATTCTAAGGCACCAAAATGGCTGTTGGTCTGTGTTATTAGTTACTTCCACTCATCAGTCTCTCTTATGATTCTCTCTTATATTAGTTTAGTTTGCACTTGATTTTATTTGAACATTCGTGCACGAGGGTGACTCGACTGAACTACAAATTGATATAGTTGTTAATAGGGCAAGGCATTTGATGATTTTGCATTTTTCTTATATGAAGGTTAAAAGATAGCTCAAATATATATGTGTATCATGAAAATCATGAATTTATTATTATAAGGGATATTTGTTTTTGCATTTTTTGTTTTATTTTGCATATATCGTCATTTTCAAGAGATAGGTAATTTTTTTGGCAATTTTAAGGTCATTCTCGGCATTTTTAGGTCATGTTCAGTGGAAGTAGAGAGGAGCTTTTCCATGTACAAATCGTTACTTTCAGACAACAGACAATCGTTTTTATTTGAGAATCTCCTCCAAGTGTTCATAGTTCATTTTATTTCAGGTTTATTGTAAACATCATAGCAGATTGTCTTGTAGCAATAAATACCTTTTTTATTCTTTTTAAATGGCACATATTTGCTAGGGGCAATTTGATAAGCATGCCAGTTCAGAAAGAATTTCTTTTTCGCTAAGGGTGTCCAAGTAGTATAAATTTATTTACTTCTTTAGTAACAAAATAAGTGTATTTTATATTGTAAATTCATATATAACACACTGCCATCCATTAAATTGCTTTTAACAGTTCATTACTACAAAAAACTAATTATAAATAATAATTGTAAATTTATTGCTAATTTTTATTTTGTGACTTTTTTGACTATTTTAAGTCATAAATGCATTTTTTATTTTGCATTTTTCACTATTTTATGGTAATCAAATGCCTTACCCTAGTAATTAAACAGTAAACATATGTTGGTCACCTCTCTGGCCTAATGTTTCCGGTGGCACTGTGAATAGGACATCTTCATTCGTAATGATCGTTGTGTCGTGTTAGGAATAACGAAGGTCCAGTGTAAACACGTAATGCATGTAAACACAATATACATTAATTAATATTTTATCCTCGCTTGGGGTTAATTAAGTGCAAAGTTCCTTATATTAAAAGAGAAACCTATGATCGTTCTTCTAAGCCACTGGAACCGGTCAATAGGAGCTAACAAACATACACATACATCTTCCACTTCAACCGTCTCAATCGAGTTTTTCACATTTTATAAAACGTACTCGCTTCGCTCTGACCCCAAGCCCACAGTGAGGTTATCGGGAAAAGCTTTTTTTATGGACTGACTACATATCGGAGATAAGTCCGTGAATTTAGACTGCCGTAGGTCTATATTACCATTTAGCCACAATAAACCTAAAAGAAAGTGTGGAACGATTTCAAGATTTTTGGGAGCAAGAAAATAAAATGTTGGAATATATTCGTCGGTTGCAGGGTAAAAGCTATAAGTCTGCCACATTTCAGATTTCTGGCTCATCTGGAAATGGGTAAACATTAATGTCAGCGAGGTGGTTGTGTGTTTTAGGGAGTAAACATTGAAATTTAAACTTTTGGTGAATTTTCCCGTAGGTAACAGGTAAGTAACAGGCTTCCAAATTTCAAGTTTCTAGGTCATGTGGAAGTGGGTAAACAGTAATATCAGTGAGAGGTAATTTAGACTATCGTAGATGTGATAGACATCACGGCTATCCAGTCACTTGTTCCACTCTTATAAGGCAGATCTGGCATGCTTATGGAAGTTGAATGTGTTAATATCCCTGCCAAATTTTCTGATATCAGCTGTTCTATAAATGCGTTTAAAATTACACAATGTTTGGTAAATGCACGAAATTTACTTGAAATAATAATAAAAAAAGAAAACTCTAAGGCATAACAAATGGAGATACGACATAAAGACAAAGGATCAAACTTGCAGATATCTCAAAACCTGTTACTGTAAGTGCAATCGATTTTATGATACGACCTACCTTTTAGCTACTATAAACCTCCAAAGAAGGTTTGCAGCGACTTAAACGCTGCTAACGCCTATATATATATATATATATATATATATATATATATATATATATATATATATATATATATATATATCGGTTACAGACTGAAAGCTATACGTGTGCCAAATTTCAAGTTTCTAGCTCATTCGAAAGTGAGTAAACAAACATTGTCAGAGTGAGTGAATGAGTCAGTGAGTCAGTCAGTGAGTCAGCTAGCCATATTGGCTTTATAATATTGTGACATGTTCATTATTTTTTATAGGACGTTAAAAAAAAAGTTGCAAATAGCTTGCCTACTTTAAAATTACCATTTTAACGAGACATTTCTTTACTTTCAGGAGATAATATGAACAGATTCCTAAATGAGAACTGGGATGAAATTTTGAAGGACGTCGGCCCTGCAATAGGACATTCCATGGCAGAATACATCCGCCAAATTCTCACCAATATCTTCACGCTAGTGCCTTTTGACGAGGCAATTCCACCATCTTTGTAGCAGAAAATAAGTGCTGATTATCAGATCGCTATTGTGATATCTAGCTTTAAGCGTATGTAGTCAAATGAAATAAATCACAAAGTCCATACGGCTCACGCTATACGAAGGAAAATGCTGTGCGCCAGTCCCTGCGGACTCTTTGTGCGCTGATGTCCTACTTACCAGAAGAAAGAAACCTCATAACCAGGGTCTGGTTCTAATGACGTCATCTTTTTATTGATGCTGCATAGACATTGCCAACTTGTGGATAAATCCTAATCATGGCCTCTAGATTATAGAAATGCATTTTCACTAGGTAATTTTTTGTCATTTCAAGCAATTTTATATTTTTAGGGCATTTATTTCAATTTTTGGTCTTTATTTTGTCATTTTCGTGTCATTTGCTTCCTTATTTAGTCATTTTCGTGTATTTACATTGAGTATATTATTTTTTTCCGTCGCTAACGGTGCTGTCTTTGAAGTGTTTGTTTAATGCAAGAAGGAAAAATTCGGAATTAAAGTGTTGACATGTCTCAGTCGGAAGTGAGAATCAAAGGAATGCCAATTTTTTTTTATTATATTACTATTGTTATTAGATTGACTTGGCACCAGAGTCTGTCACCTGCTTGGATTTGAGAGTGCAAACTACTGTTTACCCTCAATAAACAACAATATAATCCGGCAGACCACAAAAGGATGTGCCGAATTTTGACTCGCCAGTGCCTCAGTGCCAGTATAAATTTCCGTGAGAAAAGAACGTTCACAACATTACAGTTATTTACAGTCTTTACAATTATGTACAAACTAGTCTATAACTTTGTGTGTACAATAAAAATTTTGTATAAATAAAATATAAGTTTTTAGGTAATTTTTTACAATTAAGTCATTTTCTTTAAAATTTAGGGTCATTTTATAGGTCTTTTTCAAACAATTTTAGGTCATCAGAATCCGGGCCCTGGTTATAATATATTAGCCTAGAATATATTTCCCAACTATACAGAGTTTTTTTTTATTAGTAAATGTTAATTTGACTATTTTGGTTTTTGTACTTGCTTAATGTTTATTCACTTCTGATTCCAAAGTTCTAAATATAAGATTATACTCATCTGATTATCTAGCATTTGTTAGTATTTGCTTTCTTGCAACTCTTTACTATAAACCTCAATGCAAGTTATTCCCAAACTCGTCGAACACTACTACATGGACTCCACTTCTGAAAATAAAGTATGCTTCTAACCTGAGTCCATTGCAAATTCATAAATTAAATAAACATTCAACATCAGAATTGAATACCTCTATGCAAGAAGGGGATAAATTCATTTTTTGTTGTAAACCATTTTTATAATGCTGTATAAAGGGAAGAAAAATGCGCTTCTTTGGTAGAAGAAAGATATTTCTCTTATAACAGCCTCTATAAGCTTTAGAAGAGTTCCGTGCTAACGGAGGACATTTTTAGGTAGATTTCGAAGAAAAATCTACCTATTGCAATGGATACCATGTCATGATTTTCGAAAAATTCTTTCATATCTTTACGTTTCATGCTCCCCTAAATACGAAACCACCGCCCGTTCAAAACAAAATTTTGTGATATATATATATATATATCTTTACACGATAGCGGCCGTAATTTTGAAGATATTTGAACCAAATTTTAATATGTAATTTCTAGGCCCAATAGTTCGGACAAGTTCGTTAATGAGCAAAATTGGCCCAAGGGGGTGGTCGGGGGAGGGGGTTGAAATTTAAAAAAAATGTATATGTCGGCCCCTATGAAGTATGGAGGGAAACTTTGTTTGAATAAATTAGAGTACTCCCTATGGAGTTCACAGTGACACCAACGATTCGGGGGTTCGAGTGAGGGTGGGGGTGGGGGATGAAAATTCGAAACTTTTGAAACCACGTCTTGTGGAGTATCGTTGAAAAGCTCTTGATGAGTACTCTACAAATCAATAACTAGTTTCTTGATAGCTCTCATATGACGCGAGATTTTAATGTTTGAAAATAATAACACTTAAAAGAATTATTATAATATCATAATTTTGTCTTGTTTAGCGGCTTTGCTAATTTTATTCATTGCTGATCTTGCGCACGGCCTCCCAGAATATTATATCCTATTCTTGTTGTCAAAACAAATGATTGTAGGCTCTTCCTCTTTACCGAAATCAGTTCTTATTACTGCGGGTTTGCCATGCCAAGAGTGCTGCGCAGCGATAATAAATTAAACCAAAAGCACTTTGAAATCTACCTCAGCCTGTAGGCCTGCCTAAAGGGATTTTTAACATTACTTTCGATATTCTATTTTTGAGTACCGTTTCATATGACTTTCTATTTTAAACAGTTCTGTTCTCGAGTATTCTGCTGAGTGGAGAAGTGTAGAGAAATAGCTCTAACAAGGAAATAAAGCATACAACGTAATTTCACCCTCTATATATGCAATGAATGTTTTCCCAAAGTTTTGGCCTACGGCGGTTTTTGAAGTGAAACTTCTTTAGCCGCGCTAGGAGTAAATCAAAAGCTAACCCAAACTTGCGTTACGAACAAAATCGTCACGAAATTGTTACATACAAAATCGAAATTAGTGGGGCTGTGACGGAACGGACAGCACAGAAAACAATCAACTCAATGATTAGGTTTATCCAAAATAAAAAAAAAATAAAAAAAACCCAGAATTAAAAATAAAAAAATAAAAAAATTCAAAATCCAAAAATAAAAAAAAATTACGGGAGCGCGCTGGGGAAAAGTATCAGGCATTGAGTGGGGGCTATTACTGCTTCGAGCGAGTAGCGTTATAATTATAAAAATAATAATCCAGAATTAAAAACTCCAAAAATAAAAAAAATAAAAAATCGAAAATCCAACATTTAAAAAATATAATAAACCAAAATTAATAATCTAAAATCAGAAATTAAAAAATTAAAAAAATAAAATTCAAAGATCGAAATTTTAAAAATCCAAAATTAAAAAATCCAAAATTGAAAAAATCAAAAAAATAAAACAAGTTTCACTTCTGTCGCTTGGCGTTCCACGCACACTTTTTTTAAATTGAGTTTTTTGCTGGCTAATTTGTAAGGCCAAACCGCGTTAGGTGTCGTGGCATGTGAGGAAGCCAAGCTGAAGTTCAGGTTCAGCTATATCTTATTAATACGTAACAAATAGGAACCTTGTCAAAATCTTCACAGTTTGTATTTGCAAACAAAAACTTCTGCCCCAGGAAAAATAAGAAACTGTCTCAACCACTATACCTAGGTACAGTCACGATAATTTCGTAGAATTACGCAAAATACACGAACGAAAATTACACGGGCTAGAAGTTCTAATAAGCATTATTTGAGGGAAAAGTGCTTATGTAAAGTATATAGGTTACGTTGCCTTGATTTCTGATGAAAACAATTAAAATCTGTACTTTTTGTCGTTTTCAAGGTTAGCATGTTTGTCATTAGATTCTCACGTTGAGCTTTAGGGCATCATGGACATTATTTTGTGAGTGCTACTATACTTTTTAGGTTCTTCTGTCAGAAATTTATTTTGTGTGATTTGGAATTAGTTCTGTGCGAGGTAAAATGGAGAGATGGAGAGAAAGATGATAGCTGTTCTTTTATTCTCATAGTCATGTACAGTACCAATAAAAATTTGTCAGTGTTATTATTTTACGAGGAAACCATATCGTGTAACCCGGCTCGCGTGTCGTGCTTGTACCGACGGGAAGAGTTTTCCGTTACTGCGGAAGGTTGAAATAATCGCGCCCGAATGTCCCGAAGCTTCAGTTCAGTGTCGTACCAACAGTGATGGGAGCATGGGACGCGAAGCCGCTACTCAATATGGGAGCGTAGAATATTATAGGACAGGCCTGCACAACATACGGCCCGCGGGCCGCATGCGGCCCGCATTGCTATTTATTCTGGCCCGTCTGACTGATTAAAATTATTTTATTTAATATATAGGATAGGGGAATAAGACTTTTTCATCTAGCTCTAATTAAAAAAAAAATTAAGAAGTGTGTAACAGAAAAACTATAGGCCTATTTAAATTTCGAAAATTTAATAGCAATTTGCACTGATGGTGCCCCATCTATGCGGGGGGAAATGCGGCCCGCATTGCTATTTATTCTGGCCCGTCTGACTGATTAAAATTATTTTATTTAATATATAGGATAGGGGAATAAGACTTTTTCATCTAGCTCTAATTAAAAAAAAAATTAAGAAGTGTGTAACAGAAAAACTATAGGCCTATTTAAATTTCGAAAATTTAATAGCAATTTGCACTGATGGTGCCCCATCTATGCGGGGGGAAATGTTGGTGCTGTAACAATTATTGAACAGTACGCAGGTAAACCACTGGCAAAATTTCACTGCCTAATTCATCAGCAGGTATTATGTTCAAAGGTTTTGCAGTTTGATCATGTGATGAAAATAGTATTTGCTCTGGTCAACTATATTCGAGCTCGGGGTTTGAAGCACAGAATGTTTCGGGCGTTTCTAGAACAAAATGATGCCGACTATGGGGAACTACCATACCTCACTGATGTACGTTGGTTAAGCAGCGGTAAAGTTTTGGTGCTCTTTACCTTCTAAAAAATGAAGTAGTTGAATTTTTGGAATCTGAAGGAGATGAGGAAAAATTTCCAGATATAATGAATGAAGAATGGAATCAAGATCTGTTTTTCCTGTGTGACATTGGGTCACTTGAATGACCTTAACTTCAAGGAAAAAATAAAATTATTTTTCAATTAATCCCTCATATAAAGGCCTTCAGAATTAAACTAAACCTGTTTGAAAATCAACTTGCTAAAGGGGATATGTCACAATTTATAACTTGTGACAGAATATTCCTTCTGAATATCATTCGGTGGTGGGTGGAAAATATAAGAAGCATATATCACCTCTAAGTGAGGAGTTTCAGAGAAGAATGCCATTGAATAATGAAGACGAAGTCCGCATTAAAGAGATTCAGGATCCATTTTCTGTCGATGCAGGATATCTACCTGTCGATCTCCAGATGGAAGTCATTGATCTCCTGTGTTCTGAAAACTATCGGGTCAAGCATAGGGAGAGTAGTTTACAAGAGTTTTGTTCTGTTCTGGATCAGAATAAATTAAAAAATTTGTTGGATACTGCCTGCCAGGTATTTTGTAACTTATTTTTGGGAGTACATATACCTGTGAACAAACATTTTCTGTCATGAACTTGAACAAAAACAAACAGCGTTCATCTTTAACTGATGCAAATTTAGAGGCCATATTAAGAACGGCCACTTCAAATATGACACCAAACATTGATAAAATACTTGCAACAAAGAAATGTAATCTGTCACATTGAACTGTTAAGGATAGATGCCAGTGCAATTATTAGTAAACCTCGTTTGTGTTTAAATGATATTTATTGTGAAATCTTGTAACATCATCTGTAAGTAAATAATGTTAATATAATTTTAGTTGCAACTCTTAAAATTTAAATATGCATATTAATTTGCCTTTACTGTAGACCTAATAACATTTATAAATTTACCTGCAGTGGCCTAATGTAAGATACAAGGTCCGCAGTGATGTGGCCCTTGGTCGGGTGGCAATAGTTGAGTTTGGCCCTAAGAGTGAAACAAGTTGTGCAGGCCTGTTATAGGAGAACAATTCCTCTAACACTGGGATTTGAACCCATGACCTTTGGCTATCCGTGCCACTGCTCTACCAACTGAGCTAAGCCGGAGTTCACTTCACAGCGCCAGATGGAACCTCTCTCCTATCACTGATTGGCGCTGTAAAGTGAACTTTGGCTTAGCTCAGTTGGTAGAGCAGTGGCACGGATAGCCAAAGGTCCTGGGTTCAAATCCCAGTATCAGAGGTATTTCTCTCCTATAATATTCCAATGTAATGTCCAACAGAGACAATAATCTGTGGTTCATGAATGCATACATATATCCATCTTGAATGTTAGGTGTGCAATTAACAGTGGAAGCCCGGTCACAAAAATCACTTATTAGTGTGCCTCACAGTAGCCTACTGCAGTTGGCATTACTTGTCTGTCAGTGAGGTAGACCACGAAGGGCAACAGTCTGTAGTGTTAAAGGAACAGTTACAAAAGAATTATTTTGTCCAAATATTAAAATCCGACTTCAAAGCAAAATTGAACCTGAATTTGTATTAACCCAATTCTTGTCAGGTCATGGAATTTTTGGCTCTTACTTTGAAAGGTTTATTATTATAAGGGAGAATGGTTATTTATGTATTTGTAAAGAAAACTAGAACCGTAGAACATCTACTTTTTGATTGCCCACTCTTTGAAAGGGAAAGATTTTCTTTAACAGGACACTTAAACTATTGTGGTGTTAAATATGATAAACCACTCTTAAATTTTTTTAGCACGGATTGTTGTTGTAGAGAATTCCACTATTTCATATGTTCTATATTTAAGAGTTTACGATAATTTTATTTAAACTTTAGCAAAACAGGCTACTCTAGTATACAAGATAACAGGTACATTATAAATTGTAATTGACATAAAACTATAGCCCTAATGTACCTTATGGTGATATAGGGCTAAAATAAATAGTATATTAAATAAATAAATAAACAAAAATTGAAGTATCTTCTTATCTTAAGTGTAAAAATATTTCACTTCTGAGGAAATAAGGGGGAAAAAACAATACGGAGTCAGTGAAGGCAAGGCTTTGCTAAACAAAAAAGAAAATAAGATTCAAACCACTTTTGATACGAGATTGGTTAGTATTGAGTACTACCAATACCTGACCTCCACTTAGCCCAGTGGAATAAAATCAACAGGCAAGAAGTTGGAGGATGTCAGTAATCTGCAGAATGAAGGGGCAACAACTGATCTTTATCTTGTGTCTGAGTGTGGTGACACAAAGTCTCCGTTTGCGTAAGTAAGCATTTAACAATAGGATGACATCTTCAAATATTCTTCAGTAAGATAGTGTGGTCACATATAGTAACTGCGTTCCTATAGTTAACAGTTTGTACTTAGGCCAACATATAATATAGACGAGCTTTCTTACATAATTTTTAATTTTTAATAGATTCCCAATGATTAAAATTGCAGCGAATAGTACAATATAACTTATGTTATTTTAATATTTATATATAATTTACTTAATATAAAATATAATATATTTATTTAATATATAATATAATAGTCCTACAACCCCAAAGAGCAAAGCTCATGCGAGGGGTGACATAAATACATTGGTTCAAAGGAAAAAAAAATTATAACACATACTACAATTATCTTAAAGCTATAACAAATTCACTAGTGACAAACATACTACAAACCACAAAAAAACTTGAAATATACTAAGCAATTTTGAAATATGGTGTATGTAATTTATATGAAGCATTAATGTAAAAATACTTCTATACCTGAATATATCGATCACTTATGTATTAAGTACAAATTTTGGGTTAAATGTGTAAAGTGCAAATTTGGAAGTTCTTGAGGCATATCTTCACTCTATACAAACGTGAGAAGTGAAGAACAGAAGCTTAAAGCTTAATATATTTTCTGTAGGGGAAAAATGTGGTGAGTACTTTTCCTGGGTGCACTTTCGTTATAATTAGTTTACTAAAGACAATAGAAGTGTACTTATCATATGTGTGCACTAAGCCGTCTATTTTAGGATTTTTCAATTAGCCTAATCCTTCTGACGACACCATGGCCCTGGGTCAACTCAGCCCATAACAGAAACAAAAAATCCCTTTAGGCAGTCCTACAGGCTGAGGTAGATTTCGAAGTGCTAAATCTCGCCTTATATGAAAGCTATCGATAGTTAGTTATTGATTTGTAGAGTACTCATCAAGATCTTTTCACCGATACCCCATAAGACGTGGTTTCAAAAATTTTGAATTTCCATCCCCCCCCCACCAACCACCCCCACTCGTACCCCCCAAACCCCCGAATCGTTGATGTCACTGTGAACTCCATAGGGAGTACTCTAATTTATTCAAACAAAGTTTCCCTCTATACATCATAGGGGTCGAGATATACATTTTTCAAAATTTCAACCCCATCCCCCGACCCTCCCCTTGGGCCGATTTTGCTCATTAACGAACTTGTCCGAACTATTGGACCTAGAAATAACATAATAACATTTGGTTAAAATATCTTCAAAATTACGGGCGCTAGCGTGTAAAGATATATATATATATACATATATATATATATAATTTTTTATTTTTTTGAACGGGCGGTGGTTTCGTACTTAGGGAGGCATGAAACGTAAAGATATGAAAGAATTTTTCGAAAGTCATGACATGGTATCGATTGCAATAGGTAGATTTTTCTTCGAAATCTACCTAACCTGGAACAATCCTGTGGGTAAAGGCGATAGGTGCTTTAAGGCTGATAATCTTACGCTTTTCACGTGTCATTTGTCTTAAAATCTGGGATCCTGAACCTTCCGTAACCATAAGGGCTTCCTTGGCCCGTATGAGGATCACTTCATCTTTTTACAGTTTTATTCCTATTTCGATAAAATTTTGCAAAGTCTTAAGCTACGAAGTCTTTCCCTTTTCATCGCCGTTCATGAAGCATCTCTTTCTTCCTGAATTATTGAAATGTCGCTAAAGAAAAGAAAGAGTATTGATTATATTTAAACGTAGCCAATAAATGTCTGCATGTAGGTTATATAGTTAAGTTATATAGTTTAAGTTTATTGTTCTTTAAGCATATACATAGAATGGAATTGAACTCGTCAGATGTAAAACACAAATACATTATACAAACAAAGACACTACATCCAATCGATTAATCCCACAATAGAAAAAAAAATTACAAAAATTGGAATTATAAGTCAATTTAAAACACACAGTAAAATTAAAAAAAAAAAACACATGGGTAATATAATAGAACAAAATATGTGTTAAATAACAACACTGTCAGTTTCAAAGAATTCATTTAGACTATAGAAGGAGTTGACTATTAACCACGAATGTAGTCTTGTCTTAAAGAGGGGAAGCGTCAGTGGCCTAGACTTTGAAAATCGGAAATACTCTATAAGTTTACTTCGAAGTACAAGCAAAGTACAAAAGCCGGGCGATGCTGGGTCTTTTAAGTTTGTATTCCATAAAATCGTACTATTAAGGGCTACCTAAAAAGGAAACAGCATTCAAGGATTGCAACAGCCTTAGGAACTTTTCCCTTCTGAGATAATTCTTTCACATTGCTTTTGATCCATTATTTTATTTTTGGATTTAAACTTGCGCAAAGTTAAAATGTTCTACTGAACAAAATAGACCTGTAATGTGATAGAATTAGCGGATTGCAAAACTGCTAGTGAAGAATATACGTGAGAATTCAAGTAGTATGCATTACTATTTTTGTAGTAACAACGTTGTTTGGGCGATGTAAGCAAACAAAAATACACCTTAACAGAAAATTACTGTTTATGGGCTCCAGTTCAGTTATGTACCAGGTAAAGTGAAAAAAATACATTAATTTAAAATGTATTTAAAGACTTAACAAAATCAGTAAAATGAAAGACTCAGTTCATTCTCATAAACAAAGAGCTCTCTGTAGCACAAATGGTAACTTATTTTTCTCTCTTCAGAATTTTAAATTTATTATTTTGCTGCTATTATAACTAAGAACGTGCACCTTTTTGAGTACCGGCAGTCAGAAGTATTTAATTTAGGTGTCACAACTGAACATTTTCAGAAAAATTGTAATTTACGTGAATTTATTTTTTACAAAATTTGCATCTATAAGTTTGTGAAAAGGCCGGTGAAAACATGAAAAGTCCATATTTGTTTAAAGAAATTAAAATAAACCTGGTTTCCAAGTCGATGTCAAATGCATGTTTGGAGCAATTGAGGCATGTCTGAAATAATTCACCAAAGCATAAGGCAGTATTTTAAATTATTTACGTACGAACAGAAAAGATCGAAATACAATATATTTAATTTTTAACTTCTAGAATTTTACTTCTCAGAATGACCTATTGTCTTTTTTTAAAAGAAACGTGTTACAATGTCCCTGTTGTATATATTAAAAAGCTGAAGTAAATATAAACAGCATGTAGACTACAAGGTAAAATATAAAAACATGTGTCTGTAAATCTATTTAAGAGTTTGGTCTTTTTAAATTTCTAGCCTACACACTCCATAAGACAAATTAATGGGGCGGGGGAAAATATTAGAAACTAACGGATTATGCGATAAACAATGGCACGTAGAAATAGATTTTGCAGTCCTCAGATTCATAATTTCTAGAGTATTCCAGTACGTAATAAATGTCATTGCTTCTTTTAATTAAAATACATATTTTAACTAAAATAAAAAATGACTGTTTGAAGTATCCCTCCGCTGTTACTCTCTCCCAATAGCTGTTGAGGTGACATTTTGAAAGATTTGCACGTTTCTGGGTAAGCCCTCTTTGCAAGCGGAACCCTTTTACAACATTTCACAGGCCACGAAGCAAGAAGGAAAATAATAATAATAAAAAAAAAGATTGGAAAGATCAACAAACAAACTTAGACTTAAATGAGAGACAATAATGAGTAAGTTTACTTATTTTTAATAGTAATTTTTTTGAAAATTTTACTTTACTGGAAACGCTATTTTTTCTATAAATTATGGCTAACCTGCGCGAGGGCAAAATATTTAAAAGGAATTATAGACATCCAGTAAATTTTTAAAGCAAGGATCAAAGGATCGCTCATAAAATATTCAGGTTCATAATTTAATATCTGTCGGAGTAGATAGATTTCAATTTTTATTTAATAAATCAATTAAATTAATTAATATTTCAAAATCAAAACGAGCTATTAAAATGAAATGTTAAATTTCAGAATATGTTTACTTTTAATGAAGTGTACAAAATTCCAAGTTTCCATCACAAATAGTTTAGAAATTCACTCTCAACATTTTTTGTCATCCCCTAATGCGTTCATAAAAGAGCAGTCTGAAACAGAAAAGGCAAGATAGCAACGTTGCTTACAAACTCAAAATGGCACAAAATCTACCGTTTTGAAATAAGCAGCATATAAAGGCGATGCCAGAATAATAGAACTATAAGATACAACTTCACTAAATAATAATTATATATCGATTTCCGTTAAAATAAAATAAAATAAAAGAAATATCAATTGTATGAAAGACAGATCTTGAACATATTTGAAAGAACGGAAACTTCTTTTTGGGAACAATAAGTTTGGAAAAATATTGCACTGAGATACTTGGTATGGAGAAAAGTAACTGTGAATAATTTTGACTTAACGATTGAGGGAAATACCTTAACGAAAGACGTCAAGCAGAGGTCAGAACGCGATTTGAACTCACGGTTCACAGAACGCTTCAATCAAGTGGGAGTGACAATTTTGCATTATAGGTCACTTAATATGTTTCATTCTGCGTTGTACAGACAGAACATGCTAATCCGTCAATCCAAATTAATTTAATCAATCGCCTTGGAAAGGGGCTCTTAGATTGTTCTTTTCTGTTAAACAGACCAAATCACGTCACGTTGCTTGCAAGAGGTCATTGCCAAGATAACTAGCAGTTACTCTGCATTTTTAGTACTGTCCATGACTCCACTTATTATAAAAATCGTTAGGAATTTTTTGTGAGACCATTTAAAGCTAGCCTATTGCCTTCTAATGATCTGTAACTGCATAATGTATACCTTTCCTATATGTGAACGGCCTTGAAAAGTTAAAAAAGACATAATACAAATAAATGTATCGCAGTGTTAAACCACCTATTTATTTTTTGTAACTTCTTTTTTGTTTGTTTGGTTCTTTGCTCTCTCTTCTCTCAGTTTCTGTTTTCTCTTTATATAATTATTTCCTCCTTTCTTTTCCTTTCTCTGTTTGCTTCATAACTCTTTTTAAGGGGCTTGCTAATTAAATAACGGATAAGAAACTTTGGAATAGATAGAATAATGGTAATTCGGCATTGGCCTTTGGGAGTTTAAAAATTAAAGAAGAAATCCCGCAATAACCCCCAATGAAATTGTCCAATCCCAGAATATGAGCCCGCGATCTCCTCCCGAATGAGAATTCTCAACATTACAGTCTCAGTCAAACGACAGAATTTCATGTTTTTAAATTTTTTTTTTAATTTAACTGATGTTTTTCTGTATTTCAGCATTCAAAATTTATGTCGTTGAATTGTAAAATTGTTATTTTTATTTGTTTTTCACAACTTATACATTATATAAATATTACCAATTGCATACTGCAAACATTAGGCCTATAAATCCTAATACGATTATATGACCCTTATTTTAAAGCCGCCATATGAGCAAAGCTTGTGTTTAAGGGCTGCAATAAACATATAGACTTTTCATAGAGAAAATAAAAATAAACAAATATTTACTACTCCTATAGTTAACACACAGTATAAACTAAAATGGAGTTTAGTTCAGTTATACTGTGTTTTATAACTAATGGTTTCGAAACAACAGTTAGAATCAGAGACGGATTTCGTATAAACACTAACGAAATGGTACTGTCGGTCAAATAAAAAACGTCGGGACTCGTATGCTGTTAAAATTAAAGTTTTGACGCATTAGTTCACAAGTTTCCTATAAAAAACACAAAATACAGGTCATTTTCGGAACATATGAGGCCATGCGGCAGGAGGGAAAATATGAACAAGGAGGGAAAAAATGAACATCGCGGAAAGCGCAACACACGATATTCAACTTAATGCATTGTCATAATTCATTTTGCTTTGCGTCATCGCCACATACAAATGCTAACGTGAGAGAAAGTGTGGTTAGGGCTGTAATTGACCTGCATTTTTCGGTCTCTGAACCAGCGAGAAGGTTCCATATTTATGAAAAGAAGCTCAGAGGTGGGAACGTTTACTATAATGCGACCGGAAGTTTTCATAGCAAACGTTGATCTGGCCGGACGCGTATTTCGATGCTAAGATTGGTTGCAGATGCGGAGCGTAAGTTATTGATTTTGCACTACAAGTACCGGTATTATAAAATAAAATCTTTAAAAAATGCTCCTTGAATAAACATATTCCTCGCGAATCTATTAATTATTAATATTATAAAAATTTGCAACCAAGAATATGGCGGATTTGAGGCATATAGCCACAGCCTTCTATACATGTTTGTTTTGGAACAAAACTGACTAAATAATCAAGAAAATACATGGATAGACAAGAGGCGTGTGTGAACCTAACCTTAAGTCTTCCTGTACATGCGCATATGCTCGTTCGTGATACTTAATCAAATACCGCCCGACGTTTTTTATTTGACCGACTGTACATACGCTTGAAGTAAAATTGCAAAATTTGAACTAAAATATCAACCAAAACATGTCATGTAAAACGACTCAAGACATGAAACATGTGAGGCACACTTCTTGATAGAGATTTTCTCACTTGTACGCGATTTTAAATCAGCTCAGACATCTTAAATGTCACTACTTGTGTGCATTAAAAAAAGCTTTGGTCAGTGATAACAATGAGAGAATATTGCAACGTTGCTTTTGTTTTGGAAAGCGGAAACCAAGACCGACTTGGTCAAAACAATTAACATAAAGAAACAGCGACTTAATGGTTTATTCCTTTAAAGTCAACTGGGTATGCAATGAAAAACTCTACTACAAATTAGGTAATGTTCATTAGAAAGGCTTCGTGTATTTTTATATATATTTTAAAGCTTTGGATGGCCGCCAAGAGTTTTGCAATTTTAACAAATGAGACAACGCGCATGCATTAAGCAGGAAAGATGAAAGTTGCCTTTATAATATTCTCACCTGAACATGTGCGGAAGTTGAGAACAACATGGAACCACATAATTTAATTCTTTTGAATGATTTCAAATTGATAAATTTATGAACAATATTTGAAATCAATCTTTTAAAATTTGCAGATTTAAGTACGTTTTCCATAGGTAAAATTATGTTATGATGGGTGTAAAATGAGAATAAGATGTGTCTTAAAACATTATAAACATTGTGATTCATGCAGATATTACAATATGGTAAATCCCAACGACAAAGAGAAAGGGACCTGTTTGCGGAAGTGCATATTCAGTGTTCCCTCTCACTAAAAGCTGTTTTTGTTTGTAAATAATTTAAAATGTCATACATCATATAGGCCTGTATCTGTTCTTAACAACCCCTTTCCTCAAATGATACAAAATTTACAGCAATGAAAAAAAAATCAGTGGATAGGATTTTTTGCAGACTTCTTACCTAGCATACCTAGTTTACTTTAAAACACATTATTTATTTATATATAATGATATTTATTATATAAGACAATATAATTAACTTTTATCACGACAAAGTCGAAATGTTAAGTACTGAAAAATGAATCAAAAGTCAATATTTCTTCTTTCTTTCTTTCTTTATCTTAGTTAGGATTTAAGGATTTAAGCGACCCAAGCCGCCCGGGCCAAAAGTCATTACCATCATAAACAATATAAAATATGACGTGTGTTTCGTGCTGAGCACTTTTTTATGCAAGCATTACAATTTTAATTAAATTATAAATATCAACATAGAATGTTTATAATTTATTAGAAAAGATTATTGGTTAATAATGATTAAGACCACAATAAAATTATGGAAATGATACGTAGTTCGTCGCCATGGGTAGTAATCTTAACAAATTTGTTTAATAAGAAAATTTCCATTTTCCGTTGAGATTTCTCCGTAAAATGTGCGCATCACAAGATATTTTTTATATAAGAAGATGCTGCTGAACAGGCTAGATCCATTATGGATAACTTATTATATGATAAATCTAAGTTGATGTTCGGGGTGTTTGTCAAGCGGAGGAACACCAGAAAGATTAAAACGTATTTCAGAAGAAATTGTATTGTAATATTTTGCATAGAAATAAAATAAATGTAAAGTTGCAATGCTCTGGAGTAGTTACTCAATGCCGAAAACTATTTTCTCTCTTAAAGAAGGACGATATTTCGGTTATGTGAATCCAGAATAAATAAGAATCTTGTTTCCAGAATATAAACCATATTATTAATATGTGAACAAGTGAAGCAATAATTTAAAACTTATGAGCTCTAGCTATAGTCTACATAATGTTGAGTCGGTATGTAGATTCATGTCTCTGATTGTCAACAATTCCTTTGATAACGTGCATTCCACTATCGGGTGAATTAATCAATAAACTTGTTTTTGAGGGAAAATCACGAAGGACAAGAAAGTATTTGTTGTCTTGAACTTGATCTATTGCACCAATACAGTGGGGAAACATATCAGCTGTAATTTCTCTAACCAATGCCTAAATTTACATAATTATTGTATAACGCCCAATTTGAAAACGTAATAGCTGAATAAAATATTTGTGGGTCCACCAGGTTTTCAACTACGCTTTGCGAAAATAGCTCTGCGACTGGTTCCTCCGATAAGACCCCAAATATTACTGGTAGGGAAGAGTAGGCTATTGTACTGATTAATTCGGAACTTGTGGGATGAGTAGTGCCGGCCATCTTCAACATATCCATAAGTTAAAAAATTAAAAAAAAATCACTTATCTGTTTCAGAAAACGTGTTATTAAATTAAATCTCCTAATTCTACTCCCTGCCATAAGCAGTACAGCATATGGGAGACTCTGATTTAGCTAGAATTAATGTATTATCTCATTAACGGAATTGTTTCATTTTTTATACTTATTTGTTTTTTGTTTGTAAACAACATAACGTAGTAACAGTGTTATGCATTCCCGACCATTTTATCGAATTCAATTTCCAAGAACCCAAAATCCTGAACCAATTTTCTCGACATAGGAATAATAATAATAATAATAATAATAATAATAATAATAATAATAATAATAACGCAAACTGATATTGTAACAAAGTGCCAGAATGCTTTTGTTTAATCAGTGATAATTTCAATTATAATATGCACAAAATAAGTTATTTTTTAATCGAGTTCAGAGTTAAGCTCCAGAGCAGGGCTTATGGAAAAACAAACTAGACCTTTGTTTATGTTGTTTATGTTATAGAACTAATTTGCATTTCATAAATGCTTTCTAATAGCCTATATTACCATAACGTAGGCACTAAATTTGGCATTACTCCGGTACCGAACAACCTATTTGGTCCAATATCAATAGACTCCTTATAAATAAGTATGCCTATTTCAAGTTTCACGAAAATCCGATAAAGCGGATTTGAGTTATCGCGCTTACAGACACACGGACAGACATTTTTCCGTCCCCCACACAGTCTCATGAAGTACCATTCTGGCACTTAATAATAATTATAAATTTAAAAGTAGCATGTTACGGAGTAAACATAAACATAGGTTTATTCATCTTCATACAACAGGGACTTTGGTTACATTTCTGTTTTACCAATCAGTCCCTTGATTACTAAAAAAACATTCTATAACTATTTCTACCTACTACTTAAAACAACACCCAAGTAGGATGCTATATATTATTTCCTACTTCACTTGAATTTCTACTGCTACTATCTTCTATTTTATTCAACCATTTGCTTTTAACTACAATTAAAAATTTCCCCATTCTTTTCAATAAATCCCTCTTTTTTGTTATGCAAAGCTTCTTATATGCTACCCCTTTATTAATTTTTAGTAATTTATCACCAATTAAATTTACCCTCCACCTCTCAGTTTCCTTACATTCTAAAATTATATGTTTTGCATCCTCTTCCTCGTTACATAATGGGCATATTCCCCTAGGTACCGATCCTCTCAAGTTTTTCAGTCTCCAGATTCCTAGTCTCCACCAGGCCAAACTGGATCTTTCCTCCCGATTACATGAAAATAGATAAGCTTCCATACCCCATTCCGATTTCATCTCTGCATAACATTGTAATGAATGTTACGGAGTAAAATATAAGGTCTTCGGACCAGGTGGGAAATGTTCCAATACGTTTATTAATTTGTATCTATGTAATGATTAGTTATGTCTATTGCCCGGGGGTTTAGCCAATAATTCAAGTTAGTGGTGCACAAAAAATCAAATTAATGCGGTATTATACACAAGAACTAATCTAATTCATTAATTCGATAGATTTAGATAAGCTGTAGAAGAATGCGGTAGAAATACAAGTGGTTAACTAATATACTACAAATACAAGTGATTAACTAATATACTAATAGAGTATTATGTACATGTTAAGTAATGTTGTAAATGATAGTATGAAAATTTAGTTTTAATAAGGTAATGAATAAGTTCCACAATAACCAGCCATAGAATAAGGAAGATAAAGACAGTTATATGCATAAAAAATGTAATATTAGTAATTAGTGCATGGAGTATTACTCTCATTGCAATGGAACATGCAGTTAATAAATACATTTTAAAAAAAGTCATAGCAAGCTTTCTGAGTTAGTAAACAACTTGCACTGCCTGTGGCATGTCACAAGGCATTGGATGCAGAATACTGCTGTGAGTGAAGTCATACCATGCGCAAACGAGGACGTCCGAAAACACAACAGATGCAATTCTGGCTGAACATGGCAGCATTTTCCCTCTGATAATTGGAATGTTTTTAAATTATGTGCAACATAGGCCACAAATAGGCCTATATAAAACTACATATCGCAAGTAAGAAACACACCAAAAAATTGTTGAATTGTATAAACAACGTCTAATTTTAGTTCATACAGACACAATGCCTTTTTTCGTGATCTGTGTAACATGATGGTGGGCTCCAGCATTTCCTTATGGAAACTCGAAAAATCAGTACCGGTATTTCGAACAGTTTCTGGAGAAATACACTGGTAAAATGTTGTCATCTGAAACAACGTTATGGAAAGAATATTTGAAACTGAGCTACGAAAATGTACTGAACAATATTAGAAACACTATGTCGAACTCTTGGTAAATTTTCAGAGAGAAGTCAACATATTAATTCTAAACAATGTAATTTAGTTTTTTTTTTCATCGTAGTAACTACTGTAGAAATCTTAACTGGAGGTCTTTTTGATACTTGTAACCCGTAGCCTAACTTCTAGTAACTATACGTTTTTCTCTTTAGTATTCGTTAGTATAATTTTAAATATCTTATGCTACAATCCTATTTATTTTCTTTAGTATTTTTATTTTTTGTAATTTAACGTTTTATAGCACTCTAAACATTGTAATAATTTATAAATTAATCTTATTAGGTATATAACAAACTTGTAGTGTGTTTAGGCTTACATGTCTTTAATAGCTATGTTAGTGTTTTGTATTTAAGTATTAAGTATTAATTAATTATCTATAATATGTATATGTATTACGCAATTGTAATGTAGTTTTTGACTGGTAGAGCGGAAGAGAAGGCCAAATGGCCTTGGCTCTGCCAGAATAAATAAAAAGAATAAATATGTCCGGCAGTAAAGTATGGGTTTTCATAGGCGAAACGACAAATTGTTGGGAGGAGTGTAGCGCATGTAATTGTTGGTAGCCTACGCTGAGCGAAAACCATCCGGGAGAAACACATTTATTAACAACAGAATCTCCTCTTTATAATGTACTCCGTCTATACAATCAATTGCACAAAATGGACAATATAGATATTTTAAATACTAACAGTAAGCGGTTTAGAAATATATGTGAAAAAAAATTGAAAAATTTAAAAATAATATTTATTTAAATATGCTCCATGTCATTTTCTTTATTTGAATCTTTCTGATATATATATATATATATATATATATATATATATATTGGTTTCAAAACTACTATATTATTATTATTATTATTTATATTATTATTTATCTTTTTCATATTATGTTTCCTTGTGTAATTGTCATATTGTTTGTGTTTGTGTTTTTCTTTTCTGTGTGTTTTTTTAGTTATATAGTATTAATTTAATTATTTTGAATATAACTTTATATATTTAATATTAGAATCTGGTGTATTAATATAAGCGAGAATATTGTAATTGGGCACAAGCCTGTAATAAGCTTAGTACAATAAATAAAAAAATGAATAAATATTTCTGAAATCGCCTGTGAGACTAAGAATCTTTAGAGAAGTTGAACTAGAGATCCCTTTACCTCCGAAACCTATTGTGGCCAGATGCTGTCCTGCACCATGTAAAGTACTACCCTCAGGTTGTTTGAAATACTAAATATTCTTGAACACAATGCGTCAATAAAACAAGCAAAAGACCTTGTATCAGAAAAGCTCCTAAGTAATATCAATTTCACTGTAAATAATTTCGGGGTACTGTCAAGATGCAAGATGTAAGCTCCCACTCTTCTATAGAGACGAAATATGGAAATGGCACAAGCGATCAGATTCGTGGAGGAATTATCCATAGCTGACTCAATCTGAAGATGGAATATACTACTACGGGTGCAGTATAAATTAAAATGCATTCTCCAGAAAATATAGGATTTTCTAATCTTTGTACCTTTCGAGATGCATTAGAAGGTTCTACAGGAGACCATGATGTTAACCCACACAAAGGAAATACTAGTAGGCCTACCTCAGTTTGGTTTAGATTTATCCCCGTGATGGAATTAAAGCTACCACTTTAATTAAGCAGCAACACATAAATAAATAATAAGGGAGAATCAAAGCAAGTACTACGGGCTAAAGGGGAATAAGAGAAAGTAGAGAAAAATAATACTAGCACTCCTAACCAGACTGTTTACTGGGAATCTTTCAATAGCTAGCATACAATTTCTATAGGCACACTATGGGATATTGGCGTCAAGTATTCATAACTTGTGCACGAGTCTTTTCATAAGTTTTTACTGCCATTATACTGCCATGGGAGAGAAAGAAGGTATTAAAGAATGAATAGAAAATACTCAGAATATGGATTTGGGGAAAGACACTAGAGTTTTACCAGGAAACTGCCTGCAGGCATACGCTATATAAGTAGTTCAAGAAGCACTCATATGCGGGGGAAGAAATAGCCAATGACCATTAGTTTTAGAAGTGTAAAACATGATTTTTGCTCTAAGGAAAGAGATGATTAGCTGTAAGGAATATCATGAATATTGGAAGGGGATCGAGTCAGTTGGTGGTGAAACGAATGCATTTACCGACACTTTGCAACTGGACTGAGGGTCCGACTGGACGCATAATCGCGTACTGTCTCCTCGTTGCAACTTTATATTGTCTTATTGGCAGTAAATCGCCAATTCGACTGTTTTGATTCTAAACTCTGTGCAGGTGAGGGTTATATTAAAACCTTACACCACTTTAAGACAACTGTTGCTTATACAAGTCATATTTACGACTTGTACAGTAAATTCAGTGTGTGAAACGCAGTAAGTACATTACGACCTTCAAGGGCATAAATAGGCCAGTGATATCACAAATCGGTGTAGAACAGAAAATATATTCGTGCAGCTACCAATATTGCCAGACTGACTTTCTTCCGCTCCGCAATATAAACTATTGTTATTGAACACTTGTGAATTAATTTGTTTCTGGTAAAATAAACATTCTTAAACCCACTATATACCTCACTGTTTTGAATACATGAAGTGTAATTTAGAACCTAACCACACCCAATAAATATGCCCCGAGAAATGTAAAGAGATAAATTTCGTTGTTCGCGACTGACGCTGCCGAGGTACACAAACATAAAAAATTTCAGTGGGATCAAATAAAACATTTTTATTCCCCTAAATTCAAATTATATGAGCGAACTGCTACATAGAAATGGCGCCCAGAACCGCTACATAGAAATGGCTAACCCAGAACGTGGGGCTTCGAAGTAAATAGTGGCTAAATAGAAAAGAACATTAATATAGTCAAAACAATAACCACTACGCAAATTACTAAGAATAGTGTCATAGAAATCACAGAACAATTAAAAAAATTCAAAAATCCAAACTTACCCGAGGGAAAAGACATTACAAGAATAAAAACATTTAAGAGGGAAAACAGAACAGTAATCCAGGATAATAGGAGCGGGGCAGCGATCAAAAAAAAAAAAAAAATCGATAGGACGAGGGATAAGTAAATAGGAGCAGGGCATCTCATCACATCACATCTCATCACGTCACATCACAACAAACAAGCAGATGGCAACCCCAGACCAGACCAGAAGGAAGGAAGGATGACCAATACCCAAACGGATAAGTCCAAAAAGAAAATCTTGTTTAAAATTTTAATATTCAAATGTAAAAATTCTTGTACTGTGAACCTAGTTATAAGAGGGCCAGTGTGCATGAAAATGTCAGATAGTGAAATGTGTGTAGGGAAAATAAGTATCGGAGAGTGAAATGCCAATACTGCGTAACGGAAAAATTGTGTTAGGTACAATGGGTTCAAATGAGATTCAGTTAGGGCAGGACTTGTTAAGTGGGAGTGAAGTAGAGAATTGTCAGAACAACATTAGCATGGAGGGAGAAAATAGTAGCCAGGACAGTAGTAGCCAGGTAGAAGGGACTGAAGTTCAAACCCCAGTAGGAATTGCGAAAAATCAAAATGTGGGAATTCAAAATGTAAATAAAGAGGGAGAAATGATGTTAATGATGCGGCAAGTGCTGATGGAGATGAAAAAATATTCTAAAACTTTAGGGGAAATAAAAGAAAATTATGAAAGAGTAACTAGGGAGCTAGGGGAAATAAACGAAAGCTCAGAGAAATCAAAAGGGGAAATAAAAGAATGTTCTGATAAAGTAATTCAGGAACTAGGGGAAATAAAAGCTAGTTCTGATAAAGTAACTCAGGAACTAGGAGAGGTGAAAGAAAGCTCTAAAACTTTAGGGGAAAAATTTGATCAGTTTCAGACAGATGACAAGACTATGAATGACCGATTTGAAGGGAAAATTCAAAATGTTGAGGGTAGGCTTGAAAAAAATCATAAAGAATTTGATCGGAACATAAATGAGGTAAAGCAGGAGTTAGACACTAAGTTAATTAGTATGATTACAACTGTAGATGACAAGGCAGAAAATAAAAAAAAATTGTTGAGTAAGGAGATAGACGAGAAAAACAAAAGTCTCGAAAATAAATTAGCTCAGGCATGGTCGGAAGACTTAAACGAAATTCATAGTAAATCCCAAGGGAAATTTGAGGAAATAGAGGAAAATACTCAAAGAGAATTAGTTCAAATTCAGACAAGTAATAAAATTGATAAGGAAAATCTAGATAGTAAAATACTTGACAAGGTAAAGAAATTTGAAGGCGTGTTAACTAAAAAAGTGACAACAATAATTGACAAAAAAGTAAATGGGTTAGCTAATAAAATTAACTCCAGGAAGAATGAACCTCAGAACGGACGGAACGGTACTGATCAGAAAGGGGCGTGTCCTCCTACAGTAAATGTAACTAGTAACAAAATGTTACAAAATAATAACTCAGTAATTGGAGATCAATACATCCCTAGTATCATTACCGGGCCGAACGATACGCAAAGCAAGGTAAAATTGAAGAACCATACTGTGTTGCAAGTAGGAAGTCATGATCCAGTTAAGTGGAAGAAAATTCTGGGAAATAAAAATCGGGTTGAAATTGGAGATAATAATTATCAGATACACAGGAATGTCATGCAGAAAAGTTACGCTAACAGGCCTAACAATGGTAGCTTCTCAATTCAAGATTACGAAGTAGGGAATAATGGGAGAATTAATCAGATAATACTAGCAGTTATTACGGGAGCCTGCATGATAGGGAGGATGTTAAGAAACATACAGAAGCAAAATTCACGTAAGAAATATTACGATATAAGTGGGTCACCGCAGCATACTAAGGTCAACCCCCTGAAATTCTTAGAATATGACAGAAGGAATGTCAACTATGGCCAGAGACAAGGGGAGAAAAATGAAAGGGAAGATATGCGTGATAGTGTAAATGGCAACACGGGTAACGGAACTGAACACAGTGTAAATAAGTCACTTAACCCGGAGGCTAGTAATAATAACAGAAATAACAGGAGCGGGGCAGACAAAAAAGCAGTTCACTTAACCCAGAAGCTAGGGAATACCAAAATGACTGTGATCGCGTAATTATGCAATTTGATTAGAATAGGCCTAATGGAGAGAGGGTAGAGATGAACGGAGCATATTAATGATCATATATGTATTGATAAGAAAGCCGTGCTAAATAAGAAAAATACTCAAAGTAGATAAAATCTTAATAAAGCAATTAGGAAACAAAATGTAAACAATGTAAACAAAATATTAATAACATGAACAAATGCTGAAGTTACGTCAAAACAAATATAAAGAAATAAACATTTAATGGTAACCTTACAATTTGCAGGATATGGTAGATTAAAGAACTTAGTCCATTCTATTGATATTATTCTGATACTTTACGGAAATGTAATAAAAGCGTAGACTTGAGAAAATAATCAAAGAACAAATAAAGATGGTATTATTGAAGTTCCCTTTCCATATATAATTTGAGTGATTGAAAATTGAAAGCTCCGAAGATTTAAAATGAAGGCAATCCGAGATGAATTTTATTGATGTCGTAGGCGAGTATAGCCCTACGAATGAAGTTGTTATTATTACCGTTGTAGGCAAAAGCAGCCCAACGAAGGAAGTTATTAATGTTGCAGGCAAAAGGGCCCAACAATTAATATTATTATGGGGTCAGCGGAAGGACCGCGATTCGATATCGACGAAGTTAGTGCTGTTTATGAAGTTAGTGACACTTTGATGAAGAGGTGTGAGTCAGTAAAAAGGGATTGAAAATTTAATATGTTTGGAGCGAAAGATAAATTGATCACTAGGATTATACTAACGACGGGGATGGAAATAACATGGAGAATCAGAAAGAAAAGAGTATGGGAAAATTAGTTAAGGACCACGAATGTTTAAAATGTTTTACAAATATTACATTGATGCTAAGAAAATAACGCTTGGTAGTAGGAAATTACTTCATCAATCAGTAAAATGGAATCATAGTAACTTCAGAATTTTTAAACAAATTTTGAAGAATAATTGAAATAATAATATTTACATTTTGTGAAAGACAATTACTAAGAAAGATTAAGTCTACTAGGGGAGATAATTATGGAAGCATGGATTGTTATCGATATTGTATCTATTCATACAGTATGCTACTACTAAATCATTAGCGTAAGTTCAAAAAGTAAACAAATAATTAGCGACAACAGTATGGTTGATCAGAATTGCATTGCTTCGCGTAGAATGTGTATTCAAAATGTGTAAACAAAAATTTATATTATAGTGTGGATGTGACCGGGAATAAGTACGTGTGGCAACTACATTATCATTTATGAATACAAGATCTGTTGCATGTGTTTATTCTAGTATAATCATGGGACTGCACAAAGAAATCCAGTGCTTTATATATTAGAAGTTTAGTGAAAATTCATAGGTGTGTTAGTTAGTATTTAGAGGACTCTTGTCAATAAATCCGACAGTTATTATATCACAATAAGGACTATACTAAAAAAAAAATCCGGCATTTTATATATTTTTTTAGTGAAGCTAAATTCGCTAGGAATAAAATTGTAAACATAAAATTTTAGTGTAATCTCATTAATAGTTGTTAGGTAACAGTTGAATATAATAGGATTAGAGAAAACTCAAGATTCCGGGGGTGAAGTATGCATTGCATGGTATGTATTGTAACTGTTGATTTAAGTTTAGATAAGAGGTTCATTCATTCATTCATTATGAAAGGGAGAGGCGAAATGGGTCAGAGGAGCTGTCAGACTAAAGAGTCAGGTAGTTGACTCAGGTGATTACAAGGTTGCCAAACGGTTACCGGGAGCTGAACTATTTTCTGAAATAAAGTAACAAACTTTTACAAACTTTGCACTTGTATTGCAGAATATACTTGGGCATTATGATGGAATTAAAGCTACCACTTTAATTAAGCAGCAACACATAAATAAATAATAAGGGAGAATCAAAGCAAGTACTACGGGCTAAAGGGGAATAAGAGAAAGTAGAGAAAAATAATACTAGCACTCCTAACCAGACTGTTTACTGGGAATCTTTCAATAGCTAGCATACAATTTCTATAGGCACACTATGGGATATTGGCGTCAAGTATTCATAACTTGTGCACGAGTCTTTTCATAAGTTTTTACTGCCATTATACTGCCATGGGAGAGAAAGAAGGTATTAAAGAATGAATAGAAAATACTCAGAATATGGATTTGGGGAAAGACACTAGAGTTTTACCAGGAAACTGCCTGCAGGCATACGCTATATAAGTAGTTCAAGAAGCACTCATATGCGGGGGAAGAAATAGCCAATGACCATTAGTTTTAGAAGTGTAAAACATGATTTTTGCTCTAAGGAAAGAGATGATTAGCTGTAAGGAATATCATGAATATTGGAAGGGGATCGAGTCAGTTGGTGGTGAAACGAATGCATTTACCGACACTTTGCAACTGGACTGAGGGTCCGACTGGACGCATAATCGCGTACTGTCTCCTCGTTGCAACTTTATATTGTCTTATTGGCAGTAAATCGCCAATTCGACTGTTTTGATTCTAAACTCTGTGCAGGTGAGGGTTATATTAAAACCTTACACCACTTTAAGACAACTGTTGCTTATACAAGTCATATTTACGACTTGTACAGTAAATTCAGTGTGTGAAACGCAGTAAGTACATTACGACCTTCAAGGGCATAAATAGGCCAGTGATATCACAAATCGGTGTAGAACAGAAAATATATTCGTGCAGCTACCAATATTGCCAGACTGACTTTCTTCCGCTCCGCAATATAAACTATTGTTATTGAACACTTGTGAATTAATTTGTTTCTGGTAAAATAAACATTCTTAAACCCACTATATACCTCACTGTTTTGAATACATGAAGTGTAATTTAGAACCTAACCACACCCAATAAATATGCCCCGAGAAATGTAAAGAGATAAATTTCGTTGTTCGCGACTGACGCTGCCGAGGTACACAAACATAAAAAATTTCAGTGGGATCAAATAAAACATTTTTATTCCCCTAAATTCAAATTATATGAGCGAACTGCTACATAGAAATGGCGCCCAGAACCGCTACACCCGTCACGTCATGCGACGTACAGAGAAGTTTTTCCCAATTCAGACCTTGTTTGGAGGAAATAGATATCTTTCTTTTGAAAACTTCAAAATATATTGATTGATAAACTTCATTTCCGTTTGTGGTAACTTAATGTAAGTGTCTTAATTGTTCCACCTTAAACCACAATACATCTAAGTTGCAGATAGTGTCATCTGGATACACGGTGTCTAATATATTATTAGCTATATTTATGTACTCTTAGAACCTTATTTACAAACAACATACAAGTCAAACTGACAATATTTAAAAATTAGCAACTAATTGTCGCCTTAGTCCATATATATATATATATATTTTTTAAAACTTTAAAAAGAAATAAGTTTTAAAATGCTATTAATTTTTGTTTTTGCTATTTTAGGGTCACAACAAAATTAATAGCATTTTAAAACTTATTGCTTTTTAAAGTTTAAAAAAAAATTATATATACTAAGGCGACAATTAGTTGCTAATTTTTAAATATTGTCAGTTTGACTTGTATGTTGTTTGTAAATAAGGTTCTAAGAGTACATAAATAGAGCTAATAATAGATTAGACACCGTGTTTCCAGATGACACCATCTGCAACATAGATGTATTGTGGTTTAAGGTGGAACAATTAAGACATTTACATTCAAAATGTATTCTGTAGTTCACTGCAAAAAGATGTATGCACCGTTATAACGTATAATTTACATTTTAATTTTTACTGTGAATATTGTTAACACACATTAAAGCATATGTTGTGCATACTTATGTTCGTTTTACTAGAAAATATATTTTGTTTCTGTGATTTACGATTAAATGTGCCAACTATTCTATCATTTCACTAGACTAGCTACACTGCCCTTGAACTTGAATGTACGTATTAAGTGCGCCACTGAAAGCGAGTCATCCCTTCCCTCATGTTTACAAGATACAGGTAGCTTAGGGCTATAACCCAGTCACCGCTAACCTGATATATGCTTTTGTGGCTAAACCCCCGGGCCCTAGTTATGATTTAATCATAGAAAAATGATAATAACACATTGTAAGGAAAGTAATTTATCTGATCATTATCGTAAACAGAACAAGATTTAAGCAGCAGTTACTGTATTTTAAATCATAATGTTATTAAGTGAGTTACGACAGTATAAAGTGCCCTCACTGACATCAATGTTTACACACTTCCCTTCTCGAGCTAGAACTTGAAATTGTGCAGCCTTATAGCCACTAGCCTGTAACCGACGTAAAAGTTACAACAAAAGTGCATTTTTTTTACATTAATGTTGACCCATTCCAGATGAGCTAATGTTGAGACATAACTTTGAACCAAAAAATTCCATGAAGTTACAATTTTTAATTTTTTACTCTGGGAAAATCTTACCGCCGTTTGGCTCTTGTAAGAAAAAAAAAAGAAAGAAAGAAAAAAAGAAAGAAAAAAAAAGGCCTGCTACAATTTTATAGCTGCGTCCGCAGGTAACTATTTCAGCAATAAAAGTTTGGTCCATAAACTATATACTTTTTGACAATGCACAGTCCTAAGCCAACAAAATATGATAACATTATCGCTCAAAACATTAGTTACGACCCACAAAGTCTGCAATTCCGTATCTTAGAAGGATTTTTTCCCCAGATTAGTTGTTTATTTACCTATTCTATAACTTGAAGAGAGATATTATAAATAAATATTCTATACGAATAGATCACGATTTAGTATTTTCAGTAAATGTTTTCATACGTCAATTGTTTCCAAACAAATTGTTGCCAACCAAAAAAACCTGAATTTCGCTACATACGAAATTACCAAATAGTTTTTTGATTACTATTTTAAGCACAAGCGAACTGAAATTATTTTCCTTTGAAAATTCACGACTAAAAATAACATAAAACGTCGTACAACGTTCGACCGTTTTAGGAACTTAACTGGCTCACACGAATAACAGAACTCGCTAGCGCTCGCTTTGTTAACCTCGTGCTTGCCTGTTACGTTCTTTATAATGGTTTTACATCAGAAATAACTATTAACTCCTACATCGTTATGTTGCTGTATTAACGATGTCTAATTACCTGGCCCAGGTTGATGACATTTTTGTGTGCATACACAAATTGAAGGGCCTAGTTCCATAAGGGAGTAAGGCACAAGGACATAGGTTCGAGAAATCTTGATGTTTTTAAACAATGAACTACCACTCACAAGAAGGTGGTTTAAAGTTAAATTTTATAACATATTTTTGAAGGACAGGCTAAAATAGTGTTCTGTAAATTTAAAAGGTAGAATGTATTGGGATTTTATCAACTAGAGGTACCTAAACGTGTTAAACAAAAACTGAAGTACTTTTACAGTAGCAAAATCTTTTTACTTTGTATCATATTATTTGTTTTTACTGTATTTTAGTAAAAACTTGTGTTATACAGTGACAATTGCATGTTTGTCAAAGAAACCCAGTATAGTCATGAATACAATAAACCAGTGTCCGGCAGATGCTGCAGTTGTGACGTAAGAGCCGATCATCTCGCAAGAGCTTGAGAGAGCGAGCAGTTGAGATGCATTCCTGTTAATACGCACTAGCGCAGTGGCGTTCAGTGCAGCAGTAGGGTTAAGGTGAGCCGTGATGGTACATTGAATTGCGTGCATTAACCATGGCAAGGGTGCAGAGGTCAGTTAATCAGTGAAATGTATGGTAAATTTAGTGCATTCAGATTAATACTAGACTTACGGAAACGTCAGGTCACCCTCGGAGACACGCCACATTTTTCCAAAGTTGTCTACAGTATGTCATTCAATTACAGACATTAATAATTATGTACAAATATTAGAAGAACTGGATCAGGATATTTTATTACAGATTTCAAGATTTTGCAAAACACCAATCCGATATTTGCATATTTGCGACACCATTTTCTGTGGATGTTGACAGTGTTCCAACGTCATTGCAACTAGAAGTCATTGATTTGCAAAAGAATATTGAAATGAAAGACTGCTTTCAAAACAAAAAGGATCTATCTATATTTTATAGAAGATTTCCCCAGGCAACTACATAATATATTTGCTGCTAGAATGTTGAGTATTAGGTATTTGTATCGACGTATGTATGTGAATAGTTCTTTTCTTGTATGAAGATCTGCAAACCACAACATGGAAACCGCCTATCTGATCAGAACATGAAAAATGTTCTCGTTTGTGTGTTAGCCAGACTATGTCTCCTAATATTGCAAAATTAGTGCGCGAGAAAAGAGGGAAAAAATCTCGACAATGCCTTGAGCTTGGGCACGATAGTGACACAAAGTAAGGGTGTGTATCAAAAGTCTGAATAGGCCTATACTTGGCATAGTGCTCACAAAGGTGTATAGTTTAATTTGTATATTTTGTGTATTTTGTATATTTTGTATACTTTAACATTTTTCAGTTTCCGAGTAGACAAAGTTTTGCAGTACTCCTTAAAGTATTCTTATGTTTTATGTATTTGTATGTTTATAGTAGTTTCGGAGCCTCATTTAAATAACCTGACGCATCCGCACCTGGATGCATTTCAGATTAGTGTAAGTAGGGCCTATATTAAATTTCATTACAAACAAAACTGTTCTGTTACATTGATTTATCACAGTTGTACTATTTTGTTTTCGTACAAATGCATTGTAATTGTGCTATTCCCATACTATCTACGAAGATCGGAGCGCACTCTGCCAATGCATAGGCGTCGTTCCGCCACTGGCCAGTTGAACCCTTCCTCCACGCTCAGTACGGAGATATTGCCGAGCAAAGAGCGCGGTTGCTCTGTAGTATGACGTCACAGAGCACGGAACATGCCGGTCACTGCAATAAACGATAAGCAAAACAATCTATTTTGAATGAAGTTACGCTTCAGAAATGCAAGTTCAGTTTTTATAAACATTTGCTTGGACGGTAGCACTGCGGAAAATAGAAACAGTTGGTAAACAGACCTCAATAACAGATAGGAAGTGTGCCTTACGCCTGTATGGAACTGTTATGAAGTAGAATGAATGTGCAGTCTCACATTTCTTTTCTTATAACTTAGGAAAGTACAAATAGTTCACTGAGTATTTAAGAGATAATTATGAGGAGAAGGCATTAGTGTTAAAAACTCAAAATTAAAGATTTGTGCCTTACGCCCTTAAGGAACTAGGACCTTCAATTGTTGCCAACTAAAACAGCCTGAATTCCGCTACATACGAAATTACCAAGAAGTTTTTCTTATTGCTATTCTAAAGGTCGGTGTCTGGAGATTTACAGGCATGGGAAGGAACTCTGAGGGACAAAAAATTCCAGCACATCGGTGACGGTCATTGGGCTAAGCTGCAGCAGGAATATACCCCCCCCTGCATATAATCAAATAACCATATAATCAATCAACCAACTTATAATTACTTTTGTTTCTTTCTCTACCCGTACCACAGGTAGCCTACTGTCCAGTTATTCATTGCATGGCCAGACGGCTTCCTTTTTGTTAGGAGGAAAAGTTTGCCGACAGATCAACCCATGTTATTTATTTTTACCGCAACAATCAGCTAGTTACCACAGCCAATCGAAATCTAAGAATGTCCTGCGACCGCTGTGGCAGCTACTCGTCAACTCCACGTGGAGTGAAACGCGAGGTTGCAAGATAAAGTTACAGTCAACAATAACACGTGTGAATTGATTAACGCGAGGGAAGAGCTAAGGTCAGTGATAACAAAGAGAGAACATTGCAACGTTGCTTTTGTTTTGGAAAGTGGAAACAATACAGACTTGCTCAAAAGAATTAACATAAAGAAATACCGACTTAATGGTTTATTCCTTTGAAGCCGCATGGCCATGTAATGAATAACTGAACTATTACAGGAAGAACTGAGCTCGAACCCTGAAATTCAATGGCGGGTTTTCAAAAGTGATAGGCCCTACACTTGTTGAGGTCTTCTGAATCCAAAAATGTTGTTTTCAGAATAATGTCTTCCTGTCTGTCTCTGTATCTGTGATTGGCATAGCTGGAGAACGAAAAGTCATTTGAAAAAAAAATTGTATTTGGGTTAAATGACTTCCATGAACGTCTCTTACTTTTAATATTTTATTTTTTTTTTGCAATTTTCTCGAAAATAGCTGTAGCGATGTTCACTAAATTTCGTACATGAAGTCCTTACATATATGTAAAACTTTTATTGGAAACATTTTCTCGTAAAAATAAATACTCTGAAGGGCAGTTATAAGCCAGCCATCGTTTTGTACATTTAGGCTTGAAGTCTTACTTGCCGATTTTTTAAAAAGATGGCATGATTAAAATACAACCCCGTCGAATGTAATTCAACAGTTAATACTTTGATTATAAAGATTATAAGAATCCTTATTATCCCAGACATGTTTTCTGCTTTTATTTGCTCATATTTTTAAAAAAACCGTCTATTTTGTAAACTTGTTTGCATTATTTTGAGATAATGACTTCCCTGTACTTGGCACGGCCTTCTCGACATAGTTATTAAATTTATACGATTTTTAACGAATTTATGCTTGTAGCGTCCTTCACCTAGAACTCAGGATTGAAGTGTTATTTACAAGAGACACCCCCTCTCCTGCACAGTCAATATAAAACGAAAGGACTCGCCTGATGTTTATGCGGATAACAATGTTGCATTCACTGAGCGTGGCGTCTTTTCTGGTCACAACAGCACTAGCAGCTTTACCTCTACGTAAGTAACAATATAATGATAATGTATAACTTATTAATTAATTATATATAATAACTAATAAATAATTATATAACTATATAATTTTAATACGGTACTAAAATGAACACGTCTATGTCTTGGTATAATTAACTGTGAAGGCGTATATGAATTTTGCATAGAACATAAGAAACCTTTATGAGTACCGTAAATTTTAAACATGATTCACATATAATTTCAACACAATAGGGGCTGAGGGAAAAAGCGTAAAACAATTTAAAATACACTACATTTTAGATTTTTAATGTTAAAAAGTGTAAGTGACCCCCTTAATCTCCAGTTTCTTCATATTAAAAACATAATTTCAAGTAAATTGATTTGGAGGTGCAGATTTTCTTAATAGCTTAGCGTCTAAAATAGATAATAATAATAATAATAATAATAATAATAATAATAATAATAATAATAATAATAATAACAATAATACAATAATAATAATTTATTATTACAATTAAAACATCGTTACAAATACAAATTCTAACGCCAACCGGAAAAGCGAAGCATTTGCTGGAGTACCGGTGCACTAAAATTTTTACAAAAATACAGAAAGTTGTGTTACAGACTTAGAAAAGTAATACTAATTTAGGAATTTCATCTTCTTCGTGAGAACTGTACCAAACTGATTGATGAAACCACATAAAGAAAATCCTTACCATTAGATGACGTTATTCTAGACCAGTGACCGGCATGTTCCGTGCTCTGTGACGTCATACTACAGAGCAACCGCGCTCTTTGCTCGGCAATATCTCCGTACTGAGCGTGGAGGAAGGGTTCAACTGGCCAGTGGCGGAACGACGCCTATGCATTGGCAGAGTGCGCTCCGATCTTCGTAGATAGTATGGGAATAGCACAATTACAATGCATTTGTACGAAAACAAAATAGTACAACTGTGATAAATCAATGTAACAGAACAGTTTTGTTTGTAATGAAATTTAATATAGGCCCTACTTACACTAATCTGAAATGCATCCAGGTGCGGATGCGTCAGGTTATTTAAATGAGGCTCCGAAACTACTATAAACATACAAATACATAAAACATAAGAATACTTTAAGGAGTACTGCAAAACTTTGTCTACTCGGAAACTGAAAAATGTTAAAGTATACAAAATATACAAAATACACAAAATATACAAATTAAACTATACACCTTTGTGAGCACTATGCCAAGTATAGGCCTATTCAGACTTTTGATACACACCCTTACTTTGTGTCACTATCGTGCCCAAGCTCAAGGCATTGTCGAGATTTTTTCCCTCTTTTCTCGCGCACTAATTTTGCAATATTAGGAGACATAGTCTGGCTAACACACAAACGAGAACATTTTTCATGTTCTGATCAGATAGGCGGTTTCCATGTTGTGGTTTGCAGATCTTCATACAAGAAAAGAACTATTCACATACATACGTCGATACAAATACCTAATACTCAACATTCTAGCAGCAAATATATTATGTAGTTGCCTGGGGAAATCTTCTATAAAATATAGATAGATCCTTTTTGTTTTGAAAGCAGTCTTTCATTTCAATATTCTTTTGCAAATCAATGACTTCTAGTTGCAATGACGTTGGAACACTGTCAACATCCACAGAAAATGGTGTCGCAAATATGCAAATATCGGATTGGTGTTTTGCAAAATCTTGAAATCTGTAATAAAATATCCTGATCCAGTTCTTCTAATATTTGTACATAATTATTAATGTCTGTAATTGAATGACATACTGTAGACAACTTTGGAAAAATGTGGCGTGTCTCCGAGGGTGACCTGACGTTTCCGTAAGTCTAGTATTAATCTGAATGCACTAAATTTACCATACATTTCACTGATTAACTGACCTCTGCACCCTTGCCATGGTTAATGCACGCAATTCAATGTACCATCACGGCTCACCTTAACCCTACTGCTGCACTGAACGCCACTGCGCTAGTGCGTATTAACAGGAATGCATCTCAACTGCTCGCTCTCTCAAGCTCTTGCGAGATGATCGGCTCTTACGTCACAACTGCAGCATCTGCCGGACACTGTTCTAGACTGATGCAACTAGACTAAAAGAGTGGCGAGCAAGGATGTATCTTTGATTATCAAAGTTAAATATTTACATGAAAACAATTATTTTTCGTAATGCAATTCTCTACAAACTTTATTTGAAAAAAAAAATCTTAATTTAAGTCCTTTGTAGAGGAAGTTAAGCATAGCCGAGATAGGAGGCTGCAGAACGTTCGGACATTTCTTTAAGAGTGAAGGAAAAAACCTCTTAAAAACGGCCCTTAATAACCTATTTATCGTGAAATCTGTGGTAGAAAAAATATCATAAGACATCTGAACTGCTAATCAAATTTAAAAATTTAAAATTGAAACTGATTTAAGTTGTACTGTTATCAAGTACTACTAGCAAGCGTACGTCTTGTCGATCTAGTCCATCTAGTGGATTCATGTAATTTCAAAGTGGATTCAATGTAGATTCATGTGGATGCGTGAAGATTTTATGTGACAAATTTACCTGTACAATAAAGTCATTATGCTATGCTCGACTCTAAACTAAAATTTTGACCTTAAACTTAACACTGAACCATGATTTGAAACTTAACACTGACCTATGATTTGAAACTTAACACTGACCTATGATTTGAAACTTGACCTATGATTTGAAACTTAACACTGACCTATGAATTGAAACTTAAGATTGAACTATGATTTGAAACTTGACCTATGATTTGAAACTTAACACTGACCTATGATTTGAAACTTAACACTGAACTATGATTTGAAACTTAACACTGACCTATGGTTTGAAACTTAACACTGACCTATGATTTGAAACTTAACACTGACCTATGATCTGAAACTTAAACACTGACATATGATTTGAAACTTAACATTGAACCATGGTTCATGAATGCTTATACTGTATATCTATCTTGAAACTTAACACTGAACAATGATTTGAAATTTAACGATGAACTATTTGAAACTTTGTTGAATTTAAACACACTTATATCGTTAAAAATATGAAAGATGACTGCGCAATGTGATTTCTGCTTGAAATCTGGGGCAATTGTTGTAACGACAGTCAGAGTCGGTAAGCTTTAATATATATAAATAGTAAAGATGAGCTCTTATATTAGAATGAAGGAATGAGGTCTCGTTTCACAGTAAAAAATGAACAAAGCAGATATAGTTCTCTTCACTGAAATGCAAGGAATAAGTTGTGAGAATAAAACATTAAGTGCGAACAATAACTATGAATAACTGAGTTACCAAAAATATTGTCTCACGTTCATACAGGAATCAATGTTTTCGCTGTCATTTTTACTCCCATTATCAAGACAACTGCTACTCTGCCAGGCGACAATTATTATTTTTCCAGACTGTACTCCATGAAGGTTACAGCTTGCGTTTTGAATCTTTAAGATAAATGAGTAATTTTGGAGTCCTCAAACTAAATGATGCAGTCACGAAACAAATGAAAGCGTTGTGGCGTATTTTAATTTTGCTCCTACAAGACATGGAAAGTTATTTCTAGAATTTGCACATTCCACCGAAGTTCTGTGATAAAAAGACAATCGATGACGCCAGAGTTTTGTCGAAATATTTGTAGCGAGCAGTGGTAATGTATATAAAAGTCTGCCACTTGCTAACAATTTCCTGAATATTGGTAATATGTTCCGAGTAATTTGTTAATTATAGTTTTGCTCATTTCTTGCCGAAGGACGCTCTAAACATGCATACATTTGAAACCGTATAAATCAAATTACTAACTTGAGAAGGCCGTCGCCGAAGTAGGAAAGTAATTAGCCTACTTCAGTAATACAAATAGGCCTATTACAAAAACTGATTCCATGATATTGACAATATAACAAACGAAAGTTTTATTACGTAACCTATATTCAGAATTGCTTGAACACTGCGATTATAGTTCAATTAACTATCAAACTAAACTATATCAGGAACAAGACTATTACGATTTTTTTTAAAGCTGCTTATTTTGATGCCTACAGTTTTTGTATCAAACTTTTTTCTCTCTAAATCAAAAGATTTGTTAATCAGACTCCACCACTCAACTGACAATTTAAGTCTTGGTCCCTTACAAAACTTGGCGTTTCATGAATAATTGCGTACTCATGTTAAGCGGCTGTCGGATTGTGAAGCTCAAACTCAGGTTAGCTCTAACATTAAAATATTATGAGATCGGAAGATATATTAAAAATAGTTTATAAAAAAATACAGGTGCAAATTCTTAGCGAACATTTTATAATGTCGATTAATAATTTTTGTACAAGTTTGTGGCTGAAACCCAAACGTAATACTATTTGGTACATATATGACGTCAATCCGCCTCTTGCACCAAACAGCAAACCATATAGGCCTATTTAGCGTTTTTACATATCAAGCAAAAGTTACAAAATTCACAAGTGATTATTTCTAGAAGAGGTAGCAGGAAATTACTCACTATTTACGACCTGCTTTTCTAAACTTACTAGATAGTATCCCTGATGAATTTCTCCCATTTACTGACTACTTTGGAGAGTAGGCCTATTATGTCATAGGCAGACCAGATAAAGTTTGTTCCTTCCCAATTCTCTTGAAAGAAGGAATGTATCTCATACTCAATTAAGACCACACTCGCACCAATAACATCAGCGAAGGTTTGATAGCTTCAGACTGTCATTGGAATGCATCATTCCCATTATATGCCTGTCTTAAGGAGTTAATTAAGGGGCAATCTTGCACAGAAATGGCAATACTTCAATTCTAGGCCAGTAGGCCTAAGTAAAGGCAACACCGAACAAGAAATGATTATAAAATCGCATAAAATCTATCGTCTTGCAATATGCAGCCTATAAAATAGATTGCAGAACTATAAGATACAACTACTCTTTATAATGAGTGTATATTGATTCCCATTTAAATAAACATTTTTGTTTTGAAATACTGATTTTGTGAAGGAAGAACAAAAAAGGATTGGGAAATATGTATTGGGAAGATATACGAAAATTGGATTGGAAAGACTATCTTTGGGGATTTTGGATTGGGAAAATTATTTTTGGGAACAAGTTTGAGGCAGATATTGCGTTGGGAAACTTGGTTTGGGGAAAATGTCCATGAACTGGTTTGTGACAGTTCCTGGGTAGCTGAGTGATCTCGGCAAAAACCTCGGGTTCTATTTCCATCCAAGGCAAAATGCCATCCAAGGCAAAATACCATCTAAAGAGTATAAGCCTGATGTAAATATTTTCTGTGATATACAGTGCAGTAACTGATTGATTTACTGTCAAATAGTAATTTTTGTTTGTTACAGCGGACTATATCAAACCATGTGCCTTAAGTGACCCTAACTTCCTGGAATGTTGTCGGAAACACGCTATGGAAGCTGTACCTCATTTCATTCATGGTAAGAATCATTATGACAATAAAATGCTATATTTTGTTACAAGAATTTAATTAAGCTTCAATACACAAGAACATGATCAACAAGAGGAGGTATGTTTATATTTAAACTAAGTTTATTAAGTGCCAGGTTGTGGGGGACGGAAAAATGTGTCTGTTCGCGCGATAACTCAAATACGCTTTATAGGATTTTCATGAAACTTGGTATACGCATTTACAACGTCTACGAAAAGAAGCCTATTCATTTTGGATCAAATCGGTTAAGCGGTCAATTTAGTTTCTATTTTATGGTAATATATACAACGCCTATTCATTTTGATCAAATCGGTTAACCGGTACCGGAGTAATATCCAATTTAGTTTATATTTTATGGTAATATATTAGGATTTATCAAATGCAAATCAGTTCTCATGAAAACATATTGTTTTCAATGTACATTTACGGCTTTGGAAGTTGCAATACAGTTAGCTTTGACAAATGATACTACCCATATATTCCTTCACATATGCTTATCAAACTTTAGACCTTTGTTCTTCCGTAAGCCCTGCTTAATGAATCGATCTGAGCTTAACTCGGAAATCGATTACAAAAATAACTTATTTTCTGTTTATCATAATTGCAGTTATCACTGATTAAACAAAAACATCCTGGCACTTCTTACATCAGTTTACCTGATTTTATTAAGTGTGAATTTGACAGGCGTTCAAAGTTCCATTGGCAGTCGGGGTTTCATTATCAGTTGGAATATAAACTTGATCAGGCGTTAATGATGAAGATAATGTCAGAGATATTGTTTGTACACGATTTGACATCAATTCCCTGATGCAGTAGTTTTAGTTTGGCATCTCATACCATATCTACGCTACTTGTAATAATCTAAATCTTCCTCTTGATACTCTAGGGACACAGCCAACAAAGTGGATGGGAATTGTTCATCTCGGGTTTTGTACACTTCACCACAAAAACTTCCAATGAAGCTGAAACTCTTATAGTATATTCGATATTTTTAATAATAAAGCCCAATATATAACCTAACATAATGAAAATCGTATCTGATATAACTTATATGTATAATATTTACACATTTGCAGATTATTCTTCTACTGGTATCTTCCTACTTAGATATATGCATATGCAATCATGAACCACATATTATTGTCTTTGTTGGACATTACATGATAATATTATAGCAGAAAAATTCCTCTGACACTGGCATTTGAACCCAGGACCTTTGTCTATCCGTGCCAATGCTCTACCAACTGAGCTAAGCCAGCGTTCACTTCACAGCAGCAGATGGAACCTCTCTCCTATGACTGATTGCCCTTAATGGTCTAATATTATCTTCCTATTTATTTTCCCAAGAGAAATCGAATCTATCTAACATATGAAGTTTGTCTTAAGCAATAGGTTATTGAATATTAATATATATTAATTATTTACGTATCCAATTAACTATATAGACGGTTATGCCCTGAAGGCGTCAAGGTTATCAAACCGAAGACTCTGGCTTCAGCTGGTTGCCTCAGGCATGGACTATGGACATCAAGTAAAGCCCGAGGCACATACAAAATTGTATGGTTTACTTGGTAGTTGATAAAGGAATCAAAATAGGGAAAGAATGTAGCTAAATTATCTGACTCATCGCTTCAAACACGTCTTCTTTTTTTTGTTTTGATGAACACTATCACCTCTCAAAGTATTTTGGTTTCCTTTGCCACTCTGTATAATATAAGATCTGAGATATATAATAGAAATAAGAGGGCAATATTTTGATTAGTATATAGTGATCTGCAAATGTAAAAAGAATATTTGCAGTTATAGAGTCATTCAATATAAAAACAACCCAGGTTTGTCCCAACTCTGCGTACATGGACACTGCCTTTGATTGCTTTCCCTCTGATTTCTGTTCCTGACGTTATAATTATAATTTATTTGATGGTTACTGTACTTATATCCTCATCATTTTACGAATAATATTTTTTTTCAGGCGATCCTAAATACAGAGTTCCTCCGCTGGAGCCAATGGTGATCAGTGAACTGTATATTGATGAAGGAACTAGAAGTGTCGGGATGACGCTTCATGCTATAAATGCTACGTTACATGGACTGAAAAACGTAAACATTACTGCTGTAAGGTATGTCAGTTTAATGACAAATATAACTCAGTCGGCAATCAATAACTTTTTCATTACGGCTCTTCAGAGTTTACTTAAATCATTTAATTAGGGGAAAACGAAGTAAGGTGGTTCATTTTTTGGTAGATTCCTCACGAGATACAAGCTATGCTCAAAGCTGCAAAGACATAAATAACACGTAGCCTATAGTTTCAAATTGACCGGTTAGTAAGTTTATAAATTACAAACGCATTTCATATCCCTCCCTAATGAAACAAGTCTTAAACAAAACCGAAAACATAACCGAATATAACACTTGAGAAAATCTAGAATAAAATTTTTTAATTATACAAGTTATAATGAGCCGTTTAAACTTTTATTCCACTTTTTAATCTATATTTTTCAATTTATGTTGATATTAATCAAGGTAATACTCATGGGTAAATCTTAGGCCTACATTTGCTCATAAACAATTGCTGTAAGTCAAGAGTAACGTAGAAATCTCATGTTTCTTTATTTACTTGAAGTATATTGGAGCTGCATAATGTGTATCAATCACAAATATAATTGTACTTCTTTTTAAGTTATAGATTTCCTAAGTGGGCATTGTATTTGAAAATGAGCCATATGTAAACACTATCTTAAAAGGCCCGGCGTCAGTCGAGTTTTATATTTTGACATTCGAAATTAACTTATGAAGGACTTTAAAAAACTCCTTTTAATAGGTATGTTGAATTTGAAATGAGGAAGAACGACTTATCACAATCAAACTATTCCGTCAGAAAACCCTTGATAAAGCTTTTTATGGCTCATAGAGGATGTATAATTTTGCACCCCAATGCTTCTACACACCATGCTTGTTAGGGGTTCAAATAAGAAGGAACAGAATTTCCGGTAACATAAAAGAAATTCAATACCACTTTCATACTTTCCTTCCCAAAACCTGGGACATAATAATTTACTGCGCGCATAGGGCCATCCTATTTTGTCTCCTTTTTACATGCTTAGGGCCTGTGATAAACATCCATATTCTCAACTGAAAATACCCAAATTTCTCAACTAAAAATACAAAACCTACAGCTATGAATAACGTATCAGTGGACAGAATTTTTTACAGACTTCTTTTATGGCATAACTTACTCGTTGACACATACTCTGGACGAGACAGCTGGATTAAGCTTTCCCCCCAATACGACCTCTTATTTTACATCAAAATGTGAAGTGGGAAAATGGTATTCTCTATGGCCAAGGCAGAGAAAGTTATGTGACTGCACCACATTGTTAATTATTTTCGTGGATTTCATTCTTCAATATTTATTTACACCAATGAATTCTATCTATAGCTTCTCTAATTTGTCAAAGTCCTGTATCATCTAGGTCTACTATATATATTTATGAGAATGAACACTCACCCAGCCTCTTGTTGAAGGATCTGTCTCTTGAATTGAAGTGTTATGTCGTCCTTGAAACTCTTGACGTTTCAGTACTTCCAGAACTTCTTCTGCATCTCTCACGGAGATAGTTGGCCGAACATAAGGCCTCCGATAGGACCATACTTCTCCATCCACTCTCCACATATTGTGAAATGAGCATTTTCTGTTGGGATCTGATGAATTGAGCATATAATCGGTAAACATGGCGGTCCTGTAACATAAGTATAACACTAGGATAGGATGTCTCTCAAAGCAAACCAAACATTTGGAGCATATGAAGATCACAGGGAAAGAATGCGACTTGCCCATTTTTAAAAAGTGAAATCATCCACTTAATATTAATGTGTATAGGCCTAAATGGGAAAACTTTGATCGATTGGACAAAACTCACTATGCAAGAATTTTTTAGGACAGGAATTCAAATCTGAGGTCTATTTTTACTGGGTGACGCACTATAATAATAAAATTTACCTCGAAACCAGATTTTTAGTTTTTTAATTACTTCTGAATGATTTTCAGGTAAAGGTTAATAAATCCATGGTTCGTTCTAACTGTTTCATTTCGAATATGTATGTTCATATGGCAGCACATAATTCGTTTGAATCTTCTTAATTATTTATTTACCATGTCTAACCATATAATTAAAAACAAAATTAGCCTACATAATTATTGCTATTTATGTTAAAACAATGTGATTTAAATATTTCGCTGTTAAATTAATTATTTAAAAAGCACACAGTGATTGAATTAATAAATGCGGACACTTGCTAGTATAATATACCGTAATAATATTTCATATTCTGTAATTTTTACTTTTAAATGTAAACTATCAAATATATGTAGCATATTTGGGTCTAAAGACAGTTCAATAAATAAGTTGTCATTTAGGACCTTTAACCCGTCTACACCCAAACTTATTACAGATACATTTAAATATCTTTTTCAAAGTGTAGGATTGTAGGTACTCAACGAAACATAGGCCTATGCAGTAAAGTGCTATAAAATGTTTTTGCCAGTTACTCTGAAAGATAACATGACTCCTCATGCATTATTCTTAGCTATTTTCTCTCTGTGAGGATATGAAAAACCTTCTATCAAAATGGCATTACTGAGGATTTAACCCATGAACAGCAGATCATAAATACTTTGTGAAGGAAGCAATCGGACAAGATATAATATAGGGAGGGGGAATAGAGAAAATCGTCGCCAATCTTTATGTCACATTCCCAGAATGTATCTAACCCAAATACAAAACTTTATTTTCATACGATTTTCCGTTCAGGAGCTAGGTTGTTCACAGACAGACATGTTTTCGAAAAATAGTATTTTTGGATTCAGGGAACCTCAAAACGTGTATTAAAATATCAACTTCGAATTTGTGGGTCGAAAAGAACACTTCTCTACCTATAATACGGGCAGAGGAAGTAGGCTAAAAATTAAATTATGTTGTTACATGATAAATGTCACCGATAGGTGATTTAGGATTTGTGTATCAGAATAACAGCATATATAGCGGTATTTTAATCACAATATAGTTCAATAGTAATTTTAATAAATTATGTATATTATTGTAAGGTATACGTAAAATACTAAGCATATACCCCATTGTGCACTATTTTCGTGACATTAAAGGACGCAACCATACATAATCACTTTCCACTACACCTTCACCCGTTCTATTACGTTGACTCATGACTGCAAAATTGATTCATATATGGGTGATTCTTCAAATACGGGAAAATTTGCGTTCCGGAGTGATATTTCCCTTCAAATTCAACTTAAAAAAAAATAATAATAAAAGTTTGTTTCTACTACTCCCATACTTCAACTATCAGTTTGAAATGTCACTAACTTTAAATTCTGATATTCCAAAATCGAATTTAATTCAATGAAATGTCATCCACATGCCCTGTCCCAAACCTCGGTTTTGTATATTCTAATGCATTTTTCCACAAAACAAAATGTTATTTCCTTTTCAACTTTTTTCTTGTCAATGAGTATGAATGAGTGAAGAATATTAACCCCTAAAAAATAAAATGAAATAAAATTGTCACCCCACCTAATGAACATAAAGAATGCCCCAAGGGTTTTTGGTCATCCACATGGCTGAAAAGAATGGAATTTTTTCTGCAGAAATGAGAAATTTGTATAACTGGCAACAGTGTTAGAAAGCCAACAGGGCAGCTTGTGGTTGAATTGTAAGGTTGAATTTTGCTTGCTTACAAACAGTTTGGGATTAACAAAGGACTTTGTATCATTTTCAAGGAAAACGTTTTTATTCCCCGTCATTAACATGGCTTCTAGAAAGTAGGCAGAAAGTGAATATTAATTAATTTTGATTATGCACTATGATAAACCTTCCAATTCAAAGTACCTGACTGAAGTTGAGCCTACAAAGGTTTAGAAATGGCTTGCTGAGACCACTTAAACTCCTTTTTTGTCATCCACATACCTGATTTTTGTGTCATCCACATGTCTCATGAAGGGGTATGTGGATGACTCTCAAGTCATGTAGACGATAAATGTAGGATACTATTGTGTTTGCGATGTCTGTGACCTGTACTTAAGATCTTAAAACTGATTAAATGAATTTCTGCTTGATTCCCCCCTCCCCCAAAACCATAAAAACACAGTCTCGTTAAAATTACATTAATTCCGGAGTATGCACACAAATTTGATGCAAAATCAACTGAAGTATGCTGAGAAAAATATGAAATCACATAAAGAAAAGCAGATTGTTGCCAAAGTTAGTCATAAATGTGGCCTTCTGCCATCCACATTACACGGATGTCATCCACATGGCTTTAAAAAAATAAAGAAATAAAAATATAAACATTTAAGTTCTGCTGGTGTCATATTATAATGAAGTAACCCCTGAACTAAAACCTATCATCGTAGTGAGATAAATGCTGTGTCGATCTCTGGCTGCAGCCAGCAGATCAACTCCAAAAATTCCATTATTATCCAAAATCAACTATTAGTTCATGTTTGCTGAACAAATCACACAGTAACACCATAAGAAAGTGACAAAGGAAGTGAATCATTTAAAAAGTTTAAATCATTTTAAGCTAAAAATAATACAAATGCAATGATTTCTCAAGGAGAGCAGATTTTTTTTCAAAAGTTGTATCATACCGTATTGACAACTTCTTGACATGTACGAATGAAAAACTTGCAAAACCAATCTAATTTTGATAACGTACCGCCCGCCCATCTAGTGGGAAACTGCACGACTTGCTGGACGCCATCTTTGTTGTCTTGACCCCCAGCTTCTAAAGCTCAGCAGATACCGGTAGTGACCTTTCGAACGGCGCTCAGTTCAAATGCAACAGAGAAATGCTAGAGAAAATTATTACGGTTGTCCTTGCCTTACACAGTATGCTCGGCCTCCTGTTACTTTATCAAGGATCTGCTTTAGGAATGAGCATTGGTGCTAAAATCGGCGGTGGCCATGGATGTGACGATAACATCGACCTGAAAACATCGATGTATTTTGACGGGAAAAAAAGAAATGTATATTAATTTTATATATATATATATATATATATATACATACTGTATATAGTATCACAGTATAAGTATTAATACAGTAAGGAAACTGTGTGTTAAAAGTCCTATGACAACTTGTTAGCTGGGCGACACTAGCGCTCCATGCGGCGGTTGAGTACAACTGCATTCTCACCATATAAAATAACTTGGGAAAATGCATAAACACATAACAAAATATGTTATAATAAGAGAAAAAAATCTTCTTTCAAAACTGAATTTTAAATTTAAGAAACAATGAAGCATGTATTATATTTTAGTTAAGATCAGGCACAATTTTTAAATGCCACTTACCTGTAACTTGCACTGCAGTTCCTAGGGCTATTCTTATTACAAGTTTTAATAACTTCAAGATGATTCTTGGAAAACCAATTATAACTCATTTTTATTTTTAAAAGTAGCCTAATATTACATTAGAATAGAAATGTCATCATTTTACAAAAATAATACAATATTACATAAGATACAATACAAAATTCAAATAAAAATATAGGTTTCTATCAATATTTCTCAATTTCTAATACTCCAAAACTGCTTTTAGTATACAGTCGGTACAGCAGTTTTAATTAAAGAGTTCTTATTGGAATTCATAAACTGGCTGTTTTCGAAGTGTTCCAAACATAGGCGGCAATTTACATTTAAATATTTTACAGTTTTTGTTTGTTGGTCTTCTCGCCGACTATTGATGACCCATTTTTTACACCTGAAATCATTACAACAATTGAAGGTACATCGAAGCCGAAACAAAATACAATCTCAACAATGAAGTTGAGGACGAGCAGTGTGACAAACCTATATTCAAAGGTCACTCTTTAATATAACTTAAACGTTGATTTTAAAGGTGGGAAAAACCTTGGATTAGATACGCTTCTTAACAGTAGCCTATTTTAGGTAAGCCTATTGCTTGCCTAGGTTTGGATAATGATGTCATGTTAGTTTACTGTCGCAAACACCTTAATGGCACATGTATCCGAGAATTTATGATGTAAGATTATGTTTTCGTCATCTTTACGCCTACATCGTGTTCGAGAAAATAAATATCGTACCGCCTGTAAAATCGGCTATGTGCACTTTTTTACGAAATTGAGTTATGTGCACTGATATTCCTTAGCATTGATCCTTACAACCGGGCATGTGGATCTTTGATTGTCAGGTTTGTGCAAGCAAAGAAAAAAAATCGGCTACATGCTGCAAAATGGCCATGTGCATTAGAGCTCACATAGCCATTCTTGACTGCCAACACGGCACACATGTTTGTATACATAACCGGCCCTGACATATACATTACAATGCACATAGGAAATAAGCTGCACCGCAGCAAATATTGTGTTATCTTAAGCGATCACAATACGACATCCTAAATATTGTTATCTTTAACCGTGATATAGACTGCTGACATTTTCATTTCATTAGTATCTATTGTTAGAAATTACAACATAATTAAAGATAAAAATATTACATTAAAGTAAATGTGAACATAACCACACCAGAACATGTGTCAAGAGTAAGCCAGCAGGCATACAATAAATATTACGTATTTTTCTTCTTACCTTTCTGGATCTTTTGGGAAAGTGAAGAAATGCAATTCAGGATTTCTTCCTTTATTGTTACTGCAATTTATAGCAGAACAATAACATCCTTTCCAAACACGCATTGCTATAAAAATTCAAGACTCCTATTTATTTCCATTCTTCCCGCAGTAGTGATTGTAGTATTACTCAATGGCCGGTAGGATCGCATGGAATCTGCGCGCGCATGTCCGTATGGCAGAAAAACGGACTGAGTTTCTTTACTGTATTAATACGTATACTGTGATAGTATCCAGAAATCTAAAAATAAATATTTATAAGAATATTATCCTGCCAGTTTTTCTATGGATGTGAGACATGGCCCTTTACATAATCTGAGAGACTTCGAAAACAGGAGGCTTAGGAAAGTATTTGGGCCTAAGAGAGATGAAAATGGGGACTGGAGAAAACTGGACGATTCATTTGTTTAGAATATCAAGGCACGCAGACATATGAAATTTTCAACCTACACGGAAGAGGGATAATCAATATAGGCCTAAATATGGTCAAATATTGTCCGATTTGGACGAAACTCACTATACAGAGGTATTCTGGGCCAAGGAACTCTAATCTGAGGTCGCTTTTACCAGTTGATTCTATCTAAACGTGGTATGTAGTCCACGCGATTTAGGTGTTAAATATAATGGTATTATGCTTTTAATTTTTAATTCTTGAAAATAATTATCGCGGGCGAAGCCGCGGGCACATGCTAGTAGGCTATAACTATAAGCGAAAGAGCGATATTTTGTATTAATGAGTAAGACAGAAGTAGATATAGATAATTTCATACAATTGATTGGGAATGCGGTGTCAATCTTTGGCTGCAGCCAACAGATCAACTCCAAAAAATAGGAATAACTGCGGTTATTCTTGAAATGTTGATAACTAATGCCAAGTATGTTGAATCTGTTACACCACGTCGCATCGAAATTGTTGACGGAAGTGATTATTTTAAACGACCAAAACCATTTATACCGAGATTAATCCCGTTTCCTCTATATTGCTTTCATTGGTCAAATTCTCTTAGATATTAATTTCATACGACAATCTAATTCTGTGACACATATGAATGGAAAATAGTAAAAACCACGCTAATTTTAATAACGTACTGCCCTGCCATCTAATGGGAAATGACTGCACGACTTGCTGAACGCCATCTTTGTTGCATCGATCCCAAACTTCTAAATGTCAGCAGATGCCGGTAGTGACCTCCTTTCGAACGGCGCTCAGTTCAAGTGCAATAGGTAGGGGCTGATTTCTATGACCTAAAAATAGGATATATGCATACATTTATAACCTAAAAAACATTAAAATATGACCAATAAAATTTAAAATATGACTTTACCACTTACACATTGTGTATATTTTTTTTAAGTTTCATTACAATTCATTGAGCAAAATTACTAAAGATGGACGAAGCAAAGATGATGTGAAAAGCAGGATAGGCCTATTACAAGCAAAAAGGGCTTTCTTTAACAAGAAAAGTCTATTGGTGTCAAATATTGACCTAAAAGTCAGAAAAAAATCTAAAGTTATATGTTTGGAGCATAGCACTCTATGGCAGTGAGACGTGGACTTTAGGAAGAAGTGAAAGGCATAAAATAGAAGCTTTTGAAATGTGGTGCTATAGACGAATGTTGAAAATCAGGTGGACTGACAGAATATCTAACGAAGAGGTCTTAGAAAGAATAGAGGAGCAAAGAAGTATATGGACGACACTCATTAGAAGAAGGGCCAGACTAGTGGGGCACATTATGAGGCATCCAGGCTTGGTCAACACTATATTAGAAGGAACAATAGAGGGGAAAAATTGTAAGGGAAGACCACGATTAGAATATGCAAAACAGATTATTGACGATTTTGGATGTAAAAAATATGAAGACATGAAGAGACTGGCTCAAGATAGGAAGAACTGGAGAATTGCATCAAACCAGTTGTAAAGCCGATGACTACAGAGAGACAATTCATTTTTTAAAATATAATGTTGATTATTTAAAATATCTGAAAATTTTCGAAAACTATCATTACAATGCAAAATTTACAAAAATATATGTTATGAAACTTCAAAATTTACAAAATATGATATGAAACTTCAAAATTTCTTTAATATGCACATAAATATGCAAAAAATATGACTTAAATATGCATATTCTTACTAAATATGCTACAATAGTTGAAAATTTCCTAAATATGCAGTTATATACATAATAAAAGCCGTTCCATTTTCACCAGGATGCTTGGAATCGGGCTTAAATTAGTCGGAAACCTGAAATAATGCAAAGGGGAAAAATATGACATGTCATAGAAATCCGCCCCCTAGTTATAGGCAATACTAGGGAAATTCCTTTTGTATCCTTTTCATAAAATGTTTGTAACATATAAACTTAACGCATGTGCATAAGAAGTTATATATCTTAAATAAACGGTGCAAAATATCTTGCACAAACTTTCTCACATTGACTATACAGTGGATGCCACTTCTTAAAGACTTTTTCCCCAAGAACTGCCTCTACCTGCTGCCGCCCTAATCCTCTTCGACCTGTCAATCAGTGAATAGAAAGGTAATTAGGCGTATTCACACTTGTATTCAGTCCAGTACAATGTTGCCAAGTACGTACCACAGCACGTACTTGGCAACATTGTACTGCACAGCATTGTACCACAGCACGGTGGTGAATGACAGCGGCAATACTGGTGAAATCCACGCTACTACAAGAGCACCTGTTCTTTGTCGGTGCAGATTTTAAGATTAGGGAACAATGCTATTATATTATTTTGTTGATAGACGATGGTTTGGGACGAGATCTTCTTAAAATGGAATGAACAGTATACGTGAATAGCATAACCGGGAGGGGATCACAGAACCAAAGACCATTCACAACATAACAGAGTGAAGTTTTCTCGGGCAGTCAGTCTTCAACGCCTTTGAAGATGGAAGCAGCGTTGGCCTCCGAAACGTCGGGTTTAATTGACGCAAACACCTGGCTGACTGCCCGAGAAAACTTCACTCAGCTTCTGCGTCAGGAAAACCCCAGATCCTACATCACAACAAAACAGTTTTTACAATTATGTACAAACTAGTCTATAACTTTGTGTGTACAATAATATTTTTTTATAAATAAAATATCAGTTTTTAGGTCATTTTTTTATAATTATTAAGTCATTTTCTTTAAAATGTAGAGTCATTTTATAGGTCATTTTTCAAACAATTTTAGGTCATCAGAACCCGGGCCCTGATCATACTAAATGCCTCAACCAGTGTTGCCAAACCTTGTTTGACCAAAAAAAAAAAAGGAGATTGGCACTAAAAAAGAAGGAGATTAAAGTAGAAATTCAAATTTAAATGGGTACCACTTTTCCATAAATATACACAGAAAATATTGGTCTTTTTCAAAAACATATCCTAAAATCCACATCAGAACGTCCACACATTTTACAGGGATGTCACTTTTAACTTAATTGTCCTCGCTTTCATACATGTCCACTCTCACCCAATCTGTCAAGGACCTATTCACCATAATTGAATGACAGTCTTCTTGTGCCATAAGTCTTTTTGTATGGAGCAAAACATTGATTATTTTTGCTCCAAGTCTATTTCTTGATTTTGTTTTCATATTATTAATCTGTGAAAACACGCTCTACAGCAGCATTTGAATGTGGGAGACACACCACAAATTTTTATAATGCTGGAAATGTGTGTTTTCCATCGGAAAACTTCTTTTGTTTTATGAACTAGACTTTGATTTTTATCTCTATTTTCATTTAACTACATTCAATGACAAAGTAAAATCAGATAAAAAAAGAAAAATACATATTTTAAAAGGAAAATGCCATAAAATAAGGAGATTTGCTATGTTTCTAAAAGTTTTAAAGTAGAAAAGTAGACAATGTTAAAAAAAGGAAATCTCCTTCAAAATAAGTAGACATGGCAACACTGCCCTGAAGTATTTTTGTGATTTTTTAAACAAAGTAAAAATTTTGGATTTCACACACTCCAAATTTTCCCGTATTTGAAGAATCACCCATATACAAGAAGTTTGGTACGACTGTAGTTTAAATTACTGTTAATTAATTATCCATCATAGAAATTTCTAGTTTTTATTGGCCCAGCTCTCGCCGGGCACTACGAAAAATTGGTTATAGACTCATCAATTGTTCCCCTCCACGGAAATCTTTAGTAAAAGGCGAAAGATTTATACGATTTGAAGGGAAACCAGAGTTATCGTCAGTTGTTATACTCTTGTTTCTGTACAACATGTTACAACCACTCAGCTGGGGAATCAGAACATTAACACTTAAATTCACTCGGACACAAGCCTTTATAAAAAAAACTCTTGAAATTTTACTGTTAATTATATTTGTGAAGATTATTTTATCAAAATATATTTTATATTTTAGTCCTGAACTTCACAAAAAGCTATTTATTTGCAAAAAATTAAGAAACGCTTTCAGCGCCATCTCTTATTCACATATCCTGCTGCCACCTGGCCACTACCTAGTGTACTCTTTGGCAGACGATCTTGCTGGGGATGGGTTCAAGTCGAATCACGGTTTCTTTCATTGACATTTCCTTCTGTTCTACCTCAATGGTTTCTTTAGACTCATAGCGCTTTAAGCTTTAAGGGTAAGGGGTAAAATATTCACAATTTTTTGGTCGAAATTAGCATTATTTGTTTTATTAAAAAATACTATTGTACCACTGCAGGGCTGTGGTACAATATTCTATAACCTGCAGCCAGGGCATATGAAACAAATAAAAGAAAGAAAGAAACAGTTAAACGAAATTTAAAAAAAAGAAATCTAATCAGTCAGGCCTGCTATTCAATTGAATATAAAATCAGTTAAACAGAGAAATGATAGTACTTCTTACAGGGTATTATTTTATATTTTATTACATTTGTGTGTTGTATTTAATTTACATTGTATTTATTTATTTAAAGACACAAATATGTCAGTAATTTCTTAAAGTTTTTTAACAACTTAAATTCATGTCTATACAATACGACACTTGCTATTGATACATTCTATGACGATGCCACCTGTATTCTATAATACTTTAACCAACGAAATAAATGAAGAAATAAAAAAGTTTCCGTGCCCTCAGGGACTTTTAAATTTCCCTAATTACGCGATTTTAAAAAGACTCAACTCGTCAAATGTTGAAATCTTAGTGATGGAAGTAACTATATTTTTTACAAAATTAATCTGCCTTCAGAAGATTATCCCTTAAACATAAAAGTATTATTAAAGTTGGTTTAATTTAAAAAAAAAAAAAAAAGATTATTTGTATGTAGGCTATTTCCGATACGGCTCCGTGTACATATTTTAAATTTAAATATCATGGAACGGTTTAAAGTCAAAGTTTAAATGTAGATTGAGGATTTTATTAAGACAATATTTAAGCACGAGGATATACGGTTGTAGGCCTATATGAAAACTAGCTTCGCTCATTGGGGGTTCCGTTCCCAAACCCCCGATGAGGTTCTCGGGAAAGGTTTTTGGAATTTTCCTGTGGTTTAAAGCGTAAAAGCTATATGTGTACCAAATTTCAAGTTTATAGCTCATCTGGAAGCGGGCAAACATTAATGTCAGCAAATGAGCCTTTTTTCGGGGGGTTTTTGGGCTAAGAATTAATTTTTTTTTTAATTTTCCTGTGGTATACAGCCTACAAGCTATATGTGTACCAAATTTGAAGTTTGTAGCTCATCTGGAAGTGGGCAAACATTAATGTCAGTGAGTGAGAGAGTGAGTGAGTGAGTGAGTGAGTGAGTGAGTCAGTCAGTCAGTCAGTCAGTCAGTCAGTCAGTCAGTCAGTCAGTCAGTCAGTCAGTCAGTCAGTCAGCCATGTGGCTTTATATTATAGGGACAACAATAGTACCGACGCTTTACTGCAACAACCGACATTGTACAACAATCTGGACACGTCCAGGACCTTGAAATTAATATATATCTTAAAGATAGATGGCAACTCCTCCACCAGAATAAACAATAGGCCTATGTTTAAAAATAACAGCACACATATCTATGAATTATAGGAATGTCATAGTTATTTATATTGCACCAATATAAGGTTCCAATACACAGAAACATGAGATTTTTTCTTGGTTCAATAGCACCTCTAGTTAATTAAATACTGATTGAACATTAAGAGAGAAAATGGTAAACACAATGGCAGTAGCAAAATCTGATGTGAAAGTCACATAACTTCCTCTGCCCAAATAAAAGTTAGCAGTATTCACATATCCTTGTACAGAATCGCAAGACACAATTTTACGCTAATTATCCTATAAATACCTCTTCTTTCAATGATGCGACTAAAAGCGCAGTCTATATAACAAACTTTAAAAAAAAAAAAAAAAACAAATGACTGCAGACGTTTATTGAACTTTCTGCCGTAAAATATAATTTCCGAAATTTATCGAATATTTCCCTCAGATACATCTTTACTCTATGCATGGCCAACAATACATCTTTCTCACTTCACATTCTTATATAAAATAAGAGGCCGTGAAAGAGCGCGAATTCAGTTGTTCATCACGTAAGACAAACTTTCTACAAACAGTGGGTGAACAGTGGGTGGCTTGTAACCATAGGCGTAACTAGGCCGACCATATGGGGGGGGTTATAACATCCGCGGGGTCTGGCGAGTATGGAAGGAGAGGGGGGTCCGGGGGCCCTCCCCCGGAAAATTTTGAAAATTAAGATGCAAAATAACGAGTTTTAAGCTTTCGGGGGTTCTCCCACGGAAAATTTTAAAAATTAAGATGCAAAATAACAAGTTTTAAGCTTCCGGGGGTCCTTCCCCGGAAAATTTTAAAAATTAAGACGCAAAATAACGAGTTTTAAGCTTCCCACGCTTTATACTTGTATTAAGCAATTTATGGGCAGACTTAAAAAAATTATACAATTTTCCTTTTTTTAATCAATGGGGGGGGGGGGGTTCAAACCCCCAAAACCCCCCCTCGCTACGCCTATGCTTGTAACTACCCTCAGAGAATTTTCTCGAAAAAATGTTTCAAATAAAAGTTTTCGCTCTTAGTATAAAGAACCTATGTGCAAAATTTAAAGAAAATCGTTAGAGCCGTTTTCGAGAAAATCGCGAAAAACGAAAATTTCTTCATGTAAAGTCCCCTTAAAAATAAGAGAAAATAGTCGCCAATCTTATCCTCACATCTTCAGAAGGTACCTGACCCAAATACGAAATTTTGTTTTCATACGATTTTCCGTTTTGGAGCTAGCTTGTTCACAGATATTTTCCACACAGACACACAGACATGTTTCCAAAAATAGTATTTTTGGATTCAGGGGGCCTTGAAACGTGTATATATGCTAAAAACTCAACTTCGAATTTTGGGGTCGAAAACAATAAGTTACTTCCTCTACCTATAGTACCTATGGTACGGGCAGAGGAAGTAATAAATAGATGATGGTATGCTTATAATTCCCGGTGGCGAAGTAGACTCTAATCGTTTGGCTTCGCTTTGAAAGCGAGAAAAAAAACTTGTAGGCTATAGATTTGAAAGGCTTGAGCATTAATTTAAAAGCCTTAATAATTCCGTTGTACAGTGAGTTCCACGTAAGAGTTGACCGATCATGCGGGTTTCTGCGTCGCGGCGGCTACAGCTCTAACTCCCGAGCGATTGGGTGAAATATCTACGCAAATAAAGCTGCTAACGGTGTAATGGTTCAGGTTCTCGCATTTATCGTTGAAATTACAATGGAAATAACCACGTACCTCATCACAAGATATGTTGAAAATGTCCTCCTCTTGCATTCACACAACACCTGCATCTTTTCAGGAAATTTTCTTTCACGCACATAAGACTAGCTTCCGAGATAGAGTTAATTTCTCTTGTGATATTGTCTTTAAGTTCTTCTAACAGTATGTGACAATTATTTATGGGGAAACTTGAAGAATAAAGTGAATAGGTCGATTTCCCGTCCGTACATTTTCTTTTAATGCCGCATCTTTATATCTTTTATCATACAGACAGGGATATAGCGTTATGAGTTTCTCATCTTAGTATTCTATACAAATGTTTTAGCTTTTTAAACAACAATAGCTTTTAGAATAGTTGGTTAAATAAAATTAAGGATACATTCTTTTGACTAGTTCTCATGTGGTTATGGTTAAAACTTTAATAAACTTGCGCATGGAAATTCACTGCATACACTAATTATTGTGGAGAGAAGATGCAATAGGCTATTAGTACGGAACTTTGAAGAAAATAGATAATTATGTATTTTATATAGACAAGAAAACCAGATGGGATAAAGAAAAATATGTTGAAGTATGCGACTATAAAAGCAGGGTAGGCATTGCTTGGCAGAGGTGGGGATATGGAAACTAAAAGGTAGAAGAGGAATTATGTAATCTGAGGGAAGATGCCAAACACATTTTTGATTGAATGCAACAGTAGTAAGTTTAGGAAACAGTTGCTTGAATCTTATTTTAGTAATATTACTGAAGACCTTGCTTATATCAAAATAATTGATACAAATAATGCTGAAATCCTCAGACTAATAGACTAAAACAATATGGAAGGGGTCCGTCAAGAATGCCTAAACGTGGTCACTTGTTACGAGGTATTAGTGGAATTTTGTTCTATTTTATTTTATTTTGTTTTGTGTACTGTTTGTTTTTATTTGAGACGTACAAACATCCCTGTAAATAGCGTACGTTACATGAGTACTAATGGATGTAAATTTATGCTTGACAAATGACTATTACTACTTACGATTACTATGAGTTTCTCATTTGCAGACGCCTTCTCTTAACTACTTTTACTTCTTTCTCCTCTTGATTGTTTCGTCACGTATCCTAAACTTAACGTAAACGCTTGGATTTTGTAAGGTTCTAGGTTAACGTTTAATTTTACTTTTGCATTATGTTTAAAGTTTACATGGTGCATTGTGAATGGTCTCATTGAAAAACTTGGCCCTAAGCTTCTAAGTTTTCGTTACATTTGCAGTTAATATTCGATGTGATTGGAGCAAAAGTTTGTTATTTAACGTGTTCAAGTTACGTTGTGGTGCAATATCATGAACATTAATCACGGGTGTTGTGGTGCAATGCCATGAGCATTAATCACGAGTGTTGTGGTGCAATGCCATTGCAGCGGTGTTTGAGATTTTTAACATATGTTTTTAGTATAAAATATATAATTTTTAAACAGATGTTTGACAGACAGGACCAAGATACCCCCAAAACGACCCGACCAAGGCGAAATCCAGCAACAACAACTAACCCCCTAGTTTGGGACATAAGATGCAAGTCAAAGCACACGGAAAATTCATTTCGTTTCCATGTCGGACCGCATGTACCAAACCAGGAAGCCAGGAAGTATCTGTGGAATCACCCAGGGCAAGACGAAATAAGAAATCTCAAGAGTCCATCTAACGAACAAATGAAAAAGTATATATATAAGGAATAAGTTATATAAGGACTCAACATGAATTTACTTCGTAATAATTAAAACCAATATTAGAAAAACCAATCACGTTAAGCATACATAAAAAGCTAATAATATTAAGTGCTGCCAAAACTTTATCAAAATAATTGCCCTGCACAATATACTAACTGGTTTTAATCAATTAAGCAACTGATCAACTAGAATTTGATTTGATATTACAGAAATAGTAATTAAATATCAAAAGTCAAAATATTCAGAAAAACAAATGGGAAGCATGATTAGCCCTCCAGAGCGTAGATCAATCCCCTGGCTGGAGAAGGTAGGAGAAAAGGGAAACACTATATATAATGCCACATTAACTTCAACAAGCTTTTAATTAAGCTGAACAACAATATAAATGTTTGTATAATATATATGAAAAATATATGTAATTTGACTAGAAAATATATAATTGATCCAATCACAAATACCACGCATAACCGTATTATTCTGAACATTCAACAACATCAAATTACCTCCAAAAAACCATGCTAAGGTGGGTCCAAGATGACATACTAGAATTCCCTAACCTGACCTTAATACCGCTATAGATACCTACATCCAAGGGAAGGTCAAAGAAATTATATATATACTAAGCCAGCTAGAACGGCAATAACTAACCTGACAGAAATGCAGAAATACAATAATAATTTAGAAGCTCTAAATAGAAGAATATACATATTTTGTTACAATGAATATCTATAGGGGTGAAATATCTAATGATGACAAAAGGAACTTAATAAGCAATATGAGTAAGCAGAGGACACTATATAGCCATAGAAATAATGTGTATAAAAATTGCTACGTAAAAGGTATAAATAGATTAGGCACGGAATGCATTTAAGTTGCAAATTCTAGTTACGTGAAAATGGTGCCTAGAACACGCCCACAATAGCTGGATCCTATATATTACCGAACAAAGGCAGAATAGAAGGATCAACAGAATCAATCTATAACAAAGCTTCCATGAATTTCACTATAATGAATCAGTTTAATGGAAATATTACTGCAAACATCAGACTGAAATAATTCGCGTAATAATTATAGTGATATAAATTTTGAAACGCCCTATAGCTGAATGCAGTACAGATAGAAGGTCAGATAACCCAGATCACGGCCTGAAGTCATTGCTCGCCGGCAAACCTATGCATGAATACAGGAATTCATAGTAATTTACCACGTATATTCTCAATATGCACATCACTTGATCTTAGTTAAAATAGATAATCTATGCAACACATTTTAATTCTCGTTGATGTCTGGCACACGGGTAAGAATACGCTTATGGCGTTGAATTAAATTTTCTTTTAGGAGATACTGAAGATTTAGGTAATAGCAAGTTGGTTCCTGTGCATAAGGCACATATTATAAGGTACTGGAGAATTCCATCGACTCACCGAGGGCTGGACGAAATCCAGGAGAGGTCCAAACAGATCCGAAGCTGCACACGTTCTAACGAAACGACTCTGAAAACCTAACCACCCCTGCAAGCCTGAAGAGGGCAGGACAGTCGCGAAATAAAACAAAAGCATTGGTCGCCGAGGAGAAATGAAAAAATATGGTGGACGGAAGTACTTCCGCCACACCATGAGCATTAATCACGAGTGTTGTGGTGCAATACCATGAGCATTAATCACGGGTGTTGTGATGCAATACCATGAGCATTAATCACGGGTGTTGTGGTGCAATACCATCAGCATTAATCACGGGTGTTGTGGTGCAATGCCATGAGCATTAATCACGGGTGTTGTGGTGCAATGCCATGAGCATTAATCACGAGTGTTGTGGTGCAATGCCATGAGCATTAATCACGAGTGTTGTGGTGCAATACCATGAGCATTAATCACGGGTGTTGTGATGCAATACCATGAGCATTAATCACGGGTGTTGTGGTGCAATGCCATGAGCATTAATCACGGGTGTTGTGGTGCAATGCCATGAGCATTAATCACGAGTGTTGTGGTGCAATGCCATGAGCATTAATCACGAGTGTTGTGGTGCAATACCATGAGCATTAATCACGGGTGTTGTGGTGCAATACCATGAGCATTAATCACGGGTGTTGTGGTGCAATGCCATGAGCATTAATCACGAGTGTTGTGGTGCAATGCCATGAGCATTAATCACGAGTGTTGTGGTGCAATACCATGAGCATTAATCACGGGTGTTGTGATGCAATACCATGAGCATTAATCACGGGTGTTGTGGTGCAATACCATGAGCATTAATCACGGGTGTTGTGGTGCAATATCATGAGCGGAACTGTACAGCAGCCGGACATCTTTGTTTTGAAAGGGACGAAACTTGCCTGGGACAATTAATAAAAGCTTGAGAATCTTAAACTGCCAATTTCATTGCTATTTTGAAGAGTACATTTATGTTTAACATCAGATTGGGGGATTATTCATTTTGTTTTGCGAATACGTCTTGCCATTAGCAGTCGCGGCACTGGAATCAGATGTTAGGTTAACCCCTGGTGTAAAAGACGATAGGACATCGATATGCTTGTTTAACCAAACAATATTTTCTCTCAATTCACCGAACAGTTGATATTTCAGGAGTAACATATATTTAACAAACCTTATGTCAACTTTATTATTGCAGTCAGTCAACTCTGAGATGGCTTTGTCTCTTGTTAAGTTAGTATCAACACTGTTTGAATCACAACACAACGACGTTCTCATTAATTTAGCACAGCTTTGATGAGAAAAGTTATTGCAATCGTTACGTTTGATGCCGGAAACAACTGGTTGACAACGTTTGCATGATGTCAGCCTATGAAGTCGGGCTACCGCCAGGGCCGTAGCTAGGCGGTGGCTAGGTGGGCGACCGCCAAGGGCGCAGGGTCGAAGGGCGCAAAATTAACCATGAAAAATCCCGCTTTTTTTTAGGCTGGTGCAATTTATCAAGCGATATAAATTCCACGTTAGTGGAAGAAATCTTTCAGGTTATTAAACATTAATGCACGTGAACTATCTATACCTATAGTAGGTATTATGCCGATTGTCTACAAGCAAAAAGCAGTCATGCAACGTCCTTTAATTAACACGATTCATATTGACAGAGTAAAACATAAATCATGAACAGTATGGAAAGATATAACGACAATGAAAATTAATATGTACGTTTTTATTGTGATGAAAGTGGTTCAACTCAATCCCTTTCCAGCTGATTGTCGTCCTCAGTGCTACTACTGTCGGCAGGATTGATTACAAAGCGATCAACAATGGCATCGCTCATACTGTTACATGCTACATGCAAAAATGACTGACCAACTATATTATTACAACAGAAAAAGCCGAATGTGCAGATCTCAATTCCTTTAGTTATTACTATTTTATTATAAATTAAGTGTGAACTAAAATTTCTTATTTTAAAAATGTTTAGTTTTTTAAATCACACAATGTATTAATGTACATTAAAATTAATTTCTGTAACTTTACATTGAATAATGTGTTGTGATCCGCGGCCGATGCACGCTCTGCCAGTTGGCAGTACACATGCTGTTTGTTTTGATCAAGTTCCCTTCTAAGGCCGGCGCTGATATTATAGTCGCTGCTATTATTTTTAATTATATTATATTGTATTATTATTAGGGCCCGGATTCCGATGACCTAAAATTGTTTGAAAAATTACCTATAAAATGACCCCAAAATTTAAAGAAAATGACTTAATAATTATAAAAAATGACCTAAAAACTGATATTTTATGTATAAAAAGTTATTATTGTACACACAAAATTATAGAACAATTTGTACATAATTGTTAAAACCTTAAATTCAGAGAGGATGTTGTAGGTCTAAAAAACTTTGATTTTTGCTGTGAATATTCTTTCCTTACGGAAATTTATACTGGCACTGAGGCACTGGCGAGTCAAACTTCAGCATTTCCTTTTGCGGTCTGCCGGATTATATTGTTTATTGAGGGTAAACAGTAGTTTGCACTCTCAAATACAAGCAGGTGGCAGACTCTGGTGCCAAGTCAATCTAATAATCAGGCTTTAAAACTTAGTGCCCGATCGAATATGTTAACAGCAACCGTACTGTACAGACTTTGCACGGCGTATGCCCTAGCTACCATATGCTAGTTCACGTGATAGTAAACAAACCGCAATACATATATAGGAAGACCACAAAATAACTTCTCATTATCTAAACTCACATTACAAGCATGCAAAACGACACTTTCTCCTATTTGTGTATAATAGTCCCTCCCAAATGTTTCAATATTATGTTTGCGTTTTAGAACATTTTACTTTCGGCATGCCGAAAACGTATTATAAATTTAAACACGCACAATGACAAGGTACACTGTTGACCAATTTGAGAGGCACCGTACTACGAGAGCATTCACTTCTCGGTACTACTATCAACGACTGTCTTATCAGCCCATGCAATCACCCTCCACCCCCTATACTCAGGTTGTTGGTAACCGGAATCAACTCCCTCTGTGGGTTCGGGCACTAAGTTTTAAAGCCTGCTAATAATACAACATTTTGGCGTTCCTTTGATTCTCGTTTCCGACTGAGACATGACAACACTTCAACATAGAGTGTGTCCTTCTTGCATTAAACAAACACTTCAAAGACAGCACCGCTGGGGACGAAATAAATGCCCAAAAATATAAAATTGCATACAATGTAAAAAAAATCCCTTTTTGGCAAGCCTACAGGCTGTGGTAGATTTCAAAGTGCTTTTGGTTTAATTTACTGTCGCTGCGTAGCACTCTTCTTCTTTAGCCTTGGCATGATAAACCCGCAATAATAATTGCAAAAAAGAGGAAAGAGCACTTTTTCAAACATTCAAATCTCGCCTTAAATGAGAGCTATCGAGAAACTAGTTATTGATTTGTAGAGTACTCATCAAGAGCTTTTCAATGATACCCCACAAGACGTGGTTTCAAAAATTTCTAATTTCCATCCCCCCCCACCCCCACCCCCACTCGTACCCCCAAAACCCCCGAATCGTTGGTGTCACAGTGAACTCCATAGGGAGTACTCTAATTTATTCAAACAAAGTTTCCCTCTATACTTCATAGGGGCCGAGATAAAAATGTTTTAAAATTTCAACCCCCTCCCCCGACCACCCCCTTCGGCCAATTTTGCTCATTAACGAACTTGTCCGAACTATTGGGCCTAGAAATAACATATTAAAATTTGGTTCAAATATCTTCAAAATTACGGCCGCTAGCGTGTAAAGATATATATATATATAAATATCACATTTTTTTTTTTTTTGAACGGACGGTGGTTTCGTAATTAGGGGAGCATGAAACGTAAAGATATGAAAGAATTTTTCGAAAATCATGACATGGTATCCATTGCAATAGGTAGATTTTTCTTCGAAATCTACCTAAAATGACCTAATAAAAATGCATTTATATAATCTAGAGGCCATGATTATGATTTATCTAAAAATTGGCAATATCTATGCAGCATCAATAAAAAGGATGACATGTCATTAGAATCCGGGCTCTGATTATTATTGTATTTTTTAACTAAGAGATTTTTACATTAAACAGTGAAACAATATTAATGTTTGTGTTGTTTCGTCTCTTGTTGATGTTGGCGTTGCTTCTGTTGTATAGGTAAGAATGATTTCTGTAAAAAAAAGTGCCAACTAAAACTACCATGACCATCATAGCTTAGTCTACATTATTAGTTTTGATCTATTAGGCAGGGGTTTTTTAAAGAAATGGGACCAAAAAAATCCTTCTGCAAGCGAATTTAAGAAAATAAGTTTTACAGAAATTTAAAAAAATTGTTCATTTGGAGGGCGCAGATTTGTCAAACTCGCCAAGGGCGCAGAAGGACCTTGCTACGGCCCTGGCTACCGCTGCCGTTACTCACGGATTACGTCTGTACTCAACGGCAGCCAACACAATACTGAGTTTCAACATGGAAGCTGAATAATTATGCCAGTATTAAATGTAAGTTTTTGTATGTATGATATAAACTACTTATACTGTAAGTCTGATGTTTGGTGAGAATACTTGTTGAAGGTTTAGTGAATTATGGCTTACTGAATTTAGCAACATATTGAGGTTGGAATCGCTCTTGGAAAAACATGGACACTGGAAGGCATTATGAAAAACACTTTGAACACTTGCCCCACAAATGCACTGTGAACTTTATTTTATCCAAAATCTAATTCCATGTCTAGTAAACTGACTAACACAAATTAGGCTTTAAAATTTTGCAGTTATGAAATAACATTTTATGTCTATTAAAAATATCATTAAACTATAAAATAAAACTCTGATGTGAAACACACAACTTCCTCTGCCCAAATAAACATTTGCCTCTTAGTATAATATATTGTGTATGGTATTCTCTTCGTGGAGATTGGTCGTAAAAATGATAAAATGATTGGTTCATTCCTGAGGGAACCCAAATAAAATCTGATTAATGCACTCACTTAACTATTTTTACCCTTAGCATGGGTAATACAACTTTCTAACTTCACTTTCTGATATAGAATAAGAGGCCGTATTCCAAAGAGCCCGTATTCAGGTGTTTTGAACTGATGTAAAGCTTTATTGTTCATCAGGCAAGACAGAGTTTCTACAAACAGTGGGTGGCTTATAACTACCCTTCAGAGAATTTTTGCGAAAAATGTTTCAAATAAATTTTTAGCTCTTAGTATAAGCACTCCATGTACACAATTTAAAGAAAATAGTTAGAGCCGTTTTCGAGAAAATCGCGAAATACGAAAATATCTTCATGCAAAGTCCCCTTAAAATAACAGAAAGTCGTCCCCAATCTTCGTTTCACATTCTCAGAAGATACCTTGTAGTTGGTGCGTTTAGCTTTATTTCAACAAGAAAAAGCTTCGCATTCGGGAGGTCCCAGGTTCAAATCCCGTGGCCGACCAATTTGACATGGGTTTTTTCATGGTTTCCCCAGTCGTAAAGGCAAATGCCGAATTGGATATTTGCATACCATGAATCATCCTCACCATTTCATCTTGTATTATATCCATTTCAGTTGAAATTTACTTCATAAAATACACCAATAATTAATAGAAACAACTGACAATCAGTAGTTCTATGGCCTACCCTACTGTATAGACACAGCTGAATTAAAAAATACAATAAAAAATCTCAAATGAAAAATTAAGTGTTCTGGTATGAGATACATTCTTTTAGACGGTTTACTTTAAAGCCTAGGTTAGATAATACATCTCCGATGCTCAAAATGTTAAATTTCTTGGTATTATACTGGATTATCAACTCTGTTCACCAACTTCATACAAGAGATCTGGCTTTTTTTTTTTCCAGTCAGTCATGAGATGGATTATTATTTTGGGGGAATCCAAGTAGAATTAGAGGTACTCGTATCTTGATTTTGGAAAAGAGAGTTCTTAGAATCATTAAAAATGCCATAGTAGGTCTCGTTGAATAAGTAGTGTTCACAATGTAAATTTTTATTTATTTGATCTCTAAGTACACATTTATACCAACATTAAATGTAATTTTCGAAAAGATATTCGTGGACACAATAATATAAGAAATTTTGACTTCATATTCAAAAATTTAGATTAAACAAAACAGTAGCCTACATTTTGAATTCATACTTATATTTAGGTCCTACAGGATATGTTACTTGCTGAAATAAAGACTGCAAAAAGCACAGGTTTTCAAACATACCTTACAAATGGTTAAGAAGAAATCTCATTTTTATTCTTCATGAATTTTTCGTACAATCCAACTTTATAGGGGCCCGTATTTTAAACCCGTGATTCTCTTCGAAAAACATCTAAAATAACACACAATTTGTAGTATTGAGAAATGATTGGTCCCACCCAACCGACCTAAATGATATACTTTCTTTTATATCATGCTCTCGCGGAATGTAGCGAAATTTCCGCCATATTTACTTCACACAACCGTTAAGAAACTCGTGATTGATCGCTTGTGGTGTAACGTAACACAGCAAAAATAGTGAGAATGCTGGGTGAACAGGCTGGCAAACCCAACAAACCGCGCCCGACATTAAATATGGCACATTAAAAAGCGCGAGGAATTCAGTATGCCCTGCTTAACTGACAAAACACCAGAGCTCAATCTCGGGCCTTGCAGTAATTTTTCTCTTCAATAATTTACTTGCACAATTGTCATACTTACATGATCTGACTGAGTAAATCATTATTAAAAATAATGAAGTAAATAAACTTGACTGATCTAAAATTAGTCTCATGTTTCAGGTTTGATTTAAAAAATCAGCATGTGGAATACGACTGGTATTTCCCCAAACTAGACGTGGAACTGATCTACAATGTGTCTGGGAGGGTGCTTATTCTACCCATATACGGCCAAGGTCCAGGATTTATATCCTTCAGTAAGTATGTCTAAACCATGTGCAGGGCCCATCCATTCTCTGGGGGTCTCTACAATAAATTCCATAATAGTAGTTGTCTCTTAATTATTTATTGGTATAGCTTTGAACGTTAAAAGTGTACTCATAAATATTAAAATACTAGCAGATGCCCGCGGCTTCGTCCGCGTTTATTATTCAATTTTATATAATTTATTTAACAGAAAACTAATTAAAACCTTGCATTTATTAACCACTTACACGTAAATAATCCGTAAACAAAACGATTAACAATGAAAAAGCTAAAAATTCGGCTTCGAGATGAATTTCACGATTAAAAAGCGCCTCGTGGGAAAAAAACAAGTCAGACTTAACTTCTCTTGCATTTTTATCGATTAACTAAAAACTGAATGCCACTAAACTCGAGGATTCCTTGACCGTGCCAGCCGGACCGCACCGATTGGAACATCACAAACATGACTGTGTGCAAATTGACCTTTACAGATGCCAGAGTAGTCCACGGATTATGAACGAAACGACGATGTGTTATTTCGTATGGGATAATACGATACGTCTTCGTTATTTAACTTATATTTAGAATAGTCCTACAAAAAATGTGCATATGATTTTTAACTATGTGAGATCAGATATGTTTTATGGACGATAGGACTATTTGTTTTAAAAACATTCAAAATATAAGTTACATAGACATTTCTTAGATACGTTACATACCAAATTAAAACTACTTTCGCGTAAAATGAGTGTGAAATTTTTTTGAAATTCTGTATAGTCAAAGTAAAATTGCGCAATTTTTTAAGGTTCCTTTGCATGTATGCAAAGCTGTTCATTAAAAGGTAAAAATATGTCCTATTATCGATTTTAATTTAGTTGGATTTGTCGGGTAGTCATACATCAAACATATTATCATTTCGATCCATTCATTCGTCATATTTTCAATCAAGAAGCCACATTTCCGAAGGAGGGAAATTTAAAGAAGAAAAAGAGGCCTCATCGTGATTGTATGCAACAGCTTTGTGTTTTATTGATGTTTTAATCCAAAATCAAATATGGTCACCAGATTACAAACTAAGACAGTATCCTTGTCAATGAAGGTTAAAAGAATAAATTATCGCCACCAAAATACTCCCACAATGTAGACTATTCATTCTTTTACAGAAGACGTCAGTGCTTATTTCAAATACGACTTTGATCTCATCAAGAAGAAAGACAAGAAACGATACTTAGTACCTAAGAAAGCATCGCTTGACTTCACACCAAAGGGTCTATCGCTGAAATTGGAAAATCTGTTTAACGGAGACAAGTTCCTTGGTAAGTTATTTAATTATACTACAGTCAGCGCGCAAATGTTTTAGAACGTGGGATGGTAGGTGTCTGGAATCGGCCCTAAGTAAGCAAGTATCTCTGTCTTACTCTTACATAGATAAGGGTAATGGGCTAGAGTGAGACAGACATACTTGTATATTTCAGGGCCGGTTCTAGAGCGGGCAGTTATCAACCTATCCCACTGTCTAAAACATTTGCGCGTCGACTATACGTTATTTCATGTATATGAAAAAGATATAACAAAAATACAATGAAATGGAGAGAAAAAATAAGAAAACAAAAGACAGCAAGAGAGAGGGAGAGGGAAAGAGAGAGAGAGAGACTCACAGCATGCAGAAGGCACAAGACTAGAATGCGCCGAACTATTACGTTTTCACTGTAAGAACAAAGCTAAAGTAAACAAAAACCAGTATGTCTGTCTCACTCTTAAGGTCATGCGAGTAATAAGCTAGAGTGAGACAGTTGCATTGGTTTTTGTTTACTTTAGCAAGAACAAAGTTATCTTATAGTGAAAACAGTTTAGAGTTGCTCGTGGCTCTTGAAGTATAGACACAAATTCTGGAAATTATTTCCACAGTGATAAATATTTATTTATTATTTTCTATCCAATTTTCATCAAACTTACGACATATATAAAGTATAAAGTATTGAAGAAATGGGTTTTAATTTAAATTTAAGCTTTATTTTAATAATTTAAATTTAAGCTTTATTTTAATAATTTAAATTTGAATAAAAGACAATTCACAAAATAAAAATAAAATAAAATCCGAACATAAGAATTCACATTTATAATTAGAATTTATCAGATGCTAAAATCATTAAACAATTCATAGATCTACGCAGAGCAAATATTCTGACATAATGCCAATGAAATATAATACTGAAGAGCACTTATAAACAATTTAATTTCAATGCATGAAAGTTGGTAACTTATATATTACTTTTGTTTCAAGTTTCTTACATAATTTTAAACCAAATTTGAAAAAAAAAAGTAGATTTTGGAAATTATATATACAACTTGTCATAATACAAAATTTAACTGTAAAGCCGGTGACAGTTTTCTTTTCTGTTTCAGGTGACAATATGAATCGGTTTCTTAACGAGAACTGGGACGAAATACTCAAGGATATCGGTCCAGCAATTGCAGATGCATTAAGCGAATTCATAAAACAAGTTCTGACTAATATCTTCTGGTTGGTCCCATTTGATGATGCTATCCCACAAACTTTGTAAAAGACTGCTTTATTAAACCAAAAACCTAATATGCAATGCTTATTTTACCTTCTACTGTAGTAGGATTTTCATTCCAGCTAACATTCCCTGTAGAAGTGCTTACATATTTTATACTTCTTGGACCTTAGCTAAAATTTTATTCATTTTGCTTCATAAGACTCTTTGTGTTTCTATATTTTTAAGAAAATAGCATAACTGTGTGTAAATGACTCTCGTACGTACTTGATAGTCAACTACTGTTAAGAATAGTTCCAAAAGGTTTCTTACGCCTTATACCCTCAAAAAAACCGACGAGTACTTCCGGTATGGCCCGGTTTTATTATATGAGTTTGGCAGGATTCCTTTGAGCATTAATATAGCTGATTACGCAATAAAATAATGGCACTTTCTAATTAAAACATTATTGTACTAAAATAGTTATTTATGAAACAAGTGGTAAAGTCATTTTACTATGTGTATTAAACCATATTTTATAGTCAGTCCTTAATACCTGCAAAATAATAATTTTATTAACTACCGTGCATCCATTTTGGGAGTTTTCAGCTGTGCCTTCTATATGCACTTGCGCTGACAGAAGTTATTGATTTTCTGGTAGATGGCTGCCAACATGAAGGAGCAGTGGACAAAGCATTTCAGCCACCAAGTATGACTATTTTTGCGATCACTGTGAGAAATCTAACATTTAGAAAGGCGTAATGAATGTTTAAATTTTCAGTTTTGATAAATAGAGACTATTTAATAATCATATGCAATAATTATTAACTAAAATAGAATTTTCACTTGACTGAAATCGTAGTTGGTGACAAGGGAGTGCCGTAAAGATTTTGAAGAACTAGTGAGATAATGAGCAGTTTTTACTTCGTGTGTCTTAGTGTTAGAAGTTATACTAAAAATACATATTTACAAACTAATATCACTCAAAAGTAACAATAGCTAATATTGTGTGATCCATATAAAACTGAACACTTTTAAACTAACTTCTAAACTAATAACAGCAGGCATGTACAACTGTTCTGAATTACAGAGTACCTTGTGGAAGATTGCATTGGCAATAACGAATTCGCTTTTCCGCGTCTGGTTCTTTTAATTCAAGCACTTTGTATGCTCGTAAGCCTGCTTTCCTAGCAGCTCTCTGACATGTGCCATATGAATAGATTGTCTCCAGGCCAACCCGGCAATGATTTCTTTGCGAGTTCACCAAACGTACTCGAATATCATCAACACGATTTGACTCATTGCATTACTTTTTTTTCCCCCCCAGTCTCACTGAGAAGATAGCCAGTTGCCTCCAACTTTCTTGCTATGGATAAAATTGTTGCCTTAGTTGGAACGTTGCGCACATTGAATTATCTTCGAAATGCCCGTTGTGGGGAAAATTCAAATATAAGTCGCACCTTGGGATGGATACCCCGTCCAACCCACCCTCGCCTCTGCAGTTTCTTTTATACCACGATCTAGCGAATTCTTCTGTCCTCGTATTATAAAGAAACTCGTGATAGGACGTTGGAGGTGTCATACCGCAAGACGAGAGGTGACACGCTGACAAACCTCCGGGAGATATAATATGCCACATTTTCGAAACCTACAAACAGTGTATCGTACATTATTCGAAAATGCAAGGGTGCTTCGCTACGGCTGCCGCCTCCGCTTCGCGTGGTTAGTGTTATGCATTATTTAGCTATATGTAGAGGTGGATACAAGGCACTTGTGACAATATACAAGAACAATTGATCACTCTGCTTAGCTCAGCAACAAAATACATCACACGGTCCGTGCAAATGTGAATATCGAACGGGCGGAGCTTAAGGGGCGACTTGTATTTGAATTTTGCTCCGTTGTGTTTCAATCAATGAATTTGCTAATATGTTTTCATAAGAAAAACACACTGCCGGACTGAGAACTGCATTTTCGTTTGTGACTGCAAAAATAGGGACAGGAAACTAATCAACTGTCGTAAGGCAACACTGATGGAAGGGAGGAGTACCAACATTAATACCAATATCGATTCTCTCAAAGCCACTGAGATCATAAAACCCAATTTCAATTTGTTATTACTTTCCAGAGGAAAATTATAAGTCTTTAAAAGTGTTCAGTTTTATAATGGATCATACTGTATATCTCCAACCTGCAATGAGATATATGTCCAATAACTCAAATGATGGATTGCCTAGAGCAGGCATTTCCAACTGACTGAGGAATGACGTCAGAGCTTGTTTCTCTTGCATAAAACCGGTACGGAGCAACATGCAAGAGCCGTGGACAGAGCAGTGGCGCGGTAGTGTTTAGTCAGTGTATCATGGTATTTGCAGTGTTCAATCATGGCTTCAACGGGTAGTATTACTGAAAAGCCATCTACTCAACCTAGTGTTTGTGTGACTTCTACAAAAGCCTCCCCCGACTAAGGTTCCCAAGACTACATCAATTGGCCGCTAGAATGCTGTGTATGTTTGGAACCACACATGTCTGCGAGCAGTTTTTTTTCTCTAAGCAAAATTAACAAATCTCTCTATAGAAGCCAGATGTCCGATAAGAGCTTACAGTCTACACTTAGGTTATCTGTGACTCGATCTCTCTATCCAAATATTGAGGAACTTGTGAAGTCGAAACTTTTAAAGAAGTCCCGAAAAACTAATGAAAAATAATTCACAGGAATGTGACTGGTCAACATAATTTGTTGTTTGATTTCTTTTTTCATTAATTTTCGTTTGTTATTCGCAAAATAAGTTGTAGCGTTTTCCTTTTAGTAACATTTTGTATCATTTTACTGTTATTTTTAAGTTCAACATGCTATGAATTAAATGTGTTAACATATTATTATTATTATTATAGTAGCATGCATCACTACTACACTACGTTGCATTTCCTTACCACTGACAGGGTGAATCTGCTCCATCTGCTCCGTGTTTCTACCTGCCTTGCTACGGAGCACTAGAGACGCTCGCTATGACGTCACTGAGCATTTAGTTGGAAACCCCTGGCCTAGAGCAACTGAAGCTGCTTTATGAACACAGACAGCAGTTAGGCCTATTTGATCAAGTCTACAAGCCTGTTTTAATATTTATTGTGGAACATTTCTCCCTTTCCCTGATGAGAAGCTGTAGCCTAATAATCAAATCTAAACTTGTAAGTAGTAAAACAAGAGTAAAATTACGAACTACTTAAATGACATGCAATGCATTTGCTACTGGTTGGAAGCTCAAGTTTCCATTTTATTACACCTGTGACAATTTAAACTATTTAATAATTCTTTGATCGTTGGTTGTCGGATTTATAACTACTGTCATTAGCTATTGTTTCTGTAAGGTTTAAACATTGTGTGATACCCTACAGTTGAGTTATAGGCTTGCTTGCTTACTTAGGTCGATGCTGGTCTAGAAATTAACATGCAACCACGTGCTTCATCAATGAACAAAGGTAATATGTCGCCGATTTTCATATTTCAAGCATTAGTATGCTAATATTTTAGTACGTAATCAGTAGGGATTGGATGTTTATGACCTAAAAAGTGAAAAATATGACTGCAAATATGCCCTTAAATATGACTAAATATGTTAGAAAACCCTAAATATGACCTCATAAAATAACTTTCTTTAAAAATAAATGTATATACATTATATATATATAAGGAGAAACACAAAAAATTATTGAAGTACAGAGGAAAAGTTTTTCTAAGTAAAGTGATAAGCTATATGCTAAAATAGTAATGTAACGTGTGAGGCTTATAAGCAAATCTTGTATTTTAAGAGCACAAAATTAATTCCGTGAAGGATGTTCCTGTACAGATTCTACTGTACATTCTCATTGCTGCAGCTAATGAAGAAAGGGGAAGAGTTAAACCTCGGAACATCAGTTTTGTTGAAAGTATTTGACATACTTTTGTATGTCTAGTATTTGACATACTAGAAGATTGTCATAAAATCCTATACGAGGCATTCAAAGAGGGAGTAAAAATAATAGTTACAACTTGAGAAATTAAAAGTAACGGTATTATAACAGTGAATCAGGGAGTAAGACAAGACTGTTCTTTGTCTCCCTGTTTTATTCGTTCTATGCATTTTGATCCATGATAAGGGAAGGATAATTTGCCTTTTGAAGATATGAGATATGCTAAAACATTTACTATTTGCAGACGTTCAGGTTATATTATTCTACAAAGAAGACGTCTCCAGATATTTGTAAATAGTTTTGTTAGAATAATAGCTGGGTAGAACATCCAGATCTTAGAGAGGAAGAAAAAAGATTGTGTTTTATGGAAGGGACATAATAAGAGAAAATTAATATTGCATAATTACCCCCTGGAGAACTTTAATTAGGGTATCCTTAAAGGCAAAAAGATTGCCTGCAAGGTCTAGTGGCTGACTACGGATCCTCGGGCCCGGATTCGATCCCCGGTATCTCCTCGGATTTTTTTGAGGCTCTGTAACGGGGGAGGGGATACTCAGCCTCGCGAGGAAACTTGTTAAAGAAGTAGCAGCTTCGGCTACAAGACCACCAATCACGGCCGTAGGTCTCGGTATGCTGCCCATATGCCCCCGCCAATAGGAGTGAAAAGCCTTTGGACAAGTTCCTAAAAGAAAGAATTGGATACTAACAAGTAGCAGCTTAATGTTTTACATTTAAAGACAAAATCCAAACAACAGAACTATTGATTTAACATTTTTTTTATAGAATGAACGAATATCTTATTCGATGCATTCTGCTACACTACAAAACAACAGAAGAATGCCGAAACAAATATACCTAGAAGAAAGATGGACTAATTGAAGAGACAGTAAAAAGAGAAACAAACAATAAATTAGTTTAGGGTCGGGGTGGACTGTATGGTCCTAAGTTTGTTGCTAATGATAATGATGAAGATTTACAATATTCTTAATAGAAAATAATTCCAAGACTAGTTTCTATGATTGCAACAGGAAGACAACATACAGGTTCCAATTGACTTTTATTATACGAGTAAAGTTGGCTCGTTATTTTTTATAATTATTATAACACATTAGGCCCTACTATAATTGTCTAAATGACATTGAAGTCATGTAGGAAAGACACCGACACTTAACGTACAATGCCATTTTGTTTTAATACCAAACAGGCTCCGGAAGAGTGAAAGTGGTAGTTCAGGTAAGTGTTAACATTGAATCTATACTTGATCCAAGATGTGTATGGAGCAAAAGTAAACAATAGACTTGCCTTGACTGTGTCCTGTCGTTTCATTGGTTAATCGCACTAGCGCATACTTCACGATAGTGCGACAAGGTCAGTCAGATATTTACTTCCATTCTGCACACATCGTAAAATTTATATCTTAAGTAGTTGTGAAAACAAGTTCTGTTAAGTTATTTGCTTGCTTTCGTATTAATATCATAAATTACATTTTTTACAACTTATATCTAGCAAACAAGATTTAATTTGTATTTATCGTTGCCATGGCAAATTTGTTGATTCTGAAAAAAAGTGACATAAGTCACTAAATACAGGACGTATTTTATAACATAAGTAGCTTAAAAGGCCCGGCGTCGCCCGAGTTTCCATTTTGTAATTTGAAATTAACTTGATGAAGGACTTTCGATTTTCAAACTCTAGGGCCTTGTATAATATGCACGTAGAACTTGAAATGAGGAAGAAGGACTTAACACACTCAAACTATTCCCTCAGAAAACGATAGATATAGCTTTTTATGGCTCATAGAGGATTCGAATGTTGCATTCCGTTGCTTCTACACACCATGCCTGGGAGAGGTTGAAATAAGAAGAAAAAGAAATTCCGGTTACATAAGATTGTATTGTCTTGACAGAAAATTTTATTTCTCACTCTCATTTTACCATACAACCGTTTCGTGGCTGAAATAAAAAATAAATTCAATATCACTTTCATACTTTCCTTCCCCAAAACCTGGGACATAATATAATGCGGGCATAGGACTGAAAATGTTCCATCCCATTTTGTCTTCTTGTAGATGCTTAGGGCCTATGATAAACATCCCTATACAAAGCCTAAAGCTATGTGTGATGTATCAGTGGATATGATTTTTTTTACAGACTTCTGATATAGCATACTCACTGGCATACACTTAAGCTGCCCCTGCAATACGACCGCTTATTCTACATCTACATCAAATAGCTTCCAAAGCCCTATGTGAACACTATAAACAATACACTGTTGCCGCGTTACTTCCCGGGCTTAAGTGAGTATGTGTGCAAAATTTCGTGCAAATTGATCATGGTCAAGAAATGTAGATTTATTTATTACGTAAACATGTGACAGTAGAACTCTCATCTGTGCCTCATTTCACATTACCGACTTTTTCCGTGGATTTTCTTTAATACAAACCTTGTTCTGACAATTACGAAAAAAAAAAAAAAAAAAAAAAAAAAAAGAGCCAAATCGTACTAGCCGTTCTCAAATGATGCTCCGTCATACATGTGGCAATTGATTTTAATGGCTTGGTTGTAAGACTCACATTTTTGTTTGTTATGAAAACATGTGTGTATGTGTGCAGAACTCTCAACCTATGTCACACTTCTTCTATCACACTTCTATTTTGTTATGAAAACATGTGACAGCAGAACTCTCAAACTGTGCCTCATTTCACATTTCAGACTTTTGCCGTGGATTTTCCAAACATTTTCTTTCATACAAACCTTGTCCTGACAATTACGAAAAAAAAAAAAAAAAAAAAATCAGCCAAATCGGTCGAGCCGTTCTCAAGTGATGCAGCAACATACATGTGGCAATTGATTTTTATTTATATAGATTAATTAATTCGTTGTACTTTTCATTTATATAATGTGTGATGAAGTACACCACATATTGTAAGTAAAAGTAATAAGCATAACCTCTAATAATTTGTTTTACAGAAGAAAATTACGAGCCAGGGATTTCAGAACGTACGTCACCAATAAAGAAACGCGCGAGGAAAAGGTTTGTCCAGCGAAGGTACGGATTGTAAATATATACAAAACGTTAAAAGAAAACCCTGCAGTATATGTGCAAGAGATGTAGGAGTGAAAGTATCGTCATCCGTGGGACTAGTCTCAAAAACGGTATCAAAGTCCTAAAAGAATATAGATCTACAGGAGGTGTCAAGTCCGGTCAAAATTAAACCAAAATCAAAGACAAAAAAATAATAAGTTAGCAGAATTGGTAATCAACCCTCGGCGCTTAATATACTATACTTAATCAACTAAACAACTTAAAAATGAACCCTTGTGAACTGTGCTTTGTACTTTCATACTCAGTTGTTTACTTTTGCTCCGTACACATTTTGGATCAAGTAAAGGGTAAAACTTAGATTTTGAAATACATAAATCCCTAAACAGCAGTACTGTATATTGAAATAGGCTACATCTCTCTCTATATAAGAGGCTTTGTCCTGACTGAATGACTGACTGACTGACAGAGAATAAACGTACAGCCTAAACTATAACAGGTAGAGACTTGGAATTTTGACAGTACCTTCGTTTCATAATGTAGGTGCTCACTAAGAAAGGATTTTGACAAATTTCGATTTTAAATGCCAAAAATCAAATGTTTTTGAGAATACTTAATCCCTTTTTACACAGAATTATCCAATCCAAATCACATTTGACATTAAAACATATTGTTGCCAGTGGGTCTCAGATGGGTTTGGAAAAAAAAAATGAAACTCGAATTTGACAAATTAGAGAACTATCAATATCCACGAAAATAATGCAGTCACATAACTTTCTTTACCCTGGACATAGAGAAAACAATACGAGGTATGGTAATATATGTATATTAGTATCTCGCAGGTTTTTGGAGAGAGAAGTATGAAAGGGATATTACATTTCTGTTTAATTTCATCCCCAAAACGGTTTTATGGTAACATGAGAGTGAGAAATAAAATATTCCGCAAAGACAATACAATTTTATGTTACCGGAATTTGTTTCTTTTTATTTGAACCCCTACCCGGCTTGCTGTGTACAAGCGATAGGATACAAAATTCGGTATAGGATAATTTCCACGCTTGAGAAAATTTTGTTGTGATCACAGGTATCGATATAATTTATTAAAATACGTTATGTTCAGGTACTGTGGACCATGCGATATCATTATTACTATAAGAGGGATAATCAATATAGGCCTAAATATGGTCAAACGTTGTTCGATTTGGACGAAACTCACTATACAGGGGTTTTCTGGGCCAAGGACCTCGAATCTGAGGTAGCTTTTACCAGGCGACGCTATCTAATCGTGGTATGTAATTCACGTGATTTAAGTGTTAATAAATATAATGATTTAACTATTATGCTCTTAACTTTTAATTTTTGAAATAATTATCGCGGGCGAAGCCGCGGGCACATGCTAGTAAATAATAAATGTAAATTAAGTAACAATAATATCGAAATATCAATAACATCGAAAGATCGATGATATTACATGGGTAGACTATAATAGCAGAATAGGGATAATTTAGGGGCCTGGTAAATTATGAAGAATATGTCCGTATTGAACTCATGATTACACAAGGGGATTATATATCACCTATACGAAGTTAACTGTGAAATCGCTGTTTTAAAATAACACAATCAAGCTTAAAGAGGTAATTATATATTAAGGGATGACCAAAGTGTTGAGAGTGATTAGAGTGATAGAAACAGATGCACACTAATAAAGTCCGTACACTCTAAGAACCAAACTTAAAGTAAAAAAAACAGTAAGTCTGTCTCACTCTAGCACATTCATCGTATTACCCAAGAGTGAGACAGAGGTGTTGGTTTTTGTTTATTTTAGGGTTGGTTCTTAGAATGGGCAGACTTTAATGGTTGCATGGTCTACTGGTATACACACAGAATCTGAAATGACCTCGATGTTCAAACAAAACTTAATTTGGACTACCCCATGCCAAACAGTGATTTCGTTCTAGTAGTCGGATAAACATTACTCCTAATTTTGAGTCATTCTAATCCCTGCACTTTCCAGGGGAGACAAAAAGATTCAGGCCTAAATACTTACAGTATTCATGCAGTTTGGGCCAAGGCCGTTGAGATTAGATGAAACGCTTCAGGAATATTATTGTCCTTAATATGGAATTCACAACCTCGAAGTTCAAACAGCTCGATCGCTAGCCGGTTCTTCAGTTGATTTTCAGCATGGCAAGAGTTGTGGTGTACAGAATCTCATTGCTGCTCCTGGCAGCTCTACTAACTTCCGCTCTTAAACTACGTAAGTAAAAAGATCTCCTTCAGGCGGTGACAAGGTGAACCACCGGACAATAAATTTACCATTTTCAGCTCTTGCAGGTGTTTTTTTTTTTTTTTTTTTTTTTTTTTTAAACAAATTATGTGTAGGCCTACAAACTATTTAAAGGTCTTGTTAGCATAAATTTTTCTATGTTGTTGTGATGCTGGAATCTACTGTAGATTGATACACTGAATATATTAGAAAATATCTCTAAAATAGTTCTTTAACCTCACCTTTTCTTGTTTGGTTGTTCATTTATGGTTATTGAACTACGGGTGTACTTCAACTAAGGCCAGGGACCGTTGCCGCGCCGGTGTCCCGGAATTCCGTCCCGCAGTAGTTCTTTTACATTCCTGTAAATCTATAGATATGGGTCTCTCACATTGACTTGGGCCAGGCCGATCTTTTGTTGTGTTAGTTAATAAAAATGCTACTTATAACCTATTTATATATTTACAAACACAAGCCTTGTACGCAAGATATATTAGTGTTAAAAATTAAGAAAAATATAAAGATTAAAAATATAAAACGTGGATGATGAATATATGAAGGTATTAAGAAAGCAGTAGTTTGTGATTCTAAAGCCTAAAGGACATTGGAGTGAGAAGTTTCGGGAAGCACTGACAATTTATTACGTTAAAAAATAGCACATATCTGTTGAAGGCAGAAGCCCATCATTCAGGTTTTCAACAATATCAACTTGGACCTAGTTCATCTTACTAGAATTTGCTTGGTTAAATAGAATTACATTTTTATACAAAAATTAATAATAAAATAGCTATATTGATATAATTATACAAATATATTAGGATAAATACATAATGCAAAATATAAATAATAATACGAATAGACAAAAAACAATAAAATTAAACCAAACGGAAAATCATACGATCAGCAGTCATTCATAGCGACATCAGAAAACTCAGATTAAAAAAATTTGTTCACATCTAGAGAATTAACTCTGCCAGTCTCACAAAACAAATAGACGAATTCTATAAAAACAGAATAAAAGCTAAAACGATCACTATAGAATGGATAGGCGAAAATAATGTTATAAAAATATGTAAAATTGTCAACAACCACACAAGGAGACAATCAGAACAGGAAAACGAAAATCCAAAATTCTCAAGTGGCTAACTGACCAAATCAGAGAAGACAAAGTCAGGAATAATTTAGACTGAAGACAGACAAAAAAAAAAAAAAAAAAAAAAAAAAAAAAAACTCATAGCAAACGGATGAAAGGAAAATGACACAAAGGAAGAAAAAGTCCCTCTTTTAAGTTATATGCTTAGTGCTCTGAGCTCAGACGAGTTCAGATAAAAATAATATATTTATTAACAGTATTATATCCTTATTACGTAAATGTCACCCACAATGCAACCAACCCCACTCGCTAAAAAAAAAAGATATGCGCACGGAAAGTAAAAGGTTGGGAAAGTAGTACAACCGGTACAGCCTCGAGAAAGTAATGGTCTACAGAATCAATGAGACGCAAGGATAAAAAGTATCTTAGTCTCTTAGTGGGACGCCATGTAGGCTATCATTTAATACGGTAGGGAGGTCGATTTTTCACACTGGAGGAGAACCGTGATGCTAATTATACATTGGCTTTCCTCTTGCGTCAAGTTCCATTTTTAACGCCCATCATTATGATCGACTTGTACTTTTGATCCTTTCTCGTCCGATATGGTGACCTGGGCTCTGTTTCATAAAACTTGCTAATAACATTAGTTAATAGTATTAGAGCTCATATTATTTAATAGTTAACAAAATCTTGTTTCATAGAGATACGTGCACCACTCATAAAATCCCTTCACTAATATTATTAGTTCATTTGTCAGCTGATTGAATTGGAGGTTATGTCTGGATTGTTGTTTCTCTTTTTCCCTTCTTATCATTTTGTCAATACTATTTCAAAGCAGCACGGCCTTATATATCTTCATAAATGTAACAAATAATAACAACCTTTAAGAAATGAATAAATCTGGTAGCAGTAAGGTTATGTACTGTACTAAAATCTAACCTCGAATCCAAAAAACTTGTTATAACAAAAATTCCTTGATAACGTATGTAACTTAAGCTTTTTCTAAATTGATAATTAAATTATAGTGATTCATTTTCCACAAATTTAAGATCACGCAATCTGAATTACATGGATTTGGGAATAAGTTATTGGTCCAAAACCACTTATAGAAAAACACCTAATATTATCAGTAATTTTTATTAGTTATTCACTCTATGAAACAGTTTACTAATAATATTACCAATATTTACTAATAATTTAGTGCAAGGAATTCATAACTAATATTATTAGCTAATATTCTGATGAAACAGATGACTAATAATAACAACTGATATTTATTTGCTAATAATACGAGTGTAAAAGCTCTATGAAACAGGGCCCTGGAAATAAAAGTATTGGTCTTTTATGTACCAATTCTTTCATGTCAACACGTTTCTCATAATTTATAAGACAGAAAGGATTTTACATAACACGACATACTAAAAAATAAACAAAAATAATACAGTATATAAACAAAAACAACATAAATATCACGTCCGTAACCTTCAATAACAGACTTTTCTGGGATGTAGGTCGTGTCAAAAATTGAAATAAAAAATTTCAAACGTTTCGTTCCCTGCTGCGGTGATCTTCTTCAGTAACAGCTTTTCCCCACTTCTGAGAAAATGCCATCGCCTTTATCAAGAGGACTTGTTTACAATAGGTTGTTAAGGCGTCATTCGTTTGTTCATATTTCAGACAGTCTACTTACATCGAAGCATGGGTTCAGGCCGGAAGGCTAGATACAGCATCGTCGCTCTCGATCGGCTGTAAGGGCTGACTGATATAAATATCCCATGTTTAACTGGCGAAATATGACACAATTTTCATTAACTTAAGTAATGGAGAATTTTAAATCATCTTGATGTTAGGTAATACAAGAAATTATTAATGAAAATTGTTTTTACTTATAAATAGAATACAATAAATCTCTCTTATACAGGGTGTTAATGAATAACACCGAAATATTTTACCTGTGTATAGAGGGGACATAGACAAGCAACTTTTATTAGGAGATTTTTGTTCTATGGATTCAATTCTTCCTGCTATAACATAAAATCTCCCAAGGATATGCACGCCACTGACTTCTAATACTTGAAATGATGGGAAACAGAGGAACAGTGAATATTGTGTAGTGGTCGGGAAAATTGTAAAAAAATGACGATCGATATCTTACAACTCTGAGGGAAAAAAAGACAAACGAAACATTTTTGTTAGGTCTGGAATTAGGAATAAAAACATAATGCAGTGGCGGGCAATCAGGTGATTAGTCAGTCAGTTTTGCAAATTATGAAAATTCTAAATTATGGTATAGCTGTTGATGAATTATTAAGAATCAGGTTTTTATCGATCACTAGGAAGGCATGAAGTCAATTTAATGAAAATTTTAACCCTATTTCGCTCAATTATTGAGTTATGAGCACCAAATTTTAAGGACTTTAATGCGCTGTAGCATACACATTTTACGTCATAGAGCAAAAATGTCCTAATAAAATTGCTTGTCTATGTCCCCTCTATACACAGGTAAAATATTTCGGTGTTATTCATTAACACCCTGTATAAGTATTTATACTATAACTATGTTTGAAACTAAAACCCTAAAATGTAGTAATACCTCTAATAAATAAAGGGAAATGGTAAGCAACTAATGCTTTAATCATGACTCTACACATACACATTAATACCAATTTATTTTGTGTGCTGTTTGTTTGTCATGGTCATTTAACGACGGCTATGTAGGCCTACGACTATCCACTCCTAAAACCTCCGACATTGTGCCAGCTAAATTTTTTCTTTCAGGAGTTCTTTTATGTGTATGTAGGTCTACAGTCATAGGAGTGTGGCAATACGTCGCACAGGTTAAATTGCTGAAGTTCCGTCATAGTAGGCCTATGAATGCTACCGAGAAAGGCTAAGCAAAGTTCGAAATTACAAGTGTTAACTGTTTTAAAGAGATTCATTGTCACTCAAGAACGATAGGATGTTTCCTTTTACATTAATTTTTTGACTTTTGAGTTCTGTCAATATGCTGTCATATGTTTCGACAAAACTTCACCACGTCCACAGATTATTTGGCTGTTTGTTTAGCTCAAATTCTAATGTACGCTCACCTGATACTTTCTGATCAATCGTCGTTAATGTGAGAAGCGTGATTATAATTTATTCATCTGAAATTTCCCCCGTAAAGTAACCAGAAGTGTAACATACTAAGCTGTCGTTCATTCTGATATTACTAAATTTTTCTATCGATACAAGCTATAAAATTGAGTTTTTCCCGTAAGTACGTTGTGACTAGACAAGGCATTTATTGACCATAAAATAGTGAAAAAATTCAAAATAAAAAATTCATTTATGACCTAAAATAATGAAAAAAAAATGTTCCACTTTTGCTTATAATTAATTTCTTAAAGTAATGAATAATTGCTAAACGCAATTTAATGTATGTCATTTACAATATAAAACATACTTATTTTATTACTAAAGAAGTACTGTAAGTAAATTTATACTACTTTAACACATTTAGGGGGAAAAAATCTTTCTGAACTGACAGGCCATCAAATTACCCCTAGCAAATATGTGCCATTTAAAAAGAAAGAAAAAAAATCTTTATTGCTACAAGACAAACTGCTATGGTGTTTACAATAAACCTGAATTAAAATGAACTATGAACACTTGGCGGAGATCCTCAAGTCCTCTAGTCTGAAAGTTACGATTTGTACATAAAAAAAAACTCTACCTCTCCTGTAATATGACCTAAAATGCCGAAAATGACCTGAATATGCAGAACATGACCAACAATTTTCCTAAAAATAACCTAACTCTTGAAAATGACGAAAAATGCAAAATAAAGCAAAAAATCGCCCTTATTTCATGATACACATTTTTTTTATATTCGAGCTATCTTTTAATCTTCATAGGCCTATAAAAATGCAAAATGATGAAATGCCTTACCCTAGTTATAACAGGAATTTCAAATAAGTCTGTCTTGTGTAAGGATAAAATAGACATTAATTCTGTGTTTGACATATATTTTACAAGCTATGGCAAGCTATGTCAACATTATTCATTAGGACCACAGAACCACTGCCTTCTTTGAAATATAGAAGGCAGTGACAAAACTCATTGCCATCTCTCAGCCTTCTGGCCTTATGAAATATAAAGGAGGCCATGGTCGAAGTCATTTTTGGGTTTTAGCAGCGGAGGAAACATAACCGGATCACTAGTACTGCGGAAAAAGAAAACGAAATGCACCGTCCTGGACTTATTGTGCAAAATTGTGTTAGTCAGAGAAAGATAGTAAGTGTATATCCGTTTTGCAATAATTATGCGGGTTTCAGTAAAACAAAATATGAAATTTTTAAAGTTAATGAGTGGCATAGACGTGGAAGAAGTCTATGTTTGGATGTTAAACATAAATTTAAAACGGTTTCAGAAAGTGATAAAATTCCGAAAAGTAGCCATTGTGCAGAATCAAAACACAACGGAGATTATATTCAATGCAACAAATGTTCAACAGAAGTTACTCCATTGGCGCCGAGTGTAAGACCTTATCCAAAGTTTCTGCTCGATAGTAAAACTATTATGACAAACATTCAAGAGATAATCATGAAGATTCCCACTGAGATCGAATCACTGTGTAGTAAATGGCTGGAGAACAGAAAAACTGTAGAAAATAAATGGAATGGATACTTTCGGTATGACCTATTACGTTCGCTTTATAGCTTGCAGCAACGAGCTGTACCTAAAGATAAACAAGACAGACGCATAACTCCTTGTCCAGATTCGCTAAAAATGGAGCCATTGCCATGCGAATCTGTCAGAAATGTTATGGAACCTCGCGATGACAAGAATAAACATCCTTGGGATATGGTAAACATGAAAAAGGCATATTCAGAAGATGAAAAAATGGCAAGAAGTTATACTGCTGTGAACGCAATCATCAGGTCATATCAAATATATGGACACCAAGCTGCACATCTTGATCCATTAGAAGTTGAGAAACCAGGTGAAGATCTCAAAGCACGTGCCTTTATGCCACCAAAAGAAGTTGTGCAAGAACAAGTGGCTGAGGTCATTAAGACAGATCTAGACTGTGTATTCGAGCTTCCTTATTACACTTATATAGGAGGAAAAGAAAAATCTTTGCCACTTAAAGAAATAATCACAAGGATGGAGAATGTCTACTGCCAGCATACCGGTCTTGACTTTAAGGAATTTGAATCAATGGAAGCAACATATTTTCTACGAGAAAAATTTGAAACTCCTGGAGTTTGTTTAGATGTTGAAACCAGGAAGAGAGTACTCAAAAGTTTAACTCATGCAGTTTTGTTCGAGCAGTTTACGGCTCAAAAATGGCCCAGAGCAAAACGATATGGATTGGAAGGTGAAGAGATTCTGATACCAGGCATGAAACAAATTATTGACAGGACAGTAACCTGTGGTACGACACACACATTCATAATAGGAATGGCAGAACGAGGCCGTATGAATGTTCTTGCAAATCTTGTACGGAAACCAATGAGATACATTTTTCATCAGTTTCGATCACCTGCACTTCAACGAGGTTTTGGAGATGGTGTGTATCATCTGGGTTCAGCTATAAAACAAGATTATGATGGCAGGGATATTACAGTAACGCTCCTTCCAAACCTATCTAATTTAGAAAAAGTCTCTCCTGTAGTTATAGGAAGAGCTCGTTCAGAGCAGTTCTTTCAAAACGACGGTGATAGGAACCAGATTCTTCCCATCCTTGTACATGGTGATGCTGCTTTTGCTGCTCAAGGCATTGTTTATGAAACCATAAACTTATCCAAGCTGCCCTTTTACACTGCAGGAGGGACAATTCATTTTATAATTAACAATGAAATAAGTTTTACAACAGATCCGAAAATTGCTCGTTCATCTAAATACTGTTCAGATTTGGCACATGCTATACGTGCTCCTGTCTTCCGAGTAAATGGAAATGATCCAGATGCACTTATCCGGTGCTGCAACATTGCAGTGGATTTCAGAAAAAGATTCCATAACGATGTTGTGATTGAAATTTTGTGCTATCGAAGACACGGTAGTGGTGAATCAGATGATCCAAGTATCACGAAACCTTCAATGTATAAGAATATTCAAGATATGCCAAATGTTCTCACACTCTACACACAGAATTTGTACGATGATGGAGCCATTTGTGGAGATGAAGAAAAATCAGTTTGTGAGGAGTATTTGAAAATTTGTGAATGTGAGTTACAAGAATCAATGAAAATAAAAAACATTGATCTCAAAGAGTGGTTGGATAAGGATTGGAATAGCTTTTTCGAGAAATCTGATCCCAATCGAATACCAAGTACCGGAGTAAAAGAAGGGACGCTCAAACAAATAGGAGTGACAATTTCAACACCTCCTCCATCAAACAGAAGGTTTGAGCTACATGAGGGTGTAGCAAAGTTTCTTCATAATAGACTAGAAATTATAAATGAAATGAAAGTGGATTGGAGTCTAGCAGAAGGAATGGCATTTGGGTCCCTTGCAATGGAAGGGAATCATGTAAGATTATGTGGAGAAGATGTAGAAAGAGGAATATTCGGGCACAGACACAGTGTGTATCACCACATATCTGCTAACAAAGACACTTATGTTCCACTAAGGCACCTCGCAGATGACCAGGGGGATATTACAATCTGCAACAGCCCCTTGTGTGAGTATTCCATTCTGGGATTTCAGCTGGGCTATTCAATGACAAATCCAACAGTACTTGTCCTGTGGGAGCCACAGTTCGGAGATTTTCTTAATACAGGTCAAGTGATTATAGACACATACTTGTCATCTGCCGAAGCCAAATGGGACAGACAGACTGGACTTGTTCTGCTACTACCTCATGGACCTGAACCTTCCAGTGCACGTATGGAGAGATTCTTGATGATGTGTGATGATGATCCTGATGATATGCCTTGTCTTAAAAACCATGCAGGAATAGTAAATCAATTAAAGAAAGTGAATTGGATTGTAGCTTGCCCTACTACTCCAGCAAATTATTTCCATGTACTCAGACGTCAGCTGAAAATGCCATTTCGAAAACCCCTTATTCTATTTACCCCAAAACAACTTCTAAGAACAAACCGTTTGAGATCATGCCTAATTGATTTAACAGATGGTACATCATTTCAGAGAGTAATTCAAGACAGTGGACCAGCCAGCAAGAATGCGAAAATAGTTAAGCGTTTGATATTCTGCAGTGGTCGAGTCTATTTTGATCTCATTAATGGGCGAGAAGAAAAAAAGTTACAGCAATACATAGCTGTCAGTCGTATCGAGCAATTATGTCCATTCCCATATGACATTGTAATTGAGGAAACTCTGAAATATCCAAATTCTGAAATATGCTGGGCTCAAGAAGAACACAGAAATGGTGGCGCTTGGAATTACGTGCTTCCACGATTCTCAACGGCATTACAAGGTTTAGAACGTGATGTACTGGTGTACATAGGCCGACCTCCTGCTGCAGTCCCTGCCACAAGCAACAGACAATCATTTGACCGGGAGTTGAAGCAACTGATTCAAGATGCACTAGATCTTAGTTTTACCGTCGGAAGTTGTGGTGCACAGCTCTGGCCTAGCAAGAAGTGCTAAGAGAATACCTAACAGAGACATACTTTTACGATTCAAAATAAAATTAAAATGATGAAAACCAAACAAAGAAAGAGAGGGAAAATGTCAGTAGCCAATGTACAATTTTAAAGAATATTTAATTGTGGTGTATATGTAATTTATTTTAAAAATCCACAGAATTCTGTGTTTATAAAAGAAAGGGCCCTTGTACTTTGGTCACGACAATGGGAGCGTCCTACGTTTTTAATGATCCTTTCCAAGTTCTTACCACTAGAATCCATGTCTTAGGAAGCTTTAAACAGTCTTCCTGTTGAAATTGTTTGGTTCTTTGAAAATGTTATTAGTAGGGTTCGGATGTTTATGACCTAAAAAGTGGAAAATATGACTGCAAATATGCCCTCAAAAATGACTAAATATGACCTAATAAAATAACGTATTTTCAAAAAATGAATGCTTCAATTTAAAACGTTTAAAGACACCAAGTCTTACTTCACATGAATTCTATCAGATAATCACTTTTTAACAATTTTGGTGATTTACAGTTTTACTTGTACTGTAATTAATTTCTATTTTTAAAGAATTTTTTCCTGTTTGTTCGCTTGATCAGCTCCAAATACTCGTAATATTTTGAAGACATTGCGTTTCACTTAAAAAAAATTAAGTTACTATTCATTTGGCAAACACATTAAATTAATTTTAAATTTAACTCGAACATGTAGTACGTACCGGTACACTGTACAATTGTGCTCTTTTACCGAATTTATAACTGAAATATGACGTTAAATTTAAAATATGGCCAAATATGACCAAGATCACAAAAAAGCCCAAAATATGACTTTATATGCAAAATAAAAACGGTCCAATTAGGATAACAATCGTGCAATTCGTGTTTAAATTGTGTTTGCAGCGAAAACGGAGGTCAGGATAAAAATATGACATGCCATAAACATCCGAATTCTAGTTATTAGCTTCTCTATTGAAATATTCTAGCCAATACTTTAGTATCCTCAAACCTGACGTTATGGTCCAAAATGTATAAGCATGTTCTGCCATGGCTAACTTATCTACATGTCTTAGGCAGTAGTTAATTTACGTTCCTATATTCAGGTAGAAATGTGCCTTTCGTGGTTTTAATGTAAGATTTTCCACAGGAACACGGTAATAGGTACACCCCGCATGTAGACAGTGGCTCTGACGGGCACTTAGCTGTTTTCCGCGTTTCTTTCTTTCTTTAATTTTCTTTGTTGGTCTGTAAAGTGTCTTGATGTTGTGTTTTTGGCCTGTAAATTGTCTTGATGTTGTGCTTGGCCAATGAGTTACCAATGCGATCTATTACGAAAATTCTAAGACACGGTATTAATTTTAAAAGCATCACACATTAAACTAAATTTGTTCGACCCTGAAATTTGATGTACATTTCACGATTACCCTAGAAAAGAATACCTCAAATCCAAGTTCCCTGCTTAAAAAAAAAAAAAAAAAAAAAAAACCTTGCACAGTGAATTTTGTCTAAATCGATAAATATTTCCCATTTAGGCCCTTCCCCCTTCCGCCCACCTAGCCTATGTTAAAAATTTCAGATATATGCGTGCCGAAAATTTGGCTGAGCATCACACACATTGAGACCAAAAAAAACTCCTTTTGTTGTTATAAAAAACGTTATAAACAAATTAATCAAGCAGAGTGGCCAAACAAAATGGACAAGTTGATGCGTTCTGCTGCTAAAATCACATTTTTTGTCAGTTTTTCGCTCATAACTCACAAATGAACGCAAAAGTTTTTCTTAAAATTTATTTTAGCTGTGTTTATACTCCTTTTAGTTTCGAGGCTATATCAAGAGTTAGGGATCTGTGTCTGCACAGTAGGGAAGGCCACGGAACTATTGCTTGTCAATTGTTTCTATTGAATATGATAGACTACAGGATGAAATAGTGAGGATGATTCATGGCATGCAAATATCCAATTCGGCATTTGCCTTTACGACTGGGGAAACCATGAAAAAAACCCATGTCAAATTGCAAATTGGCCGGCCCCGGGATTTGAACCTGGGACCTCCCGAATGCGAGTCCAAGACGTTACCATCTCGGCCACCTCGCTCGGTAACGCAAAAGTTGAAATCCGGCTTAAAGGTGGATTGAACCTCTTTCTGTCCATCTACGTTAAAAAATCTGATGTGAAAGTCACATAACTTCCTCTGCCCAAATAAAAGTTAGCAGTATTCACATATCCTTGTACAGAATCGCAAGACACAATTTTACGCTAATTATTCTATAAATACCTCTTCTTTCAATGATGCGACTAAAAGCGCAGTCTATATAACAAACTTTAAAAAAAAAAAAAAACAAATGACTGGAGACGTTTATTGAACTTTCTGCCGTAAAATATAATTTCCGAAATTTATCGAATATTTCCCTCAGATACATCTTTACTCTATGCATGGCCAACAATACATCTTTCTCACTTCACATTCTTATATAAAATAAGAGGCCGTGAAAGAGCGCGAATTCAGTTGTTCATCACGTAAGACAAACTTTCTACAAACAGTGGGTGAACAGTGGGTGGCTTGTAACTACCCTCAGAGAATTTTCTCGAAAAAAAATGTTTCAAATAAAAGTTTTAGCTCTTAGTATAAGCAACCTATGTGCAAAATTTAAAGAAAATCGTTAGAGCCGTTTTCGAGAAAATCGCGAAAAACGAAAATTTCTTCATGTAAAGTCCCCTTAAAAATAAGAGAAAATAGTCGCCAATCTTATCCTCACATCTTCAGAAAGTACCTGACCCAAATACGAAATTTTGTTTTCATACGATTTTCCGTTTTGGAGCTAGCTTGTTCACAGATATTTTCCACACAGACACACAGACACACAGACATGTTTCCAAAAATAGTATTTTTGGATTCAGGGGGCCTTGAAACGTGTATATATGCTAAAAACTCAACTTCGAATTTTGGGGTCGAAAACAATACTTCCTCTACCTATAGTACCTATGGTACGGGCAGAGGAAGTAAAAATTAAGATTTGGTTGATCATTGCACTTAAACAAACACTTTCTTTTATTATATAGATAGATTTTATGCTTTTAAAATTAGCACTTATAAACCCTTAGGCTACCAGAATCAAGTTTAAGGTGCCATCATCCACTTGTCCGAAGTGACATTACGCTTGCATTATGCCTTTTATGCTTTAGTGTTGTTCTGTTAATAACTTCAGACAGATGTCCTTGCTGCGTTATGGTTTAAAGAGATGAGTGAATTCGTTATGCTTTTGCAAAACACAACGATTGTTCAATCGAACCAATAGCTACTTGAATCTTTTATAAAATTCATATGCTTAATTCCGGGATCAATTCTGGGTCAATTCGATATAAATATGCAGCCTTTGGATCCTCTTATTACAATATACCCTATTAGTTAGGCCTTCAAAATTAGAAACAACAATCATTAAAGATTTGAGAGAGGATTCTTGGGCGCTCATATTTAGACTTTTAGCTCAATCTCAACTCTCTGGCGCAATTTTCAGAAAGGTTAGAGCAGCGTTTCTCAACCTTTTTGAATCAGAGGACCTCTAAAATGTCTAAATTTTTTAAGGACCCCTAATTTTACATCATATTTTTAAAAGTAGGCTATATGTAGGCCCATATTCTTAATATGAGGTATTAATTATAGGTCATTATAACGAAATAAATCTAAATAAATTTTTTTTATTCAACGGAAACACAGTTATTGAATTGGAAGTAAACTGTTGACAGTTTAATATTTATTACCAATTTGAATAATATTAGGAATTATGTTATTACTCACTTTTAATGAGATGGTTGAGTTTGTCGCCTCTTGGAGAGTTCCTGGATATCTAGTTCAATATTAGTCAAATTTTGTCGAAGATCAGCAGATACTTTAAGTCATCTTAATTATGTCTGCGGACCATCTACACCATAATCGCGGACCACCGCGGACCATAGGTTGAGAAACGCTGGGTTAGAGCCTTTCACTTGATTGCTGCATCATCTACACCCATTTTTAGCTTAATCGGTAGATGATAAGGGGAATTTAGTCAGCAAGCGACATCCCTTGATGGTTATCATTACCGATCTTTATTAAATTGCTTTTCGTTCATTTTTACAAGGTTGAATGACGACGGTATCAAGACTTCCAGTTCTCAGAAGAGAATGAAGGGAGATCGAACCCTGATCTGTGGATCCGTAGTCAGTAGGCCTAATGCTAACCAGGCAGGACGGGAAACTGCAAATAGTTTCGGAAAGTAATTGTTATGGTTAAAACTCGTTCGACCTAACCTGGTCTTAGAGGGTTCTTACAGATAATAAATGTCACGTACTTTGCTCCCTTCCATTACGTTTTTTTCTCCTGAAAATAAATAAGGGGAAAATCCTGAGCAAACATTATGCCTAAGAGCTGTAATAATTAGAAAAATTAACGAGTTACCTTCACTAGAGGTATAGACAAAGTTATATTATACTAGCTTTTTTCGATGGTAGAAATAGGTCTAACGTTAGAATTTAGGGAGGGAGTAAAATGCCGACATGCAAAATAGACCACTTGAAGAGGAAGTGTAAACAAAATAAAGTTTTTATAGCTACTCTCAGAAATCTAGTATATCGTACCAATACAGAAGCAAAAACGTATATTACTACCCATTTACTAATTAACTATTGTACTATTAAATATAGTTACAATGAATTATTTTTGCACGAAGTTACTGCCCTTCACACCTCTGAGACTTTAGCGGTCTGTGGCCAGCAACCAGATACGGCCAGTGCAAGAGAGAAAGTCGCGCTCCGGACATTTCCGTGCAAAAACCTGTCGGTGGAGAGAATGACGATTTATCCTACTAATTTACAATTATTTGAAAACTTAAAAATTAAATTATTTTATCTTGTAAGAACGGAAAATTGTGGGCTTGATTAACAAGAACTTAAGAGATATTAAGTTTTAGAACAAAAAAATGCCATTAATTCTGGGAATACAAATAATAAATGGAACCTACTGCATCGAAAGCAGTCAAAATGATGGTAGGAGAAACAATCATGCTTCCCATATTACATTTTATGTAATTCTAAATTATATTTGTTATAATAATTAGAGTTATTATTATTTACTACTGTATTATTATGTTTCCGTAGAAACCGAACCATTAAGACTATTTTTTCTTGCAGAAAACTTAATGTGTTTTAGTTATAAACTTATAAGGTAAGACTATAAATTAATTTTATGGTGTTATTATGGCCGAAATCTTAAGTTCGAAAGGTAGAGAGGTGGCATATATAATACATCAATTAATAGAAGTAATCAAGAGATTTAATATGATTCTGGACGTTCTGGATGTTTAGCAGCTTTTATGTCCTTAGGCAAAAAGCTCCGCACGCGAACTGCCACTGAAGTGAGAGAATAGAAATAAAATTTCGATGGGGGTATAGTTATGAGGTAATGGTAGGCCTACTCTGGAAAGTAGAAAAACGGCAGGTCAAGTAAAAATGTGTTGTGCCCGAAGTAGTTGGTAGAGCATAGGAAAAGAATGTATTTGTAAGAATTCATAACAAGTGGTATAGCCTATTCGTATGATCATATCGATGGTTATTGAAAATATTTTAAGGTGTGTGAAGTACTTAAATGTCAGTAGGCCTACGTAGTGATCAGTTAATCAAAAGATTACAAGGGTACGAAAAAGAGTTTGTTTCTAGGCGCATAAACAGATACATTATTCAAAATACAGATTATATATTATGAAAATTCCAACTAATGCTTTGTCGTAAACATCAAGGTCTTTAAGAGTATCTTGTGTAAACAACTACGTTATTATTAATTATTTAATTGGAACATCTGTTACAGCTGACTACATAAAGCCTTGTGCAAGAAGCGACCCAAACGTGAATGAATGTGCCAGGAAATCAGCGCAAGCAGCAGTCCCGCATTTTATAAATGGTAAGTATACATTTAAAATTAAAATTTCTTTTTATTAAGTAAATCAACAGGATGCCTCGTTACAGTGCAAGACTGCAGGCATTCTTTGCCAAAGACAGTATTTTGTATGAACTAGGCCTACTTATTTGTGTTTTGCTATATACTTATTCTAGCATTTTTCATTCATGTGTAATATATCCTCTACGTGTTTCTGCCTATGATGAATGTTACCTATGTTAATGTACCTAACTTAATTGTATTAGTTTGCAATTAGATAGTTTTCCATATATTATTTACAATTTCTAACCTTGTTAACAACTAATTTAAGTTGTATTACTATTTACATCATAATATAACTTTATGTACATTTCTTTTCTACTGCTATCTAATAGTATATTGCGATACAAGTGTAGTAAGCGGTGCATACGGATCGAGGAAAGAGTTTGAAAAACGAGGCGCTTGCGCAGAGATTTTTCAATTTCCGAGATCCGTTATGCGCTTACGGCACGAGTATTGCATGCTATTTTTTTGCACGATAAATATTTATATCAATTTATTTATATTAATTGAGATATTAGCTAAAAATATTATGTATATACACTATTGAAGATGGATGTTATATTTCAGAAAGTGATTCGCATGTGTTTGTTGTTATGGGAACCGAATATTTGTCCTGTTAAAGTCGCCACAAACTAGGGGGCCTTGGTCCATAAAGGCTTGTATTATGATGATTTTACTTACGGCACTTGTGCTTTTTGTAATTTTTTACCGCACGGAAATTTATTTTGTTTCCATAGCATCAAGATTGCGTGGGGGAATGTCAAGTTACGATCCACGGCAACAATATTCGTAAGTACCACTAATTAGTTACGTTGTGCAAAAAAGTCTATAGTTTGAATATAGTTTTTGAATGCCCTGAGGTGCCGTGATATACTTACGCATTTACAGACTCAGGTTGGTCCAGTTGGATCGGGTTGGCAGACAAAGGAACGCTCGGGTAGGGGTACTTGAGTGCGAAATAAAAATATGATGTGAACCACACAACTTCCTCTACCTTTAATATACCAGTGTACACGAATGCATTGCAGTAGTGCACATTCAGTTCTCTCAGCCTCATTCCAAGTCGTGAGGCAATTTTGTGTATGAAATCACAAAACCCTTTTGAAAATTTTTATGATAAAATATTCCACATAAAAGGTTTAGCTTTTGATAGCCCCTATAACTCAAGCCCCTTATAACTTATACAACTTTTAAAGAAAATCGTTAGAGCCTTTTTCGAGAAAACCGCGGAAAACGAAAGTTCTTCATTTCAAGTGCAGTAAAAGTAAGAGAATTCTAGTTGTCGCCAATCTTCGTGTCATATCCTTAAAAGGTATCTAACCCAAATATAAAATTTTGGGTAATCTTCAACATCAGCCTATGTTATCATGGCGGGGGTCACTGCCTTCCTAATAATACGTCAGATGGAGGAGGCATATTTTGACTTCAGTAGTGCCTCCAGGTAAATAAAGTTGTAGGTCAGTGACAGGTTTTGTTAGGTTAGGAACGTTTATATTAGTTTAGGAGCAATATACTGAATAGCGCGACCTAAAACTATTTGCTCCTAAACTAACATAAACGTTCCTAACCTAACAAAACCTGTCGCTGACCTAGAATTTACCTATCATTACTGAACTAAATGCAGAAGCTTTTTACCACTGCGGAAGTCAAAATATGCCTCCTCCATCTGACATATTATTAGGGAGGCAGTGACCGCAGCCATGATAACTTACGCTATTGTTGAAGATTGCCAAATTTACCAAATTTTGTTTTATACTATTTTTTGTTCTCGCGCTAGCCTGTTCACAAGCACACACACACATACACATGTTTCTGAAAATAGTATTTTTGCACTCCTTAGCTAGTAAGTGTTTCTTACGACAGTTGTTTACATGGCTCGTAACTTGACATTACCACACGCAATCTTGTTGCTAGGGGCGACGGGCGGAAAGTGAATTGTTGCTAGGGGCGACGGGCGGAAAGTTACTTTACCGCCCGCAAATGCTTATTTGCGAGCAGAAATGACCAAGGCCTCCCCGCTTTATAAATATTCGGTTGCCATAAACAATAACAAATGCGAATCCCTTTCTGAAATAAGCACCATTCTTCAAGTCTGTATTTACATAATATTTTCAGGTAATATCACAATTAATATAATTAAATTGATATAAGTAACCGTCGTGCAAAAAATAGCATGCAACACACGGACCGTAAAGGCATTTACGGGTCTCGAAAACTTAAAAACCCTCGGCTGCGCCTCGGGTTTTCAATCTGTTTCCTCGACCCGTAAACGTGCCTTTCCGCCCTTGTGTCGCAACATACTATTTTAGATTCAAAACGTGTATATGTTAGAAACTCAACTTCGAATTTCGGGGTTGAACACAATACTTCCTTTACCTATTAATTTGAAGTACCTAGCTACGGATAGAGGAAGTAAAAATACAGCCAAAAACACATCAGAAATTTTGTTAATTTAAAAGGCCTACGCGAGGGCTTGACTTAGCTCGGTACTGCACGGTACGGTGTAAGCGGGAGTTTAAAATATAGCGTTATAGCGATTTTCTTGTGGGTAAGTTAAGTAGATATACTAATTTTACGATTTCGTTGGTGAATAATTTCATAGCAACTGCAGAATACGATTTGAAAGTCAGGCTTTGGATTTAGAATAACTTGGATAGGATTTTTTCCCCGAATGATCAATAACGTTTAGGAAAATTCGCTATTTTATGAACGAGAAAATAACGACGACCATTATTGTTTCAGGTGATCCTAAATACAAGGTGCCACCTCTGGAACCATTGTTGATCAGCGAACTGTTTATTTCAGAAGGGACAAGAAGCGTGGGAATGACGCTGGAAGCTAAGAATGCCACAATGCATGGCCTCTCAAAAGTAGTAATGAAAGCTTTCAGGTGAGGTTCTGTACGTTTGAGAAGAGAAGATGACAGAATACTGTGGTCCTGTATTTAAATATTATTTCTTTATCAGTTCGAATTGGATTTAGGGATTTCCAAGGTTCTAGTGGAATTTCGCTAAATATATTTCTCGTGAATATACAATTTTATATAACATTTTTTTGGGCATAATTTTCATAATTTCATCTTCCATTGGGCCTATTCCCATCATAAAATGAACGAATGTAAAGAAGGAAAGTTTCCTATATCCTCACCCATACAGTTAAGTGTACCAATCCGTCGAACACAACAACAACACTTGATCACTGACTTATTTCGTTCTTCTTTACAATACTTTCATTCGAACCTATTTGAGTTATGGACATTTCCGTCGAACAGACAGACGTAACTCCAGGCTTTCTAAAAAATTGAGGGCTAAAAACTTGCACAATAATGAAAATCTCAACTCTGTATATTTCTTGGCCGAAGTAAAGAAGCCAATGTTTCCGAAAAAAGAAGCATATCGGTAACGCTCTTGTGCATTCTGTGTGTTCTATATGCTTAGGCCTATGCTCTCGTTAAGATTTAGTTGAGGCGGAATTTTAGGTGTCCGATGGAATTACTAGGTCACAGGAAGTCAATTTCTGTATCTCTTCTATCCGGACAATATACAGAATTGGTTGAAAGTCATTTCACAGACTAGAAATAATGATAAAAGAGACTGCGTTATTTCTTGAATTATTCCTCTAAACGCCCTACAGATAGGCAACCTCTTCAGCACACGTGCAATGTGCATACATTCTCTCAGCGTAAATGCAATGTCTTATATTGTAACAACTTTATGCTGTTGTACTGAGACTGTAAGGCGTGTATAAATGAATTTTTATACGTCGAATAAGCACTTTTAACATTTTAAATATTAATTAAAAGAAAAAAAAATAATGCCACTGAGTGGTATAAAATAATTAGGCTCCGGATTTTAGGTAAAATCCTATTTTAATCCTTCAAGTCTACAAAAGAAAAAGCTTGCATATACGCGTTTCATAGGTGAAAGTGCCTAAACTCTATGTATTTAGGCCTAAAGGACCAAAAACGGCCTATTTTGATGGCAGAGCATACTGCCTTTTTGCGTGTTTTTTTTCCCTCTAGAAGTTCGAAATAAGTTACTTTAAATAATTAATGTTGTTTATAGGTATATTATTAATGAAGTTTATCTTCTTAAATGTATACACTGTATGAAATTCTTTTTCAAAGTAGTACATTACATACCAGTGATAGTACCTAATAAGGGCTCCAGTAATATGTATGTATAGTTTCGTGTACTGTACTGTATGTGAGTGTTGATCATGATCGTTGATGAGTGGAATATTAATAAATATAATTCTGTTTTATAATTAATGAAAGACTTAAATGGAATTAACGATTTTATAATAGATCCTACTTTCCAAGTTTTAGAACCTACGTCGTGAGAGGGCCCAGATTTTTAGGTTCTTATAGGTTAGAATTCATAGGTGAGCAACTGAGGGGAAACGTTTTAGTCCCCATCCCTTGCTGTGATGTAAGAAACCTGTTCTTCATGTTCAGTGTCACGTCGAAACTGCTTTATGCTGACGTCAAGGGTGACTGTAGTGGGAGAAATTCCCCTACCTCACAGTGACACGATGTGTCACAGATGCGCACCCATGGGTTAGATTCTGTCTATAGCTAAGTCATATCTGTCATAAGTCATACCTTGCTTAGTCGATGGACAAGTCAAGTACAAAGAGCCACCCCGGAATTGAACTTTGGACACCAGCCAAGACAAAAGAAGAATGTAAACATACGGTTATAGTTTGTTGCATTCTAACGGTAAGCTATAAGGGCCTAAAAATCCGGGCCTTAGACATGACCATTTAAACTCTATTTTAGAAGCCTGAAATTGCACTTTAGCAACCAGAAAGTCCGAAGTCTAAAAATCCGGGCCTTAGTCATGACCATTTAGACTATTTTAGAAGCCTAAAATTGCACTTTAGCAACCTGAAAGTCCGAAGTCTAAAAATTATAACACTAGGGTAGCCAACTTTGACTGCTTCACATGGACAATAGTCTTAAAGTTAGAAATATTTGCATATGATTATTAAATATGCTCAGTTTCATAAAAATAGAAAATTTTTAAAATCACTACGCCTTTTTACATGTGAAATTTCTCATGGTGACCGCAAAACTCGTCATTCTTGGTGGGTGAAAAGTGTTGTCATTATGTTGGCAGCCCTGTACCAGAAAATCAATAACAGCTGTCTGTGCATTCAATATAGCTGGCTCCATTCATTACAGTAAGTCTAATATTTATTATTATTTCACAAATGTTAACGACTGTCTAAAAAATAGTGTATGATACACGTTGTAAGTTATAATTTTATCTTGCTCGTAGGATTCCTACACACTCCCCAATGGGCTCGTTTCACAAACATAATCTACTCGCAAAAAAATATATAGCTTTTTAACACTTGTATCATAAATAACTATTAACACGAAAGGCAGCAAGCAATTAATTTATTATATGTTGTTCGAAAACAAATATTTTTTCCTTTATATTTTTTACTTTTCATTACTTTTTCAACCTCACTTTTATGTGAAGTTGGGGCTCAAAAGTTGAAGACATATAGATTGCCCAAAAAATGCCTATAGAAAGACCTAAAATATCCTAAAACGGACGTAATAACTGGGAAGAAGAACGTAAACCTGGGATGCAAGTTAATTAATATTTCAAACAATTTTTTAAAAATTGAAACGACTTAGAATATTGACTACCACCACTATTTCGCACGAACAAAAGTTGCGATTTTTTTTTCCGTAGCACAGGAAGCTGTTCTCACGTGTTTCTCACGCCCAACATGCTGTTGAACATGGAACAGTTTTTCTGCACTAACCTTACAGTATTTGCAGAAAAGTATACTTCCATCAGTGGAAAACACCTCCATTCCAAATTATACACAAGTTATCGCAAAAACAAGTTTTACTAGGCTTCGCTTTAGGCAAGTTTACGGTCTGGCTTCGCTTTAGGCATGTTTACGGTCTGGCTTCCTTCCACAAACTGAAGTGAGCTCGTACACAACCCCCTAATCACCATTGTCTGCTCGATATCATTGTCATGACGTGGCACCGAATCAATGCTATCAGTTCGAACTGAGAAAAAGCATTAAAAATGTAGTCTATGAATGCATAGTAATTTTCAGATTCCTAAGTTAAACATAAGCTGAAATGTTATATTTCGTACGACACTCCTTGACAAGCAATTTTAACTACAGCCTATTTGATAGTGCTTATTCTGAGATAAAATACGATTTTGCTGGCTAATATTATGGCTTTGTATTAAAACAGCATATTTTACTGAAAATTTCCACATTAAAAGTGCTTATTTCACTCCTAGACGTCGTTGTCACCGATTTCCTATCTTTTGTCGGCTAATGGAATTATTGAAAAATCTGGGATATAAAACACCTCCAGATTTCTAAAAAGCTTTCAACCAAAGAAATAAATGTTGAAGAGGAATTTATAGAAGAACTGTGTTGCTTTTCATATGTGCCAGTGACGTCCTGCGACGTTGAACAATAAAATTTAATTGACATATCGTTCTTCATTGAGAGACACAGGAGCTTCCTACAAACACATCTGAGGATGACCATTCTTACATATTGTAAACGGATAAGATTTCAACGAAACGAATAATTTATTTGATTTTCGTGTAATTTGTTTCCTGCTTATTTTGTTGCTTATTTCTTACATTTTTCATGCTTATTCGCTTGCTTATTTTACTGTATAATTTTGCTTATAAATCCTGGCTATACTTATTAAATTCGATGTTAAGTTTGTAAATATTGCTGGTTTTCCCAGCACAGAAAATATTACTGAGCTGTACTGTAAATAATAATAATAATAATAATAATAATAATAATAATAATAATAATAATAATAATAATAATTCAGCCTAATGAAAGTGAACTTATTTATTTCAGATATGATTTCGAAAAGCAGCACATGGAGGGAGATTGGTTCTTTCCTCAGCTAGATGTGGAGGTCATGTACAAGGTGACAGGCAGAGTACTTCTGTTGCCCATTCAGGGACAGGGCCCAGGATCATTTTCCCTCAGTGAGTGTTCTCTTGATTTTTAGAATTAGAATCTTAGGTAATTTACACTCAACTTGCAAAATATTAATTTATTGGTAAATTAAAATAGGGAAAATTAATTAAAATTTTCATAACTATTTCCTAAAAATTACACTTGGTCGGAGGGATATTCTGTTTTAAGCAGAGGTGCTCTTGGCTGAGGCCTCATGTTACAAACCGGCTAGTAGGGAATTCGATCCTAGATGTCATTAGCACTCTTTGATTGCCCCTATCCTTCTAGTGGGATTATGGCCCCGGGACCATTGGACTAAATCTAAATGAATGAATGAAATAATGAGATATATATAGCCTAAGTAGGAATAGAATTCTGATGATCTTTAAACTACCAAAAATGCCCTTGATGACCTAAAATATTTTTAAAAATGCCTTAAAAATTATTTTAAAAGTGACCTAAAATAAACTTTATATCCTAAATTATTGAAAATATAGTGGAAAAAGAGAGTTTTAACTTTTGTTACTATTTAGAGTGATACTATTATAATATTAATAATTGCATTATTGAATTCAAGTACAATACCTACATTGAAGACTGTACACTACAGATTTCTTTCTTTTATTTTGTATGACGTTTTTTTTCTAAACGCTGTAAATTATTTTACCTTGAAACATATTCTTTAATTACCGGAAGTCCTATTATCATTGATTTCTAGCTTTACTTGGCATTGAAGTAGACAACATATTCGTTATGCAATCTTTTAACCGGATTTTATGTTATATCAATTTAAATTGAAGAGATGGCTGGGTTGGAGGTGGAAGTTAACATTAAAAATTTAAAGTGTAGAAAAAATATTAAAATGTGTACAAAATTGGATTTTAGTAGCAAAAATTAATGCAGAGAAAATAAAAGGAAACTAAAACGAAACAAAATTATATTATTATTATTATTATTATTATTATTATTATTATTATTATTATTATTATTATTATTATTATTATTGGGGAGTTTCCGTACGAAATCGAACTAAAATGACAAGGTGTATAAAAATACTCTTAAGGGAGAAACATGCAAGAAAATGCCCTAACAAAAATGGATAAAAAGCCTGCATTTAACAGAAAATATGAATATACGAAAGCAGTATGTTTCTGAGTTGCTACAGAAAAGTTACAATTTCATCAAAATATTAGCCATATTTATAAGAAACAAGAAAGGAAAGTCGTAAAACATATAATTTTGTAAGTATTTTGTTTTAATAATATCGTATAAATTAATTGTATTTTTGTCATGAACACTGTAATTGGGGTTTCTACCTGTAACGATAATTCTATAAATAAATACATAAATAAAACGATAACTACAATTATATTTTCAGAGAACGTGTCTGCCTACTTCAAACATGATTACGACTTGGTAAAGAAGAAGGATGGCAAAGAATATCTAGTACCCACAAATCCTAAACTACGTTTTGATGCTACCGGTTTCACAATGAGGTTGGAAAATCTGTTTAACGGAGATAAATTCCTTGGTAAGTATAGGACTTTACATAAATTACAATAGGATGTTATTTTACTTGGTGTTCAGCTTAACTGGTCTGATAAAGTTTATCATTATGAATTTCATACCAAGTAATCAAATGCTTAAATGTAACTATGGGATAATCCAACTTGGCATAACGTTCCTTGAAGTCGTTTAAAACGACGTTTGTGTAAGAATTTAAAATTTTTTATTCAGTCTCAATAAATGACCCTTTTAGTGGTTCCGTTTCATGTAATGTTCAGCTCTTTCAACAATTCTAGCCTAACAGTTCAAAAAAAAAAAAAAAAAAAAAAAAAAAAAAAAAAAAAAAAAAAAAAAAAAAAAAAAAAAAAAAAATTGAATAGCCTTCCACCTTCAGTTTGCTTCGAAATGAAGAGCAGAACTTAGATCTTACGCGAGATCTACAGTTCACAGAACTACTAGTTTTTTCTGTAGCATTTTGAGTTATTTAAGAATTTTTTCCTTATTTCAGGTGAGAATATGAATAAATTTCTGAATGAGAATTGGGATGAAATTCTTAAAGATATCGGCCCAGCATTAGCAGATGCATTAGGACAATATCTGACTCAAGTTCTTGGAGGAGTCTTTGGTTTGGTGCCTTTTGATGAAGCCTTGCCTGAAAAGCTGTGAACCAGAAGAAGCGGAAGTACAACCCGGACCCGATGCTCTACCAACTGAGTTAGCCCAAGCTTAGAGTACGATGGTAGATGGAATATTTATCCTATAATTGCCCTTAATGGACAGAATGATTTTAAAAAATTTAAAATGTAATTTATATTAAATGTGTTATACATACAATAAATTTATTGTCATGTAGGAGTGTGCAACATTTTGTGAAAATCTGTTCAATCAAAGTCAAATAGTTGATATTTTGTAATAAGTGTAATAAGAGACTACTTTATGAATCCCTTTAAAAACCGGTAGTCCGTGAAGCGTAACAGCTTGGTTGCACAAGTTTGAAACAACTTTTTTTCTGGGTGCACTTAGACTAAACGGAATAACAATACTGCATTGAGAAACTGCATTCTCATACGTTCTGATTTTTTAGTTCAAGGTCATGCTGAATGAAGTAGCTACATAATTTATTAACTACTATCTCTGGTGTAAATTTCCGAAATTCTACAATGTACTTAGCCTAACGCATGTGTACTGCATCTTATTTTTTCTGTGATAGCGATTTAACGGAAAATAAAAAAAGTTACTTATTGGAATTGAATAATTTATAACAGCTGGAATGCCGTGAAATATAGGTCTTTCGTCATACTTAGCTGCCTGATGAATTATCGTAGGTCGATATCAAGAAATAAAAAGTAAGTAAAGGCAGGTAAGATTGAAATTGTAAGATTCAACTAGTAAATCTGATTATTATATTCCATGTCCACAATAATAAATATATCAAAAGTCAAAGGCTTCAATATACTGCCGCACATGTGCTTTTTACGCAAAAAAAAAGCAAGTAGGCTAGGTTACCGGCAGTGAGGGTAGGAATTTCGAGTATCCACCATGATAGCATTAACGGAAATGGACGAAAATACACTGTCGCAGAAAATGGTGCATCATGCAACGAGCCTACAATGGCATTTACTAAGCAATGAGTAGGCCTATGATTATGAAACGGGCAAAGAGAGTTACGTAATTTTTATAGCAGTATCATAATTACTATTATAGGAAATTTGGGTAAGACTGATTTTATTCGACCTTAATTAAATGTTTAAGTCTTGAGTTTTTTAGATTAAGAAAACATCGGTTAAAAACGCAATCGGCTGTCAGCAAGTTCACGTAGTTGTTGTGTTCTGCGAGTCAAGTCACAAACTTGAAAGAAAAGTACAAAATGAATAGGATTAGATTATTTCTACATGTAGGCTATTTACGATTCACTGTCATCATTCTGCACGAAATCAAGACCTCTTGCTGATGAAAATAACAATAAGCTAATTCCTGGTTTACAGGTACCCTAATGGTTAGTCTGTCACGGTTGGTAACCTATAGTCTTACGCCTGGGCTGTAAAGTGTCACTAGCATAAATGCATTTGTGGTTCAACCGCAGACTGTTTAGGACACCATGCTCTGACCTGCATAAAGAGCTCTGGAAGATTTTCAAGACATGTCTCCTTAAATAATCTCCTTCAAAGGTCACTGTCATCTATGGGCGTCCTATCAGTTTTGGAACATCTTGGTCATATTCGATCTGATGGCTAACACCTTGATGGTTTGACCAAGGTCGAGAGGAAAACCATTAGGCCTACTATGGGATGCAACGTGCGTGGACTCATTTCTTTGTGGCTTTTGCTGTTGAAACACTTGGGCCCTGGTCTTCAGAGGCAAAGAGGCAAAGAGGCCTAATAAATGCTACTGGACATCAAGTCAAGTGCATTATCAATGAGCCCCGGGCGAAGCTTTATCTTCAGCAGCGAATTCAAATTATTATTCAACATGGCAATGCAGTCAGCATTATGAGCATCTTTCCATCTTCTTCCTCTCACGATTTTTTTGTTTTATTTTTTATAACAATTTAATATTTAACAAGCGTCACAACCTTTAGAAAATAGGTGAATAAATGGTATATATTTGTCCTGCAGTAAAATATTCCTGTAGTGACAAAATGTTGTTCCTAATTTACCTATAACATCGTCTAGTTGGTTTTTAACTAAATGTATATATGATTTTAATATAGGCCTATTATCAACTCCTAAGGTGACCATATTAATAAACTACATGAAAAACTTCAATGTTATTATTAAAGGACAATATTTCAAATTCAAGAGCTATTAATATGTATTAATATGTAATTATATAATTAATATGTAAGTCTCTTAATTCATTGTATATCTGTATATAGTATAGGCCTACTTTAGACTATGACCATCACAACCTAGTTTGATATCAATATTGAAGATAACTTAAATGTACTATTACAATACATTCTTATACATATGTATTGTAATTATATGAATATGAAGATTACATAATTGGTTCCTTTTCAACATTTATCTAATTCTCTCACTCCTATTACTAGTGCACAAGGTGGAAAAATTACTCATATACGTAAAATCTAAAATATTTGCGCTGGAGTTTCCGTGTACACCTACTCAATTGTGAAATTAATTGAAGGTGGCCTTCCTCGGCTGTCATAGCAAACTGGTAAGAAGAGCATGGATGAAATGTATCAATCGTGATCAGAAAATCGAGAAGGACATTGAAAGAGAGAGAAGAAGAAGAGTGTTGAGAATAAAATTAATAAAATGAAGAACAAAAACGTGGGTAAAGTAAGAACATAAACTTGACTGAAGGTAGAACAGAAACGAGGGTAAAGTTGATAAAAGTGGAAAGTAGAGAATCCAAGTATTTAGATGAAAATTAATTTAAATGGACGAGAGAAGAACCATATTATAGTAAAGATATTGCAATGCAAGATGAAAATCAGATGAGGTGTGTGTCAAAGCAGTCAAGGAGAAGAGAAAATAGAATGAATGAGTCTGAGGTAGATTTTCAAATATGCCCTTCGGATTAAACAATTACCTATGGAAAACAAACGTGAATTAGCAAATGCCTCTGTTTTTTATTTTTTCATAAATTGGCATTTAATCTAGAAGCGCAGAATTCTATGATGGTCCCGTCAAACTAGTCCTTTTACAACGTAAACCACCTGTATAACGGCAAGGCTGTGGGTTTTTAAGATTTTATTACCGGTACGTGTTTCTTTCTTTCGTCTATTTTGTGCCAGTTTAAAAATACCATATATCATAAAATTGTAGCCTATAACATAAGATCGGAAAAAATGATAAGTCAGTTGATCGCAACTTATTTATACGATCTATATTTATTTAAAATTATTTTGTACGAACATAATATACTTTAAATTAGATGAATATTACCCTTCTTAATCTATACCTATGTAGAGAATATAAGATATAAGATATTTGCACTTACCATGAAGGAGTGAACTGCAGGCTCCGACCTTGTGGTGGAACTGGACCATCTGCAACAGTAATAAGGATTCTATGTAGGCCTATAATATATCGATATATAGTCTAAAACTTGTACACGAGTGTTAAAGGGCAGCTTATAGCTTGCGTCTATTTAGTTTCCTATAAGCTCCTTTTCGATAACTCTTTAACCTGAGACATTACAGTCCCCTTATTTCTTCTAGGAGTGTAGTGATAAAAGAGGTCAAAATATCACCTAGCGAAGGATTCGAAAGAGAGAAAAGAACAGATTGGGCGCCCTAGTTGATGCTAAATTTTAATCAGATGCCCTCGTGGGCGTGCACAAAAGATAATTTATTTGCTTATATTCACTCATACCTAACTATAGTTGTACCCATAGGCAGTAATATAGTCAAGGGTGTACACACATATACGCCGTATACCCTCAGCGTAACCTTATTCGGGAGTGTGCATCTTCTGCTTTATTAAGTATATATTTTGCTGTGGTTATGTTTTATTTATTTGTTTAAAATTTATTTGCGTAATTGACAATTTTGCCATTGGCTCGAGAAATCAACACGTGAGTAGCTTGTATATGTGACCCATCAGAACAGGTTCTGTGGGGTGTTTTCTATTACAACTAATTTTTATTAGAAATTCCATCTTTTTGTGCAGAATTGAAGCGTTTACTTTTATAAAGGTCTAAGTTCCACAATCATGATTGCGTAGAAAACGAGACATAAAGCCACAGATAGACATGGCGCTATACCTTGGAATTTATTGCTACTATCGCGACTTTCCCTGGACCTTGGATCCTTCTGAAATGCATTGGTATGGGTGCATAGATCAGTTTAAAATTATCAGCTGAAAAATCATGATTTTGGCACTTAGACCTTTATAAAAGTAAACGCTTCAATTGTGATCGATAAAATGTATTTGAAATCCCAAAACTCTTAAATCTATACTGATAAGCCTATCTTATGCCAGGTTATGGGTACAAGTGAGTTGTTACTGTCTCATTTTGAAATCAGTGAAGTATTTTGCATTTTTTGTATAAATAAATATTATTATTATTATTATTATGTTATTATTACTATTATTATTATTATTATTATTATTATTATTATTATTATTATTATTAATGATTTGTTGTATTAATTGCTTCTTTGCAGTCCAAGAATCCAGCTGAATTTTCACAAAACTCTGAGTAGGCCTACACCCTGTGAAAATATTGGGACTACAGCACTTCTTATAAGTTGCTTATAAGTTTACAAAGAGTGAATCGAACATATTTCCACCTTGATCATTGTAGGATAATTCATAATCACAATTAGGATCCAATTCACAAGAATCAAAGCAATATTAGTAGTTTTGTAAATAGTATAACTCACCCCCATCCAAAAAAACTAAGATCTACCCTTCATCTTGAAACGAAATAAAAAACAAAAATTCTTTCACATACTTTTTTTTCTTCTTGGCATCGAGGAGCATTTAATTGAAAGAAAGTCGAATGACTCATTTGTTCGTGATTACGAAACAAACAAATTAACAGATAGACAGACGAAATGCCAGTATACCATTAGAGTTATGTCAAAAGTGCACTGGAACAAAGTCGTAAATAATTTTACACAATGAAAGTAGTCATGGAATTTTTATAAGATGAACTATTTGGTTAGAATCGCTGAAAGAAGCTGAACATTAAACGAAAAGGAACCATTAAAAGTGCCACCATTTTTAAACGTTAAAAAATAAAAATCCTTACACATACTGTCGTTTTTAATTACTTCAAGGAACATTCATGCCAAATTGGAAGAAAATCGAAAAACGCATTGGTTGTAACTGCGTAACACATGAATTTATAGACAAATAGATGAAATGTCGAGCGAGAGAGTAAACACAGGACCTGACTTCGCCCGGTCAATTATTATTGTAAATGTGATAGAAGTGTAGAGAATAGACGATGAGCTCTCAGTAAGCAAGATCAATCGCTACTTCACTGAAATCGGAATGTCATGGATGATCTTTGACAATGGAGACTAAAATTTCAAATAGGTTTAAGCCGAATAGTTACTCAAATAGGTATCAGGTGTCATTCAATAAATAATACGGATTTTATACAAATTTTGTCAAACTTTTCTTTGAAATGTTTTATCTATATTATTGGAAAGGATCTGTAATACTTATATACACATTACACGAAAATTGATTAACTAATTAATGTAGGCCTACATCCGGTTAATAAATCCCTATCCCATCAAATAAATTATAACTATTTATATACTATGTGTTTGTTTTACCATATCTCGAAGGATATTCTATAATCACTACGTTTCTGTCAGTCCTGATGTTTATGTGTGGTTAAAACCATTCTTCTGTGCAATTATAAATTGAGGACCGTTTTGACAAAACTCAACATCTCCATTTTTCTTTTGCCAAATTCGTTTTTTAATGGTTTTAGGTGCTTTGAAATGAGATCTTTAAGATAGTGAAAAAAGAACACAAGAAAAGTCAACATAACCAATTCATTTTGAAGCCTTAATATGCAAGATTTCTATCTTATATATGTTAATAAAAACTAAAGAAACCTTCTCCTGAACAAGTTATGTTTTGGCACATGTTGAGTTTTGTCATAACGGTCCTCAATTCTTCTTGTACGTACCTCAATACACAGTACTCAGTACTAACGGTAAATTCTAGTTTATAATTTAAAAAAATTGGCCCTAAATCTGCAGCTATCTGTTGTCGCAAGTTAAGTCAACATTTCTGCGATAAACGAAGGAGACTGCATTGCTTTTATTTGAAGATGTAAACGATGAAAATGCTGGATGGCTTGCGCCTTGTGGTTAGGCAGCCCAAGAACTTATAAACCGGTCTGCATAAATACGCGATTCCGTGTACACAAAAGCAGAGTTCGGAAGACAATCAGATAGGCCTAATGCTACTTGGAGTCATCAGTCCATCTTAAGATGCGCGGAGTTGCGTAACCGAGGTCCTCCCTCGAATAAGAATTAAACCTACAGTATATAAAAATTTTCAGAAGGAAAGAAAAATATTAGCTGTGCCATTTAGTTGTATCTAATTGTAATTACACATCGCCAATTTTGTTTGCTACCGATTAACCAAGTAGATGGTACCGCTGGGTCGCCCGGGTTCGATCCCCGATACCTCCTCGGATTTTTCTGAGGTAGGGAGGTCTGGTAGGGGTGCACTCAGCCTCGTGATTCAAATTGAGGAGGTACTTGATAGAGAAGTACCGGCTCCGGTCATGGAAACCACCATTAACGGCCGTGGGCGTCGGCATGCTGACCACATGCCCCCGAATCTTCCCATCTGTCTATGGTAGATGACGCAGCGGTCAGTGGTAGGCCTTGTCTCTTCAGAGATGTAGCGCCACGGAGTTTTTTTGTACCGCTGGATACACATAATTCATTTATTTTTATTCAACACTCCCCCTCCACGCAAAAAACACTCATTCCACAAAAATAATGGTGATACCTTTGTTCTAGGGATACGTAACCTTCGATTTTTTAAAGCACTGAACTTGCATTGAACGATTATTTTTTTTTGTTTTCTTAGTATTTAATACTCTAGTAACTCCCATTCTTCTTCCTCGTATTCTCGGGCTTACGGCCTGTTTATTTTATCACATTAAATGGTGGGTAATGAATAGGGACCGGATTTTTAGGTTTTTAAAAACACTGTTTTAGGTTTTCCATTAGGTGAAATAGTTTTTTTTAGGTTTTTTTTGTCCAAAATATCGTTTTCGGGTAGAATAATTGGTTTAATGAATTTGAATGTGCTACATAGGATTCAATACATAATTAACACGTCTTCTTAAAACAGTGTGACCACTCAGTGTGAATAACAAGACAGTACTAAAGGCAAACAAACGCTTTAAAACACAGAAATCTATATACTTGTTCATACACGGCAACAATGGTTGTTCGTACGAATATTTTAAAAGGAATACGCCGGTACTCTACACTTCCTCTCTTGATACTGTCCATCCTAGACGACAATGGGTTGAACGAAACGCTGGTGGGATTAATTTCAACCCGACAAAAATTATTGTATCTCCGCAAAATATCGATTCCTCAACTGACAAACAAAAAAGACAAAAAAGTAGCCTAAATTAGATATTTTAGGTTTTATATCCCGTTTAGGTATATTTAGGTTTTTATACCCGATTTAGGTATTTTTAGGTGCCGCAGAATTAATGTGGGTGGATCCTATGGACATGATTCGAAAAAGTGTATAAGCTCTTTTTGTTTTGGAAGAAAGGAAAAAAATAGGTAAAAACCTAAGAATCCGGTCCCTAGTAATGAACCATTTAACGAATGATTGTGGGAGTGGTGGCTAGCCTGTCCCTTTTGCGAGTAACTTTTGAATTTTTTTTTAATAACAAGGACCTCGCAGAGCAAATCTCAGAGGCAGGAAGCAACAAAGCAGAAGAAAAACTCCAATGCTGAATCAAAAATATTGGCAAATGAATCATTAATATTGCATAAAAAAATTTAAATCTTAGAGGCAGCAACCGATGCTCTTATGTTTTATGTATTTGTTTGCGTATTTGATAATTCTGTCATTGACTCTAGAGGCCAATGCGAGAGTAGCCTGCGTACGAAAAGTTCTGGTAACCCATCAAAAGAGGTTCTTTGATTTGTTTTTTATTAGTTATTACTAGTGCCCAGATTTTTAGGCTTTTATAAAAGGTATTTCAGCCTTTATTTTCGTGGAATAGCCCTTTTTAGGTTTTAAACAAACGATTTTAGCAGTCTTAAAAAACACTAATATTAACATCGAAAACTGTATTATAATTTTGACACAGCTATTCTATTTTAAGAAATTAAACAAGTAATTATTCCTTATATTGACACTCGAAAAATAGCATAAACAATTGAGATATTTATCCTTTAACGATACAATTATTCTTCCTTTTTATAGTATTTTAATGAAGTCTGTAATTCTACGAACGAACACTAAGAAGATGGCAATAATTAAAAAATAGTATTGTGTTAATGAAAAATGTCTACTTCATTTGAACCACATATGCATGTTAGTAAAAGTGTTTTAAATTTCCTCTTTAGCCCCTAGTTTTTCAGCAAAAGTCTTCCTTAGCCCCTTTTAGGCCCTTCAGTCTGATTTAGCCCATTTTAGGTTCTATAAGTCATGTATTCGGATGCAAGGGGCATGAAACGGAAAACTAATTAAAATGTTCTAATTAAGAAGCTGGGGAAAAATAGGTAAAAACCTTCAAATTCGGGCCCTAGTTATTACATAGCCAGAACGAAATCACGGCGATTTTATCTTCGAATCAAAATAGTGTGATTTTCAAACTAATTATTAATGTAGCCTTTGTGTAGAAATGTGATTGATAAAATGTATTTCATCATTTGAAATTTCGAAACTATAAATCTGTACAGAAATGCCTATTTTGTGTCAGATGATGGGTGTTAAGTGCGTTGTAATTGCCTCATTTTGAAACCAGTGAAATATTTTGAATTTTATTATAATAACTGAATATTTTTATCAATAACTGCTTCTATGCAGACCAGGAATCTAGTTAAAATATATTTCTTCCGCTACAATTCCCCCGAAAATTTAGACTATAAGTTACCTTGTGAAGATTTTGTGACTACTGCATCGGGCGAGATAGTTTAAATTTCTTCTACTTTTCCTATTCTGAGTTAAGTTGCAATTCCAGCAGTTAGTACTTGCATACAGTGGCGGACGCATGGGGGGGGATATTTTGAAAAAAAAGCTATAAATGCGAATCAGTATGGCAAATGTTACACATCTTGAATCATTTTATATCTAAGTTCGGAAGTATTTCAACTTGTGATCTTCCTGCAATGTTAATGGCCACTTTTATAAACTCATATATGCAAGTGATTTTTTTTAGTATCTATTCTACCTATTCAAATCCCCTCCCGAAAAAAATTCTGCGTCCGCCACTGCTTGCATAGCCTATATGAGGTGTCTAGTTTCAAGCATGGCCAAGTCCATTTTTTTTAAAACTTCGGAGATTTATGGCAATATGGAGTCTCCTATGAACAAGGAATATGCCATGGTGATATCAAGCTTTAAAACCAGCCAAAAACCGCTTTAAAAAGCTGTTGAAAATAGCAGTTACTTTCAAAGAACGGCCAAGTCCTAAGAGATTAGTTTCAAATTCGGCCAAGTCATAGAGAAACCGTATTTAGCCAATGAGAAAACAGATATCAATCACGTGACCGCTGATCAGTGTGTGTTAGCAATATGGCTGAGATTGTGTTGTAGGTGAAGCTATTTAATGGCAAATTTATTCTGTATTTAGTGAAAACATAGTAGATATTCTGTGTGTACTTGGGTTTTTATTAACATATTATTATGAAGGAAAGTGGAAAAAGTCGTTCTAGGAAGCGCCAAGTCCCTATATATGAGTTTCAAAATTGGCCAAGTCCAACATTGAGTTTCAAAAGTGGACGAGTCCATTCTGTTTTTACTCATATCTCCCAAATTAAAGCATTGGTTTTCTGTAAAATGTGTTATGAAGGCTCCAGAAGAAGTAAACTAAAGAATATTATAGGAGAAAAATTCCTCCGACACTGGGACTTGAACCCAGGACCTTTAGCTATTCGCGCCAATGCTCTACCAACTGAGCTAAGCCGGAGCTCAATTCGCAGCGCCAGATGGAACCTCTCAGTTGGTAGAGCATTGGCGCGAATAGCCAAAGGTCCTGGGTTCAAGTCCCAGTGTCGGAGGAATTTTTCTCCTATAATATTCTCATGTAATGTCCAACAGAGACAATAATCTGTGGTTCATGAATGCTTATATATCTAAGTAAACTAAAGTTCTGGAAGTCATCAAGAGTCAGAATTGGGGCTGAAATGTAAGTATTAGTTTTTCAGCTCTCCTGAAAAAAATGTGTTGATGGACTTGGCCATCTTTGCAACTAGACACCTCATATTATGCTGTCTTCTGTTGATCCTTACAGCAAGGTTCACACATTAATCAAGACGATCGGGTCGCATGGAGTAGAACGATTACTTTCTAGTGATTAGGTGGTGTTTGGTGTCGTAATTGTGGTACTCCTTGAAACAGAAACATTGAGGCACGCGTTGTCAGTCATTACCAACATGTTGGCAAGTGGAAGAGGACCGCTACTGTTGCTGCTGGCAGTAGTTCTACAAACGGGAGCTATTCAGTTGCGTGAGTAAGAGATCATTAGATTTATAACAGATATCAGCATTTTCTATATCATTTGAAGTAGGCGTATATCTGATCTCAAAATCTTAATAGGTTCCAGTGGGGTAACTTTTGGCAGCTGCCCCCCCCCCAAACAAAATATTTTGGGCTTATTATTATTGTTTAAGACCCACAGAAAAATATTCTTAAACAATATTTCTAAAAATAAGGCAATTTAATAAGTAGACCTGGGATTTTAGGCTCTAAAAATATTGGTTTTAGGCACCTAAAATAGGCTTTTAAAACAAATAAATAGGCTTTTAAAAGATAAAATAGGCACTTAAAATATGATTTAAAAATGTGTAAATAGATATAAAATAGACTTTAAAATATTACAATATACACTTAAATTGTAACATGGTCTTTTTTTCTGTAAGAAACGTGGTATACCTATTCTTAACAGAATTAACTGCAAAATTAGGCAGACAAACTATATTCACTTAAACAGATGTTCTTTCACTGGTGACTTGACACAGTAGTCCTTCCTCCTTAATTCTCCCCCTCCCCCGTCAGTCAGCATTCCTTTAGCGACAACTGTTTGGAACAATCAAATTTCTGTAAAAAAACCCACCTCTGCTGTTCTGCTTTTCATTGAGGGATGTCCTTCATAAGATTGTGAAAATTACAGAAGTTGGATTTTATTTTAAATGTACAAAATAGGTATTTTAGGCACTTAAAAAGTAAAATAGGCTCTAAAGGTCCAAATAGGCATTTTAGGGCACTATAAAACTCTATAAATGTAAGTGATATATCATGAAACGTCAACATATTTAAAAATTTTCATGTTATTTCATAAGGAACAAAATAGGCATTTGCCTTAAAATCCCAGGTCTAATAATAAGCTAACAATTGTGTACTGGTACTTTTATTTTATCCTTAATTTTTAAAGACTTTTTCTTTAAGTCATAGCCAAAATTTGCAACTCAACAACATTACAATTAATTGGCAGGTGCTTATTTGCAGATATATATAAAAGCAGGACAATCTCATAAGTTTTACTGCTGGTTTTATACCTATTTTCTATAAAGTCGTTTTGAAGAATCAATTTTGCTTCTGAACTTTTTAGAGGCAAATAATTCAATTACTGTACGTAACTCAAGTTCCCTTGTCTTCTCATATTCAATACCCAATACATTGAGTGCACTAACCCTATGTTGACTCGCATTTCTTAAATAGTTATTAATTAAATTAAACTTTGAAAACACTTTCAGCTGTAGGTCTGGTAGGTTCGTTATCAGATGAGAATACAGATGATTTACATGCATAATTCTATTTACCAGAAAATTCTCGATGCTTGGGTCCTTTCTAGCCCTTGGGCCCTCCGCTGTGCGGTGTCTGCGGGGGTGTAAGTTACGTCACTGATACGATCTTCCATCGAAAAATCTGGACTTTGCTGCTGCAATTATTATCATCATCATAAAAATAGGAAAATATGACCTTAAAATTTACTAAATATGACCTCACCTAAGAACGTAGCCTATTCTATAAAAAGAAAAGTTTCACTTTAAAACGTTTAATAACACTAAATTATTAAATCACATTAATTCAATCAGGTAATAACTTTTTAACAATTTTACAGGTGATTTACAGTTTTACTTGTAAAGAACTTCTAATCTGTTTAATGTTGTCAGAAACCACAGCAAATGTGAACTGAAAATATTTTTAAAACATGTCTATTGGAAGTTGTTAACAACAAAGAGGTAATTGTGATATTACCTGTTGTTGTCGCTTCACATTTCAGTTACAGTAAAACCAAAATATTCGTGGCTCTTTCTAGGAAAAAAATGAAGTCGAGAATTTAGTGCACATACTGCATAATTGTGCTCTTTTACAAGACAAATCTGCAATTCATATTTAATTTTTGTTCGCGGCGAGAAAGGAGGTCAGGATAAAAATATATGTCATACTCATAAACATCCGAACCCTAATCATCATCTGATTTCATGTGACAACTCCTATTGGGACATTTTCGCTAAGGGAATATTTATCATGGATGTATTCTGAACAGGTATTTATTACAGCTGCTTCATTTTGCAAATGAATGTAGATGATCAAGGGATTATTCCCGTGAACATATAATTATAAAAATTATACGAACTGTATTTGCTTTCACAATGATTTCTCTTTGTACTTCCCAACTTATCTAACCATTGATTTGTATATTATTCTCAATAGGAATTGGTATGCCTTACTCAAGTAAGGCAAATTGCCTCCTCTACTTTAGTAATATTTGTAGAATGCATTTCGCACTAAGTAGGTCAAAGCAATAATGAATCTTTAATTAAATCCTGCTGTATAGCTATTTATGTGGCCACTTTAGCCACTTGATCGTACAAATAATTACTACTGTTATTATTCATGTATTTATTTATCTGCAAATACATGTCGAGGATTTTTTTTAAGAATGGGTGTTAAGTTCTTAAACTGGGCTACAAAACTGGTGATAAAGAATCTGATTCCTTATAAAGCAGTTAGAAATTATTAATTGGCCTAATATTTCTGTTGGCTTTATGCATTGAAATTGTTCAGTCTCTAATCAAAATGATTAATAAGAATAATCATGAGATATCACTTTTAAAGTGCCCAATGTCTAAAATTGCAGAAGCACTAATTTTATTAACAGAGACTCTCTAAAATGCAAGTTCTTCCATGTATCCTATCTTAGGCTGAGCTTCCTAATTCCGAGATTAGCGAAACATTCACAGCAACAAATAAGATAGTTTACTTCATCAATTTTATTTGTTTTAAGACGTAAGTTTCGATCTTAACCAAACTGTTCATCAAGAAGTTGAACCCTTGCATTTGCATTTCCTTCTCTACAGTTCATCTAAGGACGGTCTTCTCGTCATATCCTTAATAGCTCGAAAGTGACAATTTGTTTTCGTGTTAATTTAATTTTCACATTCTTTCTTCAAATAACTAAAAAATAATTTTATTGATGCAATAATATGTATATTCACGAACGAAATTACTCAGATCTGATGATGGAACGAGATTGTCATCAATGAATAGGCCTCACAGATTTTCCTAGTTTCAGGTTCAATTGATTTGAAGTAAAAGAAAATGATTTTGTTGAAGCAATCGTTACTTACCCCATGGTACTATATCAAAGGCGGGAAAGTACCTATCATCCGAGAACTACGTATTTCGGGTAATTTGTAGAACTATTTGGTAATGTAGTCAGCACACAATTTCCACGGGCGTCATTGATCTTTTCTTACCGGAGCTGCTACTTTGTATTGTATTGTCTTTATTGTTTTACAACAATAATCGTGTGACAAATCATTAAATCTAACAAAGTTACAATTTTAGAAATACTGCCTTGATCTATAGCAGAACTGAACAGTAGCCTAACAAACAACTAAATCTAAACAACAAGTTATAATTATAGAAATACTACCTTATCCTATAGCAGAACTGTAAACCAAAATACATCTAAATGTAAGCAACAAAGTTACAATTTTAGAAGTTACCTTAATCTATAGCAGAAGTCTGGATTCGGAATAATTTCTCATATTATTTGCCACGAAAGTGGAAAAAAAGAAGCGTTTGGAAACTTAGGTATAATCTTTGCCATATTAGCAATTGGTTTACTTGGATTTGTTGTATGAGCTCATCACATATTTACAGTAGGCAGTCTACCTATTTTATTTTATACCTTTGAATTCTGCAAGAAAATAGAATGCGTTTTCCACTAGATAAGTACTTTTTAGCATTTTATTTACAATTTATTTTGAATGGCCTCAGGTAATTTGTTGAAAAGTCCTTTGCCCATACTTTCTACTGAATGGTTATTTAATGTTCCTCGGAGTGAGGTTCTGAAGAAGTCTTCTTTATTTCTTAGGTTATGCTGGTGTATATTACAATTCCAAGTATATCAGTGAGGTTCTCCATTCTCTTCACGAGACTGGGCTCACCCCCTTCCGTATTCCCCTCTTTTATGAAATCGGAAATGGTACTGGGGACCGAACCCAGCCCAGAAATCATCAGTCGGAGATGCTAAACACTGGACCACAGAGGAGATTCTTGAATTAATCTATCTAAAGGAAACCTGTCATTTTGTAAACCTCTCCGCCAGCATTCAGAAAAGAGAAGTCTACAGAGCCAAACACGCAACGAATTAAAGTCAGTACAGTACAATAATATATAGCCTATAAATTCCGAACTCAGCAGCCGACCAAGACCTTCATTCTGTTTATTTGAAATGTTTTGCACAGGTCTGTGTGGCGTCACTTTTGCCTGCGGAAGGTTAACAACGACTGTGAGGCATTCAGGGCCTGATTTATGTTCTCCTGCCTCTTAACCCCGCAGTAACCGTCGTATGTATCCATGTACATGTACAGGTACCAATTTAATGAACGAACATGTTGTATATGTCGGAGAATGGGGCTTCATATAATTAAATATGTGTTTAAAATTACACAGACCAACAGCCATTTTGGTGCCTTAGAAAGTATAAATATTCTTGGGTATATTTAGGGCACTGATCAGCTTTAGTTTGTGAGATATGGTATTACCATTATGCATATTATCCTATTTTACGTTTGATATAAATAAAAACAGTCATGATGTAAGCTTCTAAATCATGTGAAGAAAAAAGCAACACACTAACATTACATTAACATAACAATAACAATATAACATGGGGTCTTTAAAAAAATTGATATTATGACATATTGTACGGTCGTTTATGACTTATGAGCTGTCAATTTGAGGGCCAAAAAATAATCCAGCTTTTAGTTTAGTCCTATATGTATAAAGTATGGTCAAGAACCTTCACTAGCTATATTATCAAGCAAGATTTTGTTTCGCTAGACTATGAGTTCACGAATAAAATCTATATAAAAGTTGAGCTGGTAGGGAAAATCTGTTTACATATTTGAAATAAGCACACTAAGTATAGCCAAAATCCGGTAAAACATCTGAGACAACAAACAAAGAGTTATTTTTTGTTGGGCTGTGTTATTTACTCTAAAGGCACTGGTATGGTACCACCGAAACTTCACACACTATTCCAGATGTGTTATAACATTCTCCAGGTAATCTTTGGAAGCAGAATTTGAATGGGAACTAAGATTTTTTACTTATTTCATTTTTGTACACGTAGGGCTATATCTGAAATAATAAAAGATTAGATATGACATTTTTTCGTAAGCTGAATGTAACATCTTAAATTTATTTTTAAAATGAAAAAAAAAAACATGAATATTTAACTTTTTAAAAAGATGAAATAAAACATCTTAAAATGTGATCATAGAAAATCAAATGTCTTAAGTTTCCCTAGAAAATGTAGTAAATATATTCAGACACTATCAAGAAATATGCGCACAAAATTCGAAAACATGATGACAAAAACCATTGTGTGAACAGCAATTTGAATGTTAAAAGAATGTGTTAACGAATTTCATTCTTCCCAGTTAATTAAAATCTCTAAGAAAAAAATCACAACCTTACCCATAACTATCTTATTTTATCTGAGTCCGGTTAACACCTCAGCATTCGTAAAATAAAACATAACACATAGGCCTATATAAATACGTAGTCACAATCTTTAAAAAGTCACTTAATTATGGAGCTGGCGTTTGTTAGGACTACAAATTGACCAAATTCTTGACTGGAAGACACACGTTGAAATGATAAGTCCAAAACTGAGTTTAGCGTGTTTCGCTTTAAGAATTTTGAATGATATATTACAACAGAATGCATTACTCATGGTATATTTTGCATATTTTCACTCTGAAATGAGATAAGAAATCATATTCTGGGGCAATCCTCCCTTCGGAATTTAGTGCTTCGCTTACATTCACAAAATTAATATTTACTAATTAATAGCATCTTCACAAAATTAATATATTTACAATAGCCTAAAATCACTGTTTAAGCATTCACTATACTTATAAAATGGATTCTGTTTCAGCCAGCGCATAATTCTATTTTTAAAAGGCCTCATTGTCAATGTCCTAACATTTATTGGTAGTTTATTGTACAAGGTCATGCCATTTACTATATGATTGTTCTGTGTCTTCTTAAGCCTCCTGAATGGTATATTTATGTCATTCGCCGTTCTGGTTTCATAACAATGCACGTCAGTTCTTATAATTTGGTGCTTTAATTTGGCTTGTATACAAATCCATAATAATGAATCTGAAAATTTACGACTGATATTATCACGAGGCTTGGCGTTGTAATAAAGTATGCAACAATTTGACTTTTGACACAATGTGAGCCAGGCACGGACGCGTTTGTACAATTATGCTTTCACGCATAACAGCCTATCAGAATTTGCTTGTTATACAAATATAATTATGTCGCCTAGTTATGTATTCAAGAACCCACAGAATATTGTTTCTGTTGAACATTAGCCTACATAAGATTTTAGGAGAAAAATTCCCTCCTACACTAGGATTCCTAACCGTGATCGTAGCCTATCTATGCCGATGCTCTACCAACTGCGCTAGCCAGGGTTGAACTCGCGGCACCAGATGGAATATTATTCCTATCATTACCCTTATTTGTCGACCTCACTGAAATATATTTACGTTATATACAGCAGGCTATTGTGAACCACACTAATATAGTGCTTTGTGACCGGGTTTCAACTGTTATTGTACAGTAACATATAAGACGTGGATTTGTATTCATGAATCCAGGGAATGCTCTTTCTGTTGAACATTACGTGATTGTTTTTTATATTGTTTCTATTTAAACACCAAATCTATTACTGTTTAAGACTAATTTCTGTGCTTGAATAAATGTCATATGGGTAAGTGCGAATATCTGCTTTAATTTCAGTGAGTTATTTTCAGGCCAAGAGGGTGAGAGTTTTCCGTTATGGAGTAAGCTGTATTCATAGAGGTAACGGGTACATATATGCTGATTCACTATTCGACTGTATGAGCATTTAATTGTGCATAACCTACAATACTTCTGAGTTCTTTGAAGTAGCATTGCTTGTGAAGACGAAAGAAAATGCGGTAATCATGAAGTGGGAGTTATTTTCTCATCTTGCATTAAAGAAATTAGCAATAACGAACTTTTTTATTGGAAGTCAAATATGACATAACGGTACTTATTGTATTAAGTAAATATTAGCTAGGACTTAAGTGAAGTATTTTTGTCCGTCTTTGATACAAGCTATATAAAACGTTAACCTAGTTATAACTATGATCAACAATAACAAGACCAATGCTTAATATCTTAAATATTTTATCATAACTAGGGGGCGGATTTCTATGACTTAAAAATAGGATATATGCATCCATTTATGACCTAAAAAACATTAAAATATGACCAATAAAATTTAACATATGACTTTACCACTTACACATTGTGTATATGTTTTTTAAGTTTCATTACAATTCATTTTATTAAAACATAAGGTTAATTACTTAAAATATTTGTAAATTCTCAAAAGGTATCATTATAATGCAAAATTTACAAAATATGATATGAAACTTCAAAACTTCTTTAATATGCACACAAATATGCCAAAAATATGACCTAAATATGTATGTTCATATTAAATATGCTGCAATAGTTGAAAATTTCCTAAATATGCAGTTATATGCACACTAAAAGTCGTTCCATTTTCACCAGGATGCTTTTAATCGGGGTTAAATTAGTCGGAAATCTGAAATAATGCAAAGGGGAAAAATATGACATGTCATATAAATCCGCCCCTAATTATAACTAATTTCATAAGAGATCCGGATTTTATCTATAAATTCAAGAGCATGTAATTAATATTGAATTTATTATTATACTAGATTTAAATTTTCACCACACATAAGAATAATACAATTATACATCTTTTACATCTATTTTTGTTCATAAGCAGCTTACATATACCCAATCGTTGTGTTCAATGTATTTTCTTTTTTTATCGAAGAAGCTACAGATATGAAGATGTATCAGTGGGGAAGTGATATCAGCTGAAGATTATAAGACTTTGAAGAAAAGTTTTGACAGTAACTTTATTTTATTTTTAAAGTATAACTACATGCGACATTACAGCTTTAGCAACATTTCCCATAAGATGTTTTAATGTGGGCAGATGTGATATATTACTCAAGGATATTCCCTAATAAGAGATACCCAGAGTGTCCTATTAAGAGATAGGCTAGTGTCTTTTATTAGGAACCTTATGATTGTCACTCTTATGATAGGCTACAGATTTTTATAGAAATTACCTTATGCTTGTAAACGTATTTATTGTATTGTGGGCTGAGTGTCTGTTTCGGACGACACGAGGTAAAAAATAGGCACAGTGTGTTGAATGCCGTCGCTGGGCACACGAAAATTGCAGTGGTGATGAAGACTATGACCTAACGCTACAAACAAATATATAAATAAGTTGTATTGTTATGGTCAGCGTCGCTGATTACGGACCTGCAGGTCCGGGTTCGATCTCCGGTATCTTCTCGGATTTTTCTGCTAGGGAGGGGGGTGCACTCAGCCTCGAGATTCAAACTCAGGAGCTTCTTGATTAAGAAGTAGCGGCTCCGGTCACGGAAACCATCATTAACGGCCATGGGCACCGCCATCGTAATGTACAGGCCAGATGGTAGCTTTCGTGACGTCACGCAAAGAGTCGGGACTCGGTCGCGTTGAATCCATTAACACACCACGATTCTAATGACTATTTCCATTTAATAACAAGTTTAATCACACTTTACAAAGAATAAATCCATGCCACTGGCATAATATGGTTTTAATAAAGTTTTCAGAAGAAGAAAACAAATAGCAATATTCTATCGTATGTCAAGATACTCGAAATTACGCACGGGTACTGGAAATTAAGAACACTATTCCAGAAAATACAAACATCTGATAACTAGCCTACATTACCATCAAATAATATAATATATTACACAGTAGACAATATTTACAATAGGCCTCAAATAGTTGAAAATTAAATGCAGAAGAAAAATATCTAATTAAACGTCAGAACAGTAGGCCTACCCATTTTCTTCTTACATAAAGATATGCCTATTATGTTGAGAACTATTTGATTATCTTTTTAAAACATTCATCACATAATATATCACAATCTGAATTACTGCCTACATTAACAAACTAGGCCTACTTTACCAAGTAATAGAGACAGAATGTAGGCTTATAGGATACAATACATGGAGAAAATTATATAGGCCTACAGATTGTAACATAAGAATTAGTGTACATGAAAAAAATATTCATTGAATAACCCATAAGTTATAGGCCTATAGGCTACAATTCATTTATGATAAATACAGTATAAAAGATAGGCTATACATGAAAATAAATACCACAGCAATTTAATGATAGACTTATTAAGTTCAAAACACTTATCGTTGGATTTTTTGGTTCCATGTTTCAGGTTTTTGGTCCAAAACATCGCTTTAGATTACAATATTGCGTTTAAATTAACTTTCATTGCGTTACTTAGGCCTACAATTCAACACATAATATATGTATAAAATTCAGCTGAAAATTTAGTTAAATTTGCTGAAACTTGACTGAATACCCTGAAAAAGTTAAACATAAGAGGCAAAATAGTTAATACTGTAGGCTGCCTATTAAAACCTAGCCTATTTCGGGATTCGAACTCAATTCTTCCAATTGGGCGAACAAAAAATGTTTATGGTTAACTGACAATGTGAAACAAATTGTTATAGACTGAACACCGGTAGGCCTATTTAAAAGGAATAGGCTTACACCAGTAATGTTATGTTCATCCCTCCTTGTCTTGGCCTTTTCATGGCAGACACTATGGGTTGAACAAAATTAATTTGAAGGTTTACTTTCAACACTTTTTTGTCTGTCTCTGCAAAATATTGATTTTTCAAGAATTTTTTTTTTTGCCAAAACTCTATTACGTCTAGGCCTTTAAGTAAATGAAGTTTTTGCATCCCATTTAGGCCTAAGTGTTTGTAGGTACTACAGAACTTATGTGTGTGAATCCTATGTAGCCTACATGACACAAGAAAGTATGTGAGGATTTCTGATTTTATATAGCAAGGAAAAAATAAGCAGGCCTAAAAACCTAAGAACCCGGTCCCTAATCATCACGTACCTCATAGTACCATCACAAACCACTTAAAATAAGTAGGCCTATCTTTTGACTAGGTGCAGTCATGTGACCTTTTGACAGCAGAACTACAGCACAAACAGGAGACAGCAATGACACGGAGACAGGGAGTTGCCGGTACCTACATTCAAAGATTACCTCGCCTAATATATGTCACTATGAATATGTTTTGAATTAGGCATCTTGTACTCACCATCTGGACGAGTGGCTCTAATTTCGCTCAGAATTTTCTCTTCGTGAAAGAGTTTGATACAGACTCCACTGTTCTAAGTAACCACTAAATTTTCATTTGGAATTTTTTTAATCCATAATTGTCTTCTCTGTTGATCAGCAGGAAAAGAGAACACAGGTGTACATTCACCACTCTAATAACTTGACCTGCATCCAGGTACAACACAACATTTTGGCATTTTTACTGTATTTCTGTTTAATATTCACGAAACACAACTGCGGGGGTTATGCCACATTCGAAGCAATACATGGGTTGTTGATTTGCTAGGTTATGTTGGAACATTTATGGCACAGCACAACACAGCCTATAGGCTAACACACAGCTTTGCACATTCTGTATAGGCCTATCTATGTTGCACACAGAATATAAATCGGATTTAGAGATTCAGAAAGTGAAATGATAATGATATATCGGGGAGTTACGCCACATGGGTTTGTGATTTGCTAGGTTAGGTTGTAACATTTATAGCATAACACTACACATCCTATAACGCATGTAAAGTTTTTGCACATATTTTATATCTGTGATGCTCACAGAATGTACATTATATTTTGAGATTCAGTAATAGAAAGCGTATGATACATCACAAGCAATAAAGAGTTCGTTGGTTAGGGTGTAACATTGCCTTGAGATCTGTAACACGCCAGCTCGTATTTTCACATTTGAAAAAGGTAGTATTATACTATTAATCTTCGGCAATACTTTATAAGACCTACATTACATGAAAAAATGCAGAATTTATTGATTAAACAACTGGTAAAAACAAATACCGATGCACTTATGCACTGTCAACATTCACGCACGCTGGCTTGTTACCGACTTCGTTGATCAGCTGATTGTTTTCCCGCGCGCTCTATAATCTGGCCTGTACATTACGATGGCGGTGCCATGGGCATCGGCATGCTGACGTCATGCCACCAATCCTGCCATCTACCCATGGCAGATCAGTCGAATGGTAGTCCTAATCCATCCAGGGATGCAGCGCCACGGGCCTCGGAGTTTAGTTTTTGTTAGGCGAGAAAGAATTTTCAACGGTATTTCTGTAACCCAAAGTATTTCTGTAAATAGTTATGTCTATTTTAGAATGTCAGTTAAAAAAAAATATTAATAATAAAAAAAAACTTTACACCGTTTTCTTATCAGGACCCTTTTTTTTAGGTAGATTTCGAAGAAAAATCTACCTATTGCAATGGATACCATGTCATGATTTTCGAAAAATTCTTTCATATCTTTACGTTTCATGCTCCCCTGAGTACGAAACCACCACCTGTTCAAAAAAAAATTGTGATATATATATATACACCTTTACACGCTAGCGGCCGTAATTTTGAAGATATTTGAACCAAATTTTAATATGTTACTTCTAGGCCCAATAGTTCGGACAAGTTCGTTAATGAGCAAAATTGGCCCAAGGGGGTGGTCGGGGGAGGGGGTTGAAATTTTAAAACATTTTTATCTCGGCCCCTATGAAGTATAGAGGGAAACTTTATTGGAATAAATTAGAGTACTCCCTATGGAGTTCACAGTGACACCAACGATTCGGGGGTTCGAGTGAGGGTGGGGGTGGGGGATGAAAATTCGAAACTTTTGAAACCACGTCTTGTGGGGTATCGTTGAAAAGCTCTTGATGAGTACTCTACAAATCAATAAATAGTCTCTTGATAGCTCTCATATGACGCGAGATTTTAATGTTTGAAAATAATAACACTTAAAAGAAATATTATAATATCATAATTTGTCTTGTTTAGCGGCTTTGCTAATTTTATTCATTGCTGATCTTGCGCACGGCCTCCCAGAATATTATATCCTATTCTTGTTGTCAAAACAAATGATTGTAGGCTCTTCCTCTTTACCGAATTCAGTTCTTATTACTGCAGGTTTACCATGCCAAGGCTAAAGAAGAAGAGTGCTATGCAGCGACAATAAATTAAACCAAAAGCACTTCGAAATCTACCTCCGCCTGTAGGCCTGCCTAAAGGGATTTTTAAATTGCTCCCTTTCCTTAACTGATGCATTAAATTAATTCCAATAAAGATGTGCACTTAGAACATTCTTAAGGTGGAATCTAACATAAGTACCAGATTGATCAGAATTAAAAATATATATTTATATTTCTTTTATTAAGGAGCAATTTTTTAAAAGGTGCCTCTTATTTGAACACTTTACCTTATACTAGGATATCAATAGTCTTTTTTATGGGGGCAAATTAAACTTTACAGGGGGCAGGAGGGCCCAGTCTTTCTCCGATACGCCACTGGTTGTAGTAACAAAGTAATAACCAATAACTATTATATTTTTTAGTCGTAACAGTCTACAGCTTCATTATCGAACTGTGTTTCCGAACCGTTATACCCAGAACATCTCAAGAACATTTATTAGAACAGAAGGATAAGTAAGAAATAAAAATATTAACACTTCGAGATACTGTACCTCAAGATCCATATATATCAAACTTCTTGAATTACAGTGATTTTTTTAACCAATTTTTCCTTAAATAGAACCACAAGGGATTGAAACCCACAGTTTTCAGAAGCAAAGTAAATTCCACTCCACAATTTTCTGAGTCCTGTGATATAAGCGAAAGCATCAACAATGGTTCTTTAACCACAGTCATGAATCTCTGAAAATTTCGCTAATTATGTCTCTTTTGTCACGATTATTGTAACGCGGGAACGTGCGAGTAGAGGAGAAAAAAGAAATCCTAATTAAATACTTTCGTTTTCCCCAAGTACTTATAATCAGTAGATGTCACGAATTGTTTTAATGACCTAATAACACAACAATAATAGGTAAAGAGACACTGAGTAAATACCATTTGCAGCATCTAGTTCTAACTTCATTAAGTTTTTTTTCAGTCAGTGCGAAGGAAATCACTTCATAGAACCAGATCTATACAAATATGATAAAATCGATTAGGCCCAAATCCGCTCGTAGGTTTGTAATAAACTCCACGATCATTATCATTCTGAAGATTTAGAATATGGGACTACGTTGTTACTTCTCTTTCGTAACTATCCATTTTCGGGAGTTTTATTATCTAGATTCTAGACCAGTGGTTCTCAAACTATGGGTCGCGGGAGCAATTTCGGTGGGTCGCGAAAAGGGCGGGAAAAATTAAACTTGATTTCAATATAAGGAAAGAGTGTTTAATTTAGCATTTGGACACAATAAAACTATTGAAAGGCATATGACAAACATGTGCTGTATTTTATATAGCCTAGCGCCTAGCCTATACTGGTTATCGTTATGTAGTAGTGGGTCGCGAAAAAATTTCTAGGTGAAGGTGGGTCTCAGGAAAAAAAAAAGTTAGGGAAACGCTGCTCTAGACCTAGAGTGCAAGCGATTAGCATTTCGCGAGTTCAAACTCAGATGGACGTGATCACAACATTTCGCAGCAAAGTCTTCCTTCGGAATGGGAAGAAAAAAAAAATCTGACGTGAAACAAAACTTCTTCTGCCCAAATAAAAGTTTGTCTCTTAGTATACTAGAGTGTCCCAATAAAATGTATACACTCTTTGACAGTTCATAACAACCACACTTTTTGTTCTTTTTTTAGTAGTGACTGCTTAAAATAACGGCTGGAGTCAGACTAAACTTTGAGGAAAGAAAATTCATTCTAAAGTGCTACTGGAAGACTGAGAATATAAGTGAAGTGCATAGACGGTTTAGAATGGAGTTTCAACGAGATGCACCAATGAGAATCACAATTATTGTGAGTCTTGTTTGCGAGATAAGTTTGAGGAAGAAGGAACTGTTAAGGATGTCCATAAGAACCACCACAAAACCAGCTACAATCAGTGAGTTGAGAGCAGCCATTGAAAGAGAATGCACCGAAATACCAATTGAAATTATTAGGAACGGTTTGGATTCAATCAGTCAGCGTTATCAGCTGTGCATGGACCACAATGGCCAACAATTTGAACACTTCCGATAATTGGCTGGTTTCTACATTTGTTCACATTATTTTGATTTATGAAACTTTTCTGTATTATAATAATTGTCAGTGTTATAGTCTTTTAAAGAGTGTATACATTTTATTGGGACACTCTGTATATTACTTATGCCATTCTCTTCATATCTCTACGAGTATCTACAGGCCATTCTGCTCCATTTTATATTGGGTTACAGAGATCTTATAATCCATGGCCATTAGGTATTAAGTATGAAGGAATAATTTGTAAAGAGTTTTTAAATATAAATATCTGTCATATTATTCTTATGGAAATGCAAGAAGTTCTAAAATGATAGTGTAAAGACTGTAAGAAATTTCATAAATAATTAATTTTACTAGCTATAAGTTATTATAAGTAGGGTTCGGATGTTTATGACCTTAAAAAGTGGAAAATATGACTTTAAAAATGACTAAATATGGCCCAAAAATCGTAAACATGACCTCATAAAAGAACGTATTGTCTAAAGATAAATGTTCAAATTTAAAAATTTTAATGACATTAAATTATTACATCAGATTAATTCAAACAGATAATGACTTTTAACAATTTTACAGGTGATCTACAGTTTTACTTGTAATGGACTTCTATTCTATTCTAGAGGTAATTGTGTTATTACCTGTTGTTGTAGCTTCACTTTTCAGTTACAGTAAAACCAAAACATTCCTACTCTTTTTTTTAAAATTAAGTCGACAATTTAGTGCACAAACTGCACCGAATATATAACTGAAACAAGACGCTAAATTACCAAATATGACCGAAATATGATCTACACCATGAAAATTACCAAAATATGACTTTATATGCAAAATAAAAACGGTCGGATTAGGATAACAAATGTGCAATTCATGTTTTATTTGTGTTTGCAGCGAAAATGGAGGCCAGGATAAAAATATGACATGTCATGAACATCCGTACCCTAGTTATAAGATTCGAAATGTTTGTGTATGCGCATGTAACAATAACGCAGAATTTGTGTTTCAGCCCACTACATCAAACCCTGTGCTAGATCTGATCCCAACTTCAACGAGTGTGCCAAGCAGTCGGCTATTAATGCCATTCCTCAGTTCATCTATGGTAACTATCTTCAATAATATATTTCACATTCCTCGCAAACAAATTCAAAGTCCACAAAACCCGGCCGAAGTAAGCTTTCTTAAGCATACCTGTACGCTACCTAAACCGTTAAGAGATGCATCATTGCAATAATTTTTGGGAATGATATAGGCTTATTCTACAAAAAGTCATCGTCATTTTTCCTTATGCCTAAAACTGTTGTGTATTTGTATGTATGTACAGGTGTGCATAGGCGTACCTAGGGGGGGGGGTTTGGGGGTTTGAACCCCCCCCCCATTGATTAAAAAAAGGAAAATTGTCTAATTTTTTTAAGACTGCCCATAAATTACTTAATACAAGTATAAAGCGTGGGAAGCTTAAAACTCGTTATTTTGCGTCTTAATTTTTAAAATTTTCCGGGGGTGTGCCCCCGGAAGCTTAAAACTCGTTATTTTGCGTCTTCATTTTTAAAAATTTCCGGGGGTGAATCCCCGGAAGCTTAAAACTCGTTATTTTGCGTCTTAATTTTTAAAATTTTCCGGGGGAGGACACCCGGAAGCTTAAAACTCGTTATTTTGCATCTTAATTTTTAAATTTTTCCGGGGAGGACCCCCCTCTCCTTGGGGGGTATTCCATACCCCCCAGACCCTGCGGATGTTATAACCCCCCCCCCATATGGTCGGCCTGGTTACGCCTATGCAGGTGTGGTAGGGTACTCAGTCAAAGTATTGCAGTAAATGTATTGGATGAAACTTGAAGAAATAAGAACTGTCAACTCCACACAAGAAGACACGTATAGGCTATAAGGGTCCTTGATATAAGAATTTACGGGTACCGTGAGCTTTGTGGAGCCCATCGGCACAACTCTGCCCGTAAATAGATTTGGTGAATACAGTATTGCAACATCGCACATGGCGCGTTATTTAATGAGAACATGAAGCCCGAGTTAGCAGGGAAAATTTCAGATATTCCCAAAGGGCCAATCCGGTCCTGGCTTCAGGTAATATAATTTTCTATATGTATCAGAAATATAAAGAAATTTCAGTAAGAAAATACAATGAAATCAAATGAAAAGCTATAGGCCTATTTCTGTATGACAGAAAATTAGCTATTGTCATTCTTTAGGGGTAGATTGTTTCTCTGCACATTCTCCCATTATGGGCAGTTTGCATGCGTTCCACTTCACATTATTTATTTATTATTTTTATTCAGATATGGCATGCATGTTTACAAGGAAAAATTGGCTATTATATAATAATTTTTCCCTACAGGAGCTTACTCAAAGAAGAAGACCGCTAAATTACGATGAAATGAGCATTAGCGTTAATAATAGAGGAAGCGATGAGTCAAAGAATTGTAAATTACCATTCAATTAACTTGATTAAATATCAGTGTAGCGTAGTAAACGATTAATCATTCCACCAAGGCAGTGGCTCCCAACCTGGGGGCGTGAGAGATTTACAGTGGGATGCGGACAGATCAAAAGAAAGCAGAAACAAATGGGACTGGAAGAAATTTAGAGCAGTTTCCTTCCCATTTATCCCAGAGTGCCAAAAGAAGCCTTAAAAGTCCTCATACAGTTTTCATCTGCTTACCTAACCTATGTGTCGGCCGCGGTGGTCTAGAGGTAGCGTGCCCGCCTCTAGATCCGCAGGGCGCGGGATCAAATCCGCGGTCGATGGATTTTTCAGGACGTCAAAATCCTGGGCACGGAGTCCTCCGGGAGGGACTTTAAGCTGGGGGGGTCCCGTGTCGTAGATTTACGGCACGTTAAAGAACTCCAAGCCTAAATTAGAGCCTCTGGACAACATTTCTCGGCCCTTTCACGTCCAAGCAATACTTAGTTTCCAGAGGGGGGTTGCGAGGCGATGGGCTTACCACCTGTCCCTCTACCCTCTCTCGGAAAATAAGCAAATCAAAATTAGTATAGGTAATGAAACCTCCACTTGGAGGCCCTCTCGCCCCACCTGGGGATCGTAGGGTACCGGATACAGATACCTAACCTATGGGAGACAGAATTCTCGACACTGGCTATCATAAAAACCAAACAAAGCAGTCATCTGAAAGTGGAGAGTGACCTTAGATATGCTTTAACCGATTTGACACCGAACATTAAGAGCTCCAGAAAAACAATCTCAGTTACTGAAGTGTGTATTGTCACAAAAAGCTCCTCATAAGAAGCAAAGATAAATAAAAATAAAATAAATAAATGTAGGGGAATAGGATATTCTGGGATTGCAAAGATAGAAAAGGATGGGAACCACTGTATTAAAGGAAACATAGATGTTATTCCAGAAAGACAATACATGGTAGGAGCGAGATTTTAAGCCATTAATAACGGCCGTGAGAGTCGGCATGCTGACTACATCCCCCCCAATCCTGTCATCTGCTTACGGTAGATGACGTAGCGGTCGGATGGGAGGGCTTGTCCCTCAAAGGGATGTAGCGCCATCAAGTTTAGTTTTACAATTACATGACTGTTATGCGTGTCGATAACTACGCCTCATAAAAATATTTAAAAATACTCAATTTCTCTTCTCAACACAAGGTTTTCTATGTCTTGCCCGTCGTTTTCCAGAATAGATGATAAAATGATCAAGTTGAAATTCGGAACAGTATCTTATAGGCCTACAGTCCGCACCTATTCAAGTGTCGGCTATCAAATATTAGTTCTTTTTATGATTGTCGGTGCCTCAAGTTTTAGGATGATTAATCTGTCCACCAGGAAAATTGAATAACATAGAAAGGGAGATATTGTATGCATTCTAACACGATACATTTTACTTTTTTGTTCCACAGTAATAGAAATATAATTTGGATGTCTTTGACGCTTCGTTCAATTTATTTCCAAAAGTTTGACTACCAAGAATATGAAAATGTTGTGGAGTATACGTGGAAAACATAGGCTACAGGTTAAACCATCATAGGTTCTACAATTTTAATATTTTTCGATATTTCATGAACTGCCTTATAGTCTGGCACTTAAACACAACGAAGTAAACAGGCAAGTGGAAGAAGAAGAGAAAATCCAATGATTTTTGCGAACTTCTATTTTATAAAATGCAATTAATTTTTTCCAACTTGAAGTATCGGTATCAATGAATATCCAGCATGAATTAAATTAACAACATAGTAAAAATAATTTATAAGTTTGGCTAATAACTGAACAAGTAAATGAAATAAAATATTTTAAAATTGAACTACTAAAAGACATCCTAGGAATGGAACTGAAGGTAACATGTCAATTGTAAGATTCACTCTTTTAACGCTACAATGTTGTTATTCAGGTTTTAGTGATTTCCTTCAAGGACACTATAATTGCATTCGGATAGATACTCAGAATACTGGTCTTGATCAAAGCAATAAGTAAACCCATTATTGGTTCAAACTGGTTTTCATAGAGCTTCACTATAACCAGGTTGATCTTGACCTGAGTACCTGAAGTGAATGTCTGGTACCCTCTAATGTAACTAAAAGAAATAAAAGTATAATCTTTGTATTAAAAACGTGATCATTTGGTGAACTCTCTCAATTAATGACAAGTTGATAACCTATTTCCGCTAGAAGGTTTTGATTTTCGGGTAAAAAAGCAAGGAACTATGACCTAGGTCTAATGTAGACAGAGAGATTTAGCAGAAATGCAAACAGATGTAGCAATTTATTGTTACAATTTTTAAAAATAAAATTTTCATAACTTCTATTAGTGAAGTTGGTACTATTACAGTAATATGGTAGCCTACTGAGTAACGGTAAATAAGTGCCCTTTTCAGTGCTACTGACCTATAAATGCGGCACTTAAAAGTCGGATAACAGTAGAGACGTACAGATATAAGACAGTGGCGTTCATCCCCGGAAAATGTTTAAATACTGAACTAACGAAAACCACATTTTACGCTATTTTAGCACTGGTAAACGAGTTAGCAAGTTTGTTTAGTATACTCTAAAACATGCCAACTTAAACAAGAAATCGTTACTCAAGTTCTAACACTTATTACTATTTATAAGAAAAATAAATAACACATGGAACAGTGAAAACAATAGGCCTAAATTTACAAGTTCAGTATTTTATTATTAAACAAAATAATTAAATATTGGACAAAATGGAGCTTAAATAACTTAGATAGAATTTTAGGTTTTGATTTGGGGGGGGGGGGCGGACCCCTGGACCTCTCTTTCCCTAGGCCACTGATATAAGACTATCAGTGCGTCCTAATGTTAACCTTGGCATCCTTTAAGGATTGAGCTGACTGACTCTTAATGAAGTGGAACGGGAAAGCTGTACTACTAGGGAAACAGACTGTCTCACACTCCACGTGGAGTCAGCTAAAGTGTAAAAAATTAAGGAATGTATCCTGTTTGGTTGCGAACGAAATTCTATAGGCTGTAAAGAAAATTCAATGCCTATGAAACAAGTTGAAGACCTAAAATATACAATCTTATTGTCTTAGGCACCCTCCGGTTCAAGATATTTAGTCTATGGGAGTCTGCCGGCAGGCCCTTGATGTAAGTGGCTTTAAATGCAATAACTTTACGTAAAATGGGAAACTTACAAATATACATGTACGTGTGTATATATATATATATATATATATATATATATATATAGGCTATATATATACTGTATATAAACGTGTTAAAATTGACATTCATCGAAACCAGCTAATGAAATGAAATTTTCCTAAATGATTTCAAACTTAAAGATTTTTTATTTCTTATTCGTACTTTTATCTCTCCCTTTCAGAAGAAATTACGCATGACAGTAAAGAACATTTTTTAATTCCAATAAAAAAATGTTTCATGATTGGAATAAATTTTAATTATTATTTAGGCCTATTGAAGTTTAGTTATCTATGTTGAGTGGAGCCCAAGCAACGATATCTATTCCTTTAAGGAAGTTTAACAAGTTACTTTCTACTACTATGAATGATGACTTAGAATGTTCTACAGTTTCATTCACGAGCACTTCTACTTTCTCTACCCGTGCCAAAGGAGAGTAATGGTCAAAAGGAAGGCGTATGCCGTCACATGCTTTGGACAACGAGGAAGCGAAATCGGTGCTTTCATTCGCACCTATCCTCACACGGCTGCCTTCGAAGAAATACTGGGTCTGACTTTGACCTTTCCACTGCTACAGGCGTATACACTCATCACGACAAAATTATGTTAAAATGTAAGGATTTGTATCCACGAGTCACGGTTGTCGTTCGTGGAAACCCGGTATTTTATTAAAATTTTTCGTATGTTTTAAAACGTAGCCTATGATTCATTGATGATTTCACTTTAATATTTATAGAAAAAAGGTAAATTCAGCTTTGAAGGGGTTAAATTCGGTTGGGAGTATTTAACAACTAGCATGTGCCCGCGATTATTTATTCAAGTCCTAGATGACGTATAAAACATTTCTATAGCAGAAAAATAATTAAAACATAATATTTGTTAACAATAACATCGTTTTTATATAAATTAAATGAATTAGGCCTACATGATTTTATCTTTAATTTATATTGTTTGAAGTAGTAAATATAAATAATTATTTAATATATTTTATATACAATAATCAAGCCACCTCTCTCAGGAGAGAGGCCCGTGCCCCACGGGGACTTTATGGGCTAATACTAATACATACAACCCCAAAGAGCAAAGCTACATACACTGGTTCAAAGCAAAACGAATCTTTTACCGCCATACAAGCATACAGATTCGAAATGAAAGGATTAAAACGAACCACAGATTCATGAACTTTATCCTTACACGCAAATCATGCATAAACAAAACGATTGATAAAATAAAAAAAAGCTTAAAATCCGGATTTATGGTACATTTCACGATTAAAGTGAAAAAAAACCTCACATTCGGGTTTTCTACCCCCCCCCCCAAAAAAAAAACAAGACGCATAGTGAGTTCCGTCCAAATCATTTAACGTTTTTCCATTTATGCTTACATTCATGATCCATCTTCGTCCGCCTGTGTAAAAAAGAATGCTTGCTATGACAGCCGAGCAAAGTCACCTTTAATTAATTTCGCAATTGAATATGATCTACAAGGAAACTCTAGCTCATAAATTATATTAGATAATACACATTTTGATGTCCTCAGAGCTTTGTCGTGGATAGAAAACGTATAAAACGAAAAAAAATCATATTAAATAGAAATTTACAACTGAGTTAGACACAGTTATATCTTACAGTTACAGGGATAATATAGAAAAACATGTGTCTAGTGATTTGACAAGACTTCTTCCGAAGTATATATATATATATTTGCAATTTTCCCCAATTAAAGGTATATGCCATGCTTTAGGTCAGAGAGTCATGTGTGTGTGTGTCACGCCAGATGTTTTCTCTTATTAAGGAAACAATATATCTGATTGTGCCAGGAAAACCCTACCATAATTCAGTCAACACGTTTCCTCGTAATAGTAGAAAACAGCTGTCAGGGTACAAAATGTAAATTTTTAGATTTAGACGTCATGTATTAGTTTCCTTCTTTTACTACCTTATCTGATCACAACAAACATAAAGACAGCATTACCAACCAGGTCTGCACTTTTAGGAACCCATCCGTAAGTCGCAATGTACGAGGGGTATTCCGAAAGTAAGTTTCGTCAATGTATGGCAGGAGCAGCGTGTTCACCAGGGGAACCAAACAAACGCCAGACGAATCCCCACCCGTGGCTGGTTCCACGACGGAAGTGGCGTCAGCGGAGGAGGCATGACGCAGGCGCACTGCGCCGTAGAAGAGCGAGTCGCAGCAGACTGGCGTGCCCGCGGGTATTAGTGTACCGCTCACGATGGCACGAGAGATTTGGCGCCACTGCCATGTACCGCTATCTCCCCTCTTTCAAACGAGCCATTGCTGCAGCCGCTGAACCTTTTATTGTCCGAGATAGAGCTGTTTGAAATTGATCTCCCGATTTCCGTCCCCGCACAGTGCGGCCTCCACGAACCCATCTCGCACAAACCTTATGGAACATCAATTTGTCACTCAAAATGGTCTGTACGGAACCTTTAGTAATGTCAGGAAGCTGAGGTGGAGCAGGCTGTGCGCAATTCCTTGCATCGCAGGGCACCGAGTTTTACCACAGTGGGTTCTTCAAACTGATCGCACGCTACGACAAATGTCTCAATGTCGCTGGCGACTATGTCGAAAAATAGTGCACGGTGTATAGTTCATGCTGCCATGCTGTATTGCTTTTGGGTCAATATAGTGTCCGTGTGACAAACTGACGAAACTTACTTTCGGAATACCCCTCGTACATTTAACATGGCCCCTATTGTTTTCTTTTTTACTTTCCGTGAAACAATATTAAATAATGGCAACAGAAACACTTGGTATGCTGAATTAATGTAGTTGGACATGCTGTTATTGTGTTACAGATTTTGAGCACGGTATTACAGTATTGTAAAACTGATGTTTAAAACATGGAAAAAGATTTTTATCTATGGAGATCAATAGCCATAAATTATAATATTTTTAACAATAAAGTTTCAATGGTCATAAAATATCAGTTTATGAGCTAGAGGTACAATTTTTAAGAGGGTTCAAAATCTTATACTGAAGTTGAATTCACTCAAATCAGAAAATATATTTGCCCAACTTATGGTTGGGTTTCCCTGGCAGGGTCAAATATATTTTATTTTTCAATTTAGTCGTTTCATAGTATATCCACAAAGAAGACTTCTTTTGACCAGTACTCTCCTTTGGTATAGGAAGAGAAGGTAGAAATGCTCGTGAATGAAAATGTAGAGCATTCTAAGTCATCCTTGTAACATATACTGTATGTATTCAAGTAATAATGGAAAATTTTAATTTTTTACTTGACTGTACAGACACAACACTTTGAGTTCTTTACTACCGAAACATGCTGATATGAGACACTGCATGGTAAATGCTTTCATACTGTACACTGATTGCTAAAGTATACAGATCGTACAATTAAAGAGTTAAAATTAAATACTATGTTTTACCCATGTTACAGGCGATCCAAAATACAAGGTACCCCCATTGGAACCGATGCTTATCAGTGAGATATATGTGGCCGAGGGCACAAGGAGTGTTGGAATGACTATGCAGGGCTACAACGCTACATTGTATGGACTTAAAGACGTAATGGTAAAGGAATTCAGGTACGAATAAAATGAAGGACTTAGGGAAATGCTGATAGCTCAATGATGACTTTAAATGATGCATTCCATTTTTATACAGTTTGAAATATAGTAATGCTCAGTAGTCGAAGCAAAGAAATAAACATCCCTAGTCTAGGCAAATGCAGCTTTGTTCACCTCAGATAAGAAAAGTGGAAGTATAAGAGCATGTTCTAGAAAGTCTAGTTGTAGTGTAAAATTTATTCAGGAACTTTCTAATGGACAATATTCATTATTTCATGTTAAAAACTAACAGTAAACTAACTGTAAAAACTTTTAGTCAGGAGAACAGGAGTGATAAAAGATATGTCAGAATATCTAATAATTGGACAATTAAACTATTAAAATAAAGATAAGTCGGATTTGAAGCCGCTGCTTGATATTGACATTTCATCTGATGCCGTATGATTATTTTTAAATATGTCTATTTACTAATTATGTAGATAAAACTGCTTGAAGTGGTTAAATGTGATAACACAAGATTAGACAGTAGCAAAGGTAAAAGTGACCAGATGTCCCGATTTGGCCAGGAGAGTTCTGATTTTTGGATTCAAGTCCCCTTGTCCCATGGGGTTCTACTAGTGCACCTGAATGTTCTGGTTTTTAGAAATCAAATAGAATTCCCAGTATTTCAGGATTCAACACAATATAATCTTCATTTTTCTAGCAAATTCAGTTGCTTCAAAACTCTTTACCATAGCATCCCATAAATATTATGAAATGCTTCACATGGCTACTGATGATGCGTTTAATTTTGAGAACATCAATAATATTAGCACTGAATTTATTACTGGACTGGATTAGTTAAAAAATGTTAAGCATTGGGCATAAAAAGTCTAGCACTTCACATCGAAACAGATATCTTATGAAAATATGTCTAACAGAATTTGTATTTAGGCTAAATCTTCCCGATACAAATACAGCAGTCGAACGTTTGTTTTCTTTGATGAACAAACTTGATAAAACTCAAAATTAGACAAACACTTTAAAAGCAATACTGATAGTGACAGTTAATTTGATATACAGTTCTATGACTTCTCTAAGGGAAGCGAACTCAAATGAATTCGCCACAGAAAAAAATTTGTCAACGTTCTAGATTAAAATTTTTGAATTTTATTCAGCTTCGTCACAGGAAACAATTTGTCTACATTCTAGATTAAAATTTTTGTGTTTTATTCAGCTTCGTCACAGAAAAAAAATTGTCTACGTTCTAGATTAAATTTTTTTTATTTTATTCAGCTTCGTCACAGAAAACAATTTGTCTACGTTCTAGATTAAAATTTTTGTATTTTATTCAGCTTCATCACAGAAAAAATTTGTCTACGTTCTAGATTAAAATTTTTGTATTTTATTCAGTTCTTCATAGGATTTAAAAATGTAGAGCAATAACTGTGCATATGCCCATTCTGGGTATGGAGCAATTATTCAATTGGTTCCAGCTTCAATTTCTAGAAATGTGGTCACCTTATCTTAAAGTATTATAACGAAAGCTACTGCAAGTCATTAAAGCATTAGGTTGGATTAAATTATGCATCAGCTCAAGAGGGGAAGACAAGCGAAAGCAGCCCAAAAAAAGAAAGAAAGAAAGAAAAAAAAAAAACAGAGTGCCATAATTTATTCAGAATGTGGACATAGGTTAGGAATAGCTACTTACAGTAACATATCAACAGAAGCAATTTAGGCTAAAAGAGGGAGAAGATAAATGCTGTAAGAATGGACTTCCCAAATAACTTATATTAAATAGTAAAATAAATAATGAGGCCGAAGGCTTGATCTAATTGATTGAATCCAGAAAAATAAAAAAAAACTAGGTAACACAAAATAGAATACAACTGAACTAACTAATAATGAAATTTACTGCAGCAAGTGACAATAAAGCAAATCTACTAATTGCATCCAAAACCAGAAGCAAGCTGTAGTACCACAAAACCAAACGCACATCGAAACAGATGTACTGAGTACTTTCAGTTATTTTAAGTCTTGAACGTGCAATACAAAAATAAAAATAATGTGGAACTACACCAAGCACTTACTGGGCGAAAACAGAAATGGAAGAGGAATCAAACTGGTTGAGTACAGTAGTGGAGGAGATTAAGACAAATGGATTTCTTTATCAAACAATAATTATTGTTGATACGGCTAATATTCTCATACCAGTATTTATGTTTCCATACTTTTGAAACACTTTTTCACTTAAGCCTGAGATAATTTATGCGCTATGTACTACCAGCTACATCGTTTATTTCCCATATCTTTCCCGAAGACTTTACAAAAAGGGGGATTTAGAAGGAGCTCTTCGATTATAATATACGTTGTGTAATTAGGCCTATATTATATCCAGTTCTGCTCCCCATAAAACGAATCCCTAATATATAGCATAGTATTAGTGTTTATCGGCTCTGGTGTTATTTGCAGGTTCGACTTCGACAAGCAGCACATTGAGTATGACTGGTTTTTCCCAAAACTGGACATCAAAGTCAAGTACAAAGTATCAGGAAGGATACTCTTATTACCAATTACAGGAACCGGCCCAGGACAATTTTCAATGAGTGAGTCCTATGTTTAAAGTAGCATGTTTATTTGTGTCTCACAAAATCAAGGTGACACAGATACTCAGTTGAGCAAGAGGTAAAAGAAAATAGTAATATGCTTCTGATTATAGAGGCTGCAGAAGGTCCTTAGGTTCCTGGAGGTTGCAACTTTCGGACATTTAAAGAATCAGAACATGAAGGACGTCTTCATACCAAGTTCTGTTAGTAGCATTGATCCGAGTTCCTTAATGTCACTGGAAGGATTAGACCAACTGAAAACTGTCAGTGACTTCACAGTAGATTAAGACGCACACAAAAGAGTTCCTTGTGACCAGGCCCCGATTTCAGGAACTTTGCACCCTGGGGAAAGTTTTATATAACTGCCCCTTTCATTTTTTTACTTTTACTCCCCACTCGAAAGTTATTGTTTTAGTATTAAGTTTGGGTTTTACCCAAACCAACCGACAGTATACTGATCTCCAGGAGGTATCTAACCCAGATAAAAAGTTTTGTTTTCATATGATTTTCTGGAACCCAGATACAAAGTTTTGTTATCATACGATTTTCCATTCTGGAGCTAGGCTGTTCACAGACACATTACTGAAAATAGTATTTTTGGATTCACAGGAGGTCAAAACATGTATTTATGTTGAAAACTCAAATTCGAATTTGGAGATCGAAATCAATACTTCCTCTACAGTGTAATACTTCATTAGTAAGATTTGATGTATCGTATGGTACAGGAAGATAAAGTAAAAATTGTCTAAAACTCGAAAAATATTTGTAATTTATAATGTAGCAAATCTTTGAAATGTTTCAAAAATATTTAATATAATTGGTAAATTTCAAACATATGACAAATTATATATTATATATATATATAATATGTCAATATAATATAATATATATACATATATATAATGTATATATGTTAATAAATCTATACAGTACAGGTATGTTTAAACCAATATTTTAAGAACAAAAAATGCTATTGATTTATTTCTACTTTACAATAAGAATCTAAACTCAGTCTAACAATGTTTCATTGTAAGTTTAATTCTTTTAAATTCAATTGGCATATAGTTTATTTTACAGTTTTACTATTATAAAAAGAGAAATACCCCTAAAATTTTTTTCTGTCCTGGCCAAATGCCCAATCTGCCCACTTATAAATCAGGGCTGCCTTTGAAATTATAACTATCTTAATTCTTAACATATGCATACAATATTGTGCTGGTTCCAATTATTTCTCCTTAAAAATAATTTAGTTTAAAAATGGGTTTGCACGTGCAGCAAATGATAGGATAATCATAGAGATGCATTATTGAAATATTATAGGAAAATAGAACATCGGCAAGTTTATATGCCCTGCCCATATGAATTAATTATTTACTAAATTATGGTTTTCCCTTCATAGAGAATATCACCACCAGTTTCAAATACGACTATGACTTGGTGAAGAAGAAGGACAAGAAACGGTACATGGTTCCCAAGAATCCACATCTTGATTTTGATGCCAAGGGTCTCACTATCAAGCTGGAAAATCTTTTCAATGGAGACAAATTTTTGGGTGAGTAGCACAGTAGGCCAGCATGGTAATTAATGCTATTCGAGCAAGGCATCCCATGTGTCACTTAATATGATACTTATGTCAAGGTATTTCTTTAAATACAAGAATAAAACTGCTGTTTTAGTAAAGATTTTCTTCACACAAAACAGCTGCCCATTCTGTATACTCTGTTGTTAAATAATTCCTTATGACAATGATGGCAGTGATTACTAACAATTTTGTTTGAATTCTGTACGCATACTAGGAGATAAATCTTTTGTTTGAAACCTTTTTCACATATTTCTGTGAAAGGCAGTTCAACTTATTCACAGACTCATGATTTAAGTCTTACCTCACGAACAATTTAGACCTCAATGAGGAAAAAATGACTGAATATGCACTCTTGCAATAAGTAGCTTAGTTATTGCAACAAAATGGATAGAGAAAGAAATGAGTGATTCACATCAGACTTTTTTAAAATTTGAAAATGGTAAGTACAACTTGGAACGAGTGAGAGAAGTCAAACAACATACTAGTTGGGTCAAATAGTTAACCCTTTGGTTTATAACTCAGTTTTTAGACATATCTGTTTAGTGTTGTGAGGAAAGAAATCAAGTAACTTATAGGCTACTATTTCGAATTACTAAATAAATTTTCTATTCTCTTACATGGAGATTCTGGCAAGGATTATCCATATTATTTGCATCTAATATAGTAAAGGCAACATGATATTTTTTTCAATTCATTTTTATCCACTTAAGGATTGTCTTAGTTCTATCTAGACACAGAAGTACCAGAATTCTGAGAAATAGTGTCACCATGTGGTAAACCACTTTAATAAACCTTATAATCAACTGGCCATTGAGAAAAACTGTATAAGGAAGCTAAAAACCACACCACCATAAACACAGAAGAAATAACACACCAGCAACAACAAAATGGCTGTGCTACACAAGTAGCCCACACAACTACTCGAGGGTTAAAGATGTTTGAAAAATACTATTTTGAGATAATAAGAGTACAACTTATAAACAACAACTTATAAACAAAGTCTGTGATACTGTGGTTGCACTCACGAAGATAATTTTGTAAAACTATATCAGTTCTATAGATATTTTAAAAATTATTTTAGATATGAAAGTAAAGGTTCAAAAAACGATATCAGGCATGTACTTCTTCATGATTAAATCAAAATGGCAGAGTGTGCTATGTCGAACGTATTCCACTTCCACAGATTTATTACATATGGGTGTTAAGGTGCTAAATCTATAAGATAAGGCGATTGAAGGAGCTTGCACCCATAAATAATAGGAAGTAAACAATTTCAGAACAGGAGTTTTGTTATATCATGTCACGTAATCTGTAATAATTCAAGGGTGACCTCTATGAACCAAGTTGCATACTACCGCACCCAAGTTTTATGTTACATTTTGTTGTTCATTTCTCAACAAGTTCTTAGCTCAGTGGATATAGTGTTGGACTGGCAATCTGAAGGTTCATGCATTGAATCCTGATCTATGCAAGGTAAGATTAATAAAAATGGCAACGTAATACAGTATGTGTAATAGTATAGGTGGGAGAGTAGCAGGATAAAATGTACAGAGACAAAGAACTGAGAAGTGAAAGGAGAAGAAGACTATTTGTTGTCAATGATATCATTCGTTAGTGAAGTCATAAACATGATCATATTCAATGAATATACAAACTAAGAAAAATATGGCAAGAGAAGTATCAACAAAAAAAAATCGAATTTTTTCACTCATGAAGACGTATGTTATTAATAACTAGGATTTAATTGTGTAAGACATGATACACTTATTTAATTGCTCTGTTTCAGGTGATAATATGAACAGATTCATGAACGAGAACTGGGATGTATTAATGAAGGATATAGGTCCAGCGATTGCAGATGCACTGAGCGAATACATACGGCAGCTACTCACAAACATATTCCAGCTAGTGCCATTTGATGAGGCAATACCAGAAAAACTGTGAATGGTGTGATTACTTTTAAGTACCTGATAATTTCCAATAATATAATAGTAATGAACTTTCTCTCAGGAAGTGCTATTTTTTCACTAGCTTCAAATATCTATAAACCAGTGAAAGAATGTGAAGTGTTACAAATCTGGATAAATGAATTGTTTCATAAACAACATAATCGTGTCTTAATAAATGTCATTATATACACGTAACATACTATAGGCCTATAGGCCTATATTTAAAGTTCATAAAATTCAATGAAAATCTCAATATTGCAATTATAACTTAACAAGATGATAAACGACCATCTTTTCATATGCTATCCATATCATCCATATCATCTAATGCATCTCTGAGGTGTTTAATGGAAACACATGTGTGTCAGTATTAGCACCCAGTGCAACATACAGTTCCAAACATTCAACAGTGCTCCTGACAGTATTACAAGCTCCTCGGGAACTGGTAAGAACGTGTGAATGTAATGATGGTTTATTACAATTCAGATATAGGGGAAATGCAAGTCCTGAACTAAAACACAGGTCTCTGCAATGTTATAGCCTAATCATAATCTTGTATTTATGCAAACCTTTGAAAGATCATGCAACAATAATAGATTGTTACTTATAAAGACACTAATGGGTAATTTTATATTTTGTTTTTAAACCAATGTTTGAGATTTTCCGGGCTATGTAGCCATCCATGGTCCATCAGATGGTGTGCTAAAAAACCACGACATAACAATCACACTGACCAATCACATGATACTGGACCAACAAAAACCAGCTAGAAAAGAATTATCCCCCACTCAGCCTATCAGCTGCAAGCTACAGTGCGAGTCTGCGTAGCCAGCCAGTTATAAATTTGCACCAAACTACAGCTGCTACATCAGTTTCCATTGCTCTATGCAGCCAATAATAGAAAGTTATAATATGATTACACAGGCTTTCACGGTTGGATTCTAGCAGGTTAATATGGTTTTCTGGGCTGTTGGGCTGTGATTTAATGTTTTATGAACCTTACATTTCACTCACGGCTGTGAATAACACCTTCAGAGGTTGACTACTAGTCTTGAAGTGAGCTGTCTACATGAATACGGCTGTTATTTATACTGTATTGATGGTGCTGGATGAAGTTAACTGATCACTAAATTAGGAGTTTTTCTGCTTCTTCTTATTGCCTGGCGTAAGACTGCATGGCTTCTAAATAACAAGATGTATTGTTTTATGTATGGTATGAACTGAATGGAAAGCTACTACAGGTTATTTATTTATTTATTATTTATTTATTGTTAATTTACACTGCAATTGGGCATTTGCCCGGTGGCAGTGGTTGTCAAATACATATAAAAACTATTTCAGATACCCATACTAATAACAAAGCCTCACCTAATAGACAGGCAAGGAAATTTCACTAAAAGTTAAAGACAAGTTAAAGAAATAGACATGAGATAAAATACATGTCAACTTAGATAAAATGCATGTAACTAAAATTATTACATATCAATATAAATAAGTTCAAATAAGTACAAGCCAAGTATTTAAAAAAAATTAAATAATACATGCACATCATAAAGACAAGAATTAAACACATTTTATCTTTCTTTTAAAGGACCCTAAGGAGGGACAGGTCATGAAAACCTCTGCAGGGAGTTTGTTCCAATCGTTTATTGTTCTATTTAGGAAGGAAAATTTGCCTACATCAGTTCTTTGTCGAATAGTCTTAATCTTGTACTCATGATCGTTTCTTCCATAGTAAGTTGGCTTTTCTAAACGTGCTGAAATATCACTCCATGCTTTTTGTCCGATATATGCCCTGTAGAGTGAACATAACCTGGCTTGCTTGCGCCTAGTTTCTAATTTTTCCCATCCTAGTTCAGTAACAAGTTCTTCACCATGGTCTCGTTTTCCTGTGACAAATTTAGCTGCTCTGCGCTGAAGTCTTTCGAGCGAATTGATTTGTTGGGTTCTGTAAGGATCCCAACAACCTGCACCATATTCCATTAATGGACGTACTAGTGTCATGTAAGCAACTTGTTTGGTCTTTGGGTTTGCCTTTTTTAAGTTTCTCATCACAAAATGTAACGCCCTCCACGCTTTACCCGATACCTGGTCAATTTGGCTATCCCATGTCAAATTTGAATTAAGATATACCCCTAGATATTTACAACATTCTTCTTGTGGGACCGTTGCGTCACCTATTTTGTAGTTTAACCGGATTTCTTGTTTCCTTCTGCAGAATGCTATTGACTTACTTTTGGTGTCATTTATTTTCATACCGTTTAATGTAGCCCAACTAACAATTTTATCGAGATCACTTTGGATTATTTCAGTATCTCTAATATCACGAATTATTTTATAAATAATGCAGTCATCAGCAAATAATCTCACTTTAGATTTAATGTTTTTGCAGAGATCATTAATATATATGAGAAAAAGTAGAGGGCCAAGAACGCTTCCTTGCGGTACTCCCGATTTGACAAGTTCGGCTCTAGAAGTTTCTTTACCTACCCTTACTTTCTGTGTCCTCCCCTCTAAGAAAGCCTTTATCCAGAGTACCACCCTATGGTCAATTCCTAGTCTGATTATTTTATCTAAAAGTTTTCCATGCGGCACTAAGTCAAAAGCCTTTGAAAAGTCAATAACAGTTGCATCTATTCTTCCTCCTTTATCAACTACTTCAGCTATATCTTGGAATAGTGAGATCGTTTGACTATCACATGAAAATCCTTCCCTAAAGCCATGTTGGCCCTCATAAAACCAGTCGCTTGTTGTTAAAAAGTCCCGAATATATTTTGCAATTATATGTTCCATCACTTTACAGACAACAGATGTTAGGCTAATTGGCCTATAGTTTTCTACTTTCGTTTTATCGCCATTCTTATATATTGGTACTACAATAGCCGATTTCCAGTCATGCGGGAATGTTGCATTATTTATCGATATACTGATCAGACGCATTATGTATGGAATCATGGCTTCTCCTCCCAGTTTTAATATTTCCGTAGGAATTTCGTCCGGTCCCCGTGATTTATGGTTTTTTAATTTAGATATTCTTTCCCTAACCATTTTTAAGGTTACTTTAAAGCTTGAAACCGAATGTACATCCTGCACACTGTCACATTTCTCACCATCGGGGTTAAAAACTGAGATGAAGTATGAGTTAAGAAAATCTGCTTTTTCTTTATCATCAACTATTTGTATATCCCTGTCTTGCAGAACTGCAATGAGTTCTTTGTCGCCCCTTCTTCTGCGTACGTATGAATAAAATTTTCTCCAATTATTATTATCCCCTTCGTGTAAGATATTTCCCAGAAAGTTTCCCTGCGCTTCTTTCTTTTCTTTTTCTAACATCTTTGAAATGTCTTTAAACGATTTTAAGTGTTCTGGACTTTTATTTCGATTATTGTATGCTAATCTAGCTTTTTTCTTTAAGTTACGTATTCCCCTAGTATAAAATTCAGGGTCCGGGTTTTTCTTTATTTGTTTGTGAGGTACATGTTTATTTAGCGCTTCTAGAACAATGACCTTAAAGTTTTCCCAGGTTTCCTCCATGTTAGCTCCTTCAGATATGAATTTACCATATTTCTCGCATAGAAAATTCTGTAGCCCTTTAATGTCTGCTTTGCTAAAATCCCTTGAAACTATTGTATTGAGTCTTGGACCTCGAGGTATATCCCATCCGATTTTCAGTAGGACGCTATTGTGATCGCTAATACCTGGTAATGTTTCACAACAAATTATTTCTATCAGCGGCCTGACTAGAAAAATATCCAATATAGTTGTTTCCCGCGTTGGTTGACTCACAACTTGCAGAAAGTTATTTTCCCAGACCAGATTGTTTACAAATACCTGCTTAGGTGACCGGGTGTTTGACTCACCCTTCCAATTTACCGTAGGCAGATTTAGATCTCCGGCTATTAATATCTTCCTGTCAATCGTGACTGTGCTCATATACTCCGTTAGTGAGTGCAATGTCAAATTATCTATTTCGTTTGGGGGTCTATAACAAGCAATTATTTCAAGATTATCGAGGTTGTTTGTAATTTGCACTGCTAACATTTCAACCTCATTGTGGATCCATAACAGACTACTATTTATTTCATTCTTTGTACATATGAACACCCCTCCACCCCTCTCATTTCTGTCCCTCCTGAAGACTCTATAGTCGTTTCTAAATAATTCCGCGTCTTTTATCTCTTCTCGTAGCCATGATTCTGTACCTATTATTAAATCAGGGTTATAGATGTCCACTAAGTTCCAAAATTCGATTACTTTGTTTACTAAACTGCGACAATTAACCTGCAGCAAATTCATATGACCTGTCCTTACCTGTACACAATCTATGTTTTTTAAGATATTGTGCTGTCATTCCGGGCTCCTACCACTCAATACCACCCTCTTGAAAAGTGCTCCCAGGGATGCCGCCCCTCGCCTATTAAGGTGGATGCCATCACGTCCAATATCCCTTTCCTGCAGCCACGAGTTCGGGTCTACGAAAGTCACTCCTAATCGTTCCGCCACCCACTCGAACGCCTCGTTCACTTGCCCTATTCTCCTCCAGTGGGCGTCACGACGCCTCACCACTCCACTGATCACAATCTTCGCCCGAGGGTACTGCTTCTTCACCATCATAGTCAGATCATACATATCCGCCATCACATAGTCTACACTTTTCCTACGTATATCATTTGTCCCGACGTGTAACACTATACTTTCGGGACTATCACTATTGTTTTTTTTCCACCATACTTGCCAGTTCTTCAGTCCTGATTCCCGGATAACAGTTTACTTCTAGTTCTTGATTTTCTTCTCCAATGTATCGTACTATGGAATCCCCAAACACAACACAGGTAACTTTTTTCTCCCGAGTAGAGCTACTCACTTGAAGTCTCTGGTTCATAGTCTCCAATTCACTTATTCTTGCCTCTGCCCGTTGTAGTTTTTCCTTCAAATCAATGACACTTTCTCGCAGTCGATCCAGTTCTTGATGTTCTTTGACCACTTTTCCGCAGTCTCTACATATCCAATTTTCTTCTAAGCTCTGATCTCTCTTAACTTTCTGACAGCCAAAGTGATACCATTTCGCACAGACGCTGCATACCAGACCACTACGCAAGTTCTTATTGCATTGAGAACATTTAGCAGCAACAGTGTTCGCGATCTCCTCTTCGGGTCCTGGGTTAATCTCCACGCCGCCTATAATCAGCATTATCCCAATAACTAATGCCATATGAAGCAGTAATGATGATAGCATTGAGAAGTTGCCACTCCGAAGATCCTGCTTCCATCTCCCGGCCCAACCGCCTATCCTTGCCCGGTAAGTTGCAAGGTCACAACCCATTACACTCCTGATACTAGCTTGCGATTGGTCACTCCCAGATCACTTGTAATAACTATTCCATTTAAGTCACAAGTGTTGTCTAGTATGCAATGAGCCCTTATAACCGGGCCACTCCAGCTATGCTTCTTATTAAAGAAAAACAAGACTGTTATACACTCACTTGACCATTTCAACTCTAACCAATGCAGGGCAAAGACTCAGTGTACACATTACATTAAGAAAGGTTGTTCCTCTCATGAATGAGCAAATTTTTTTGAGACTCCTACTTCGGGTAAATTTCTTGGTACATATATCACATGAGAATGGCTTGTGTTCAGTGTAAATGAGTATAATAAGGCCTAATGGCCTTAATTCCACCAGGTAAAATAAAACAATTCTAATTCTAATTCTATAATTATACAGCGCATTTCACGCAAGAGTTGGCCAATCATGCGGGTTTCTGCACCATGGTGGCCACAGCTCTAACTACCGAGCGAATGGGTGAAATATTTACGCAAATAAAGCTGCTAACAGTGTAATGATTCAGTTTCTCACAGTTACAGTTAAAATTACAATAAAAATAACCATGTACCTCATTGCAAGAGATGTTAGAAATGTCCTCCTCTTGCATCCACACAATACTGGCACCTTTTCAGGAAATTTTGTTTAACGCGCAAAAGGTCAACTTCCGAGATAGAGTTAATTTCTCTTGTGATATTGTCTTTAAGTTTTTCTAATGTATGGGGAATTGACGTATATACTTCATTTTTCAAGTTCCCCCGTAAATAATAGTCACAAACTGTTAGAAAAACTTAAAGACAAAATCACAAGATAAATTAACTCCATCTCGAAAGCTGAACTTACGAGCGTGAAAGAAAATTTCCTGAAAAGGTGCCAGTGTTGTGTGGATGCAAGAGGAGGACATTTCCAACATCTCTTGTGATGAAGCACGTGGTTAATTTCATTGTAATTTTAACTTTAATTGTGAGAACCTGAATCTTTACACCGTTAGCGGCTTTATTTGCATAGATATTTCACCCGATCGCTTGGGAGTTAGAGCTGTGGCCGCCGCGATGCAGAAACCTGCATGATTGGCCAACTCAATATTTCTTGGTACAAACATCACATGAAAATGGTTTGTGTCCAGTGTGAGTGACTAGATGTGATTTTAAATCGCCACTTCGAGAAAATGTAATTGTACACACATCACATGAGAATGATTTGTGTCCAGAATGAGTGAGCAGAAATTTCTCAGTACAGGCAGCACACAAGAATGGTTTGTGTCCAGTGTGAGTGAGCTGTGTGTTTTGAGATCCCAACTTCGGGAAAATTTCTTTGTGCAGACATCACACGGGAATGGTTTGTGAAATATGTGTTTTGAGAACTTCTTTTCAGAAAAATTTCCTGTTACAAATATCACATGAGAAATGTTTGTTTAGAGTTGAAGTAAGCTGTTTCCTCTTTCTAGAGGTTTGGCGACATGTTTCAGAGGATTTGAATACAGCAGACGAGCGTGACTGCATTAACTGATCCTCATCATTATTCCTTTCAGAAACTCCTGAAATCTCTTGTAACTAGTGGATAATATTGCTGCATGCTGTAGAATTGCTCAAGTCTTTATTCTCATGTTTGATTTGCTGTGTTTTTATTGAGTTAAACATAATGGGAACAGGTTCAATCTTTGGTTGTGTTTGAAAAATTTCTTCCTTAATTTCAGTCTTTTATTCCGATTTAAGTCTCCATTCTGTATCATACACCCCATCCACACCTTATTATAACCACAGCAAGTATGGTACTGAATTGAAATAAGCCCATCATGACCTTGCAGAAAGACCATGGAATGTTTGAATGCTGCCAAACTGTCTGTATGACTTGCACACTGGCACTAGACACAAGCGTTTAGTAAGGCCAGTAGTAGAAGGAAGTCTTCCCGTTACCATGTGTTTTCTGTAAGTGCAGCACCGCTGAGGAAAATGGCACTTTTCTCTTAAAACTGAAAGTCCCAAGTAGAGTCCTAGATAGTCCTAATGCATCATAGAGGCTGACATCAAAATATTCTTGGGAGATGGGGGCAAGAATTACAATATAAGATTGTTAGCAGTTAGACACAGTCCTACGAACAAACAAACAAATTGAAAATAAATAAATAAATCTGCAAATATGTACGTTAACTCTGGCAAACACGTTTCTAAGTTCGTTCTTGCATAGAAATCATCATACAACTATATGATAAACATGCACCATTAAAAACCAACTATACTAAAAGACCGCCTGCTCCTTGGATGACAAGTGAAATACAACAGCTAATGATGGAAAGAAACTTAATATTCAGAACCTATACACATGATAAAACTGACGACAATTTTAATACTTACAAATGACTCAGAAAAAAGACAAGCCAATCAATTAGGAATGCAAAACTCAGACTCGCATATAAGCTCATTGACCCCAATACAACCCCGACTGACATGTGGAAGAACGTAAAGAATTTACGTCTGGGTAAGGTAAATGAACAGGTACAAATCCCCATCCCACTTGACAGTCTTAATGAACATTTCACATTGACTCAGTCTGAAAACTTAGATACCAAAGACATAAAAATTGACAATTGTTCACCCACTTCCAAAGACCAAAACTCCTTCCACTCCAAGTGACTTTAGACCCATATGTATTTTGTCTATTTTGTCTAAAGTGCTGGAACGACTTCTATATTATAAGCAACTGACTGACTACATGAATGAACATAACTATTGGACATTGGCCATGCACAGAGCATGTGTTGTGGTGGGGCCTGAGGCCCTAGGGGGCCCAAAATGAAAACCTCTAAAAAAGGAATGTAAATAGATTGTCATAATAGGGGAAAAACATGCAAAGCAGGGTTGCATACTGGTTGAATTTCTTGAGCCTGGACAAACCATAAATTCCGCCCGCTACATCCACACACTTTTAAGCTCCGTCGTGCATTGCATGATAAACGCCCTGGAAAGATCATCTTTCAACAGCATAATGTGCGTCTGCATACTGCATGTGCCACTATGGATCAGATCAGGAGATTTGGGTAGGAAACACTTCCACATCCTCCCTACAGCCCCGACATGGCACCCTCCAACTACCATCTTTTCGGTTTTGTGAAGAAACAGATGTGAGGCCAATGCTACAAGACACTGGAGGATATTCGGCAAGCAGTGCATCAGTCTCTACGGGCAGCTGGGTGGAATTCTACCGCAAAGGTACTTTCAAACTTGCAGAATGATGGGAAACATGTGTGCAAAAAAACGGAGACTATTTGGAAAAGTGAAAGAAAGATCTGTAGATTGAGATGATATACTTGGTTTCACTTACAAATAAAGATTAAGGTTGTGAAAAAATGTTGCTCACGACTTTCAGTATGCCCCTCGTATTTCCTATTAGAAGCAAGTGGTTGTATTTGGTCATGCTTAGAACCCACAAATCCTTTGCTCCTGGCTTCAACTGATGATTATTGCAATGAACTATGGGATATAAGAATATTTTAGGAGAAAAATTCCTGGATTTGAACCTACAACCTTCGGCTTTATGTGCCAATGTTCTACCAACTGAACTAACCAGATTTTGATCACAGCATCAGATGGAATCTCTCTCCTATGACTCATTACCTCACTGAAAGACACTTACATCATAAACAGTATTATGAGGGAGACTAATTTAGTGATTTTGTGAACGAGTTTCCGCTTCTATTCTCAGTAACATTTAAGATGTAGATATGTGTTTACAAAACAGCAGAATATTGTTTCAGTTGAACATTACATGATAATATTTTAGGAGAAAAATCCCTCTAACATTGGGAATCGAACCTATGCCCTCGGCTTTACGTGCCAATGCTCTACCAACTGAGCAGTTAAGTAAGGTAAGAAAATATTAGTAGAATAAGGGATATAAAAGATTTGGTTGAAAATGATTGTTATATTGTTTTTCTTGATAAATCTAAAGCCTTTAACTCATTGGGCACGAACCTATAAAAAGCACACTCAGAGAGTCTGCCATTCCAAAAAATCTATGCACCATTATTGTATTATAGTTATCAGGAAACAAATTTCATATAGAAGCGAACTTTCAAACAAACTAAACCTATCAGCATTAAATGTGGTGTACCCCAGGGTTCACCGTTGTCCCCACTTTTGTTTAACATGGCTGTAGATCAGTGGTGATATTCAAACAGTTTAGCAACCGGTTCTCTTCAGGGTATTTGATGTTGATTCAAAATAACCCATGTGCTATTTTGTTATTTTTGTCTTTTCGTACTCATACTAAACTTACCCAGCTTCCTTAAAACATAATCTTACACAACAAAAGAAGACCCCAGTCCGTTTTATAATCGAACATCGAAATAAAAGGGAGCGAGTGTCGAGACGATCGGCCGTGCGCAAGTAAGAGATTCTGTCAACTTAACCGCACGCCCGCTACCTATGGTGCTAGTCCACCGCTAGCGAACATAAATGGCGTGTTATGGTTCTAGCAAATTCATATATGTATTATCACTGTTGTGGATTGGCGTGAATCTGATCTTGGAAAAAAGCAATCACTCATTGTGAAGCTACCGGTTCGGAGAACCTACAAGATATTTAACAACCGGTTCTCGCGAACCGGTGCGAACCGGCTGAATATCACCACTGCTGTAGATAATACAATGCACAACCTTACCAACCATGACATTTTTATCTGATATGGATTCAGTATTTCTGATACATTACCTGCACTTGCTTTTGCTGATGATCTAGTAGTTATAACCAAACTAATGTAAGAGCATTAGTCAACTTAGCTGAAAGCAGTCTTGTTGAGATAGGACTCAGAATTAATCCAGATAAAAGCAAGGCTATAGTTATAAAACATGGAACACTATCTAGAGATGAAATATTTGTTGTTAAAGGCAAAATCATTAGAATCTACTGATCTGAAACTACCCCCTTCTAACATCTTAACAGAAATTAAAAATTATAAACGAGTATGTAGGGCCTAGTTTAACACACCAATTACAGTGTGGTTCATTACATCAGCTGTCACAATCTTTTCCGCAAGATATCGACAAATTAATCAGAAGTGCTGTGAACGAAATCATGATGCTGCCAGACGACATACCTAATTCCATGCTTTATGCTGGAAAAGACTTGGGGTTTGGGACTGCTGTGTGCACAATGGGAAGCCAGTATACAGCACTATAACATCTGTAATTGTCTTATGCTTGTCAATGATGAACATCTGCAACATCTGAGGAATTTATTGCAAAGCAAGAACTGGCACTCGCCAAGATTAACATTGACAAGAACTCAATCCCATAATATATCAAAGGGAATAAACTTCTAGAAATTCTTTGAAACAGAAGTTTCCAGGCATGGTGTGAGTTGCCCCATAAAGAACAAGGCGTTATCATGTATGTTGAATGTCCCAAGACCAATTCCTGGGTTTCCACAAAGAAGAACTTACTTCTTAATGCCATAAAAATGTCATGTAATGTGTCCACAGTGCGATTTGTACTAGAAAGAGTTTTAAGCACAACCCACTGTCTCCAACCCAGTGGCAACGAGATAGAAATTATAGGACATGTGCTGGGATTTTGTTGCAAGACAGAACTGCTGAGGAATAAACAAATACATCGCGACGGTCGTGTGAAGAAGCCATGGCAAGTTGGAACTTTACGCCCCAGCCAGGTTTCCTTTCCACTCGCCAGGCCGCTTCCTGCATGCCGCCTGCCCCGCTTCCCTGCAGCGCATGCCATCATGCCTGTAGCCACTGCTCAACGCCGGTAATGCATAATTGTAATTGATATGTCACCTGATATTTCACAATAAAAAAGATCCTTGCACCTCCACATAATATTTCACAATTATAAAAACGACCCTTGCAACAAAATAGGCTATTTCACAATAAAAAAAATACCCTTTCACCATACATAACATTTCACAATATAAAAAACGCCATATTATAACATAAAATATGGCTTAATTGATGCAGGAAAATTCCCTTTCACCAACACTACTCTTTTCATAACTAACAAAATATCTCAAAATTATAAAAACAAATTCTTGCGTTAAAACTCATGAAATCCCCCCTATCATAACTCAAATATACGAAAGCTTCCTTCAGTGCTCAACATTCACTCGTAGTGTAATGGTTAAGACTCCTAGCTATAATGCTAGGGGTCCCAAGTTCAAATCCCGGTCGATCCAAAATTTACTATTAGGAATAGGTCTTAAATAAGTTAGGTAGGTAGGGTGAAGAGGAGGTGAGAGGAAGAGTTGTGTAAGAGATGGCGCTACCGTCGCTAGGGGAGGGAGTTACAGAGATGGAGTGAGGGACTCGCATGGGGTGTAAAGTTCCATTTTCCCGAAGGCATATCCCTTATATGGGGGGAGTTGTTATTGGACTATGCCCAGATGTGATTTGAGCATCTCTCTTGGGGAAAATTTCTTGATACTTCACATGAAAATGGGTTGCCTCCACTTTGAGTTGTCCCTCTTTGAGAACATTCCTTTCAACATAATTATGTTCGACATGAGAAATGAATCGTATCTGGGTGAAGAAAAAAGCAAACTGGATGTGAGAATACAGACCACACTAATGAGTTACAATTACATACATTCGTGTGGTCTGTATTCCCACGTTTCATTTGCAAGTGAATATGATTGCATTTCAATACCTGATAATTTTCTGCTTATTTCTTTAAGAAATTCCTGAAAGTTTCCTGTGAAAGCATGCTGTGGAACTTTTGTAATCTGAAAAAAATAAAAATAAAAAAAGGTGAGAATACACACTACTACAAAAATTGGTGTTAGAATAAATGCATTTTTGTAGTTTGTATTCTCACGTTTCATTTGCCGTGACTGCATTGTTTCCAATGTAATGGGTACAGGTTTAGTTTTACACTATTAATATAGTCTTAAAATTCTGTAATCACACACCAAGAGAGGAAGCAAAGAACTGCACCTATTTACTAGTATGCAGTGAAAACTCGCTTAAATCGTTCAAGAACTTCCACAGAATATTTTCACACCCCACTCGTCTTTGTATTTGTCACGAAATCCTCAAAAAAGAGTAATTAAAGTCGTGATTTTTCCCATATAAAAGTCATAATAACATCTACCACGGCTATTTGATGATTAAATCAATATCTCACTTGAGAGCAGTACCAACGTGACAGCATCACAGCTAGTAACACGCTGAATTTACCGAAATTAGAATGAAAGCTTTTGTTTAGTATAATTATTTTCGGTCGGGGTAAACAGTAGGAACTTCCACAATCATCAGACACGTTAAGCTAAGAACGCTCAAGTTACATAAATTCGAACGAAAATTTCGTTTTATGTAATATGTCGTAGGTGTGAAGTAAATTTCAATCCAGCAGCGTTACATAACTCCGAATTCACTTGAAGCCAGCAGCGTCGCCAGGAATTTTATTAAGGGGGGACAAAATCAATTTCCGACCTCAATTTCAAATGATTAGGCTAAACACATTAATATTCACTTAGTTAACCGAATCGTTATTTTGAACCCAAGCTGAATTCGACGAGGCTACAAAGTTTTTCAAGTTAACAGAATACGCTCTTTTGAGCAATGGCCTTGGTGAGATATTATTATAAATACATATTATAGTTATAATTAGTTAATACTTGCTAAACTCTTATAAAGTAATTCTATTTTTTTTTATTCTCCATGCTACAACTGTAGGTTGACAACGAGTACCACAAATAAATGAATCCATTAGGCAATCCAAAGGGGGGCAGTTGCCCCCCCTTGCCCCCCATGCTTGAAGCTTCTTAAAATAGTTGGGCCTAAGTTTATACGATGTTATATTGCAACATACATTATTATTAGGCCGCAGAAATTATTCACTGTGTTAATATTAATGCGGAGGAATAGGACAAAAAAAATCACGCGTAAAAAAAAAATCTCCCACCGGAAACATTATTTTACTTTTGATTTGTCATTACGCTCGTATGAGTGTCACGGCATCCCCTCTAGTGAGTGTTAATTTCCACATAAGTAGGCCTGAGGTAAAAGTATCCAACTCCAGGGAACAAGTTTCAGCGATTTATTTCGAGTGTTGGCAATGCTCGTATCTCACACCGAAAACATTATTTTAATTTTGATTTGTCATTACGCTCGTATGAGTGTCACGGCATCCCCTCTAATGAGTGTTAATTTCCACATAAGTAGGCCTAAGGTAAAAGTATCCAACTCCAGGGAACAAGTTTCAGCGATTTATTTGGAGTGTTGGCAATGCTCGTATCAACCTCCGTGTATCAACTGGGCCGTTAGTACAGAAAGAATCATGTCTGATATTCACGGAGGAAAGTTCCTCCGTGCTGACATTCTTTTCCTACCAACCCTCTCGTTTCACCTCCAATGGCCTGGCCCAAGGATCTTCACTTAGAGATGGGAACCTGGACAGCCCTGCTCTAAAGCGGCCCTTACACGATCAATAATATTGACAATACAGTATGATATTGACAATAATATTGATCATGTAAGGTGAAAAAAAGAGTATTGACGGTCTTGATTGAAGCGGTCTTGATGAAATACAGATTTTCTGATCTCGGGGCGTCAATATTTAAAAGTGGAGGAGATATTGTCAATATTATGGAGCGTCTTGGGGTGGACGTCAATATAGGTTTGTTCGCAAAGCAGTCAGAAACCAGGAACATATCGTTCGCGCATGCGCTCTTTCTCCACACGCGTTCGCAAAGCGAGAATCCGTGATTCTGATTTCAATCTTCTGTTCGCAAAGCTCTCGCGGACAGTTTCTGTACTATAAGAAAAGTTTGCAGGCTCTAGCATGAATTATCACAGACATGCGCAGTAACCTATTTTCACGCGCCTGACTCCTCCCTCCTATAACATTGCGCCAGATTTATAAACATAGGCTACTTATTGTATGAATAATGGAAGATAATTAAAAGTTTCCCAACATATAGATTATATTGTCGATGTATATTGCATTTATAACATGTCAAAGGGAAATATATATTTTATTTGCATATCATATCGATTAAACGCAGAAACTATCGATTCCAAATTCCTGTAACCGTTCGCAAAGTGCAAATCACGGGTAAGTTACAGACTGGACATGTGCAGTACAACAAATTCTCAAGCGGTCACGGATTTGCTTTGCGAACAAACCTAATATTGTCAATACTCAGTTGTTGCCGTGCTATCGTAGGGAACGGAAGTGATCTTTGTGCGGAGTATTAGGGATTATACAAGTGACCTTGAGAAAATATCTGGAGATCTTGAAATAAAATAAAATAAAAAAGCTAGAACGCAAGGTCCTATTGCTAAACAAAATGAGATTCTACGAAAGGTATGTTCATATTTAGAAACCTCGAAGAACCCTGACAGCATCATACCGACTATCTCAAAAGCTTGGGGAGAAAAACTGCTCACTTTGGATGCCAAGTAGAGATAGTCTGCTGAGAAAGCAATAAATGACATGCTTTTTGAAGCAAGCTTGGGCACTCTCCACTGCAACTCCGTAATGAAGTATGTCAATGTCCAAGCCCTCTAAGTACCACACAGCCGGGAACAAGTCGTGGCAGCACTTCATCCTTCTCCACATTTAATTGCTCTTCTCCTACTCACAGTGATAATCCACCACAACTAATCGACAACCAACATCAGGATTTATCAGCGGCGACTTTTTTCAACACCTTCTCAGATTGAGGATTTTTAATTTTGATTGCCTTATTTCTTGTTGTATTTTTCTTTGCTGTTTAATCATTACCGGTACATAATTACTATAATCTTTTGCTGTAAATTATTCAATATGCGTTTCCCTGCTCCTACTGTCATGCTAACTACTTTCATATAGGTAGTGAAGAGGTTCTGTGCAATGACAGACTAATATAGGCTACTTAGTTAAGTAGGAAGGTATCTGGAAAATATATTTAAAACACTTACTTTCATGTAGTCAAGGACATTTACACGTTTGTAGTTTTACACGTTTCAATTATAGCTTCGCTGATAGTTGCAGGCGACATGATGACAGAGAACTTCTAATCTTCAAAACTTCTTCCTGTAGCTAAGTACCTCAGGGTTGAGGCTAATTTCTCGTTACAGGGATGCATTCCCTCATGTTTGTGTTCTGCCTTATGAAGAGTGGTTCCACCATCTGTAATAATTTTATGAACGTCATTTCTTTCATTCTGAAATAATCTTCCGCATCTGTCAATCTGATTTCCCTCAGCAGCCTCATATGAGAATATTCTTCACGTTTTTTCAACCACTCTCTCATCCATCGATTTCGCTGAACTCGACGAACACTTCTGATAGCCATAATTATGGCTACACAACCTTTTTTTTTTATTGTCCATGTTTTCAAAACACAAAACGCCACGAAAATCCACTTGGAAAGACATAATTTCACTTGTCCGAATGGTGGAAACAAACGTACTGAGCACATTTATTGATAAAATTATTGACAATAATATTGACCGTGTAGGGTTTGGCGATATTGACGGTGGTACCCTCAAGAAGTTAACGACTGTATTGACAATACTGGTATTGTCAATAATATTGATCGTGTAAGGGCCCCTTAAGACATGCCAACGTAAACAAGAAATCATTACTTAAGTCGGGGGTCCACCCCTGGAAATTGTTTAAATATTGAACTAATGAAAATCACATTTTACGCTATTTTAGCACTGAAAAACTAGTTACCCAACTATAATTATGAATATACATTTTTTCCTTTCCCTGAGAGCTAGGGGGGGGCCACGGCATCCCCCCTGCTCCCGGGTATGGGCGCCCATGCTAATATTAGTACCTTCAAATTCTGATATAGAACAAGAGACCATATTGCAAAGAGAGAGTAGTCTTCGGGGTCGAAAATAATACTTCCTCTACCTACAGTACCTAAGGTACGGGCAGAGGAAGTAAAAAAATCACTACGCATACTGAGGAACTGATTTCACTTCTCTTCTGAGTCCCAAGCCACCATGCCTGCGATCTAAGAACTCAGAGAGCTCCAAGGGAACTACTGGGTGTCCGAAGACCACTAACAAGTTTCTTAACCTGCTGTCATAAACTTAATAATAATAATAATAATAATAATAATAATAATAATAATAATAATAATAATAATAATAATAATAATAATAATAATAATGATTAAAAAAAGTTCTAGTAATTCTGTGTAAGATATTCCCAAAGTAAATTCACTTGTCCTTTGTAATGAACTTACTAAATTTCTAAGATAAAAGAGTACAGACCTATCTCTTGATGAAAAGATTATATCCATAATACCTTAAAGGTTACTGTATAGTTTGTAGAGTCCAATGTCGGTACCCTGACGTAAACCAAGGACCTTGTAATAAAGCGTGCAAAATAATAAAATTTGCTATAGGCTACTGCTTACGTGAGATTCCCCACAGATACCGGGATGGCAGAAGCTGATACACAATTCCCAGAATTTTAAACAGGTTTCTGCAAGGCTGAAATTATTCACCGGTTTTAAAGTAGTCTGACGTGCATATAAAATTAAATTATTACATAACAACCACTGTTTTGATAAGTAATTATAACGCCTGTTGGAGTAATTTTATTTTCCAGCAAAGAATCATCGTCTTCCTTGCTATTACAATATTCAGGATACATTGACCATCTCTGGGACCTCTGCACGAGCCACTAATTAATGTTCATACATGGCCTTGAACTCAACTTCATGTAATTGCCTCTAATTGCCAAACTCCTGGACTTTTTTCTCTTTTCTTTTCCTTAATTTAATCTCCTCCATGTAGGGTTGTTTATGCGGCCCACGCTGCCCGGACCTTACAGGACCGTGATCTGTCGGAAGAGGGATTACCTTTGGACCACCTACATGCTTTTTTGACCGAACAAGGACATGGAGGGCCTCTCCGGATGAGTGATCAGCCCAATGCCGGGGCCACCTCCGAGAAAGCACGAACACATATGACGAGAGACACCAGTTGCACAAAAACTCATGCCAAACAAAGCGTGGATGGGATGAAATGAATTACGATCGGATGATGTCCGGGGAAAGATGATGCCCGGAAAAAAATCCCATCTAGGAAACTTATCCCGACAAGCAATTGAATCCGGTCCCGCTGCGTGAGGAGAGACAGTAATATAAACTATAACTTAAACTTGTTTTTAAAAAATATGCGAACAGAAGGTTATTTCAAGATCTACGATTCATCTGTACCTCGTAATTCATAATCTGTTTAATTATAATTTATAATCAGAGAGAAGCAGGAACTTTTCTAATCACCGATTTGAATTCTCTAGCAACTAGCCTAATTTATACAAACGGGGAAGTGAATCAGAAAACTCTGACTAGCTTGACCTTGGCATTTTTTTAATCACATGTGGATCATGTGATTGCTAGATTGAATAATACGATCAAGGTCTTGAGAATGCAGCCGGATACAATCATTTCAAGACAGAGAGTTCAGCGAAGAAAACGGACGATACCGTCACAACAGTTTCATAGCGTTATTTTAGTTTCCATATGTTCATTTCTAAAGTTTCATGGTGTTATTGCCAGTTTCTATAGTTTCAGTTGTTAATTTCTATAGTTTCATTCATGGCATTTCTGTAGCTTCGTGACTTTATAGTTTCATGTTACGATGATTTTCTGTACATTCGTGGCGTTACTGTTAATTTCTATAGTTTCATGGTATTTTTGTTACTTTATATAGTAAGTTTCATGTCGTTATTGCCAGTTTCTATAGTTTCTTGGTGTTGTTGTTAAAATCCATGATTCTTTATCCTTATTGTCAGTTCCTATAGTTTCAAATCGTTAGTTTCTATGGTTCCATGGTGTTATTGTTAGATTTTATAGTTTAATGACATTGCTATTGGTTTGTACAGTATATTGCAGGCCCTTAGCCATGGCCAAATTTTCAAAGGGCTAAATCAAATATCAGAGGGGCCAGGTTTAAACATTTTTTTTACCACCCCAAAACAAAATGAACTAAATCGTAAGTAAGGAGATAACCACTCTACCAGATGAAATATTTTATATATTATATTTTATTAACACAAATTAAAGACACTGAAATTAAAATATTGAAAATTACAACAAATTACTCGTACATACTTTTAAAAGAGGCGTTGAAGGATTTAACACTTATTTATCAGTGAAAATTAAGAATAGACAAGCGTAATGCTTATATAGCTAACTTTCTTGACTTCAATTCTGCAAACCGTCACACAAACTGATCAACATTAAGTCAGTTTTAGTATGTATACTCGTATATCAGATTATACTGTAATTATCGTCGTAGTCTTCCTCAGAAAATAATATCACACATAAAAGCTGCAGTAGCGTACTATACATTTAAAAAAAAATTATTTAAAGAACATTTCCGAATAACTGAATGAATAGATTTTTATAATTTCAAATGATAAAAATCTAGAAGAGGCTGCTTGAGTGGATAGTCTTGGGTTGACAATGAGAAGGATAAAGAAGCATTTTAGGTAAAAACTAATGGATAAACCGCCCTAGAACTGAGTGTTTGCTGTGAGCATGTGTCTACCTGCAATCATCTTCGATTTTCGAGAAACGCTGTGATGTTAATAAACAGGGTTCAGATGTTTATGACATGTCATATTTTTATCCTGACCTCCGTCCTCGCCGCATACACAAATTAAACACTAATTGTACCCTAGTTATTCTAATAGGACCGTTTTTATTTTGCACATAAAGTCATATTTTGGTCACTTTTCTTGTCTTGGTCATATTTTTGCCATATTTGTAATTTAACGTCATATTTCAGTTATGAAGTCGGTAAAGGAGCACAATCAAACAGTGTGTATACTACATGCTCGAGTTATATTTGAAATTCATTTAATTAATTTAATGTTCATGCCAAATCAATTGTAACTTAAAATTTTAAAATTAATGCAATTGTTCATATTTTATAGGGACATGCAAGATCTACAAAATATTACGAGTATTTGGAGCTGATGAAACGAGCAAAAGGGAGCAAATCCTTTAAAAATGGAAGTCCATTACAGTCAAAACTGTAAATCATCGAACTTGTTTAAAAAAAGTTAATATCTAATTGAATTCATGTGATGTAAGAATTTAGTGTTCTTAAACGTTTTAAATTGGAACCTTTATTTCAAGTTATTTTATTAGGTCATATTTAGGGTTTTTGGGTCATATTTAGTCATTTTAAGGGTATATTTTCAGTCATATTTTCCACTTTTTTAGGTCATAAACATCCGAACCCTATTAATAAACAATAACTTCCCGATTGCTTGGATCCTTGATAGGGCCTTTTGGTAGATGTTCAGACAGTGCGCTGTCGTAGTTCCAACATCCTTAGAAATGCTTTTACTACTAGCACGTTATTTAATTATAACATGTATTATCACGTACACAGATTTTTATACACTGCATGTAAACACAATACAAGTCAGATTTAAAAAATCAAAACTCATCGATGGCTTATTATTCCATAAGAATATACTTGTTATTTGTCACAATCATTATTTGTTATGATTATTATGCTTGAACTGTTTTGTCCCCCCCCCCCTTTTATTTGCTAGTGTAAGTAACTTCCACATAGTCTACAATTTCTATAACAGACGAGGAATGATTAACTGTTAGATGAAATTTGCAATCAGATTACATTCAATATGCTATAACTCATTTAGCAGTGTTGAGAGCGTTATTTAATTACACATAAAATTGTCTAAACCAGCTTGAGTTATGATCAATAAACGTAGACGTAAATGTAATTAACTAATCGACTAAAGTGTAATTTTCAGATTCAGAGCCATAAACAATAGCCTACTTGGTTAATGCTGTATAAATTACCTTCACTAGAATAGAGTAGAATATAATAATACAAAATTTTGTTTGATGGTTTTAAGGTCATTAGGTATTCCTATATCCATCCTACCAGGATAGTTACACCGATAACACAACGAAAGGGCTAAGCCATCTGTTTCCCGAGGTAGGAATTCGAAGCTCCATTTCATTTAAGGGACCGACCTATGAACATATGCCAAAAAATTACACAAAACTATTTTTTTGCATATTAGTTAACATGAACTCTTGGGTAAACAAACAAATGAACATAATTTAACTTAGGTGCATTTAGATATCTACCGTGTGACCTTTAAGGGCTCTGCGCAAGTGCTGATAATCTATGTCGCAACTCTATTACAATACACATATCATTAGATTTAAAATTATAGTTTCAGTCATTTTCAAAGAATGCGGGAAGGGAATTAATATATTTTCCAGGCCATTACCTTAAGGTAAATAGTTTATTAGTCCTACAAAAAGAGCAAGGTAGTTTAAAAGGCGAAAATTGAGTCTCAACTTTAAAGTTGATTTTTCTCAAATTTTGCTTCCCTCATATTTCACTATTCAAATTGCTCATTGCGTAGCAAATTTCAAACAATTACTTTGAATTTTCAACAAAGCCCCTATAGATTTACATATCAGCAAATAATACTTACTATAAACAATTGTAATTAAAACATTTGTGCTCTTTTAACAAATTGTTTGTGATTTAAAATGAACAAAATGAAGAAAAATAATGTATAATAATTATTAATTCTAAAAGAAATGGTCAATTCCATTACAAATGAAATAGTAAAATTTGTGGTTTGAAATGTCTAGACATCAATTTTGCAATTTAGTCCCGAAAATTTGAAAACTGTAGCACAAGGACCTTTTGCCATGAAACTCATTAAACGAATGACCATTTTTTCTCAAAATCAAATAAATTTACAGCTCTGAAAGTTTTAGGGTTTATTGCATGGTAAATTATTCCAGAGCAGTGGTGATATTCAGCCGGTTCGCACCGGTTCGCGAGAACCGGATGTTAAATATCTTGTAAGTTCTCCGAACCGGTAGCTTCACGATGAGTGATTGCCTTTTTCCAAGATCAGATTCACGCTAATCCACAACAGTGATAATACATAATATGAATTTGCTAGAACCAAAACACGCCATTTATGTTCGCTAGCGGTGGACTACCACCTTAGGTAGCGGGCGTGCGGTTAAGTTGGCAGACTCTCTTATTTGCCCGTGTTATTTGCGCACGGCCGATCGTCTCGACACTCGCTCGCTTTGCTTTCGATGTTCGATTATAAAACGGACTGTGGTCTTCTTTTGTTGTGTAAGGTTATGTTTTAAGGAAGCTGAGTAAGTTTAGTATGAGTATGAAAAGACAAAATAGCATATTAGGCTATTTTGAATTAACATCAAATACCCTGATGAGAACCGGTTATTAAACTCAGTGGCGGACGCAGGGGGGGGGATAAGGGGGATACATTACCCCCCGAAATTTGAAAAAAGGCTATATATGTGGCCAGTTTTATAAACTAATTGTATATGTAAGCTGATTAATATTTTTTCGTATTCTTTCTACCTATTCAAATCCCCCCCCCCTGAAAAAAATTCTACGTCCGCCACTGATTAAACTGTTTGAATATCACCACTGTTCCAGAGTCATGTAAACAGTTAAGAAAATCATATGTAAATGCAGAATATCTAAATTTCACAGGTCGGCCCCTTAAAAGCCCTCTGTGTGTATTTAAGTACAGCTGTGAAATCAGAAATAGATTGACTGCAGCAAGCAAACATCGATGACATCGTTGCAATATTTTTTTCTTGGGCCCGTTATTACCACCTCCAGTAAAATATTTACTGCTACTTTTACGGTTAGTTTACTGACAGTCCGATTTTACAATATCTGGTTAGGTGTTAACTGTCGGTAAAGTAATCTGCAGGAAAATACAAGTAAACTTAACCGGAGGATTTTTTGAGGTGATACTTCTCGCGAACCGAATTAAAATGGAGAGGCGAAATTTTTATCTGCTTTCCAAAATGAACAAACATCGATGACATCGTTGCAATTTTTTTACTAAGAGGAAAAATTATATAGGCTGCAATATAGGCCTATATGAGCTCTGTGATAAGAAAACGAGGTTTGTCTAGATACTACTAAGAACTACATAGAAACATATGATTTCGTCAAGAAGCTTTGTCATTTAACAAACACATCACTCCCTGTTCTTGCGCAAGACCGTAAACTTGCTGGTAGCTACTTCGGCTCCAACCGGCACGTTTATATTTGTGATCCTGTAGGTGTAGGCTGTAGACAGAAATAAAATAGGTAAAAATTAGGAATACCAGATCAAGATTTCCTACCGATCTTTGAAGTCCGTGTTCAGTAATCCGAGTTCATTTTAGTTTAAATTATTTTATTTTGCATACTTGTTTTGTAATACTAATACTAATAATAATAATAATAATAATAATAATAATAATAATAATAATAATAATAAGTGAATGTCTAAATGTACAAAATTGAGACACTATAACACTGTAATTAAATTCGAGTGCCTTTATGGAGCCGAAACTCTAATTTTGAACAGAAAAACAGATGTAGAAAATATAATAAAAAAAAAGAGTGCAAAATTATGAGTAAAATTTTAGGTCCACGAAGCGCAGGCCTAGGTGAAGAATACAGACTTAGGAGTAAAAAGGAAATAAAAATATATACAGCCATTCATAGTGATATCAGAAAACGAAGGTTAAAATTTTATGGACATATTAAACGAATGAATTCAAATAGGCTCACAAAACAAATATTGGATTTCTATGAAAGCAGAAGTAAAGCAAAAGTAGATACTATGAAATGGATTGATGAATAAAAAATGACTTAAAAATGGCAGAAATTACTCCAGAAGATATTTTGAAAAGAGATAGTTTTAGAATTAAGGTGCATAAGTGGGAAGTTGACAAGAGGGCAGACCGAAGAAAAAACTGGAACAACTTGGACAAACGAGAGGAAGGAAGCTCACAGCCAAAGGATGAAAGCAATATGGAGTCAAAGGAAAATACAGAAACGCCTCGAAGTACTTTGCGTAGTCCTACATGGGCTCATGCGCGAACAAACAAAATAATAATAACAGTAATAATAATAATAATAATAATAATAATAATAATAATAATAATAATAATAATAATAATAATAATAATAATAATAAATGAATGACTGCAAATTACAAAATAAAATGTTCACCAACGTAGATTCAAACGACACCCGAAAAGCAAAGCTCGAGGGCAGTTCAGTAGGCGACAATACAACTGGATTACACTGAAATATTTAAAAAAAATAGAAAGTGGAATTACAAACATAGAGAAGTATGACTTACTAATATTGACGGTGAATACAGAACATGTATTTACAATGACGGAAATGGGGAGTTAATAATACTTACAAAGTCATAATATACAATTTTAGATAAATTATAAGAGGATATTATAAGGTTTTAAAAATACAGAGTGTTTAAAATATAAGGCATTTACATTGTGATACTTATTTTGTACTTAAGTTATAATTTAGCAAATGTAAATGTATTAAATATTTAAGAAATGTTTGACAATTATATGTAACCTACTTTATTATACCGGTATAATGAATAACAATGTACTGTGTAATGCAAATAAAACATAAAAACTAAACCTAAAAATTGTCGACTTCGTTAAACGTGAATAGATTTCCGAAATCACTGAAGTTCGAACTCATTTCCCCAGTCACTTAAGCACGGATTTTTTCGAACAGTACTGCATAATAATAGGTAGTTGTATACAGAGTTTAAGCAGCCTTCAACTTATATAATATGTTACAACTTTTTTAAGTCCTCCGTTCGAGTGGATGCATTCTCTGGCTGCCTGCTCCATGACAGCCCTAACTTCAGACCTTCAAACATCTGATTACACGCACACAGGTAAATTATAGGCACGGATGTTGTGTGTGCCCAGTAGTTTATCGCTCGCACGCACCATGTAATTAGATCTATTATGTGATTTTGTCCTACAGTTCTTGTTCTTATTACTATTATTACTGAGGCAACTGACGCTGTCACCATGAAATAATAGAACCATTTTATGATTTAGCTATATAATTCTTGTTCTTAATACCATTATTACGGAGGTAACTGACGCTGGAACCATGCTATAATAGTACTATTTTGTGATTTAGTCCTACAGTTCTTGTTCTTATTACTATTATTACTGAGGCAACTGACGCTGTCACCATGAAATAATAGAACCATTTTATGATTTAGCTATATAATTCTTGTTCTTAATACCATTATTACGGAGGTAACTGACGCTGGAACCATGCTATAATAGTACTATTTTGTGATTTAGTCCTACAGTTCTTGTTCTTATTACTATTATTACTGAGGCAACTGACGCTGTCACCATGAAATAATAGAACCATTTTATGATTTAGCTATATAATTCTTGTTCTTAATACCATTATTACGGAGGTAACTGACGCTGGAACCATGCTATATTAGTACTATTTTGTGATTTAGTCCTACAGTTCTTGTTCTTATTACTATTATTACTGAGGCAACTGACGCTGTCACCATGCAATAATAGAACTATTTTATGATTTAGCTATATAATTCTTGTTCTTAATACCATTATTACGGAGGTAACCGACGCTGGAACCATACTATAATAGTACTATTTTGTGATTTAGTCCTTCAGTTCTTGTAATTAACACCATTATTACTGAGGCAATTGACGCTGACACATCGCATCTCCGAAAGATACATAACCTAAATAAAATCTTATGACTGCACTCACGTAACAGTTTTTACCCTAAGGCAGGGGCAATACATCTTTCTTCCTCCACATTCAGATATAGAATAAGAGGCCGCATTGCAAAGAGCGTGTATTTAAGTTTTCAAACTGATGCAACGCTTTATTTTCACCAGGCGAAACTGAGATTCTACAAACATTGGGTGGCTTATAACTACCATTTATAGAACTTTTTCGAAAAAAAAATGTTCAAATAAAAGTTTTAGCTCTTAGTTCAAAATGTAATCAAAATCGTTAGAGCTGTTTTTCGAGAAATCGTGAAAAACGAAATTTTCTTCATGTAAAGTCCACTTAAAAGTAAGAGAAAGTCGTCGCCAATCTTCGTGTCATATTCTCAGAAGGTAGCTAACCCAATACAAAATTTTGTTTTCGTACGATTTTCCTTTCTGGGGCTTGGTTGTTTACAGACACACACAGTCATGTTTATGAAAATAGTAACTTATTTTTCAATTCAGGGGACCACAGGACACGTTAAAAACTAAACTTCGAATTTTGGGATTGAACACAATACTTCCTCTACCTATAGTACCTACGGTACGGAGAGAGGAAGTAAAAAAGGTTTCAAATAAAAGTTTAGCGCTTATTAGAAGCAGTTTATTTAAAAAAATTAGAGCAAAATCATTCGATCCGTTTTCGAGAAATCGCGCAAGACTTTTTGTTTATGTAAAATTGTAATAATAGTAAAAGATGCGATTAATTTCTCACGTCAGGTGGGGAAGTTCAGCTTGGCGGTCCCCTTTGTGTCTTTTAACAAGAGTAAGCTAATGCTGGCCCCGATTTTCCCTTCCACCCTTCCTCACCTAACGATCATTTGTCGCTCATACTCCACACTACACACACAAACATCATTACTCACACTTGTCTCTTCACATCTAACAGGCCACTTCTTCTAGTTATACATCACCTTGTAATGTGACACACTATCGCCAGTTATCCGCCTCAGTGTGGACTTTAAACTCATCAGGGCAATGGGGTGGGCACTGGATAATACTTTCAGTAAGAGTACTATGAGAAAGCTTTCAATTTGATTCGGATCACATATCTAGTAGATGCCTAACTGGAATATGAAATTTGTGATATATGTCTTCAGCCAATCGACCTGGGCCGGGATCAAAGCCGTGATCTTGGAAACGGGAAATAGACTAACTTACCATAACCACCCGTTCTATCCTGGCAGAACCCATATTGTGTTAGAGTTATAAAATGGGAAGAGAAAATCAACGATTTCAAAACTGGAGGCTGTATACTTTTACTGTGTGCTGTGAAATTAAAAAAAAAAAAAGAAAAAAAACACATACGATTATTTTTTAGGATCTCTCATTTATCTACTTGTTTCATTTTAAGTTCCAGGATAAAGTGCTATCGGAGGATAAATAAAGAATATTGGTTTTTTCACTGCATTTGAAAGGTTCCATGTATCCACCAGTCTTGCGACATCGTGTAATTTTCCGCTCCGTATATAGAAATGTAGTAACAAAGACAATAAATTGTGGCTCACCATATACATTTATTGCCGCTGATTTATTCTCTCTCTCTTTCCTATACGCTGTTGTGGAATATTAAGCACTTACCAAGAAAAAATGGTTCTGTGATAAAGATAATTTTCTTATGTAATACTACGTGGTTATAGGACTACTTTGTGACGTTCTATTTCAAACTCCGATAAGATGACGGTTTAAATTATGAAGTAAATGGATTATTCCCAGTATTATAACCGTGAAACAGTGGAAACTGTCACTTGCCTTCAACATATCATTTTCATGAATCACAGGGTATTTTCTAGTATTGTGTGAGAAAACCTATGAAGGAGAGGAAAACATTTTCCTATTAATTCCTTTGGAAGATGAATTCAGGGATGATACATAACCAAGATTTCAATACTTATTTATGTATCAAGCTCGCAAAATAAGGCTTTAGCGGACGAATCTAGTATTGCAGCCGAGGCGTAGGCCTACTAGTGAAATGAAAGAAAAGGAAAGAGATTTTATGAAACGAGAAATGGGGAGACTGGATTCATATAACTATTCTGACGTATAGATCCACGAGACCAAGCAGATTCAGTGGACCGAGTAATAGATCTTAAAATTACAGAGAAAAAAATAACTGTACAAATAACGTCTTATTACGATTGCGTTTCCGTAAGCAAAATTTATTGACGGGGCGAAAATAATGCAATACGCCGTACCAAACGCGATATTCGATTTTCTTTCAATTTGGAATGAATGTTCCTTGAAGTAATTAAAAACGGCATATGTATAAGGGTTTTAATTTTTTATTCCAATTCAAGATGAAAAGCAGATCTTTTTACTACTGTTCGCAGAAGTACTAGTAAGTTATAGTCGTCTTCCTATCATCGTCCCCTTGTTTAATGCAAGAAGAACCAAAATTTTGTATTATGTTACTGTTGCAATTACATTGACTTGGCAACAGAGTCTGCTACCTGCTTGGGTTTGAGAGGGCAAACTACTATTTAGCCTCAATAAACAATAATAGGTTTGTTCGCAAAGCAAATCCGTGACTGCTTGAGAATTGGTTGTACTGCGCATGTCCAGTCTGTAACTTACCCGTGATTTGCACTTAGCGAACGGTTAGAAGAATTTGGAATCGATAGTTTCTGCGTTTAATCAATAAGATATGCAAATAAAATATATATTTCCCTTTAACATGTTATAACTTACATGCAATATACATCGGCAATATAAACTATATTTTGGGAAACTTTTAATTATCTTCCATTATTCATACATATAAGTAGCCTATGCTTATAAATCTGGAGCAAGGATTTGGAGGGAGGAGTCAGGCGCGTGAAAATAGGTTACTGCGCATGTCTCTGATAACAATTCATGGTAGAGCCTGCAAATTTTTCTTATAGTACAGAAACTGTCCGTGAGAGCTTTGCGAACAGAAGATTGAAATCAGAATCACGGATTCTCGCTTTGCGAACGCGTGTGGAGAAAGAGCGCATGCGCGAACGATTTGTTCCTGGTTTCTGACTGCTTTGCGAACAAACCTATTATAATCCGGCAGACCGCAAAAAGAAATTCCGACGTTTGACTCGCCGAGTGGGGACGATGGAAACGAGAGCACTATACTAGTACAGTCAACCCTCGATTTAATGCCCCTCTTTACAGTGCCACCTTCGCATTGCGCCAATAACTGCCAGTGAACTGATCTTCTCCCATATAAAATACATAAGAAACCTCGTTACTGTTCCTATTCATTTATGCCAGTGAATACAAGACAAGATTTTGAACAAAATATAGCTTGCAATGTTTTTTTTTTATTAAGTTGCAGAATAAAAAAAAACCTGAATGTTAGGAACATTATTTAAGAAACATACAGTACTGCATTTGCAAGAAGTGGGTGTTCCCTTGCCACTGTCTGTTAAGGTAGTGCTGTGGAGAGAGGAAGCTATGTTAAGAAATCGGACAGACAGCCTGCGTGAGGGTGGAGCAGGTAGGATGACGTTCCAAACTTTCACTTTTTTCAGTCCATTCTGCTTTTAAACACTGCACTACAGTTACAGTTACCAATCAGTTATATGGACCCACGTGATTTTCAACTCCTAATTCTTCCTGAATATTATCGACGAAAAGCGTCATATAATTCAAAATAAATAAGTAGGCCTAATGTGTGACCATAAAAGCAAAGCTCGCAAAGACGTATCAGAAAAAACCTCTTGTGAAACACATAACTTCCTCTGAATTTAATTATAGTATACAGTTCACAGTACGGGCAGTAGTGTTCATTCAGTTCTCTTAGCCTAAAAAGGTTGCATAATTTGAGAGGCAAGACCGAAAACCTAATAAGTTTGTGTATGAAATGTGTAGCTAATAACTACAGGATATATTACGAGATGTTTTCAAATGAAATTATTAGCTCTTAGCGTAACATATTAAAATACATTATATATAGGCCTATATATTTTATATATTACGCTTATACAATTCCTGTTAAAATCTAAAAGTTGTTAAGCTGTTTTCTAAACAAATAAAGAAGAATAAACTCCTCCTCAAGTAAAAATGAAAAGAAAATTACCACGTTTCTAACCCCATCTCCGAAGGATGCAAAACCCAAATATAATCTGATGTACAGGTAGAGGAAGTAAACGGTAAAATATTGATTGTCTAAACTTTCATAATAGTTTGATCTAGTTTTCAATATTTTAAAAATATTTTTTACATATATTGGCATTGTTCTTCACCAACACTGACATTACGAAAGCAGCTAAATAATTTCATCTTTCCATTTTAATTCAGTTCGCGAGAAGTATAACCTCAAAAAATCCTCCGGTTAGGAGTTTACTTGTACATTTTCCTACAGTAAAGATTACTGACAGTTAAGAGATGTTTACCAACAGTTAACGCCTAACCAGATATTGTAAAATATAACTGTCAGTAAAGTTACCGTAAAAGTAGTCGTAAATATTTTACTGGAGGTGGTAATAACGGGCCTGAATGTTAGAGGGTTATCGAGGGTTAACTGTATAATACAGGCACAACAATGACGTGCTTGTTTCGATTCAACCATTTACCCAGATCAACGCGCAAAAATTGTTTTCGATAAAACTAGGTTTTCAAAGTTCTATTATTAATTAGGCCTATTGATCTTAAAATGCAAGATCACCTAAAAATCACTACCACGGTTTTAATTATGGCTCAGAAACAAAACGGGGGTTTGGTATGCGAAATCAGAGTGATAATACTAAAATAACAAAAAGAAAACAATAATTTCATTTTAAATTTCTTAACAAAATATATTTTTTTCGAATTAGCTCTGCTAATGAACTGGGAACAGGCCTTATAAACCAGTTAGTTAAGACGGAATACATACATTTATTTTTAAGTTTGACAACGCGGTCTTCTACGTATATACCTTTCCTTTAAAAATAAAAAATAAAAAATAACAGGTACCTAGTCACCTGAAGTGCTTACATTTCAAATTACTTTTTGGTATGGGCTAAATGTGTTTTATTTTCATTATTGATCAAATTAAACCTTATGACTTGAACATTTTACAGTACAAAGCAGAAAAGTATATATAAGTATATACGTATTTTTCCATTAGCATGTTTGCTTCCGGTTAGTTAACACCAGATTTCGTTAATTCCAGGAATTGACGGGAATATTTATGAAAATCAGTAGGTGTTATTTTGAAGTTATTCAAATGATAAGATTGTTCTTAAAATAGTTTCAGTGAGTATTTTTTCAGAATGAATTTTCCATCATGTTTACTCCTTTGACATGGATTAATGAAATGAATATTTCAGTATCATGTGACTTCCTACGCAACTAGTTTCTAACTGGTAGTTGAGCAATGTTTACATTATTTTCTACGTTTTTTCCACCAGTAATTCATAATTATCTAGTGTAATGTTTTTACGACTAGAGTTGCGAATTTTCTTAAGTACACTTCGCAATTAATTTTTTACGAGGTACTTAGATTGAGTGATGTTTTTGTGAAAAAATATGCGTTCTGCTCAATGCATGTTCGCGTTCCTGTACTGGACAATGTTTTTTTAATGTTATATAATGATTTGTTTATTAAATTTGCAATCATATCCTTGATTTTAAAATAAAATCATAACAGCTTTTACTTTTATTAATGTAAATCGATAATAATCAAATGATAATAAGATAATTAGTTTTATCATTAGTTTTTATTAGATCATTTATTTATTTATATATAAAGCAAAAACTGTTTTACTGGGATACGCCGTGACGTAGCTGGTTGAGGAACTGCGCTACAAACCGGAAAGTCACTGGTTTGAGCTCTGATGAGGTTATTATGATTATTCTATTGACCAAGTCGTTCTGGTGGTACTAAGGCCCTGGGGTCGACTCATCCCCTAATAGAAACGGGGTTAGAGGCGGCAGTGCATACCAACGTACCAACTTCACGTATGTATGTATGTATGTATGTATGTATGTATGTATGTATGTATGTATGTATGTATGTATGTATGTATGTATGTATGTATGTATGTATGTATGTATGTATGTATGTATTTTTTTTTTTTTTTTTTTTTTTTTTGTCCTTTATTTGCTGCATGCTCCATTACTTCTTGTAATATTACATGCATAAGTTATTTTACATACATGTTACAAATTATAATATTAATGGCAGTGTTGTTATTAACATACTGATGCTTGCCAAGTGTTTAAAATGAATCAAGATCGATACTGTTTATGAATTTAACAAAGAGTGTCTTATGTTTCACAATAAGTTCATTGTTGCTGATAGGCCACTTCCCTCCCACTTTCGTTATGTCTCTTTCCAAAATCTGTCTTTGATTCTTCAATTGTTCACATCTCCACAGAAGGTGGTCCACAGTTTGAACTTCCTTATTACATACACAATTTGGGTTATCTGTAATTTTGAATCTGTGAAAATATTCTCTGAGCTTTCCGTGCCCTGTTAGAAAAGTTGTTAATTTACCTGATAAGTTTAATTTGACAGATAATCTTTGCTTGACATTAGGGAAAAATGACTTAGTCACCGCACCCTTTTCGGTTGTATCCCACCGTCTTTGCCACTCCCGGACACTGTCTTCAAACACTTCACCAAGCACAGCACTTCTCGGAAATAGGTTGTAGGATTCTTGTAGTTCTTGGTTGTTGGCTGCTTCTTTCGCCAGACGATCTGCTTCCTCATTCCCGAATATCCCGATGTGTGCTTTTACCCAGGTGAAATGGATGATCCAGTTGTTGCTCTCCAAGTTTCATGTATGTATGTATGTATGTATGTATGTATGTATGTATGTATGTATGTATGTATGTATGTATGTATGTATGTATGTATGTATGTATGTATGTATGTGTGTATGTATGTATGTACATATGTATGTTGTGGTATTTACGTGATTAGGCTATGTATGTTTGTTCTCTACACAAATCTACATGCCTTGAGCAATTTGCACACATACCCTCTTCAATCCAGAAAGAAACGCGGACAACAATAAAATTCAATCAAACCACCCCTTCCCTTGAAAAATTATATAATAAAATTCTGAAAATATTACACTGAATTCATCAAATGCAATTCAGTTCTCATGACATTATTTTCAGTGTTCTGATGACTTACAGCTTTGACAAAGTAATTAGAGAGGCTATCGATATAATTAATTTCGGTGTGAAAGTGATATTAATTCCCTTTTGTTCTTAGCCCTGAAATGGTTGTATGGCAACATGAAAGTAGGAAATGAAGTATCTTTAAAGACAGTAAAACGTTATGTTAACGGAATTTCTCTTTCTTCTTATTTCAACCTCTACCAGCGTAAAAACGGAGAAATAACATTGTGTTGACATACAAGAATATTTTTAAACTCATTTTGTCAAGTTTGTAACAATTCCTTGACATACAATATTTTTTTTCAGAAGATTCAAGAAGATTTCTTTAATGGGGATAAAATGAAATCTTATTCTGTAAATTTTTTAACATAGGACATTGCTGTACAACACTACTTTATGGTAATTCGTTTATTTTCACACTTAATACCTTGGATTTTTAATAATAATAATAATAATAATAATAATAATAATAATAATAATATGTCTCAGCATTTCACACAATTGTTGTCATAAAAGTAATTTCAAACATTTACATTATAAAATTCGTCAACATTGTACAGAGAGTTCAACTTCAATGTTGACTTGACCCGTCTCTTAAATGCTTCGAGTGATAGATTTCTGATATTAATAGAAATGCTATTATAGAGTTTGAGTGATGTGAATTGAAAAATGTTTCCGAGTTAAGGTATATTTACATTTGTTTATATATATATATATATATATATATATATATATATATATATATATATATATTACAATTATTGCGTGTAGAGTAATTATGAACTGAATCACAGGTTCTGAATTTATTTATATTCTTCTTAGCATAACGGAGACAGGCTAGGACAAACATTGAGGATAAAGAAAGTATACCTGATCGAATAAAAAGTGGTTTACACTGTGTCCCAGGTGAAGTTCCATAAATTAATCTTAAGGTCCTCTTTTGTAAAATAAAAAGGCGCAAACTTGAAGTATGGTTACCCCATAATAAAAGCTCACAGTTTAGGTGGCTTTGAATATGTCCAAAATATACAGTAATTAAGGATTCAATGTTTATATTGCACCTAAGAACTCTTAACATAAATAGGCCTTTGCTCATTTTCTTTGCAACGTAATTTATGTGAGTTTGCCATCCCAGTCCCTGTGCTCAAGATGGATGCCCAGAAACGTAACAGGATCATTATCAGGAAAATTATTTCCTCTTAGACCAAATTTCAAAGTTTTAGTTTTGTTTTTGTTAAGTAAAAGATTGTTTGTATTGCACTATCCTTGGACTTAGTCATCTCTCGAAGTTTAATATTTAAAATATGAGGGTTACGATGAATAACATTAACAGCTAAATCGTCAGCAAACATATAGGCCTCTAGACACCCATGTCGGACAGAGTCAGGGAGGTCATTAACGTATATTAAAAATAATGTAGGTCCGAGTATAGAACCTTGGGGCACCCCGTAGTTCAATAATTTATACTGTGAAACATTATCATCAAAGAACCTGCCTGATATCTATTGCTAAGATAAGATGATAGAAATTTAAAACTAATATTTAAAACTATTTAAAACTAAAACTCAGTAGCAGTAGCAGCTTTGAAGAGGAAGGACGTGTTGTAAGAGCGCTCTCATAAAACACAATAATGGTCAGAGCTAAGAAAGGAAACAAAAATGGCAACGAAGCAGAAGGGAAAAATGAGGATGAAAATGAAATTGTAAACTTCCTGAGGAAAATGTTCGAAGATTTCAAATCTTCTCTTCAAGCTGAAGTAAAAGAACTTAAACAGGCAGTACAATTCATATCCGACAAGTTCGACACTTTCTCACAAGAACTAACTGAAACAAAAAAAGAGCTTCAAGATACAAAGAATGAGGTGCGAACCCTGTCACGTGAGAATGAAATCCTGAGAAGAGAAGTGGAAGATTTGCAACAATACTCGAGACGTGACAACATGCTCATCTTCGGAGCACCTGAGTCTTCGGAAGAATCTGTATATTCAATAATATCGAACATATCAGAAGCCATTGAAGCACCAGAGCTTGTGTCTGATATCAGTGTGGCACACAGACTTCCAGCTAGACAGGGAAAAACTAAGCCAATTGTTGTGAAATTCTACAAGAGAAGCAGTCGAGACAAGTGGATGAAAAATTTCAAAGAGGAATCCAGGAAGTATGCAGAGGGTCCAGGAATACCTCCACAAAAAATCAACCCGCAGCTACCGGCTTCAAGAATATCTGTAGGCGAGCACCTGACTACCTACACCCGTGATCTACTAAATGCAACCAGGGACTTTGCAAAAGAGAGAGGCTTTCAGTTTGTGTGGACTCGTGACTGCAAGGTATTTATTAGAAAAGACGAAAGAAGCCAAGTCCTTAAAATCAGTAGTCATAACAGGGGCGTATCCAAGATTTATTTTCGGGAGGGGCTGTGATAATCCTAACTTTACTGTCACTAGGGTTCAGAAGTTGATGATCTAAAAACGCCTAAAAATGACCTATAAATTACCTTAAATTTATTCAAATATGACATGAAAAATTTAAAATATGACAATATTTCTAAATATATATATATCTAAAAAAGGGAATATACAGTAGCATATTAATATAATAATAAACAAAGGACAATATTTTAAGTATGATATTTGACTACTTTAATATGTTTACTATATTAATGAATTACGAGATTGCTTTGTGTACAATGGTGGAAAAGTTCATTCTGAAGACAAAATAGGAAAAAAAATGTAACGAACGAATGAAGATTTCCTAAAAATGACTGGTAGAAAATAAAATGCAAAATATGAGTAAGGTATTGTTCGTTTTGACAGAAGACGAACTTATACTACATCCTGCATTGTCTGTGATATCTCAGAAAAGAGATGACATATCATCAACCTCTGAGTCCTAATTATCACACACAATTATACTGAACACGTTAGAATAACGCATTTCATCTTTTATAAATCAAAATGTGCAATTGAACTGTCTACTTTCTGAGAAATTAAAGTGCCCTTATGTGCAACATATTAACATGACTTAAGGGTATAGGCCTATGTACGTGAATTATTTTGAAATTTATGTTTTTTTGTTTATAGCACTAAACAAATGTGCTGAATTTTCTGTATCCATTGATATATAGTTTATGTAGGTTTATAAATTATTTGTGGCACTTAAATGGACATTTAAATATGTTTACATGCTCTGAGCCACGCCCTTAGAAAGGTCAAATGAGAAATTTACTATTAACTTAAAATTGAATTTCCCCGGTAACTCTTATTTTACACACATATTGTTAGGTAGCTCCACAACCATTAGAGATAGAAGGCTGAAATTTTTTACACTAATTTTACATGCATATATGCATAAAGTAGACTACAATGATGCCCATAGGTATAAAATTAAAGAAAATGTGTAATGAAATATCGATCAAATTTCAAGATATTTTATATGCGATATATACAAATTAATTGCATTAGAAATAATAACTTTAGCTATATAAATGCAGTCTACTTTGTAGAAAAATATGTTTATTATATGCATTAAAAAAATAAAAGGCGTCAGATAAACCAGAAAAATGTTATCCCTAAAAGGAAGTGATAAGTGCATCTGAATTAATTTTTTTCATGCTCCTATAAAACGTGTAATTTAAAATAAACTTGGTCAATTTTTTATACTTTTATCTGCTAGTTATGTTCTAGTAAGCCTTGTTGTAGGATCCTGTAATTTTTGTCCACTTCTGAGTTCATTTTCTTGTAAAATTTTAATATTTTAGAACCTGCATTTTTTTTTTATCTTTTTGTGGTTGTTCACATATATATACCCTTAACGTTTCGGGGGGGATGCAGCCCCTCAGCCCCCCCTGAATACGCCCCTGAGTCATAACAATCTCAAAAACTTGTAATTCATTCACATGTCATGAATCTGTCTCTCAAAATATTGTATAAACTGTATCCATCAAGTATATATTTTTATTTTTGTCCCCAACAATGGATGGTTTATTATATGAATTAAGCAACTATTCCGACAATTCAATAACGACAGTCTTGGAAAATGCCGATTCTTGCTCTAGTTTCATAAACAAAACAATCCATGATTTCAAAATTTTTCACTTAAATATTCGGAGCCTTAATAAACATTTTTTTAGAATTCTGCACTGTCTTGCAAAGCCTAAAACAAGATTTTGATTTCATTATATTAACGGAAGCCTGGTTAAGTCATGATATTGGGTTTGATTTACCCGGTTATACAAAAAACGTTAAAATGAATAAGTACAGCAAATGCGATAGTTAGTGGTCTATTGCAAAAATAATATAGACTTCACTCTCACCGACAGAAATTTCAGAATGTAATTCTTTGCATCTAAATTTTACGTTTGGCAACAATACATTTTCATTAACAGCTATTTATATATCACCGAACACCTGTAAATGTGATTTCCTTGACTATTCCACTCATATGCCGCGTGTTTGATATTGACCAATAACGTTTAGCAAACCCTCGGATATAGACCAATCACGGCCGTTTATCTTACAATATTCTTGTAGGAATCGCGAGGATAGCATTTTATCGGGTAAAACACGCTGTTCGTTACTGAACTGTAACAGTATCGGCATAATGAATAGAATGAGAAAGTGTGATGATCTTACAATATTCTTGTAGGAATCGCGAGGATAGCATTTTATCGGGTAAAACACGCTGTTCGTTACTGAACTGTAACAGTATCGGCATAATGAATAGAATGAGAAAGTGTGATGACTTCGCCGCTAATACAATGGTAGGTATAGGGAGAGCGGCGGTCCACCGAAACACTGGCAGCACCTTCGTTTGCGTTTCAACTTCTCAATGCTGCGTCATGATAGTTTGGCATCTTATGATTAAACTCGCAATCTTTAATTAACCCTTGGTCCTATTTCTGTGAAATTTGTGCAGAAATAATCTGCACAACACAGTCCTTCTGATGGTTAAAACAGAAACTTAAAAAATGTGGACATAAATGTTTTTATTTCATTATATAAACATCACCAATTACACAAAATTCATGGAGGGTGAAACGGAATTTGACTATGCGACAATTTTTTTCATTTTTGTGTCCCGTAAAAACTTCAAGCGAGAAAGTTTTAGGGAAATATTTCAACTTTATTTTAAATTCAGTACCACCTTTATATCTTGAATGGTTTACGAGTAATTGAGCTCTCTGAATGATGTGGGACGATCGTGAAATGTTGAGGGTGAAGCAAATTTGACTATGCGACATTTATTATTTTATTTTTGTGTCCAGAAAGAGATTAAGGGTGTAAGGTTTAGTGAAATATTTGGATCTTATTATAAATTGAGTACCACCTATATATCTATAATGGTTAACGAGTAATAGTAAATACTCTAAAGCTAAAGCTATCAGAATGGTATTGAGGTATTAATAGGCATCTTTTCCATAAAATACCAGCAATAACGTAAAAAAATTTACATAATTTATTCGTGGTCTCAATAATAATACTATATTAACTAACTACTTGTACCCATACTGCAAGATTGACCCGCTGAGGAAGGGAGTGAATGAAGCTTTTTTCTAACTTAGCAAGTCTGCACTACTTTTATTTATGCATTTATTGGATTATTTATTTATCATATTTTCTGTTCACTTATGTTAGTAATTTTTATGTATAATTATCACAACAAATGTCTTATTAGTTTAATATCTTGTTCCTTTTTTTAATAATATAATTTAACAACATAAGATGCACATAATTTACAGCGAACGGCGAATGGTCGAGGGTTTGAGCAAATAGCGGGCTGTAGTTAAGGCAAGAGGATTTAATTTTTTTATGAAAAAATCAGGGAAAATGCTTTGAAATATTGTGTGATATATGTAGAATGCGTTGCAAAACAATTTTTGCGTATGTGCGTCTTTATCGGATGTTGAAACGCCAATTTTAAAGATCACGCGCCCTATTTTTGTAGTGCTGCTTATGAAATTTTCCGTGCCCTGCAATTCACAAACCACCCCTTAGTTTATATTATCTCTGTTCACATAATTTGTACACATATCTACACTTTTGACCGTGTTTCACCTACATAACTTACCCCATACAGCCAGGAGAAAATTAATATTATTATAAATAATATTTCTATTAATACAATATTAATACAAATTAATACTCAGTAATATTCTATACAATGTAATATTAATATTAATTTATAAAATATCCCTTAGCTGTTTTCTACCCTAATTATACGTTGTTATTTCTATACAAATGTACATTCTTTAACAAATTCTCATCAAATTATACTAACATACCATCTACCCTATTTTCTAGGCAATAAAATATTAGATCAAATCATCCCTTAGCTGTTTCATACCTATATTATATAATTGTTCATTGCTTGTGAACATCTTCGATTTTTTGAAAGATGTGGAACGAAATGTTACGGTCAAGCTTCTTGGAATCTGAGAAATTACTGTTACACACGGCCATGTTTATTTTTGGAGATGAGATCTTCCAAGACGTGTAAAGCAGCCCGAAAATTGTCAGAAGTATCTAACAATTCAATTTAGATAAGGCGAGTCATTTTGAAATAGATTAATGTATTATTTTGTTTAATAATGTTTGCAATTTTTCCTATACCGCCCGTAGTAATCTTGCTCCCGCGACTCACAAGCAGAGTAACTGCTACCTAGCGGCGGAACCAGTGAACTACCTCAGTCATCACACTTTCTCCTCTATTCATTATGGTATCGGTATGCAGTGATACTAGATTACGTCATCCATTGTCGGCGCTAAATTGAAAACAGAAATGGCAGCCTCAAGTTTGGTAATGCATCTGTTGACGAAATTGACATTATTATAAAGGAAGCTAGGCCACAAAATACCGAAAGAAATAGAAAATGCATATGGATTCAGTTCCAAAAGTTTTGTGAGGAACGTAAGTACGAATTGACTAAAGAAACTGAAATGCAACAGATTGCTCATATATTAAAAGTACGTTCTTGAATTAAAATGTGTCTTTATTTCGTATCTTGATTTTTAGGTTAACTACGGCATTTTATCAATATACGTTGGTAGTGGTTCACTACGGTATTTTGTCAATATACGTTGGTAGCATTGATTAGTATTCCATTATGGAGACTGTTCATTTATTTAGTATGCCGTGATCTGACAACTGACAGTATTAATGATTTCATTTTAAACTAACAAGAAGAAAGTAATTATTATTCATGTAATCAATTACATTTTATTCGTGAAATAGTCTTAATAAATCCAACTCGAGGTTACGAGTTTCATAAGATAAATTCGCTCCTGCTGCGCAGTCGCGAATCTATCGATAACTCGTAACCTCTCGTGGGATTATAGTGCAGTTACTCATTGGATGGCCAGTCGGCTTCAAAGGTTTCGGTGTTTCTTTATGTTAACTGATCTGACTAAATCGATCTTGGGCTTCCTCTTTCCAAAACAAAAGCAACGTTGCAATATTCTCTCATTGTTATCACTGACCTCAGTTCTTCCTTCGCTTTATTCAATTCACACGTGTTACTGTTTACTGTAACTTGATCTTGCAACAACGCATTCACTCCACGCGGAGTAGACGAGTAGCTGTCAAAATCGCCACAGGACATTCTTAGATTTTGATTGGCTGGGGTAACTAGCTGATTGGTGCGGTAAAACAAAGAACATGGGTTGAGCTGTCGGCAAACTTTTCCTCCTAACGAAAGGAAGCCGCCTGGGTATGCAATGAGTAACTGGACTATACCTATGATAATTTTGAAAGCTTTTTAATAAATTCAAAGCAAACAGATAACCATCTAATTGTTGGCGACATAAATATTCAGATTATGGAAAATAATTTAGATATTACTGGAAACAGGTATATGGATATGTTACATGCACATGGTTTTGTAATTTTTTTAAATGGCGTTACGAGACCAGGCTCGGAAACTTGCTTAGACCATATATTTTTTAAAACTATCAAGAAATGGAAATTTATACCAGGAATTTTCTGTAGCGCCGTAACTGACCACTATGCCGTTTTTACTCTACTAAAAATCCTAATGGCCACATTTCGAAATCCCCAGGTTCTGAACAATCTATGCCCATTTCAAATAACATTAACAATGAAAAATTAGTCTCGCTTATTGAGAGAGAAACCTGGGACTGTGTGTATAAATGTAAAGATCCAAATACTTCTTTCCAGTTATTTTATAATTTAATTAAGAAATACATAATAAGTAGTTCGACCAGCAATCAAAAGCTTTCTCATAAATTCAAAAAAATTAAGCCATGGATCACTGTAGGCATAATCAAATCTATTTGTACTAGAGACAAGATTGCGAGAAAAGTAATTCATGACCCAAACAATGAAAATTTGAAAAATTATTATAAAAATTATAGAAATATGCTGACTCTTGTTATAAGAAATATGAAGATTAGTTATTATAAATTAAAATTTGAAGAATATAAGAACAACCCTAGGAAATTTTGGCAAACTGTTAATGAAGCCACAGATATAGGTATTGAAAAAAATAAATCGGTTTCAGAATTAATAAAATCAGGTAAACTGATGTAAAAAAGTGCCAGTATGTTTTTTTTTAGTCAGTTATGACTGCAATTATGATATGCAGAATATGTTTTTTTAATTGATTTACAAGTTAAGCTCCAGATTTATTCATTAAGCAGGGCTTAGGGAAGAACAAAGGTCTAGTTTTCTTTTTAATCAGATTAAAATCTTCCAGCATCAGCTGAACTGTACAGATTTTTGATATCTTGACAATCGCACACTCACATAAAAATACGAAAAAGAAAGTGAAATTGGCTGGTTTTGGGATTTGAACCATGGAACTCCATAACGTGAGGCCAAAACGTTACCATCTCGGCCACCTGGGTCAGTTTAACGGTCTAGTTGTAAGTTATAAGCGCATGTAAAACAATAGTGTTTTTGGTCATAGCTATCTCTATTTTAATTTCCAAAGCCGTAAAATATCACAGTAAAACAATTGACTATGTTGTCATGATAAATGATTTGCTTTTCTTTTATATAAATTCTTTCGAATACGTATATTATCATAAAATAGGCATCGAATTGAGCATTACTCCGAAACAGGTGAACCGATTTCATCCAGTATCAGTAGACCTCTTCCCATGAACACTATAAATGTGTATACCAAATTCCATAAAAATCCGGTAAAGCGTATTTGAGTTACCGCGTTTTTAAAATAGACACTAAATTGGGTTTTACTCCGGTACCGGTCTACCGATTTGGTCCAATATCGGTAGACGTCTTCCCATGTACATTATAAATGGGTATACAAAGTTTCAGGAAAATCCAATAAAGCATATTTGAGTTATCGCGACTTCTCATATATTAACATAAAAGGCAATAAATTGGGCATTATTCCGGTACTGGCCAACCGATTTGGTTGAACATCAACAGACGTCTTTCCATGGATAGTATAAATGCGTATACGAAGTTTCATAAATATCCGATAAGGCGTATTTGAGCTATTGCGCCTTTAAAATATACACTAAATTGGGTTTTACTCCCGTACCGGTCAACAGATTAGGTTCAAATTTAACAGAGTACTTTTCATGGATGTCATAAATGCGTATACCAAGTTTAATGGAAATCCGATACAGCGTATTTGAATTATGGCGCCTTTCTATTAGAAAGGCGCCATCATCTATTAAAATAGGCACTAAATTGGGCATTACTCCGGTACCGGTGAACCGATTTGGTTCAATATCAATAGGGTTCTTTCCATTGACATTATAAATGTGTTTTCCAAGTTTCATGAAAATCCGAAAAAGCGTATTTGAGTTAGAGCGCGTACAGACACACGGACGGACGGACGGACGGACGGACGGACAGACAGACAGACAGACGGACAGACATTTTTCGTCCCCCACACAATCTCATAAAGTACCATACTGGCACTTAATAAATGAAAATGGTACTCACATAACAAACAAAGAGGATATCGCAAATGAATTTAATAAATACTTCTCAAAAATAGGGCACAGTGTAACCTCAAACGTTAATAAGACATCGTCAGACTCTTCGGAGTACAATAAAACAGCCATGAATCCAATCACATCTATGTTTCTCAGTCCTGTTAATGAATGCGAAATTATTAACATTGTGAAGACCTTAAATAATAATGTAGCTCCAGGCATTGATGGAATAAAAAACATTACATTGAAATCTATAATTAAATATATTGTAAAACCTCTTGTCTATATTTTCAATCTTTGTTTCATAGAAGGTGTTTTCCCCAATACTCTAAAAAATGCTGTGATAATACCTATACATAAATCCGGGAAAATGAATGATTTAAACAATTATAGACCAATATCACTACTTCCGGCCTTTTCCAAGATACTAGATAAATGCATAAAAGTTAGGCTACTAAACTATTTACAAAAACATGAAATTATATCAAAAAATCAATTTGGTTTCCAGAGCAACATATCTACTGACGATGCTTTTATTAACGTTACAGGTAACATTATTAAAGAATTAGATAAAGGTAATAATTGTTTAGGAATTTTCTTGGACTTACGCAAAGCTTTTGATACTGTTATTCACTCGATACTATTAGATAAACTGAATAAGATAGGAATTAGAGGAACAGTCTACAAATTATTTGAATCATTTCTGAGCAATAGATGTATAATGACAAAAGTAGACAGCCATATAAGTGAAATATCAAATATTGATATTGGTGTGCCACAAAGAACGATATTAGGACCAATCTTATACTTAATATATGTAAATGATTTGCTAAATTTAAACCTAGATCTAATAAATGGCTCCATATTTTCATACGCAGATGACACTGTTGTGATTTTCAGTGGTCATTCATGGGAAGTAGCATATAAATACGCTAATACAGGCATGAAAATTGTAAAAAAATGGTTCGATTCTAACTTTCTGTCACTAAACGTGGATAAATCAACATTGGTTCCTTTCTCATTAACATCTACTGGTCAGGTAGCGCGGAAAAAATGTACAAATTTCTTTCTTTTTTCTTTCTTTCTTTCTCGTAGTTTAACCTCTCCCTTTTTTTTTTTTAGGATTTAAGCGACCCAAGCCGCCCGGGCCTTACAGGGCCGCGACCTGATGTACAAATTTAAATTTAATAATACATAATTGTAATTTTGATGTAAATTGTAAATGCTTACCACTGAAAGAAACAGCCGTTGTGAAATATTTGGGTATTTTTATTGATCAACACCTTAAATGGTCTCACCATGTTAACTACATCTGTATTAGACTACGCAGAACAATTCATAAATTTGTCATTTTACGCCACTGCATGCCCATTACTGTTTTACGTTCCGTTTATCTAGCACTTTTCCAGTCCATTATCCAATATGGCATTCTCGCCTGGGGAGGATTAGCGAAAACTACCCTAAAGGGAAACATGCAGGATGCACAATCAACTGAGAGTAGAAGTTTGAAGGTGTACAGATTGTTTGATAACCTATATGAGGACTCAGGGTAGGCCTATATGAGCCCTCATTTTAACTGTATAGTAGAAGTTTCCCAAAAATCTCACACAACTATCTGTTGGTAATGCTTCATTCTTACTTATGTTATAAAGAACAAAACTTGTAAAATGAAATGGGTCTATTTTAATTTATTAAGTAAAAATATTCACTATATTTGCATGAAATGAAGTAACTTGCGCTGTATCGCAGAATCACTGCGGTCAAGATCGGAAAGTTGTGGATGCAATCCCCGTAATCGATGGGATTTGTTTAATTTTCCTAATCCTACTAAACATCGAGCAGAAAAGAGTACCAGAAGCAATCCTGGCGCTGTACAAGGGTATCCTGTCAATTTCTTGGGCCGATTATCTAAGAATCCGGTAATCTTAAGGGATTCTACTGTCTCCTAATAGGGTGAATTTTACTTTACCATATTTCACTTTGCTTTATTTTACTTTACATGGTGTACTTGGTTCGATCTAAATATACCAATAAGCGAGAAAAATCGAGCACGAATTGAGGCAAATCTCTCTTCTGCATTGGTGAAAATTCATCTAAAAGAGTTGTAAACAATTTTTTTTTCGGTTATAGACTACAAGAATCTATCATCACCATCATCATCAATGCCTGGTATTATAAAAATTGAAACCCATCCTATATTCGCCATTTCGTAATACCACAGTTAATATAAAGGGTTGTGTACGATTAGTGATTCTTAGAAGACTATTGTGACTCCTCCCGAACATGAATAACTTATACGCAAGTGTGGCTGAATACTATCAACTGTCTTCAAAGTAATATTTAAATAAATACGAAAGGTGTTTTGACAAAAAGTATTTTCTTGAAGAGAATGAAGCAGGCTTCAACAAATTTCTGCAGTCGTAGGCAGTGGCGGACGCGAGGGGGGATCGGGGGGATAGATCCCCCCACCCGAAATTTGAAAAAAGTAAAAAGAATTGGTTATAAATGTGAATCAGTACGGTAGATTTTTCGCACCTTCTTATATCTGTGTTCGGTAGTATTTAAATTGCTTATTTCTCTGGAAAAGATAGCATAATGGACTCTAGAATACATACAACACTAGTCCTTAGTCAACTGTGTCCAGTTCGAATTTCTACAATCAGTTGGTCTTAGATAGGCTACATCCTGGCATTATCACCCTATCTTCTTCTCGGTTCCCCTAATGGTCATTTTTCTTCTGGTCTTTTCATTAAAATGATTATAAATGCCCCTCTCCACTCCCATTCAAGCAACATACGCAGCTCGAAATTAACTCCCTACATTTAATTAATCTCAATAACCCTTGAAACTCCATTCTTTTTGGTCCAAATATTTTCCTTAAAACTTTGTTTTCAAATACTTTCAACTAGCGTTCCTCCTGCAATGTAAGTGGCCATGTTTCTCATTCAAACAAAACTTGTGACAAGATTATAGTTTTACAAACTCTTATAAATAAAAGTGACAATATTATTATTATTATTATTATTATTATTATTATTATTATTATTAATTGCCAGTATGGTACTTTATGAGATTGTGTGAGGGGGACGAAAAATGTCTGTCCGTCCGTCCGTCTGTCTGTCCGTGTGTCTGTACGCGCCATATCTCAAATACGCTTTATCGGATTTTCATGAAACTTGGTATACGCATTTATAATGTCCATGGAAAGAACCCTATTGTTATTGAACCAAATCGGTTCACGGGTACCGGCGTCAAACCCAATTTAGTGTTTTTATTTAAAAGCGCCATAACTCAAATACGCATTATCGGATTTTCATTAAACTTGGTATACACATTGATAATGTCCATGGGAAGACGTCTGTTGATATTGGACCAAATCGGTTGGCCGGTACCGGAATAATGCCTAATTTAGTGCATTTTTATGGTATTATATAACAAAAGGCCCCATAACTGAAATATGATTTATCGGATTTTCATGAAACTTGGTATACGCATTTATAACGTCCATGGAAAGAAGCCTATTAATTTTGGACCTAATCGGTTGACCGGTACCAGTGTAACGACTAATTAAAGGTCACATGTTTTTTTAATTTTTGTCTACCGGTATAATTTGACAGTTAACACTATTCCTTCACTTATGCCTATCAAACGACACCGTCAAACTGGCTGAGTTGGCCAAATGGCCTTGTACTCGTATTCTGGAGGTCCCCGGATCAAATCCCGGAGCCGGCCAATTTGACATGGATTTTTTTAATTTTATTTTTTATTTTTATGTGAGTCCGCGATTGTCAAGGTATCACAAATCTGTAGTTCTGCTGACGCTGGTCGATTTTAATCTGATTAGAAAAACTTATTTTCTGCATATCATAATTGCAATTATAATTGATTCAACAAAAACATACTGGCACTTTATTATATCAGTTTACCTCATTTTATTATTATTATTATTATTATTATTATCATTATTTTCATTTTATTTTTTCTATCGCCTCAAATCCCTCCCCGTAAGATAATTCCGCGTCCGCCACTGGTCGTAGGCCTATTAGGAAAGAGATTGAAACTTGATGGACCAATAAAAAATCTATTACTTTTTATTAGTACTTTGTTAGAAAAGTTGTGACTCGGGGCAGGCAAAGGGTTGAGTCACACAGGTTCATTGTTAAGTGTGGGGCTGGCCTTGGCGGGAGATCATAAATCGGGATTGCTTGCTCGCAAGAGGACCAGTCTTGTCATCATCATGCTCATCTTACCCAGGCTCCCGTTCTTCTTGCTGGTCGCCGGCGCCTATGCCGCCTCTCTGCGTAAGTACAGTGTTTACAAGTTTCACAGAGTTGCATTGCTTATTATTAGACCTGGGATTTTAGGCTCTAAAAAAATTAGTTTTAGGCACCTAAAATAGGCTTTTAAAACAAGTGAATAGGCTTTTAAAAGAGAAAATAGGCACTTAAAATATGCTTTAAAAATGTGTAAATAGATAGAAAATAGACTTTAAAATATTACAATATACACTTAAACTGTAACATGGTCTTTCTTTTACTGCAAGAAAAATACAAATTAGGCATCACGAACTATATTCACATGAACAGATGTTCTTTCACTGGTGACTTGGCACAGTAGTCCTTCCCCCTTAATCCTCCCCCTCCCCTGTCAGTCAGCATTCCCTTAGGGAAAATTGTTTGGAATAATCAAATTTCTGCGAAAAACTCACCTCTGCTGTTCTGCTTTTCATTGAGGGATGTCCATTATAAGATTTAAAATATTACAGAAGTTCATCATCATCATCATCATCATCATCATCATCTTCACTCCATGGATTGGGCATTTCGCCCGTTCCGGCTTCATAGGTTTCTTCATATTACAGAAGTTGAATTTTATTTAAAATGAAAATAGGCATTTTAGGCACCAAATAGTAAAAAGGGCTCTAAAGGTTCAAATAGGCATTTTAGGCACTATAAAATGCTATAAATGTAAGTGATTTATCATGAAATGTCCACATATTTAAAAATTTTCATGTTATTTCATAAGGAACAAAATAGGCATTTGCCTTAAAATCCCAGGTCTACTTATTATATGCTTTCGTTTACCTACGTACATTCACGATTTAGCTTAATTTTATCCAATTTCAATGCACAGTGAATAAAATATATAACCCTGCTTACTTACTCTATGGCAATAGACAATTCCTCAGCAAGCTAAATAAATATTATCTATTTTATGGAACCCGGAGGTTCATTGCCGCGCTTACCTGAGCCCGCCATTCTGCGCTAACTCCATCCAACCATCCCTCGCAAATCCAACTTCCCTTAAATCTAGCCTAATATTGCCCTCCCACCTACGTCTAGGTCTTCCAAGTGGTCTTTCCCTTCGGGTCTCCCATTCAATACTTTTGAGATATGTCTTTCCTCCCCCATGCGTGAAACATGTCCAGCCCATTTCATCCTCCGTGATTTAATTACCCTTAACTTACTATATCCGGTGAAGAGTACAGGTTAAGAAGGTCATCGTTATTCAGGATTCTCCAGTCCCCATTTCATCTCTTTTAGGCTCAAATATTTTCCTAAGCACCTGGTTTTCGAACACTCTCAGATTATGTTCTTATATTCACATAATTATTTCCCTATTTTAGGGTGACCAGATTTTTAAAACCGAAAATGGACAGTTTGAATATTTCAACACCTTAAAAAAAGGTACTAAAACGGGACACTTCTAATATGATATTCATGAAAGGTGAATAACATATGATTATGGTATAATTATTTTGAACATAAGTTAAGTTAAACGTAGGGATAAAGTGCTTATGATTATCGTTACAAAATATCAGAGTTATCAGTAACATTAAGTTCATGTGAAAACATTATGTACTCCAAAACGTTTGCTTCTGTCACATCTCTCATGAAAGTCATTACTCGAAATAAAAAGATACTTTCATAGTCTTTATGTTTAAACGGCTCTTTCCTTCTGTTCACAAAGAACTAATGAGGGAAAAAATCGGAGTACCCACTTAAGACAGAAACCAATTGTTTCCACTTCACTCTATCTCTTGAAGTTCTCGTTCACTCTGCCCCCACTTCAATTTTGAAGTCTTCTGAGTCACGGATGTCCTCTGCTTCTTTTTCCTATCCTCGGGTACCTTATTGTTGAGGCGTGGGCCCATCTGTCCTGATTCATTCTGGCAAATTCATTATTCCGAAATAAGTGCCATATCATTTTTGCTTTATTTTTCCAATTGTTTTCAATAGTGACTTGTTTATTTCATCCACTTCTTCCATCAAGAACTTGTTCGTTATTCGTGTCTATCTAGCCTGTCTTCATTAATTTCCTCCAAATCCACATTTCCGTAGCCTGTAGTCATTTCTTTTCTTTTTCGAAAGGTTAAAATCTCACATCCATACCCTCCACACACATATTATGCTTTGGCGAATTGCTTATATCCTTATATTTTAGCAGAGTTTTCTTATTTTGAAATACTTGTTTTGCTAGGGCTATTCTTTTATTTATTTCTATGTCACATCTGCAACTACTGGTACTACTGTATCTCCATTTACTTATGAGATTATATTCAATTGATTATTGTTTGAGACAATGCATTTGAATTATTTTTTTTTGCTGTTGCAGCAAGTTTCATGAATCCACCTTGTGTATTGGATAAAAACTTCAATGAGTGTGCAAAGCAGAAGGCTCAGAAAGGGGTTGCCATCCTCGCGAAGGGAGATAGGAAGTTAGGAATTCCTTCCATGAATCCTATGCATGTGCCAGAGGTGAAGATAGCTGATGGTGGCCCTCGGCAAGCAGGATTCACTCTCATTCTGCGCGATCTGGAACTGTACGGACTTGGAGATGCCCTTCCTACCGATATGAAGTAAGTAATGGGGCTTTTGGGTATGTTGCTTGTGCAAGTGAAATCACTCTGCATAAATGCAAGGATACTTTCTATGTTCATTAGGTTAACTTATGTAATCCAGCCGACAATATCTGTGTAAAAGTACAAAGAAAGAAAAGCTGCTTGAATATTCAGATCTGTGACTTGCTCGTGTAAGTATACACCCAAAAAGACAAAAAATAAATGTCCTCATTTAACGCTAGTTTTTCTATATTCCATCTACCTCAGGAAGGATTTTCACACCAAAAATATGTAGCCTACTACATTTCAGCTGAATTACATTATAGTGCATAAGAGTTATATAGATATGAATCTTGTTCACTGTTTTTATTTCTTACTCATATAAATATTATACCTGTAGCCTATACTCAATTTAGGACTCCAGAGAATCTTGCTATCGTAACATTCTTACTAATGACATAATTAGGAAGCCAATAATAGTTTATGAAGTAAAATTTGATGACCTTTATAGTTCATTTCTCATAGTTCATATCTCCATTATCATTTATGCTAAATTCATAAATTTTATTCCATGTTATTCCCGTCTATTCCTTTGAAAAGCTATTACAACATTTTTCTGTAAACGTAATGCTTACAGGACAATTCGCTGAAATAGACAACAATTTCGCGTTGTATTTTAATTTTTTTTTGTGGTTTTTAGAGTGCAGCTCTTTTATTTGGAATAATATCACAAAACAGTTTGGATAAAAGTTGTAGCGCATTTTTAGACCTTTCAAACGTTATACAAAATTCTATTCTTGAGGGGTCAAGAACATGTAGAAACTGCGCGTCAGTCACGGCTACAGACTGACCTCAACGCGGGGGCGCTCGCTGCCCCTTACTCGTGAGAAACAAATGGTTATTCCAAATGAGAAAATTTATATCTGAAAGTAAAATTATGACTATTGCTACATGGAATGTCAGAGGCATAAACCGGAAAATACCAGAAATAATTAAAGAAGTGGAAATTAGGAAAATAGATATATTAATTGTAACAGAGACGAAGAAAAAAGGGAAAAGCTCAGAAGAAATCGGAGACTACATTTTTCTATACTCGGGAGTGGAAAGAGAGGAAAGAGCAGCGTCAGGAGTGGAAATAATTTTACATAAGAAGCTAAAATCAAGAATTTTAGGATATTCCTGGATTAACGATAGAATAATAACGGTAAAATTTAAAACAGGCAGGTCACATTGTAATATAATAGGAGTATATGCCCCTTCAAATGGGAAAAAGGAAGAAACACAAAGATTCTATAAAGAAGTACAAGACAGAATAGATAAGACGGGAAAAAATGACTATTTGATAGTATCAGGAGACTTAAATGCAAGAGTTGGGAAGGTGGGGATAGCAAATGTGATGGGAACTAATGGAGAGGAGACAAAAAATGAAAAAGGACAGTAGTTGATAGAGTTTTGTATCTTCAATGATTTAACAATTACTAATACGATATACCCACACAAAGATGTACATAAATATACTTGGGCCGAAAGAGGTAGAAAATTAATTATTGATTATGTATTGGTAAATAGGAAATTAAGGACATATGTCCAGGATACAAGAGCTTTTAGAGGAGCTGAGGCGAACACGGACCATTTTTTGGTTATAACAAAAATTAAATTACCAAAAAAATATTGGAAAAAGAAAATAAAAGAAGTACATGAGATAGAGAAACTACCTTTTAAAATACAATTATTGGAACAGTCTGGAATAAGAAATTTATACAAGACCAGAATAGATAATTTAATAAGAGGTAGAACAGGAGACATAAATCAAGATCGGACAACGCTGTCATTAATAGTGACTAAGGTAGCAAATGAGGTATTAGGAGTACAAACGAGACGAAAATCTAAAAGGTTGAAATTATGGAATGATAATTTGAAAGAAGCTATTACTAAGAAAAAAGAACTCTATTTTAAATGGATCAATGGGAAACAAATAGAAGACCATATACAATACAAGAGACAAAGAGCAGTAGTTCGTAAGTTAACGAGAGAAGCTAATAAGGAAAGTTGGGAACAGTTTGTTAAAAGATTGGAGTATGATATAACAGGTGCACAAAGATATGGTTTTAAGATATTCCGTAAACTGAGGGAGGAAGTAAATGATAAAGTAAAGATTAATGTGATACCCAGAGAAGAATGGGAAACACACTACAAAAACCTATTAACTCAGGAGGGGAAAAATTATGAGACGGACACGGAAGTATTAGAAGAATTTAACACAATAAAACTGAATGATTTGGAAAAAGCCTTAAAGAAAGCAAAAAATAGAAAAGCGCCCGCTAAGGATAATATCAATACTAAATTAATAAAATATGCTGGTTTAAGATGGAAAAAGAGATTTATACAATTGTTGAATGACATTTGGAGTAGTGGAAGAATACCAGCCGAATGGAAAATAGCAAGCACAATCAATATACACAAAAAAAGAAATAGAGCAGATTGCTCGAATTACAGAGGCATAGCGTTAATGAATTCAGCCTATAAAATTTATACAGCAATAATAAAATCCAAACTACAACCAATAGCAGAAGAGTTCCTCCGTGAGGAGGAATGTGGGTTTAGAAAAGGGAGAACATGTACAGACGCAATATTTGTCATAAAACAGTTGATGGAAAAAAGAAGAGAATGGAATTACCACTTCTCCTTCTTTTCCTAGACTATGAAAAAGCGTATGACCGTGTGGACAGGGAGAAACTATGGGAAATACTAAAGGAAGAAAATGTTCCCCATAATTTGATTAATGCAATAAAAGCAATCTATGACAATACTCAGATAGAAATAAATAAAAGCCCCCCTTTTAAATTAAACCAAGGTCTCAGACAAGGATGTGGTCTGTCACCGATATTATTCGATATATATATATATATATATATATATATATATATAAATAGAGTTATCCAGGAATGGCAAAAATTAAATCCAAAAAGCATTAGCTTACAAGCGGGTACATCAATAAATACCTTATTGTTTGCTGACGACCAGGTATTGTTGGCCAAATCCGAAAATGATCTACAAGAAAATGTAACAAAATTAAACAGAATCTTAGAAGCTTACAATATGAAAATATCGATTAGTAAGACTAAAGTAATGGCTATGCAAGGAAAATACAATAGAAGGGCTAAAATAGTGATAAAAGATCAAATAATAGAACAAGTGAACAATTTTAAATACCTGGGATGTGAACTATCAATTTATAAGTTGAATCAAGATTTAGACAACAACGTAATAAAATATAATGCAGTAAATGGGTGTATCAATAGGTACTTAGGAAAGCCAATGAGGAAGGAGGTTAAACTCAGGCTACATAATATAGTATCGAAACCGATATTATTGTATAGTAGTGAGACTTGGACAGTGAGAAAGAAAGAAAAAAAGAAAATTGAAAGCTCAGAAATGAGATTTATGAGAAGGCTACAGGGAGTAACCCTTACAGAGTAAGAAGTGAAGACATAAGAAAAGAACTGGGCCTAGAAAGAAGTATGGTGGAAGAGGTAGATAAATACCAAAAGAATTGGCATGAACATGTCAATAGAATGCCGTCTGACAGACTACCGAAGCAAGCTATTTTATACAACCCAAAGGGAAGACGGGATATAGGACGGCCGAGGACCAGATGGAAAGACCAATTTTAAAAAAGGATTACTTTTGGCGCGGAACGGGATAACTCCCAAACCTTGGAGAGGAAGAAGAAGAAGAAGAAAGTAAAATCGATTGTGTATTATAATATCTAATGCTACTTAATAAGAATGTAGCGGGTTCGATCCCCGATGAGGTCGTTGGAGTTTTTAATTGGCCTAATCCTTCTGGTGGCACTATGGTCCTGGGGTCGACTCAGGCTCTAACAGAAATGAGTAGTCCTACCAGGAGCAATCATGGGGGTAAACCGCGGCCGAAGCATAAGGCTGACAACCTTACCACTTCATGAGCCGAATGTCAAAAAACCTGGGAGCCTCAATCACCTGGAACTCTCTTGGCCTCCATGGCCTGTAATAGGGAACACTTTTTACACTTTACCTAATAAGAACACAAACTTTTGGTATGTGCTTATGATTAAACCAGATTTTATTTTTTGTGTTAAGTTATGGTAGTTTTTGGTTCGGGGGGGCTTTGTTCCTAAACTCAGCATTTAATATCGCTCCATAATCCACCGTCTATGGGGTCGCCTTGTCCCAGACTGACAGCAATTGGAAGCTGTGGAGTTTAATAAAATGTTAATAACTTGTAAAAATCACATTTTCATGGATACAATTTTGTATAATTTACATTTCCAAGGAAACAATTTTTTAAGTTGTAAAATATAGCGTGATTTATAGCTAAAATTTTTTATTTGTTCAATCTGTGTTAAATTTTTCTTCTCAGTAATTCTCCAGGTAAGTTTTGGAATTAAATTCTCACTTCCGACTTAATATCGTTTGTATCTGAATAAGTATGATAATTATGTCATCATTTGAATATCCTCCATGATGTCACTCGCAGCTAAGACAGTTCTAAGCTTTTCTGTTTTTTTTGTCTTTTTCTTTATTTTTGTACCATTTTGCCATTATTTGGTGGGCCGTATCTTATAAATCAAAATATTCTTTCGACCAGAAACATTAGACACTATAATACAACCTTTAAAGTGTTCCTTAAATTGATCTTTCAGATAACTATCAGAATACGTGATGTGCATTGGAAAAGTATTGAATATTCAATCTATCTTTAATATGAAGCAAATTATTGCAATTAGTTTCGACCTAATCTTTGATATTAAATTATCCATATTTTAACTGAAACCAAAATAAAGGTATATTGCTGTTAATATCATAATTGAATGTATATTCGAGTTAAGGAAATATCTTTCCTCGATAAATTCTGTCGGGTATCTTGCAATTCTTTAACAATATACTGTACTAGCTTAAAAGACCCGGCATCGCCCGGGTTTTATATTTTGTAATTGGAAATTAACTTATGAAGGATTTTCGATTTTTAAATTCTAGGTCCTTATGTAGGCATTTATATTTTGAAATAGGAAGAACAACTTATCACCACTCAAACTATTCCCTCAGAAAACGCTTCGTACAACTTTTTATGGCTCATAGAGGATGTAGAATTTTGCATCCCATCGCTTGTACAGTGCACAGCAAGCCTAGCAGAGGTTCAAATAGGAAGAAACATCAAATCCGGTAACATAAAATTGTAATATCGAGGCGGAAAATTGTATTTCCCACTCTCATGTTACCAGTGATGGGAAAAGTACAAAAAGAAAGTAATTGGGCTGAATTACAATTACCTGAGAGACATTTTACTTAATTACAATTACAAATTACTTTTTAAAAAAGTAATCAGTAAAATTACAATTACATTTACAATTACTTTACAAAATGGCAGTACCTAAAAATTCCTAGTTTTTGGTTTGTTTTGGGCACAAGCCCAAATTATTAATGAACGAACAAAACAAAAAACATATCAATGAGAATATTTTTGGAAACATTGAGTAACTTTTTGTTAATATTAACTCTAATTTGGATATTAGTTGCAAAAACAGTAATGATGACGATATAGCAAGTGAGAATGATACTAATACTAACGACTACTAAATTGTAACAATTATAATTTTATTTCCAGAAGTAAATTACAAGTAGAAATTACATTTTTTTAAAGTACTGATTACAAGTAAATGGGACCAAAAAAGGAATTGTTACTGTAATCCGATTACTTTTACTCAATTACTTCCCATCACTGCATGTTACCATAAAACTGTTTTGGGGATAAAATTAAACAGTTTAAAGCAATATCACTTTCATACTTCTCTCTCCAAAAACCTGCATTATAATATAATAATATACACATTACCATACCTCGTTTTGTTTTCTCTATGTCCAGGGTAGAGAAAGTTATAAATAAATTTAGGAATCGCGCACAATGTGCATTATCTTAACCTAAGACTTAACCTAACACCCAGTCCTGAACCCGGGGAGGGGATCTTTCACTACTGAAAAATCCCCGATCCGGCCGGGAATCGAAAGTTATGTGATTCCATTATTTTCGTGGATTTAATTCTGTAATATTTATTTATAACATGAATTATTTTGATAACTTCTCTTATTTGTCAAAAGTGCATTTCATTTTTTTTCCAAACCCATCTGATACCATTTGGCAACAATATATTCTGTGATTTGGAATTGATAATTCTGTGTAAAAAGGGTTTAAGTATTTTCAAAAACATTTAATTTTTGGCATTTAAAATCAACATTTTGCAAAATCCTTCCTTAGTGAGCACCTACATTATGAAACGAAGGTACTGTCAAAATTCCAAGTCTCTACCTGTTATAGTTTAGGCTGTACGTTGATTCCTGTCAGTCAGTCTGTCATTCATTCAGTCAGTCAGTCAGGACAAAGCCTTTTATATATAGAGAGAAGAGAAGAGATTAGCATTCATCATGTTGTTCGATGGTTTTAGAAAGCGATAAAAATCGTCTTAGTCCGATGTCGGTCTAGCTATAGTTCTATAGTTCGATTAACGCTGTTTTAGAAAAAGAGTCATAGCAGGATTGCACCCCAGGATCATAGTACCATTAAAAGAATTAGGCCAATTGAAAATTCCAACGACCTCATCGGGAATCGATGTTCCCCCAACAATTCGCCCGGGCCTGTCACAGAATTTCGGGCTTCTAGATTAAATGCCAATTTCTCCTTGATTGCTTTGGCATGCGCCGCTTCTCATTTTCGTCTTGCATTACAATATCTTCACTACAACATGGTTCTTCTCTCGTCCATTTCGTTAAATTTTCATCAGGAGTGTTTGTTGCTCTTTTATTTGGATTCTCCACATTTCCACCTTTACTAACTTCACCCAAGTTTCTGTTCTACCTTCAAACAAGTTTTTGTTCTTACTTCACCCACATTTTTGTTCTTAACTTTATTAATGTTATTATCAACATCACTTCTTCTCTCTTTCAAAGACCTTTTCGACTTTTTGTTCATGATTTATATATTTCAGCGATGCTTTTTTCACACAGTTTGCTATGGGAACCGAGCAAGGCCACGTTCAATTAATTTCACAAATGAATAGGTCTACACGGAAACACCAGCTTAAATAGTATTATGTATGTTAAACAGGAGTTGTTTCTATGTAACAGTAATCTCCTTTTTACAGCTATGACTTCGATAAGAAACTGCTGAGAGGAGACTTCATTACTCCTGAATTTAAGATCCTGGCCAAGTACAGCATTTCAGGAAGAATTCTGCTGCTGGATATCACTGGGAAGGGAGATCTCAACTGTACTATGGGTAAGTCATTTGAGCACTAGTAAGTTGACTCTTCGAGCCGATTATGAAAGCAATTAAGGGATCACAGAAGTATTGATTTAGCCATTTTGACCAAAAAATGAGTTTTTGGATTGTAGTGTAAAAAATCAAGCAAACCATAAAGTGTAAGTCTGCAAAATTTTATGCCGTTTGGGTGCATGGAATGGGTGCTGCTGACACCATTTTTAAAACTGCGTGCCCTTCAAACTCCCAGTGCATGCAAACTTTAATCGCCTGTTTTAGCACTTTAAATAAATTGCATTTTATTTTGCAACATTCAAAATCTATCTTATCCCACAAAAATAGAGATAAAGCTATGATTTTTCATAATGTCGGCCTACTTTACAATGCGTATAATAAAATCACTGATCAGGTTTTCTGTACGGGCCTTAGTGCTTTTAAAATGATATACGAGTATGTTGTGTAATCAAGCGACTGTTGTTTTTTACGCATTTTATTTCTCTGGGTTTTAATTTTATAAAAATCAATATAATTATCTCGTTAACGAATTGAGATATTAAAATTAAATTTTAAATTTTAATGTCGCTTAACATTTTAATTAAGTAGGCAAAATTTCAAGTTTCTAGGACAGATAGTTTAGAAAATCACTCAACACTTCAGTGATCCCTTAAAAATCCTGCATAAATGTTTGATTCCTGGAGAAAATAAAAGTAATATAAGTAGAAAACAAGGGTATTGTTATGATTATTGTAGAATGACGAATACCGAGATCGAAAAGGTATTGCATGAACGCAATAAAATTAGAGTTATACAAAATATGTGTAAGAACGTTGACTAATAATAATAATAATAATAATAATAATAATAATAATAATAATAATAATAATAATAATAATAATAATAATAATAATAATAATAACAAAATAGTTTATTTTTCTTATTTAAAATTACCTATCACGTTGTAATTTAAATTCTTAAACAATACTTTCGTTTACGTAAAGAGAGAGAGAGAGAGAGAGAGAGAGAGAGAGAGAGAGAGAGAGAGAGAGAGAGAGAGAGAGAGAGAGAGTGAGAAAGCCCCTTACCTGGCACGGTTTTTATTAAAAAAATAGTGAGTGCGTTAAAATCTTGATAAAAGTCCAATTCACACCTCAGCATTCATAGTTTAACAAAAGTACAACATAAATACATTAAAAACAATGTTGTTCTCAATCTTAGAAGAATGAGCATGATTATGAAGCCTCATATTTTTAGAACTGAAAATGGCATATTATAAGCCGAAATCTATATTTAAAGAACTGAAGATGGCTTATCATATTATGTCCAAGTGAGTAGCCAATTTGACTCGTATGGGTTTCATCGTATAAGGGTCTCGGTACTCACACCAGCTTCATAATAAGGACAGCTTAAGAATGTTAACAACATGGTTTTAATGTATTTATTTATGTGTCGTATTTTATCTATAAATACTGAAGTGTAAATTGGACTCAAATAAAATATAAGTTAAGGGATCAGGTAGCGTTTTTATCGAGATTTTAACATAAACTACAACCTTACTGGAAAAAATAAAATTTATTATTAGTTGCTATGGCTTTTATAAAACTTTGTATGGCAGTTTCTTTTTCTTAGATAGACGTCGCATTTTCGTAAAATCCAACTCAATCTTCGTGGCACAGATTTCGCAGATTTCTGAACTAGTGGAGTAAGAAGTTGTACCGTTCTGTACTGTTGTATTAAAGAAACATATATATTTCTTTGGAAAGCGACAGCACCTCGTATTCCCCTCAACCCCACTAAAATCCAGGCAGAAAGAATTGGCGGGTTTCTCAGAACAACTCCCCCACCGACTACCCCTCTTTCCATTCCCCTTACATGTACATATGGCTACATCTCAGTGAACATTCATTCCCACACAGTAGGGCTATAATATAGTAATAATGCTATTACTTCAGTATCATTATTTTCAAATGGAATAATATTTAAAAATATTAATTTAATTAATAAATATACTTTTATAATAATTTAAAATGATTATTAAATAAAACGTAATTTCTTGCATTAGTTTTATAAACGTATACTACTTGGTCACAATTCATCAATTCACTTTCACATATGTATTATATGTGAATTTTAAAAGAATTTAAAACTAAACGGACAATTTGTATTAATAATAAACTCACTTTAATTTACATTAATTGATAATAAATTGTCAGTCCTGTAGTACAGATCTTATTTGCTATAAAATTACTGTACTGTAAGTTGTAAAACAAAGAATAATTGGTTCATTATGACAGATTGTAAAACTGATTTGTGTATATCACAACAAACACCATTTCATAACTCCTCGTCACTGTCACTGTCCACGTGAGAACTGTTACTACAACTGTCTAAATTTATCTCATCTCTTTCAATAACGTCGTCTCTCCTATCTCCTTTGTGGAGTCTTCTTCCTGGAGTCTCTCAGAGTGTGCCACACAATATTTTCTCCAATCTTTTATTGTAAGACTGTCCAATAACTGCCTACAGCATCGCTTGATATGACAATACTGACATTCGTACAGAACGACATTGAAAGGGGCGAGGTTCAGTAGGTGGGACATAAACAGTTCGGAAAACAGTGGAGTGGGAAACCCGACTACACAACCAGAAAGCTGCCTATTCTTTCTGCATTTTTTATAATATTAGCACAACGTAAACTCTACGACATGTCATAGGCTATTCATTTTTAAGCTACGATAACTGAATACTTACAACTATAAATAAATAAACTTTGCTACATCGTTGCTCAGCAATGGTATAATTAATATGGTATAATCGTCGTTGCTCAGCAATGGTATGAGAAATACTTGAGCAATGGGCATGAAAATTTAATTTAGAATCTGAGCTCACCAAGCTTGAAGTAAACTTTAGTTCAGTATCTTTTTACGTATATAAATTATCTACAGGAAATAACAGCCACAACAATTTATTCGTTTGAAAGCGATATTACATGAAACTGTAATCTGAAGAGTTTTAATTCTAATAACATGTTTACTTCGGCTAGATTTACATAATATACCTGTTTTTTTTATACCTTCTATTGAGAAATCATTCTTTAAGGTGTATAGTTATATTTCCAATATCAATGCATATAATGTTAATTTCTTTATGATAGCTGTCTCACTTTTAAAAGAACAATATAAGTTTTTATCAACTTGAATTTTTAAACAATTCTGTACAATTAACTTAGTATGATTTAAAGTGTAAAACATTCTCAACGGGAGTTTGTCTTTTTTTGTTTGCATTTACGCAAAATAAAGAACTGAGCATAATACAAAACATTTATTTTCTGCTAACTTCAAATAAATTATGTTATCAAACTTCAAACTCAGAAGAAACAATAATTATTTGTGAAATAAACAAATTAAAAATTAGAAAAGTGCTGTTACAAAGGAGTTTAGGCCTATACAGACATAAATGATGACCTAGACATAAAATATTTCCGGATAGTGTTAAATTTCAATCGAACTCGGAATCTGTCGCTCAATCCTCTAGACATTCCATTGTGTCTAATTAAGAAAATGTCATAAATAAATTATCAGTCTTCTTTGAATTTTCGCCTGAAAGCTTACAAGAAAATAAAATCTAAATGTGCGACTTATAAACATAGCATAAAACTTATAGATGCCATATAGTAATACTGGGATAGCCTAGTGGATTGAGAAAAATGACAATCATATTCTGCTTTTGCAAAACGACTTACCTTTTTTTACAATTTTCGGGAAGAGTCTTAACTTAAATAAACTCATAGAAACTAAATTTTGTCAACCTGGGACACCACTATTAAAACAGAGAATCCCAGCAACAGTAGAACACAGCTTTTTGGATAAAATATTCGACTTAATTAAGAAAGCGATCGAGATATTGAGAAATTGAAAAGTGGGGGATTTAATTTAATTGTAATTACTGGAGCCCGGGTTCGTAGACTAAATGAAACAGTACATTAAGCAAGCAAATAAGCACGCAAAGTGTAGGAAATAAGCAAAAATAAATTACACAGAAATTATCTTATTCACAGCTGTTACAGTATGTAAGAAGGGTCATCCGGAGGTTTTCTTATGTGAAGTTCCTGCCACAAGTGCATGTGAAAAACAATACAGTTCTTCGATTAATTCCTTTTCAATATCTCTTTCTTCTTCGGAAAAAAGTTTTTTAAAGATCTGACATACAGTTTTATAATCCGGATTTTTCAGTGATTCTATTAGTTGACAAAGAAAGGAAACCTGTGATAATGATGTCTAGATGTCTAGGAATGAAATAAGCCCTTTTAATGTGACAGTTTTGAGCAAGATGTGCTTTTTTAATTCAGAATCATAAAATAAACCAGCAAAATCGTTTCTCCCTCAGAATATGTACCGTATGTATGTATGTATGTATGTATGTATGTATGTATGTATGTATGTATGTATGTATGTATGTATGTATGTATGTATGTATGTATGTATGCCTGTATGTTTATTGTAAAGTAAAGTAAGTAAAGTGTTCCCTATACATGGAGGCCCAGAGGGTTCCAGGAGGTTGAGGCTCCCAGATTTTTAGACATTCGGAAATGAAGGTGGTAAGGTTGTCAGCCTTACGCACCAGTCGCCTTCACCCCCAGGATTGCTCCTGACACTCATTTTTGCTAGAGGCTGAGTCGACCCTAGGGCAATGTATGTTTACTAGAACGTGGCTTCGCCCACGATAATTCATTTAAAAATTAAAAATTAAGAGTATAATAATTATTAAAGCATTATATTTATTAACACTTGCACGCGAATCATTCATAAACTAAGCCATTAATAATATTAATGAAACAGCTAAAATTCCTGCTGTAGAGTACATTCCACGATATGAAAGCGCCCCCTGGGGAAACTATATCAGAATCGATTATGCAGTTCCAAAGAAACCTGTGAACACATAATAATACATATTGTTTCTCGACTGTTTATTGACATGAATATGATGCGAATTTTATTTTATCAATTCAGTGTAATTTTCAGAAATTATATAATGTTTCAAGCGAAGGAATGGTTTGTTTGGATTATTATCAGCGATATTTCAAGAGTTAAACCATCAATATTTTACTGCTGGTGCCCCCGGTGCTTCGCCCGCCATGATTCATTGACTCCAGGATTTTAAAGAAATTTACACTGGTAGATTATTAAAAATGTTTGTGGTTCAGAGCTATGAAAATTGTAAGTAAAAATAAAATTAGAATATTTGTTCATTGTGTTCATTTCACTTAGGCCTTATATAATAGCGGTTTACCTAATTTTGTAGTCTTCATGAAAGTTTAAACTGCGAGAGACGAACATCGCCGAGAAAACCCGATGTCTCACGAAGCGGGCGAGCGAGCAAGCACGCTATTTAGGGCCGTTGAATTGTATAAGAGTACAGTGATATTAAAGAGAGGCGGCAGTCAGATGCGCGTGAGAGGGGTGACGCATGTAGGGGGAATCATGGGGAGGGGTAAGAATGTTGTACTTTGCTTGCGAGAGAGGAGAAGCGATTGTACAAGGTCTGTTGTTTCTTCACTGCATTATACGATGTTACCGCTCTGAAAGCAACGACACAACTAACCCATACACCCCTCCATGCAGTACGAATGTTTGTTGGACTCGTCTGCATCTTCTGAGCATCCATGCTTGGACTGCCACGTCTCATTAATACCACTGTAGATAGATTGTACTAAGAAAAAAATACGTAAGAAGTCTACCGGTTCTGACGCTAGTCACTTTCCCACTAGATACCTTAACAATGTAACACTTTATTGAAAGAGATGTATGTAGGCAAAAAGTAAAAAATGTTTTCTGAAAAGTAAGTTCTAGTCCCATAAATTAATATTTCGGTACCAAACGTAGATCGCATCTTAGTTCTTATCTCGTCTGGAAACACTAATTCCTATCCATTCCATCTAAAATCACCACACAAACAAATACATGCTGCACTTTGATTATACAACAATTTCTTCGTCACGATGATATTACTTTTATTTGATTAGAACAATGTCTGGATAACATAAGTCATTTATAAATCCCAAGAATGATAACCAGCATAATAATTGTGAACGTAGGGTGTAGGCCTATGTATGAAGAAAATTGCATTCCTCTCCATTATTTTACATTGCATCGCATATTCAATTAGGGATTTCTACTGCTACTTTCGTTTGCACTGCTTAAGATACTGTACATATATTTACTCCAATTACAGACTTTAAGATTTTTTCTACTGCATTCCATACGTCTCACACCCTTTACCATCCTCTACAAATTTCCACACTTATTTGCTTCCTTCTTTTAATCAAGGACCATCGGGTATGTAAACATATATTTCCCTCAGAATAATAAAAAATAAGCATACCAAGTAAAGGTAAAATTGCTTATCAACGAGTGCCTTGAGGAATATAACATTTCTGCTTGCGTTTAGGAGTGTGAAAATAAATAAGCATTTTGCTTAGAAATCCGGGCTCTAGTAATTAGTATTCTTGACTGATGTTTCGTTTTTAAAAAAGCATACAGCAAAATTTTCTACTTGTGTTTACAGTAAATTATGATTATTAAAAGAATAGGCTCACTGATGGTAACAGGGGTCTTATAAGGTACCTGGGTACCAAAGTTGATCGAGTGGGGAGAGATGGCCTGTACATACAAGGAGTTTATAGACATCTGCATTTGCATACTATCTTGAGAAGCATGCAGTAATTTTGTAGATGATTATTGCTTTTCTACGAGTTTGCATCATTTTCTTTTAAAAATACTTCACTGTTGAGCACTTTAAAAACATACGACTTTACTGTTAAGGCACTTTAAAAAATGCTATTTTACTTTTAAGATACTTTAAAAATACGATTTTATTGTTAAGGCACCTAAAACACTTCACTGTTAAGGCACTTAAAATACGAATTTACTATTAGAGCACTTAAAAATACGGCTTTACTGTTAAGGCACCTAAAATATGACTTTACTATTAAGTCACTTTTAAAATTACTTCACTGTTAAGGCACTTAAAATATGACTTTACTATTAAGTCACTTTTAAAAATACTTCACTGTTGAGCACTTTAAAAACATACGACTTTACTATTAAGACACTTTAAAAATACGACTTTATTGTTAAGGCACTTAAAAATACGACTTTACTGTTAAGGCACTTAAAACACTTCACTGTTGAGGCACTTAAAACACTTCACTGTTAAGGTACTTAAAATACGAATTTACTATTAGAGCACTTAAAAATACGACTTTACTATTGACACTTAAAAATACGGCTTTACTGTTAAGGCACCTAAAATACTTTACTATTAAGGCACCTAAAATACTTTACTATTAAGGCACCTAAAATACTTTACTATTAAGGCGCCTAAAATACTTTACTATTAAGGCGCCTAAAATACTTTACTGTTAAGGCACTTTTAAAATTACTTCACTGTTAAGGCACTTAAAATACGACTTTACAAATAAGGCACTTAAAAATTCGACTTTACTCTAAAAAATACTACTTTACTGTTAAGGCACTTAAAATACGACCTTACTATTAAGGCACTTAAAATATACGACTTTACAGTTAATGCACTTTAAAAAATGCGACCTTACTGTGAAAGCACTTAGAAAGACGTCTTTACTGTTAAAGCACTTAAAAAAAGACTTTACTTTTAAGGCATTTTAAAAATACTACTTTACTTTTAATGCACTTAAAAACATGACTTTACTATCAAGGCACTTAAAAAATACGACTTTACTGTTAAGGTAGTAAACATTAAATTACATCGATTCAAGGGTATAATCAACAATTAATTTGATGTTTCAGTAAACGCGAAGTTGGGGTATACTCACACTTACGACTTCGTAGAGAAGAATGGCAGAAAACACATGCATATAAAAAACTTGAAGGGCACAATAATACCACAACGAATGTACCTTACTATGACCAATCTCTTCAATGGTGACAAACTGCTTGGTAAGTATACATCTGTGGAATTTAGATAGTAAGAGAAGTGATATTGCTTCCAAACGAACTTATTATGCTGAGTGCATGCTTATTACGCTTAGGTGTGAAAAATAAAAGGTTATTTTTTTTTAAACCTGAGGGTTCAAGTTATAGGGCATATTTTGTTACTACCAGGGCCCGGATTCTGATGACCTAATACTGTTTGAAAAATGACCTATAAAAAGACCTTAAATTTGAAAGAAAATGACATAATAATTATAAAGAATGACCTAAAAACTGATATTTTATTTATAAAAAATTATTGTACACACAAGGTTGTAGACTAATTTGTACATAATTTTAAAAAAAGAACTGTAAATGCAGAAAGGATGTTGTAGGTCTAAAAAGTCTGTTCTTTGTTCTTGATTGGTTCACTTGAAAAGCAAAGTAAGAAAACTGTTTTAAAGTAGATCCTATAAAAACGATGTATTATTGTAACCTAGTAATTTATTTAAATATTACCCGTTTGAAAAAAGCTTGTAAATCCTTTTCTTATTCAGGATTGTAGTAAATTACTGTCAGCATGCGAAGATTATTGAAGGTATAAAAGTTAATACACTCAATGTAAATGCATAAAAATGACTATATTATGAAGCAAATGACACGAAAATGACAAAATAATGACGTAAAATTGAAATAAATGCCCTAGAAATATAAAATTGCATAAAATGACAAAAAAGACCTAATAAAAATGCATTTCTATAATCTAGAGGCCATGATTAGGATTTATCCACAAGTTGGCAATGTCTATGCAGCATCAATAAAAAGATGACATGTCATTAAAATCCGGGCCCTGGTTATTACTTTTGTGGAGAAAGACAACACTTTTCTCAGTTTCCGGAGTGTTAGATCAAGAGCCTATAAGTTATAGTGTTTTAAATTAACCTCTGTGTTATTTGGCGCCTCCGCCATTAATTGGCGCGTGAATTACTCATATCCTGTGCAGGTGTGTGCTTGCAGCGTTAGGCACGCTATTGCAGTGCAAGTTAGTTCAGATCGAGTCGTCACGGTATATAGACACGCGTCACAAGCGTTCCTAATTGTGTGGACCTTTTCGCTATATATATCAATTCCTCATCTGTAACTCCGCGTATATCAGGCTCCTAGAGTGTAGGCAGTTTTACGTGTGAAATCCAGTAAATAATCTTGTATTTCAATGTTAGTTACAAGAATTTACATTGGTCTAACCTAGAAGTCTCGTGCTGTGTACAGGCTGTGTCTAGCGTTACCTTCGCCAAAGGGCGGGAGAATAGTTTTCTACAAGAACATTAACTGTATTCATTCTTTTATTATTATTGTGTATAAGTGCTGTATCCATTAGTTCAGAATTCAGGCTTCTTGAATATATACCATTGCAAATTACCCAGGTTGAAATCTCTGTCCCAGCTACCTACAGTCCATTGTCTCCCTTCGATTATTATTTAAGTGGCTTAATCACCCTGGTCCTCCGAAAACCTATATTATACTTTAATCCTACTGAGTTCCCTTCATTTTGTTCCTCTCGAACCGGATTCCTTCATTTTGGTCCTCCGGGCCGGATCTGAATATTTGCAATGATTTCTGAATTAAGGTTTTGATGGGCTGGCCCTGTTGCAGGAATTATTCGACAGCACCTCTAGAGAATGAGATTTCGCTTCTAGAAATAACACAAGTTCACCTAATGGAGTAAATGTTTGAGAATCGATTCTAGATTCCCATTCACGTTGCAAGCTTTCAGGAAGGTGCTCCAATAACAATTGCATTAGAATGACTTCATGAAGTGGCACTTCTAATTCTAAAGCTTCAATAGCATGCAAGTTGTTTTGGAATTGATTCAACAAAGTTCTCAAATCTGCAACTGTCTCTTGTCGTGCTACAGGTAGAGATAACAGATGCTTAATGTGGGATATGGCAATTAAACGCTTATTGTTATATCTTGCACACAATAGGTCCCAGGCCACTTGGAAGTTCTCACTCGTGACTGGCAAACTTTGCAATAATGTTTTAGCTTCGCCCCTTAGCGAACCAATGAGATAGTGGAATTTTTGAATAGGTGACAAACTGCTATTATTCACAATCAAACTCGAAAAAGTGTCAAAATAATGTTTGAATTTAGTTACATCACTGTCAAACACTGGAATTTGAATAGTAGGTAATTTTATCCCATTACTTGCCTGCGATGCACTGGAGTTCACTGATTGTCTTGTGCCACTGTTATTTGAATTGACACTGACTGACGTAGGCTCACGAGCATGTATTAATTCACTTAACCTTGCTTTTAGCTCTTCATAACAACTTCTTGTAGTTTCCTTATGCTCTGAGTGTTCATCTAAATCTTCTTCGGCTTCTATAAGCGATTCGATTTGAGATTGAATTGTGTCGTATCTCTCCCAAATTACGTTTAAACTGTCAAATTTAACTTTCAATAGAAATACGTTTGTTTCTTCATTCAGAGTAGCAAGAGTCTTTTGCATGTGAGTCAATTCCCTCTTAATTATACCTTTATTCCTAGTTACCATATCTAACATGGTCCTCGCGGGCACGATCTGAATATTTGCAATGATTTCTGAATTAAGGAAGAAGAGTGGGACTTGTAGCTGATTTTCGTGTATGACGAAATCACAAGGAGTCCGCTTGTTGTTAATAAGGTCCAGTTTCGCGCGACCACCCGAAGGTGACGTTTGTGTGGAGTTCGTGTCAGTTTCGGGCTTCGCTCGGCTCTAGTGATTTTCCTGAACTGCTTCTCTTCGCGCGCACCAGCTGGCTGCAAGGCAACACGTGCTCATGGTCACCACCGCCGCGAGAAGACAACGGCCTCCTCTCCGTCCGCCTCCACTGCCGCCCGCAACAAGAGAATACAGCTGACTGTCTAATCATTCTACGCTGTCTATGTTAATTATTTTACTTCATCATGGAAAGTGAACTACGGGCTTTGATAAAAAGAAGAGGTATAATTAAGAGGGAATTGACTCACATGCAAAAGACTCTTGCTACTCTGAATGAAGAAACAAACGTATTTCTATTGAAAGTTAAATTTGACAGTTTAAACGTAATTTGGGAGAGATACGACACAATTCAATCTCAAATCGAATCGCTTATAGAAGCCGAAGAAGATTTAGATGAACACTCAGAGCATAAGGAAACTACAAGAAGTTGTTATGAAGAGCTAAAAGCAAGGTTAAGTGAATTAATACATGCTCGTGAGCCTACGTCAGTCAGTGTCAATTCAAATAACAGTGGCACAAGACAATCAGTGAACTCCAGTGCATCGCAGGCAAGTAATGGGATAAAATTACCTACTATTCAAATTCCAGTGTTTGACAGTGATGTAACTAAATTCAAACATTATTTTGACACTTTTTCGAGTTTGATTGTGAATAATAGCAGTTTGTCACCTATTCAAAAATTCCACTATCTCATTGGTTCGCTAAGGGGCGAAGCTAAAACATTATTGCAAAGTTTGCCAGTCACGAGTGAGAACTTCCAAGTGGCCTGGGACCTATTGTGTGCAAGATATAACAATAAGCGTTTAATTGCCATATCCCACATTAAGCATCTGTTATCTCTACCTGTAGCACGACAAGAGACAGTTGCAGATTTGAGAACTTTGTTGAATCAATTCCAAAACAACTTGCATGCTATTGAAGCTTTAGAATTAGAAGTGCCACTTCATGAAGTCATTCTAATGCAATTGTTATTGGAGCACCTTCCTGAAAGCTTGCAACGTGAATGGGAATCTAGAATCGATTCTCAAACATTTACTCCATTAGGTGAACTTGTGTTATTTCTAGAAGCGAAATCTCATTCTCTAGAGGTGCTGTCGAATAATTCCTGCAACAGGGCCAGCCCATCAAAACCTAGAAGTGAACGTCGTGAGCCTAGAAATCAACATAATAACAGTCGTCAGTCATATGTGTCGACAACTGAACAGTTATGCCCTCAGTGTCAAGGCGGCCATAACCTGTTTAAATGTAAACAATTCCGTCAGCTGAGTGTTGAACAGCGATGGAAAGTTGTGAAGAGTAAAAATCTGTGTTTCAACTGTTTTGCTAATACTCATCGAGTAAATCAGTGCAAAGCATCTTCCTTCTGTAACTGTGGTAAACTGCACAGCAAGATGTTACACAGTAGTGATCACAGGAGAACGGTTTCACACTCGAGTGAAGACAGTAATACAGTAAATAGCAACAGGACTGAGGCTCCTGCAAGTTATTGTTCAGTGAAAATAAAGCCAGTGCTTCACGTCTTACTTGCGACTGCAAGAGTCGAAGTGCAAGACAAGCATGGTAACTACATACAGTGTAAGGCCCTTCTAGACTCTGCCAGCCAGGCCAGTTTCGTGTCTGCAGATCTAGCGAGGCGTCTGCAACTTCCAACAAGAACAGCTGATACGCCTGTCAAGGGTATTAATGGTACTTCATCTAATGCTAGTCATAGTGTAAACATAAATGTGAGATCTATGGTTTACAACTATCGAAGGAATCTAGATTGCCTAATCCTTCCTCGCATAACAGGGAAGCTACCCGCTGTCCGAATTGATCCATCCTCATGGAACATACCTTCTGAAATTCCATTAGCCGATCCTAAATTTAATATTCCTTCTGAAATTGATTTGCTAATTGGAGGAGCATTATTCTTTGAACTTTTCCATGGTAAAATCCTGACCAATCCTGGGTTTCCTGCATTAATCAGTACAGAACTAGGTTGGATATTGTCGGGAACCATTCCTAAGTCCTCTGTGAAAGGCAATCTAGATACTGGTCCCCAGCACAACTTCTTCATCTCTACGGACAATGTGGACAAGCAGCTACGACGGGTTTGGGACCTCGAAGACTTTCCACAACAGATATTAACACAAGAAGAGAAAAGGTGCGAACAGCATTATGCAGAAAATACCACTCGCAATGATGATGGTAGTTTCACAGTACGTCTGCCAATGAAACAAGATAAAACTTCATTGGGTGAATCCAGGCAACAAGCAGTTAAGCGTTTTAGTTACCTGGAGCGAAAACTTCAGAACGACTCTACTCTAAAGGAAGACTATACTAAATTTCTTGTAGAGTACGAGCAGATGGGTCACATGAAAAGGGTTTCGCCTCCTCAAGAGAATGAAATATGTTATTACCTGCCACATCACGCAGTAATAAAACCTTCTTCATCTACGACTCGTACACGAGTAGTGTTTGATGCTTCTGCAAAGACGGACACAGGGTGCTCTTTGAATGACATCCTAGAATGTGGTCCTACAATTCAAGATGATCTGTCATCAATTATTCTTCGCTTCAGAACATATCGCTATGCATTTTCAGCTGATATATCTAAAATGTATAGGAGGGTACATATGCATCCTGAAGACCAGAATCTCCAGCGTATTGTATGGCGTCCAGATAAAAGTGAGCCACTACAAGATTATGCCTTGACTACTGTAACCTATGGCACTAAGTCAGCATCTTTCTTAGCCATACGGTCTTTGAGTCAACTCGCTCAAGAAGAAGAGTCTAAATATCCTCGTGCTGCAGACGCAGTACGAACCTCTTTCTATGTGGACGATTGCCTGTCAGGTCATGACGATCTACAGGAAGCTCTACAACTGCAAAGTGAACTTATACTCATGTTAAACAGTGGAGGATTTCCACTACGCAAATGGTGTTCAAATACCGAGGCTATCTTGGAAGCAGTACCCGTGGAGCACAGAGAAACGCAACTTCCTTTGTCCCTCGACAACAGTGAAAATGCTCATGCGCTTGGACTTCTGTGGCATCCCAGTACTGATTTGCTACAGATACAATCACATTCCTCTCTCCAAGAACCTCCTTCTTACAAGTTTACCAAGAGAAATATCCTTGCTGTTACATCCTCTATTTTTGATCCTCTAGGCCTCATAAGTCCTATTGTAATCCATGCCAAGATATTCTTGCAATCTCTGTGGCTAGCTAAGCTTAGTTGGGATGAGGAGTTGCCATCTCACCTAAGGGAAAAGTGGATGGACATCTGTGACATTCTTTCTACAATTCATAATGTTCGCATTCCACGCCATGTGTTAACAGCAGCTACGGTTACCGACATACAGATACATGGATTCTGTGATGCCTCGGAGAAAGCCTATGGTGCCTGTGTGTATGTACGGTCTACTGACAGCAGTGGTCTTGTTACAACTAAACTACTTTGTTCCAAGTCCAAGGTTTCGCCATTGAAGAAGCAAACAATTCCGAGACTCGAGTTGTGTGGTGCCTTGTTACTTGCGAAACTGTATCAGAAAGTTGTCACTGACTTGAAATTGCCTACATCACAAAATTATCTGTGGTCTGACTCCATGATTGTGCTTTCATGGATCAAATCTAATCCCCATAAATGGAAAACATTTGTGTCTAATCGCGTATCTCAAATCCAGGAGATGTCAGAGACGGCAGCTTGGCGGCATGTGGCTACCCAACACAACCCGGCTGACATGATTTCGAGAGGTGTGGTAACAGAACAAATCTTAGACATTGATTTATGGTGGAACGGGCCTGTGTGGATTTCACAGCCTATTGAATTATGGCCCAAACAACCTCAGCAACTTGAGCTGCAGGACAGTAGTGAGCAGCGTGACACAGTTTGCCTAGTCACACATGCTGAAGAAGATTTTATGCTACGTTTTTCCAAGCTAGCGCGTTTACAAAGAGTTACTTCATATATGCTACGCTTTATAAACAACTGTAGAAGCCAAGTTAAACGTCACGGCCCTCTCACAGTTGAAGAGTTACAACAAGCTTTGTTGCTTTGTATAAGAATAGCTCAGCAAGCAGCCTATTCACATGAACTGTCCGATCTTCAGAGTAAGATGCAAGTGAATAACAAGAGTTCGCTCCACTCCTTGGTGCCTTTTGTGGACAAGGATGGCCTGCTCCGAGTGGGTGGACGTCTGGAGAAAGCTGAATTACCACATGATGCACGACATCAGCTTATCCTCCCTCCAGGGCACCATCTCACCAAATTGATTATTGAATCCGAGCATCTACGACTGCTTCACGCATCACATCAATTGCTTATATCTTCTCTGCGAGAACGATATTGGATTCCTAGTGTACGTAGAGTTGTGAAGTCTACGCTACATAGATGTCTAACTTGTTTTAAGTTGAAAGCCAAAGGTGCTCACCAGCTGATGGGCAGCCTACCTAGCTACAGGGTGACCCCTGCTAGAGCATTTCTACGTTCTGCGGTTGACTACGCTGGACCATTCTTTATAAGATACGGATCCCCCCGCAGCAAAACTCAGGTCAAAGCATACATCGCTATCTTCGTATGCTTGGCTACGAAAGCAGTTCACATCGAGCTGGTTTCCGACCTTACTTCTGATGCCTTCATCGCCGCCCTGCGCAGATTCACATCTCGTAGAGGACTTTGCAAGGAAATACTTAGTGATAATGGGACGAACTTTGTTGGTGCTAACAACAAGCTTCGCGAGCTGCGTCTCTTGCTTCAGTCCAGCACCCATCAACAAGTTCTCCAAGACTACGCCTCCTCTAATGAATTCACATGGCATTTTATCCCTGCTTCCTCCCCACATTTTGGAGGACTGCACGAGGCTGCTGTTAAATCCATGAAATTTCATTTACGACGAGTGATGGGTAGCCAAGTGTTTACATATGAGCAGCTTTCTACAGTTCTCACCCAGATTGAGGCCTGTCTAAACTCTCGACCTCTCCTACGCCTAAGTGATGATCCTAGCGACTCATCCTATCTATCTCCTGGACACTTTCTCATTGGAGAAAAACTCACAGCCCTACCTTCTCCTCCTATGGCAGAGAATGTCTCTCATGTTGCTAAATGGCATCAGCTACAAACCTACATACATCACATATGGCAGCGTTGGTCAGCTGACTACCTACATTCACTGCAGCAGAGGCAGAAGTGGTCTGCGTCCAGCGAAAACATTCAGATTGGTACTCTTGTGCTCCTGAAAGAAGATAATTCTCCACCGCTCCAGTGGAAGCTGGGAATCATCTCATCAGTGCATCCTGGTGACGACGGTTTAGTGCGTGTTGTGACAGTGCGTACGTCTAATGGTGAATACAAGCGACCAATTGTAAAAGTGTGTCCCTTGCCTATTCAATAAGTGTAAATCTATTAGTAAAGTAAATCTTGATCTATCCGCAAAGTGTTATGTAAAATCTGTCGATTTTAGGCGGGAGTTATGTTAGATCAAGAGCCTATAAGTTATAGTGTTTTAAATTAACCTCTGTGTTATTTGGCGCCTCCGCCATTAATTGGCGCGTGAATTACTCATATCCTGTGCAGGTGTGTGCTTGCAGCGTTAGGCACGCTATTGCAGTGCAAGTTAGTTCAGATCGAGTCGTCACGGTATATAGACACGCGTCACAAGCGTTCCTAATTGTGTGGACCTTTTCGCTATATATATCAATTCCTCATCTGTAACTCCGCGTATATCAGGCTCCTAGAGTGTAGGCAGTTTTACGTGTGAAATCCAGTAAATAATCTTGTATTTCAATGTTAGTTACAAGAATTTACATTGGTCTAACCTAGAAGTCTCGTGCTGTGTACAGGCTGTGTCTAGCGTTACCTTCGCCAAAGGGCGGGAGAATAGTTTTCTACAAGAACATTAACTGTATTCATTCTTTTATTATTATTGTGTATAAGTGCTGTATCCATTAGTTCAGAATTCAGGCTTCTTGAATATATACCATTGCAAATTACCCAGGTTGAAATCTCTGTCCCAGCTACCTACAGTCCATTGTCTCCCTTCGATTATTATTTAAGTGGCTTAATCACCCTGGTCCTCCGAAAACCTATATTATACTTTAATCCTACTGAGTTCCCTTCATTTTGTTCCTCTCGAACCGGATTCCTTCACGGAGCAATAAGAAAGATTGAAGTTTTGTTTGTTAGTTTGTTATATCTTACATTCATAACCTTATACCAACTTTCACAAACATTACCTTACATAAATAAACTATACTTAAAGCGTTACGTGCAACCGTGTAACGCATTTCAAGTGCCGAGGATTGCATAATTAATTGTTGAATTGAATCCCCACATTTAAACACAATGTGATTTTACATTATTGACACTGTAAATAAATAAAATCAGGTAAACTGATATAACAAAGTGCCAGATTGCTTTTGTTTAATAAGTTATAATTGCAATTGTGATATGCAAAAAATAAGTTTAAAAAAATAATTCCAAGTTAAGCTCCAGATTATTTAATTAAGCAGGGCTTGCGGAAGAAAAAAGTCTAGTTTTAAAAAATCCAAAATAAAATCGTCCAATATCAGCAGAACTATAGTCTACAGATTTGTGATATAATGACAATCGCACACTCACATAAAAATAAAAACTAAAAGTCAAATTGGTCGGCTTCGGGATTTGAACCAAGGACCTCCAGAATGCGAGTCCAAAACGTTACCATCTCGGGCACCTCGATCAGTTTAAATGTCTAGTTTGATAAGCGTATGTAAAATAATAGTGTTATTTGTCATTTGTTTTTAATTAATAAATTAATTAAATTTAGAAGTTTAGTCTCTTGGCATTTTATGCTGGAATATACAAGTTTCACCATTGATTGTATACAGAAACTAATGAATAGTATCATATAAAAGTTTCATCCTAACTTAACATGTAGGCCTAATGTAAAGGAACCTGGATATTATTTTATTTAATTCCGTAATCTACAAACAGCGATGAAAAATTTCCACATACTTTACTTATTTCCTTAGCCGTTCTAAACATACATTTCGTCCTAAGCACATGAGGATCTATGTGTTTTCTTGAAAAATAGCTATGTTTTGTTGACTTACGTTACCCCGTTACGAGAATTTGATCTGTAATCGCAGAATACATGGGTCATGAATTCAAAACCTGCTCGGATCAAATAATCTGGATGAGGATTTCTGTTGAGGTTTCTCCGGTTAAAAGAAATATTTAATCAATCTGGGCTTCGAATTTGTAGTCATCTCATAAATATCTTCCATTCACTTTAAGTAGGTGAGAGGAAAAACACTGCGACTCTGGATTCCCCGAACCCGCAGATATACGACTCATCTCATGGATAGGCTGAGCATCGTAAGTTTTTGGATAATGTAGTGTAGAGTCATTTCTTTTACAATCTTTTTTTATTGACATGGAATCGGATTTCTACAAAATCCCTGACTACCCAATATACTTATATAACGTAATTTAGTGCAAGAGGGTATAAGGTTGTACGATAACAAAATATTATCAATTCTCTACTGTAATTAATTTTTATGGAAAACATGAAAACAATTATTAAAACATTACAACACTCTTATGCCAGAAATATAATGAAGTATGAGAGCATTTTAATGACATGAGATAGTAGCCTACAATCTTATTACCAACAGTTTGAACAGTAACATAATTATGATTGTAGATTAATAATAAATATAATTAATAATTAATAATAAATTACGAAATAATTTTAAATTATTGTTTCTTGTAAGATTTGCGGTTTTCCTGCCATACGATAATATAAACGAACGTTCTTAACGCTGATTCCATCCTCAGAGATAATAGGCTACCTCAGTATCCCGAGGGAGAAAGCTGCGTACATGCCTCTTTCGGCAACCCTGAGGTGGAAGAATTATGGACCTCTGAAACGTCGGAGAACATCGTTCTTCAAACCTGATTAACAACTAGAGAAACATCAGTATTATTCTTAGGTGATCTCGTCCTTAATTTAAATTTAAGAGGTAGGTCTTCCTTTTATTTAAGAAATACAAACATAAAATGCTTGTCGACCATATTGGAAGTCAGAGTAGCCAACTCAACTACAAAATTACTTAGTAAATCATTATGATATGCAACGGCACATCAATAAGTAGACAAAACCTCTAAGTAAGTTTCTGTCCCTTGAAACAGAGTTTCGAGGTATTGGGTCGTCCTGCAGGTAGTTCCAATATCGCTCCATCGAACTATCGCATTTCAAGATGCATTCAGGAGCCGTTGATTCACCTTAGACGAAGAAGCAAAAGAGGCGGGGAATGAATGGTTTGCTGCTCAGTTAAATACATTTTTCTGGAGCATCCAGAAGCTAACGAAAATCTGGAACAAGTACGGGGACTTTGTTGAAAAATAAAACAGCTTTAAGGCTTCTATAAGGGTTTATATTCATTACTCAATTATAAAAATGAAGTGCGGATATTTATTTCCTTCCCTCTTAATTGCAATCTGGTGAATCAAAATATTTTAAATATCAAAATGTAAGAGGATCATTTATATGTTGCGCTCAAATCTATCCCTGTCAAGTAAAAAATGCAAAGCAAGAAGACAGAAGGAAATAGAAAATTTCCCACTCTTTCACATGGTTTTCGACTGTTCCACTAGTGGTCCATAGAGGACCGAGACAGGTTGTGTATTTAACACTTATGACAACTCTTCACTGCCAAAGAAGGTCGTTTTTCTAATCTATAATCGACATCTAAAGAAAATTCTGGCAATGATTCAGAGCTACTAGGTCTACGCTCTTTGTTAAAAGAGTTTAAAAAATGCCTGTATTTTATAATGAATTTGAGGAATGGCTTCGTTCGGCATAAACTAATCTAAAAAATCAAACTGTTCCAATCGCAAAAATGTTTATGCCAGCTGAGGGAATTTCTTAAGTCTTAACTAAAATGGATAGAAGAAGCAATGTGAATGTCATTCGTCGGCCACTATGATGCTTAGGTTTAATAAAATATGACTCCAGATCAGATCTCTGATTCTATATGTGTATGCGTGAGTGGATTTTAGATTTTAATTAGGAGTGCATGTGAATGTTTACTACAAGGTGTACATTAGATGCAGGGTTTATATTATTAGTATTAATAAATTTCATTTTTCCTTTTGATGGTGAATATTATAGCGTAAATGTAATGAATTTTATCCACCTTATACCCTCAAAAAACTTATGTAACCTATACCATCCAACTAATGTTTTGGGATTGCTTCGAAAAATTTTACTATATTTTTGCCCACGATTTTATTTTCTATCTTATTGAAGCAAGACTTCTAAAATATATGCGTTAAACAGGTTAAAACATATTACAGATAGCTAAAACATTGAAATTTGACATTTTACATATTACATTAAATTGTATTCACAAGTAACATTTGTTAAAAATGTACAACATTAATTTAAACCTACCAATAAAATATTAAAATTCAGTTTTATGTATTTGTCATGTATGATAAAACTTTTTTATTATTAAAAACCCATGAAAAATGGAATAGTCATAGAATAAAACAACATATGAAGCTAGATTTTACCTATTACCTGTAATTATAGCAGTCTTTTGTTTATGCATAAAAATATAGAGGAAATTTCCTATTTGTATCAAATAGGCGTCGTAATTTCTGTATGTAGGTACTATTCAACCATAAGTACAATATTAGATGTAACACCTGTATGCTGATTCTATTCAGCCAAAAGTAAATTAATGTTCATTAATGCTTGCTAGTGTATTATGCGTTTGATCCAGATAAAAATATAATATGCTGTGTATGTTATTAAGTGTTTTTTTCCGCTGCAATCCCAATTATGCTGATGTGGTTATACGTTACATGAAGAGAAGTGATGATGCATTTCGGCAAAACAGATTTGCCATCTTCAGATCCTAAGTAAAATAAAAATGAAACAGTAAGAGGAAAAATAATTGTGAATTTGAGATGTTATAATTATGTAAAATATATATCCAACAAGAAAAATTTCTGCTTAACATATGCAGCAGAAACGAGAGCAGACACAAACAAAACTAAACAGATATTAAGCACATGTGAAATGAAGGTGCTAAGAACAATTCAGGGGAAAACTTTATTAGATAAGATACACAATACAGAAATTAGGGACAAATGCCAAATTCAGGACATAACTAAATTTACCAATGACAGAAGAAAATTTTGGAAAGAACACGTTGATAGAATGGAAAACAATCGCCTAGCAAAAAAGGCTCAAGAAAGCAGATCAGACGGAAAAAGATTAAGAGGAAGACCTGCTACGAGATGGAAAGACAGTACACATGACTCATCTGAGGAATAAAGGGGAAATAAACAGGATGCCATCCTACATCACAAGAATAAGAAGAAGAAAAATTACTAACCTTGAGTTTGTGGATCGAAACTAGAGTTGGATTATTCCCACAAAGTCTCTGGCCTTGAAGACAAACCCAGCCAGCGAGCTTCTCGTTACGTCTCGTTACCAAGATGCGCGAATTTGCTGCGCGTAAGATCAGTAAGCTACCGCTGGGCAGAGAGTGAACATCATGCAGCATGTCGTCGTCAGTCGTAGAAAATACAATAATAGTTGAGTTGAGGGATGATGCCGCTGCGAGAGAGACAGACAACACGTGGAGTGGGATAGGAGAGCTGAGCCAATCAGGGTGCAGCTACCTCCCCTAGCCAGGAACTCTACGAGCGGTGAGACTCGCTCCTAAGGTATATACGTAAAAACCTAGAGACGTTGTGGAGGTAATCTTACTCTACACCGTTACAGTGCCTATTGTGTACTGAACCTTGATCCTTAGAATGATGTTAATTTATACCGGTTGAGTGTGTTCTGAAATCAGTTCGAATAGAGGGTTGTAATCTATAGTGTCTTCATTTATAATTTTATGTTTATTTCTATATATTTCCAAGGATTCTAATGTATTTAGTTTAGGTCCTTTATCTTGTTTATGTATAATTTCTAATGTATTTTCTATTGTGCTGAGTGAATGTGTTTTGTCTAAAAGATGTTTGGCATATGATGATTTTCGGTTTTTAGATTTATAGTCCATTACGTGTTCATGATATCTTAGCTTGAATTTCCGTCCTTTCTGCCCTATATATACATTGTCACAATTATTGCATTTTAGTTTATATACCCCAGTGCTGCACAGCTACAATAAATTAAACCAAAAGCACTTCGAAATCTATCTCACCCTTTTTTTTTCAGAAAATTCCTCAACTGTAAAAAGATTCTCAACAATGATATACAAATTAAAGATTAAGTAAGGTCCAACGCGAGTATATACACTCTGTGCATAATATATGTTATGTTTTGCAGGTCAGGAGATGAACGAATACTTGGACAGGAGCTGGAAGGAGGTGTATTCGGAACACGGTCCTGCAATCGACTCCACATTCACAGAAATCCTCAATTCAATCCTTGATAAGGTCAACGAACACATCGCGTTTGACGAAATGTTTCCAAAGCCTTAGAATTAATGGAAGTGTATGGTTTGATTAAACCAAAACATTTACGCTTATAGAATACATCTTATGCGGCAGACTGTTACACACACATAGTTCAAACCATAAAAAAGACTACTAACTATTGTATTCTACGGAACATGAATGGAAAAGAATGCAGTAAGCTTAGGCTATAACAAGCGAAATTATATATTGTTTTATGTTTCCATAGAAATACGAAACAGCCATTTCATAAAATATGGGAATTTTTCCCTCAAAGAGAGAAGTTATAAAATTATTGTAATTGGGTGGTCAAAAATAAGTTTAAAGCCTCAAATTCTCTGAATTTTAAGGATTTAGGTGTATCTGAAGTGGTTTCATGTGTAAAATCTGTCGATTTACTTATTTATTGCGTTGAGTTAATTTTTTTTTCAATTTTTAGCATGATTTTGACACTCTTTAATACAAAGTAGTCAAAAGTAATCAGCTATATCCATTTTCATTTGAGAAAATATAAATCTTAAGGTACAATTTGGTATAAGATTAACTTCAAAAAATATAAATTATCTAATAGTATATTGCGACACAAGGGCGGAAAGGCACGTTTACGGGTCGAGGAAACAGATTGAAAACCCGAGGCGCAGCCGAGGGTTAAGTTTTCGAGACCCGTAAATGCCTTTACGGTCCGTGTGTTGCATGCTATTTTTTGCACGACTGTTACTTATATCAATTTAATTATATTAATTGTGATATTACCTGAAAATATTATGTAAATACATTCTTCAAAATAGATGTTTATTTCAGAAAGTGATTCGCATGTCTTTGTTGTTATGGGAACCGAATATTTGTCCTGGGGGCCGTGTCCATAAAGGCTTGTATTATGAAGTGTATCGTAATGAATTATGACGTGGCGCTTGGACCGTAAGTAATTTAACCTCATCGCAACGCCCTTAGCAACACGATTGTGTGGGAATGTCAACTTACGATCCATGTAAACAACTTTCGTAAGTAACACTTACTAGCTAAGGAGTGCAAAAAATGTTTTTCCACCTCTGTACTAGTGTTTTAAAAGACTTTGCTGAATGTAATGCTGATTACAAATATTTATTTATTAGCTAAGATACACTGACGTAAAATCCATGTTCAGTCAAAGTTAAAATAGCCACTGATTCACTGTTAAAATTATTAATATTGTCTATATGATGAATGACTTGTTCTTCTTATTTGGAATAACACCAACGTATGTGGAAGATGATATATTAATCAAGAAAAACCATTTATGGTTGTGGTAAAGAAATATATTAAAATTATTTTAGGTTTAAAATAATATTCATGTTATATTGTGTTGTGGTAAAATTCTTCCAGACGTTAAAAACACTTTTATATAAGTTGATAGTGAATCGTTCTGTAATTGTCAATTAAAATTAATATGGATTAAAATAATGTCCAAATTATAAAATGTCTTCTTCTTGGTGAAATTCTTCACTGTTAAAATCACTTATTTATAAATGTTGATTGGTAAAACGTTGTAATCAGCTTTAAAATCAGACTTGTCGTATTATATGAGAATCATTTCAATACAAGGATGTATCATCTTCAGTCGTTCTCGGAGATAGGATGATGAACCGACCTGCTTGTTGTGTAGTTAGTCTGCTACTGCTACTGCTACCAAAAAATGTTTGGTTAATTACTATGTAAAATAACAAACAAGGGAATTTTTGTCCCACCCGTAATATTTCAACCGTAACAGTGATAGTTTTGTTAAATTATTATTGATGAGTTGAATAAATGTTCTGACAACCTCGAAACAGTTTATAATTTGTATTCAACCTCTCATACCTTCATTAATAACAACATTAAGACCCTAACAGTAATAGCAGAACAGAAAATGAGCTTTTGTTTTGCATCATTAAAATCAGTATCCAAATTATGTCCCACCGGTAACAGATTTTGAAAAACAAATTTAAAATATTTAAAATAAATTTTAAATAATGCTTTGCATGTAGTGTGGAGGAGAAGGCATTGCAAATTTTACAGAATGTGAAGAACCAATTCTAGTTTATTATTTATGATATGTAATAAACAAAAATAGTTTTTATAATATGTTAGAATGTCCCACCCGTAATTATGAAATGGCTGGAAAACTACAAGAAAATGGTCTGGGAAGGATATAAAGTATTCTACCTGATGAGGCGCCTGTATCTGTGATAAGTGTTTTTATATTATCCTATCAGAAAGTCTATGTTAAATAATGGAATCGTGATTTATTAGATGTACAATTTGAATTCAAGAGTAGATATTTAAATGTGAAGTGCGAAAATGAAGCAAAGCCATTTTTTTTAGTAAAGCTACATTATTAATGGGCTTCGGGTGCAAACAAGGGCAAAGCCATTTGGCATATGATGGAGCAATCTGGTCAGCATTGCGCGTTTTTCCACCTTAGAAATACTATCAACAATATTGGAAAGTATAACTTTAAGTATGGTACTATCGCAGAATTTTTTAAAATACATTTTTCGAAATTTTTGAATGTAAAATACATTTTGTCAACGATTATCCAATTTATAAGAAATGTGGTATAGACCTACTTTTGGTTTTGTAATGAATGAAGATAAAATAAAAGGATATTGTTATTTGTAAGTTGATTTAGGACTTTTATTTCTTGTTAAAAAAAGCGTGTGTAATTTTAAAGATGGACCACTAAGTTACTGTGCTTTCGTATAAAGACAGTTTAATATTAATATTTGCACCTGGGAAAAATAATGGTCTATACAACATGCATATTAAACGGAGATATATTGACTTATTACTGCTCATTGATTACAATTATACAAGTGACGTACATATTAAATCCTATCATGAGTTTACAAGACAAGGTACCAGGTTCAAAACAATTTGATATGGGGGTTTTCAAGGTTTCCCCAATCGTAAAAACAAATGCCAAATTGGATAATCACTTACCATGACTCATCATCGCTATTTCACTTGTACCATATTCATTTAAATTAATATTTTAAATTTACTGACATTAAATACACCAACAATAGAAAATAGCTGATAATCAATAGTTGCATGGCCTACTGTTTAGACACAGATCCTGAATTCCTGATATGGTCTCGATTCTAAAAGGAGTACAAATACAGTTGAGTTTTTAAAATGAAGACACATTTCACAATAAGGCCCACAGTAGCCTACATAATACAATAGTTATGCGCCAATGGCATTTTCTCTGTTTAAAATGTTTCAGCATTCCTAAGGGATATTGTAAAAATCACTTAGAGATCGTATAGACCACTATTGCTCCCACAATAATAATTATATTAATTATTTTATGTTCTACTCTGCTATAATATGCTTATTACATCTGATATCCATTAAAGTACAGAATTTCAGTATAACACTGTTGTAGTACCGATTAATACCGAATGCGGGACAATCTTAAAGCCTTGAGAGCACCAAATCCAACTGCACTATAAACAACCTGTATTTAAAATAAAATCAATTATGTTCGTGTCAATTTCAACATTATACTAAACTGAGTACATTTCGTGCTTTAAAGTCCGTTGGTTTGAAGTTAAAACGCCAAGAGAGGCTTCCAGTTCCCCACACGCCATCATATGTCATCTATCGCAAAAGACGAGATCTAACTACATGTATTTTGCCTGTGCATTTAGACGTGAACACTTGCATGCGCCGCAGAGATAGGGCGGGACGGAATGGGAGTGTGTTGATAGTATGGATCACGTGAGACTGATACCACTGCGCATCATGTTCGTGATTCCACAGTGTTCACGTCTAAATGCACGGGCAATAATATATAAATACTCACGAACTTTTCATTTTGTAAAATACTAAGAAGGAACATGTAACTTATCTTCATGCACCATGCAATAATAGAACTATTTTATGATTTAGCTCTATAATTCTTGTTCTTAATACCATTATTACTGAGGTAACTGACGCTGGAGCCATGCTATAATAGAATTACGAGGGTTGGTCAATAAGTAAGGTCTCCAACACTCTAGCCCAAGCTCATAACGTCGGACGAGAGATTTTCCGCCACTGCCATGTCCCACTATCTCTCCTCTTTCAAACGTGCCATTGCTGAAGCCGCTGAACCTTTAAGTGTCCGAGGTTGAGCTGTTTGAAATGGATCTCCCGATTTCCGACTCCGCCAAGTAATAAGTAAGGTCTCCAACACTCGAGCTCAAGATCACAACGTCGGACTAGAGAGTTGGTGCCACTGCCATGTCCCGTTATCTCCCCTCTTTCAAATGAGCCATTGCTTCAGCCACTGAACCTTTTATTGTCCGAGATGGAGCTGTTTGAAATGGATCTCCCGATTTCCGTCCCCGCCAAGTGCGGCCTCCACGACCACACCTCGCACAAACCTTATGGAACATCAATTTGTCACTCAAAATGGTCTGTATGGAACCTTTAGTAATGTCAGGAAGCAATAAACAAAGTTCATGGGTAGTTACGCGTCGATCTTGTCGCACCAATTCATCGACTTTTGCCACCATCTCATCTGTGACGGCTGTTGTTGGTCTTCATCATGGATATTTGTCCGGCCCTGTTTAAACTCACGAACCCATTTACGCACATTTTTTATGTCCATACATCCCTCTCCATAAACTTCGCAATGCTGTCTGTGAATTTCAATCGGCGGAACTTTTTTGCAGTAAGAAACCGTATGGCTTCGCGTAGGCGCACTTGGCGGAGATGAAAATCGGGAGATCCATTTCAAACACAGCTCTATCTCGGACACTAAAAGGTTCAGGGGCTTCAGCAATGGCTCGTTTGAAAGAGGAGAGACAGCGGAACATGGCAGTGGTGCCAAATCTCTCGTCCGACGTTGTGAGCTTGGGCTAGAGTGTTGGAGACCTTACTTATTGACCAACCCTCGTATTTTGTGATTTAGTCCTACAGTTCTGACGCAATTGACGCTGGTACTATGCAATAATATAACAATTTTTTTTTATTTAGTCCTATAGTTCTTATTCTTAATACTATTATTACTGAGGCAACTGACCGCTGGCACCATGCAATAATAGGACTATTGTGTTTTTTAAATCCTATAGTTCTTGTTCTTGTTACTATTATTTCTGAGGTAACTGACGCTGGCACCATGCAATAATAGGACTATTTTGTTTTTTAAGTCCTATAGTTCTTGTTCTTAATGCTATTATTACTGAGGCAACTGACGCTGGCACCATGCAATAATAGAACTATTTTGTGATTTAGTCCTATAGTTCTTGTAATTAATACCATTATTACTGAGGTAACTGACGCTGGCACAATGCAATAATAGAACTATTTTATTATTTAGCTCTGTAGTTATTGTTCTTAATACCTTTATTACTGAGGCAATTGATGCTGACACCATGCAATAATAGGACTATTTTGTTTCTTAAATCCTTTAGTTCTTGCTCTTATTACAATTATTACTGAGGTAACTGACGCTGGCACCATGCAATAATAAAACTATTTTATGATTTAGTCCTATAGTTCTTGATCTTAATACCATATTACCGAGACAACTGACCCAACTGTATCTCGAGTGGCATTCGTAAGGTCTCAATTCAATCCTCAGGACTGACTAGATCGATGAGGGTTTTGGAATTTTCCTCGATATATTCAAGCGAATACAGAATTAGAAATTCATTTAATGTAATTCGCCATCGTTTTATCTTCAACTTGCTTCAAATACAAGGTTTTTCTACCCTACAAATGAAATTTGTAATTATGCGACATGACTTTAAGTTCGGGGAGGATCAAGTAAACTGATAAGTACCCTTGGCACGATTTCTACGAAAAAAAAATAGTATGACATTTACATGACTTTCTCTGGCGAAATAAAAGTTTGCGTCTTAGTATAATATATTATGTATGACATGCTCGTCATGTATATTAGTTGTAAATATGAAGACTACCCTTACCACATCGCATCATCGCATCTGCGAAAGATACATAACCTAAAGAAAATCTTATGAATGCACTCACGTAACAGATTTTACCCTAAGGCAGGGGCAATACATCTTTCTTCTTTCACATTCTGATATAGAATAAGAGGCCGTATTGCAAAGAGCGCGTATTTAAGTTTTCAAACTGATCCAACGCTTTATTTTCACCAGGCAAAACTGAGATTCTACAAACATTGGGTGGCTTATAACTACCCTTTATAGAACTTTTTCGAAAAAAAATGTTAAGATAAAAGTTTTAGCTCTTAGTTAAAAATGTAATCAAAATCGTTAGAGCTGTTTTTCGAGAAATCATGAAAAACTAAATTTTCTTCATGTAAAGTCCACTTAAAAGTAAGAGAAAGTCGTCGCCAATCTTCGTGTCATATTCTCAGAAGGTAGCTAACCCAAATAAAAAATTATGTTTTCGTACGATTTTCCTTTCTGGAGCTAGGTAGTTTACAGACACACACAGTCATGTTTCTGAAAATAGTATTTTTCAATTCAGGGGATCTCAAAACATGTTAAAAACTCAACTTCGAATTTTGGGGTTGTACACAATACTTCCTCTACCTACGGTACGGACAGAGGAAGTAAGAAAGGTTTCAAATAAAAGTTTAGCTGTTATTACAAGCAGTTTATGTAAAAATATTAGAACAAAATCGATCGTACCGTTTTCGAGATATCGAGCAACATTTCTTAAAAATGTAAAATTGTAATAAGAGTAGTAGAAGATGCGATTAATTTCGTAAGTCAGGTGAAGAAGTTCAGCTTGGCGGTCCCCTTTGTGTCTTTCAACAAGAGTAGCCTAATGCCGCCCCCGATGTTCCCCTCCACCCTTCCTCACCTAACGATCATTTATCGCTCATACCCCACACTACACACACAAACACCATTCCTTACACTCTTCTCTTCACATCTAATAGGCCACTTCTTCTAGTTATACATCACCTTGTATTGTGAGACACTATCGCCAGTTATCCGCTTCAGTGTGGACTTTAAAACTCATCAGAGCAATGGGGTTGGCACTGGATAATACCTTCAGTAAGAGTACTATGAGAAAGCTTTCAATTTGATTCGGATCACATATCTAGTAGATGCCTAACTGGAATATGAAATTTGTGATATATGTCTTCAGCCAATCGACTTGGGCCTGGACCAAAGCCGTGATCTTGGAAACGGGAAATAGACTAACTTACCATAACCACCCGTTCTATCCTGGCAGAACCCATATTGTGTTAGAGTTATAAAATGGGAGGAGGAAATCAACGATTTCAAAACTGGAGGCTGTATACTTTTACTGTGTGCTGTGAAAAAGTAAATAAATAAAAAAAATAAAAAAAACACATACGATTATTTTTTAGGATCTCTCATTTATCTACTTGTTTCATTTTAAGTTCCAACACGCACAAGCAAACAGGATAAAGTGCTATCGGAGGATAAATAAAGAATATTAGTTTTTTCACTGCATTTGAAAGGTTCCATGTATCCACCAGTCATGCGAGATCGCGTAATTTTCCGCTCCGTATACAGCGAACAGAAATGTAGTAACAAAGGCAATAAATTGTGGCTCACCATATGCATTTATTGCAGCGGATGTAGCCTTCTCTATTCTATAGGCTGTTGTGGAATATTAAGCACTTACCGCGAAAAAAATGGTTCCGTGATAAAAAAAATAATGAACGGGAATGTCTTATGTAAGACTACGTGGTTATAGGCCTACCTTGTGACGTTCTATTCCAAAATCCAATAAGATGTCGGTGTAAATTATGAAGTAAATGGATTATTCCCAGTATTATAACCGTGAAACTTTCACCTGCCTTCAATATATCATTTTCATGAATCACAGGGTATTTTCAAGTATTCTTTGGGGTGTGAGAAAACCTAGGAAGGAGATGAAAACATTTTCGTATTAATTCCTTTGGAAGATGAATTCAGGGATGTTACATAACCAAGATTAGCTATTTATGTATCAAGTACGCAAAATAAGGCTTAAAAATTTTTTTAGTAAAACTTCTGTTAATTTACTACTAATGAGCTTAGTTTTTCACTCATTTTCAATGATTCTGTATAAAGAAAGCAAAGATAATGGCGAATGTATCCGTAGTGCATGTTTACAAACTTCGCTTGCTGTGGATTGTTTCTTTTCCTTTAAAAAAGACTATTAAAGACACCGTTAAGATAATAATGTTCATTAATTAAACTAAATATATTTACCTCAATTTCAATTACACGTCGTTTTTGTCATATTTTCCGCAACGAAACTTATTATGCCTTGTTAAAAGAAGCAATCGCACAAGAAGCTCATCTGAACTCGCTTTTTGTAACTGGCACTCGTAGCGTAGTGAATTAAACTTATGTTGCAATAATGCAGACTTCGTACGTTCGAGTCCACCCAAAATTATAAAAAGTTATTATTATCGAATTTATTTCTTAAATTCAAGATTTCAAAGCGACAAGGTTTACTATGCTTGTTAATAGACAATGAACAATAAAACCCTTAACATATTAAATTGAACTTACACGGGGAGACACGGTAAAGGCATTTATGAGCCACAGTTGCAACTACGTCCACTAGGGGTTACCATGGCAACTTGACCGGCCTAGTACGGCGATTTTCAACTCCTTTGTGTGCTGTAGCATTGGACATAATACTGTAACAAATTGAGTTACAATACGGTACAGCGTATTTTATTTTGTGCTCAAGTTCTCTATTTGCCCTTTATTTAATTTCTCTTTCATAATACAGTACAGTAAATTAATACAGAACTGTATTAGGCCATTTTTATTTTAAACAAAATAAATTTCGTTTTAGTACCACCCTCGCTATGCGCCATTAAATGTTAGAGGACGGATGGTGCCATTATATCGAGGGTTGACTGTATAATACAGGCACAACAATGACGTGCTTGTTTTGATTCAACCATTTACCCAGATCAACGCGCAAAAATTGTTTTAGAAAAAACTAGGTTTTCAAAGTTTCGTTATTAATTAGACTTACTGATCTTAAAATGCAAGATCACTTAAAAATCACTACCACGGTTTTAATTATGGCTCAGAAACAAAACGCGGGTTTGATATGCGAAATCAGAGTGATAATAAGTTACTAAAATAATAAAAAGAAAACAATTATTTAATTTTAAATTTCTTAACAAAATATATTTTTTTCGAATTAGCTCTGCTAATGAACTGGGAACAGGCCTTATAAACCAGTTAGTTAAGACGGAATACATACATTTATTTTTAAGTTTGACAACGCGGTCTTCTACGTATATACCTTTCCTTTAAAAATAAAAAATAAAAAAATAACAGGTACCTAGTCACCTGAAGTGCTTACATTTCAAATTACTTTTAGGTATGGGCTAAATGTGTTTTATTTTCATTATTGATCAAATTAAACCTTACGACTTGAACATTTTACATTACAAAGCAGAAAAGTATATATAAGTATATACGTATTTTTCCATTAGCATGATTGCTTCCGGTTAGTTAACACCAGATTTTGTTAATTCCAGGAATTCACGGGAATATTTATGATAATCAATAGATGTTATTTTGAAGTTATTCAAATTATTATTTTATTATTATTATTTATTTATTTATTATTTACCATGAAAATTACAAATTACAAATTATAAAATACAAATTAATACAAAATTATTACAAATACAAATATAAATAATATAAACAAAATTATTACAATTACAAAAGAGCATTATTTACCCCGCATGAGCATAGCTCGTGTTCGGGGTCAGTTCAGTTATACTAAAATTATATTTTGAACATTATATAAAAAGAAAACATACATATTATAGTTTTAGGAAAAAAATAAGAATAAAAATAAATAAGATTGCTTATATGAAATAAAATACATGAACAAAGATACGAAAAATAAATTACAATAACATAACAAAGTTACAAACAAAATACCCTATGTTAAAAATTATAAATTTACAGTTAAGAATGAATAACGGAAAAAGTGGGTAAAAGTACAATTACAAGTTAGATTTAATCAATTCGAGTACTTGTTTTTTAAACAATTTATTGTTTAGTGGTATCAGATTAGGGTTTCTTCTAGTAAAATTGTTGTATAGCCGTGATCCGAAAATGATAAGATTGTTCTTAAAATAGTTTCAGTGAGTATTTTTTCAGAATGAATTTTCCATCATGTTTACAAAAACTGTAACTCCTTTGACATGGATTTATGAAAGGATTATTTCAGTATCATGTGACTTCCTACGCAACTAGTTTCTAACTGGTAGTTGAGCAATGTTTACATTATTTTCCACGGTTTCTCCACCAGTAATTCATAATTATCTAGTGTAATGTTTTTACGACTAGAGTTGCTAATTTTCTTAAGTACACTTCGCAATTAATTTTTTTACGAGGTACTTAGATTAAATGATAGTTTTTGTGAAAAAAAATATGCGTTCTGCTCAATGCATGTTCGCGTTCCTGTACTGGACAATGTTTTTTTAATGTTATATAATGGTTTGTTTATTAAATTCGCAATCATAACCTTGATTTTAAAATAAAATCATAATAGCTTTTACGTTTATTAATGTAAACCGATAATAATCAAATGATAATAAGATAATTAGTTTTATCATTAGTTTTTTATTAGGTATTTTATTTATTTATAAAGCAAAAACTGTTTTACTGGGATACGCCGTGACGTAGCTGGTTGAGAAACTGCGCTACAAACCGGAAAGTCACTGGTTCGAGCTCTGATGAGGTCGTTATGATTATTCTGTTGACCTAGTCGTTCTGGTGGTACTAAGGCCCTGGGGTCGACTCATCCCCTAATAGAAACGGGTAGTAGGAGCAATCCTGGGGATAGAGGCGGCAATGGGTAACGTACCGAATATATTACAATTCAGATAACTATAATCAACGGTGTTGAACAGCAGCCTCTTATGTCAAAAAGTCCAGTTTTACAGGAGAGCGAGAAAACAGTTTAGTATCTTGGGTATAAAGGTGAAAGAGCGGGAGAGAGTGAATCTAATATAACAATTGAAAGTGTGTGTATGTATGTATGTATATATGTAAGTGTTACGTCATGTAATACCTTCTTTCTTGCTTGCCATAAATTTACTTCAGATGGCTTTGATTTTTTTTTTCATTTGTCTTTATAGGCTTACATTTCAATCATTTCTAAGTATGTCTTGACAATTGTTGCTTTTAACCTCAATACCAAAATTATTTTATTTTATTTCTAAATACTTGCACATTTTAATATTTCTTTGTTTATTTTTTTCTTTCTCTTGCAATTACATATTTAGTATAGTGTTTTTTCATGTATTGATTGATTATTTTAATATTAAGATCAAGTTATTGTCTTGGGTTGGAGATTTTTTAATTATTTCAACCTTCTGTTGTTTTTTAATAACATTCTACTCTTTCTTCTTAAAAAAATGGACAACAAAATGTATGTTCTTTTTCTCCTATTCAAGAGCAATGGGCTCTTTCAACCTACAAGCTTCCTAGCATCACAAAACAATGCTAAATTCGGGCGAAAAGCCTTTTATCTTCAACTTTATTGTGGATTAAGTGATTCAACTAACTTCAAGATCGCATTCAACGCAATTTAAGGATCTAAAGGATTCCTTTCGAAGTTTAATAGTGCTTCACCAATTCTCTGGACATTGGTAATTTCAAAGGGAAATCATTCAATCCGTGAGTAACATCATAAACCACATACCTAAGGTACGTTCCAAGGACCATGGATTAGTTTGGCTTCGATGAGACAGGCAATCCTAAGGAATTTATGTAACGGCGATTTATAAATAAATATAGACATTTTATCGTTTAGAAAGCAAGGTGTAAATCGTTTATTTTAAACCACTGCTTTGAACTTCTTGTGTTGTGAATAGTTAAACTCATTATTTGCATAAGCCATTAAATATACAATTTTTCCTAGCTGTTGAAGTGACATTTCAGCAAGCTCATATTTATTTCTGGTCCTCCGATTGAATACAGTCTGTCAATACATTTAAATGTGTATCTGGATAGAGCAATAACTTCAAGATTCACGAAGAACATTTTCATCTGAAATCGCATGTTTATGTTAACCAAGCAGCATCATCACTCTATGTGCATATAAACAAACTGTTATACTTTCTTTGTGGTTCGAAAAGCAATAGAATTTGTGTTTCGAACTGCAAATCATTCATTCCAATTTATTCTCGACATGTTATCGCCGGGAATCGCACCCTAAATTATTCCAAGGTCCGCTATTCGCACCAGAGGCCGGGTCGCCTGGCGGTAACAGTAAGTATGTATGTATATATGTATGTATGTATGTAGCGGTATGTATGTTTGTTCTCTACACAAATCTACATGCTTTGAGCAATTAGCACGAAATTTTGCACGCATACCCTCTTCAATCCAGAAAGAAACGCGATCAACATTAAAATTCAATCATCAAACCACCCCTTCCCTTGAAAAATTATATAATAATTCTGAAAATATTACACTGAATTCATCAAATGCAATTCAGTTCTCAAGACAAAATTATTTTCAGTGTTCTCATGACTTACAGCTTTGACAAAGTAATTAGAGAGGTTATCGATATAATTAATTTCGGTGTGAAAGTGATATCGATTCCCTTTTGTTCTTAGCCCTGAAATGGTTGTATGGCAACATGAAAGTGGGAAATGAAGTATCTTGTAAAGACAATAAAACGTTATGTTAACTGAATTTCTCTTTCTTCTTATTTCAACCTCTACCTGGATGGTGTGTAAAGGCAACATTCTAAGTTCTGTATGAGCAATAAAAAGTCATAGGCCTATCTAACGTTTCCTGAGGGAATAGTTTGAGTGTGATAAGTCCTTCTTTGCTTCAAACTGTAGATACTTATATAGTCTAAGGGCTTACAGCTTGAAAATAAAAAGGATCCTCCGTAATTTAATTTTGAATTACACGAAAAAGACAAAACCCGAACGACGCCGGGCCTTACGAAGGAAAACAGCTGACAGAGTTAACATCACAATAATCTCCGAGGAAGTGAATGTCTTAAAAACAAAGAAATAACTTTGTGTTGACATTCAAGAATATTTTTAAATTCATTTTGTCAAGTTTGTAATAAATTCCTTGACATCCGATTTTTTTTAAGAAGATTCTAGAAGAGTTCTTTAATGGGGATAAAATGAAATCTTATTCTGTAAATTTTTTAACATAGACATTGCTGTGCAACACTAGTTTATGGTAATTCGTTTACTTTCACACTTAAAACCTTGGAATTTTAATAATACAGGTGTTATTATTGGTTTAACTCTTCTATATTTCGGTCAGAGTCTTTTGAGACAGTGGAATGGGTAGATAGTGTGCGCTCTAGAACCGGACCTAAAGTAAACAAATAAGTCTGTCTCACTATAACGCAGATACGACATACGAGTAATGTGTTAGAGTGAGGCAGACATAGTTGTTTAGTATAAGGTTGGTTCTATAAAGCATAATATCTACCCATTCCACTGTCTCAAAAGACTCTGACCAAAGTATGACTATAATTCAGACAGTATTATACCAGTTCAAATATTAATTTCGCTTCAGATATTTGGTAGTCATGTTTTATATTCGTGTTTTCTTAGTTTTGGCGCCCAGCTTTTACTGAGATCTGAGTTGCGGGGATTCAGAAGTTTTCGGGTTAACATAATGTAGGTACTGGTTCAATTAAAAATACTGTTCGTGCCATTTTAAAAAGGCCTCGTCCCAAACATCGTCTATTTACAAAAGAATATAACAGCGTTGTTCCCTAATCCGGAAATCTGCACCGACTCTTGCAGTCGCGTGGATTTCCCCAGTGTTGCCGCTGTCATTCACCACTTCTCAAGTGAAGTAAACGTGCTGTGATACGTATTTGGCAACATTGTACTGGACTGCAGACAAGTGTGAATATACCTAATTACATTTCTATTCACTGATTTACAGGTCGAAGAGGATTAGGGTGGCAGCAGTTAGAGACAGTTCTTGGGGGAAAGAAAGTCTTTAAGATGTGGCACCCACAGTACCTACGGTTTTTGCCCACGGTTTTGAGAATACAGACAGCTGCCACTCTATGAATGACCAATTTCACGTCATCACCATGACTACAGGCTATTGATTATAAGCCATTTCCTTTTTGAAAGGGCAATGGCGTGTTATTCGCGAACGTTATTCTGAAACCCCATAGTTATTATTTTGTGAAGTATAACTGAACACTGGATTTGCTGGTGTCCGGCACGTAGACACTGCATTCCATCGTGCAGCTGCAAGATTCAATGTCATTATCCTAATACGAAGGTACGGGCAGGAAGAGTCATTAAAGATAGTTATGATTAAATCGAAACGGCCGACCCCCTTAGCTAAAACATGGTGAAGCCGTGGTGAAGGAGTCTAGGTGTAAAAGTTAAACAAAAACGGTAAACAAGTAAATTATTTGAGAAAATTTGACCTATGGCCTCTTAAAACGATTAAAAGATAAGAATATTTGAAAAATGGATGAATTATGTTGTGTGAACATCACACGAGTTAGCTTGAAAATCCTCCACGTTTTAGCTCATAAAATGAACTTCTGTGGTAATATTATATTGCTATTCAAGAGTGGTAGACTTAAGTGTATCATCGGAGAATTGAGAAAGAGTTTGAAAGACGAGCGGAAGGAGTATTTTTTAAAAATTCCCAGATTCTCCAATGAATTTAACTTATGTGCTTTGCCAACTATTCTTTCCAAGATAGCGAATAAGAAAATTATTACTTACATGAAATTGCCGACAGCTGTTGATGAAGGTCAAGTTGCAAGGGTACCATACCTGCAATAATAAATATATATAACAATTAGAGGGTTTGATATACTGACACACGTGAGTTGAAAAAAAGGCAAGAGACGCAGGTTGGTTAAGTTACCGACACTAGATACATTTAAGTTTATTAAGCCTACTTATTGGAACACAAATCGCATTATTAATACTAGAATCGGCAGTTGCCGTAATTCAATCTTAGATTTCCGCATGGTGGCATGAACGGAAAGTGGATGAAAAAACATTGTCATGAAAAAAAATGAAAAAATGTTGATAGGTAAGGAAGATATTACTGAAAAACTCTGACTTACATCAGAAGGTCTACTGTTGAAAGTGGAATTGAAGTAATGCTTACAATGTTTTACAAACATACTCGTACAAAGTAATATTAACTTTTACGTTTAAATTATTTTAAATTTATTTTTGCAAAACACGAATAATTCTCTCTCTCTCTCTCTCTCTCTCTCTCTCTCTCTCTCTCTCTCTCTCTCTCTCTCATATCCTCTGCCCCCATGTTGGGGAGAGGGGCCTCCAAGTGGAGGTTTCTGTTTACCGATGTGAATTTTGTTACGCTTATTTTCCTAGAGAGGGCAGAACCCATCACCCCTTACTAATAATTAAAAAAAAACATTTAATAGTGTACAAAGCCCACATTATAAGGGCATAGGAGAAGTTTCCCCAAAATCTCACACAATTATCTGCTGGTAATGCGTTATTCTTTCTTATGTTATAAAATAGGCTAAACTTGTAAAATGAAATGGGTCTCGTTTAAATTTATTAAATAAAAATATTCACTATATTTACATGAATTGAAGTACGCTGTACCGCAGAATCACTGACGTCAGGACTGGAAAGTTGTGAATCCAATCCCCGTAATCACTGGAATTTTTTAATTTCCCTAATCCTACTGGTAGGACTATGACCCTGGGGTCGACAGAATATCGAACAGAAAAGAGTACCAGAACAAGGATTTCCTATCACTTTCTTGGGCCAATTATCTAAGGCCGGGCACACACGTTACGATATACCTGTCAGGTAAACCTGCACCGGTCGATATACCTGTCAGGTAAACCGGAAAGGTATACCTGTGCAGGCTAGAGCACACACACGCTACGGTAAACCGGAAGATTTTAACTCAGTCGAGAGATGGCGAGCAAACAAGAAGACGACGCGATCGCTTTACGGTTTGTCATCCAAGGAGTGTCTTGATCGCCATGAAAAGCGAACAAATCTAAGTACCACAATTTTGAAGTGTATACGTTGTCTGTTGAAGCTCCGGATTTCATTGACATGTCACGTTTCTTCTTCTCTTTACATACATTACTACTTGAATTATTTTTTTAAATTACAGATTTCTTTGTTGCATCGGGTTCTAATTTAATCACAAGTCTTTCATAGGCTGCATCTCTCTTTTTACGGTCGTGGTACTCTTTACTTTTTCTGACCTATATATTTCAATAAACTCTTCTATCACTTGGTTCCGTTTTTGGCTTGACATGATGATCACGAAATACAAAGACGGTCCGACGGACTCTCTACTCAAGGAACTAGCCACTACCTTAAAAACTGTGTCTACACGCCTGCGCAGGTACAAAGAATTGAATTTCGATTCTTCTCCGGTCGCCTGCGCAGGTCGCTACGCCTGTGCAGTTTGGCCTGCAGCGGCTGGCACACACGCTCCGGTTTACCTGTACAGGTCACCTGTGCAGGTAAACCTCACCGGTGTATCGTAACGTGTGTGCCCGGCCTAAGAATCCGGTAATCTTAAGGGATTCTATTGTCTTCTAATAGGGATAATTTTACTTTACTATACCCCACCTTACTTTATTTTCCTTTACATGGTGTAATTGGTTCAATCTGAATAAACAACTACGTGAGAAAAATCAAGCTTCAATGGAGGGAAAATCTCCCTTATGCATTGATGGCAATTCACCGAAAAAAAAAGAGTTATAAACAGTATTTTTTTCGGTTATAAACGGTTACAAGAATCTATCATCATCAACGCCTGGTATTATAAAAATTGAAACCTATCCTGTTTTAACTTTATTCACCATTTCGTAATACCAAAGCTAATACGGTATAACCGGTTGTGAATTACGATTAGTGTTACTAGAAGAGTCTAGAAGACTCCCGAACATGAATAACTTATAGCCAAGTGTGGCTAAAACTATCAACTGTCTTCAAAGTAATATTTAAATAAATACGACATGTGCTTTGATAAAAAGAATTTTCTTCCAGACAATGTAGCAGCCATTAACAAATTTCTGCAATCGTAGGCTTATTAAGAAAGAAAGTTGAAAATTGATATTCGTAACAGAAATTGAAACTTGATGAACCAATATAAAAACTATTGGGTCATTCTAAAAAAAATTGCCGTTTTGTTGTCACAGGCCTGAAAAAGACACTTCTAATTGAGATATCAAGCAATTGTTTTTTCAGATTTCTATGTCTATTTCTATGTGAACATCGTGGAACGTAACATTCATGTTTATGTAAAAAGGAGTGTGATTGGCATAACCCATATTCTGCATCCAACATTTTGACTTCTTGTCGTGAAAAGGCCCAAAATGAATCGTCATTCGCGGATGAATGTTAGCTCAACATCCAAATGAAACTGTCTAAATTCTAGAGGATGTGTCAGAATAAAAAAATTCGAGCCAGGAAGGTCATTTGAATCTTTGTCACAGGAAACCGTGAAAAGGAGTGACCCGGTCTTGTGCTCCTCCAAAGAAGAATTAAGGGGTAGGGAGGAGGGTATGTACAGGGGATGAAGTATTGTGTCTTCTTTTCCCCCTACGACCAATTTCCCACCAGAGATCGAGGAGAGAGGACAGCGAGAAAAGTGAAAATAAGATTGAGGAAAATTGTTTTGGGTAACACTCCTTACTTAAATTGCTGTGTCACGTCTTTTGTAAACTATTTTCATTCGTCTCCAGCATTTCAAGACAACGGTATGGCTACCTTACAACAGCTCAGTCAATTTCTGTTAAAACAAATAAAAATAAATAAAAATCTAAAAATGTTGAAATAGGACGTGAACAATGGTAACCTCATTACAAATTCAATACGTTCCACCATCTTCAAAATCTCATATAAAATTACAAAATGAGAAAACTCATGATTCCTATGCGGTTTCGTAAACTACAATAGCGGTATGATGTCTGAACCAGTCGTTCAGAAAAACCGAAGTTGAATAAGGGCCTAGTCCATAAGGGCGTAAGGCACAAATCCTTAATTTTGAGTTTTTAACATTTACGCCTTCTCCATATATCTCTTAAGTACTCAGTGAACTATTTGTACTTGTGCCTTAAACCTTTGCTCAGTTATAAGAAAAGACCTGTGAGACTGCACATTCATTCTACTTCATAACAGTTCCATAAAGGCGTAAGTCACACTTCCTATTCTGTTATTGAGGTGTGTTTATCAACTGTTTTTATTTTCCGCAGTGCTACCATCCAAGCAAATGTTTATAAAAACTGAACTTGCATTTCTGAAGTGTAACTTCATTCGAAATAGATTGTTTTGCTTATCATCTATTACATTAATGGCTAAACTGGTATTCATTGGCAAACACGCAATTGTCACTGCATAATACAGTTTTTACTAAAATAAAGTAAAAACAAATAATATGATACAATGTAAAAAGATTTTGCTACTGTAAAAGTACTTCAGTTTTTGTTTAACATCTTGAGGTACCTCTAGTTGTAAAACATCCCAATACACCCCTACCTTGTAAATTTGCAGGACACTAACTTAGCCTGTCCTTCAAAAATATGTTATAAAATTATACTTTAAATCACATACTTGTGAGTCATGGTCGTCCACAGAAATTTTGTCAAGGGGGGGGGCAAATGAGCAAATTACCGCCACTACCACTATCACTATGCAACTATTACAACCACTTTATTATTATTATTATTATTATTAGTAGTAGTAGTAGTAGTAGTACTATTGTTCTTACTATGGTTCTTATTATTGTTATTTTTATAATTTCTATTATTACAATCCACATAACTGATTTACCATAGTCGTACTTATGGCTATGGATACAAAGAAAAATCTGATATAGTACACTCATATGAAATTTTCTACCCCCTTACAATTTCACAGGTGCTATTCAAATAAAATGCGATACTTCCATTCTCTTACCTTTATTACAAAAAAGTGTTTGGCTAGAAATGATTTCAAGTTTAGTGGAAGTGATGATTCCTACAAGCTCAAATCTAAGTTACTGAGTAGTTACAACTCACTTTTGTCTAAACAACTTCAACTACAGTGTGTGAAAACTTAAGTATCATTTTACATTAGTTGCTTATAGCCATATAGTGCAGAGATTTATGCGTAAACAGAATTTCCAGGGAGGGGCAGCGGCCCTACCTTGCCCCCCCTTCCGGACGGCCATGTTATGAGTGGGTAACATTGTTTAAAAACATCAAGATTTCTCGAAACTATGTCCTTGTGCCTTATGCCCTTATGGAACTATGCCCTTTAATTGTCAATCTGGGGATCCTGTTGATGAGGCAAAACGGCAATTTTCTTGAGAATGTCCCTATTACGTTATATAAGCACTTTGTTAGAAAAGTTGTGGCAGGGTTGAGTCATACAGGTTCATTGTTAATGTGGGGCTGGCCTTGGCGGGAGATCATAAAGCGGGATTGCTTGCTCGCAAGAGGACCAGTCTTGTCATCATCATGCTCACCTTACCCAGGCTCCCGTTCTTCTTGCTGGTCGCCGGCGCCTATGCCGCCTCTCTGCGTAAGTACAGTGTTTACAAGTTTCACAGACTTGTTTTGCTTATTTTATGTTTTCGTTTACCTACATACATTCACGATTTAGCTTAATTTTATCCAGTTTCAATGCATAGTGAAGAAAATATATAGCATTGATTACTTACTCAGTGGCAATAGACAATTCCTCAGCAAGCTAAAGAAATATTATCTATTTTATGGAACCCGAAGGTTCATTGCCGCGCTTACCTGAGCCCATCATTCAACCGTATTCTGCGCTAACTCCATCCAACCAACCCTCGCAAATCCCACCTCCCTTAAATCTAGCCTAATATTGCCCTCCCACCTACGTCTAGGTCTTCCAAGTGGTCTTTTCCCTTCGGGTCTCCCGTTCAATAGTTTTGAGATATGTCTTTCCTCCCCTATGCGTGCAACATGTCCATCCCATTTTCATCCTCCGTGATTTAATTACCCTTACTATATCCGGTGAAGAGTACAGGTTATGAAGCTCGTCATTATGCAGTTTTCTCCAGTCCCCATTTTCATCTCTTTTAAGCTCAAATATTTGTTTCTTTCGAACACTCCTCAGATTATGTTCTTACATTCATATTTCCCTATTTTAGGGTGACCAGATTTATAAAACAAAAAATTGACACTTTGAATATTTCAGCACCTTAAAAAAAGGTACAAAAAGAGACAGTTCTGCTATGATATTCATGAAAAGTTGAATAACATACGATTATGGTATAATTATTTTGAATATAAATTGAACATAGAAATAAAGTGCTTATGATTATCGTTACAAAATATCAGAATCATCTTTACCATTTAGTCCATGTGAAGACATTATGACATCCAAAACGTTTGCTTCTGTCACATCTCTCATAAAAGTCATTACTCGAAATAACAAGATACTTTCATAGTCTTTATGTTTAAACGGATCTTTCCTTCTGTTCACAAAGAACTAATGAGAGGAAAAATCGGAGTACCCACTTAAAGCAGTAGTCAGTGGTAGGCTACTTCTCGACTTATCGCAAAGAGAGTGCTTTCACAAAGTGGATAATAGTCATAGTATGGATGTTTTCTACTTCAAAATATAACAAATCAACAAGTGAAAACTTATTAGAACGAAAACATGCTGTGGATTTAAGTAAAATAGGGATAAAACTAGATCAAAGTCTATAAAAAGGGACAATAAGCGTCTCGTTTATCGGGACAATGGGACCAGAGTCTAAAAGAAGGGACAGTACAGTTAGAAAAGGGACGTCGGACCACCCTACTATATTAGTTAAAATCTCTACACTTTATTAATTTATTTGCGTCCAAGTTAGTTTAAAGAGCATTCAATTTGACTGAGCACCATTAATAACACAAATTAGTCATAAAAATATAGTTTATGTAAAATAGTAAACAAAGATATCCATGTAGATATTATATTACGATTACTTGAAGATGTGCATTCCTATAGCAAAAGGCACAAATCAAATATTTTTGTATTCATTCACAATTAGTTACTTTATGGACTAAGGGTTTTAAAATTATCTGGCAAAGGCTTTAATGAAATTCTACAAGAAATTATGACTGTAAAAAATATAGGCCCAAAGACTTTTAAAAAAGATTGTTGATATTTCTGTTGAAAGAATTATGTAAATAAATTTTTGTGACATTAGATATAAATTTCAATTAACTTTATTGCAATTACATTAATGTAAACTGTTGTAACAACACTGTTATAATAATTTCAAAGCCTATCATTCACTCTGTCCTTGAATGTGAGCCGTTAGCTCGATTTATCGTACATTTTAGCTACCGGTAGCTGTTTCGTTAACTAATAAATTAATATTTTTTATGTTATGAAATATAAAGAAAGCTTTGGAAGAGATTGTTTTCTTACATAAATAGGCCAATACATCTTAATTCAAAGGCTTCTTTAAAAAAAAGGTTAAAATAATTCGCATTTAAAAATTCCTTATGTTTAGTTACGGTTTATTTTCTGAGTAGAACATGCTCAATGCTTTATTCTTGTTTAAAAGTTTATTTATATCAGTCGATTTCCTAAAATTATTGACGATCTTGTCGTCGATCGGTAATTGATGAGCTCAGTTACTTTTCTGCAAACTAATTCAGTAAAGAAAAAGTGTATTTTATGGAGTACTAAAATGCGCTCAATAAAACAGAACATAATAAATCACGTTCTTTTAAACAACAGCCAAAATGAAGATTGTTCATACAGAGATTGATAAGTTCTGATTTATAGAATCAATGACTGAAGGAATCTATAGGAATCATGATGTCAATCTATATCATACAGGAACTCCTGGAATGTTTCCAGATAGTATTGTTTTCTTTTGCATATCGACTTTAGATATTATAAACAACATAAGGAAAAACAGTTATTTACGGGGCGTATCCAAGATTTATTTTCAGGAGGGGCTGTGATAATCCTAACTTTACTGTCACTAGGGTTCAGAAGTTGATGATCTAAAAACGCCTAAAAATGACCTATAAATTACCTTAAATTTATGAAAATATGACATGAAAAATTTAAAATATGACAATATTTCTAAATATATATCTAAAAAAGGCAATATACAGTAGCATATTAATATAATAATAAACAAAGGACAATATTTTAAGTATGTTATTTGGCTACTTTAATATTATGTTTACTATATTAATTAATTACGAGATTGCTTTGTGTACAATGGTAGAAAAGTTCATTCTGAAGACAAAATAGGAAAAAATGTAACGAACGAATGGAAATTTCCTAAAAATGACTGGTAGAAAATAAAATGCAAAATATGAGTAAGGTATTATTGTTCGTTTTGACGGAAGACGAACTTATACTACATCCTGCATTGTCTCTGATGTCTCAGAAAAGAGCTGACATATCATCAACCTCTGAGCCCTAATTATCACACACAATTATACTGAACACGTTAGAATAACGCATTTCATCTTTTATAAGTCAAAATGTGCATTTGAACTGTCTACTTTCTGAGAAATTAAAGTGCCCTTATGTGCAACATATTAGCATGACTTATGCCCGGTTTCTACAAACTTGTGAATTACCTATGGGTAAATTACCCATGGATAAATTAGTTCCATTTAACCTACAATGGTATAATGAGCAAGGCCTTGGAGTTGTACAGATAATTTAATTCAGAAGGCTTTGATTCTCATTGTTATTGATCCTATGAAAGGTTAAATTTTATCCAGCCATCCATGAAAGGACAAATTAACCCAAAGATTTACCCTTGGACAGATCTAGCCCGAGTTTATAGGAACATTTTTTCTGTCATTTTCATATTTACCTAGAGGACATTTATCTAGAAACTCGCCACAAGTGTAAGTGTTTGCTATCTTTAAATTATTTGTGTTTGTGTGGTGTTATTCTTGTGTAAATTGTGTAAATTCTGTGCATTAGATAATTTACCCATAGGTAATTCGCGAGTTTATAGAAACCGGCCATTAAGGGTATATGTACGTGAATTATTTTGAAATTTATGTTTTTTTGTTTATAGCACTAAAAAATTGTGCTGAATTTTCTGCATCCATTGATATATAGTTTATGTAGGTTTAGAAATTATTTGTGGCATTTAAATCGACATTTAAATATGTTTACATGCTCTGAGCCACGCCCTTAGAAAGGTCAAATGAGAAATTCACTATTAACTTAAAATTGAATTTCCCGGTAACTTTATTTTACACACATATTGTTAGGTAGCTCCACAACCATTAGAGATAGAAGGCTGAAATTTTTTACACTAATTTTACATGCATATATGCATAAAGTAGACTACATTGATGTCCATAGGTATAAAATTAAAGAAAATGTGTAATGAAAATTGATCAAATTTCAAGATATTTTATATGCGATATATAAAAATTAATTGCATTAAAAATAATAACTTTAGCTGTATGAAATTAGTCTACTTTGTAGAAAAATATGTTCATTATATGCATTAAAAAAATAAAAGGCGTCAGAGAAACCAGAAAAATGTTATGCCTATAAGGAAGTGATAAGTGCATCTGAATTAATTTGTTCATGCTCCTATAAAACGTGCAATTTAAAATAAAGTTGGTCAATTTTTTATACTTTTATCTGCTAGTTATGTTCTAGTAAGCCTTGTTATAGGATCCTGTAATTTTTGTCCACTTCTGAGTTCATTTTCTTGTAAAATTGTAATATTTTAGAACCTGCATTTTTTTTATTCTTTTGTGGTTGTTCACGTATATATACCTTTAACGTTTCGGGGGGGGGCTGCAGCCCCCTCAGCCCCCCCCCCCTGAATACGCCCCTGGTTGAATATAAAGGGGAAACCAAGAAATATCGTAAAATGTTTTACCATCCACAGACTTGAAGATTTCACTATCACAGCCGGCAATTTAATCTCCTTCATTTAGAAGATGCTAATATATATTGTCCCTATATAATATTTTATTAATACTTACTTATGATGGAATGAATATCTTGCATTTACACTCTACTTGCTCCCAACATTTTTCTGCCCATATCGTAGTGACTTACTTTTATACTAATGTAACTTCAGTTACCATTGTAGTTCTTTCTCTGAAGATGTATAAATATGTTTATTAGGTGCCAGAATGGTACGGGAAAATATCTGTCTGTCCGTCTGTCTGTGTGCCTGTACGCGCGATAACTCAAATACGCTTTATCGGATTTTCATGAAACTTGATATACTCATTTATAACGTCCATGGGAAGAAGCCTATTGATATTGGATCAAATCGGTTGACCAGTACCGGAGTAATGCCCAATTTAGTGCCTATTTTATGGCAATATATTAGAAAGAATTTGCCAAATGCAAATCAGTTCTCATGACAATGTACTGTTTTACAGTGTTTATATACGGCTTTGGAAGTTGCAATACAGTTAGTTTTAACAAATAACACTACCCACATATTCCTTCACATATGCTTATCAAACTAGACCTTTGTTCTTCCGTAAGCCCTGCTTAATGAATCGATCTGGAGCTTAACTCGGAAACTGGTTAAAAAATAACTTATTTTCTACACATCATAATTGCAATTGTCTCTGATTAAACAAAGTCATTATGGCACTTTGTTACATAAGTTTGCCTGATTTTTTTATTAATATGCTATTGAAATTATTTCATGCATACACAAACAAAGACAAAGGTAAGCAATTCTTAGAATCAGAAAGTCATATTCAGGTCATGGATTCAATAGATTATGAATAGATTATTAGCAAATTTCTTTAGAACTTTTAGACCAGCTATACATTCATAATCACGAAAATAACGATAAATTATTACAGAGTAGACGATGGATTGTGCATAGAACCTTGTCCTCTTTGTATTGGCACACTTTCGGTAATTGTACGGGATGTTCTTTTGTGTCCCACGTTACACTGTGCATGATACTGCATAATAATTTTTGCGATGCCAACACCTAGACAGGTTAACCACAACATCATTGCAACACACTCTCAGCATGTGGTCATTAAATGCATTTACTTCATGTATTGATAAAATTCTCAAGGCTAGTGAGTAGATATTTCAGGTCGTAAATTATCTTTAATATGGCTTTCTTCATGAGGTAGTTTACTTATTTATTAAATTAAATTACAATGTTATTGTCTTTACGCAGTTAATATAATTAGAGTGTTCTTCGCTTTAGAAGACACATGAATCACGAACAAAAAGTAGAAATATAGGCCTATAGTTGCATTTAAAATTAAAAGAATAATGATTTATAACATAAATGATACCCTGATAAACATAAGTGCCAGGTTTTGTAAAATAGTACTAAATGTCCCTAGATACTTCTGGAATGAAGTGTACTGATGTACTGTGTGTAGAGAGTAGAATGAGTATCATTAACAATCCTTTATTGCAAACAAATGGTCATATTATGATGAATAGAGCAAAGGTGGAATGATATATGCCAGGAAAAACAGGAGCACCCCAAGAAAACCTGCCCCGACCCCATTTTGTCCACCACAAATTCCACATGGATTCACAGAGATTCGACCCGGGGTCCGAGCGGTGAAAGGTGAGCGGTCTAACCACTCAGCCATGGGGGCGGAGAATAACTAGGCCTATCTATGTTGAAAGATTGTAGAAGACTACAGGTAAATTTTGAGCAAATGAGATGATTTCAATAAAATATGTTTAACCTAACAACTTAATAATAATGGGCACACAGTAATCAAAATAAAGCAAATTATGTATATTAGGCTATAAGTTTAATCTGGTTAAATTAATATTTAATCTCCAAATTAATATTAAGACAGTAATCATAAGATAAGATCAGATAAGATAAGATAATTATTTATTATCGAACATGAAAATACGTGTATGACATTGTCAATATAAACAAACACACTCCTTGCTGCTGTCAGACAAAAAAGTTACAAAAGCTTGACCAAGTTAAAATATTCATCCAGGTCATAAAAACAATTCAGGATTAAAAGATTCTTAACATAGGATTTAAAATAGGCCTACATAAAATCTAGATTTCTTGTTGACCTAGGCAGTGCGTTATACAATTTGACAGACTTATATATAAAACACCTCATAATAATTACACCTCTCTGTTCTAATCAAATCGCAGTGCCTGGTGTTATAGGCCTACTCATGAAAGTCAACAGCAAAATCGAAGGAGTTTAAGTCGTTCTTAACATATAAAAGACATTGTAAAATATAGATGCAAGGTAAAGATAAAATTCTATTTGAAATAAAAAGAGGCTTACAGTGTGTCTTAAAGTGAGTTCTATTTATAATACGCAATGCTTTCTTTTGAAGTTTGAAAGGATTAAAAGCTGAGCTATGGTTGCCCCATAATATGGTTCTATAAGAAAGGTGGGAATGTATAAATGCATAATAAATTGTCGTTAGAACTCTCTGATCTCATTTGTAAGCTACGTAACATAAAAATACCTTTGGCTATCTAGTTGAAATCATATCTGTGTTGAAATCATATCATATATCATATCATAAATCATATCCAGACTTGATTATAACACCTAAAAATTTTACACTGTCGTGAAAATTATTATTTCTGTTAAAAGTGAATTTAAGATCTGTAACTTTATTTTCATTCACTCGTAAGAAATTAGCAGAACACCAGTCTTTTATAATGGTATCACTCATATTCATCAGTCGCAAGGAGCGACATGGTTTGCTTCTACACTTTGTCGAACCCAAATAAACAATAAAGTTGTTGCGAGCACAATTGATTGGATTAATTAGATCATAAACTTTGTCAATGAAGAAATTTTTAAAATTATCAGCGGAAAGATTATCAATATATTTAGATGAATCATTATTAGTACTGAAAGAATTATTTATTACTTTCGTTATTGCTTTAGATCTGTTATTGCTTCAGAGATAAAATTAGAATAATTGAAGTTAAATTTAGCTAATTTTACTTCTCTTAAATAATGCCTTTTCAGTTCTAAATATCTTGCCTTTAGGTTGGGATCACCACACTCTTTATAGTCATGAAATAAAAGCAGACACTGCTCTTAGAGTTTAATCAGATTGTTGTTAAACCACCTGGCATGCGTATTCACTTTTTTATGAAACTCTTTCACAGGTAAAGCCCTGTTCAAAGCAGCCACAAAAGCAATTAAAAACGCGTGTATCATTTAAATTAACACACGCAAGTGTGTACATGTAACCAATTAATTTGTGAAATTAAAAAAAAAAAAAAAAAAAAAACAACAAAAAACAGAAAAATACTTTCCCCCCAATCGATTACTGGCCTACAAAGAAAACTGGAGACACATTTCCTGTCGTTAACCTTAGTGAACGAATTTGGCAGTGTAGTTTTTAAAATTATACCATCATGACCTGATCCGACAGTAGGAATAACGCTAACAACCAGTCTATCCTCATCTATGGATGTAGCTATATTATGTACCAGAATAGATATGAGCGGGTCTTGTGACTTCATTTACAACAAATCCAAGTCAGAAACTATAAACCAAATTACACAAAATTAGCTTGTTATGTCTGGAGCAGCTGTCAAGTAAATCTACATTAAAATCACCAGATAAAATTATAGAACACTTACCCTTACGGGTAAAAACAGAAATAATCATGTTTTGCAATAGTCTAAAAACAAATTAAAACTGACATAGTTAGGTGATCTATAAATAGCAATAACAATTACATTATACTCCATGATTGATATAGCAGAAGGTTCACAAATTTTAGAGACTGAAAGTTTGTTTACAGTATCCATAGGTTTGAAACTAAGATTGTCCTTTATAAAAATGGCCAAACCACCGTGTCTATTAATATTTCTGGCATAGCCATTAGCAAGAACGAAACCTGGGAAAGATTTTAAATTCAACTCACTGCCGTTCAGCCAATGTCCGGAAACACATATAATATGTAAATTATGCATGCTGATTAAATACTCAATTTCATCTATCTTGTTTAATAGACTTTGTACATTCTAATAAAATAAATTAAGATCGGCAGTAGATCCGGTTTTACTATAGATGCTTCTTATTTTTACTTCACATTCCCTAAAAAAACTTCTGACGTTCCGCTTTAATTATTAGCACTGTGATTATTATTATTATTCACAAGAATACCTTCAGGCCAAAAATCAGCATTCAAAGAATGAAATGGAAATGGAATTCCTATTTTAAACGATTTATATCTGCCATACTTCGTTGCTAGCTCAACACATCCACAATGATTGATACCCGAGCTCTTCAAGAAATCATCAAGGTTAGTTTTAGTTACTTCAGTTGGGGACCGGGATACAACGATCCAAGAAAGCTTACTTACAGCCTTTAAAGTTGAACTCCTGTTGCCAATAATTACAGGAGACTTACTTTTCACAGCATAAGCGAGAGAAACTGACTTTACAACCATATTGCTTATATTAGCTTAATTTGCAACACCATCAAGCTCATTCACTGAACTTACTATACTGCTATTATTGCCAGATGCCTTAGCACTGTTAACCATTTCCATTTTCAACCATCCTGGTTTCCAGGTATGGAAAATTTCTGGATTTTATTATAACATCTTGGTCCTAAATTTTCATCTTTAGCATTTTCCTTCAGATATTTTATCAGCTCCCCTAGTAGAGTATTTGTGAGGACATGTGAGTTTATACAGGATCAAACGTAAGACCTCACGTCTTTTTATAGAACTAAAAATATTGTAACATATTATATCTGCACTTTTTCGATATTTTCCTTCAATGTTATCTATAAATAGCCTAGTACTATGACTTTTTGATACATAAATGTGTAATTTTATCATAAGATAATGCATGCATTATGTAGTTCAAATTATAATTATAGTCCTATTGCTATTATTAATATTGTAGATGTTAATTGCACCGTAAACCTTTGAAAATTGTAACTTCAATATTTAAGTTTATTGATTTTTGGGTTATAGGGAGGTAAGATAGGTATATCTGCTCAGTGTTATCATAATCCTCCAAATTATTACAAGAAAAATTAATATTATAGGCTTTATATTATATAAGACATGACCATTGATGTGGCAGTCATATTGAGGACTTACTCCTGTAAATCTAAAGATTCTGAGAAACTACTATTTCCTGATTTCCGTTTTTTCTTTCTTTCTGTTCTGACAGGCGAGTCCAAGGCCTTCACGTAAGCGAATGTATTACAGAATTCAGTCATCAAATCATCTCAGTGAGGTGGAAAAAAACTATGACAACATAATCGAACTCAAATGACATTGAATAGCAACATAAGGTTATAATTAAAACCGGTTTGTTATAAATGGTACCAGAGTATAGGAGTAGAATGCAGACTTTGTCTAGATAAGCCCAAACACGTGAGGTTTAAAACAGTTTAAATGTAAAACCTGTTTTATTATATGTTTAAAAGAACATAAACCCGTTAAATAGAATTCCAGACTTAAGTAAAAAGTTGTCCACTTTATAAACATATCGCAATACATGTATAACCTACTCGCTTCGCTCATTGGGGGCTTCGCCCCCAAACCCCCACTGAGGTTCTCGGGAAAGGATTTTAGAATTTTCCCGTGGTTTACAGCCTAAAAGCTATATGTGTACCAAATTTCAAGTTTCTAGCTCATCTGAAAGTGGGCAAACAATGTCAGTGGGCGAGCCCTTTTTCGGGGGTTTTTAGGGCTACACATTTTAAAAAATTACTTTTTGGAATTTTCCTGTGGTTTACAGCCTAAAAGCTATATGTTTACCAAATTTCAAGTTTCTGGAAGCTCATCTGGAAGTGGGCAAACATTAATGTCAGTGAGTGAGTGAGTCATGTGGCTTTATATTATAGGGATATATATACATATTGATATTACTTTCATGGTACTTAATCAATGGAAATAGTTTATCACGGAAATTTTGAATTCTAAATCATGAGGCAGTACTCTTCAATGCCATTAGGGTATTACTTGGATTAAAATAAAACAAACCTCTCCAACTCGAAGATAAGACCATGAATGAATTTCATACCCGTAAAGAATTGGTTGGTTCTATTGCACACATGGAATATAATGATATTCGAAGCTGAGTTTTATCATTTCAATCTTACTTGTCTTTACTTCATTTCTATTTTTGAATATTAATTTAACGATTTAATTCATAACAGCTAAGCGTGATGCGATTAGCTCCGTCTGTCCATTTGAAAATAATTTTACTAAAGTAATAACATTAATAACGTTAATACTAGGCCTTCCTTGGTATATAGCGCTACACATTCTTGTCCTAATATAAGCTACTCTGTGGGAGTGAAAACCACCTATTCTTCCTGCCTTGATTTTAGCAGACCGTTTCTCGAAAGTTTCGAAGGTCGAGAAACCCATCTTTAGACATCAGCAATCCACATGTAAACGCACAGCTTATTTGAAGATAAATTTACGCATTGTGCAAATTAAAAATATAAATATTGAATTTCCAAGCCCGGACGTCAGAGACACGTGGCACTCAGTGATTAGCTCATTAGGCAACTCCCGTATCGTTAATTTATAATTATTAGCCGTCGGCAAGGCAGACTAGAATGTACTGGAAACATTTCTTCCCATCAGGTGGGCCTAGCACAACCTGCAGTTGGTTTTCCATTATGTTCCATACGACCTTCATATGGCAGTTAATCAGTTCCTCAAACTGGTACGAAGATGCGTAACGACAACAATAACATAAACGACAAACATAATAAACGGCTCATTATTTCCCTCTGAAGCATAAATGACCTCTAATAACTTATACGAGGGTTGTCCAATACGTAAGTTTCCCTTTCATAAAAAAAAAATTCAACATAATTTGTTTGTTGAAAGGCTTTGATTTTACACATCACTCTTCTTCGTACTTTTCCACATGATCACAATATTTTGAAAAAAGATTTTTGGTAACATGACACCAATTTTTCAAAACCACGTCGAGACACACCAGTCGCAAGTATATACTCATGCCGAATACGGCGCGGATGGGATGAAGGAAGGCCAGGAATTGAACCCGGGCCCGCTGAGTGAGAAAAGCGAACGCATCCACTACGGCGGACTTGCTTTAAACTCTTGGAGGTGAAAATTGTGCATAGATATAATTATTCTGGAAACGAAGTACTAACACAACATATGGATAGGCCTACTACCTACTACTTTCCAGTGCCGTAAGTCCAGATCCTAAATAATATGCCACTTTCATTGCATTTTTGGAAAGGTGTGGTAAGATCAAGAAAAAATATTTATTACACTAATGTCTATAATTGTTAAATTGTTCAATACGAAAACTTAAATTCTATACCTCTGAGGAATGTTTCTGGATATGTCTTAGCAAAACATAATTTTGTTCAGCAAAAAAAGCCTAAAAATTCTCTACAAAACGAAACAGTAGCGGTAATTTGCTATTGTGTTCGTATTTCGTTTTTGGGATCCCATTTTGCGATATGTTGAGGTTCTTTTTATCCACATATGTAAATAACTGTAATTTAATTCCTTAATTTTTGCATATTTGCAAAAATCGGTCATGTTGTGAAAATCTCCATCTACATACCCGACTCTGGTGATAAAATTAGGTTATTGGTCAATAGTGATATTAGTTTAGTAGGTTTAGTAGGTTTGAACAAACACTAGAAGACCATTAAATACGACTGTGGTTACTTTATTTAATGCAAAAAATGGCAAAAGCATTCTGAACGCGATGTAAGTTTAGTCCTCATGTAAACATAATGCTATCACTGCCGGTTAGCACTGTATATTGCTGCTCGTTCAGTTGTCAACTAATTGCTTCCTAGCAACGGATGTTTTCATTTGAATACTGGAAAGGAAGAAATAATAAATTGGAATTATACTGACTGTAAGTACGTTTCCCTTATCTAATATTTGGACTAAAATGCAAAAAATTGTTCTGTATAGTCGGCACGCAAATGTTTTAGACAGTGGAATGGGTCGGTACTGTCCGCTCAAGAAACTGCCCTGAAATAAACAAGTACGGCTGTCTCATTCTAGCGCATTACTCATATCTACGTAAAAGTGAGACAGATGTACTTGTTAACTTGGACCGATTCTAGGCCGGACAACACCTACCCATCCTGATGTTTAGAACATTTGCTTGCAGATTATACTACAGTGAGTTTCACGAAAGAGTTGGCAAATCGTACGGGGTTCTGCGTCGCGGCGGCCACAGCTCTAACTCCCGAGTGATCGGGTGAAATTTCTACGCAAATAAAGACGCTAACGGTGTAATGATTCAAGTTCTCACGACTACAGTTAAAATTACAATCAAATTAACCACGTACATCATCACAAGAGATATTGGAAATGTCCTCCTCTTGCCTCCACACAACCTGCTTATTAATGCTAAAAATTTTCAAGTGAATCGTGTCTCTACATGAGTCTTTACCGTTCATCGTAAATAGATTTCGAATCCACATAAGAGTCATGACCGCGTATGACGAAATGTATAATTATTCTGGTAAGTTATAGGCCTACGTGATCTAGTAGCTGGGGCTTCGATCACGGAAACAGCTTTCATTAATCGATTAGCTTACTTCCGGAACTTCTGTTTTCTATAAGCATACGAGTTGCAGATTCACGTGGTCAATATCTTTAATGTATGCGTTACAGTTAGCGCATCCTTTTACTATTGTCCAATCTTCATTTCTTTTAAGAATCCGAAGGCTTGTAGAAGTAGTAAAATGAAGTGAAATTTTTTGAAAATTTGAAATTGTATAATGACAGCAGTACCAAAATTATAAAAAAATAACAGGCATATTCATGATCTACATGTTCATAGATATCCTGCACGGATTAATATTATTTCTAACATCCTATTATCAATTCTATTAGACTCTACGCTTTGTCTTCGCATCTTTGCTGATTTAATTAATGAGGGTACAAAGCTAAAAACTCAACAATTATTTAATCCAATATATTCCCTCATTTACAAGTTGAAGTTTATTAATCCAAAATATATACTTAAATAACAGTTTTTAATCTTATGAATGTATTGGTAGAATAAGATACGTTTAAAATTCAATGTAAATACAGTATTTTTGAGCAATTGCGTTTCGTTTAATGCATAATAGTAGCCGGAAACGCAATTTAAATGTTCAAGGTTTATAAACTGCTTGATATACTATAAAAATGTTCCTAATTACCATTTTTAATTCATTTGAAAGTCATTGCAAGGGCTTAACTTGCGAAATAATTTGCAAGAAAGGAAGGTTTATGTATGAAAGACATGCAATAACAAAGCTAGACATGCAATAACTTTATGGGAGGCTTATTATTAATTCTTTGTATAGTATTAATAAGCCCGTGGAGTGAGAATTGTCATATAAAAATGTAGCATAATATGAAATGGAAGTTATATAATAGTACATTATGCAAGAAACTTATAATGAAAATTATTAAGATACGAGTATGATTATGGAGCAAATGGAGCAACGCGAATGTCGCAATTTTCATACGAGTATTTTAATTACCATTATAAGCACTGTCTTTGTTCGACCATAATTAGTCTGGATGTTTAAATTATGAGATTTTATATTCACCCAAACAAACGGCAACGGCCCGCCATGATTTTCGCATCAAGATAGTTGACGTAGTTCTCGTCTTCTACGAGACATGGCAGCTTCCTTTTGCTCGTTTTCTTGTAACTGACGGATTTTTACAGTACAAAATGAATTCATTTTAGTATGATATTAAAATTAACTGGAACAGAATTGATTTTATTTTAAATAAAGCTACTTATTATGCAGATTTCAGCTGCTACTCTCAAGATCTCAAGATCGTTCCGTGTTCGATAATAATCGATACCACACCGATGTCGGAATGGAAATCTGTATTGTTATGAGTATCGTTATGATAGCGTTACGGTATCGTTGTGTTACCGTTTTGTTGGTCGAACAAAAGCATTGAAGTAATATGTTTGTGAATTAACTTAAGACTTAAGTCATTAACTGCAAACTATCTACGGACAATTTATTCATTTCAAAGAGGAAAAATTGTGAGAATATTTACGTGAGGCATGTGAGTGAGAAAGTGGTGTGGTAATGTCTGGGAAAGTCTATTTTATTTGAGAGCGATACTTGCACTTTGATACTGTTTTTACCATCTGGATGTTTTTGTTTGTTTGTTTGTTTTTTCCCCCCAATAATACTAAAGTCTGGCCGTTCTAAGAAGGGAATCTGAAGTAAACAAAAACCAGTACATCTGTCTCACTCCTGCACATTACTCGTATGACTTTAAGAGTGGGACAGACATAGGCTACTGGTTTATATTTACTTCAGGTTTCCTTCTTAGTTCGTCTTGGGTATAGCTATATCACTTCAGTTAGGTCCGAAGGTCGTGGCATCAAACTCTGCCGCGGTCGATGGATTTTTCAGGACGTAAAAATACTGTTCATGAAGTCTTCCGGGAGCGACTAAGCTGGGCAGGCCCGTGTCGTAAATTTATGGCACGTAAAATAACTCCCAGCCTAAATTAGAACCTCTGGACAAAATTCTTCGGTCCTTTCACGTCCAAATAATACCTTAGTTGCCGGAGGGAGGATTAAGAGGCGATGGGCTTACCACCTATCCCTAGGAAAATAAGCGTAATAAAATTAATCTAGGTACTGAAACCTCCATTCGAAGGCTCTAAGCCCCACCATAGGGGTTACAGGAAAGAGTCAGTCAATCAGTCAGTCATATTGCTACAGCACTTTTGGAGCAACTCTTCAAAGAGTGTCTTAGCGTTCCTGGATGTGGAATATACTTCTACAAAGCTCTTTATAAGAATATACTTTTATACAGTGTGTATGACCTATACAACCTATGACCATGCAAGATATTTCATCCGATCAGTGTCGAGAAGGTGAAAAGAATGAAAAAATACTAAAACATCCAACAACGTTCATGGTTTAAGTAAATACGCTGCACATATGTTATTATACGAATATATTGGCATTAATGTTATGTAGAACTAGCATGTTCCCGCGGCTTCGACCGCGATAATTATTTAAAAAATTAAAAATTAAGAGCATAATAGTAAAATCATTATATTTATTAACACCTAAATCAGGTGGACTACATACCACGATTAGATAGCATCGTCTGGTAAAAGCGACCTCAGATTCGAGTTTCTTGGCCCAGAAAACCTCTGCATAGTGAGATTCGTCCAAATAAAACAACGTTTGACCATATTTAGGGCTTACAACATTCAAGCGATCGCGAAAGTTTTATTTTCAAGGTATGACAAAAATAGCCAAAGCCAACTGTAATTGATTTGACATTGAAATGTATAACTGAAAACTTATGTTTTGAAAACTCACAAAATGCACGTTTTTTGCCCGTTTTTTGCCCGTTTTTCACTCATAACTCACGAACGAAAACTAAAATTAAAATTAAAATTCCGGCTTGGAGGTGCATTTTCCGACTCTTCAGCCCACCTATGTTTAAAATTGCTTAATCTCTGTTTATCTCTGTTTAATCTCTGCGTTGAGTAGATTTCGCTGGACATCGAGGACAATTCCTTTTATTAATAGAGATAATATGAATTATAATGATACCTTCTCTAATTTGTCAAACATCCATTTTATTTAATTCAAACCCACCTGATACAACTGACAACAATATGTTCTGTGAATTTGTTTGGATAATTCTGTGTAAAAAGGGGTTAAGTATTTTCAAACACATTTAATTTTTGGCAGTTAAAATCAGAATTTTTCAAAATCCTTTCTTAGTGAGCACCTACATTATGACACGAAGGTACTGTCAAAATTCCAAGTCTCTACCTGTTATAGTTTAAGCTGTACGTTGATTCCTGTCAGTCAGTCAGTCAGTCAGTCAGTCAGTCAGTCAGTCATTCATTCAGTCAGGACAAAGCCTTTTATTATATAGAGAAGAGATTAAAGTAAACCAACATATGTATCGTGCGGCATGAGTAATGATTATATTCATATTTCACAACAATAAAGTAATGGCAATTTTTATTATGTGTTCAGAAACAAAAGAATAGCGTCATTCATACTTTTTCTTCTGATACTTTGCATTGGAAGACAATATATTTCTTTCAATTCTATCGATAACTTGATTTTATAAAGATAAGTGCTGGATAATAAATATTAAATTAACAGTTTCACAGTCACGAACACGATTAAGCTACTCCTTTAATTATGTCAGCTGGGAAAATAGGGTTCTTTACTTTTGGAAATTTAATAATATGAATAATAATTATTATATATTATATAAAATATATTATATAAAGTAAAGTAAAGTGATTCCTATACAGGGCATGGAGGCTCAGAGAGTCCCAGGAGGTTGTGGCTCACAGAATTTGGACATTCGGCACGTGAAGGTGGTAAGGTTGTCAGCCTTACGCACCGGCCGCCTTTACCCCCAGGATTGCTCCTGATACTCATTTCTGTTAGGGGCTGAGTCGACCCCAGGGCCATAGTGCCACCAGAAGGATGAAAAACTCTAACGACCTCATCGGGAATCGAACCTGCGACCTTCCGATATGTAGCGCAGCGCCTCAACCACTAAGCTACGGCGTACCCCATATATTACCGGAGATGCACTTTCTTTATTAAATCATAATTAATAGCTGAAAGTTCCTAAGGCTTTAGCCACACCCCTAGAGAGATCATTACAGAATTACAGAATTACAGAAGTTTACAGAAGTTGATGATGTGAGTGATGTATTAGTGAGGGTTCTACTTCGGCAACAGGTTACGAAAGAATCAGGTTTGCGAGAGTTGTGAAATTATGCTAATGACAGGAAATTGTTATTTAAAGACGGGTGAAAATTTGATGCGAGACTGATTTCTGCCCTTAAACATAGCATACTAATTTAAGTTAAAAAAAATAATAAAAAAAGAACTTTGATATTTATGTTTACACTGAAAAGTCCGATATGAGAGGTAATTCTTCTTCGCCTCTTCTCTCTTCGATGACTCGTCCTGCGAAAATTTGGAAAGCTTCATGAGTTCTGCCTATCCAGTAGCTGAGCTCCAGCGCCCAGTCTGGTTCTTCGGCCGTGGCCAGTTCGCGCCTGGCTTCTCTGTGGTGCGGGCAGGTGTTTAGCGAGTGGCAGGTTCTGACCTTCCTCGCAGTCTTCGCGTAACACAAATTACGTTACATAATCCACTTAAGTTTATTTGTTTGTTGGTTACGGTGATTTAAAGACAGTTATGGACTGCTATTATGCTTGTAAACGTCACCGATATTTCTAATTACAACCCCCCCCCCCGGAGATCTTTTACATGTTTACTAGGGACGGACTGGGGATAAAATCGGCCCGTGAATCATTAAAAATAGAAGCCGCTCTGAACAAAAATATAATAATAATAATAATAATAATAATGATGATGATAATAATAATAATAATAATAATAATAATAATAATAATAATAAGTTTAGCAACGCCCACTCAATATTAATATAGTCGAATTTGGATCATTCGAAGCTGAAGGGACCAGAAAAAAAAATCAAATTATTCGCGATTTCGAATTAGAAAAGTCTTAATTTTGGTATAGAGAAGTCAAGGGATCACGCTGAAGATTCCGTATTCACGATTTCGTATTTAAAAATTTAGAATGTAGTAGGTCTAGTTGCCTATTTATTTTTTAATCAGAATTATTAATTATTTGATTACAAATAAAACAAAAATTAATACTCATCTTTGTCTGTCTGCTTGTATCCGCATATGGGTAACTCGAGCATTAATGATCAAATTTTCAGTCACTTTAAAAATAACTTACTGCAGATAGTAAGTACATTGCATGCTAAGGTTTCTGTTGGTAACAGAATCCTTATTCGCTGTCCATTTTACTGAGACGACTCCACAAAACCCAATAATAGGCTTTCTTACCATAAACCGTTATATGATGGGATTATAATATATTCTACAAAAATATCACTATAATTTTAAAATTTTCCTCGTAACTATCGCTGTTGTATGTTTTGCACATTGCAGTCGTAGGGTAACTATAATTTCGGTGTTCGAACTAAAATTGTGATATTTGTCTGTCTGTATAAATTTTACATACAACTCTTTCTCTTTCTAAAGTCGATGCCTTGTCGAGCGATGTCTGTCACTCCATTGCTTTTTTTCAGGCTACTGTTTGATGTAGCAGGCTACATCTCAGTTTCCGTGTTCTTGAAGAATGCCTCTCTGGGACGACTCTTCGATTTCATTCCAACTATTTTTCCTTAGAATATAACATACCAAGTCCAATTGATCCCTTAAGGGCAAGAGTCTCTTACCATTCAGGGTAGGGTTAGCTCTTAAACTAGTCGAGCCACTTCCTGTGATTTTGTTTCTTATCTACCTATTTTACATTTAACACCTTTCCCACAATCTAAGAATACAACGAGAATTTCTTTGGATGTACACTAGCTCACTTACTCACTTTCACATTTATCCGAGTTTTGTATCTACACAGTTGACACTACTGATTAACTTAAGTCAGAAATCAAGCGCGGGCAAAGAGAGTTAAGTCCACCATCCTAAAAAATTGAGATATGTCCATAGAGTTATAGATAAAAATGTGTGTTAAGTCCAGTAAGTCATATTCAGAATTCCGGGGTGCGTGGGCAAAGAGAGTTAAGTCCACTTTCTCATTACTGAGAATTAGAGTGACTTAACACACTATACCAACCCAACATAGCTTTAGAGATGGATGAACCCATGATGCACACATTCATAACTACCATACGTTTCTGAATATGACTTACTGGACTTAACACAAATGTAGAGAACATATTTATTTATAACTCTATGGACACATCTAAATTTTTGAGGATGGTGGACTTAACTCTCTTTGCCCGCGCACCCCGGAATTGTACGGTAGTTATGGATGTGTTCCTCATGGGTTTATCCATCTCTAAAGCTATGTTGGGCTGGTATAGTGTGTTAAGTCACTCTAATTTTCAGTAACAAGAAAGTGTACTTAACTCTCTTTGCCCGCGCACCGCGGAATTGTTTCCACTTCACTCTCTCTCTTGAAGTTCTCGTTCACTATGCCCCCGCTCCCATTTTGAAGTCTTGTATCTGAGTCGCGGATGTCCTCTGCTTGTTTTTCCTATCCTCGGGTACCATATACCTATTGTTGTGACGTGGGCCCATCTGTTCTGATTCATTCTGGAATATTAATTATTCCGAAATACGTCCCATATAATTTTTGCTTTCTTTTTCCAATTTTTTAAAACAGTGACTTGTTTTCATTCACTTCTTCAATCAAGAACTTGTTCGTTAGTCGTTAATTTCCTCCAAATCCACATTTCCGTAGCCTATAGTCTATTTCTTTCATTTTCGAAAGGTTAAAGTCTCACATCCATATTCACCACACACATATGCTCTGGCGAATTGTTTATATCCTTATATGTTGGCAGAGTTCTCTTATTCTGATTTTTTTTTTTTTTTTTTTTTTTTTTTTTGCTGGGCTATTCTTTTATTTACCTCTATGTCACATCTGCAACTACTGGCACTACTGTATCTCCATTTACTTATAAGAGATTATTCAATTGATTATTATTGCTTGAGACAATGAATTTGAATTACTTTTTTGCTGTTGCAGCAAGTTTCATGAGTCCACCTTGTGTAATGGATCAAAACTTCAATGAGTGTGCAAAGCAGAAGGCTCAGAAAGGGGTTGCCATCCTCGCGAAGGGAGATAGGAAGATAGGAATTCCTCCCATGAATCCTATGCATGTGCCAGAGGTGAAGATAGCTGATGGTGGCCCTCGGCAAGCAGGATTTACTCTCATTCTGCACGATCTGGAACTGTACGGACTTGGAGATGCCCTTCCTACTGATATGAAGTAAGTAGGTTTAATGGGGCTTTTGGGAATGTTGCTTGTGCAGGTGAAATCAGTCTGCATAAATGCAAGGATTCTTTCTATGTTCATTAGGTTAATTTATGTAATCCAGCCGACAATATCTGTGTTCAATAATATTGTGTAAAAGCACAAAGAAAGAAAAGCTACTTGAAAATTCAGATCTGTGACTTGCTCGTGTAAGTAGGCTATACACCCAAAGAGACGAAAAAAGAAATGTCCTCTTTTAACGATAAGATTTTCTATATTCCATCTATCTCAGGAAGGATTTTCATACGAAAAATATGTATTACTTTTCAGCTGAATTGCATTATTGATTGAATCCCCTTAAGGGTGGAAGGCGGGTTGGGACGACCCTAAGCACTTCGGCCTTGCGGCCCATTGTGTCAACCTCCGAGAATGTAATGATGTGCAAGCCCAACGGCCCCTCGACAACAGACCTCACCGCGAGCCCCCACGGAACTCCCCTACATCCAACAGATACCTCTACCATGCCACGTGTGCCACTGCCTCGGTACCTCTTACTGAGCCCCCAGGTTGGCAGCACACCAGCCAGCAACTTCAGGAACACAAGCCACGGGGAGGACGGGAGAGGCCCACAGCAGGTGCTGGGGCGAGGGTAAATCGGAAACCGGGAAAGGAAACGGGATGCTTATGAAGGGGAGTTTGAATATGAAATGGAGAGTGGAATGAGAAGGGTAAAATGGAGGATCCCCGAGAAAAACCCCCATAGGCCACGGCTTCGTCCACCACAAATGACACGCCCGCCAGGCCCGGGGTTTGAACCCGGGACCGCTAGCATGCCAGGCCCACGCGCTATGCATGATCCATCGTGACGGCTGAATTGCGTTATACTGCACAAGAGTTATATAGATATGAATCCTGTTCACTGTTTTTATTTCTTACTCATGTCTACTCAATTCAGGACCCCAGAGAATCTTGCTATCGCAACATTCTTACTAACGACATATTTAGGAAGCCTGTCATAGTTTATGAAGTAAATTTTGCTGATCTTTATATTAATGAATTCAATAACTGAATGCATATCGTAAGAGTTTTCTTTATTGGTATTAATAATAGAAATGACTCATTTGGTAGTCTAACGCTCGTCTCTGATGTAACTTATTATTTTTCATATTAAATTCAGAACCCTATTACATCTCGTAAATATTTTTGCATTGTTATTAGTTGACCTATTGGCACATATAGGAGTCCAACGCTCGTTTATTATGTAAACTGTGCTGACTTTTATATTAACAAGTTCAAACACCCCATTACATAGCGTGAGTCCTTAATTGATATTATTCTTAGTATTTGACACATTTGGGACACCTACTCGTTACTCAGATAAATCTCGTTGTATTACTGTACCTAGGTACCTATATATTAATGAATTCAATAAACATTACATATCGTGAGAGTTTTTTTTTCTGGTAATAGCCTTATAATGAGTGACACATAGGCCTATTACAAATTACAAATGTTTTATTATTACAAATTACAAAATACAAATTATTACAAATTTATTACAAATACAAATATAAATAATATAAACACAATTAGTACCATTTCAAAAGAGTATTATTTGCTCCGCATGAGCATAGCTCGTGTTCGGGGTCAGTTCAGTCATATTAAAATTATATTTTGAACATTATATTAACATAATATCATAATATATGATTAGTATGTTTGCTCCTGAGACAATTTTGGTTATAAATACCTTATATTAGTAAATAATGTACCGTATTATAAATCTCGTTTCTTTATTGGTATTATTATTCTTGGTATTGTCATAATTATAAATTCTTCCTGATAAAATTTCGTTGTAGTATTCCATATTCCTATACTGATAAATCCGGTACCCCAGTATGTATCGTAACAGTGTTATTGATATTATTCTTATTGTCAGAATAATAAAAATATAAAAATTATATGTAATAAGTACAAAATGTATTATTACAGCAATTATTCGTAAAAATTACGCAATATTTGTCTGTGGTTAGAAAACCACTATTAATTCCCTAATGTGCAAGTTGACACAGTGGAATCCACAGCATGTCCCTAAACCATGTGGTTACCGTGGTGACATCATGATTGACCTACAGTTGTTTTCAGTAGGCCTACTGGATCTTTCGCTTACTAGCCTAGACAATGAAGGCCCAAAATAAGCTTATGTCGGAACAAATTAGAGAAAAGTTGATTTTTTGCCAATTGTTAGAAAACCCTTCAAGGTACATTTTCTCTGCCCTTCTCCCTTATATCTCATAGCTCATATCTCCATTATCATTTATGTTAAATTCATAAATTTTATTCCATGTTATTCTCATCTAGTCCTTTGAAAAGCTATTACAACATTTTTCTGTAAACGTAATACTTACACGACAATTCGCTAAAATAGGCAACAATTTCGCGTTATTTGATTTTTAGTGGTTTTTAGAGTCCAGCTCGTTTATTTGGAATAATATCACAAAACAGTTGGGATAAAAGTTGTAGCGCATTTTTAGACCATTCAAACGATATACTTAATTCTTCTTTTGAGGGGACGAGAACATGTAGAAACTGCAAAAGATTAGTGTGCGTCGGTCACGGCGGCTACAGCTTGACCTCAACGCGAGGGCTCTCGCTGCCTCTTACTCGTGTGAAACAAATTTTTAGTCCAAGCGAGAAAGTTTGTACCTGAAAGTAAAATCGACTGTATATTATAATACATAATGGTACTTAATAAGAATGTCGCGAGTTCGATCCCCGATGAGGTTGTTGGAGTTTTTCAATTGGCCTAATCCTTCAGGTGGCATTATGGTCCTGGGGTAGACTCAGCCTCTAACAGAAATGAGTACCAGGATCAATCCTAGGGGTAAATGCGGCGGTGAGTAAGGCTGACAACCTTACCACCTTGATGCGCCGAATGTCAAAGAATCTTTTAGCCTCAACTACCTGGAACTCTCTTGGCCTCCATGGCATGTAATATGGAACGCTTTTTACACTTTACTTAAGAATACAAACTTTTGGTATGTGCTTACGATAAAACCAGATTTTATTTGTTATGTTAAGTTTTTGCCAGTTTTTGGTTCAGGGGACTTTGTTCCTAAACTTAGTATTTAATATCGCTCCATAATCCACCGTCTATGGGGCCGCCATGTGCCAGACTAACAGCAAAGGGCAGCTGTGGAGTTTAATAAACTTGTATATCGCATTTTCATGGACACAATTTTGTACAATTTCCATTTCCATGGAAACAATTTTGTAAGCTGTAAAATATAGCGTGATTTATAACTGAAGTTTTTTTGTGTGTTCAATCTGTGTTAAATTTTTCTTCTCAGTAATTCTCCAGGTAAGTTTTGGAATTAAATTCTCACTTACGACTTAATATAGTTTGTATCTGAATAAGAATTATAATTATAAGTCATCTTTTGAATATCCTCCATCAGCTAAGACAGTTCTAAGATTTTTCTGGTTTTTGTTTTTTTTTTGTTTTGTTTTGTCGTTCTCTCTATTTTTGTACTAGTTTTCCATTATTTAGTGGCCCGTATCTGATAAACCAAAATATTATTTCGACCATAAACATTAGACACTATAATACGTTTTTTAAATTGTTCCTTAAATAATTGATCTTTCAGATGACTATCCGAATACGTGATTTGCATTGAATAGGTATTGAATACTCAATCTATCTTTAATATGAATGAAATTATTGCAATTAGTTTCGACCCAATCTTTGATATTAAATTATCCATATTTTAACTGAAACCAAAATAAAGGTAGGGGGAAGGTTGCCTATGTTGGACCGATTTTACATTTTGTTGCCCCACGCCTTTATTATGTATTTAATTGATACAAAATATATCGTACAATAATCTACATTTTATACACTTCCATCTAGTAATATTATATTTTGTATAGATATACATCTCCAAGGCCTACAATTTAAAATTTAGAAGTCTGTAAATGGTCCGAATTAGGAAACCTGTTGCTTAAGTTGGACCGATGGCAAAACTGTGAATAGAAAAAAATAATAATTGTAATATTTTAAAGAACCTGTATTTCAACAAATTTATTAGGCACATATGGCATTTAAAGTAAGTTAGTTAGGGCCTACTATACAAAACCATTAATTATAATTTGTAAATTAGAAGCAAACTGTTTTGTACTGATAAAGTGCTTCAAATAAGAAACAAAGAATAACCTAGGAAACAAATTGCATATAAAAAGTAAGATATACCAAATATACCAAATCTGCCTTTACGCTGAGATGAACAATGGAAGTTATGGTGGTTCAAATTAGGAAACACGCAGTGGTCCAACTTCGGCAACTGGACGCCATGTAAAGAAATATGATTCTACAAGGACTCACAAAATGTAAAACTGGTTTTATGATATCTAGTTATTAACTAATGAAAGGCAGTTGTAAAATATAATGTAGGTAATTGTTTTGCTTACTCTTACTCTGCACAATAGCTTATAATTTGTAGCGCAACTCTTGTTACACAAACGAGGAAAACACAATAATTGCAGTTATTCTTTCTTCAAAGGCTGCAGCCAACTGACCGTTAGATCACGCGTCTTTGACAACATTTCTCACCAGTAGAGCCAACTTGAAGGCTTAAGTTACTAACACATAGCGAAATATGAAGGAGGTCCAACTTAGGCAACGGTCCAACTTCGGCAACTCTCCCCTATATTACTGTTAATAATATAATTGAGTTTATATTCCAGTTAAGGAAAAGTGAAATATCTTTTCTCAATAAAGTCTGTCGTGGTGTCTTGCAATTCTTAAAAATATATTGTACTGACATTCATCATGTTGTTCAATGGTTTTACAAAGCGATGAAAATTGTCTTCATCCGCATTAGGTCTACCTATAGTTCGTCCACTTAACGCTGTTTTAGAAAAAGTCTTGGCAGGATTGCACCCCAGGATCATAGTATCACTAGAAGAATTAGGCCAATTGAAAATTCCAATCGGGAATCGAACCAGTTCCCCAGACAATTTGCCCCAGCCTCAAATGTACGAAACAACTTGGTGGACCTGTCACAGAATTCCGAGCTTCTAGATTAAATGCCAATTTCTCCTTGATTGCATTGGCATGCGCAGCTTCTCATATTCATCTTGCATTACAATAAGTTATCTTTTTACAGCATGGTTCTTCTCTCGTCCATTTTCATGCAATTTCATCATAAGTTTTTGTTGCTCTTTAATTTGGATTCTCCATATTTCCACATTTATTTCCACATTTGATGCATTTTCATCAGAAGTTTTTGTTGCTCTTTAATTTGGATTCTCCATATTTCCACATTTACTAACTTCACCCACGTTTCTGTTATACCTTCAATCAAGTTTTTGTTCTAACTTCATCCACATTTTTGTTCTTAACTTTACTAACGTTATTCTCAACATCACTTCTTCTCTCTTTCACTGACTTTCTCGACTTTTTGATCACGATTGATATATTTCAGCGATGCTCTTTTCACCCAGTTTGCTTTGGGAACCGAGCAAGGCTACCTTCAATTAATTCCACAAATGAATAGGTCTACATGGAAACACCAGCTTAAATAGTATAATATATGTTAAACAGGAGTTATCAGTATGTAACATTTATCTCCCTTTTGCAGCTATGACTTCGATAAGAAACTGCTGAGAGGAGACTTCATTACTCCTGAATTCAAGATCCTGGCCAAGTACAGCATTTCAGGAAGGATTCTGCTGCTGCCTATCACTGGGAAGGGAGATCTCAACTGTACTATGAGTAAGTCATTTGGGTACATGTAAATTGACTCTTCGAGCGGATCATGAGAGCCATTAAGGGATGGCAAAAGTTTTGATTTAGTCATTTTGACCAAAAAATGCGATTTATGATTTTAGTGTCATCAATCAAATAAACCATAAAATATAATTCTGCAAAATTTTATGCCGCATGGAATGGGTGGTGCTGACATTTTTAAACCTGCTTGCGCTTTAAACTCTCAGTTCATGCAAACTTTAATCGCCTGTTTTCTCATTTTAAATAAACTGATTTTATGTTGCAACATTCAAAATCTATCTTCTACAAAAACAGAGATAAAGCTATGATTTTTTCGACAATGTACTTTACAATGCATGTAATAAAATTGCTAATCAGGTTTTCTGTATAGGCCTTACTTCTATTAAAATAATATAGGATATGTTGTGTAATCACGCGACTGTTGTTTTTTTAACCATTTTATTCCTCTGGGTTTTATTTTATAAAATCAATATAATTATCTCATAAACAAATTGATATATTAGAATGAAATTTTCAATTTTAACATCACTTTACATTTTAATTAAGTAGGCAAAATTTCAAGTTTCTAGGAGAGATAGTTCAGAAAATTACTCACACCACTTCAGTCATCCCTTAAAAATCCTGCATAAATGTTGGACTCCTGGAGAAAATAAAAATAATACAAGTAGAAGACCAGCGTATTGTTATGATTATTGAAGAATCACGATTACCGAGATCGAAAAAGTATTGCATGAGCCCGATAAAATTAGAGTTGTACAAAATAAGTGTAAGAACGTTGGCCAATAATAATTACAAAATAGTTTATTTTTGTCATATCCAAAATTACCTATCATAGTTTCAATTAAACAATACTTTCTTTTACGGAAAGAGGTAGGTTTTTCATTAGAAATATAGTGAGTTTGTCAAAATCTTCAGAAAAGTCCAATTCACACCTCAGCATTCATAGTTTAACAAAAGTACAACATAAATACATTAAAAACAATGTTGTTCTCAATCTTAGAAGAATGAGCTTGATTATGAAGCCTCATATTTTTAGAATTGAAAATGGCATATTATAAGCCGAAATTTACATTTAAAGAACTGAAGATGGCTTATCATATGTCCAAATGAGTAGCCAATTTGACTCGTATGGGTTCCATCATATAAGAAACTCGGTACGCCAGCTTCATGATCAAGACCCCTTAAGAGTGTGAACAACATTATTTTTAATGTATTTATTTGCGTCGTATTTTATCTATAAGTTCTGAGGTGTGAAGTGGACTCAAATAAAATATAAGTTAAGGGTATAAGGTAACGTGTTTATCGAGACTTTAACATCAACTACAACTTTATTGGGAAAAATAAAATTCATTTTTAGTGAGTGTGCCTTTTATCCAACTTTGTATGGCAGTTCCTTTTTCTTAGATAGAAGTCGCATTTTCGTAAAATCCAATATATCTTTCTTTGGAAAGCGACAGCACCCCGCATTCCAATCAACCCCACTAAAGTCCAGGCAGAAAGAACAAGCGGGTTTCTCAAAACAATTCCCCCTCACGACTACCCCTTTTTCCATCCCCTAAACATGTACATATGGCTGCATCTCAGTGAACATTCACTCCCACACAGTAGGGCTATAATATAGTAATAATGCTATTACTTCAGTATCATTATTTTCAAGTGGAATAATATTTCAAAATATTAATTTAATTAATAAATATACTTTTATAATAATTTAAAAAATTATTAAATAAAACGTCTTTTCCTGCATTATTTTTATAAACGTACACTACTTGGTCACAATTCATCAATTCATTTTCACATATGTATTATATTTGAATTAAAAAAAAATAAAACCGAATGGATAATTTGTATTAATAATAAACTCACTTTAACTTACATTAATTGATGCTAAATTGTCAGTCGTGTAGTACAGATCTTATTTACTATAAAATTTCTGTACTGTAAACTGTAACAAAGAATAATTGTTTCATTAAGTCAGATTGTAAAACTGATTTGTGTACATCACAACAAACACCATTTCATAACTCCTCGTCATTGTCACTGTCCACGTGAGAACTGTTACTACAACTGTCTAAATTTATCTCAACTCTTTCAATAACGTCGTCTCTCCTATCTCCTTTGTGGAGTCCTCTTTCTGGAATCTTTCAGAGTGTGCCACATAATTTCTCCAATCTTCGATTGTAACACTGTCCAATAACCACAACATAGCTTGTCATGGAAATACTGACATGCATACAGAGCTAAATAGGAAGGTACACGGAACATAAACAGTTAGGAAAACAGTGGAATGGGAAACCCGACAACAGAACCAGAAAGTCGCCTATTCTTTCTGCCTTTACTATAATATTAGCACAACGTAAACTCTACGACACGTCACAGACTATTAATTTTTAAGCTACAATAACTAAATATTTATAACTGTAAATAATTTGCTACATAGGCTAATCGTCGTTGCTCAGCAATGGTATGAGAAATACTTGAGCAATGAGCATGAACATTAAATTAGAATCTGAGCTCACCAAGCTTTTAGTTCAGTTGTTCAGTATTCCTTTACGTATATAAACTACCTACAAGAAATGATGGCCACAACAATTTATTCGTTTGAGAGCGATATTACATGAAACTGTAAGCTCAAAAGTTTTCAATCTAATAACATGCTTTTCCTCGGTTAGATTTACATAATTTTGTACCTTCTATTAAGAAATTATTATTTAAATTGGACAGTTATATTTACCAGCAATGCATATCATGTTAATTTGTTTATGATAGCTTCGTTACTTTTAAACGAAAAATATATTATCACTTGAATTTGTAAACAATTGTGTACCATTAATTTAGTATGATTTAACGTGTAAAACATTCTCAACGCGTGTTTGTCTATTTTTGTTTGGATTTACGCAAAATAAAGATCTGAGCATAATACAAAACATTTACTTTCTACTAACTTCAGGTTTAAATTAATTATGTTATCAAACTTCAAACTCTTAAGAAACAATAATTATGACTTAAGCATATACACAACACAATATTAAATAGAAAACTTACTGTTGCAAAAGAGTTTAGGCCTATACAGAAAATATGAATGACTTGGGCATCGAATATTTCCGGATTTTGTTAGATTTCAATCGAACTCGGAACCTGTAGCTCAGTCCTCTAGTCACTCCATTGTGTCTATTTAAGAGGATGTTATAAATAAATTATCAGTCTTCCTTAAATTTTCGCCTGAAAGCTTACTAGAAAATAGAATCTAAATTTGCAACCTACAAGCATTGGATAAAACTTGTAGATGCTGTGGCCTATATTAATACGGGGATAGTCTAGTGGATTGAGAAAAGTGACAATCTTATTCTCCTTTTGCAAAACGACTTATCTATTTTACAATTTTCGGGAAGAGTCTTAACTTAAATAATATTACAGAATCAAGCCATAGAAATTAAATTTCGTCAACCTGAGACACCTATTAAAACAGCGAGTTCTAGCAACCGTAGAACACAGTTTTTTGGGAAAAATATACGACTTAATTAAGAAAGCGATCGAGATATTGAGAAAATGAAAAATGGGGGATTTAATTCTTTGCTATTACTAAAGCCCGGATTCATATGCAAAATAAAACAGTAAAATAAGCAAGCAAATAAGCACTCAAAGTGTAGTAAATAAGCACAAAATAAGCAAAAATAAATCACACAAAAATCAAATAAATGATTAGTTTCGTAGAAAATTTATTCACAGCTGTTACAATATGTAAGAAGGGTCATCCGGAGGATTTCTTGTGTGAAGCTTCTGCCACAATTGCATGTGAAAGACAATACAGTTCTTCGATTAATTCCTTTTCAATGTCTCTTTCTTCATCGCAAAAAAAGTTGTTTATAAATCTTACATACAATTTTATAATCCTGATTTTTAAGTGATTCTATTAGTTGACAAAGAAAGGAAACTGTGATAATGATGTCTAGATGTCTAGGAGTGGAATAAGCACTTTTAATGTAACAGCTTTGAGCAAGATGTGCTTTTTTTAATTCAGAATAATAAAATAAGCAAGCAAAATCGTTTCTCCCTCAGAATATGTGCCGTATGTATGTTTATTGTACTAAGAAAAAATTACGAAAGAAGTCTACCGGTTCTGACGCTAGTCACTTTCCCACTAGACACTTTAACAATGTAACAATTTATTAAAAGAGGTATATGTAGGCAACAAGTAAAACCGTTTTCTGAAAAGTTAGTTCTAGCCCCATTAATTAATATTTTGGTAACAAACATAGGTCACATCTCAGTTCTTATCTCGTCTGCAAACACTTAATTCCTATCCATTCCATCTAAAATCACAACAAACAAAACTAAAAGCTGCACTTTGATTAAACAACAATTTCTTCGTCACGATGACATTACTTTTATTTGATTAGAACAATGTCTGGATAACATAAGTAATATATAAATCCCAAGAATAATAATCAGCATAATTGTAATTGTAGGGTGTAGGTCTATGCATGAAGAAAAATTACATTCCACTCCATTATTTTACATTGAATCACAAATTCATTTATGAATTTCTACTGCTACTCTCGTTTGCACGGCTTAAAATACACATATTTACTCCAATTAAATAGTTTAAAATTTTTTCTACTGCATTCCATACGTCTCACACCCTTTACCACCCTCTACAAATTTCCACACTTCTTTGCTTCCTTCTATTTATCAAGGACCATCGGTATGTAAAACATAATTTTCCCTCAGAATAATAAAAAAAGCATATTAAGTAAAGGTACAATTGCTTGTCAACAACTGCCTTAAGGAATATAACATTTCTGCTTAAGTTTAGGAGTCTGAATTAAATAATCATTTTGTTTAGAAATCCGGGCTCTAGTAATTAGTATTCTTGACTGATGTTTCGTTTTTAAAACAGCATACAGCAAAATTTTCTACTTGTGTTTACAGTAAATTATGATTATTAAAAGAATAGGCTCACTGATGGTAACAGGGTTCTTATAAGGTACCTGGGTAAGTCGTCATAGTTGATCGAGTGGGGAGAGATGGCCTGTACATACAAGGCGTTTATAGACATCTACATTTGCATACTATCTTGAGAAGCATACAGTAATTTGTAGATGATTACACTGGTCAACAAAATTTGAACTTTTTTATGTTATAAGAGAAACAATGGGTGTGTCTGACTTACTTTTTTGTGCTGATTTCAAATCTTTTTACAGAACTTTTCCATCACCCAGGGTTTTTGAGTAATCACATGGAAAACATTTTTCGTGTCTATACACTATAGTATTATGATATCTTAACTGAAATTACATTTACTACCTAAAATGTATGTGAATTGGATTTTCGGCTGTACTTCGCTTGAGGAACATCTCTCTTCAGTGTCCAACAGTAGTCTGCCAACATATTTGGACACCATTTACCCTGGTAGTGCCTTTCCATTTCCGCGATGTCCTGGTGGAAACGCTCCCCATGTTCGTCGCTCACAGCCCCTAGGTTTTCAGGGAAGAAATCAAGATGGGAGTGTAGAAAGTGTATTTTTAAAGACATTTTACATCCCATTATCTTGTAGTTTTCAATCTCACTGATAAGTTCTCTGTAGTTATCAGACCTGAAGTGAGTAATTCTGCCTTGTTTTTACTTAAACCAAGATCCCGAACCAAATCATTTAAATCATCCTGCGTTAGAAAGTGAGGTTCATTTGTAGCATCTTCTTCCACAAAATCTGAATCATTCTGTAATTCATCCTGAATATCAGGAAATTCTTCAGTCATTGTTATGTCATCTAGTGAAGATGGTATGGGAAGTCCTGGCCCATGAAGCACCGGTCGAATTGCTGATATTTAACAGTGTGTCTGGACTTCGAACTTATTCCAGATATATTTGTCAAGCAGAAGTAGCAGTCTGTCAAATGGTCCTTAGGTTCGCGCCATATCATGGGGACTGCAAAAGGCATATGACAGAATCCTTTCAACCAGTCAGGTAATAGTGTTACACATTTGGTACAATATATTTCTGGGGCCCATGTCTTGTTCTGGTCTATTTTGTTGTTAAAATAACAGTGATAAGCTCTTCTTATTAGAGGAGTAAAGTTCCCGTTTTGTCTCTGCGCTTTGAAAGTCAGCTCACCACACACAAAACAGAAGTTGTTTCTATCATTAACACACTTTCGAGACATGTTTCTTATCACTATACACTTTTACACTACTCCTTATAATGCACTACTAAGGATGGTAATATACACTTCTATCACAATTCAATTGACAACGGAAGAGAGTACAGAATTAGCTTTTATTCTTTTAAGAAAGCTTCTATTCATCTGCAAACTTTACCTTACAATCGCAGTTTTGCATATAAACAGGATTTAAAAAAAAATGGTGGGTGATGGAAAATTACTGACTTCATTTTTGGAATCAGCAGATGAAAATACATAAGAAACACCCAAAATTGTTTATGTAACAAAATCATTGTTGACCAGTGTTATTGCTTTTCTACGAATTTGCATCATTTTCTTTTAAAAATACTTCACTGTTGAGCACTTTAAAAACATACGACTTTACTATTAAGACACTTTAAAAAATATTATTTTACTGTTAAGACACTTTAAAAAATACGACTTTACTGCTAAGACACTTTAAAAATACTACTTTTTTGTTAAAGCACTTAAAAATACGACTTTACTCACTGTTAAGGCACTTAAAATACGAATTTACTATTATAGCACTTAAAATACGACTTTACTGTTAAGGCACTTAAAAATACGACTTTACTGTTAAGGCACCAAAAATACTTTACTATTAAGGCACTTTTAAAAATACTTCACTGTTAAGGCACTTAAAATACGACTTTATTAAGTCACTATGGCACTTAAAAATTAGACTTTACTGTAAAAAATACTACTTTACTGTTAAAGCACTTAAAATACGACTTTACTATTAAGACGCTAAAATATACGACTTGACTGTTAAGGTACTTTAAAAATGCGACTTTACTGTGAAGGCACTTAAAAAAGACGTCTGTACTGTTAAAGCACTTAAAAAAGACTTTACTGTTAAGGCATTTTAAAAATACTACTTTAATTTTAATGCACTTAAAAATATTACTTTACTATCAAGGCACTTAAAAAATACGACTTTACTCTTAAGGTAGTCGACATTAAATTACATCGATTGAAGGGTATAATCAACAATTCATTTGATGTTTCAGCAAACGCGAAGTTGGGGTACATTCACACTTACGACTTCGTGGAGAAGAATGGCAGAAAACACATGCATATCAAAAACTTGAAGGGCACAATAACACCACAACGAATGTACCTTAGTATGACCAATCTTTTCAATGGTGACAAACTGCTTGGTAAGTATACATCTGTGGAATTTAGATAGTGGTAGAGGTGATATTGCTTCCAAACGAACTTATTATGCTGAGTGGATGCTTTTTACGCTTAGGTGTGAAAAATCAATTTTTTTTAACCCGAGGGTTCTAGTTGTAGGTCATATTTTGTTATTACCTTTGTGGAGAAAATTAACACTTTTCTCAGTTAAGAAAGATTGAAGTTTAGTTTGTTAGTTTGTTATGTCTACATTCATAACCTTATACTGTACCAACTTCCACAAACATTACCTTACATATGCTAAATAAAACATACTTAAAGCGTTACGTGCAACCGTAAAACACATTTGAAGTGCCGAGGATGAGATAATTTATTGATGAATTGAATCCCCACACTTAAACCCAATGTGATTTTATATTATTGGCACTAAATTAATTTTAGCAGTTTAGTATCTTGACATTTTATGCTGGAATATACAACTTTCACCATTGACTGTACAGTATACAGAAACTATTGAATAAACATCATGTAAAAGCTTCATCCTAACTTAACATGTAAAGGAACCAGGACATTATTTTATTTAATTCCGTAATCTACAAACAGCGATGAAAAATTTCCACTTACTTTACTTATTTCCTTAGCCGTTATAAATATACATTTCGTCCTAAGCACATGAGGATCTATGTGTATTCTTGAAAAATAGTTATGTTTTGTTGACTTACGTTACCCCGTTACCAGAATTTGATCTGTAATCGCAGAATACATGGGTCGCGGATTCAAAATCTGCTCGGACCAAATAATCTGGATGAGGATCTGTTGAAGTTTCTCCGATTAAAAGAAATATTGAATCAATCTGGGCTTCGAATTTGTAGTCATCTCATAAATATCTTCCATTCACTTTAGGTAGGTGAGAGGAAAAACACTGCGACTCTGGATTCCCCGAACCCGCAGATATACGACTAATCTCATGGATATACCGAGCATCGTAAGTTTTTGGCTATTGTAGTGTAGAATCATTTCTTTTACAATCTTCTTTTATTGACATAGAATCGAATTTCTACAAAATCCCTGATTACCCAATATAATTATATAACGTAATCTTATTGTACGAGGGTAGGCCTATATGGTTGTATGATAAAATATTACCAACCCTCCACTGCATATTATTTTAGGAACAGTCTGAAACAATTATTAAAAGATTTCAACACTCGTATGCCAGAAAAATAATGAAATATGAGAGCATTTGAATGAAATGAGATAGTAGCCTATAGTCTAATTACCAACAGTTTGAACAGTAACATAATTATGATTGTAGATTAATAATAAATATAATTAATAATAAATTACGAAATAATTTTAAATTTACTGTTTCTTGTAAGATTTGCGGTTTTCTTGTCGTAAACGAAGTTTCTAGGGTTGTGCGGATATTTATTTCCTTCCCTCTTATTTACAATTGGGATTACTATCTGGTAAACCAAAATTTATCAAATATCAAAATTTAAGATGATTATTTAATATGTTACACTCAAATCTATCCCTGTCAAGTAAAGGATGCAAAGCAAGAAGACAAAAAGAAATCGAAAATTTCCCACTCTTTCACATGGTTTTCGACTGTTCCACAAGTGGTCCATAGAGGACCGAAGAGAGGTTGTGTATTAGACACTTATGACTTCTCTTCACTGCCAAAGAAGGTAGTTTTTCTAACCTACAATCGACACCTAAAGAAAATTCTGGCAATAATTCAGATCCACTAGGTTTACGCTCTTTGTTAAAAGAGTTTAAGTAAATGGTGTACTGTATAGTGAATTTGAGGAATGAAACTGTTCCAATCGCAAAACTATTTATGTTAACTGAGGGAATTTCAGTCTTGACAAAGATGGATAGAGGAAGCAATAAGAATGTCATTCATCGGCCACTATGATGCTTAGGTTTAATAAAATAAGACTCCAAGAATCAGATCTCTGATTCTATATGTGTATGCGTGAGTGGACTAGATTTTAATTAGGAGTGCATGTGAATGATTACTACAAGGTGTACATTAGATGCAGGGTTTATATTCGTTATTGTTTGCCTTTTGTTCTCCTGATTTATTGGAGGAATAAGCTCATATTCATATGTCAGGTGTAATATATTGGGTAGTCAGGGATTTTGTAGAAATCCGATTCTATGTCAATAAAAGAAGATTGTAAATGAAATGACTCTACACTACAACAACCAAAAACTTACGATACTCAATATATCCATGAGATTAGTCGTATATCTGTGAGTTTTTTCGCTCACCTACTTAAAGTGAACGGAAGACATTTATTACACATTTAAGACTACAAATTCGAAGCCTAGTCCAATTTAATTAAATGATTTTTTTTTTGTTTTAACCGGAGAAACCTCATCAGAAATCCTCATCCAGATAATTTGGTCCGAGCGTGTTTTGAATCCATGACTCAAGTATTCTGCGATTACAGATCAAATTCTTGCAACGGGGTAACGGAAGACAACTAAACGGTAACTATTTTTCAAGAATACACACATCCTCGGGTGCTTAGGACTAAATGTAACGGCTAACGATGTAAGCAAAGTAAGTGGAAATTTTTCATCTCTGATTGTAAATTATGGAATTAATAATATCCTGGTAACAAGTTATTTTTCCGTAGAATTTTATCCTAGCAAAGTTCAAGATATTGTAGTTAGTTGCAAATAAAATTGATGTTTTGTACAGTAGGTTTATACCAATTTTCCTTTTATACATCCCTGAAGAGATTTATCTAATATCTAATCGAAATATTCAGAGATAATATCTAACCGAAAATTTGCGTAGGCCGAAAATATAATCCGGGATTTTCTCTTAGGGGGGTACAAACTGACAATCCATGATTTTTTTTAACAGAAACTTTTTCATTTTGCCACCAAAATAACTAAATATATTATGATGTGCTTTATTTAAAGGCCAAGCGGTGATTGAAATTTTAGCGCGTGGCTATAAACCTTCTGTGTAATGCTTACTGTCGTCCGAAATGTAATATGTATTGTATATTATATGTAATATATATTTCATTAATTAATTTTTATTTCTAAATAACACTTGTAAGATAGATTGGTTACATTTTGGTAGTGAACAGATAAAACCTGTAAATTACTTATAATTCAATAAATATAAGTTTCCTTCTAATTACTTTTTTCCCTTTAAAATTTTGATTAGAATGAAATGAAAGTTTGCACAGAGGCTCTAGGGTGGATCACAGTAAAGTTTAATCTAGAGTATTATTACAGCATATCTAAGGATTGTAGGGTATTGAGCCTTGCAAAATATGAAAAAAATGTATTTTTCAACAAAATATGAAAACAACATTTTTAAAGGCATTTAATTTTCCTTTTCACGTTTATTAATGACACTTAAGCGACAAAGACCCTTTGGACAAAACACAAAGCGGCCGTAATTTTGAAGATATTTGAACCAAATTTTATTATGTTATCGCTAGGCCCAATAGGTCGGACAAGTTCGTTAATGAGCAAAATTGGCCCAAGGGGAGTCGGGGGAAGGGGTTGAAATTTTGAAAAAATTATATCTCGGCCCCTATGAAGTATAGAGGGAAACTTTGTTTGAATAAATTAGATTACTCCCTATGGAGTTCACAGTGACACCAACGATTCGGGGGTTTTGGGGGTACGAGCGGGAGTGGGGGATGGAAATTCTAAATTTTTGAAACCACGTCTTGTGGGGTATCGCTGAAAAGCTCTTGATGAGTACTCTACTAATCAATAACTAGTTTCTCGATAGCTCTCATATAAGGCGAGATTTGAATGTTTGAAAAAGTGTTCTTTCCTCTTTTTTGCAGTTATTATTGCGAGTTTGTCATGCCAAGGATAAAGAAGAAGATTGCTGCGCAGCGACAATAAATTAAACCAAAAGCACTTCGAAATCTACCTCACCTTTTTTTTCAGAAAATTCCTCAACCGTAAAAAGATTCTCGACAACGATATACAAATTAAAGATTAAGTAAGGTCCAAAGCGGATTATCAATCACGGAACAGATTCTTCTAACCAGACTAAAATACCGCCAAATTCTTTAAGTTTAAAGTTTTAAGTCTGCCATTTTTACACTCTGTGCATAATATTTATGTTTTACAGGTCAGGAAATGAACGTATTCTTGGACAGGAGCTGGAAGGAGGTGTATTCGGAACTCGGTCCTGCAATCGACTCCACATTCACAGAAATCCTCAATTCAATCCTTGATAAGGTCAACGAACACTTCGCGTTTGACGAAATGTTTCCAAAGCCTTAGAATTAATGGAAGTGTATGGTTTGATTAAACCAAAACATTTACGCTTATAGAATACATCTGATGCGGCAGACTGTTACACACACATAGTTCAAACCATAAAAAAAGACGTAGTAACTACTGTATTCTACGGAACATGAATGGAAAATAATGCAGTAAGCTTAGGCTATAACAAGCGAAATTATATATTGTTTTATGTTTCCATAGAAATACGAAACAGCCATTTCATAAAATATGGGAATTTTTCCTTCAAAGAGAGAAGTTATAAAATTATTGTAATTGGGTGGTCAAAAATAAGTTTAAAGCCTCAAATTCTCTGAATTTTAAGGATTTAGGTGTATCTGAAGTGGTTTCATGTGTAAAATCTTTCGATTTACTTATTTATTGCGTTGAGTTACTTTTTTTGAAATTTTTAGCACGAATTTAACACTCTTTAATACCAAGTAGTCAAGAGTAATCAGCTATGTCCATTTTCATTTGAGAAAATATACATCTTAAGGTACAATTTGGTATAAGATTAACTTAAAAAAATACGTGTGGTTAATTACTATGTAATATAACAAACAAGGTAATTTTTGTCCCACCCGTAACAGTGATAGTTTTGTTAAATTATTATTGATGAATTAAATAAATGTTCTGACAACCTCGAGACAGTTTATAATTTGTATTGAAACCCTCATACCTTTATTAATAACAACATTAAGACCCTAACAGTAATAGCAGAACAGAAAATGAGCTTTTGTTTTGCATCATTAAAATCAGTGTCCAAATTATGTCCCACCCGTAACAAATTTTGAAAAACAAATTTAAAATATTTAAAATAAATTTTAAATAATGCTTTGCATGTAATGTGGAGGAGAAGGCATTTTAAATTTTACACAATGTGAAGAACCAATTCGAGTTTATTATTTATGATATGTAATAAACAAAAATAGTTTTTATAATTTGTTAGAATGTCCCACCCGTAATTATGAAATGGCTGGAAAACTACAAGAAAATGTTCTTGGAAGGATGTTTGGTATTCTACCTGATGAAGCGCCTGTATCTGTGATAAGTGTTTGTATATTATCCTATCAGAAAGTCTATGTTAAATAATGGAATCGTGATTTATTAGATGTACAATTTGAATTCAAGAGTAGATATTTAAATGTGAAGTGTGAAAATGGATCAAAACCAATTTTTGTAAAAGTTAGGATAAACCTACTCTCTTCTTTCAATAATTCCCCTACACATGGGGCTTCGAGTGCAAACAAGGGCGTAGCCATTTGGCATATGATGGAGCAATCTGGTCAGCATTGCGCTTTTTACACCTTAGAAATACTATCAACAATATTGGAAACTATAACTTTAAGTATGGTAATATCGCAGAATATTTTAAAATAGATTTTTCGAAATTTTTGAATGTAAAATACATTTTGTCAACGATTATCCAATTTAAAAGAATGTGGTATAGACCTACTTTTGGTTTTGTAATGAATGAAGATAAAATAAAAGGATATTGTTATTTGTAAGTTGATTTAGGACTTTTATTTCTTGTTAAAAAAGCGTGTGTAATTTTAAAGATGGACCACTATAGTCCTTTCACATTCGCCAGAGGTTTCAAGGCCAAACGTAGCATGCCTATGATACCCCCACTTACCACGCTCATATGACATCATACCCCTCCAATGCCAGTCACATGATAAGCCAGTAGGGAGTTCCCCCTTAGTTTCGTATGAGTGTGTGCGACAGCGCAGCTCCTCTGCGCAAAGGGGAATACTGTTACTGCTGTTCAGTGGGGGCATATTAGACGTGAGAAGTTGTGGCCTTGAAACCTCTGGCGAATGTGAAAGCACTATAAGTTACTGTGCTTTCGTATAAATACAGTTATGAGCATACTTCTTTCAGCAGTTGAATAATAATATTTGCACCTGAGAAAAATAATGGTCTATACAACATGCATATTAAACGGAGATATAATGACTTATTACTGCTCATTGATTACAATTATACAAGTGACGTACATATTAAATCCTATCATGAGTTTACAATACAAGGTACCAGGTTCAAATCCCCTGGCCGGCCAATTTGATATGGGGTTTTTCAGGTTTCCCCAATCGTAAAAACAAATGTCAAATTCGATAATTATTTACCATGACTCATCATCGCTATTTCACTTGTACCATATTCATTTAAAATAATATCAGTTAAATACACCAACAATAGAAAATAGCTGATAATCAATAGTTCCATGGCCTACTGTATAGACACAGATCCTGAATTCCTGATATGGTCTCGATTCTAAAAGGAGTACAAATACAGTTGACTTTTTATAAAGAAGACATTTCATAATATGGCCTACAGTACATAATAGTTTTGCGCCAATGGCACTTTCTCTGTTAAAAATGTTTCAGCATTCCTAAGGGATATTATAAAAATCACTCAGAGATCGTATAGACCACAATAATCATATTAATTATTTTATGTTCTACTCTACTATAATATGCTTATTACATCTGATATCCATTCAAGTACAGAATTTCAGTATAACACTGTTGTAGTACCGATTAATACCGAATGCGGGACAATCTTAAAGCCTTGAGAGTAGCAAATCAAACTGCACAATAAACAACCTGTTTTTAAAATGACATTTTATTTTGTTCGTGTCAATTTCAATATTATACTAGCCTGAGTTCATTTCGTGTTTTCAAGTCCGTTGGTTTGAAGTTAAAACGCCAAGAGAGGCTTCGAGTTCCCCACACGCCATCATATGTCATCTATCGCAAAAGACGAGACCTTACTAACATGTAATATGTAAAATACTCCTCCTGTATCTCATGAAATCCTGTCCCGTATCATTTTATAAAACTTCGACTTCTCGCGACGAAACCATCAAACGAGGTCTTTATTTAAAGTGATTAAATTTTAAGCAATAAAATGTATGTATTCTACTGTAATAGATTTCAAAAGGCCGGAATTTCGAAGAAAGATTTAAATTGCAATGGGTCACATGCATTTTTTAAATTTTTTGTTACCAATCCTCGGAGACCCACGACAAGGTCGTCAAAACGTCTGCAGATAAATTAACCTATTAGTTCATAAATTATTCTATGGGGTGCAGTATTAGGTCTTAAATTTGTAAAAAAATGATGGAAAAGAAGTTGAAAGGAAAAGTTAAATTATTTCATGTAAATTTAGAGAATATGGTACAATAAATAAACTATGGGCTTAATCATTGTGCTAATGATTTTCTTCGCAGTCCGGCATGAGTTTATTTACCTGTGTGAGAGACTGAATCTCGCGAATTTAAGGGTTAAACGTGACGTGGCAATTACCCGGAACCCGGACTCCAAGATGACCTTCAAATCGGTAAAATATATAAATAAATTAATTTTTTTCTCAAAATTAGGAAGGACTTAAGAAGATAATATGTGATTTGGTGATTCTATTTGAAAGAATCAGTAATACTATACATTACATTACCATTTTTGTGGTAATGTTACCATAGAAATATTTTACCACTCAAGTTTGATTTCGATCTTCTACCTGTGAAAATTGGAACTTTAGGATAAGTGGATGCTGTTATGATTAAGTGGAAATGTTTAAGGAACGAACATATTTTTAATTTTATTTTTTGTTATTTTTCTTTTAGTTCTCTTGTCTAAATAGGCAGTATGCCCACTAACATCTGGATAGACAAATTTACCTCGACTCACCTCGACTACATCCAAATATGAACAATTTTGGAAATAGAAAGAGCGAAAAAATCAGAAAGAATATGTAAAGAGAAGTTGAGAAGTGGCATGATTTGCCATTCAGAGATGTAACCGATACGGATGATGAAAATATATTTACGTCGCATAAGATGTCGATATAGGCTAATGGATGCAAGTAACGCTACATTTCTTATATAACATATTATGAGATCACTACACGTGAAGCAGTGACTGAAAGAAGATAAAAATAAAGTCTTAGATAAACGATAACACTAATATTTACATGTAATAAAATTTCTATATAGGCCTCAGGTGACGAGTTACGTTACATTTCTTATATAATTTCAATGTTGTGGGATCAATGGACGTGAAGCAGTACCTGACAGGAGGGTGAAAACAAGACCTAAGCTACTTAAAATAATAACAATATACAGTGTGTCTAACTGAAAAGTTTTAAAATAAAGGACAGATACACCGAGTGAAAAGGGGGGCGAAGCTAAATACAACACATTACACTAATATACCGTTAATAACAATATGGTACAGTTTGGAGTTTGTTTTTATCACTGCTTTCATCTGTAGCAACTGAAAACGGACCTTGAATAAAAGTCTGAACAATCTGGAAACCTGCAGAGTTCTTTGGAGGAAAAGTTCAGCTTAAATTTAAGTTTTATAACGTATTATATATTAGAATTAGAATTAGAAAAAGCCACTGAATCCTTTTCAGGCAAGGGCCTCCTACTATCGGTAGGGTTAGCTCAGTTTGTACACACGGGGTGAGCTATTTCCTGTGTGCATGCTCGGATTTTGAGCTTTTACTTTAACTGTTAGTTACTGTGTGTAGCTTGTGTTCCATTTTGAGTCTAGAATAGTGTCCTGTACTTTTTCCCTAATTCACTTCACTTCACTTTCAGTTTCTAAATTATGTCAACATTTTATTCTAAATCTAAAATTGTGATTTTCCACTCCCTCCTATCCATTGCTACTCGTGACCATTGCGGTCCTATCACTTCTTTTCCCTCTTCTTGGGTCCCAGATCGTGGTGGTATAGGCCCATCTGTTTGCAGGTAGTCTGGCCATATGTCCTCCCCACCTCCATTTGAGCTCTCTTGCCTGTTTATGTGCCTCTTCGATACCACTTCTTAGCCTCAGTTCTTCGTTTCTTACTTTGTCTAATTATATATTAAATAAAAGAAATAGTATATTCTTTTTTTTTTCAAAATGGCCTCCTCTTCACCCCTCATAGCCTTTCCGTTCCTCCCACAGTTTTAATTCTTTCCTTTTTATTTTTATTAGTTTATTTTCTACATTTATAATTGATTGTACACATTATACAACATAAGAATACAAAACTCTGCATGTTTTCAGCTTAAAACTGTGTTTAGACATGTTAAAAAAAGAAAAAGCTTGTTTTTTAATGGCCTCTTGATAGGCTATATGTATATAATTGAATGCATTGTGTAAAAAAGTTCAAGGTACAAGAAAACAGCGTGTATCATGGTCTACAAGTATGAAAAAGACCCTTAATAATTCTGGAAACTGTTCTCAACTCACTGAAAAAAGGACAGCACTAAAAAAGGACAATTAAAGGACTTTTTAAATAGTCACCATTTTAAAGGACAGTCCTTTAAAAAAAGGAATATTGGACACACTGAATATACCTTTTTTCTCAACTTCAACCATGACTGAATAACCGAAAGGCCTAGGAAAGATAAACAAATAAAAGAAGTTGAGAAGAAAGGTATCTTGCTATGATTTTATTGAGTTCAACACTATTATTCAGCATGATTTTAAACACTAGACCTATAGGCTATAAGACAAATGTTGGAAAATATAAAGCCTCTCTTTTATCCAAGCATTTCCTCGTGTTAACGTAAGCTAATTTATTGGCCCTCTCTGGTCTTAAGTTCCAAGGTTGGTCTTGGGAAGTTTTCATAATCCAGGAATTTGTCTTATATCGTGATTTATGCTCGTCTTCTATAAACGTGCGAAATACCTATGTGTAAATTATCCAATGAAGAAGTTAGTTCCAGAATCACCCACCAGAGAACTAATGATAAAACGAGTAAAGCAAATATATTATAAAGGCGTTATATTATTAGGTAAGTAGGAGAATGATGTAGGCTGGTTAGTTAGCGGAACTGGGTGCAGAAAGTTCGAGTTCCCACCATGAGAAAATAAATGGGAAATATGATGAAAAAGTACTATAATAAAAAGTATATTTTCCTTCCTATGATTTATTATTGTGTATTAGTAAAGGTGTTGTTACGAAAATATTGCAGAATGTTATCTAGATTCTTCAGTGAAAGCGACTGCCCATTATAGTATGTGTAATTTAAGGTTACAAGTATAGCTTGCATTAATTTTGTTTCACGTAAGAACTGAACATTTCTATAAGAGATTCGCAGACCAGATATCATATCTTCATTGAAGTGATTTACTATAATGCAGTATATTACTTCACTTAGCAGACTCTGTAACGTTACACCTTCCTCTAGGGGCGATGGAAGCTAACATCTATCTACTGTAATATACCTTAAACTATTGTTGCTCAACTTTGCTGTTTTTGAGAGTCGAACCTAACTTAACTGTCTGATTTAGGGCATCATCAAGTTTTGAACTAAGTCTAGTTAGTTAATCTATATCCAAGTAAATTTCCAGTGAGAAATCATAACTGTGCCTTTTCGCCTAAGACAATGAAGTATGATGAAATTGCTTTAGTCGGTGAGACATGTATGCAATCTTCCCCCCACACGCTTTTAAGGTGGTAGATAGAGTACTAGCAGTGAAATAAAATGTTCAATCTTTTTCTCCTTAGTATACTTGGCTCATTAAAACTGTAAATTAATTCGCTGAAAACTATCTATCTTTGCCTTAGTTTTACCTCTCCCTTTTAGGGACATTTTAAGCGACCCACGCCGCCCGGGCCTTACAGGGCCGCGACCTGTCGGGAGAGGGATTATCTATGAATCACACACATAATTTTTTGACCAGACAAGGACATGGCGCTGAAAACTCGGTATTTTAAAAACATATTAACAACTTTTCAAATGTTTAATGTTCAATTAAATTTATAAATTAAATATTCAAAATGGTAGCTACTAGCCATATAAAAATTTAGCGTTTGCTCCTTAACTCAAAAACAATTTTTAACATTTTCATGTTCCTTTTTTTTCCAAATGAGTATCGTCAAATCTGTAGTTATTTTAGTCATTTTAGTAAATTATACATGTGACATCTTGCATAAAGAATGTCAAAAAGTTATGTTCAGCTGTTTTTGAAATATCGGGGAAATTGTTCTCTAAAATCTTATTTGAAGAAAATGTATATTAAACTTATAAGAAACTACGCAGGCTGATCATGTCTGCTTACAGCGAAGTGGAGCATTTTGCATTTAAATTCATTACTTTAAAAACATACAGATATTTAAATAAGTTTTACTCAATGAAGTTAAAAACGTTTCTGCATTTTTTTTTTAAATTAAGTCAGTGGGGGAGGGAGTTGTGTTTGTTACTGTATCGTTTTATTGCCGTTTCCGAAAACACGAGGATAAACATTAGCTTCAAATTATTGAAATAGAAACAAAGTTCTCAGGCATATTTAAGAGCAGTTTTGAGTGATAATCTATCTCCAGATAATGCTTTTATTTTTAATGTATTAATAATAAACACCTTTTGAAAACAGGTTGATGAAACCGAAGGTTAACAAAGACGAAGTTTGGGTCTAGTACTCATACTATGAATTTCATTATTTTTGGTCAAGATCATATCAACATGTTTGTTAATCACAATAGCTATGGATTGAAGTCCGTTTTCGTACTTAAAACCACGATTCATTTTGAACCCCGCGTTGTCTTTCCGCTCATGTTGCTACCATAGATACTTAGGCCTACGTTTCATTAAGTAGTGCAAACCGCGTTACTTGCAAAGGGCGTTTCACTTGGGATGCGGATTGAAAATCGAATGCGAGAAATTTGCCACAATTTATTCGTCACAGTTACGACTCGTCACACAATTGCAATTCGCCACAGAAACAATTCGTCACACAATTACAATTCGCCATAGTAATAATTCGTCACACAATTACAATTCGCCATAGTAATAATTCGTCAAACAATTACAATTCGCCATATTAACAATTCGTCACACAATTACAATTCACCACAGAAACAATTCGTCACACAATTACAATTCGCCATAGTAATAATTCGTCACACAATTACAATTCGCCATATTAACAATTCGTCACACAATTACAATTCACCACAGAAATAATTCGTCACACAATTACAATTCGCCATAGAAACAATTCGTTACACAATTGCAATTTGCCACTGGTACTATTCGTCACTCAATTATAGTTCGCCACCGTTGGGATTCGTAACACGAATTTAGATCACAGTTTCATTCACTAATAACACTGGCATTCGTCCCAGAACAAGGAAGGCGTCGGAAGTGCATTTGAAACCTTGAAAGAGTTAGCCCAAGAAAGTCTGACAACAATATTTTATTATGTCGAAAATAATTATGTTAAGGTAGGCAGCGTCCTCTTTTCCGCTAGAGACTGTTACATTCGAGTACTTCAAATTCAGAACCTTCCCAGGATTAATAATCCCTGAGAGACAAGGCATGTACAATAGTCGGAAAACATCGCATATCTTTGTATCATCTACTTCAATATTTACAGTAAGAGGTTGCAGAAATGGACTGAGATATCGAACGGCTGGAAGAAGGGTCCTACTATATGCTTAGAGGCTGACATACGTATTTCTCGCAAGAACGAAAATGAACACTACAAGGAGGAAAGGAGCATTTGGATTATCTCCTGGCACTAGGCTATAATATAGCAGGAAACTTAAACTAAAATTGTGTGAAAATTACTAAGCAATGAGCTGTGACCAATTCACATATTACCAATCCTGTGACATTTACACACCCATGTCGAATTTGAATCTGTGACAAATATATTCCTGTGGTGAATATAAATGCGTTACGATCTTTTGTGACCAATTAAAACTATTACGAAAAAATTGTGACGAATTCCCCTAAGCCCATTGAAAATATCCGTTATACAGTGTTTTTAATGAATAACTGAATTAAACTGTATCGGTTCATTCAAGTAAAATTAAACTATTTTCGTTTTGAACAAGTTAACGTAGTCAGAATAAAATATCTATAGAAGGTGATAAAAGTTATCCGTTCGAAATAGAACACAATTTATAAACTTTTTCTTAGAAATTACCGCAGTTATAATTTCCTACAGTTACATTTAAACCTCATGAATCACCCTGTACGTTGTTTTGACGAAATGTTCGGAGGAGGAAAATACTGACGGATGTGATGTTAAAGCGGATAATCCCTTGAGTTTTGTTAATGAGAGCGAGAGGAACTTACCCCTCGCTGGAGGCATTACCTGGAATGTCATCACAACACAGAGGGAGGTTATATAAGAGAGATTTTCAGGTCACAGTTATCAGTCTTCCAAAGATGGCTGCAGTCCACTGCATTCTGCCACTATTGCTGTTCCTAGGAGGAACGGTTCTCGCCGTCGAGCACCATCTCCGTGAGTAAAAGTAGCCTATTTTGTACAGTTCTTTTCTATTACGTTTGTAAATGATTTTTAAACAACATAAGCAAATCTTCTTTGCTTTATTATTATTATTATTATTATTATTATTATTATTATTATTATTATTATTATTATTATTATTATTATTAACGCTGTTATTATTGTTGTTCCCCAAGTACTACAAGTCTATTTCACCCTAAGGTATGATGCGATTGTAAGATTTTAATTTCAACAAGAACAAACATTTGAGCAATTACTCACAAGAAAGATAACAAGATAAAAAAGAAATGAAAACCAATTCAACTGCAATGTTGAACAAATTTCAAGAATTGAAACTAACAACATTTTTTATCAAATATGCTAAACAAAGGTTTCTGAAATTGGTTCTTACAATCTATAAGGTTTAAGTTTAATTCATAAATTGCTCTTTCAAATAGGCCTACAGGACATTTGAAATGTAGGTTTTTTATAGTTTGCCTGTCCTCTGCACAGAAGCCTTGCGAATCGTTCGATCACAGTATACTTATACTGTGGTTCGATGTTGGAATATTGAATATTTCAAAATAACTTATATACTGAATTTACCGTGGCCTGATAGAATCTGACTTTGTAAACAGTAGCGCATTTCAACGGGTCTATGCCAATTATTAATACTATACTATTAATAATACCTGTTTAATCGAATGAATATTTAACTGACTTAGAAATACGTGTGTCACAAAAAACAGAAACGAATGCAATACGATAGGCCTAAATGAAAACTTCCGATTCAATTTACGGCCCTTACACAACTTGCCCTTTAAGTCTGATGCTGTGATGATAGGCTTATGTTAAAATTCATGAAATATGCCAAGTATATAGAAAATTATGCAGACATTTATGAGATAATTCTGACAGTTTATAAATTTCTTCGGCATTATAAACGTATTCTGGAGAAGTGTTTAAACAAAGGTCACAGAAATCTTACAATGTAGGCGTTAAAGAAAACATTGTGAGTGTTTTAGATAAAACCATGAAATCTCTAATTTCCAACATGTGGAAGTAAAGTGACTAGTTCAATTGTGCTTTTTGGAAACAGAAGTAAACTAATCATTGTGGTAGACTCTCCGAATGGTTGAAAATTTTACTTAGGGGCCCTAAAATTTAGAAGAGTAATAAGCTGATTGACATTGATCTGTCAGTCAGTCACACATGATCAGCAAATTTGACGTAGATTTGGACGGGCCTCGCACACAGAAAAACAGACAAACATTTTCTTTTATTACAAAGACTGGTACCGTTCAACTGCTTTCGCCGTTAGGATGTACGTATGTTCTTTGGTGTGACTTGTATCAGGTATATTGCGACATAACTCGTAACTGTTAGTTTCATTTCATCTACTAAGGGGTTTTTGTATTAATTTTGTCTTAAGGCTATGGTGCATAAGCGGGTATATAATTTAGAATGTCCAAAAGATTTAGAAGAACAACGTTAAATATTCTATGGTGAAGAGAAAGAAAATCCTGCAGCAATCCTGAAGAGTGTGATGTATGAACACGATGAAGATGGAGTAGCAGAAGAAAGGACGAGTGAATTGATTCAGAGTAAAGTGGAAATAATGAAGAACCTAATCAAAACAATAATTTGTTTTAACTTGGCAAGAACAAAAAGCTACAAAATGTTTGATGTATCTATGGTGAACGTACACAGTCTTACCTTCGATTCCAAAAAGGAAGGAAGATGCCCTGAGTGAGGATATGCATAATCGAAGGAAGAAATAGACCAATGAGTTTTGTAAGTTATGTGAAGATTTTATGTGTAACATTATTTATATCTGTTTTGAAATTATTTTCTTAATTTTATGAACACTTGTTTAAATTTGATAATCAGCAACAGCATAAAGTGATATAATGATTGTAGGTCACACGTACCCCATTCCACTTTTTTTTCGTTAGCATGCAAAAGGGACTAGGCATTCCTATTCCACCATTTTGAAAGTTTTTAAAAGGGGTGTTCTATAGATTTAGGGTTTAATTTATTTTTTAATGAAAAAATCACAACAAAATCTCTTAAAGTATTTTCAGTCAAAATGTTTAAATGTCTTGTATTTTTCATCTTAAGAGACAGTTTTGGTATGGCATAAAAATACGGTAAAACTATCAATAAATCAATATCTACTTACCAGAGTTTGACTTGTCTTCTTATAGGTCCTGAAACAGAAAGAAATCACGATCACACACTCAATTTCATTACTTTCCGTTCCTTTCATGGCCATCTGTCACTTTTCATTACTTTTTAATGACTTTTGTGAATTTCATGACCAGTAGATACTCTGTTAAAAATGCTGTTGGTGCCGAGTGTGCTTTTTTTGTAACGCGTGGTTTCTACATTGAGTAATTGTGGAACCAAACATTGACAGAAAACTCATGTGAGTTTCACTTTAATATGATATACATAATAAAAACTGTATAAAATGTACAATTCACGTAAAAGTTTAGTTAAATTAAAGAAATATTACCGGAGTTTAAAGGGGGAGATGTGAACTTCTTTATTTACATTTATGTCTTTTGTTTTCCTATTGTCGGTGACAAACAGGTGTAAAAAATAGGTGGCCAAAGATCATTTATGTTTATCTTACTTTTAGTGTCTAGGAAATATTTTAAGGCACGATACTATTCAATATTAATTTTAGTTTCAGTACACCTATTTGCTACCGATACTTTGTCGTAAGGCAACCTGTGACTGTTACAGGAAGTAGCCTAATTAAAATAAAAAATATGAGTCTAAAACTTGATCATGCTTTGTAAATTGCTTTTACACAAACCTTTCGTAATCAGTGAAGTTCATTTTCACTAATGCAAGTAGCGGATATCAAAGATAAGTGTATAACATGAAGAATATATATTTGTACAATAAGCTAATCCATTGATTACGCAGAGGATTCTGGAATGAATTTTATGCTATCACGACTGAAGAAATATTTCAAGGAAGAAAATATAGCCTAACTAATAATCTTACGACTCCATAACCTTGATATTCTTATTATTTGCATTTGAAATATAACTGGCTACATTTATTACACCTATCTCTCTAATAACATGTTTTCGTGATTTTTTAAAGTAAGCTTTATTTACACTCCTTTGAACATCGAGGTCATATCAAGGAGTATCAGGTTCTGTTTATACCAGCAGGATATGCAGGATGTCCAACTGTTTTTCTTATCGAAGATGTGACCATTTCAACTGATATTCAGTTTTAATTAATACTGTGCATAATGAAATAGGGGCGAAGAGTCACGATCAGGAAATATCCAAATCGGCATTTGACTTTAAGACTGGGGAAACCATGAAAAAACCCAAAGTTAAAATGGCCGGTCACGGGGTTTAAACCCGGGATCTCAAAAACGTGAGTCCAAGACACATTTTCGTGATTTCTTTAAGGTTTGAAACATAGAAATGTTCTTAAATTTCTTAGCTGAGATCTCTGAAGGAAGTACCTGTCATGATCTGCTTCCGTAACATAAGCAGCCTTGAGTACTGAAATTAATTTAGTAGACTAAATTAATGGCAGTAAGTTGGCTACCAATCCGGTTTCGTGTAGGGATAAAAACAATGAATCAGATTTGGGTGATCGCTGTTAGAATCAGGAAATCATCGATCCGAATATGCGTTCTTCTTGGGGTTCTTGCAACACACAGAAATGTGCAGGGCTGTTATCTCACTAATAAGAATTAGATTCATCAGCATCATTCTATAATGAAGAATTCTACTTTATTTTTTCGCGTCGTATGTATTGACGCGAAGATGTATTTTCCCTTCTATCATAATATTGGTATTAGACCTATAGGCTACTAAGTTATACTGTATTGTCAACGACCAAATGCCCATGTATAAAATAGAAACAAAAAATTTAACAGTCATTGGATGAAAAACATTGAAATGCAGAACAGTAAGCAGATCAGCAGATCAGAACTGTAGGCAGAAAACAGCTGTACGTAGGAAAAGCATTAAAATCATCAGTTATAAGACTTTTCCTCGTTGATTCTCTGCTTGTCGCGAAAATACAGAATTATTATCGTTACTAATATTCTCGGAGTACACTTCCTATATATTTTGGCTCTGCCTTACCTTATCGGGTAATTTATTTGTGTGTATACTGCTCTTAACTTCCACTAAAAATTTTAAAATTCATATCTATGGTTACACGTAATATCTGTCTAGAATATTACAATTGAATTCGTAGCTATAGTAATAATAGCCCAGATCCATAATTGCACTTTTGTTGTATTTAAATATTTCACATGAGATAAATATATTAATGATATTTTAAAATTATTTTTTGTATACAATTTTCTCTTGCTCTCAGAAATTAAAAATGTGTTATTCTATTACTTCATCTGTCCGTACCATAGGTAGTATAGTATGTAAGAGAGGTGAAGGGTCTGCTTTTTGGCGCTCGAGGTGCAAGTTTCAACTTTGTTAATACATTTCTTCAGTCTCTCAATATTTCTAATGAAACTGTTGTTAAAATACCAGACAGTTTAAAACATTGCACCAGGACAAAATTCACCAATAAATTAAAAGAATGCCTATGCCAAAAAGCACTCTACAGGATAGAACTATGAAATGGATAGCCTTAGCATGTATCTCTATACTATTGTATAACTATTGTACAACTATTGTATAATTCAGATTGTAAGTTTCGGACATGTCCAACATCAAATATGTATTTTATACCTGGACGAAATAAAAATTAGAGTTCGTAGTTCCGTTTCAATTCAATTCAATTTATTATATAATATATTAATTTTTTTATTTTCATTTGTTTTGTTTCTTTTTTCTGGATCTGTATTGTCACCTGGATTGCCAGGCAGAAGACATGAATAAAGTATTTCTCTCTATTTTAGACTCTCAATTCGAAGTTGAGTTTTAACATAAATACAGGTCTTGAGGTTCCTGAATCCAGAATCAGGTCTGTGTTTGTCTGTCTTTTCGTGTAATTGTGTGTCTGTGTGTACAGCCTAGCTCCAGAATGGAAAATCGTATGAAAACAAAATTTTGCTTAGGTACTTTCTGAGGATGTGACATGAAGACTGGCGACAGCAGTCTCAATTTAAACATTTAATAATATAGCCTAGGCGTACCAAAGCAGTCGTACACAACTTCCCTTTATAATGGTTATTAAGGCACTCTCACGAAAATGATGAAGTTTCATAAACAACTTACTCGTGTCTTAATAAATGGCATTATAGACTTGCTTAACGTATTATTTTACTACACGTGGTTGTTGAGCAATCGTGTGCCTTCTGGGAGTAGTCGTAGGAAATATTTTTCTTTCTTCCGACAAGTGTGACTGCAGCGCACAAGAGTTGGCAAGGACTTACACATACTATTTCCCTTCTTACCGTATAGCGTGAGCCGTTATAAGATGACCAATAATAAAGCGGTATGTTATAGACATTTCAACATAGATACAGTATTTCTGGCAAGGAAAACATATCATAAATATCAAACATATGGATACAACACCCTTGCTTTCAGAGATGGTAATTTTTAGCAGTGGCAATAAGATGAGAAATCACACAAAAGTCTCAGATAATTCCTACGTTCCTTTTAGTGTGTTCTGAATTTGTGATGGAAATTAGAATCAGTTGAAAAATGCGAAAGGCATGCCAAAATGCTTGACTTGACTTGACTTTGAAGGGGGGGTCTGATATCAGCCCTAGCACTGCGACCTTTTCAGATCTATTGTGCATCCCCATCCTTTTGCTTTCAGTCAAGCAGTCTATTGTTCGAAATGAACCTAATCAGACTGCTGACCGGGACATGTGATAGTTCATCTATCCTTGGAAAATGATTGCCAAAACATTCTGCTCTCGATTTAGCAAGAGCCGGGATGCCAAAATGCTACTCTGTCATTCTATGTCATTTATTGAGGTGTAGGAAAAGATGGAAATCACTGGGAGTGAGGTCCGGGCTGTAGGGTGGATGTTGAAACATCTCCTAGCCGAACTTTTGCAGGAGACTTGCAGAGAGGTGTTGAAGCCTCGGACCGCGCACCCAGAGATTTTAATCTTTTCCTATCCCTCAAGAAATGACAGTGAATGACAGTGAATGACAGAGAATGTTAGAGATTGACAAAGAAACGGAGGTTATCACATAATAGTTCAAATCCTAGGTGGCAGACTTCTATGGCACATGTATTCAAAAGTTGGTCCCACGTTATGACAAATGTCTCAATTCCGGTGGCGAATATGCTAAAAATAGCTGAACACTTACTGTATCTGTTGCAATAAATATTTCCGTGAAATTGTGTTCCATTTCCGTAGACGATCTCAGGGAAATTTATTTTATGGACGGCCCTCGTATGTTCTGGCAAAAATAAAGAGAGATTGTTAATGTAAGTAAGGAATTTGTTGTAAATTCGTTTTGTTATTATCCTAGGGGTGGCGTGCACCAACCAGAAGTAAACCAAACTAAAATAGTAAATCTAAGAAGGAAACCTGAAGTAAACAAAAACCAGTACATCTGTCTCACTCTAGCACATTACTCCTATGACTTTAGAGTGAGAGAGACAAACTGGTTTTTGTCTATTTCAGGTTTCCTTGTTATGTTTACTACTTTAGTTTAGTTTACTCCTAGTTGGTGCACGCCACCCTAGATATCCAAATTATCCCCTCACTTATGCTGATCAAACTTTCTCGAGAAAACGTCTATAACTCAATAGTTTCTTAAATATGGTCTATTAACTCCGTCTGGCATTTTGTTTTATCAGTTCACCTGGCTTGTTTTATGTTTTAAACATTAAAGCGTTCCGCTGAGCTCAGTGTGAGGATCAAAATAATTACGAGGGCATTGCTTAGACATGTAGGTCTAATTGTGTAATCACCACTTGGAGAGGAAAAGAAACATGTTTTCGAGAAGCACGTGTCAAGTAATGGTCAAAGTAAGTCGAAATTAAAGAGGATCAGCGTAAAGCCTTAGGCAGCTCTTTACATGCTAAACTTGAAGGCCAAAAAAGCAAAAACTGGACATACTAGCATTAATTTCTAAGGAAATGGCAATTAAGAAATGTATTATTACGATATGATGATTGGTTTAAAGCATACTTTTGCTTCACTGTCTACTGTCAAAAACCTTTTACGCCTAATATTATCTTTAATGCTTCCTGATATTTGTGCTGGCTTATCAGCTTGCCTCTTTATTTCTTGGTGTAAGTTCATGTTATTCATTAACTTCCAAAATATTTTATTTATGATACCTAAGTGGTTTTTCTTTCTACTTCTAATTTACATTTTATTGGATCTTTCGAAATAATCTAACATTTGGTTTTATTCGTGTTATTATCCATATTATATTTTTTATAACAAAGAGCTATAATAAATAATAGTAAGTGATTTCTAACTCCTACGTTTGAAGTAGGGACTCCTTAATAGTGCTAAAATTATCAGAAATAGTTGAGTTATCTTGAGAAGCTGGCGCAGATGTTTCGTGTATACCTTTTTTCTATAACTATTTGCCAAATATCTTTTGTTGATCATGTAGTTTGATGTCTTTAGAATACCTAATTAAACGAAATTGTGTTTTCATATAAAATTTGGAAGAACTATTATTGCCCCATGATTCTCTTACAAAAGTACAACAAAAATCATTAAGGTGCACCATATGGAGGAAAGAAAATATGTCGATTACGAGACTTCTGTGGAAATGGCTAGACAAGTGTACAATGGTTTCTAATTGCTAAAATTATTAGCCAATTCAAGTTTTATTAATAAATAAAGCCAAAGAGAATTTACTCAAATGCAGAAAACTTATAGAATATATATATATATATTTTTTTTTTTCGGGCGGTACCGAACGCGAATGTTCAGGTTGGTACGGTACGCTGAATCTGAGATCATTCGAGAATATACGCGTCAGAGTATCATGTTCGGTAGATTTCAGTTTAGCACATATTTTTCTCTACGGAATATAATACAAATCTCTTCATGAAATATGACTGAAAACCTGTCAGTAACTAATGTAAGCAAGTGCTTATATAGCTGTGCTTATTTTAAAAGTTTATTCCTTCGGTAGAAACAAACAAAAAATTGAATAATTTTCAAGAAAGTATTATCCGTACTGTTTTATTTTTTCACGTCAACTAAGGAAAGAATAATGAATATATTTTTCCTTTTCGGGTTTTCTATAAATTGGTAGTTTTCGTGCAATTTAAATACAAAGGGCAAAAATCCCATACAGTTTGGCATAGGCGTAACCAGGCCGACCATATGGGGGGGGGAGTTATAAGACTTAAAAAAATTGTACAATTTTCCTTTTTTTAATCAATGGGGGGTTCAAACCCCCAACCCCCCCCCCTCGTTACGACTATGCAGTTTGGCAACATCTAGCCAAGTGGCTTTTGTCATGTAATCCATTCGTTTTTTAATAGTGAAAGCCAAGGTCATTGCCTCCGCATCGGCAATCTGGCAGTGCGCTGTTGCAATTCTGCGGAATTAATAATCGAATTATCTGTAGGCCTATTCCATGGATGTAATGGCAAAATACAATGTAAATTTTATGTTTACTGTTTAATCTGCGCAGTTATACTACTTCCACGCTATTTTTATAATTACTTCCTTTTTTTCAGCTTCATATGTGAAATCGTGTAAACGCAGTGATCCTCGCTTTAACCAGTGTGTTGTGAAACATGCCCAAGATGCAATACCGTCGCTCATCAGAGGTAAGCAAATAAACTCTTTTACTTTAGAAATATTAGATTTATTCTTCTCCCTTTTTCTTGGAAGTTTTACAATAGCCTCCTTGTGAGCAAGGCCGGTATTCCAGTATCATATCATCATCATCATCATCATCATCATCATCATAGTTCTTGTACAAGAACTTCAGCAAGAACCTGTACAAGATTAAAATACGATATTTGTTTCAAAGGTACGTTATTACACTCTAACCAAGACCTTTGACCAAAACCAGTTTTCTATATAAAAGGCTATATGGAAGGCTTGAGTTTGAAAGGTAGGCCTAAGTCGTAAAAAATTCTATATACAATTACATTAGTTTAGTTTTATATAAATGTTTTTGTAGCAGTAGTAGAGAAATATCTAATCGACAAGGCCGAATCGTTACTTTATTTAAACTGAATTGTATGTTCATGATGGCACGAGTTTAGGTTAGCTTGCAAAGCTTTTTTATATTAGGAGATTTACTCCAGCATTGTGCCACTAGGCCTACATTTTCTCCGGCATTCCAACTGTATCAATATGTCCAACTATTTTGGCGCCGTTCAATTCTCGAAACCTTCTTAAGAACAGTTGATGCCGAGCCGCCATTTTAGACCCTTTGCTATGAACCCCGGGAAATCTATGATCCAATGTAACAACATGCAGAAAACCTTCAAAGAATCAACCAATACGTCTTGAAGCAAAGGCCGGCAAGCAATTTGACCAAGGAACTTTGATAGTGGAATACCGGCCCGGCCTAACCATGTTTGAGGTCCATATAGGAGTACAGGTATGATTCAATATTATTCAGAGCGTCCCTCTAGACGCGTCTTTTTAGCGTCTTGTATCCAGTAGGATGAAAGAATGGGATCAATAAATTAAATTACTGGAATAAAACTATTGTATGCTTTGTGTACATCATTAAAACAAGAAAAAAACAAATTTTAATAGAATTTGGTTCAAGAGGGACTGTACAAAGATTGCTTGAACTAGGCTATTTTAACTCCTTCACTCGCTCAAGAGTACCCACGACCTATGCAAGAGAAACAGAAATTCCGATGTTTTTAACACCGGCAAAAGATTCTGCATGATCCAGCGGCCAGTGTTGGAGCTTATAAGACGAGAGTAAAGGGTTCGATCCCCGGTACCTGCAAAGATTTTTTTTAGAGTTAACGTGAGTCTTTTGGTAAGGGCTAGTGAGAAATAATTTTAGAAAAACAGACGTCAAGGACGAGAAGATCGTCATAAACGACTGTGTGAGCGGGATGATGAATTTATAAAAACAATTTTGCCGTGTACCACAGCAGTTGAAAGACTGACATAGAAGCTGTCAGGCGGTAGGCGCCATCACTTCGAGGGACATAGTGCTATTTTGTTATGTTGATACGGGGTTATTTTAACACAGCTACGTAAATATCTTCCCTATAGTAATTCTACCTTGTGGAATTGTAAAAGAAAAAAAAACCGTTTTAAAACCCAAATAGTTTACAAAATATGTTTGCTTGCGTCAGACTTACAAACTAAACTGACCACAACCTTATTGCTATGATCAATGCTAACCAGTAATTTCTTTCACATGGATGAATTGCGGGGTTCTGTTAATATGTTTTTGTAACGAGTGATCGATTTCTTGTTGATAAAGAAAAATAATGGAAGGGTAATGAAATTTCATAACAAACCACAGCTTTTCATGGAAAGAAGTTAGAATCTGAAAACTATAGGCCTGCATAAAAGTAGAATATAATAGCACGGAATGTTGAAATCATTCGGAACGCGAACACTATCTTTTACAGAAGGCTATATTTTCCTATCTTATGTATAATGGTTTCATTCAATTATGTAGAAAAAGATTTCTTTTAAAGAAGGAAGTAATAAAACTAAACTTGATTCAGAGGAAGTGTGTAAATCACTCCTCCAAGGTTCAACATCAGTGTATTTGCTTCCGTAGTGAATGTGATTGTACCCATTATAGGCTTATATAGAGTAGCACTGAAGCCCGAAATTTTAAATGTATTTTATATGTATTTCAAATGTGAAAAATCTCAGGTGTTTTAAGTTTAAACTGAAAGAGTATTTGTTTGAGGAGACATTTTATTCTCTTAATGATATTTTACATACATGGTTTTGCACTTACCGTAACCTTATTTGTTCTAAATAATATTGATAATGTCTATCTATACCATGGATAGCTACAGATGCAATAAATAGATGTCTAATAGCTACAGATGCAATTAGGCCTATTATACATTTAATGGAAAATTATTAATCTACACAAGGGATGGGGAATGGGGGAGCAAGAATGACCTGATTCTCTCCTTTCACAATACCCAGGACTGAACTAACAACATTTACGTTTACCTCTTGATATGACTTTTGTGAAATTATATTCAACGTATCAAAACTTTTAGAAAGATGCAAATTCCATTTCAGCTTAAGCTGAAGAAGCTTAATAAAAGCAACTGAAATCTTAGTTGCAACTTTAATACTTTGTGACGTAAGTGAGGTAATCATATTTATAATATATAATAATTGTGTTATATATTTTTATAAATATAATTTATGTTATACTACACTATGCTAAGAGAACACTGAGTGAGGTATCAAAACAAAATATTTGTTTCACTCCAGTTTGACGATTTTGCATACCTTTAGGTTTTCATAAGTACTGTACAAAAGTACTAGATTAAAAATTACATTTTAAAGTTCAAAAGAATGTATAGTTTCGTTATCTTGACCAAAAGCCTCATAAGTCTTTTATTCACTGAAAAATTATCCATAACAACGAAACAAATGATAAATTCTAACTTTCAGGCTGAAAAAACTGTTAAAATGCCTCAGTCATCAAACCCAAAGAGTAGAATTAATTAAATTTTAAATTTATATGGATTAGGAATGTGAAATATGAAAAGATAAATTGCGAAATAATAAAGTGTAAAATATAATTAAAAATAAAATAGGCTAAATTTCATTTATTAATATTTCTGTGTTCTTTGTCTGTGCATTTATTGAATCCTCGTGTAAAAATTACTGTAAACTTTAATGTGAGTAACTTTAATTTTAAACGCTCATTACTTAATTATGTGCCAGGAGTAATGGATTGTTTTCAGCTTGAAAGTGGTTTCGCTGTACTCGCTGTCCTAATCTGTACGACCGTGCTAAAGCTATAACCTACGTGTTCAGTGAATCATGTACAAACATAATTAATTCCAGTTCATTTTGTGAAATCAGCATAATTATATTTTTAAGCATTCCTTATGAGAAATAAAGACTTCATACGGGTGTACTTAATTACTTGATAAGTTAAATTCAAGTTTTTCTGGCATTTGTCAAAAGGGGGAAGTACGAAGGCTTCACACGGTTAACTAGTAAAAATAAATTTTTATCGTATTTTACTGTAAACACTTGAAATTAACTCGGGAATCTTTCGACAGGAAATTCGTAATTGGTAATTTCAATTTTAACACTGAATTATGATATTTGTTTAAAACGCAATGCCCCAAGTATCGAAATTGGGCCTACACTACGGTCGTTGCATGTAGATTTTCCTACGCTGTCTTGATAGCACTTCCTAGAACTGAATTGAAGATATAAATATAATGTATCTTACCAAATATACTAAAAGAACAATTATTTGCTAAATATTAATAATTTTAACTTCAGTTTAGCAATCACATAATTTGGAAAACACCTATCTGTCATATTTTAGTTTTATAAAGTTACAATAAGGGACAAGTATGACAAAATAAATACTAAAGCGTATAGAGAATTTGTTGAAACAGAAAATGGCAAAATTAACACGTGTTTATATCTAAAACAACCTCATCTAATCTTTACATTTTTTAATGAATTTTAATTAAGTATGTAACACAAATTTAAATCTGCTATCTTTCAATATAATTTTCTACTCTCTCAACCTAGCTTGTTGATTGACTACAAAGACTCTTAGTAAATGCAATGGCATGTAAGTGAAGGCCAGACCATAACCGTGCAGAAAAAATCAGGTAAACTGATTCAGTTATGACTGCAATTATGATATGCAGAATATGTTTTTTTTTTTTTTTTTTTAAATTGATTTCCAAGTTAAGCTCTAGATTTATTCATTAAGCAGGGCTTACGGAAGAAGAAAGGTCTACCATCTCGGCCACCTGGGTCATTTTAACGGTCTAGTTGGATAAGCGCATGTAAATCTAGTGTTTTTTGTCAAAGCTACCTGTATTTTAATTTCCAAGGCCTTATAAGATCACAGTAAAACAATAGGCTATGTTGTCAAGATAACTAATTTTCATTTTTTATAAATTCTTTCGAATACGTATATTACCATAAAATAGGCACTAAATTGAGCATTACTCCGAAACAGGTCAACCGATTTTATCCATTATGAATAGACGTCTTCCCATGGACATTATAAATGGGTATACAAAATTTCAGGAAAATCCAATAAAGCATATTTGAGTTATCGCGACTTCTTATATATTTACATAAAAACACTAAATTGGGCATTATTCCGGTACTGGCCAACCGATTTGGTCCAATATCAACAAACGTCTTCCCATGGACATTATAAATGCGTATACGAAGTTTCATAAATATCCGATAAAGCGCATTTGAGTTATTGCGCCTTTAAAGTAGACACTAAATTGGGTTTTACTCCGGTACCGGTCAACAGATTAGGTTCAAATTCAATAGGGCACTTCTCATGGACGTTATAAATGGGTATACCAAGTTTTATGGAAATCCGATACAATCTATTAAAATAGGCACTAAATTGGGCATTACTCCGGTACCGGTGAGCCGATTTGGTTCAATATCAATAGGGTTCTTCCCATTGACATTATAAATGTGTTTTCCAAGTTTCATGAAAATCCGAAAAAGCGTATTTGAGTTATGGCGCGTACAGACACACGGACGGACAGACAGACGGACAGACAATTTTCGTCCCCACACACAATCTCATAAAGTACCATACTGGCACTTAATAATTGAAGCGTTTACTTTTATAAGGTTCTAAGTTCCTCAGTTCCTTAGATCTAATCATGATTGTACAGAAAACAAGATATAGACCCACAGAGAAGACGTGCCGAAGATAGATCCAGCGCTATATCTTGGATTTTATTGCTCTAACGTGACTTTCCCTAGACCTTGAACCCTTCTGAAATGCATTGGTCTGGGTACATAGATCCATTTAAAATTATCAGCTGAAAAATCATAGTTTTGGCACTTAGACTCTAATAAAAGTCAACGCTTCAATTGTGTTTTCTTGGTTTTAGGTGATCGCAAGTACCAGATTCCAGTGCTGGACCCATTGGAAGTGAAGCAAATCAAGGTTGCAAGCCCAGGGTTTACGCTGGAACTCAAGGATGCTTTAATCGTTGGGCTGAAAGATACTGTGGTCAGAGGAGCGCACTATGATGTTAATAAGAAACATTTAACTACTGAGGTAGAAGTCGCAAACCTAATGCTTTTTGGCAAATATCGTATCAATGGTAAAATACTCGTCCTGCCTATCCAAGGAAATGGAGATTTCAACGTTACTATGTGTAAGTATTAGAAATGATCCCACAATAGTTTCTTTGAGTTTGAACTCACAACGGACTGAATAGATAATCTTATCCACATTATGCCGCTGTATGCCATTTGGATCAGTGAGGACTACCAATTGGCCTCATATGGCTTCAGTTGTCATCTAGACTGTCTGCGGAGTGGACAAACGATGTAGTTATCAATTTTATTTATTTATACTGGGATAGTCCTGTTTTGTGGGGTTGCCCTTTCAAAGAATATAATTGAAAAATCGCTGTTAGTTTGGAGTAAAAAAGAACTAAAAAACTTCAAATGGTTCTACTACAACAGTAGGCTTATGCTGTTTTTCAAAGATAGCAATCGACCAAGAAGAATTTTGGACACACATACAGGTAAGATGCAATAGACTGTACTGTTAGGAACGTCTTATTGAAAATTTAATAATTGTATTATTAACGAACATAGCCTCATGCTGTACAAGTTCCATATCGTGCTCTACTTTGAAGACTTGAAAGTTTGCTCCGTTCATGACTTTTTTCTTCGCTGTCAATAATAACGGCATCTGCTGAGATTAGTCAATTCTCGGTGAACATTTTATAGCGACTAAATGCCAACATTGATGTTTACAATGATACAATTGCTGGCTTCGCCAATTATTGATTTTTCCAAACGGCTTATAGTGGCATAATTTGGACACGTCTTAATGTGTCGAATCATATTTGTTTGAGGCTGTTTCTTAATAATGACTTCGTTTTGTAGTAGGTCTGGAGATTAATTTGACAACAGATTGTACAAAAGTATCATGAATCATCAACCTTTGATTTTATTACAATATGGGTTTCATTTTTAGAGCATGATGGGAGATTGTGATGAAAAGAGGTTGTATAGATTGCCTTACGTAGCCACCCACCTTTGTTTGTGTTATATTTTGGCCTACACGGTTTTTCTTTTGTAGTAGATCATGTGTCCGTGAACTTTGATAGAAGTTTTGTAATAGTGTACTGTATTTATGTTTTTCTTTTACAGTGGGGATGAAGATGAAGTATGAATTCGACTACCACTTGGATAACAAACAACACGCTAAGCTGCAGAACGTCAAGCTTGTCACAAATCCATCCAAAGTATATTTCTACTTGGGAAATTTGTTTAACGGGGACCCGTTGTTGGGAAAGGAAATGAACGAGTTCATGAATCGAGAATGGAAGGACGTGTTTAAGGAATTAAGTCCTGGAGTGGTGGAGGCCATCCAAGAGATCCTCACTCTCATCGTGTCAAACATAATTAAGAATGTACATATAAAAGAGATATTTTCTGATTAAAAATCAAATCCTTTTTTTATTTTTATTTTAGTTGTTTGTACCTGGGAGAGCGATCCCATTCATTCACGCTTACCTCAGAAAACTCCGAGGATGTATAGAAGATTGAACTCCATGTCTATATCATAATTCATAACTAAGTGTTAAGTAGGCTGTTAGATGACTAAAGGATGCAACCTTAGGTTCACAAAACGATATAACTATTGGGTGGTCCCTATTATTGCAAGGCCCTTTACTTTCTCTACGTTGTCCCATTGCACAGCCTAGATTATACTACGTTTAAAGAAAGTTATTGCAAATGTTTACACAAAGTGTTGGGAACCGAAGAAGTACTGCACGAAATACCTTCAAAATGACTTATTAAAAAAATGCTATAATAACCTTTATGAAATTAAATAAATGCATAAAGTTTGATCCTTTAACTATCAGGAAGGATAATAACTGATAAGATACCGGTACCCTACTTATGATATTTCGATATTATTTTCATTTTTCCTTGTATTTATTTTTATAATCCATATATTGTCAATTTTATATCCCTACGGATATTTTCAACAAATAATAATAATAATAATAATAATAATAATAATAACAACACAGATTATTGTCTCTGTTGGACATTACATGAGAATATTATAGGAGAAAAATTCCTCCGGCACTGGGACTTGAACCCAGGACCTTTGGCTAATCGCGCCAATGCTCTACTAACTGAGCTAAGCCGGAGCTCAATTCACAGCGCCAGATGGAACCTCTCTCCTATGACTGATTGCCCTAATGGTCTACCTCACAGACAGACAAGTCATGTCATGTGGTTCATGAATGCTTATATATCTATCTTGAATGTTAACTGTACAATAACAGTGGGAGCCCGGTCACAAAAATCACTACTTAGTGTGCCTCACAGTACTGCATATGACATGACTTGTCTGTCTGTGAGGTAGACCATTAGGGCAATCAGTCATAGGAGAGAGGTTCCATCTGGCGCTGTGAATTGAGCTCCGGCTTAGCTCAGTTAGTAGAGCATTGGCGCGAATAGCCATAGGTCCTGGGTTCAAGTCCCAGTGCCGGAGGAATTTTTCTCCTATAATATTCTAATGTATTCATTTTGAAGTCTTGAATTTCTTATGTTTTCAGTTTGTTTATTAAAAAATATTTCATATAAGATCATTGTCGCATTTATATTATGCCTATCAGGGCGTGTGGTTTCGAAATTTAATTTATTTTTTAATGTTTATTCTAAAACATATTGTTTTGTTAGAAATTATTAATTGATCCTATTATTTTGAAATGTTCATTGTTGTTGGTTTTATGGTTCTATGGCTTTTAACGATAGGGTTGTACTGCCATCTACTGTAGTCATGTAATCGTCGCCGGTGCGTCGGAATTTTGTCCTGCAAAAATGGTTTTACTTGCTTAGGAATCTACAGACATGAGCCTGTCACATTCTGAGTAAATGAATGAATGAATGAATAAATGAATCGACCTGGGCCAGGATCGAACGCGACATTGAGCACAGAAAGTCAAATCATACAAACTGCGCCACCTAAGGCGATTGATTATGGTTTTAAAGTTACACTAGACTATTACATTTGATGGACGACCAAACTCATTCATGAATGAATCCTTAGTGTTCGAAATAATTAGAAACAATAGTACACATTTTTTTTAGCCCTTTTACTTTGAAAGATAGATTATTTTTAGTATTTTGTACTTTGTTCTTAAACTCATAAGTTATCTTATATTTACACTTGTATTGATATTTGAATTTGTTAGTATAGGGCCTACTGAAATAGCATTATATCCGTGATATTTTATTCAATAGCCTATAACTAGTTCTTTGTGTACAAGGCACATTTAGAGATTACATATCCATAATAAAAATAATCATAATGTTAATAAAGTCCACTAATAATGATAATAAAAAAATCAGGCAAACTGATGTAATAAAGGGCCAAAATAATTTTGTTTAATCAGTGATAATTGCAATTATGAAACAATTTTTAATTAGAAGCAGGTCTTACGGAAGAACAAAGTTCTGAAGTCTGTTAAGCATAGGCCTATGTGAAGGAATATATGGTTAGTTTTTTTAAATTCAGCTATATTTATGCTCCTGTAGCTGCGAGGCCATATCAGAAGTTCTGAATGTGTGTCTTTACAGTATACGGTAGACATGGGACTATTGATTGTCAATTGTTTCTGTTATTGGTGTAATTCCATTATTGAAGTAAATTTCAAATGATATTAATTTAGATGGATATGATACAAGACGATTCATGGTATGTAAATATCCAATTCGGTATTTGCCTTTACGGGGAAATTATGAAAAACCCCATGTCAGACTGGCCGGCCACGGGATTTGAACCTGGTACCTCCCGAATGCGAGTCCAAGACATTACCATCTCAGCCACCTAGCTCGATGGGTAGAGTTATTTGTCAAAGATATCTGTATTTCAACTCCAAAGCCGTATTTGAACATTGTAAAAAATATGTTGACATGAGAACTGATTTGCATTTGATAAATTCTTTCTAATATATTACCATAAAATAGGCACTTAATTGGGCATTACTCTCGTACCAGTCAACCTATTTGGTTCAATATCAATAGGCTTCTCCCCATGGACGTCATAAATACATATACCAAGTTTCATGAAAATCCGGAAGTCCGAAAAGACGAACAGATAGACGATCAGACATTTTCCCATCCACCACACGATCTCAGAAAGTACCATTCTGGCACTTAATAAAGTCCACAATAATTTTAAGCGTAAATCAATTATGCGTTTAGTTATCTGAAGTGTAAACTGATGTAGACAGAAATCAACAAGTAAACATATGCAAATGAATGCAGCAGCCTGGTCAAAAATAAACTGCATGAGAAGTCTTTCCAGATCAATAAAGGTGACTTCATTTTTTGTATCAGTGAATCCACGCTACATGTATTGGACACGTTCCTCTGCAGCCACCGAATTAATAAGCGGAAAGTTCCGATCATATAAATTCCACTGCTTACATCTTGCCTGAAAACAAAATATGAAGAAAGCCGATATGTTTTTCTCAACCGGCTTGTTTCCAATATCGAGCAAGACTGTATTTTGTGTTTAGCTAATGTTAAGATATTTATGTGAGTTACTTCATCTGCAGGTTGTAAAAAAAAACTGGTAAACTGTTGTAACGAAGTGCCAGAATGCTTCTGTTTAATCAGTTATAACTGCAATTGTGATACGCAGAAAATATTTTTTTTTTTAATGGATTTCCGAGTTAAGCTCCAGATTGATTAATTAAGCAGGTCTTACGGAAGAACAACGGTCTAGTTTAAAAAGAAATCATATTAAAATCGTCCAGCATCAGCAGAACTATACAGATTTGTGATACATTGACAATCGCACACTCACATAAAAATAAATAAAATAAAATCAGGTAAACTGATGTAACAAAGTGCCAGTATGTTTTTGTTTAATCAGTTATGATTGCAATTATGATATGCAGAATACAACAAAGAAGTCAAATTGGCCGGTTTCGGGATTTGAGCCATGGAACTCCAGAATGTGAGGCCAATGTGTGTGCCACCTGAGTCAGTTTAACGGTCTAGTTGGATAAGCGCATGTAAAACAATAGTGTTTTTTGTCATAGCTAACTGTATTTTAATTTCCAAAGCCTTATAAGATCACAGTAAAACAATAGGCTATGTTGTCATGATAACTGATTTGCATTTCATAAATTCTTTCGGTACGCATATTACCATAAAATAGGCACTAAATTGAGCATTACTCCGAAACAGGTCAACCGATTTTATCCAGTTTCAATAGACGCCTTCCCATTGACATTATAAATGTGTACACCAAGTTTCATAAAAATCCGGTAAAGCGTATTTGAGTTAGCGTGTCTTTAAAATAGACACTAAATTGGGTTTTACTCCGGTACCGGTCTACCGATTTGGTCCAATATCAGTAGACGTCTTTCGATGTACATTATAAATGGGTATACAAAGTTTCAGGATAATCCAATAAAGCATATTTGAGTTATCGCGACTTCTTATATACTAACATAAAAGGCACTAAATTGGGCATTATTCCGGTACTGGCCAACCGATTTGGTCGAATATCAATAGACCTCTTCCCATAGACATTATAAATGGGTATACGAAGTTTCATAAAAATCCGATAAAGCGTATTTGAGTTATTGCGCCTTTAAAATAGACACTAAATTGGGTTTTATCCGGTACCGGTCAACATATTAGGTTCAAACTCAATAGGGTACTTTTCATGGACGTCTTAAATGCATATACCAAATTTCATGGAAATCCGATACAGCGTATTTGAGTTATGGCGCCTTTCTAATATAATCTATTAAAATTGGCACTAAATTGGGCATTACTCCGGTACCAGTGAACCGATTTGGTTCAATATCAATATGGTTCTTCCCATGGACATTATAAATGCGTTTTCCAAGTTTCATGAAAATCCGAAAAAGCGTATTTGAGTTATGGCGTGTACAGACACACGGACGGACAGCCATTTTTCGTCCCCACACACAATCTCATAAAGTACCATACTAGCACTTAATAAATTCAGTGAAACATTACTCTTTCGGAGTAATAAGAGTGACACTAGCTTGAATGATTTATATTCGATTTCTAGAAATGGTTTTTAGATTTTCACCAGAAACTACCGAACTATAGTACTATCAGAGGCGCTGACTTGGAAATATTTCTGGGGGGGCAAGAACTGGATTTTGATAAAATCTTAAGTCTTGGGGGGGCAGAATGTACCTTGCCCCCCTAAGTCGGCGCCTATGAGTACTATAGTAGCCTACTGTGTAAAAAAATCATACGCACATAATAATTATTGTAATTTAGTGACTGAAAATTCAAAATTCTACCAACTTCAACTGATTTAAGCCAAATAGGACCTACAGTTTAAAACTGAAACCCGACACAGAGCTGAAGTCAGGTGTCAAGCATTCAACATGTACCCCGAAGTGATGTGGCATCACTGGTGATCAGCTTGCAAGTCACGTAATCACCAGATCATGGAAGATCCGTATAAGCAAAAAATGAAATTAAATTCAGAATTGAATATAATTATATGACATCAATTCATGCGTCCTTCGCCCAAGTAATCTTTTCTGCTGCAGGCCAAACAGTAAGAAAGAAGACATCGGCCGGTCAGTATTGTGTTTTTTCCTTTATGAACATGAAAATGCTGGGTCTACAAGTATTACTTGTCTCCGTATGTAATTTAAGCATGAGCCATAATAATGCCTCTTATTATTTCTTCGTCTTGAGTGTTCTGCCATTGGCAATAAATTGATGACAGAATTCTAGTGAAGTCCGGTTCCCTCAGCATTAAATCCACCCTTCCTTGCGGGTTCGACCCCGGCTCAGGTCGATGGCTTTTATGTTGCATAAATGTGACAGGCCCATGTCAGTAGATTTACTTGTATGTAAAAGAACTCCTGCGGGACAAAATTCCGGCTAACCGGCGACGGTCACATGCCTAATCAACAGTACATTCCCATTGTTAAATAACCATATATCAACCAACCAATCCATCCTTCCTCATATCCTTGAGGTGCTTCCCTGGACTCTTACATCCGAATAACCGGAAGCGAGATGCGAAAGAAAAGAGTAGGGCGTGAAAATAATGGGAGTCTATCACATGTATTATATTTTCTACTCATTGTACTCTCACTCTGGTAAACCCCAAATGCTTCGTATCTACTGGTCTGTAACATAGCTCTCTTTTTTTTTTATCCTCATCTGCATAATTCTAAAATCAAATTTCATCCAGGTTTAGCCACATGTAGGATTACTACGGAATCTTCAAGTATAGAATTAACAAAATCGTCAAGACTATAAATTAATGTTCGTCTTCTGAAATTTGGGTAGAAGGCGAAAAAGAAATGAACTTAAGTGGAAACAAAATCACAATAGGCCTATATAAGATAGTGTATTTTAGTCTTAGATTGTAAAAAACTAAGACAGATGTCTAGAAGGAAAAAAGTGAATAACGGAAGAAAAGGGGAAAATTGAAGATATTAAAGGAAGCAAGGATGGAAGTAAAGTAAGGAAGGAGATATTGATGAAAGGGGAAAGAAAGAATGAGAAAATGTAGGTGGGATGGAATGATGAAAGGAGAGAAAGAAGGAAGCGAGGAACTTCTGCATTATTCTGAATATAGTTGGGAATATAATTATAATAATAATAATAATAATAATAATAATAATAATAATAATAATAATAAAGATATTCGAGATTGATCTTACGCAGTGTCACGTAATGCAAGCAAGAGTAGGTTTTCTTGTTATGACTGTCCATTATGATTATTCGCGGAGTAGAAGATGTGGTAGCATAATACAAAAAAATATCACAATTATTGTTACTCAGCGACAATTTAGTCACGGACAAATTCATAAATAGAGAAAACATCGTTTTGGTTTTATTTATTCAAACTACAAGCTGAGTATGAAAATCCAGGCAATGCGCAAAAAAGTTTTTACTCCGGAGTAATAATCCTTGGTAAAAGAATTTACGTTTCTCCCAATAAGTACCGGTAGTTCCTCAAAATGGGATTTGACCCAGGCCTTAGTGTGATGTGATGTAAGCCTACTGTTAGAAAAAGGAAAGCCAGATCAAATTTATTACCAAAGAATTGAGAAACATAAATATAACACTTTTATATTATGCCTATTATTATTATTATTATTATTTTATTATTATTATTATTATTATTATTATTATTATTATTATTATTATTATTATTACTATTTGGAATTTAGAAACATAAATAGACGACTACTTATTAGACTATTATCCTGCCGGTTGTATTATATGGATGTGAGACATGGCCGCTTACTGATCAGGAAGAACCTAGTTTGAGAGTGTTCGAAAACAGGATGCTTAGAAAAAATATTTGGGCCCAAGAGGGATGAAAATGGAGACTGGAGAAAATTGCATAACGACGAGCTTCATGACCTATACGCTTCACCGGATATAGTAAGGGTAATTAAATCGCGAAGGATGAAATGGGCTATACATGTTGCACGGATGGGGGAGGAAAGACATATCTCAAAACTATTGACTGGGAGACCCGAAGGGAAAAGACCACGCGGAAGACCTAGACGTAGGTGAGAGGACAATCTTAGAATGGATTTAAGAGAAGAAGGATTTGCTAGGGATGATTGGATGGAGTTAGTACAGAATAAAGTTGAATGGCGGACTCAGGTAAGCGCGGCAATGAACCTTCGGTTTCCAGGAAATAGATAATATTCTTTTAGCTTGCTGAGGAATTATCTATTGCCATTGAGTAAGTAAGTAATAGACGACTTTCAATTTCCATTATTACTTTTACTGTTATTTTTATTTGCGTGTAAGGCCTTTAGAGACTATATGTAGCAGTTAAATACTGCTGGAAGCTCTATTTGCAGTCCAGTAGGCCTATCGTTGCATTATTTCTCTGGTAGCCACATTATTATTAAGATCTCCTATGTTTGCAACTGATATTAAAAGCATGCACGTAGTTCGATAGACGAAATTATTGTTCATGTAATAATTCCTCTCCTATGTCTAATCACTTGACATTCAAATTACCTTCTTTTTTATCTGATTAATGGCAAAAACTGTTGGAATGAGTTACCTTTTCCAGTCCTTCTGTTAAGGAGCTAAAAAGTAGGGAAAAAACTTTTCTCAGAAACGACTAATTACTAATATTAAGCATCGCAAGGTTTATGCACCTAAGGACAAAAACATGCACAGGTCTCTCGGTGCCTCACGTGTGGATATTGCAGACAGTGATTGTTAGACTGCAACTATTTTCCGTTCTCGCCTTTACAAAGATAGAACTAAATTTTGAATATTTTGTATGGCTATCCGTAATTTTCCTTCGGAAAATGAAGTAGGTAAAGTAGGAATTTAATGGGACAGTACTGTACGGAATATCAAGTAATGTTAGTCACAGCTCTCTTTCAGTTTCCTAGCACCAATCACACCCTTTCCGTCATTTAGAAACATGACTGAAAATTATTGAAAATAACTAATTTTGACAATAATTCAGTCATTCTTTTCCGTGGTGGAACAGTTAGTAGGGCAGTGACTTTCTATTCACAAGTTCGTGGATTAGATCCTGAACCAGGTGGTTGGCATTTGTATGCTTAATGTGACAGTCCCATGCCTAGATCATTAAACTTGTAAATGAAGTTCTATGGGTCAACATTCTAACACATTGGCGACGGTTAGAGCGTAAGTAGCAGTACACATCTATTAGTATCTATGTAGAAAAACTGCAAATAAATGTCTTAGTTTTCTTCTAATGAGTTAAATATTAATAAATACAATATTTATCGCTCGCTCTGGAACAAATAAAATATGAATAATATATTTTAACTTTTTTTTTTAAATGTGGAAATTTATTTATTTGTACAATGTAAACTAATTAGATTAAATTACACTTTCATCAGTTTGTAGCCTATATATTTGTCAGTATTGCCAAATTTCTAGAGGTGTCGTGCCTGCCTCTAGATCCGAAAGTCGCGGGATCAAACCCGGCGGCGGTCGATGGATTTTTCAGGACGTAACAATCTGGGCACGGAGTCCTCCGGAGGAACTTTAAGCTGAGGAGCCCGTGTCGGAGAGCCTCTGGATCAAATTACTCGGACCTTTCACGTCCAAGGAACATCTTGATTTCCGGTGGGGGTTTGTGAGGGGATGGGCTTACCACCTGTCACTCTGCCCTCTCTCGGAAATTAAGCGTAACAAAATTCACACAGGTAACAGAAACCTCCACTTGGAGGCCCTACTCCCCACCACTGGTGGCAATAAGGAAAGAATAGAGATACACATGGCCAAATTGTATTAACCTCTTCAGAGCTGAATTTATACGTCGCTATAAGCCTTCGTCGAGTGAAATCATCAGTGGGATCTAGTTTGAATACAATTAAGAAAACCTCAATAAAATAGCTGGTTTATACGAACAACAATCTTGAACACGTGAATAAGTATCTTCACATCATCATCATCATCATCATCATCATCATCATCCTTTCCAGTATTAGGCCTAATGGCCTGTTACGGTCTCTTTCAAGTATCTTCACATTTTAACAAAAAGCATTAATCTATTAATTTTATTTATCTACTTTTATACATTGTTTGAGGTGACGAATTTATACATCAGTAGCAGTAGCAGTAGGCTTCGGAAGTGAAGGCACTAAAAATGAAAAATAGGGAAATAAAGGCATTGAATTGTTTCTGCGCAACAAATTCGTATGTACAAAATACATCTTATAATACGATTTCACTTGAAAAATAAAATTGTAGCTATTTATGAATCAGTATTCATAACCACAGGAAAATCAACCACTAATCAATAAAAAGACAAAAAAGAACATAAAAACGCAAAAAGGCGAAAATGGCAAAAATAGGTACGATAAAACTTCACCAGTGGGATTTATTTGTCATAATTCGGACACACCTACTGCTTGCCTTTAAATATGAACATTAAAACAAAAAAGGCGTTTTCCTAAACTTCGTGTGCCTGGTTATGAGCCTTGGCTTATAAGTACTTTTATTAATAACATAAAATAACATATAAATATAATAAAATAAAGAAAAGAAAATACGCCTAAAACAAAATGAAATAAAATAAAATAAAACAAAATAAAATAAAAATAAAATAAACGTTTATTTTATTAAACTTTTAAGCCGGTCTTGGTGTACTATGTTGGATTCAATTTAGAAATTTATAAAAATAATTTAACGTATATCATATTAAGATGTTAAAGAGATTAACTTCGAATAAAAACAGCGGTGAAATGTTGGCTCCCAAATACGAGACTGCCAAATTTCCCCAGTCCTTGCAAATTATCCCTGATCTCAAAATTCTTCTACACTAATAATAATAATAATAATAATAATAATAATAATAATAATAATAATAATAATAATAATAATAATAATAATACCGGTAATAATAATAATAATGGTAATATTAATAAATTATTATACCATTCAGCATACAATGCAATAGGTAACGTCAATGAGCCATTAAAAGAATACATATATGTTCAGGTAGTCTTGTACAGTATAAAAATTGTCTTTTTAACATACATTTAATTCTATTAAAAAAAGATATTTGCATCTCTAGTCTGTCTCAAAGACACCGGTAACTTATTATATAATAAATTTAATCCCAAGGTTCAAATTAGAATCAAGAGATTTCTGTAAACGAAATTTAGGTAACACCATATTATTTCTTCCCCTTGTATCATAAATGCGTATACCAGAAAACAATACCTCATTCTTATTTTGATGGTGAACAAAATTCAAACGTACAAATACATACAATGATGCCAATGATGTCCTCATTGCTTTGTCACAGTTGGAATATGTAACTATAAAGTTATGTAATGTGGCTAGATTCTAACTCCAGACATATATTGTGATTAATAACCTATAAAAAATGTATCCCCTCTGTCCTTAGATGCATAGTAATTATGTCACGGCCAAGCCAGTTCGAGTAAACACGTCAGTATTGAAATGCATTAAGAGATCGCGTCAATGTAAAATGAATGTAATCCTTCTGTAAGGATAAATATTGTTGTGGTGGTGGTATATACAAGAAGAAGTTGTGCTTTTATCTAAAACCTATCATTAAAAGGCCGGTGACGAAGGACAAGGATAAAAATTCCACTGCTGACCGGTTTCCCGAAGAGCGAATCACATGTTGCAGCATGCAGACAATTAGCGGCTTACGCACATTTTGCACGGCTTGCGTGTCTATAAATACTAGTGGTGAACGAATGTGGGGATTCTTTCCACCGTAATGCTGACCACAAGTATCCTCATCCTGGGTCTCACTTATGCTGCTCTTGGTATACGTAAGTACATAAGAACTACTCTATTTAAGGCAGTTAGGTTTCACACTTTATTTTAGTTACATTGAAAACAGAAAATTGATAACAAATTTTAAATTCAGTGAAATAGGAACTCAATTACGGATTTTAAATTTCTACAATAATTTTTCCACCAATTAAACTATAATTACTTCATGCAGTTACTTCAAGTTTTCTCAAAATTTTGATTTTAATTTTTGAACGTTCTACCGTCTCTAACTTTTAATGCTGTTAAAATATTTTAATAAATGATTCAATAAAAATGCCCGACAGTGTAGAACCAGGTACGAGCTACATTAAAAAATTAACATTATCACTGCTTCTTATGTATAAATTCGTCATATAAAATATTGTATAAAAGTATATATATATATATTATTAATAGATTGTAGCTTTATGTAAAATATGAGGATTTTTTCTCTTGTTATGATTGTTATTGGTGGAAATCAGTTGTTCCAATGAAATTTTCCTCATAGATTCTAAGCTTAGAACCCACTGATGGTTTCATTTCATGACGGGATATATAACTAAGTTATACAAATTTAGGTCTGAAAGGGTTAAAAAATGAATCTCTCAATATCATCAGAGTTTAAAGAAACTTATTTATTCTGTGATATCCTAACATATTGTTTTATTTATAGAAAATGTTAAACGTGAATATCACATAAAGGCCTAAGTGGGCCTGTATTGTGGGTATTGTATGTTACATTAAGCTAATAATATGAAGCTTTCACAATTCTAAATGCAAAAATTTCGAATAGAAGCAATATGACTTGTTTATTCCCATAAATGTAATGTAATAAGAATTCCGGAGTTTATAAATTCAGGAGCAACGAAGTTATAGCCTATTGAGAGAATCCGTCTTTCGAGTTACATTTACCTATTATGACTATTCAGCAAATACTCACAGAATTAACCATGTAATGAATATTATTAAAACCACGAAAATTAATAAAACACATAGCTATTTGTGATATTTTAAGCGTGATAGCTTATGGCGGGATATTCGATATTATCGATAGTTTTGCCATCAGTGACAGTCGCGCTCAATAAACTCTTTACAGCTGTTTTATTTTCTAGATTAACCTCCTTAGTGTAACTACTAGTAATATTGTTTTATTAATGTTGCATTTATTAATTAATATAGATTTAAAATACTTCTTCACCACATAAGTTACATTATTTTCCTATCTATTTTCGTTTGTTCAATGATCTTATTATCCATCTCTGTGTTCAATGAATACACGTTTTTGATCAATGAAGCTACAGGTACGAAGATGTTTCAGTAGAGTAGGATTACCTCCACAAAGTCTCTGGGTTTTTACGTATATACCTTAGGAGCGAGTCTCACCGTTCATAGAGTTCCTGCGTAGGGGAGGTAGCTGCACCCTGATTGGCTACCCCACTCCACGTGTTGTCTGTCTCTGTGCCTGTGGCATTATCCCTCCACTCAACTATTACAGTCTTTTCTACCACTGCAGCATGATCTTTACTCTCTGCCCAGCGGTAGCTTACTGATCTTACGCGCAGCGAATTCGCGCATCTTGGTAACGAGACGTAACGAGAAGCTCGCTGGCTGGGTTAGTCTTCAGGGCCAGAGACTTTGTGGGAGTAATCCAACTCTACTCAGTTCTTGTGAATTTAAATAAAAAAAATCCTCGTAGGTACGATACATTCTAGAGTGATATGGAAAAAGCGAATAAGTCAGAACACCAAATTTTCAAGAGACACAAAAAACAATTTATTTCCACAGCACTGTTACAATATTTTGATCAGCCCAACCAGATATTTTTACATAGTATAAGATAGTATGTAAAACTATCTGGGTGGGCTGAACTAAATATTGTAACAATGCTGTGAAAATAATTTTTTTTGTCTCCCTTGAAACTTCGGTTTTCTGACTTAGTCGCTTTTTCCCTATCACTCTAGAATTGAAAGTGATAAAAATAAAACTATAAAATTATGAAGATAGACGTCTTCTGATTGGTTGAAATTTCACATGTTCGTATACTGGATTGTTCACTGAATCGTAAGCCAAGTAAAGAAAAATTGCTATTGCTTACTGTATGGTAATTCCGATATTAATACTGATTTTTTTTTTAAATGAATGTCCCGATGTACATATCCAGTCCCATTCTAAAATACTTCCTCATTAAGTAGGCCTACCACTTCCACTACCAAGGGGAAGCCACAAGTTGAAAACGGGGTTCGTTTCCCTCCCAGGACAAAGTTTCCTCTACAAAATATAATTCACATTCTTCAGTGAGTTACAACTGGAACCTTTTTGCTTACTATATACCAATACCTCGTAGCATATAGCACCGGAGTCAGAAACATCTTCGCTCCCGTTGCTAGCTTCTAGATCAGGGCTGTCCAACTGCAAGTGCCCCAAGGGCCGCTTTAAAAAAGCTCGGTTTGGAGGGCCGCATTATAAAATTCTTCGTATGTAACTTTATCAGTGAGTTTTAATAGGTATGGTATACAAAGAAAAAAGCGCATTTGTATTATTATTTTAATTTATTAAAAAAATATATAAAATTATAAAAATATTAGTGGGAAATTTGAGGATATTGGTTTTCACTAACTAATGCATCAATATTAACTTTAATATTTATTGTTGAAAAACGAAGCAACTGAATAAGTGATTTATCAGAGAGGGAACATCTTTATTTTGACTTTATAAATTTCGTATTTGAGGGTAATTTATACATTTAGGAGCTGAAAAGTGAGGTCGCGGGCCTCCTGTTGGACAGCCCTGTTCTAGATGAACGTTTGGTATGGGACTGAGTACGGTATTGGGGAGGCGAATGGTCTCGGCGGCAGTGTATAGAATCAGAATCCGGGCTTGATCCCCGCTGATAGCAATGTTTCTCCATAGATTTCAGTCCAAAGACACGTTAGAATTTTAATTAAATTTAAATACTTGCTATTATGAAGAAAAAAATTATTATTATTAACCATTGCTTTACAATTTATTGGCTTGTTTTCAGCATGACTTTTCACCTTGCACTTAATTCATTATACTTTTCAGATATAACATTTTTGCAGATGCCTTTGTGGTCCAATAAATCGAAAAAACGTTACAAAACAAGGGTGGGGGAGCTGGAATCACATGACTGGGATTAAGTAATTCTGATTTTAATCAAACCTCTCGTTAAATTTTTTAAACAAAGAACTATTTACTGGTTTATAAAGTTAATTCAAATGAAATATACTGAGTTTACATTTCGGCAGGAAGTCCACTTTCGACACCTGTATGTTGCATTTAATTCTGTATTACTTAATTTGATCAAAATTAGGCCTACTTATATCCTGGTTTTGTGGTCTCATGGTTTAAATATCTCACTTGCATCTCTAAATTTTTTACACATAATAAGGAAATTTGCCGGAAATTAAGTTTATATTTTAGAAATGATAAAATCTACCCTAAATTGCTATTCAGGGAACTTTTTGATTTCATGAATGAATGTTACCCTGGAAGCTGGAAATAAACACAGCTAGAAAATATGTCACAGAAAAATTAATAAACTTCGATGGCTTACTTCGATAGGATGAGATTGGAAATAAAATGTTCATTATACGTATGAAGAAGGTATTCCTAATGCATCTGATAGCTAAACCCAAAATCTCCAACATTATAAATTCGTCATTCAGAAGTAGCCCTACAGCCTTCAATAGACCAACAAATGTGATATATACGGTTACATAAAAACACTATACGCACCGGCTGCCGCCATTCACCCCAGAATGGCTCCCGGTAGCCTACTCATTTCTCATAGAGGCTTAGTCAATCCCAAGGCCATTAGTGCAGCAGAACGATTAAGACAATTGAAAAATTCCAATCACACCTTAGGGGATCTAACCGGGTGGGTTTGTAAAGCAGGGCCTCAACCAACTGCACCACCATGAACCCCTCAACTACTTATTTACTTACTCTACGTATAGGCTACAAAGAATGGATCATAAGTCATGACAACTATTTTTTCTCAAAATAAGGCGTTAATACCATGAGATACATCAGAGGAGAGTGTGACACCTCTAATATAATTTGGTAGCATCATGATGTACAGTTATACGAATAGAGGCGATGGTAATTTAGTTGTGAGTCAGCCGCCATGCAGAATGGATATGACAAGATGTGAACAGCATTCTTACGTTAAAATATTAACTTTCCAAGGGAGAAACGCCAGAAAATATCACAAGGAGCTGACGGAAGCATTGGGAATGATGGGCATCCGAACTTAACTTTATGGGATCGTGTAGTGGGTATGTGAGCTTTTATGCTTCCTACTACCGCAGGACATTAGAGTGGTACGATGCAGTCGCGTATGGATGTTTATGGTGTATGTTTCCTTCACTAACCTGCATCAAGTAGGCCAGCCATAATATGCGTTATAAATACATTCCATACCCTGCCCTTTAATTTCTTTATTTCAAAATATTAGATGGTCTTATATATTCAAAAGAAAAATATTTGCCATTACTGGTCTTAGAATGGTCTTATATTTTCAAAAGAAAAAATAGTTGCCATGACTTATGCCCCATCCCTCGTACAGACATCGTATTATATCTCTGCCAGTCTGTCGAATGACTATTTCCTGGTAGGAGAAGAGATTCTACTAGCGTGCACAAAAACATTTCTTAAATTTACAATGTGAACAGATTTGAGCTCGGACAGGCACTGACTAGAAAGGGAACTGGATGTCTTTTGTATTGGAATACACGGACTACCTGCTCCTTGTAACAAAATTCCAACGGTCGGCGAGCTGTATTTATATGTTGTTGTTGTGATTTTGATTTCAGCTCCTTATTTGAAACCATGCTCAAGAAACGATCCGGAGTTCGACGCTTGCGCCTTGAAGCATGCCAAGGAGAAGCTGGCAGATATAACACGTGGTGACAAGAAGAGACAGGTTCCCAGTATGGATCCACTGGACATCGTCAGTGTGGAGATAGTGGACAAGGGGCTGATCTTCCTGGTAACCAACACCACTGTCAAGGGGTTTTCAGACTCGATTCTCCATGGAATTCACTTCGACTGGGACAAAAACCAAATGAACTTGCACTTCACCGTGCCCAGGCTTGACATCATAGGAGACTACGATGTGAAGGGCAAAGTACTCATTCTACCCATTGTAGGCAGTGGCCGATATAATTTTACGCTTTGTAAGTATTAATTTAATACATTTAACTTTTTTTTATAACAGAAAAGTTCGATATAATACAAACTTCTTTTAAAAACATTTAACTTTTTTTTCATGTGTAATGTGAATACCAGTGTGTTAATGAATAACATCGAAATATTTTACTTGTGTATAGAGGGGACATAGGCAAGCAACTTTTATTATGATATTTTTGCTCTATGGATCCAATTTTTCCTGTTATAGCATAAAATCTCCCAGGGCATTGCTACCACATCTAAAATTTGAAAAAGAAAAAAAATGCAAAACAAAGGAGTTTCGTTGTTAATACTGACCTATGAAACAAACTAATGTAGTGGCGGGCAATCATGTGATTAATCTGTAAATTTTGAAGATTATGGAAACACTAAATTAATTGATGATATAGCTGTTGATGAATGATTAAGAATCAGGATTTTGTCGATCACTAAGAAGGCATGAAGTCAATTGAATGAAAATGTTATCCCTATTTCGTGTGATTATTGACTTATGAGCACCAAATTGTAATGAATTTAATGTCCTGTAGCAGACACATTTTACGTCATTGAGGAAAAAAAAAGCTCCTAATAAAAGTTTCTTGTACAGGGTCCGGCAGAGAAACCTGACGGTTTTTAAATTGAAATTACGACAAAACTGTATCGTTTGCGCACATTATTTTATTTTAGAATTACCATACATCTCAAAGTATTTTACCTACATCAATTACTTTTGAAAATTGTGTTCCTACTTCAATCCACAAAGCTAAATAAGCCCATTGCATCAAAATTATTATTATGGTTTCGTGAAAAGTTGGAATCAGCCGAAACTGCGTAATGTCGTAACTCATTGTCGCCAGTACATCTCGCGCTTGCACAGTCAAGTAAAAAACAATTGCCACCCACAACAGTATGGTATTCCGATGGAATATTCTCATTTTGATGAATGTTGAAATGGCGGCGAAACTGATGCAATCTTGTTTACACGTGGGTTTCATAACTAAGTTTCGCAATTGTTTTTTACTTGAATGCGCAAGCGCGAAATGTACTGGCGACAATGAGTTACGACACTACGAAGTTTCGGCTGGTTCCAACTTTTCACGAAACCATAATAATAATTTTGATGTAATGGGTTTATTTAGCTTTGTGGATTGAAGTAGGAACACAATTTTCAAAAAGTAATTCATGTAGGTAAAATACTTTGAGATGTATTGTAATACTGAAATAAAATAATGTACGCAAACGATACAGTTTTGTAGTAATTTCAATTTAAAAACCGTCAGGTTTCTCTGCCGGACCCTGTATAGGCCTATGTCCCCTCTATACACAAGTAAAGTATTTCGGTGTTATTCATTAACACTCTGTATATTACAAATGTTTATCTGCAGATCTTAGTAGAGTTAGTAGATAGTTCTCTATACGTGAGTATACTTGACGGAAACACTTTCTGTTTCAGTGGATCTGGAGCTGAAAATTGAAGTGCCTTACACATTCCTAACGAAGAAAGGAAAGCAATACGCTCAGGCTGACAAACCAGTAGTCACTGTGGCAAATCCTAAAAGGGGATATTTCCATCTCACCAACCTGTTCAACGGGGACAAAGTGCTGGGTAAGTCTGGTTTTGGTTTTAGGTAGATTTCGAAGAAAAATCTACCTATTGCAATGGATACCATGTCATGATTTTCGAAAAATTCTTTCATATCTTTACGTTTCATGCTCCCCTAAGTACGAAACCACCGCCCGTTCAAAAAAAAAAAAAATTGTGATATTTATATATATATATATATCTTTACACGCTAGCGGCCGTAATTTTGAAGATATTTGAACCAAATTTTATTATGTCATTTCTAGGCCCAATAGTTCGGACAAGTTCGTTAATGAGCAAATTTGGCCCAAGGGGTGGTCGGGGGAGGGGGTTGAAATTTTTAAAATGTATATCTCGGCCCCTATGAAGTATAGAGGGAAACTTTGTTTGAATAAATTAGAGTACTCCCTATGGAGTTCACAGTGACACCAACGATTCGGGGGTTCGAGTGAGGGTGGGGGTGGGGGTGGGGTGGGGGATGAAAATTCGAAACTTTTGAAACCACGTCTTGTGGGGTATCGTTGAAAAGCTCTTGATGAGTACTCTACAAATCAATAAATAGTTTCTTGATAGAACTCATATGACGCGAGATTTTAATGTTTGAAAATAATAACACTTAAAAGAATTATTATAATATCATAATTTTGTCTTGTTTAGCGGCTTTGCTAATTTTATTCATTGCTGATCTTGCGCACGGCCTCCCAGAATATTATATCCTATTCTTGTTTTCAAAACAAATTATTGTAGGCTTTTGCTCTTTGCCGAATTCAGTCCTTATTATTGCGGGTTTGCCGTGCCAAGGCTAAAGAAGGAGAGTGCTGCGCAGCGACAATAAATTAAACCAAAAGCGCTTCGAAATCTACCTCAGCCTCTAGGCCTGCCTAGAGGGATTTTTTTACATTATGTTGATTAATTTCATATATTGCCTTCTAGGGATATAGCCTAATTACATTATAATGTAACAACACGAGAAATAAAATCATCAGAAAAAGAGTATTAAGGACTTGAAGATGACTGAATAACCGAAATATATCTTCCAGTACAATTGGAAATGTGACATTTTATAGTATATTGCAATACAAGTGCCGTAAGCGGTGCATAAGCATACGCAAGCGCCTCGTTTTTTCAATTGCCGAGATCCGTTATGCGCTTACGGAACGAGTATTGCATGCTATTTTTTCACGATGATTATTTGTATCAATTTATTTATATTAATTGAGACGTTAGCTGAAAATATTATGTTTATACACTATTGAAGATGGATGTTATATTTCAGAAAGTGATTCGCATATGTTGGTTGTTATGGGGACCGAATGTTTGTCTTGTTAAAGTCGCCACAAATTGGGGGGCCTTGGTTACGGTCTTCCATAAAGGCTTGTATTATGATGGTTTTACTTACGGCACTTGTGCTTTTTGTAATTTTTACCGCACGGAGATTTCTTTTGTTTTCATAGCAACCAGATTGCGTGCGGGAATGTCAAGTTACGATCCACGGCAACAATATTTGTATGTACCACTAATTAGTTACGTCATGCAAAAATAGTATATTGCGACACAAGGGCGGAAAGTCACGTTTACGGGTCGAGGAAACAGATTGAAAACCCGAGGCGCAGCCGAGTGTTTTTAAGTTTTCGAGACCCGTAAATGCCTTTACGGTCCGTGTGTTGCATGCTATTTTTTGCACGACGGTTACTTATATCAATTTAATTATATTAATTGTGATATTACCTGAAAATATTATGTAAATACAGACTTGAAGAATGGTGCTTATTTCAGAAAGGGATTCGCATTTGTTATTGTTTATGGCAACCGAATATTTATAAAGCGGGGAGGCCTTGGTCATTTCTGCTCGCAAATAAGCATTTGCGGGCGGTAAAGTAACTTTCCGCCCATCGCCCCTAGCAACAATTCACTTTCCGCCCGTCGCCCCTAGCAACAAGATTGCGTGTGGTAATGTCAAGTTACGAGCCATGTAAACAACTGTCGTAAGAAACACTTACTAGCTAAGGAGTGCAAAAAAGATTTTACGATTTTATGTACAATTATTTTAATGTCGTCACCTTTGTTCAATATATGTTTTATTATGTAGAGGCCTGTAATTTTTAGAGATGTACTTCTATTGACGTACGTAGGCCTATGTGTCAAAGCAAAAATTGCATAAAGACCGAGAAATAAGCATAATAGACGAACACTTTATCTTAAAATATGAAGATCCACGTTTTAAAATTGTCATCCATGAAAACCAGCTACTTTATTAAACATTTTCCTAACTAATCTCAAACTAACAGCCCACTAGTGATTTTAATAGACGAATGCTTATATTAAAATGTAAATTCAGCTTTAAAAGGGTTAAGCTGATGTAATATCAAATAAGTTTTTATAAAATCAAAATGTTGAGGGAATTGGTGGAATGTTTTACACACGCATTATACATTATTACATTACCGTTTGGAGTAATTTTGAATCTTCCAAATGGATCTCGTATTATGGCGATATCATTCTTTTTACATATGTAATTCCTCACAGACTGCATGTGCCGAAAATCTAAGCTCATGTATCCTTTCGGACCCTTGAAGCGTCGTACTCATCAATTCTTAACAATGCATATTGAAACTTAAACATCTTTGCCACATTGGATAATTATTTATAGTGGTCGGATGGTAGGCCAAGTCCCTCCAGGGATGTAGCGCCACGGAATTTAGTTTAGTTTTTAGTTAGCAATACGGAAATGACAAAAAGCTAAGACAAATGTTATTCCAGATTATGGAACCTCCTGAAATTCCTATTTCACGGGAAAATAAGGTGGAAGAAGCTTATTCTAGTACTAAATTTCCCTCATCAGTCAAAATGGAATTTATTAACATGGCTACTTTTAATACAGAGAAAGATTAAAAGCAGTCCCTAATGATCAGTGATTTTGAAAACACGACATAAATGTAGTTATTATATATAATTAGATACATTAACAAAGGAATAAAGGAATAATAATAAGGGATAAGGAATAATCCGTCCAGATTTTATACATTTTTTTTTTCAAATTCGAATTGCTCCTTGCGCAACAGCTTCTTTGCTTTTGTCTTGGAGTTTGGTACACATTTTCCTTATTAGTGTTTGAAGATATTCACATACTGTTTTGTGGGAAAAAATAATTAAAGTTTATTTTATATATTTCTAATCCATATTTTTCTTTAATTAAAAAATTAACTAAACCATAATATATAAAAAAATTAATATCTCAATTCGTGTAAAGCAAATCCAAAAACACCCGTGAAGTGAACTTTATAGTGAATACTTATAAGAAAAAGGTTATGGGCTATGCCTTGAAAATTCTAGTACAAGAAAACTTTCATTAACTTCAGATATTCGTTTACAAAACTAAAAAAAAAAACAAATACTTCAGGACCTAAAAGCTTCCAAATGTTATAAAGACAGAGGTACAATAGGCAAAGGCATTAGTTTTCAAATTTTAATATTACATATATAAAATTGTAGAATTAATTATTTTCGCCAAAGTGTCCCCTTAATGAATTATAATACAAATCAACAAACAAACAAGCCACTTGAGAAATGGAAGTCTCAGATATTGTGGACTCTGCAGGGTGGGATGTCTCTCGAAAATTTAAATGCCCAGACACTGTGAACTGGCCATGATCATAGGCTCATAGCGCCCTGTATTAGAGCAGTGATTACCAAGTTAAAATTAACCGGATAACTGATCAATAATACTCTCAAATAACCATGATATTTTATCCAATTAACAGAATAACAGTTAACTAGACAACTGGATAATACAGTCATTTTATAAATTATCCATATTTTTGGGTACTTTTCCAGTTAAGTGTTAAAAGAGAGTTTAGTTGATCGTCAGCACAGCCTGAATCCTTGGTTTCTATTGGGACACAAGTTGTTCAAGTGTCAAGAAAGATATAGACCTACGTATACCTACCCTTTCTACCCACAAGAAATTCAATGGTATATTAGTTTTTCTTTCCAGGCTACAATACTCGTCAGATTAACTTACTCATGTTTTTTTCTCACAAAATATGTAGGCTGTGAGAAACAAGTAGAAAATAAGAACGCTAAATATGAACAAAATAAAGGCCATTAGACCAATCGTTTTATATCGAATAGTAAAGTATAAGTTTATACAAATATAAATAACTGCGACTGAAGTTTAGACATACACGATTGATTCGAATTTTATCAAATGGAAGTTGAAACAGGTTTGGTTTTCTGCAGAAGTGTACTATTTAATTATCATGTAGTTGAGTGGAGATGATTATTTCTTGTTATCTGTGGATAACTTACATTGTCGACTAGCAATAGTTAATTGCCCGTTTAGGTTAATCGACATAAAATCCAGATAACTGCCAGTAATTTCCAACTAACTATGTATCCAAATGACAGTTAACTGTTTATCTCCTCTGCAGTTAAAATTGTTTGTGCAGTTATCCATTATCCCAGATTTGCTCTATTGTACAGCTGCAATTCCTAACACATAGTTGTGTCTGTGTCTATTTATTTGACAGGAAGTTCTTTTTTATATTTCGCAGGAGATCAGCTGAATCAGTTCATAGACAGCAACTGGAGGGATGTATTCAACGAGGTGTCACCACCTATCATTCAAGCACTAGCAGATATCATCATCCATGTCGTCAACAGGTTAATGCTGACTTCGCCCTATGACGAACTATTCCCTGAGACTCTCTCGACTAAAAGCTGAAAGCTGAGTCAGGATAAACAGAAACCAAAGTACAATTAAAGTTTGTTTGAAGGGTCAGCGATAATGCACTTTTTCGTTTCAAGAGATTATATTAGAGAAAAGTGATAGTTTATTTGACATGTAATTTACTCATTATATTATTTCGAATGTGTTTCTAATTTGCATTGTTTTACATTTAAATCATTTAGAAACAAAGAATAGTAAACTTAAGAAAAATTACAGATACTAAATACCACCAGTTTCTAGATTAAAATAAGTTAGGATATGTTAAAATTTTCAGAGCAAATGTTTAGGGGTTGAAAAATAGAACCTTCGTAAAATGTTTAATATTTAACGCTTTGTCTCTTAACTTAGTTTTCTTTGTTATTGTTTATACAATATTCTTTAAACTTTATTTGTATGTTTAAAAACCAGTCATTTAATCTTAGGAATTTTTCTTGAATTAAATTATATTAAATTATGGAACGGTTTTGTCATACGTCTACTGCATAGCTGTACGTCTGCAGCCTGATATATATGAGGTGCTTATATAACGTAATAATAGAAAAATATTGTAATGGATTTTTTAAATCATAAAATATAAATATTTAACTAATAAACTATTCTGGTTATATTAAAGTAGCAAGAGAGTTTTAGGCCTAGTCTCTGAGGAATTTATAATTGAACTACCTAGCTGATCTCGGGTTAAATCATATTAATTGGTACATAACTTGGAAGTGGTTTTACTCTATCTTTTTGAGCGAAGCACAGTGAGGCCCTTTGTGAATTTGATGCCAAGTCTGAAGTTTCTTCTGCATGTTATCATTGTCATCAATATCATAATCATCACCACCATAATCATAATCGCCATATCACATCATTAGTGATGACGAAATCTGTCATAAAGATATCCCCACCTCAGAAAATGATGATTTAATATACAAAATCCATTACAGAGTTCAGGACGTTTATGACAACTCAAAAATAATAAAATAATTGTGGTAAGAACGTGAAGAAATAGTGTTTAAATCCTATTGCACAAGTTTAGAAAGAATTGCTGTCATAGAAGAGGAACTGATTGTTTTTACTAGATGTAAAAATTATATTTTAATATCCTGAGCCAGATTTACCCATGAAGGCTAGAATTTTAATCTATAAGAAATCATAACTCTTGAGGTGAACTCATGAACTTCGATCTATAAAAACTCATTAAGTCATAAATTCATTGTTGTTATAAAGAATCAATTTGATGAACATTAGAGTACATAATAATGTGGTTGTTAATGTTATGTATGAATGTACAGTACAATAAAGTAATGTTGTTTGTGAAGTATGTTATATTTTTTATCTATAGAATCATAATAAATAAAGGAAAGAGGAAAGCATAAAACTAAAAACATCCAATGCCGAGTATTGTGAACAAAACAACCAGGAAAGATCAATGTTGATATGTTCAAGAACATTACCATAGTAAAGCAATTTTTAAAATGCTATATAGCTAACAAGCTAACTGTCCAGGCTAGGACTAGATAAGGTCCTAATAATCCATCCACTTTCTGTGGAATATGCCACAGAACTGCAAGTATTTTAATATTCCTGAATGCTAACTTAATATGCCTATGAATGAGAAATCAGTATGCAGATAATTTGAAAGATGTAGACCTACCGGAAGTCCACGCTGGAACCTTATGAAAGTAGATTCTCACGCAACAGCTTAAATGAGCAGTCCGCGATAAAATTAGACTTTCCATCCACAGTGTGACATCATTTGTTTTAGAAATATAAGAACAAAGGGGAATATGAAAAATGGTAAAATGTTTTCCGCCTATTCACCACTAAACGTTCATACAATGCGCATGTACGCATATCTGCATGAATACCTACAATTCCAATAAGGCCCCACAAGAATAATTTGGCAGAACTTCTGCCATACTAAGGACACGGAGTGATTGCAACTTCAAGATTTTGATATCTTACCATTGCAATTAATTCTATTATAGAATTGTCTACTTTCAAATTTTGAAATTCAGTAGTGAAACTGATATATTTAATTTATTTTTTAAGACCAAACACTATCATATACGTGTTGGGCATTTTGTATATGTCTTACGTTTTAATAATATTGATATGTTACAACCAACAATAGTCTAGATCAGTGATTCTCAAAGTGGGGTCCGCAGGCGGTTTAAGAAGAAATAGGATATCTCGTAATTTTATCAAATTACACATCTTCTAAAGCAGCTTCACTGTTCACATTAAGGAGTAAACTCTGTTTGTTACCATTGATATTGTTATTTTGTCTACTGAATTTAATACATTTGAATCAAAGTAAGTTTATTTATTTAGTTGTTTTTTTTTTCAAAACCCAGGGGGGTCCGCGAAATTTTAATTTTTTTCAAGGGGTCCGCGGACTGAAAAGTTTGGGAACCACTGGTCTAGATCACATGTAATCTGCTTTTCAACTTAGGCTACTTTAACCAATTATTATGTGTAGACTTAATACCAGTTGTGTACATAATTGTAGGTAATTTTACATTTTTAGAACATTATAGGCCCACACTACATTAGTTTTATAGAATCTTACAAACTTTTATTATAGTGTGTTGTGTTTTGATTAATTTTGCATGTTTCAAGAACAACTATATTTAACCTTTCCCATATTGTTTAATTGAATAACGAAACATTATTTAATAAAACGACTTAGTATATTAATACTGTAATTAATATGTAGGCCTACATATGTTTTTTTGTAATTTACTGTTTTCTCAACAACTCCAATAATAAATATCACTCAATATATTAATGGTAAATTCTTCGACGTGCCATATTTGGAATTGTATTTATGAACGTTAGTGATTAGGCGGAAAACATTTTGCCATTTTTCACATTCGATCGCACCACTAAGGTCATGAAACTCATCAATACAAATGGGGTTTATTTTAAATCTCTTCTTTGAATTGTTGAGATAATCGAGAGTTAGCAGCGTGCCGTCAAATGCACGGTACCTTACAGGGCTTCACTTTTCACTGGGTTTCCTCCGCATTCCTTAGTATTTCTGTAAATTAATTAAATCTGTCAAGACATATGCAACTGCAAATAAATACATATCATAATGCTGTAGTTTAGTCAGAAAAAAATGCATAATTTATTTTACGCGAATCTATTATGAAGTTCGTATTCATGAATCTAGATAGATATTATCCGAAGTGGATACAAGGATCGGTTGTAAATAACTTTTTTGAGTTTTCTCAACAATAAAAGAATAATAATAATAATAATTAACAGTAATAATAATAATGAAGTATAGTACTCTTCTTAGCATATTGCTAGAAGACTACGAATCTGCTATGCACTCCTCTGTACTCAGGAAACAAATGTCTGATCTTGTTTACTACACAACTCTGTTGTTTCGTCCAATTGCTCTCCCATTTATCCAAGACACTAACTTTTTATAAGCTACATATCACCACAGGCATTTTTTCTACAACGAGTAACTACTTTTACCGCTTGTTTATCGTTTTGACTCTAATATTTTGTCGGGTCGTAAACAGAACTTTTTTACCCAAAACAAGGAGAGGTGTATAATTATTTTCATGTGAAAAACACTTTAAATTTCAGAATATAAACTTCCTATTATATCTACAAAATAAGCCAACACACTTTGAATATTTACACTGTTGGTTATTCCCAATGTCGCAATGTTGTTTTTCACTCTGACTTCGGTGGAGATTAACTGGATCTGGTATTAGTTCATATTGAAACGGTTTAACAAATAATTTCTTGGTAATTAATTAAAATTAAAATTTGAATTTTCTTAATCACTGAATTTACAATGCTTTCCTGGGTACTATTTTCAGGCCCCAAATCAACATTTATCTTCTCGACTTTCTAATAAATGCAGACCAAACAGTTATCAGGCCTCAGAAAACAAATATTAATGATAGGGATAAATTAAAATATGGTACCCGCTATCATATAGGCCTACAGGACTAAAAGCTATTGATTTTCAATGGGAATTTAACATCAAAGGGTGTTTTAAAAATAGCTTTATCGTTTTAGTGAGTGAAATTTAACATTAGAAGATAGGGAAATTTGTAGGGCCAAAGAAAAATATCGCTAAATGCGGGTTTATCGTTATATCAATCTTCGTTATACAGACGTTTGACTGTATCACTATCGTAAATGTTCGAAAAACTGTTCAATGTTCAACTGTACAGAATGTTCAATGTGCAACTGTATAACTACTTTAGCCTTCTCCGGTATTTAGAAAGAGATATATCAATCGTGTTTTTATCCACATCTTACGTGCTAGACAATAATTTATTCTGTCAAAAGCTGAAGAATTAATATACCGTAGTGAAATGGTGAACAGGAAGTATGCGCCTATCGATGCACGGATGTCGGTTGGGATGCATAATCGGCCGAGAACGAGGCGCCAACACCTTCGCTGGCTCTGATAATTACTGAAGGAGCTGGTCGATAAATGGCAATTTCTAACAGTTACCACCTATTTATTAAATTTAAACCTGTGAAAACAACTCAGGTTTTCAGCAACGTCTGCCATATTTGAGTTCAGAACTTCAAGTCATAATAAAACATCTGCCCCTTTGTGGAATATAAAACCCAACAGACAAATAATCAGGACCTCAGACACCTGAAATACGAGACAAGAATCAAGAAGGACAGATTAGCTATGTGCATTGTGAGAACTGAAATATTATTATCAAAAAGAATAAAATCAGGTAAACTGATGTAACAAAGTGCCAGAATGTTTTTGTTTAATTAGTGATAACTGCAATTATGATGTGCAGAAAAAAGTTAGTTTTGTAATCTATCTCCGAGTTAAGCTCCAGAACGATTCATTAAGCAGGGCTTAAAAATGTTTAAAGAAAAAATGTATAAAGTTTGATACTTAACCTCAATTCAAAATTCTAAACACTGATATAAAACATTCTTAAAATACGTCAACATTTCACAAAATGCACTGGCAAAGAACTCCACTTAATGTTCGTAGGTCTAATTATTTCACAGTAATATACCTTCTGTATATAACAATATTCATGTAGTACTCATTTCAATTTGAAAAACGAAATAAACAAACGTCTGACTGCATTGGAGTCAAGGTCCTCAATGATTAGCGAAGCGGCATTGTAGTATAGTCATGATTTCCCATTTAAAAGTGTGACCTTTAATTAGTCGTTAGGCCGGTACCGGTCAACCGATTTGGTCCAAAATAAAAATGCTTCTTGCCATGGACATTATAAATGCGTATGCCAAGTGAAAATCCTATAAAGCATATTTGAGTTATCGCACGTACAGGCACACGGACGGACAGACAGACGGACAGACATTTTCCCGTCCCGCCCCTCTCATAAAGTACCAAACTGGCACTTAATAACGGAGATGAATAATTGCACTAAATTATTTATTAACTCGTTAAGACTAGCTCAACTATCGAGTAATCCTCCGAGGTCACCCTGCGATTGGCGGGAAGAAGAAAAGCTCATGAAGGAAAGCTCATTTAAGAGGTGTTTTAAACATTCCATTGCAATATTTAGAATTTTGAACTAACAATTCTAAAGAACATAGATCTCTCCATTAAAAAAATCTTTACATTGCTATACTTTGTTCTATCACGAATGCAAGAATTTGTGGATACAATTGTAATGCCATATAAATTTTGTTCTGTTACGAAAATCGAGTCTAAGTATCACGGATAATAGTGCAACCCTTTGAATTTTATCTTGAAAACAAACTTTTAAAACCATAATAGCTATTTATGTATCAAGTACGCAAAATAACGCTTTAGCGGACGAATCTAGTATAGCGGCCGAGGCATAAGCCGAGGCTGAAATACTGGATGAGACCGATAAAGTTTTATAAATGCATACAATATTTGTTAGTAAAAGCCCTCTAAATTATATTAAATGAAACAAAAATATCGTACAATTAATTAAATGAAAGGTAGCAAGGAATTTGTTAAGGTCATATTCTCACACGGAACAACAATAAACCGTACGAAATGCGGTAGGCTATGTAGATGCATTATATTATGTGAGTTGCTTTTTGTAAACAATAATCCATACGAACTAGTATTTATGAAAAACTTGTGAAAATATGAATGATAATCCCGAGGAAATTACAATCCAAGCCAGAAACATTGAATTGGAGCTGAGGCCAGTGGTAGACTATGAGAAAAAATATATTGCAATTAAATTCTGCTGGTGCATCCATGGTAAGCAATGTTTTTCTTGTGAACGAAGATGTGAAAAGTAGTTGGCTTATATTTGTTGTTGTATGATGAAGTAGGCTACCGTGTTTTGCGAAAAACCCTGGTCAAGTTTCTGATTACCATAAAGAAACATGTTGACTTAAATTTGTTGTTTTATGACCAATTATATGCTTAAATCTATGTTAAACTTGGTGTGACTGGTCAATGCCATCTGGATTTTGTTTATAGATTGCCATGACGACTTTAAAGTCCTCGGCCGATAAAACTGCATTTTGAATGCAATTTGAATTAAGTTTTATGCAATTTTAGCGGTCTTGGTTGCTAGAATGCAATTTTTCGGCGTGTTACCAGTCCGACAAGCAGTTGTTTTAGAGATCGTGTGCTAAAGCCTTTAAGAGTCGTCGAAGTGGTTCAGGATCACCGGCTGGCCTTGCCCTACAAGCACTTGAAGTGAATTACCATAAGCTTTTCCTTACGTGTTTCTTATGCAGTGAGCAGACTAAATAAACTTTAATAACAAAGGTGAAGGTACAGTTTGAAAATAAACAACAGTACTCCAACCATGTAAACAATTTGCACGTATCATAAAGCTATCATTAAGGATTTTCCTTGCTACTATGTTGCAGAATTTGTAATAGTATAAAACTCCAATAAACATTCCGCATTTTATGATTTTCTAAATTATTCTAAATGAATTTTAAATTTCAAAAACACCGTGCTCCAAAAAAGCTCATCTGATTTCAATGTCATTGTTCGTAGAGAAGAAATGAACCTAGAAAAATCTAATCTTGGTATATAAAAGTTGATACATCTGGAATATTGCAAAAGTTATCTTAATTTTCCCTTGAAATCGGTTCGGCTTTTGAAACACTTTATACTTACAGTAATAAACCGTCCAAGTGCTTAAAATAATTAATATAACAAAATGACAGGAACAGTACATATGAACAGCAAAAACTTCAACAAGTTTATCAAAAATCTTATTTTATAGTTCAAAATTTACTTCATTCTGTACTTAGTAGACAATCAAGGAACTATTTTATTTGTTATAACTCAGGATTTCAATTTTGTTCTTACTACTTTTCCTTAATTATTTTTATTTTTTCTGTTCTTTCTTGTTCTTTCTTTTTATTATTATTTTTCTAGGTATTCATTTAAAATTAGTTATATTTTCTTTATGTATTTGTGTTTTATAATGTAAATTTCCGAACTGTGCCCGAGCACGAGCGCTTGCTCATTCGGGTGGTTTTGTGTTGAGTTGTGTTATAAATAAATAAATAAATAAAAAAGTTCAGAGAGGTTTTCTCTCAATCTATTACTTTTATCATCATCCCTGTAATGCTGGGTGAAGATACCACATGTTAAGTTTTCCTACGATCCTGTATTAAATGTTCTTTCTTAAATTTTGTTCACATATGCTTGATGGTGCGAAGTAACGGGGGAAAAGGGGAAATTCTCTTGCTCTTGCAGATAACAGCAACTTTCCCTGCCAGGGAAATTATTTTCCCCCTTTTCCTCTGTAAATCATATTAATATCGGCTATTGCCAGGGCCTGTAAATCACATCAATAAACCACTGGTAAACATGACAACTAGGCCTATAGATGCTTGTATTGTATTGTACTGTATAATATGGTATAGCATGGGTTATATTTATGTGACTAAGAAATGTTATTAAGTGCCAGTATGGTACTTTATGAGATTGTGTGTGGGGGACGAAAAATGTATGTCCGTCAGTCCGTCTGTCTTGTCTGTCTGTCTGTCCGTCCGTCCGTGTGTCTGTACGCGCCATAACTCAAATACGCTTTATCGGATTTTCATGAAACTCGGTATACGCATTTATAGTGTCCATGGGAAGAACCCTGTTGTTATTGAACCAAATCGGTTCACCGGTACCGGCGTCAAACCCAATTTAGTGTTATTATTTAAAAACGCCATAACTCAAATACGCTTTATCGGATTTTCATGAAACTTGGTATACACATTGATAATGTCAATGGAAAGACGTCTGTTGATATTGGTCCAAATCGGTTGGCCGGTACCGGAATAATGCCCAATTTAGTGCATTTTTATGGTATTATATAACAAAAGGCCCCATAACTCAAATATGCTTTATCGGATTTTCATTAAACTTGGTATACGCATTTATAACGCCCATGGCAAGAAGCCTAATAATTTTGGACCTAATCTGTTCAACGGTACCAGAGTAACGGGTAATTAAAGGTCACATGTTTTTTAATTTTCTGTCTACCGGTATAATTTGACAGTTAATACTATTCCTTCACTTATGCTTATCAAACGACACCGTCAAACTGACTGAGTTGGCTAAATGGTAACGCCTTGGACTCGTATTATGGAGGTCCCCGGATTAAATCCCGGAGCTGGCCGATTTGACATGGAAATTTTTTATTTTTTTTTATTTTTATTTTTTTATTTTTTTTTATTTTTTTTTTATTTTTTTTATGTGAGTGCGCGATTGTCAAGGTATCACAAATCTGTAGTTCTGCTGACGCTGGTCGATTTTAATCTGATTAGAAAAACTTATTTTCTGCATATCATAATTGCAATTATAATTGATTCAACAAAAACATACTGGCACTTTGTTATATCAGTTTCCTGATTTTATTTACTTCTGAATTTTCAATGCCTGAAGAAAAACGTGAGCTAAAGGTTTACATACTCAGATAATGGATTAGTCACTGATTCATGAGATAAATAGTCACTATTATATAAAATATAGGAGTGTATGAATAGTAAGTAGGGCCCGGATTTGAAGGTGTTAACCTTTTTTTCAAGCTTCCTAGTTAGAGCATTTTAACGTATTTTTCCGTTTTATAACCCTACTTTCCTAATATATGAATCTTATATAACCTAAAATAGGCTAAATTGGACTAAAGGCCCTAAAAGGGGCTAAAGATGATTTTTTCTAAAAAAATAGGGGGCTAAAGATTACTTTTGCTGAAAAACTGGGGATTAGAAATGACTTTTGCTGAAAAACCAGGGGCTAAAGAGGACTTTTTCAGAAAAACACGATTTTTAAATAGATTTTCGAATTAATGCAAAGGTAAATAAATATGTCAATTTATGCATTTTAAGAAAAGACATAATAAAAATAAATTTATACAACGCATTGAAATTAACAATGTATATGTCACTTTGTCCCTTGCCATTGTAACTCGGAAATGTGCTTCCTCGCCGTCGCAGGAAATGAAACTTGAGCAATCTTCAATACATTGAAATCTCCAAGTAATTCATTGTCGTATTAACTTTCAAATAAGTTGTCAACCGACGACAGAGAAGTATAGGAGGGTCTGTGTCAAAATTATAATACAATTTTCGGTGTTAATATTAGTATTTTATTAAGACGGCTAAAATCGTTTGTTTAGAACACATATGGGCAACGCCCGGCCCGGGGGCCGGATGTGGCCCGCCCCGACTTTTGCTCCGGCCCGCGGAACATTTAAAAATCGCGCTCGAAAAACTAAATATTTTCGGTTCTCGCCGACAAGAGAGTGAGAGGGGGGAAACAAAAGCCTGAACTACGAGGGTGTTCATTCCGGTCAGCGCTAGAAAAATGGTACAATAGGCCTAAGTCAAAACATCGAACCAGACTTAGAGATGAAAATTTGGAAAACACTCTGCGCTTGATGCCAACATTGAGTAGGCCTATCTTGTTTCTAAAGTTCAAGCTCAAGCTTCTCATTAATTTCTGCTCATTGTAAGTAAATACATAATCAATTCGATATTGTTCTCATTCATGTAACTTTAGCATTATACTTTATAAATATAAAAAATCGTATCATGATTCTTTTTTCACAACTACCTATTCTCTACGGCCCGCGACTTCATAAATGTCGTAAAGTTTAGCCCGCATCTTTCCTATGGTTGCCCATCCCTGGTTTAGAACCTAAAAAGGGCTATTCCACGAAAATAAAGGCTAAAATACCTTTTATAAAAGTCTAAAAATCCGGGCTATAATAACAAGATATATCTGCAGTTCCTAATCACAAAATCAACGAAAAGAATAGTAATGAATAACATTTTCATCTATCATCCTGCACGAAGGGAAGCAATAATCCCTGATCTGTCAACAAAGTGGGAGGTATAGGTGACGTCACGGAGGTCAGTGTTGTGGAGACTTTCTAGCTAAAGTGAGGTCAGTGTATTTGCAATGCTGTATCTGTTGGTATTACTTTTCTTTAGCACTGCTAGTGCTGTGCCTAAACCTGTAACAGGTAAGTGTTTAACATATTTACTTACTTCCTTACTTACTTACTCAATGGCAATAGACAATTCCTCAGCAAGCTAAAGGAATATTATCTATTTTATGGAACCCGAAGGTTCATTGCCGCACTTATCTGAGCCCGCCAACCCTATTCTGTGCTAACTCCATCCAATCATCTCTCGCAAATCCTACTTCCCTTAAATCTATCCTAATATTGTCCTCCCACCTACGTCTAGGTCTTCCAGGTGGCCTTTTCCCTTCGGGTCTCCCATTCAATACTTTTGAGATATGTCTTTCCTCCCCCATGCGCGCAACTTGTCCAGCCCATTTCATCCTCCGTGATTTAATTAACCTTGCTATATCTGGTGAAGAGTACAGGTCATGAAGCTCGTCGTTATGCAGTTTTCTCCAGTTCTCATTTTCATCTCTCTTAGGCCAAACTATTTTCCTAAGCACCCTGTTTTCGAACACTCTCAAATTATGTACTTCCCGACCAGTAAGGGGCCATGTCTCACTTCCATATAAAACAACCGTTCACATCTAGCAGTAATAAAAGGGAGAGGATTATTTTTCGTGCGTTATATGCAAGGCTCGGAAGTTCATGCTCTATCAGAAGACGAAATATGCATGCAAGTATGCTCTACAATTGAGGGGATCAGTGCAACAGTGGTCTAACCCCTCCGACGTGGAAAAATTAGATAGTGATGCTATTTTAATGATTTAGAGGCGAGCTTTATTATTATACTAGCATGTGCCCGCGGCTTCGCCCGCGATAATTATTTCAAAAATTAAAAATTAAGAGCATAATAGTTAAATCATTATATTTATTAACACCTAAATCACGTGTACTACATACTACGATTAGATAGCGTTCGAGTTCCTTGGCCCAGAAAACCCCTGTATAGTGAGTTTCGTCCAAATAAAATAATGTTTGACCATATTTAGGGCTTACAACATTCAAGCGATCGCGATGATATTATTTCCAAGGTATGACAAATATCGCCAAAGCCAACTCTAATTGATTTGACATTGAAATGTATAACCTGAAAACTGATGCTTCGAAAACGCAGAAAATGCACGTTTCTTGCCCTTTTTTCACTCATAACACTCGAACGAAAGCTAAAATTAAAATTCCGGCTTCGAGGTGCATTTTACGACCCTTCAGCCCACCTATGTTTAAAATTTCAGATCTCTGCGTTCAGTAGATCGCGGACAGATAGACAAATCCTTTTATTAATATAGATAGTCTAACATGAATTACATTGATACCTTCTATAATTTGTCAAACTTCCATTTCATTTAATCCAAACCCACCTGATATCACTGGCAACAATATGTTCTGTGATTTTGTTTTGAAAATTCTGTGTGTAAAGGGATTAAATATTTTCATAAACATATAATTTTTGGCATTTAAACTCGAAATTTTTCAAAATCCTTTCTTAGTGAGCATCTACATTATGAAACGAAGGTACTGTCAAAATTCCAAGTCTCTACCTGTTATAGTTTAGGCTCTACGTTGATTCCTGTCAGTCAGTCAGTCATTCAGTCAGTCAGTCATTCATTCAGTCAGGACAAAGCCTTTTATATATATAGAGATTAACAACTAACAAAAGAAGACGTACAGCGCAAGGGTGCTGGTGATATTTGTTCTGGTTTAGCCTACATAAGTTAAATAAAAAATAATTAGTTTTTTTTATCATAGGTAATCCCCCGAGATATTACGAGTTTATCGATGTATTTGTGAGAAAGAAGTTCGAGAAAATTTATCTGATGAAACTCGTAACTCGTAACTCGTAACTCGTAGGATTTATTAAGACTATTCCATGAATAAAATGTAACGGATTATACAAATAATAATTACTTTCTTATGAATGAACAGTCCACTAATCGATTTGAGTTCCCAATGCTACCAATAGTGCGCACCACAATTTGAGGGCGTCGTGTTAATTACTTACATCAAAAAGCTATAAAAGCACATGAACTGGCTTGCACCTAATCGAAATTGTGTTTTTAACCAATGGACATTTATCTTATTTCAACTTCCAAACAAGTTATATTGTATTAAATAATGTGTTTTCATTCTGCTCAATGACAGCATGTGACGTATTAATCACCGCACTTCATGCCTTACGTGTCCATTATTGAGCTGACGTTTTATCAGATAAAATTGCATCCTTGCGATCCGAGGAAGGATATTACAAGATAAACGATAGTGATTGGTCTATATCCGAGGAATTACTAAACGTTATTGATCAATATCAAACGCGCGGCGTAGCCTATGAGTGGAATAGTCGTAAGAATAATTTCTCGGACTTGCAGCCGGTTTAGCTATATTTCACTCAATCATTCCGCTACAAACTCCATTGCAATCTGGTTAATTAAAGCGCTGTATGACTTCTAAAAAGGACTGCTAATTCGATTTCTGGAAGAAGTTCACCTTCCTCGTGTTTTTGGACAGGGATGTTACTAAAATCATGAAACTAAAAGTTAAATTTGCACCGGCCGCGGAAGCATATTAGGACTTCCACTTTTTATTATTATTTTTTCCCTTTTTATTATTATGTTTTCCTTAGGATTGTACGAGGGCTATTTTTTTTCAACTTCAAAACACAGTGAAAATCAAAACTGTTTTATTGGGAACATTTAGGTACACCTTCTAGCTACTTCTCTACACAGTCGCGCTCCGATTGAGACGTTTATCGAAGCGTGGTGCAACTTTCAAATACCCTCTTCATAGAAGTGTTTTGAAATTCTTCGTTGATGTGGAAGCCAGATCTTGGGTTTGTTAGGGAAATTTGTGTGCATCCATCTTTGGATTGTTCTTTTGATTCTGGATTGTCGTAACGAATCCACGTTTTATCCCCTGTCACGATAGATTTCAAAAAATCGTTCCCGTACCGATTGACTTTCATCTATTTCGTCAGCTGAAGAAAGTTCTGGGAGGACAGAGCTTCCACACCAACGAAGAATTTTAAAACACTTCAAGATGCCGTGAAGACCCTTGTCAACTTGCTGGTGGCAGGCTTCTATGAATAGGGCATTTGAAAGTTGCATCACGCTTCGATAAATGTCTCAATCCGAGCGCGACTCTGTGGAGAAGTAGTTAGAAGGTGTACCTAAATGTTCCAAATAAAACAATTTTGAGTTTCATTGTGGTTTTCATTTTATGCCCCATCGGAGGCAGAAAAAATTGCCCTCTTACATATTTAACATAGGTCAATCATAATTCCTAAAATTCCTCAAAAGGCGAATCCTACAAGTGATAACAAAATACTGTGGTATTATTGATCTACTAAATTATATTATGAACTCTATATTACTGTATTCTATCGCTGTATGCTTAGCTCCGCCTGCTGTATATAGAGTCAAAAATGAGCTGGGGGGCCGGATCAAGCCTGGGGATAAGTATCCCATAAAAAAATTGACCCTGACCGTGACACTGTAATGTACACTAATTATACCTAAAATCACACACCTGCAGGGGGTTATAAACCAGACCCTGTTCTACATGCTACTATGGCTGCAGGCATTAGAAAAAAGAGCGACTAGAATAATGGTATAAGCTGACTTCTACACGAGAAATACGCAACTGCACTCACTTTTAAAGTAAGTTATAAAACAACTCAAGCATGCAGACTACAGCAGTGGTCTTGAACTCGCGGCCCGGGGGCAGCATGAGGCTTGTAAACAACTACTAATATTTTAATTACAGTGATAATATTGACAATTTAGTGACAAAGAATTACTGTCAGTTCTCACATTAAGTTGCTTGGGTCAGCTCAACAATGGTCTAATGCACTCCTTTAAAGTTTACAGAAAAGGCAAGTTAAAGTTCTACATTTGTGGTTTTTTCATACATATTGGGAAATCTATTTTGGGGGGGCGGGGGGAGTGGGGTGTTCTACGGTGTTGGTCGATTTAACAGAAATGTTATATGGAATACTTTTCGTTACGATAAGAGATTTTATCGTTTCTATGAGACCCTGCCATACGTATCTTGGTTAGACCACTGTTGTGCTGATTTTTATTTGTACTCCATAAAAGGGAAAACATTATTTGGACTTTTTTTTACATGTTATGAAGTATTATTTGTGTTGCATATTAGTGATATCCATAAGTTCTAGTGAATACTCAGTTCTACCCATAATTTGATACCATCAAAATGTTCACAGTCAATCTCGACATTACGTGCATCATCTACCTCGGTAACAGAAATGAAAGTGTCATAAAATTAATGATGAATGGCGGTACATATTTGAGATCATTAATTTCCTTAAGATTCTTTGGTTCTATTGATTCTGGTTTGCAAAATTTTTGTTCCATTTGTACGAGAGGAATTTTGTTTCAGGGAATACATTAGTGTCTTTAAAACTACTACACTACACTACTACTGTTACACTGACCCCATCAATTCAAGAATGTTACTGTGCTTTATGCTATTCATTAACATTGCAAAGTGGAAGACAAAACATAAAATACACACAGGTATAATGTTACGTAATCCCTACAGATACTGCAATATAATTGGTATATTTTTGTTACGCAAGTGTCATGTTATTAACAATTAATCCATAAATCGATGCGGCCCGCTAGTCTTTCACCAAAAAGAAAATTTCCCTTTAGTTAAAACAAGTTGAAGACCACTGGGCTATAGGAACTCTGGAAAGCAGATGGGATGTTCTAAGACGCAATTCGCACATGATTTATTGGCTATAATATTATGCAATTCTCTTTAAATACGCCTATTTAATGTATTCAAATTTTGCAGAGAATACTACATCTCGTGGCAAAAATATTATTCCAAACTATTCATTTTTTTGTAAAATAAAAAATAAATAATATATTTCAATTCTTTGGGCACTTTCCCTTATAATATAAGCCCATTGTTAACCGATATAAAACTTTTTCAAACCGTCCAAAAATATAAATTCGGAATGCCTGCTATTGTACATTTACAGCAACTATTTCACTAATGGCCGGTTTCTATAAACTCGCGAATTACCAATGGGTAAATTATCCCATGAACAGAATTTACACAAGGAAAACTCTTACGAACAGAAATAATTTAGAGATAACGATCACACACAGTTTTGGCGAGTTTCTAGATAAAAGTCCACTGGGTAAATATGAAAATGAGAGAAAAAATGTTTCTATAAACTAGGGCTAGATCTCTCCAAGGGTAAAGCTTTGGGTTAATTTATCCTTTCATGGATGGCTGGATAAAATTTAACCTCTCGTAGGATAAATATGGCGGACGTGCACGGATTGCAGTACCTGTAAAATACAGTTTTAGAAGTGCTGAGATGATCTGTAATGTTGACGTTGTTTCTCCGTAATAGGATGGGCTTATCAGAATTTATATACATATTTCTTATTGAAATTTTCATGTACCGTACATTGTCGCTAATGACTGTATTTGCCGGTATTTGGTAGCACTGAGTGTGCAAACATTGCAAACTAGAGTCGTACTTCTCATTTTTCCTTCTTCTTACGCATTAGATCTCGACAGTAGTAGTATTTATATGAAGATAATGTTCTTCCGAACTAATTAGTATGATATATATTGCAAAACCATGTCTTGACTTGCAGTAGTGAAATCATAGGCTGAAACAATTACATCTCCGTTATTCAAGATGTGTTCTTAGTGTTCACCGTAGCTCATTGTCAGCGTGCTGGATTACGGTTCAAGAGGTCCACTGTTCGATCCCCGGCATGGTAATATATATTATTTTTTATTTCCTCATTATACCATTAGTGCTCTGGTGGGTGATTCTGGAACTAAGTTGTCCATTGGATAATTTACCCATAGGTATTTCGCGAGTTTATAGAAACCGGGCATAAGTCAGATAACGTAACACACAGATAAACAGACAATCGGAATTTGAAAATCATATTAAAAGTTACCTAAGTTTAAGAGTTTATTTGCATAGACTAAACCACACGCGAAAGTTAAAGGCATGGGAAGGAGCCTGATTTTTTGGTGAAATAAAATTGCTAATTTGATTTTAACTTCCTTCTGTTTGGGATAATATTTTGCGAAATTGATTATTTTATACCAAACTTCACACTGATAACGTTTGTTCCCTTATTTACATTAAAACAAAAACTATTACAGTAAAAAATATAAACAAAATTATTACAAAACATTAACTAATATGACAATGAAAACAGACCTACATTTTATATTCAGCGGTGAAAGCTAATCGTAATTAAATTCTGCAAGTCTTATGGAGGAACTTTTTTTAAGTTTTCGGATCATTCATCTGCGATTTTTTAACTCATTGCATTCGTCTAAGTTCTTACGTTTTTAAAGCTTCATTCATGTGGCACCCCTCTGATAACGGAAGATTTTTTTTTTGCAATTTTGTAAATAATAACAAGCCATATGAATTTTGCAAACAGAACTGCCAATCACATTCCATTCTTCAATTATTGCTGTAATCGATCATATGTAGGCCCCTCTATAACTTCTCGGCATTCACAAAGACAGCATAAAAGGCGAACAGGCTACTAAAGAGATATAAAAAAAATTAAAACTACTAAAAAATTATTATTTTAAATAGCATTTTTGTTCACTTTTTTACGCCCTGGAGAGGCATTTCATTACTATTTACACATTTCGTCCAATCCAACACATTTCCCGATATTTCTAGGATATAATTTACCTAGTAGTGATATTTTAAAGGAAAGCAGTTTTGTAAAATGTCGCAGTTACCACTGTTACCGAAGAAAACGATCCCTACATATAACAATAATAATAATAATAATAATAATAATAATAATAATAATAATAATAATAATAATTTTGTATTTTGCCTGGCAGAGTTAAGACCATAGGGCCTTATCTTCCACTCAACCAGGATAAATACAAAATACATTAAAATAAATCTACAAAAAACAAATACAATAGATATCATACATAATAATACAAAATGCTAGCAATAGAATAATAATAGGCTACATATAAGTAGTCCCATTCAGAGGAGCAGACACTGTTACATCGCTTAGTATTTTATACAAGCCATGTCATTGGCTTACGTTTTCAATAGCTCCATCTGTATGTCTTTACATTTTGCGTGTGCTTTAATCAAGGGCGGATCCAAAACGTATTGATGGGACGGGCCGACATATCAAATGAAAGTTTAAAATTACTGCGGGGTGGGTGTGGAGGGTTTGGAAAAAAAAAATGAAGTGCAAAATGATGAGTTTTAGGTCTTCTGGGTGATACCTCCAAATTTGTCAGTGGACTAAAACTTTTTTTTTCCCCCAGAGGTTCAGTTCTTTTGAGAAATTAATTTGTGGGTTTTACATCTAATATATTATACAAATTCGAAAGTGTGTATGTATATGCGTATGTATGTTCCTTATACAAATCCACTTACTTTGAAGAATTTGAACGAAAACTCCCACACATACCCAGTTCAACCCGGAAAGTAATTCCGTCAACATTAAAACTCAAACAAACCACTTTTTCCAATTATATAATTTCTGAAAATATTACACTGAATTAACGAAATGCAATTTAGTTCTCATGCCAGCCATATTTTTGTGCAGGGTCAATGTAAGGCTTTGGATGTTGGACCATGGAGTGGGCTTTGACAAACAATTAGAGAGGTTTTCGATATAATTCATTTCTGTAAATCAATTATGGAGAATGAAATCAAAGTAAATAAATATCGGGTATGATGCATCACATAACCTTCTCTGCCCTGAGCATGGAGAATATCATTTTCTCACTTAACATTTTGATGTAGAATAAGAGACAGCACTATTAGTTGCATCAGCCTGAGTTTGTGCCAACGATGGGTGGTAGCGAGTATGCTACGTCAGAAAGACGATAAATATCCTATCCACCGATATGTTATTCATCCCTGTAGGCTTTGTATCAGTTGATAAATAGGGGTTTTAATTGTAAGACAAGCATGCAAAAAGAGACAAAATGGGATGGAACTTTTTAAATTGTTTGTTCGCAGTAAATTTTTATGTCCCAGGTATTTGGGGAAGAAAGTGTGAAAGTGATATTGATTTTCTTTCGATTTTAACCCCTAAATGGTTATAAGGCAACATTAATGTGGGCAATACAATATTCCGTACAGACAGTAAAATGATATGTTACCGGAATTTCTGTTTTTTTCTTCTTTCTTATTTCAACCCCTACCAGGCATAGTGTGCAGAAGCAATGGGTTGCAAAATTCTAAGTCCTGTATAAGTGACGTAAAGCTATACGCTTTTGATGAGGGAATATTTTTATTGTGATAGGTCGTTCATCTTCGCTTCAAACCATAGATATCTATATAAGGACATACAATTTGAAAATCGAAAGTCTCCATAAGTTAATTACGAATTACAAATTGCAAAACCTAAGTATTTCATAAAAATTAAAATGATTAGTGAGATATCAAACTTTTTACATTTAACTTAAAGTAACTGCTGGTTTGAAATAGTTCATAAGAAATCAACGAATCATTTATAACTATAATAATTAAAGACAAGAAATTCGAGCAATTGCTGTCTTATGGGTTCTCACTGCTTGTGGCATATGCCACATAGCATCTAGAATACAGGCTAAATATTATTCAAATTGCCTTTTACAATCCTCAGTTTGAAATAGGGTGAGTACATAAATACTTTTATTTTATTTTTCATTTGTTTTAGAATTTAAATTTGAATGTTATTTTATTAGGTAATTATTTTCGACGAACAAAAAACAAGTCAAATTAACTAAAAAGAAAAGCTAAGAGGGGGTCGTGGCCCCTATGATCCCCCTTTATATCCGTCAATGGCTTTAATGGAAATTAAATTTGCCTTATTAAAAAAAAAATACATTTTACAAGAGTCATACCTCACTCACACGAGCGCACACGAAGAGGAAGGAAACAGATCCTTAGCAATTAGCTACGATTCGAGAATTTTACGACGCTAATATAATTTGTGGCCCTGAAGTCATAGGAAGCTCGTTTTACCGAAGGTTAGGGCCAATGGACAAACCGGTTGCTAAAGATGAAGTTTAAAACATTTCAGTTCATAGTAAGCAATGAATGCAATATGCTGTACTGTGCTGCTTCTGCTGGTTGGCTCTTCCATGATAGCCGGCCTACGTAAGTACAATCCGAATTTGGAAGTTAGATGATTGTTTAGAGTGAGCTAATTTTTGTGAAAGTAAGATCAGTGAGACTTAATGGTCGGAAACTTAACTCCTGCAGATTCAACGTATCATCACTGGTTAATGCTTCTATCGACATAACTTAATTTTCTCTTTCAATTCCTATGCTCGTACCATAAGGACTAGACTCACGTGTGGGAACTATTATTTTCGTCCTTGAAGTTTGGTGTCGATTTTTAAGCACTAATACACAATTTAGGACCCCTGAATAAAAAAATATGCTATGTTTGGGAATGTCTGTATATGCCTGTGAACAGCGTACCATTGGGAGTATGGGTTAATTTCGGGAAGGGAAATATATATATTTTTTAAACTAAATATATTTTTTATCAAACGGGCCCAGCGGAAGTGTAATCCCGTTATCTCTAGTTAGGACACCTATCAGGCGGAGCGCTTTGATAACTCAAGCATTTATTAACATATTAAAGTTAAATTTTGCATGGAAGTATAGTTGATATTATTACACAACACTGTTTAGAATTATTGATGTAACTTTAATAGATTATTTAAAAAAGTATATTTTATGTAAAACTTCCTAAAAAAAATAACCAGTGATGAATTATTTTATTTTTATATTTATACTGCAGACAATTCAAAGATTCTAGATTATGTTGTTCATATGATATTTACAAATAGATACAGAAAAGAAACATTCAGAAATATTGGTATTTATGAAAATTATCAGGGTAACGGCACTTCAGTTTACAAAATTTGACTGCCATTTTGTAATGATAACTACCCATTAACTGTAATAGATAAATAATTCTGAAAATACCATGCAATTGTAGAACTAGTCAATATAGAGCATGCCATATTACAAGGCTACAAAACAATTCATTTCTGAGAAAAAAATGAAACTTCACCTATTTTTCAGCATAGAAAGCTGTATGTCCCCCCTTAATAGCAATATTGATTCCCTATCTTAGGAAAGCCGTTGATCGAGAATCACCGCTTTGAGACAAGTTTCTTTCCTATATCTGAGATAAGTACTTAGCCTCAGCGCACCAAGGTCCCTGGTCTCAACCGCGAAAGCAATGAACTCATATCTGTGTAGCAGGTCTCGGTACTTATTTCTTTTGATGTTTATTGCAGACAATACTGCTGAACCTACGAATTTTGATGTGCTAGGTAAATGGGATGAAGCCAAGGATATATTTCGTAGATATTAATTATGTAATTTGAGCTTCAGGACCTGTACGCTTCACCGGATATAGTAAGGGTAATTAAATCGCGAAGGATGAAATGGGCTGGACATGCTGCACGCATGGGGGAGGAAAGACATATCTCAAAAGTATTGACTGGGAGACCTGAAGGGAAAAGACCAAGTGGAAGACCTAGACGTAGGTGGGAGGACAATATTAGAACGGATTTTTGGGAAGTAGGATTTGTGGGGGATGATTGGATGGAGTTAGCACAGAATAGGGTTGAATGGGGAACTCAGGTAAGCGCGGCAATGAACTTTCGGGTTCCATAAAATAGATAATATTCCTTTAGCTTGCTTAGGAATTAGCTATTGCCATTGAGTAAGTAAGTAAGTAAAACAATAGAATTTTCTTTAATTTCTACTTCGTCACTTTATAATACATCTAAGACAAACTGCTGTGATTCCTTTAAGATACGAGAATCAAAGGGAGACAATTACAGTTTTATAATGAAAACACTTGGAACATTGATTCAAGAGGCCTAGATTTTGACTTTTGGTTCCTAAGAAACTGCTTCGGTTCAGTGTCCTTTCAATTCAGATACAAGTGAACCGAGTTCTGTCCCCGTTTCTTCTCGTTCATGGTTGCATGTGAACTGAAGTGAGTATTGAAGTAATCATTGGAATTTCAATATCGTGAAGGTTTCTAGTTCTTATAATGGTGAAACTCTTCTCCCTGAGGTAAAACAAAGACATCTAACTACACTCACATTTCGACGCAGTTGCTTGTACTAATTTGATTCCAACTAGGAGCATAAGACTAACGTGAGGTTATTCACCGGAGATTTTTCTCATCCAATGTCTAATTAATATTATTAGAATGTTTTCATAGGACTGAACCCTACTACAACATATTACTACTATTACTACTACTATCATATTGCTACCGTTAAATTCCATTATTTCTTACTTATACTAAGTTTAGTCAAATTTATTCTTTTTATTACGTAAGGGAGCAATTACGATTGAACAATTATGTTACTAACTTGTAAACGATGAGCTTTACATATGAAAGAGCACAACTTATTTGCTTAACAGTAAGATCGGTGAGCCTTAATAGTCGGGAATTTAATTCCTGCAGAGTCCAACCCAGGAAAGGGTTCAGGATGAATACAGCGTCATCACCACTGGTTAATATTATTATTACTCCGTTTCCCCAGATCTATGCCCAGCTGCAGAAAACCACTTCTTGACCACCAATAAGTGAAAATAATATTAATTTAAAGTCCTATCAGTTGTGTGTTGAGATGTAGGAAATCAAATCTTCAATAAGGTCGCTGTGATTGACAGATTCTTACCAGGGGTCCAAATTTTGTTTCCAAATATAGAGCGTAATTGTTCAATAGAATGGATGGGTAATTTCGATCAGTCTGTCTATATTTTAAAGTTTGATTTAAAAGTACCATACAATAAAATTGCTTACTTAACCTAAATCGCTTTTCGAAGCCAAAATCTGAATAGGCCTACATAAAGTATAATTAATAAAGATTTTTAGGCTGTATTTTGCTGACTTATCACTTGTTTCAAAAATTTCTTCATCCAATTACCTTCACAAAAGAATAAAAATACTGTATAAACACAATATTAGCAGTAAACTTGATTGGAGAATCATTATTTGACCAGTAAAACATTGTCAATCAAATCTATACTTGATCCAAGATATGCATTGAGCAAAAGTAAACAACAGACTTGCCTTGACTAACTGTGTCCTGTCGTTTCATTGGTTAATTGCATCGCCGCATACTTCACGATAGTGCGACAAGCTCATGCCAGATGTTTACTTCCGTTTTGCACACATCGTGAAATTATTTATATCTTATGTAATTGTGAAAACATAAGTTCTGTTAAGTGAGTTGCTTGCTATCGTATTTATATAATAGGCTTACATGTTTTACAACAAATATCTAGCAAACAAGATTTCATTTGTTTTTATCGTTGCCTTGGCAAATTTGTTGATTTTGAAGAAAACCAAGTGACATAAGTTATTAAACATAATTAAACATAATTGATTAATTCGTTCTACTTTTCATTTACATGATGTGTGATGAAGTACATCACATGTTGTAAGTAAAGCTCTATTCACAATGTGCAGTCGGCAGTTGGTAGTCTGTAGTCGGCATCGGCAGTCGGCAGTTTCAGTCGGCCGCCTGGGAGCAGCACTCGAGTCGTCCACAATATGCATTAGACATTGAGGTTAGGGACACATTTTACAGTATAGAAAATGTGGAGGAATCGCGTTATAATTGCATAATTTAAGTAATAAACACATCTTGCTTTCTCGTAGTTTACTAATCTGTTTATTTGTACTAGTAAATCATTTTCAACCTCGTAATATGTTACTTGCAGTCGTGCAGTCGGTAGTCGAAGATGAATTTTCCGACTGCCAACTACCGACTACCAACTACAGACTTCCTGCTGTCGACTGCAACTGCACATTGTGAATGGCGTCCATTACTCACCACGTTATACTTCGACTACAAACTACCGACTACCAGCTACCGACTGCCGACTGCACATTGTGGATGGAGCTTAAAAGTAATACGCATAGCCTTTAGTAATTTGTATTAATAATTTGTATTATTGCTAGCTAGGGTCTTCAGAACTTACGTCACCAATAAAGAAACGTGCAAGGAAAAAATTTGTCCAGCGGCAAGAAAATAAGAATTGTAAATATATACAAAACCCTGAAGTATCTTTGCAAGTTGTAGGAGTGAATGTGGCGTCATCCGTGGGAATAGTTTCTAGTACGGTTTTCAAAATCCTGAAAGAATATAGATCTACAGGAGGTGTAAAGTCACCGTTCAAAATTAAACCAAAATCAAAGACAAGAAAATCACTTGGCGCTTAATATAAAGAAAGAAAGTTCAATTGGCTTTACTATAATGCAATCGACTAAATAGTCTCAAAAACGAACTCTTGTGAACTGTGCTTTGTACTTTCACATTCGGGTTGTTTGCTTTTGCTCCGTACTCATCTTGGATCAAGCATAGTCAGAGTATTCAGTTGTTTCAAACCTAATGCAAACTTCAATGTTAACCAGGCAAGACCGACTTTCTATAAACAGTGGGTGGCTTATAACTACCTCAGATAATTAAAAAAGTTTCAAGTAAAAGTTTTAGCTCTTAGTATAAGCATTCTATGTACAAAATTTAAAGAAAATCGTTAGAGCAGTTTTCGAGGAAATCGCGAAAACGAAATTTGCTTTATGTAAAGTCCCCTTAAAAGTAGGAGAAAGTTGTCACCAATCTTCCTGTCACATGCCCAGAAGGTACCTAACCCAAATAGAGTAGGATTACTTCCATAAAGTCTCTGGCCTTAAAGACTAACCCAGCCAGCGAGCTTCTCGTTACGTCTCGTTACCAAGATGCGCGGATTCGCTGCGCGTAAGATCAGTGAGCTACTGTTGAGCACAGAGTAAAGATCATGATGCACGTTGCCAGTGGTAGAAAATACTATAATAGTTGAGTGGAGGGATAAGGCCGCAGAGACAAAGACAGAGAACACGCGGAGTGGGATAGCTAATCAGGGTGCAGCTACCTACCCTAGGCAGGAACTCTACGAACGGTGAGACTTGCTCCTAAGGTATATACGTAAAAACCCAGAGACTTTGTGGAAGTAATCCTACACCCAGAAAATGTTGCTATTCATACAATATTATTTTCCATTCTGGAACTAGGCTGTTCACAGACAAACACAGACAATACTCACAGACATATATAGACACACAGACACGTTTCAGAAAAATGTAGGCCTACTTTTGGATTCATGGGACCTCAAAACGTGTATTTATGATAAAAATTCAATTTAGAATTTGGGGGTCGAAAACAATACTTCTCTACCTATAGTAGGCCTACCTATGGTAAGGGCAGAGGAAGTAATTAGAAATTCTTTAGAGTTTGTTCTCTCGATTTGTTAAATCTGTCATTAGAATTAGGTCAAATCGTTTTGTATATTAAATGTAAACATTATTCATGCCATTCACGCAATGGAAATTTTTTTCAAGACGTAATTTTTCAACCCGAGCGTCCTCTTAATCCTTGGTTCGGACGTGGTTAAGGTAATGAGCAAATGGAATGTTGCGTATGACGTACAACTTCGCACGAGACGCGAAAAAACTTGTTTAAAGCACAAGGCCATTTAACATATTCATTTGCTAGAAGCGAATGATCACTTCTTGTGAAACAATTATTTATTGTAAGGGGGACAAAATAAGTTTTTAAACAGGTTTAGCAAAATTTGCAATCCCGTCTGAGTTTTCATACATTCTGGTCGAGAATTCTTATTTGTTAATTTACGTAAAGTTACGAATTGTACAGCAAAAAAACTTACAACAGCGTAATATTCCGAAATCTTTGCTACTATTCCGGCATGGCGTAAGGGCCCATTTGGCAGGACTCCGCATTCCGTGCCTCGTTCTACAGAAAGGGTAGATTATTTTATAGGTTTATCTAAAACTCCACAGGGCTTTAAGAAAAGAATGACCAGTACAGGTCCATTCTCAATTTTCCAACAATTAAATTCGCAACATATCAGCCCATGGAATCTGACGTTTCATCTATGGAAGTGCAAATGTTCGAATTTCTTGGGTCTACCTGAATTTTACCCAAAACCTGCAGCAGTCACAGACTATACTGAATAACTGAAATAGTCTTTAGTTCTATAAATTACTATTAATTATTATTTAATTGATATTATATAATAGAAATAATAAATGGAATATACATGTAACATAATATAAATTATCCATACCTTTGCGCGTATGACCTCGGAAGGTAATTTTTTGGCAAGGTCGATGGATCTGGGAATATTATCACTTTTGTGGCACTTCTCTAAAAATGCCTTAAATGTAGGATTTTCTACTTTTTAAAAGGTATATTTAAAGTAAAGTAAAGTGATCCCTATACAGGCCATGGAGGCCCAGAGGGTTCCAGGAGGTTGAGGCTCCCAGATTTTGGACATTCGGCACTTGAAGATGGTAAGCCATACGCACCGGCCGCCTTTACCCCCAGGATTGCTCCTGGTACTCATTTCTGTTAGAGGCTGAGTAGACCCCAGAAGGAAAAGGCTAAAAGGTATATTTACTCCTTCAAAAGCATTATACAAATTACCTTAACATAGTACATTTGGTGCTGGTTTCGATCGTGCAGTGACAAAAGATTGCGTGCACTTGGTTTTGGTTAATTTCCTGTTTCATCTTTTTCACGTGTGAAACTGAAGCAATACGGTATATTGGTCAATTTGAATTTCTTTTAAAACATTTAGTCTGCAAATATAATACAATGATGATTTTGGAAATTATAGTTTTTCACATTTTACTCTGATTTATTTATATATTTTATTTTTGTAAATAATGTTTCTCACCTGGAGTAGTGATAATCAGAGAAAGTGATCTGTACATCAAGTACTATATGCAAGTAGGCTAAATTCAAATTCAATATGCTTAAGATGGACGATTGTTTTGTAAAATATGTTACTTTAAATATTAAATTCGTAGTAAAGTAGGCGTACGGTACTTACATCTTTGTTGCAAAAATCACAATAAATTGCCTCACCATCAGTTCTATTCTTTTCTCCTGATTCATTGTGCGACAATTTCTCGTCTTGAAGATTTAATGAGGGGGGACATCTAAAAAAAAAGCATTGTGCATGAAATCGTTCATAAATGGCCAAAACATGCAAACATGCACAGAAAAGGTATACTTATCTGGAATATATAAGCCACTGAAATGGATATGTAGCAAGTTTGAGAATGGTAACAAACATATAAAAACTCCTGTTTTTATTTATAACATAAACGCATAACTAATATGAATAGGAGGCCCTAGAATGAGAAGAAATGCTTGAGCAGGGCTATACATTTTGAATAAGATATTTGCAAAAGTTGGAGTTTGTAAGGGTTGATCCTTCTACATTTCGAAATATTGAGTGTTTTTTTGTTGGTGGTTACGATGACAACTTGAAAGCTGATGATTTCATTATTTACACTACTTTGATATTTATATGATCACTAGCATGTGCCCGCGGCTTCGCCCGCGATAATTATTTCAAGAATTAAAAATTAAGAGCATAATAGTTAAATCATTACATTTATTAACACCTAAATCGCATGGACTACATACCACGATCAGATAGCATCGACTGGTAAAAGCGACCTCAGATTCGAGTTTCTTGGCCAAGAAAACCTCTGTATAGTGAGATTCGTCCAAATAAAACAACGTTTGACCATATTTAGGGCTTACAACATTCAAGCGATCGCGAAAGTTTTGTTTTCAAGGTTTGACAAAAATAGCCAAAGCCAACTATAATTGATTTGACATTGAAATGTATAACTGAAAACTTATGTTTTGAAAACGCAAAAAAAATGCACGTTTTTTGCCAGTTTTTCACTCATAACTCACGAACGAAAACTAAAATTAAAATTCCGGCTTCAAGGTGCATTTTCCGACCCTTCAGCACACCTATGTTTAAAATTTCAGATCTCTGCGTTCAGTAGATTTCGCTGGACATCGAGGAGAATTCCTTTTATTAATATAGATAATATGAATTATAATGATACCTTCTCTAATTTGTCAAACATCCATTTAATTTAATCCAAGCCCACCTGATACCACTGGTAACAATACGTTCTGTGAATTTGTTTTGATAATTCTATGTAAAAAGGGATTAAGTATTTTCAGAAACATTTAATTTTTGGCATTTAGAATCAGAATTTTTCAAAATACTTTCTTAGTGAGCACCTACATTATGAAGCGAAGGTACTGTCAAAATTCCAAGTCTCTACCTGTTATAGTTTAGGCTGTACGTTGATTCCTGTCATTCAGTCAGTCATTTATTCAGTCAGTCAGTCAGTCAGGACAAAGCCTTTTATATATATAGAGATACTTTTATACATACATACATATATATATATTCAACCCTCGGCATAATGTCCCTCTTAACAGTGCCACCCTCGCACTGCGCCAATAAATGCAAGTGAACGGATCTTCTCGTTACTGTGCCAATTAATTTAGTGCCAGTGAATATGAGACAAGTTTGCAGTGATTTTTTTTTTATTGTACAATTCTTTTAAAACTGGAGAGAATATTATGAAAATTATTTAAGGAACATACTGTACTGTATTTCCAAGAGGTGAGTGTTCCCCAGCCACTAACTGTAAATGTAGTGCGGTGGAATGAGGAAGCTATATTAAGAAGTCGGACAGACAGTCTGCGTGAGAGAGGAGCAGGTAGAAAGATCCCATCATACAATGAGACATTCCAAACTTTAACTTATTTTAGTTCAGTGTCCATTCAGCTGTTAAACACTACACTAAAGTTACTCAGTTACAGTTAACCAATTACATGGACCCACATGATTTTCAGCTCCTTTGTGTACTGCAGCACTGGACAAATACTATAATAAATTGAGTTACTGTACATAGTATATTTTGTGTTAAAGTTCTCTATTTGCCTTTCATTTAAGTTTTCTTTCATAATACAGTACAGTGTATTAACACAGCACTACATTATGTAATTTTTATATTAAATTTCGTTTTAGTGTCACCCTCGCTTTGTGCCACTAATTGTTAGAGAAAGGATGGTAGCATTATATCGAGGGTTGAATGTACATACAGTCTATATTATAACTAGCTTAAAAGACCCGGCGTCGCCCGGGTTTTGTATTTTGTAATTAGAAATTAACTTATGAAGAATTTTAAATTTTAAATTCTAGGTCCTTATATAGGCATTTATAATTTGAAATAGGAAGAACGACTTATTACACTCAAACTATTCCCTCATAAAACGCTTGATATAGTTTTTTATGGCTCATAGATGATCTAGAATTTTGCATCCCATCGCTTGTACAGTGCACAGCAAGCCTGATAGAGGTTTAAATAAGAAGAAACAGAAATTCCTGTAACATAAAATTGTAATATCGAGGCGGGAAATTTCCCACTCATATGTTACCATAAAGTCGTTTTGGGGATGAAATTAAACAGAAAGCATTATCACTTTCATACTTTTCTCTCCAAAAACCTGCGATATAATATAATAATATACACATTACCATACCTCGTTTTGTTTTCTCTATGTCCAGGGTAGAGAAAGTTATGTGATTCCATTATTTTAGTGGATTTCATTCTGTAATATTTATTTATAACATGAATTATTTTGATAACTTCTCTTATTTGTTAAAAGTGCATTTCAATTGTTTTTTCCAAGCCCATCCATATACCATTTGGCAACAATATATTCTGTGATTTGGAATTTATAATTCTATGCAAAAAGGGATTAAGTATTTTCAAAAACATTTAATTTTTGGCATTTAGAATCAGAATTTTTCAAAATCCTTTCTTAGTGAGCACCTACATTATGAAACGAAGGTACTGTCAAAATTCCAAGTCTCTACCTGTTATAGTTTAGGCTGTACGTTGATTCCTGTCATTCAGTCAGTCAGGACAAAGCCTTTTATATAGATAAGAGATTTTTTTTAAATTCAAAACACATTTTTTTGTATTTCAGCTCCATACATAAAGCCATGCGCAACGAGTCAGCCAGATTTCGAAGAATGCGCACTAAGACACGGTAAAGAAGCTCTTCCTGACCTCGTGAAGGGTAAGTTTGAAAATAATTCCAGGTTTAAAGTGAAATAAATACATGGGATTATATTTTCGTATGCAATTTAACCTCGCCTTCTTGTACAGGTCTTTATAAGACTTAGTTTTAGGAAAATCTACTTGTCTGGCATAAGGTAGAGAGAGTCTTGTGTGGCTATAGCCTAATGGTGCCAGTGGCTATTGCACTACGAGCCATCATTTGTCATTTCGTCTTGTATTATTTTAGTTTTAAAAGTCCTCGTACGTATGTGTATGTATGTATGTATGTATGTATGTATGTATAGTGTGTGTGTGTGTTTATATTGCATTATGACTGGAGACTCATGAAGTATTTACTTAACGTTTAATCTATTTACAGGCGACAAGAAGCACAAGATTCAAAGTTTGGATCCCTTGGAAATATTGGAGCTGAAAGTGGAAGATGGACCTAGCAAAGGCATCACCTTCGTACTGAAGGACGCCAAGGTTACGGGCTTCAAAGACTCGATTCTCATGAAAACTGTGTAAGTAACGGATTGAAATCCCCACGGAAGCCCATTGACATAATGTGAATTAAATTGAAGAAAAGGACGCAGAAAGGCAAAGGACAATGTTCTTAATTTAAAAATAGTAAGCCTATTTTCACCATACAGTAGACGTTGATGACATTAATTAGTGAAATTAATGTATTGTTTTCAGAAAATATCAATACATGTACATAAATACAGTCAACTCCCGACTATCCGGGTGTGGATCAACCGTTTTGCGGATCAACCGTTGAACTATTCCTTTAAAAAATCTAATATATATATATATATATATATATATATATATATATATATATATAGGCACTTTCAAGGAATTTTTACACTTTGATGAAATAGTCTGTTAACACTTTTTGTTTTTGACCACATGTTACTTACGTACAGTAAGTAAAATATATATGTATGTATATATATATATATATATATATATATATATATACATATATATATATACATATATATATATTTTACTTACTGTACGTAAGTAACATGTGGTCAAAAACAAAAAGTGTTAACAGACTATTTCATCAAAGTGTAAAAATTCCTTGAAAGTGCCAAAACCAAACTGTTAATACAGTAGTCTGTGTTTTATTGTTACGCTGAAACAGTTTGTGACCTCTAATAGTAATGAAACTATCACTGCAAGACGTTTCCACATAGGCCTACGTAACTTTTAAATAATTTTTCAATTACAGTATGTTTAGGTATAATTTTGTTTTAACCATGTTTTCGTTTATCCGTGAGGTGGCTACCACCCATTATCCCGGATAATCGGGAATTGACTGGATAGATATTCCATCTGATACAAAATATGTTTGTTAAAAAAGGAAAGAATGATTTGTAAGTTGTTTGTTATTACGAAGTAGAATAACATAATATTCTGATTTATTTCTTACAGCTCATGAAGTAAGCACTTTGAATCATTTTGATATTTTCAATGTTCAATATATAGGCCTAATATACAGCTGTGCATATAAAGTCAAAAATATTGTTTTCCAGGGAAATGATAGTGTAGTTTTTATTGTTTTGTCAATCTGTTTCCAACTGTAATGCCGGGAAATTTTGTTTTCAGTGTAAGCAAGGACTTAAAGCGTTTGGACCTAGCTTTTACAGTTCCGAGACTGATGATACTGGGGAAGTATGATGTATCTGGGCGACTACTGGTACTTCCCATTACAGGACACGGAGACATCAACAGCACGACTGGTTTGTAGAATCATTTATCAACTGAACAGTACAGGAATATACTGTCACTTTTCAAGTTTAGTCTTCCTTTTTCGGGCTTCCTAGTTACACTCTAGCATAATGAACAGACTAATAAGGAATCTCATATTCTCGCTCAGCTTTAAGTCCATTCGCAAACGAAGGGTTCCTAGTGTTTAAGGGGACCCACTAATTAAATTAAGACAAATTAGCAATATTTAAGGAACTATTTCGAATTTTTATAAGGTATTTGAGATGTTTCTTTTCATTTCATTTCAATTATTCTGGAAAAAGGAGAAACTTCGTGCAAAATTTAATGAAGATCGCATTAAAGCCGTAAAATAGTAAAGTTAGTTAGTTTGCTGGTAAATAAGTTAGATAGTTAGATAGATAGTTAGTTTATTTGCTTACACAGTACAGTGTTTTTCATTGCACATTTACATATACTTATAAACACATTTCTTAAAATTTAATGTATTTAAATTTACTAAATTAACCTTTAAATGCAAAATAGGCCTATGCAATATTAATATAACAATATTTTAAATATGCTACATTTCACTATAGGCCTACATTTGAATATTTTAAGCATACATTTTTTTTAATGTAGGCTATATGGAAAATTAATCAGTGAATAAAGTATAACTTATTCTTGCTAATGTAAAATTCAATTGAATGATAAATGTAAGAAAAAATATACAAATTTCCAAATAAATAGATCATTTATACTATAAAAAATTTGATCACTATACGGGCATGGAAGATCTTATGGTTCCGGGCAGGGGCGGATCCATGGAGGGGGGGGGAAATGGGGGAAATTCCCCCACCCCAAAATTTGTAACATTAAGCACAAATTATTCAAACGGTCATCCTTCTAATAAATTTTGTAAAGACAACATAACCCAAATACTTAAATTAAAGAAATGACATTCATTATTTTGAAATACATTTGTAATAAAATGCCGAAATGTTCATTTTGATTTCAATTGTGTACTGGGAATAATTAATTTTTATGAGTAAAAGTTCCCTCTGTACTTTGGTTCCTCCCTCCCAAATGTCTCTCTGGATCCGCCCCTGGTTCCGGGGGATTGAGGATCCCACATTTTGAGACATTCGGTACATGAGAATGGTAACACACCGGCTGCATTGCCACTTTCTTGAACTGGTTCATGAATGAGTAAGAATTTTATAGAAATCAACTATTCAAAGTATCCTATGCTATCAGATATGCATTTCATTCGTGAAATTGTCATTTACGGATACACTTCGTGTTTCCTTGTAATTTCTGTAGGCCTACATGAATGTTCTCCCTACACTGTAGATTATACTGGGGCCTGTAGTAGGCCTATATAAGGTTGTACATGGATTTTCGGAATGGGAATAGATAGTTCCTTGGTGAACGAAAAAGTATTGGCAGTAGACTACAAAGTTCAAAACCCAGGTTCAATACGCATCCAGAGCAAATTTTACTGCACAGCATATTAAAAACTGTTGTTAATCAACTCTGTTTTAACTATTACCTTCAGAGTTATTTGAGACATATTTAACTTCTTTATTTACAACAAATGAAATATAAACAAAATATATACGTCTTATCTTTATATGAATCCTGGCACATAACATTTGCTAAATACTCTCAAAGCGATGAAAATAACTAATGATTTAATTTTTCATATTTTCAGTTGAGGCAAATATAACAATCGGCATAGACTTGCTGAAGGAACAGAGAGATGGAAAGGAATACCTGAAACTGGAGAATCCGATCTTAAAGATGGTGCCTAAACGTGTCTACGTCACTCTTACTAATCTCTTCAATGGGAACGAATTGCTGGGCCGGGAAATGAACAATTTCATCGACAAGAACTGGGAAGAGGTCAACAAAGAGATTTCACCGCCTGTTGAAGAAGCAATTGCTCAGATCGCCATCACAAATATCAACAAGCTTTTTAAGACTTCCCAATTCAAAGACATATTCCCAGAAACACTTCCTCAGTGAGACTTCATTTCAAATATCGGCAGCGTTGACTATTTGAGAAAAGACAGTGATTCCTTTCATCTGACACCATCCTAGCGAAGTAAATCTTAAATTGAAGAGGCTAGTTCCATAAGGGCGTAAGGCACAATGACAAAGTTTCGAGAAATCTTTATGTTTTTAAGCAATGTTACCACTCACAAGCACAGGTCTTTTCTTATGACTGAGCAGAGGTTTAAGGCACAAGTATAAATTGTTCACTGAGTATTTAAGATATATGAGGAGAAGGCATAAATGTTAAAAGCTCAAAATTCAAGATGTGCCTTACGCCCTTATGGAACTAGCCCCTTCAATTATAACTTTTTGATTATTGATACTAGTTTGGTGGAAATGTTTTATCCAGTTTCAAACATTGTTCGTAGCGCAGGTATTGTACATAGATCATAGATTAACACTAAAAGGACTGACGGGTCATTTTGACCCAAAATATTTTTTATTCCATTGTTGTGGTCTTAATAATAATATATTTATAATATTTAATTTTGTTGTTATTTTTCATTTTTTGGAATATTTAACAATTATTATTTATATAACAACTAATAATAACATATTATGAAATCGTTAACATTCCCCATATCTAATGTATGGGAAGAGGTAAATTTTAAAATATCTGGTAATATTATTGAGTAAAGTCACATAATTAAGTAGTCACACAATAGCACTAGAGTTGGAAGACTCCTGTTGCAGCGAGGTCTACAAAGGTATATGAGCAGAGCCCGCTAGTATACAAGCTGGTTGTGGTAGGAGAGGTCTCCAAATTATTGGAACACGATGGCCACATTTGAAGTGTTAAGCTTCAATGGGGGCTTAATCAAATTCATTCTTGTACAAATACAACCAAAATTTTGTGTTTACATGACGTACTTTAATAGTAATTTGAGTGTTTGCATTTATGTAAAATGTACAAGTAGGGAAAAAAAAGCGGACCGACTCTTGTAGCTGATTTCTGAGACTTCTGATACGTAAATAAATGTAAGAGAGGTAATGGAAACGTTTGTTTTCACAAGCAATGCACATTACGTGGAATTATTTCTCAATTGATTGTCTATATTGTCTAGAGCAAGTTTCAACACATTCCCTGCTATCCTGTGAATGCCGCTTGGCATGCGTAATGGCCCATATCGTCAAGTTGTAGTTATTTTAGTCGGTCCGCTTTTTTTCCTACCTGTAAATAAATAATTGTAATATGTTTGACTGGTAAGCGGAAGAGAAGGCCAAATGGCTTTATCGCAGCCAGAATAAATAAACATAATTATATAAATAAATAGAACCAAAGAATCATAAAGACAGTAATGTTCTATGTACCGCCCATTCAACATTAATTCTGTAACACTACTGAGGTAGATGAAGCAGATAATGTGGAAAATGATAGTGACCTTTTTGATCCTATCAGATTATGTTATAGAAACGAATAATGATTGAAACTTATGGATAAAACTAATATGCAGCTGTTTCTGTTAAATAATGTTTGACAACATGCCAAAAGTCCAGCAATTATTCAAATGATTTTTTTCAGTTTTCTAAAGCACAAATAAAAAACAGCGCAACAGTGGTCAAGAAAAAAAATGTTGCGGGTCTTATAAAAATGATAATATTTCATAATGTTCTGAACCATATAACTTTGTAGTTAAGTTGACCAAGCACCATAGAACACCCACTCCCAACAAAACTGGGTTTCCCTTTCACTTGCTCTTGTTTTCTTAGTGATTTTATTTTATGTATGACCAATTAATTAGCCTACCTAAAGACCTGTTTGAACTCGGATGCGAAAAAATGAACGTGTCGCGTGGTAACAGCCTTTACAATGTTACCCTTCTGTTGACTGTAACTATGGAAGTACAGAGTCAGACAGATTTGATATTTATCTTTACGCTGGGTGGAATCGAATATACATCCTTCTGAACGATTGTAAGATACTGTTTAAAGCTCGAACACCTAAAATAGAACTTTTATAAGAAAGCTCTCAGTTTATTTACTATTATAAGAGTAATGTTATTAATCTAGGCTATATACCGGTAACTCTTAAAATGACATTTCAAAACTATGTTTATTTCAAATACGGTATGTATTTTAGAAAACTTAAAAAGCAATAATAAGTAATTCAGACAACTAATTTTAAAGGTATAAATTCAAACCATCAATAAAGAAGTAATTCTTTATATGACTTTATAGACTGTAGCGACATACTTTTACAGAAAAAATGTTATGGACAGTTTCGAAGTCGTGGTGACGGGAGAAGTACACCAATAATATTAATGATGTAGGCCAAAATTTGTACTTTTATTTGACTTATAATGTTTGATTTAAAGACAACTGTAAGCATATTTAACTGACTCTTCTTTACCTGTAGGTAAACTTAACTGTATGGTACTTGGCAATGGCATAAATTAATCTGAAATTATCTTTTGAGGCATCACTTATCTGAAGTGAAATAAGAAAGTTATAGAAATAAGGTAATAGGCCTATATTATGATCATTGTTATTAAGTGTCCTGCCCATGGCAGGCCCTTGGATTCGTCTGTAAATTTTCCTCTCCGTCTCCTCCTTTCCTTGCCTTTCTCTTCCAGCAACCGGTATTTTCTATTCTTCTTTAAATCGTGTAGCAGTTGGATTTTCCTTTTTCCAAGACCTGGAGTTTCCTCCAACTTTCCTTCACCGACGTCATGCAGTAAACAATTTCTTCTCAAGATGGGACCTATTCAGTTTGTAGCCTATTCCTACTAAAAACTTTGTTCAGGATTGACCTTTTCGCGAATCTTATCAGGACCTTCTTTATTTGTCACAATTTTATATAAGTTATTTTTAATTATTTTCCAGCAACTCATTTCAAAATTATTCGTTACAATGAATGAATTATTACATGCTTCCAGGCGAATGGTTTTTCTTTTTAATGGTCACGTATTACTCATTTAACAACTAATTTGTGATGTTTATCGCAGATAATAATGGAATAAAGAACGTGAGGTTTTATGCAAATAAGTACGTTGAATATATAAGAGCCACATAACCACATAGCTACATAACCATAATAATTAAGTTAGTACGAAATAGCTATGTTTTAATTTTTACTTACAGGATTATTCTTCTTTGTTAGAACAAGAGAATGTCCGACAACTTTGTAGAGTACGTATCTTACCTTTACTAGGTATCATAATTAATGTCTTTCAGAAATCTTTTTTGTTTTGAAGTGACGTCATAAAGTTTAAACTCTATCCTGGTTACCCGTATTTTACGATTTCTTGTTAAAATCAAACCCAGAACCCTATATCGCTAGTTTTATGACGTAACTCGCAATGAACAAAATAAGACCAACTCGAGCGAGCTGGTCGAAGTATGAATTCGGTCTCAAATCTCAAACCTCATGGCCAACCAGTTTGGTTTGGGATTTTCATAGTTTCTTCATGCCGAAAGAAAAGGATATGTTTATTTTCCAAAACTCATCGCCGCTGTATCACTCAATATCACAATTGCTTAAACTGAATATCAGTCAAGAAGACGTCGCCGAACAATAGCAACAGATTAATTGTATATGAGAAACAGTATTTGCCAAGTGATGAGGAAAAAGTTGGCATAGGAGACTGAAATGAAACAGAAGAGATTAATATTAATGTGAAGAGGAAAGATTCTGTCAGTAATTTTTAATTATAAATAGTAAAATAACGCTAATTTATAGTCAATTCAGTGACTTCTGTTGATTAGAAATAGATTTCAAATACTTTTCATATAAGTAAAGAATAGGCCTATCGTTAGAAAACATTTTTTTAACGAAGTACGATAATTGTAAACTTAGCTTACTCAACAACAGTTAGGTAAAATGCACTGAGAGACAGGAAAATGTTTCTTTAGAAAATGTGCTTTGAAAAGAATAGCTAATATTGGAACAACGAAACTCTCAAGTTTTGGGTATGGAAAGTCAGTTAGTTACACACACACACATTTAATCGCCTGTAATTGTTAACTTCGCTTTGGAATATGCCATTAGGAAAGTTCAGGAAAACAAGGTAGGCCTAGAATTAAATGGCAATCACCCGACTTTAGTTCATGCAAATGATGTGTGTCTGTTGGGCAATGACATAAACACAATGGAGAGAAATGCGGAGTCATTTCTATACCGAAGAAAATTTGGAATAGAAATTAATACAAAAAAGTAATTAAGTATGGTAATGAAACGTCATAATTAGAGCCCTTATGTTTATGACATTTCAATTTTCTTCCTGAGTTTATTTCAATTAAAGCATTGACTTAAAGAAGAATGATTGAACCTTCCTGAGTACTTTTAGATACATCTAAAATGTCATAAATTTCCACATTTGGGTAATTTTTTCGGTCATATTGTGCATGTTTTCGCGATTTAATACTATATTTCGATTACATTTGTGGAAATGTTATATTCAGAAGAGTTAAATGGTTGATATTTTGTCTATATTATGAAAATTACTAATGCCTAGACAGTTATGGATATTTTGGTCTCTCTGTCAAAGAAATACAGTGTAGTTCCTAGCTAAAATTGTGCAGTCTTCCAAAAAGCCCGACTTTTCCAATTATTAATTCACTAATTAGAATTTTTTGAAAATACGGAAATAAAGAACAAGAATGCATGGACCATGTTGACAAAAGTGAATGATCAGTACATAAAGAGCAACAACAAATGCAATGCATAAAACTTTTATTAAACACGTTGCGTAGCAACGAGTATACTATGTGAAATTCTGAACCAGATAAAGTGGAATTTTGTGAGTTTGTCACTGAATAATTAGAAATATTTAATCGTTCGAATAACTTCCATTATCTCTCTAATAACCCATATCAATTTTACAAAATGTTAATTAAATCCGGTTTTGAGAATGTAATTCGGTAATTTGAAGGCGGAATAGTATACACATTGATAACTTCGAGGGATTTCAAAGAGCTTTACACTTTTCCTCTAGCCTTTTCGTTCCATATTAATTTTCTCTTGGAATATCTTAGATACGTTTGGGAAATTGGTATTTACCAACATGAAATTTTAAGTTCCAGCTACCGGTACTTGTAATTAATGGGTATAAATGTAAGTTTTATGTATGTATATAATTACTTTGTTATTTTATAAAGTAATTACACTGCTGGAAGTCCTGTTATATGGTGTGTTTAATTTTTTATACCTTGTTTTCCAAAAAACGTTGTATGTAACACAAAACATAATCTATTAGTGATGAAAGTGAATGTAAGAGAAAAGGGATTGAAAAAATAAGTGTTACAGCTCTGAGGAGAAAATTCGTCCTGCACAACGCCTGAATATAACTATAAGCTGAATATGACATTAATATCCGTTCATTGCATTCAAAACTTCAGCAGTTAGACTGCGGAAATATTGGAATAGAAATTAATGCACAGAAACTAATTATACTTGGACATAAAACGTCATAATTATGTCCCGGATGTTTATGACTATTTATATTTTCTTCCTGGCATTTTTCAGTCATAGCATTGATTTAAACAAACATTATTGAACGCTTTTGAATACTTTTACTTAGATACATTAATTAAATGTCACATATTTCCATATTTGGGTCTTATCTGACATTTTGGTCTTAATGTGCATGTTCTCACGAATTAATATCATATTTCGGTTAAATTTGTGGAAATATTATGTTCAAAATAGTTAAATGGTTGATATTCTCTCTATATTACGAAAATCACTAATAGGCTACCTATAAAGAGTAATGGATATTTTAGTCTCTCTGTCAAAGAAATACAGCTTAGTTCCCAACTAAAATTCTGCAGTCTTACAAATAGTCCTACTTTTCAAATTATTAATCCACTAATATGAATTATGAAAAGACGGAAATAAAGAACAAGAATGTATTAACCATGTTGCCAAAAGTGAAAGATATTGGCATAAAGGGCAACAACAATGCAATGCCTAAAGCTTTGTTTAAACACGTTACATAGCAACGACTATACTATGTGAATGTTTGAACAGGACACGAATTAGGGTTATGAGGCATGGATGTTACAATTTACTATTCGGATGGAGTGGAATATTGTAAGTTTGAGACTGAATAATTAGAAATATTTTTTGTTAGAATAACGTCCATTATCTAATTTTCATTATCAATATTACAAAATGTCAATCAAATCCGTTTTTCAGAATGTAATTGAGGTAATTCGAAGGCGGAATAGTAAACACATTGCTTACTACGAGAGATTTTAAAGAACTTGACACTTTTCCCCTAGCCCAGCGTTTCTCAACCTTTTTGAACCCGAGGACCTCTAAAATGTATAAAAAAAATTAAGGACCCCTAATTTTACATCCCATTTTTAAAAGAAGGTCTATATTCTTAATATTTGGGGTGTTAATTATAGGTCATTATAACGAAATATGTGAAAAATTTTACTTCTTTACTTTCCACTTGCTTTATGATATTATTTAATTATGTCTGCGGACCATCTGCACCATCTTCGCGGACCACAGGTTGATAAACGCTGCCCTAGCCCCTTTGTTTCATATTAATTTTCCCTCGCCATATCGTAGACAATTTTGGGAAATGGGTTCTTATCAAAACGAAATTTTAAACTCCAGCTATTTGTATTCATAACTCATGTGTATAACTGTAAGATATATATGTATTTAATTACTCTGTTCTTTTTTAAAGTAATTACACTGCAGGAGGTCCAGTTATATGGTGTGTTTAACTTTTTTACAGGGTCTTACAAAGAAAATAGTATATAATAGAAAAAAATCATCTATTGGCCATAAAATGAATGCAAGCGAAAAGGCAACGAAGAAAAAGAGTAACAGACCTGAGGAGAAAATTGGTCCTGCGAGACGCCTGAATATAACTATAAGCTGAGTATGATATTAAAATCCCTTCATTGTAATCACAACTTGAGCGCTTAGAGCGCGAGCAGACAGGGGGGTCCCTGGTTCCATCCTTGGTGGAATTAAATTCTAGAGAAATGCTCTGCACAAGAAAAAGACACCTATCTAACACATTTGCGAGGGGTATACAAAATTATGGCTAAGCATACTAATGTGCAAAGTTCAGACTGTATCTTTCAAATTAAAGCACGTATAGACCCTATACCTAAAGTTTAAGACACACTACCGTGAAGTTCGGAGTGCCGCTGGCTCCTAGTGTTTGTCTGCTTAAGGAAGGCCTAAGGAAGGCTGTGAGTGTTAGAGATGTGACTACGAAGAGTTTTTATATCACTCAGCATTAATAAATTGTGTTTACTTTCACACAGGGCTCCCAAAGATGCTGTCTGTGACCTACGACAGCATGGATGAGGTTGTAGAACATGTACGGAAATGAAATAGTTCCGGAGGTTTGTCATATTTGATCTTTGCTGATTACATCATCTTCATTTGTGATTGACTTGATACATCTTCCATACCTACATGTGTATTTTACTCCAGCATATTACTTCTTTCCTCCGAAAGATCCATGTTTTATTCTTTCATGAATACAAAATTTCCTGCAATTGAACTTTAGTTCTAATACTACTGTATGCATAGAACTAAGTTTTTAGCCTAGAATTAACAAAAGAAAAGGTTTTTGTGATGAAAATACAAAATTTGTTTTTTCGTTCAGTCCAAAAAATCACTACAATTTTGTTAAAGAATTTTAAAACAAAGGGAATGAGGGGAGGATTCAATTATTTGTTTTCGATGTGTGGAGTATAATATGGAATTTTTGTATCTTGTGTTGTAAAATGAAAGTAGCTATTTTTCGTAAACAAATACGAATTGTTAAATACTAATAATGTACGATCAAGGATAATTATACAGGAAACAGGAAGTACTTTGTTAGCTTTACATAGGGGCGAAAAGGATCTAAAGGAGTGGCTCTAAAAATTATTTTTAAAATAAATTTCTGAAAGACGAAGATTCGGTTTAGGCCCCAGGCAAAAATGTATATTCAGTATTTTAGTATACATTACAATAATAAAATGAAATAAGCGTCTTTTCACTACAATCAAGTAGTAAAAGAATCGTGGCACCAAGATAATGTCTTTCACCTCCATAAGAGTACATCAAAGAGAACATTTCTATCAATGGCAATTTTACACATAATTTGGTCTATCTATTATAGCCTTGTTCATAAATGGTGTTTCAACCAATTTTAACGTAGGAAAGAGATGTTACACCAAATAAAAACAAAGTATAAAGGTGCCATGATTAAACACTAGCCTACCTGTAACTTATTAAACAAGGCATAGGCCTACATACGTTTTTCTTCTAAACAACAGCTGTCTCATTCCGTTTGGCAAAACACAAACTTCATGAAATTCCTGTAGCTTCGGATTATTGTATAAAGAACGAAGAGTAAAGATAAACAAACTACATTAAACATAGGATATAACGTTATATAATTATGCTTTAAAAGATTTTAATGCGAACTGCGAGGAAAAACTAGAATGAAACGGCCTACTATTGAAGTAGTAATTTTTGTTCTAAATTGTTCCATCCATTAATTGAAATATATTATTTATATAACAGATTTTCAGTTTTAAAAACTATTTAATATACTAATTATTTTAACTCACTATTAATTAGGAATATATATTACGTTACAAATACACTATTCAATGAGGCCATGATACAGAATTAGGCTATTTTCTATTAACGTGAATTAGTTACATGCAGTTGATTTTGAACCTCGCTCACCATTAATTACATATAATCAGTATTGTTTCGTCCATACGAAATAAAACAGCAGGTAGGCCAGACAAAACTAATGAGCACTCTGTGTCCAGTGGTGGCTATTCAGGGGAAGTAGGTGAAGTAGCACTTCACCAGTATTTTCCCTTTACATTACGTATTTTTAAAGTTTATTTTCCATATCACGAATTGGTTTTTACTATAAATGTATCTGTATTTTTGAATTGCCCGCCACGCCCCCACCTGATGGCAAAGCTAGGAGACACTGAGATCCTGAGAGGGCAGCGTGCTTCAAGTCGGCCGTGTGAAGGTGAACTGGAAACCACGCCCTCTGTTGCATGGGTAGTCTGTTCAAATATAAAACGAGGATGGCAAGCAGCAGTTTTCTCGCTTATCTCACGTCTGCTAGGTGACGAGAACAGACTACCCATGAAGCAGTCCTCCTTGTTCAGGCATTTTCTTCGCCGCGCCAGCACCTCACACAGTCAGCTCGGAGAAAGAGGTGGGCACGTTAGATCTTCCACCGTCTGACGGTCTAACGCCGCCAAATTCGAATGTGTTAAATTCAGAAAAACCCGGATTCCACAACCCCGATTAAGTATTCTGTCGCACTGGGAACACTAAGCGACTTCCTCTACCTCGATCATTAAAAATACTATTTTCTCGTCTCTTATTCCATTTCCGGGGAACTCTCACGCGATTTGCCCTGCCCTAATCATTATTATTATTATTATTATTATTATTATTATTATTATTATTGTTGTTATTATTACTATTATTATTATCATCATTATTACTATCATTATTATTATTATTATTTTTGTGCTATTTTCTCTCGTCACACAACTCACACAACGTTCGACGAGACGAGAGAAATTAGCAAAAAAATAATCGCGTGAGAGTTCCCAGAGATGGATTAAGAGACGAGCAGTTTAGATAGGTCTACTAATAATTTTTAAAAATATTTTAAGTTTGCTGTATGAAATGATATTTGCAGCACACCCTCGTTTTGAGCCACGAGCCGCTATTGGGTGAATTCCGTTATTAACATAAGCATGTGGCATTTTTTCTCTTCACCTAATTTTCCGGCCACGAGCCGCCACTGTCTGTGTCCAAACTAAATAGGCTACACGAGAAACAGTACTTACCAAACGATGAGGAAACAGCTGGCGTAGAAGCCTGAAATGAAACAGAAGAGATTAATATTAATGTGGAAAGGAAAAATTCTGTCAGTAAGTTTTAGTTATAAATTGTAAAATATCGCTAATTTATAGTTAATTCAGTGACTTCTGATGATTAAAAGCATATTTCAAATACTTTTCATATAAGTAAAGAATATGCCTATCGTTAGAAAACTTTTTTTAAATATATATAAGTTATTAAAAATAACGAAGCACGATAATTGAAAACTTAGTCCGTAACCGTGGGTGAGTCGGTAGCGCGCCTGCCTTCCACTACGGCGGCCCAAGTTCGATTCCTGGCCGGGTAGGGAATTTTTCAGTAGTGAAAAATCCGGGTAGGGAATTTTTCAGTAGGGATTTTTCACTACCCGGGTTCAGGACTGGGTGTTTGTCAGTAGCTTAAGTCTTAGGTTAAGATAATGCACATTGGGCGCGATTCCTTAATTATTTTTAATTGTAAACTTAGCTTACTCAACAACAGTTAGGTATAATGTACTGAGAGACAGGAAAATGTTTCTTTAGAAAATGTGCTTTGAAAAGAATAGCTAATATTGGAACAACGAAACTCTCAAGTTTTGGGTATGGAAAGTCAATTAGTTACACACACACACATTTAATCGCCTGTAATTGTTAACTTCGCTTTGGTATATGCCATTAGGAAAGTTCAGGAAAACAAGGTAGGCCTAGAATTAAATGGCAATCACCCTATTTTAGCTCATGCAAATGATGTTTGTCTGTTGGGCGATGACATAAACACAATGGAGAGAAATGCGGAGTCTTTTCTATACCTGAAGAAATGTTGGAATAGAAATTAATACAAAAAGTAATTAAGTATGGTATTGAAACGTCATAATTAGAGCCCTTATGCTTATGACATTTCAATTTTCTTCCTGAGTTTATTTCAATTAAAGCATTGACTTAAATAAGAATTATTGAACCTTCCTGAGTACTTTTAGATACATTTAAAATGTCATAAATTTCCACATTTGGGTAATTTTTTCGATCATATTGTGCATGTTTTCGCGATTTAATAACATATTTCGGTTACATTTGTGGAAATGTTATATTCAGAAGAGTTAAATGGTTAATATTCTGTCTATATTATGAAAATTACTAATGCCTAGAAAGAGTTATGGATATTTTGGTCTCTCTGTCAAAGAAATACAGTGCAGTTCCTAGCTAAAATTGTGCAGTCTTCCAAATAGCACGACTTTTCCAATTACTAATTCACTTATAATAATTTTTTTAAAATATGGAAATAAAGAAGAAGAATGCATGAACCATGTTTACAAAAGTGAATGATCAGTACATGAAGAGCAACAACAAATGCAATGCATAAAGCTTTGTTTAAACACGTTGCGTAGCAACGAGTGTACTATGTGAAATTCTGAACCAGAAACCACGGGGGTGAAAGTAACATTGAAAGAATAGCAACAGCTCATTAGTTCACTGCCCGACCGGTTTGGTGCACTGTGATCGCTGTTGCCATGGCGGCAGGTTTGTTTCGAAACATATGACAGCAATATACGAAAAGGCGTAATATCTGGTTTTTTTTCTGCAACGATCTGTATGCATTAGTGTTTGGAAAAGGAGGAAATATAATTAACATATTATAAAGATGTCAAGTAGCGAAGGTAAGTTAAAATACATTAACTACTTAAAACAATCCTGAATTAATATTTATTCCATGTTGTACGAATCATTAAGATTAATGTTTCGTATTCTTTGTTTCAGAAACGAGTGAAATATTCCTATAAGTTCCCTGGCTGCGGAAGTAAATACTTCAGTATGAAATCCAACGTGAACTACAAAAACAAACATTTCTACAGGTTTCCGAAAAAAATCAAACGTGAACCAACTGAAACATCAGTGCAATTTAGATGATAATGTGAATTGTGCTAATTATTTCATGTGTGAAGACCACTTCCTGGAGAAAGATTTCGTTAACCATACTAGACAAGTTATCCCAAAGCAACTTGCGACTCGTGATTTACCCAATCCCTGTGAATTCCCAATCAAATGTGGGAAGTGATCTCAAGTCTCGCCTAGTTTTTGTGAAAATAGAAAGTAAATTCATACTTCTGTGTATGACTCAGGTAAAAGAAATTCAAGTGACAGGAAGCTACTAATATTTATGGTAATGTAATATTTTTAAAATCAGTTTATATAAATATAATTCATTAATCAAGGGTGTTTGTTTTTTATTTATAAAGTCATCTAAAGTAATACATATTTCAGCAATCACCGAGACATTATGTTGTGAGTAGCAGAAATTCTAGAAGGTATTCTACACTACGGTTTTTATAAGATCTGACGCATATTGTTTGCAAATTATTATATTTTCTTATTTAAGGTGTTCATCATTTAGTGCATTTTGTGTTCAATGCTTTTAAAAGATTGTTTGTATCACTATAGCCTGATGGTATTAGTGGGCTATGGTCATTACCGTAGCCCGCTAATACTAGTGGGCTATGGTTTTACAGAATTTGGAATGCATTTTCATACATGTGTTCTGGCACGCAAATTTTTCATTCTTACAGCTTAACTGCCCGACCCGTTGGAGCGCTGTAATCGCTTTTTGTTTCCGAGTTTTGACATGCGCTGTTCACTTCTAATAATAATATTGGTGTTCTGTGCCAGAAACGAATTAGTGGGCGATAGGGTTTTGAGGCATGGATGGATGTAACACGGTTCCGATAGAGTGGAATTTTGTGACTTTGACACTGAATAATTAGAAATAGTTTATCGTTCGAATAACGTCCATTATTTCTCTATTTCCCATGATCAATATTACAAAATGTCAATTAAATAAGGTTTTCAGAATGTAATTCGGGTAATTCGAAGGCGGAATAGTAGGCCTATACACATGGTTAACTTCGAGGGATTTCAAAGAACTTTACACTTTTCCTCTAACCATCTTGTTCCATATTAGTGTCCGATAGGACTATAAGTCATGAATTTGACAGAAAACCTTTCTAATAGAGTGGATCTTGGTAAATTAGACACTCAATAATTATAAATATTTTATCGTTCGAATAACGACCCCTATCTTTCTAAACTCACATTCATTGTTACCAAATGTCGACTAAACCCGTTTTTCAGTGAGTAACTTAGATAATTCGAAGACAGAGTAGTAAAGGATTTGTTTACTTCGAGAGATTTCAAAGAATTGTATGTTTTTTTACTTATACTGTCCGTATCTTAAGTACTATGGGTAGAGGAAGTATTAATTGTGTTCAACTCCCAAATTCGAGGTTGAGTTTTTAACATAAATACACGTTTTGTGGTCCCCTTAATCCAAAAACACTACGTAGTTTCAGAAACATATTCACTATGTCTGTTTGCTTTGAACAGTCTAGCTCCAGAAAGGGAAATCGTATTAAAACAAAAATTTGTATTTTGTTTAGGTACCTTCTGGGGATGCGATGTGAAGGTTTGAGATGATTTTCTCTCATTATTAAGGTGAGTTTACATGAAGAAGTTTTCGTTTTTCCTCATTTTCTCGAAAACTTCTCTAACGATTTTCTTTAAATTTTGTACATGTGCTACTTATATTAAGACCTAAAAATTAATCATATTTTATTTGGATCAACTATCCTTCAGGGATACGATACGATGTCGTAACGTTTTCTTCATTTTTACAATTTAGATGAAGAGAATGTCATACATAATATATTACAATTAAGTGTAAAACTGGAAGTTATGTGAGTTTGACAACAGATTTCCCTCTAGCCTCCCTTGTTTCATATTAATTTTCTCTTACCATCTTATCTTATCGGCTCAGGGGCTGAGCCCTTACGGGCTCGCGCACGTAGGCCTCATAGGCGGGCCCATTGTACACCCCCTAGGAAACGAATGATGTGCATGGCCCCCCAGTCAACAGACTCCACCACGAGCCCCCACGGAGCTCCCCTACATCCAACAAGGACCAGGTACCACTCCACGTGCACCGTACCCAGGGTCCCTCGTACAAGAGCCCCATAGGCGCGGCACACCCTGACGTGCGCCACTAACCCAGGGTCCCTCTGAGAGCCCCAAAGGCACGGTACACCACCAGCAACTCTTGACCACAAGCAACGGGGCAGGACGGGGGAGGCCCGCAGCAGAGTCTGCAGCAGGAGCTGGCCCGAAAACCAGTAAAGGGGAACGGGATGATAATGAGGGGGGAAAGGAAGTTGAAGTGGAGAGTGTTGGTGGAATGAATGAAGGGGGAAACGGGAGGATCCCCGAGAAAAACCCCCAAAGGTCACGGCTTTGTCCACCACAAATGACACGCCCGCCAGCCCCGAGATTTGAACTCGGGACCGCTAGCATGCCAGGCCCACGCGCTAAGCATGAGCCACCGTGACGGCTTCTCTTACCATACTGTTTATATGTTTTGGCAAAAGGATACTTATCAAAACGATATTTTAAATTCCAGCTATGTATATTGCCTTGGATGTAGGTGTAAGTGCTACATATAAATAATTGCTTTGTTATTGTATAAAATAATTATACTGCTGCTATCCCTGCTACATAGTGTGTTTGACTTGTTTACAGGGTCTTGAAAGGAAAAGTGTCTGTAACACAGGACATATAAATCCAAGCGAAATGCATTGAAGAAAAAGGATTACAGCTCTGAGGAGAAAATTCGTCCTGCACGACGCCTGAATATAACTGTTAAGCTGAGTATGATATTAATATCCCTTCATAGTATTCATGTCTTGAGCAGGCGAGCAGACAAGGGGTCCCTGGTTTCATCTAGAAAATTAATTCAAATTAAAGTAGGTGGAATCATATTCCAGAGAGCAAGCTCTGCAGAAGAGAAAGTCACCTGTCTACCACATTTGCGAGGGGCATACAAAATTATTTCTAAGCATACTAATGTATAAAGTTCAGACCATATCTTTCAAATTAAAACACGCGTATACGTAAAGTTTAAGATACACTAACCGTGAAGTTCGGGGTGCGCCTGGCGGCTGATGTGTGTCTGCTTAAGGCAGGCCTAATGTTTAAGATGGGGCTACGAAGAGTTTTGATATCACTCAGCATTAATAAATTGTGTTTACTTTCGCACAGGTCTCCCAAAGATGCTGTCTGTGACCTACGACAGAATGGATGAGGTTGTAGAACATGTACGGAAATGAAGTAGTTCCGGAAGTTTGTCATATTTGATCTTTGCTGATTACATCGTCTTCATTTGAGATTGACTTCATACATCTCCTATTCCTACATGTGTATTTACTCCAGCATATTACCAAGAGAGCAACTTCTTTCCTCCGAAAGATCGATGTTTTTTTCTTTCTTTCATGAATATAACTTTTCCAGCAAGTTAATTTTAGTTTTAATATTACTGTATACATAGATCTAAGTTTTTAACCTAGGATTAACAAAATAAAACATCTTTGTGATTAAAATACAACATTTATTTATTCGTTCACTCCAAAAAATCCAGTACATTTTTGTTAAAGAATTTTAAAAAGTTAAATTTTTAATACCCACCCCGATTAACCAGATGTACGGACGAGCCAGAACTCGGAACTCTAATGTATTACTTGCTGAATCCTCTTCATTAGTGTCTTTCTAAGCACCAATGTGTGTCCCAAAACAGAATTCCCTGGTGAAACTACCAGTTTGTTAAGTTTGCTGTTGTTGAAATTTGGTTTTTGTATCATGCCTGTTGCCTCTAATGAGAATATTTTACATTCTTATGTATATACCTACATCTTAAATGTTACTGTAAAATAAACTTGTACACGGCGTAATTATCTTTCAGTGAGGTCAACCATTGAGTGTAATCATAGGAGAGAGATTCCTTACGCCTGGCTGGCTCAGCTGGGAGAGCATCGGCACAGAAAGCCGAAGGTCATGAGTTTGAATCTCAGTGTTAGAGGAATTTTTCTCCTGTGCAGAGTTTAGGGAAAGTCTTCATTTTCTTAGTACCGAAGATCGTGAGTTCGCATAGTAACCGACGCGAACTAAGGGTACGCGCAAGACGGAACCGGGATGGTCGCATGCCGCAGGCAGCAGGAAGAATGAAGTCATGTCTTCTAACGAGGGTGAACAAGACGCAGCTTGGATGGTCTCTTGCCAGCCATCTGGTCAGGCCGCAGTTTGCTGGTAGAATGTTAGCCCTCTTTTTTCATGCGACCAGCCGCTAGCGTGTAGTCTAGATTCAGGCGTTGTACATGTATACTTACGCAATCGCTACACAAACAAAGGACTGTTTATAAGAGATATCCTTTGTCATCAGCTCAGACCACGAAAATAAATATTGTTACTACTCAATGAAGGGATTGTAGAGATCAGTCATGGCTACAGTCACTATCTTGTATGGTTTATATTCGGTATTTTTCTATAATTTATAGTAACCTAATAATTTTATATTATGTTAATTTTCGTGTTGCGGGGTTAAGTGTGCTCGTTTTATTGTCTTCTTGTGCTCTGAAGACTGAATACAATGGTCACACTAACTCAAGAAAACAACAACAACAATAATAATAATAATAATAATAATAATAATAATGTTTCCATCCATACATTGGTTCTCCATCTCAAACCGTTTAAAAATGTATATTCCCTGCCAAAAATCTACTTTTTTTGGCGAAAAAGTTTTTACGTCACTTTTTCTGCGAACTTTGTATCTTAGCACTTAAAGTATTGGGTTTACTACGAAAACTTTTAGAAGTAAAGCTGTAGAGCACAATCAATTAAATTTATTCAATACACATTCCAAATACTCTTGTGACATATTTTACATGTAACTAATTTTGATGAAGCTTCCTGTAATGAGTTTAAATTCATAAACTCATTCCCATTGTCTTCTGTGTTTTCAAAACCTTATGAATGAGAATATAATAACAAAGAAATGAAAATAAAAAAGGAGATAATTCAGAAACTTAATCCATAACATGCGACCTGCCAGTTAGCGACCAGGCTGCGTCTTGCGCGCACACACTTCATGCTCGGCGCCTGGCTCAACAGCGTAGAGACCAGGAAGGGGACCAACAAAGTTGCGTCTTGTTCGAACCCTAAGGCAATGAGCAGATAGCGCAATACTTCTCTCTGTCAGCCTTGGTAGCAACCAGAGAGAGAGATGAGCGATGCATTCACGATCGGGATTTAAAAATCCCTTTAGGCAGGCCTACAGGCTAAGCTAGATTTCGAAGTGCTTTTGGTTTAATTTATTGTCGCTGCCCAGCACAATTCTTATTTAGCCTTGGCATGACAAACCCGCAATAATAACCGCAAAAAAAGAGGGAAGAGCACTTTTTCAAATATTCAAATCTCGCCGTATATGAGAGCTATCGAAAAACTAGTTATTGATTCGTAGAGTACTCATCAAGAGCTTTTCAACGATACCGCACAAGACGTGGTTAAAAAAATTTCGAATTTCCATTCCCCACCCCCACTCGTACCCTCCAAAACCCCCGAATCGTTGTTGACACTGTGAACTCCATAGGGAGTACTATAATTTATTCAAACAAAGTTTCCCTCTATACTACGTAGGGACCGAGATATAAATTTACAAAATTTCAACCCCCTCCCCTGATCCCCCCTCTTGGGCTAATTTTGCTCATTAACGAACTTGTCCGAACTGTTGGGCTTAGAAATGACATAATATCTTCAAAATTTGAACGGGCGGTAGTTTCGTACTTAGGGAGGCATGAAACGTAAAGATATGAAAGAATTTTTTGAAAGTCATGACATGGTATCGATTGCAATAGGTAGATTTGGAGTAGCAATTTATCGACCATCCACTTCTGTTGCAAATAGCATGTAACTTAAAGAACAGCATAATAGATTTAACAGGAATTTCAGTCATTTTGACTTGCTTTTTACCATATTTTTTATTTCTTTATATTTATTTATTTATTTATTTTGCTACGAGCTGATGAAGGGGCCCCATTGAGCTCGGGGCCCACCATAGCTGAATATTGTTTCAATCACCTGTATATACAAATATTATACGACACTATTTGTAAGTAAATGTATCAATGTATTAATAGGGGCCTAAAAAGTTGTTTAAATGAAGACAATGCAAGAAAGGGTAAGAAATGTTTAAAAAAATTTTATTAAAAAATCATGCTTTCGGAACCAGTTGTGTTTTTGTTGAAATAAAAATCATACTAGTTAAATATTGTATTTCAATGTTTTTATTTTATTTTTTTAAATTTATTCCTTAAGGGGAAATGGCATTAAATTTGTTATTTCCTTTTCATAGTAAGAGTTAATCACTAGAAATGAAATGCAGCAGACATTTGCAGTGAAAACATATTTTGCAATAAGCCACCCTTCTGTGGCGCATTATGTTAAGATTTTATTGATGCTCAATAAAAGTGATGGTGTTGTTTATAATGCATTGGAAAAATAGACTATGAACAGAGAATTTATGTTTTACAGTTAATAATGTCATTTGTAATGAAAAAGGACTTTCAATATAGGCTAGGTAGCCTAATATTAAACTTGAATGTGATTTTCCTTTCCTGAATGAGCATCCCAATAAATTTTCCAAGACAGCACCTAGCTTCGAAGTAAAGAGATTTTTCAATGCTTTTGTTATATAAGATGTTATTTGCAATGTTGTGATCTTCGCTTGGAATGTTAAAGGGCAATTAAATTAAATGAACTTAAACAAATGGTTTTATTACAAACAGCCCCAAAGAAATGATTGATGATGGGTGGGTTATGAACTGAGTGTGGGCACCCTGCCCCACCCCCCCCCCCCCTCTGGTTATGGGCCTGCCTCAACAACACAACAACAAGGTAATACCTTCCAACCCTAAGAAAACATTCCATAAGACCTTGTTAAGAATATATAATGAATCAGATTACAAAAGTAGTGCAAAAGCAGAAAATATGGACTGTGTATCTACAGCCGAATACGGCTGATTGGCACCTTCTTGTCAGTACAGAACGAAGTCGAGTAGTTCATTTGTCAATCATTGATACTGGCAACATTACTTGTAGAATGGAGAGTGCAAACTTACAATGGCCCAGGTATATATTCATATTCCTTTTCTTCTAAGAACTCAACAATTATTTCAGAAAACATGTAGATTGTAAATTGAATTGAAACACAATTCTAAGCAATGACTCTTTATGTTAACAATGATTTAGTTTCCTACTATGACAGTGTTTATAAAGAGTAACGCCATGCTCCATATCCACTTCACCTCAATTTACACAGATCAATGGTCCATACGTTCTTAAATTTCTTGACTTGGGTATCCTAGACTGAGCTCTGGTTATTAACTTAGTAGGCTAATAGTAATTAGTAATAATGAAGTGAATACCCAGATACTTATTAATGTAAATTCAGTGTACTAGTGTTCCCATGATTGATTTATCTAATTCTATTTAATTATAAATAAAATAAATTAGGCCTATTCATGCTTAAAAGGTAAGATCTGTTTTTCTATTAGATATGTGAAGAAAAAGGAATTGCTTAAAAGAACATAGGGAATGATCATTTGATTTAAGAATGTGCTGTTACTAAGAGCTATATGAAGCACAACCAAGGTCGGACTGGCTATATATGTTGCCGAAAATCCTCCAAATAAATAAATAAGTAAATAAAAACCCTTTTCAGTAACTAAGTTAGATGTCCAACAACCTCATTTAAATTTTTTACCTTTACTTGTGATCATTTACAGCAAAGACTGGGAACATATGCTATTCAGTGATCACAAGCACTCCTTTTCGGTTATATAGCTGTGCTGAGTTTAGGATGCCTATGTTAGACTGCAGAAAAGAATGTTAGATTCAACATTGCTCCCTTGTATCCTAGCAGGTGGCCATACATGTACGGTACTATACTTTGTTTTTTGTATGATATTTAACTCTTTAACTGCCTCACTGCTAGTGTTTAATATTAAATTCATATCTTTTTCAGTTGTTTGGTGAATGTTGAATGATGTTCAAGAAAGTAATAAAGGAAACACAGAAATTTGTATCATCACCATCTCAGGATGTAGGCTCAGGTAATGAATCTCAACCTCAGCCTTTTAATAAGGGTGAACGTAATGAGCCTAGGTCGCCAATAATCACTGAGACCTCGTTGAGTGCCATGACTGAAGAAAACAGAGAAGGTCATCCACCTTCGGTAAGTATTGCTTACTAACAGTCTATTCACATTATTGTGATATAAGAACTATGCTTTATAATAGAAGTTTTCAAATATTTTTATGATAAAAATTGTGAGCTGGAAGCAAAATTGTATTTCTGATTAATCTGTATAGCTGTAAGAAAGGCTTATCTCCCTTTATTATGTCACAAAAGTCATTTAATCAATCCCAAAGCAAAGCATCAAAACGGAAGAATTCCTTTACAGCATGAACTCGTCAAGAACTAACTTAAATATTAATAGCGTACTGCACAGTAATCAGTTGAAGTAATTATTATTAGTCTCAAATGTTTTGTTTTTTTATTATCCAGCATAAAAGGTAATAGAATCAGTATCTAAAATATGTGCTGATACTGAACATTTACTTAAAATATTCCGCCATACTCAGCTCTCAACTCTTTAATTTATTAAGTTCCAGAATGGTACTTTCTGAGATTGTATAGTGGATGGGAAAATGTCTGCCTGTCTGTCTTTCTGTCCGCATGTCTGTATGCAAGATAACTCGAATGCACTTTATAAGATTTTCATGAATCTTAGTATACGCACTTATAATGTCCATGGGATAAAGCCTATTGATTTTGGATTAAATTGGTTCACCGGTACCGGAGTAAAGCCAAATTAGGGGACTAATTTCTGAAAATATTACACTGAATTGATCAAATTCATTTCAAGTTCTCATGAAAATAATATTGTTTGCAATGTTTATATATGGGTGATTCTTCAAATACGGGAAAATTTGTTTTCCGGAGTGATATTTCCCTTCAAATTCAACTTAAAAAAAAAATTAAAATTTTTTGTTTCTAAAAAGTTTGTTTCTACTACTTCCATACTACAACTATCGCTTTGAAATGTCACTGACTTTAAATTCTGATATTCCAAAATCAAATTTAATTCAATGAAATGTCATCCACATGCCCTGTCCCAAACCTCGGTTTTGTATATACTAATGCATTTTTCCACAAAACAAAATGCTATTTCCTTTTCAACTTTTTTCCTGTCAATGAGTATGAATGTGTGAAGAATATTAACCCCTAAAAAATAAAATGAAATAAAATTGTCACCCCACCTAATGAACATAAAGAATGTCCCAAGGGTTTTTGGTCATCCACATGGCTGAAAAGAATGGAATTTTTTCTGCAGAAATGAGAAATTTGTATAACTGGCAACAGTTTTAGAAAGCCAACAGGGCAGCTTGTGGTTGAATTGTAAGGTTGAATTTTGCTTGCTTACAAACAGTTTGGGATTAACAAAGGACTTTGCATCATTTTCAAGGAAAGCGTTTATATTCCCCGTCATTAACATGGCTTCTAGAAAGTAGGCAGAAAGTGAATATTAATTAATTTTGATTATGCACTATGATAAACCTTCTAATTCAAAGTACTTGACTGAAGTTGAGCTTACAGAGGTTTAGGAATGGCTTGCTGAGACCACTTAAACTCCTTTTTTGTCATCCACATGCCTGATTTTTGTGTCATCCACATGTCTCATGAAGGGGTATGTGGATGACTCTCAAGTCATGTACAGTGGCGTACCAAGGGGGGTGCGAACGGGGCGGCCGCACCGGGCGCCGTAAAGAAGGGGGCGCCAAAATTGAAAAACGTTCTTATTTTAGTTTAAGAAAAATTAATTTTTCAGGCAAAATATAAGGTTTTATTGGTCAAATTTTCTTTATTACTTTATTAAATACTGCAGTAATGTTATTTAGAAATGAAATAAACGTTTCCTTTAAACTATTTATAGACAATACAAAATAGGTCGTGGGCGCCGAGCAAGCAGTAAAAGTTTACGGTGTAATTTAGCAATTTTATCAATTGAACGTGATGTGGCTACTACTATAGACTTCAACTGTATTATAAATAAGTTTGCATCCATCAAGGCTAGGAAGACACATTTTTAAATTTCTGTTATGACTCTGAATTCTTTTCTCTTTATTTTTTTTTCAAACAAACTACAGTCCTTTCACATTCGCCAGAGGTTTCAAGGCCAAACGTAGCACGCCTATACCCCCACTTACCGAGCTCATATGACATCATACCCCTCCAATGCCAGTCACATGACAAGCAAGTAGGGAGTTCCCCCTTGGTGTCGTATGAGTGTGTGCGACAGCGCAGCTCCTCTGCGCAAAGGGGAATACTGTTGACTGCTGATCAGTGGGGGCATATTAGACATGAGAAGTTGTGGCCTTGAAACCTCTGGCGAATGTGAAAGCACTATAACCTTATAATACTTACAGTTTTATTTCATTCATATTTTTCTCTTTATAATGTGTTAAAGTAACATAGTACTTATTAAAAATAAATAATTGTGAACATTAAACTGTGTTTAAATTAAACTCAATGAACCTTGAACCTTTTAGTGTCAGGGGGCGACTACCATTTAATTAGCCCCGGGCGCCAAGTAGCCTTGGTACGCCACTGGTCATGTAGATGATAAATGTAGGATACTATTGTGTTTGCGGTGTCTGTGACCTGAACTTAAGATCTTAAAATTGATTAAATGAATTTCTGCTTGATTCCTTCCTCCCCCAAAACCATAAAAACACAGTCTCGTTAAAATTACATTAATTCCTGAGTATGCACACAAATTTACAAATTTGCAAATTTGGTGCAAAATCAACTGAAGTATGCTGAGAAAAATATGAAATCACATAAAGAAAAGCAGATTGTTGCCAAAGTTAGTCAATAATGTGGCCTTCTGCCATCCACATGCACACGAATGTCATTCACATGGCTTTAAAAAAATAAAGAAATAAAAATATAAACATTTAAGCTCTGCTGGTGTCATATTATAATCAAGTAACCCCTGAAGTATTTTAGTAATTTTTTTTGAGATAATTAAAACAAAGTAAAAAATTTGGATTTTACACACTCCAAATTTTCCCGTATTTGAAGAATCACCCATATAGGGCTTTGCAAGTTGCAAGTTGATAAACAGCACTACCCAGCATGAATTTTGCAGAAAAGTATCTAATAAGGGATTTTAACTGAATAAGGTCTCCTGATTTAAGAAATGTCACTATTTTTTTCCATAAGTATGGAAAAACTGATTGAATAGCCATGATGTCATTCACATCTACAATAATCTAATCATCCATGTTTACTCACTTCCAGATGAGCTAGAAACTTGAAATTAGGCAAATTTAAAGCTTTTAGCCTATAACCAATAAGAATATTCCTAAATTTCAAATTTTTATTTTTGTACCTCAAATATAAACTTTGAAATTTGTTGAATTTTTCACTGCATATTTGTACAGCTTCGGCTGTTTTGACAAAAAATAAAATATGCCTATTGTTGATGTGAGGAAGGAGAGACCGCATGGACCATTGTATTGTGTAAGCTGAGGTAAATAGGAGTTGGAGTGTAGCGTTGCTCATGGCTTCAACATGAAAACTTCCAGTCACAGCAGGGCACAAATAGGCCTACCAACATTTACAGGCTACATTTCTTCTTGGCTGGGAAATTAGATAAAGAGCTAGTAGGAAAGAAAAAAAATAGGCTATAGCCTATATTCACACATGCTTAAATACAATTTATAAACATGCTATTATCTTAAACAGGATTCATAAATAAGAGTAGAGCAGAGTATTTATTATCACATAACGTTTACATTAATCAGCCAGAAGCTGGTAAACTGGTTTATTCATCATAATGTGAGTGAAGAAAAAAAGTCATATGATATAGAATAGAATCTGAACATTGAAGTTTTCATCCTGTAAAAATTCAGATATTGAGTAATAGGCCTATGTTTTAAATAAAATTTGCATCCGCCGATTCTTTATATTGAGCATGAAGTGGGCCTACCCATTTGCATTTGAGCAGTGAGATAGTGCATAGTGCATAGATAATGTAGCCTACTGAATATTTAAAATTTCCATACAATTTTCAAATAAAAAATGCTAAGAAAGTAAGACTTGAGAGCATTAATTTAAGTTATGTATAATGTTAAATATTCATTGCAACGGTCTTTAAAGAATAAAAAAATAGTCCAAAAAGGAACCTAAGCAATTTTTATACATTACCTCTGCATAGTAAAATTAAGATTTAGCGATAAGTATTTAATTTTTGTGCCATTATGCCTGAATGCAAGTGAAAAAGAGCTAAGGATATTATTGTGAAAATATAATAAAATGTATGTATGACTATTTAGATGTATATAGGTTAGTGCTATATTTGTTAAAAAATGATTTCATAATGCTAGAACTTACATAATACAACCAATATTACTTAATTACTTTGAATTCTCACTTACGAGCTTATGCAGAGAGACCACTGCTTGGTTTTGGATGCTCGAGAGTCGTAAGTTGGGGGACATGCATAAAGTACTGCAACAACTTTCTACTGACAAAATGAAGCGTGTGATGTCATAGTTGTCTTGGCAACCAAGCATTTATGCTTCACATGGTAAGGGCAAGGTCTGTAGACCTTGTGGAAGGGGGCTGTTCTAGACCTCAGCCATGTTGCCAAATTCCATCTCAGGAGCACAGGATCGGTGCTATGTTTCGTGAGGTATCAGAGATGCTTGACAATGTTTATCACTAGCAGGAAGTATTGTATGCTTTGAGTGAGAAGTCATACTTCTAAATCTATTTGTTGGTTTATCGACTTTATTGACAAAATTTAATGTTTCTCGTGTGTTCTTTCAATCTTATGTCAAAATTTCTTTTTGTTTTACCTAGGCCTATATACAATTTATTGCATTTTGAACAATAATTTATCTGGTAGATTCCAGGCTTTTTTTCTTTTGGTGTTTTATCCATATAGCCTAGTTGGTTTTAATAAAAAATTTTAATGCTGTAACTTATTTGTTATTTGAAGCTAAGTTATATTGTGCTGGTATTCTTTAAAGTTTTTTCTTCTTTCTTTCTTTCTTTCTTTCTTTCTTTCTTGTAATTATTATTATTTTTTTTTAAATTTTTGAACGGCCTGAGGGTGATAAGTGAATTTTTAAAATTTTGTTTTCTCTCTCTCCATTGAGATAGTTGCTTTGTCAATTTTCTTTTAATTTTGCAATTTTCTTGTCAATTAGTATCTTACTGAATCCATTTAATTTCTGCAACTTTCTGAATTTAAATACCGGCGCAGGGTAAACACCAAGAGGCTCCTTGGCATTTAAAGGTCCAGCTTGAGGTGTTAATGAACACGGGCGAAGCTGCTAGTCATATATACAGAGTGCTTCAGAAAAATGTATACACACTTTGAAGTGTCATAGAAAATCTATTTTCCGTTCTAGAAGGTTAAATTTCTGGAAATGGAAAGCTTAAAGCCCAATTTGAAAAACAAATGACTTTCTGATGAAAGTGTGATTAATGTTCAAATGTTCAGATGTTCAAAACAGTAGCATTCAGCATCAATACATTTCTGAGTACGAGTCACCACTGACTCCGTACATCGTACCAAAGTATCCAATGGTATTTCTGCTTACACCGCTTGAATCTCATTCCAAAGTGTGTCTAGGTTACATGGCTAATGTTTGTACACATCATTTACTGTGCCCCATAAGAAGAAATCCAGCGGCGTTAGGTCTGGAGAACGTTCAGGAAACTCAATTGGCTCCCTGCGTCTTATCCACTGCCTTGGCAAATTTCGGTCCAGGTATGCTCGTACGTTCTTATGACAATGCGGCGGAGCACCATCTTGTTGGTAATAAAACCATATAATGCACAAATGGCAGGGAATATGGAATGAGCAAGTATTGTTTGGTACTTTTCATTGTTGGATGATTATGGCACGTTTGTTGGACGATTGTTGAATCTATACTGCTGCCATCTGTTGAAGAAATATAACATTACTTTCTCCCAGAAATTTAACCTTGTAGAATGGGAAATAAATTTTCTATACAGTTCAAAGTGTGAATACATTTTTGTGAAACACACTCTATTTTATAAAACTTCTGTGACATAGAAATATGATAATGTAATATAGTCCTAAGGGATGTGCATCCAAAAGTACATAATCAGTGCTGAGTTATTTCAGCAGTGCTGGTTGCTTCAGTTTGTTACAAAACAAAGAAAACTTAACACGTGAGAATATCAGGAGAAAAATTCTTCTAACCAATCACCTTTGGTTTACTGTGCCGATCCTCTCCCAGCTGAGCCAACCAGAGTTCGATTCACAGTTTCAGATACAGATTCTCCCTCCTATGATTACCCTTAACGGTCAATCTCACTGAAAGACTTTTACATTATGTACAGCATTATGATCAGGTTGCTTGCATTGCAAGTCGCTTGGTGACTACACAGTGAGTCATGAATCAACTTCTGGCCACCAATGTTCTAAGGAATGTGTGCTGGAGCACCGGTATGGAATCCTGTCATTAGTAGTTAAAAAATATATATATATATATATATATTTTTTGCATGTAGCAAACAAATAAGTTGCAGGAAATTGCAATCGAAGTTCATCATGCTAGGGAAAAGCTGTAATTCTTAACCAGAGTTCCCCTAGTCCATGGGTGCACATCTGTGGCACATCGTGTCTCTGTGCGGTAGGGGAATTTCTCCCACTACAGTCGCCCTTGACGTTAGCATAAAGCAGTTTCGACGTGACACTGAACATGAAGAACAGGTTTCTTACGTCACAGCAAGGGATGGGGACTAAACGTTTCCCCTCAGTTGCTCACCTATGCCCTAGTCCATATGACAATAAATCAGAAATTCTAATAGACACTGGTAGACTGTACTCTGTACAATTTATAACTACTATAAACATTTTTTTAGTACACGCTCTCTAAAACAGCTGCTTGTCGGACTAGTAACACGCCGAAAAATTGCATTTTAGCAACCAAGGCCGCTAAAATTGTATAAAACTGCATTCAAAATGCAGTTTTATCGGCCTAGTACTTCAAGTCGTCATGGCTATCTATAAACAAAATCCAGATGGCATTGACCAGTCACACCAACTTTAACAAGGATTACAGCATATAACTGGTCGTAAAGAACAAATTTAAGCCAACATGTTTCTTTATGATAATCAGAAACTTTACCAGGGTTTTTTGCAAAACAGAGTAGCCTACATCATCATAATTATAACAACAAATATAAGCCAACAACTTTTCACATCTTCATTCACATGAGAAACATGAATGCACCAGCAATTAATTGGAATATATACATTCTCATAATCTACAACTGCTGCCGTGATGTTGCTGGCACCAGCTCCAATTCAGTATTTCTGGCTTGGATTGAAATTTCCTCGGGATTATCATTCATATTTTCACAAGCTTTTATAAATACTAGTTCGTATGCATTATTGTTTACAAAAAGCAACTCATATTGCATCATATCGCATTTCGTATTGGAACGCACAGTTCATTGTTGTTTCTGATTCAGGGGGCGGTGAGAATATGACTAATGGCTGACTATCTTTCATTATAATTAATTTTATACGGTATTTTTGTTAAATTTAATATAACTTAGAGAGCTTTTACTAAAAAATATTGTATTCACCACGTACGCAAAATCTTGATTGAACTCATCCAGCTTTACTAAATTCGTCCGCTAAAGCATTATTTTGCATACTTGATACATAAATAGCTATTATAGGAGTATTTAATTTGGTTGGAGCACAGTGCTTTAAGACTAATGCCTAATGTATATTCACGGAGGACACATAGTAAGCCCATTGTCTGATCAACCCTGGAAATGAAACTAAACCAAGAGATAGGTGCATAAAGAAAAGTGCATTTTCTGGTCATTCTCCTAACTCACCTCGTTGCTTGGCAACATTTTGATTTTTGTTTAGATGACGTAAGAAGGTTTTTTTTCACATGTCTACTGATATTTTAGATGTTTATTATTATGTAAATGACTCAATCTTTTAGAAATCCATTACAAATAATTAATTGTTTATTTTTCTCACATTGATAGCAATAATTTGCATACTTGGTGGTTTCAAGCATTATCCTCTCCACTCCTAATGTTGATAACCATATACCAGAAAATCAGTGATCGCTCTTTGTGCATAGAGTGCTGGCCAGCTCCAATATGGCTTTCCAGTACATACTTCACAAGAATTAACATAATATTTATTAGTATTTCATAATTATTTTGACTGAAAATACTATATGATCCCCACGGTAACCTCAAGATGTTTATTGCTCATTTTGAAAAGATTCCTTCTTGCAAATGAAAACACTTTTTTACCATTTCTATGATCATTATTATAAGCAATTTATTTATGTATCCAAAATGTATCAGAAAGGGTTATATACCAGATGAGGTCATTGGGATTGGGACTACCTTTCTACCATCTAATGCACATTGCTAAATATTCGGGTCTTTGCATTAATCTGTCTTCATTTCTGTGTCGTCAAAAACCATATTCCATTTTAAGAAAATTAGTAATTTGGAGGGCAGGGAGACTTTCATGAGCTGCACTGTGCTGGATGTTTAAAGAATGTCAGCTCAAAATTCCAGAAAGGGCAGAAACACTTTCAAATTTTTATGCAACGTATTCTACACATACCACTGGATAAGTAAAAAGCAATTTTGTTTTTAATTTGCTACCCTCTCCCGATAAACTGTGATTACTCTGTTCGATGGAAAAGATCTAACGATTTTCGATATCTTTTAATACCTCGCTTATATCTTGCTTGAAAAAGTTTTTTGTCACTAATGCGTTCTACAACATCTGTGGTTAAGTATCTCTGCAACTTACACGTGAAAGGATACCATAACTGTGAAAACAGCTTTATTATTTCAATACGGTATAGGTCTTTAGATTTAATCTAACTTGGGAGTGGTGGTATTACACACTTCTGCTGCACTGTCATTTTACCAACTCAGCGTTCTTGAAATACACAATTGCCTATATGAATTGTTGAAATAAGTTCTTGAGATGTTAGTGTAAAGTTATATTCAGTATTTATTTTAAGGTTCCGCCCAATGTACGTTGCAATATGAAAAAGGAATACTGTAATGGAATGTGTAAATTATGATCAAACTGCCAACTGAAATGAAAGCAGTGGTGCTGGAGAGGAAAGGATAGGAGAGCTTCTGCCAATTAGCTTTGAGATGCTAAGCTAAATGAGGATGATGATATGATAGGATATAAATTACTTTACTTCTGAACCCACAACGGACGAGAGACATTTACCCAGAACATGAATTTTTATACTGACCTTGAATTTGTGTACATCCCGTAGGTTCCACTGCTTCTTCATTAGCGTTCTGAATGGATCCTCGTTACACATCATTCTCTTTCACCATGGTATTATTTCTTTGAATATTTCTTCATTCACTGGAAGACTCTGTAAGAAAATAAGTACATTTTTTATTGTTCTGAGTAAGCACCACAGGCTCTCTTGTCGGCTACTACTATGTGCTAAGATTACCACAGAAGCCGTGGGAACAAGTCAAATGGGCATTTTAGTTGATACTAAATTTTTTTATCCCATTCGCGAGGGCAACGCCACGGCCTAGCTCGTACCTAGCTCAAAAGTTTTGTGTATTTTTATTTGGTTCCAGAAGTAAAGAAATCTCTCTTCAAAGTACCTTTGTATGGGAGGATCCAGGAATTAAGATATTCAATTAATTGGGCAGTAAAATTGAAAGTTAAGAGGGGGGGAATTGAAAACAATAGGCTAGGCCATGAAAGCGTTTCACAAGTTGAAAACAACTGATCACATCCTATAAAGTAAGCCTTAATTTGAAAAAGGAATTTATTAATTGCCTGAAAAAGAAGTATTTCATTGTATGGGATAAAAATAAAGAAATAATTGGAACTTTACAAAAGAAATCAGTTTAAGTTTTGGTTGTACACAGGCTTGCTCTCTGCTGAGAGCTTCTGGGCACTTAGGATTAGGAGCTACATCTAATTTTGTTACACGTATATTCACACAACGAAGATAGTAAGTTCATTGTCTCAACAACCCTTTGAAAGAAAACCAAAGTATTAGATTGACTTGTATGGTGAAAGGAATTTTGTCCACATGCTCTAATATATCATGTGTTACTTTTTGTTCCCATAAATATACAACATGGGACCCCGACCTAAAGTCTGTCCAAGAGGAATATGTGCCCAGCAATTATACGTACTCAAAAATTCATCAACCATGGCTGGGTATGAACCAATTATGTTTTGTCTAGAAATGGGCATACTACTGCGATATCACCTCAGTAGACAAGGAGGTTATGGTGTATGGTCCTGGGACAGTAATGCAACTTGCACCTTTGTCCATTGCCACAGGGTCGATTTCCAGTCCTAGAGGATTACACACACAATGTGGGCCTGTCTCATGCACCGATTTGCACTAAAATTTATGCCATGACCGTGAGCGTTGTAGCCAGCACCATACTCACTGCTCTATCTAGGATGGTTTCCTCCAAATGTAAGTTTCAGTTCCGAAAAATAAAATGCTGTAGAGGAATTATATGACTCATGATCATAGTGACGACTGAAACAAAAGCAGTGGAGAGCAGGAGTGGAAAGGATAGGGGACTTCTTGTCTGTCAGCATCAAGCTGTTAACCAAAGAGAAGTTGATATCATAGGATAGATGACTTTACTTCTGAACCCACATCCGACGAGAGAGATTTTACCCAGGACATGAGTTTTGCTACTTAGCTTTTTCTTTTTAGATTTTCCATAATTCAACTGCTTCTTCATCAACGTTCAGAAATGTTCCCTTCATCCACATCACACATAATATTGCTTTCACCAATGTTTTCCCTCGCTAAAGGTAGAAGACTCTGTAAAGAAATAAAACAAATTCATTATTCTCTAACACTTAGTAAACACCCAGTCTTTTTCGGCGGCTAAATCTGTCATCTAGGCAGTTTCCCGAACTTCTGAGAAAGAAGCTCTTTAAACGTGTAGATCACATGTTGCTCTTTTGTTTTGTTTTATAGAACATCTGGGTCAAGTAAATGGTCATTTTAGTTAACTATATTTTTAATCCCATTTGCAAGAATCCACACCACCTGCCAGCTCGTGTCGACCTACCTTAAAAGTGTATGTATATTTACTTGGATTCAGATGTAAAGAAATCTGTCTTCTAAGTACCCTTGTATGGGAGGATCTAGGCATTAAGGTCTTCAAATACTTGGGCAGAAAGTTACAAGTTATGGAACAAAAACAAAAAGGTTTGAAAAGAATAGCTTAGGTCATGAAATATTTCACCAGAAGAAAACAACTGGTGACATCATATAAACTAAGCCGTAATTTGTGAAATAAATGTATGCAAAATGACTATTACATTGTAAGGGAGAAATTCCTAACAAAATGGAATTTTATGAAGAAACACTGTTCACATTAGAAAACATGATGTTTGCGAATACAGTGAGAAATAAATTAGAGTGGAAAAGAACACAAGCTGTGTTCAAATATGCATACGAGGAGAAAGATTCTTAAAGCAATCAAACAGCACAAGAGCTCAACTCATAGAACTCTTACCTTGCACATGAAGAGAGCAATAAAACTGTATGTTCATGAGGGAAAATGCAGGGGCAACCTTGTTTGGAAAATATAACATGAATAATAAATTGATGGATGAATTCGTGTCCAATCATGCATGGAAGGTTGTATGCAAGTGTACGGTAGTAATATACGCTGTCAGCATAGGGGCTCCAAGTATTAAGACTAATGCCTAATGTATATTCATGGAGGACACATAGTAAGCCCATTGTCTGATCAACCCTGGAAATGAAACTAAACCAAGAGATAGGTGCATAAAGAAAAGTGCATTTTCTGGTCATTCTCCTAACTCACCTCGTTGCTTGGCAACATTTTGATTTTTGTTTAGATGACGTAAGAAGGTTTTTTTTCACATGTCTACTGATATTTTAGATGTTTATTATTATGTAAATGACTCAATCTTTTAGAAATCCATTACAAATAATTAATTGTTTATTTTTCTCACATTGATAGCAATAATTTGCATACTTGGTGGTTTCAAGCATTATCCTCTCCACTCCTAATGTTGATAACCATATACCAGAAAATCAGTGATCGCTCTTTGTGCATAGAGTGCTGGCCAGCTCCAATATGGCTTTCCAGTACATACTTCACTAGAATAAACATAATATTTATTAGTATTTCATAATTATTTTGACTGTGAAAATACTATATGATCCCCACGGAAACCTCATGATGTTTATTGCTCATTTTGAAAAGATTCCTTCTTGCAAATGAAAACACTTTTTTACCATTTCTATGATCATTATTATAAGCAATTTATTTATGTATCCAAAATGTATCAGAAAGGGTTATATACCAGATGAGGTCATTGGGATTGGGACTACCTTTCTACCATCTAATGCACATTGGAGAGAAAGGAAATAGACATTAAATCCATGTCTGGGATATTAATACAAGTAAGAATCAGTTTGAAAAATTTTATGTCATAACCGGGATTTGAACACGGATCTTCGGCTTAACGCGCCGATGCTCTACCATTGAGCTACCATGACAACATACCAGTACGACATCAAATTCCTCAACTGATTCTATTCGGGTCTTTGCATTAATCTGTCTTCATTTCTGTGTTGTCAAAAACCATATTCCATTTTAAGAAAATTAGTAATTTCGAGGGCAGGGAGACTTTCATGAGCTGCACTGTGCTGGATGTTTAAAGAATGTCAGCTCAAAATTCCAGAAAGGGCAGAAACAATTTCAAATTTTTATGCAACGTATTCTACACATACCACTGGACAAGTAAAAAGCAAGCTGTGTTCAAATAAGCATACGAGGAGAAAGATTCTTAATAATTTGGGGACAAGCTCAACCCATACTCAGGGCAGCTGAAATCTCTGAATAGATGGTGCCTGAATATAGTCTCATTTTTAATAACATATACTTTGTTAACACTTTTGGGACTATACTTGGGCATGGTTTAGTGTAGTTTAAGTTGTTGCCATGACTTGTACTTTGTTTGCATAATAAACATTTGTTTCATATTCTAGTCAAGTATTTCCATGGCAATATTTAGTTACACATGACAGTTCTTTCTGCTTTCTGATAAATGTTTTAGTTGTAATTGCTCAAAGTAACTAGATTTCATAAAAAGGAGATGAAAAGAAAGCTGTCATGGTAAACACATTAGACAACAGATGATTATGTATGGGTAGAAGCACCTGTTTTTTGAAAAATGGAAGATTTTTCATAAAAATCACATTTGATTAAAAATACAGAAATTATTCAATAAATCAGTAGTTGAAGAAATTGTGTGAACTACAGTGGAATGTCAGTTATGCAAACTAATTGGGACTGAGAGTGGTTGTGATTTTCAATTTGTTCAAATTATAATATGTACAAAGTAAAACATTAAAACTTGGGAAAAATTATCTACTCTTATACAATTCAACGGCCCTAAATAGCGTGCTTGCTCGCCCGCTTCGTGAGACATCGGGTATACTCGGCGATGTTCGTCTCTCGCAGTCTAAACTTTCATGACGACAACAAAATTAGGAAGGAAAACCGTTTCTTTATTATATAAGGCCTAAGTGAAATGAACACAATGAACAAATATTCTAATTTTATTTTTACTTACAATTTTCATAGCTCTGAACCACAAACATTTTTAATAATCTACCAGTGTAATTTTCTTAAAAATCCTGGAGTCAATGAATAATGGCGGGCGAAGCTGGGGGCAACAGCTGTAAAATATTGATGGTTTTATCTCTTGAAATATCGCTGATAATAATAATCCAAACAAACCATTCCTTCTCTTGAAACATTATATAATTTCTGAAAATTACACTGAATTGATAAAATAAAATTCACATCATATTCATGTCAATCAACAGCTGAGAAACAATACGTATTATGTGTTCACAGGTTCATTGGAACTGCATAATCGATTCTGATATAGTTTTCCCAGGGGGCGCTTTCATGTCGTGGAATGTACTCTAAAGCAGGAATTTTAGCTGTTTCATTAATTATTAATGGCTTAGTTTATGAATGATTCACGTGCAAGTGTTAATTATTATAATGCTTTAATAATTATTATACTCTTAATTTTTAATTTTTAAAAGAATTATCGTGGCGAAGCCACGGGCACCTCCTAGTAATGATACAAATGAGGAAAAATACATTTTTGCACGACTTAACTAATTAGTAGTACTAACGAATGTTGTTGCCGTGGATCGTAACTTGACATTCCCACACGCAATCTTGTTGCTATGTGCGGTAAGAATTTACTTACGGCACAACATAATACAAGCCTTTATGGACAAGGCCCCCCAAGACAAGTATTCTGTTCCCATAACAACAAACACATGCGAATCACTTTCTGAAATAAACATCTATCTTCAAGAATGTAGCCTATATACATAATATTTTATAGGTATATAGGTATATAGGTAATATCACAATTAATATAATTATATTGACATAATTAATCATTGTGCAAAAAATAGCATGCAATACTCGTGCCGTAAGCACATAACGGATGTCGGAAATTCCGCCTCGTTTTTTCAAACTCTTTCCTCGATCCATATTGCATTGCTTACGGCACTTGTATCGCAATATACTATTAAATATATCTTTAATGAAAATAATCACTGATTTCTCCTGTCCATTTTTGAACTTAATGTTTTTCCTAAACTGAACTCAACTACACTTGCTACTTCCTCATACAACAAGCTCTTGGGTAGGAATTATTTTTTACACAAGTGATAGTATGCACAAGTGATATTATTAAAAATTGATCAGATTTAGAGTTTTCAATTTCATTTAAGTTTCCTAGTAAGCCAGCCCTAGACTATGTTTCACAGTATTAGGCCTAATAATTAAAAATAAGACTGAATATTCTACCATACAATATCAATGGAAAAAAAATGTGGTTAATCAAACAAACAAAAATTTGAGTGTTTTTTAAAAAAAAGTGGTTTTTTCCGACACTGGTCTCATGTACCTTAGAATATGAGAATGTTTACATCTGATTAATTGAGTTCTGATATACCTTGCCTTTTTTGCTTTTTCAGGTAGGAGGAAGAGAGATATTATAAATATGGGGTGATGAAGATGACGACAATGATGGTGATGACAATGATGATAATGGAAAAGAAGAAGTTGATGATAATGATAAAGAAAAAGTAAAGTGGCATTTCTTGGAACACGGAGGTCCACTTTTTGCACCATCATATGAAATACAGCCACCAACTGTTAAATTTATGTTCAATGGTAAGTTCAAAATGATAGCAATGTTATTGTCTCGCTGCTCACACCAAATCACACTGCTTATCTGGCATTATTGTTTGTGCAGGTGCTGAGAAGGAGCTATCAGAGAGTACTGAAAAGGCAGCAACATATGTGCAAATATTGATGCAAGATTGCACAAAAAGTGAAACTTGCAACAACAATTTCTTAAAAGACTGGCAATCAGTTATGACTGAAAAAGAAAAGGAGATGATAAATGATATTTCTAAGTGCAATTTTGAACAGATCCATGCATACCTTGTATAAAAGTTGAAGCAGCTTAAATGCCATGTGCTCAAAGGAGAAAAATACGACGAGGAGATTCTGCATCGTTGATGACTACAAGCAATGTGTCAGTAACTTCAGGAATGAGCACCCAAGATTGTTCCAAGGTAGGGGGAACCATCCACAGAGGGAACGTATTAAAAACTTGTCACTCCTGAAGAGGTGACTGTCAACTGTAGCATGAACTCCAAGATCCACAAGCCTCCAGATGGAACACAATGGAAAGGTGTGGTGCACAATCAGAAAGTGGTAGCAGGCTTGCCAGTTGAACAGACAATATATAGAAAATATCAGGAAATATGTGATATCGAGTGTCTCATCAAAACTTAAATCAGAAGGAGACTGGAAGAAGTATCAATGTACCCGAAAACTTGGTAAGAGCATTGACAAAATTCACAGAGAGTAAGTACCAAGAAGACTTTATGTCAGAAGACATGAATACATGCAGTTGCTCTTTACTTTATAGACAAGGTGAGCAAGCATACACTTCTAATGTTTTTCTAGTCAGTTTTCTTTATCGTAACTAACCAATTTTTTTGAGGCTGGTATTCATAGATGGCGACTTAAGAATGACTTAATAAAGCTAACCTTATCGGACAAGTCGACTTATATGTTTTTCATATTCATAGTCTTCTTTGAAGTCGACTTTGTTAAGTTTAACTTCATAAAGCTTTACTTGTTCTACACATTAAAATTTAACTCGAAAATATGAAAAATAGCACGGTCACTACCGTAACAATTGAATCAGTGAATCGTACTACAGATATTTTTCAGTTTTCATGTAGGCCTAATGGAAAGCCATCTGGGTATGTATTTCACTATCATGATACACAAATGCAGACTGTGGTGTGCATTGTAAATAAAGAATTCAATTCATCCATATATATTATGCAGTGTGTAAGTAAACTGTTCAATACTTTCTTGAGAAAATTCTGTGTATGTATATTAACTTGAACATCGTTCAGAATTAATATCAGTATTATTATTAATTTCTATATTAATTGAGTTCTAGAAAGATTCAAAACAGCTCAGGAAGCTTTGGACCCATATAAAATTCCAGCGGAGAGAAATTCTGATGAAAGGACGCTGATTGATGTTTCCAAAATTATGTTTTCTTCAAATGAAACCCCTTTTTAAATTCAATGTCAATGTAGAATTTAATTGTATTCATCATGTTTCGAAAATAACGCTTTGGGGTGCGATTTTTTTCTAATAGGCCTACCTTGCCCAGATCCTCAAAATAACTATCCATGGTACTGAAATAAGTCAGCGGGTTGACTTGATAAAGGTTAGCTTATTTCATCAAATTAGTTGTACTTTAGTAACTATGAATAGCAATAAGTTGGTTTCACTTAGTTTCACTTTATAAAATAACTACATCATAAGTACGACTTGTTTGTACCAGAAATTCATCTTAAGACTAGATTTAAATTAGACCTGACTATAAGTATGACTTATTGCAACTATGAATACCAGCCTAAAAGTGCTCAATTATGGTCAATTTACCAACTGAATGCTATTCTCATGGTTAAAAGTAATTTATCCAATTAGTATCTAAATTTTTATAAGGCAATGAGGTCAGTTCAGATCTGTCATAACTAAGTGCTGTACTTTACTATGTATAACCAGACAAGTAGCTGCAAAGAAGGGTGATATATTATAGAGTAAATTTTAAGGCTTTTTGTCCACCTTATACCCTCAAAAAAATTTTATGTAACCATATACCAACAAAGTAATGTTTTGGGATTGCTACGAAAAGATTTTTACAATATATTTTGCACACACTTTTTTTTTTCTATCTTATTTAAGCTAGATTTGGTATAATATATGCGCTAGACAGGTTAAAACATATTACAGGTAGCCAAAACAATATATTTACAATGAATTTTTTTTTTACCTTTTTCGATTACATTAAATTGCATTTATAAATAACATTTGTTCAGAATGTACAACATTAGTCCTTGAGGTTTGAGCATGCAGTTCAAAGTACTACCCGCGCGCGATTTCTTGAGCGCTCGGCTCCCTAGTCCTCATTCGGTAGGTTTCGTTCAACTTCGTAGGTTAAGCTGACAACATTGAAACACGAAGTACGCTATACACCCTGACATCTAGTGGCTTCAATACTAAGCTTTCATTCTGTCTCAGGATTCTTATTTATTTATTTATTTATTGACATTATCTTTTCTGATGCATCGAGTTATGGAGAAAAATACAATCTTTCGAACTGCTGATTTCACAAACACTTCATTGTACATCCAACACTTTCCTCACCTGTTTAAGAATTCCGTATGTGCTAATTTCTGACGATCCCGTGAACTCTGATGTCAATTTCATGGACTGAAAGTTGAGCGAACTTTTCACAATTTGTATTAAATACGTTTAAAATTAGGCCTATAGCTTTCTCCACTTTTAGATGCCTTACCTCTCTTATGTTTTAAAACACGAAATGGTGAAGCATGTTCTGCTAAGACTCTTCTTTATGCTTAAAATTAGTCACCCAGTGTAAAAATATTGAGCCTATATTATGCATAATATTCTTATTTGATGACTTCTTTGATAACCAAAGGCTTATGACGTGTAATTAATTGTTACGCAATACCGTCACCGCGTTATATTATTGGACTGCATTAAAATCGTTGTATATTAAAGTCACTACATAAAATACCATACGCGCGATTCTGCTGAAACGTTATTTCTTTAGTTGACAACACTGCAGAAAGACTGAAGGAATAGCTATGTTTTGTTCCCCCCGACCCTCACTTCCCCGTAAATCCAGCGCTCAAGATATGGCGCGCGGGTAGTATCATTCACTTCTGGCTAGGCTAAGAGACAGCCAGAATGTTGCAAGATCAAATCTCCGGTGAATGCAGTGCTAATGTATAGAGTGGGGAGGGCCCACATAAAATAAGCAATAGGCCTATATGGCAAGTGTGGTTGTTAATGTGGTATGTTAGCATTTTGCTTTAGGCAGAAATAGAGTTACAGCTGAAAATTATTTTTTGGGTTATATTTCCATTTTATCTCATACTAACTTAAAAGACTGGTATTGCCAAAGTTTTGTATTTTGTTTGTAGTTCAAACTAAACTTACGGAGTACTTTCGATTTTCAAACTCAGGTCTTTATATAGCCTTCAATCTTTTCACTCTTTCTTTTCTTCTATGACATTTTAAAATAAGGAAAAAGGAGAAGTTTCATGAATGGGAAAGTTGGGAAGTTTCAAACAGGGAAAAGGACGAAGGCTATGTGTGCAAAATATCATCAAGATGATTGGAATAAAACTGTAGAATGGTAATGTGAGCCTTATGAAGGTCATGGAAGCTTTAATAGTTCCGGGAGGTTGAGGATCCCAGATTTTGAAACATTTAGCAGCCAGGATTGCTCCTGGTACTCATTTTTGTTAGAGGATGAATCAACCTCAAGGTCATGGTGCCACCAGAAGGATTAGGCCAGTTGAAAAATCCCAAACAACCTTATCAGGGATCGAAACTTCTAGTTTGTAGTGCTGTGCCACAGCGTACCCAGAAATAAAACTGTAGATTTATATCATAAACAATTGGACAGGCAGGCAAACATTCTTCCTTTATATATTCAGATAATATAGACGTATTTTTCCTTAATGCATGTTATAAATTATGTAGGCCCTACAATCCACAAATATCACAATGAATTCAAGATCAGAATAAGACTGTAGATTTGAATAATAAACAGACAGACACACAAACTTTCTTACTTTATACATCATATATGGGTGATTCTTCAAATACGGGAAAATTTGTGTTCCGGAGTGATATTTCCCTTCAAATTCAACTTTAAAAAAAAAATTAAAATTAAAGTTTGTTTCTACTACTCCCATACTACAACCATCACTTTGAAATGTCACTAACTTTAAATTCTGATATTCCAAAATCAAATTTAATTCAATGAAATGTCATCCACATGCCCTGTCCCAAACCTCGGTTTTGTATATTCTAATGCATTTTTCCACAAAACAAAATGTTATTTCCTTTTCAACTTTTTTCCTGTCAATGAGTATGAATGTGTGAAGAATATTAACCCCTAAAAAATAAAATGAGATAAAATTGTCACCCCACCTAATGAACATAAAGAATGTCCCAAGGGTTTTTGGTCATCCACATGGCTGAAAAGAATGGAATTTTTTCTGCAGAAATGAGAAATTTGTATAACTGGCAACAGCGTTAGAAAGCCAACAGGGCAGCCTGTGGTTGAATTGTAAGGTTGAATTTTGCTTGCTTACAAACAGTTTGGGATTAACAAAGGACTTTGCATCATTTTCAAGGAAAGCGTTTTTATTCCCCGTCATTAACATGGCTTCTAGAAAGTAGGGAGAAAGTGAATATTAATTAATTTTGATTATGCACTATGATAAACCTTCTAATTCAAAGTACTTGACTGAAGTTGAGCTTACAGAGGTTTAGGAATGGCTTGCTGAGACCACTTAAACTCCTTTTTTGTCATCCACATGCCTGATTTTTGTGTCATCCACATGTCTCATGAAGGGGTATGTGGATGACTCTCAAGTCATGTAGATGATAAATGTAGGATACTATTGTGTTTGCCGTGTCTGTGACCTGTACTTAAGATCTTAAAACTGATTAAATTAATTTCTGCTTGATTCTCCCTCCCCCAAAACCATAAAAACACAGTCTTGTTAAAATTACATTAATTCCTGAGTATGCACACAAATTTGCAAATTTGGTGCAAAATCAACTGAAGTATACTGAGAAAAATATGAAATCACATAAAGAAAAGCAGATTGTTGCCAAAGTTAGTCATTAATGTGGCCTTCTGCCATCCACATGTACACAGATGTCATTCACATGGCTTTAAAATAAATAAAAATATAAACATTTAAGCTCTGCTGGTGTCAGATTATAATCAAGTAACCCCTGAAGTATTTTAGTAATTTTTTTGAGATTTTTTAAACATAGTAAAATATTTGGATTTTACACACTCCAAATTTTCCCGTATTTGAAGAATCACCCATATAGGCCTAGATATACCTGTAGATGCTTTTTTACCTTAATGCATATTACAATTTATGTGAAAATACACAATAAACTAAAAACAACATGCATACTCTGTTGAACGAAATAAGGAATATATTTTAAAATGGTCACAACAGAGCAGAACAAAAGGTTGGTACATATGCGGAGTGATCAATACAAGTATCCAGTTGGCGTTGGTGCTTAATACGCAGTGAGTGAGGCAGGCAAAGAAAGAATTAATCACACAAACTGTTTTCGTACAAACACCTTAACTCCCTCATATGTGTGAATAATAAAAAATAGTCAAAATTTCAAGTCCATGTATTCCACACATGAATGAAGTTTGGGTGCAAACAGTCCTTTAGTTAAGGCATCCACTGTCATTTCTTCTGTCATTGTGTAGCAGATATCAACATCTCCACCTTCCTGTGCATCTTGGACAAAATGATGATGGATGTCGATATGCTTCGTTGTAACCTCGGTTCCTCGTCAGGTTGTTTGCCCCTCTATTGTCATTTAGAATGATGGTTGGGGATAGCACTGTGGATGGTTCCAGCTCCTGTTGCCAGTGTTCCCAAACACCGGGCCCTTTGACAGACGGTTGAGAGGGCCATAAACTTGGTCTCGATAGCAGAAACGCTACTGAACTCTGTTTTTTTTGGCAAACAATGGGGCCGCCATGGAACAGAAAAATGCTTTCTGTGACAGAGCATCGGTCATCACTGTCATTTGCTCAATCAGCATCACAATAACCAATATATCTATTTTGTCTGACTGTTGAGTAGCTGGAAAACTCTATTTTTGCATTTACAGTACCATGGAGACAGAGCAAAATTCTCTTGACTGCTTTCCAGTGCTGTTTTCCAGAATTTTGCATGTAGCGACTCACTACTGACTGGAAAAGAGATGTCCAGTCTCATGCCCTGACTGGCGTAGAGCAGACTGCCCACTGCCTCATGATATGGGATACCTTTCATTTCCTCAATCTCTTCCTGGATTTTGGTTCCATGTCCTTGGTCAATTTACTATTAGGTCAAAATGAGTAGACACAGGTTTGAAATCACACATGCCAAATTTCTGAAGAATCTTCTGGATGTATATGATCTGATGCAACCAAATCTTTCCCACTTTGCAGTCTCTGGAAATTCTCATGCCAAGAAGCTGCTTTGAATGGCTTGTGGAACCTTTTTGACCTACGAAGAATATTACCTCTGGTTCCATCTTCTTCCTCTTCAACTGCATTTTCAGCAGGTCATTCTAGATGGTTCGCTAATTCTAGGTCAGCTTCATTTTATGCTTCTCCTTCTTTGTTGGAATCTCCCAAGAGCATAGCTGGCGAAGGTGTTCCATTGCTATCCTCAAACGTATTGTTTTCTAAAAAAATTACATCTCGGCTTTACGTAATCTAGCCAGTCTTTTAATCCATCAGACAGTATCCCTTCGAGTCTTCACAGTAGCCGACAAACAGGAGCTTCTCACTCTTTGGGCCCAGCTTCAGGCATAATTCTATTGGGATATGGTCATATGCAAGCAGGGGCGTGGCGTTAATGTTGCCTCTGTTGCCGCCAGCAACAGCTTATAAAGTGTATCCAAATTTTACATTATTTTTTCAAAGAATAATGGAAAGTGTAAGTAATTTCACTTTCAGATTTCAGAGTTTCTTCATTTGTGACCGATCCGCCGAGACCGGTCGAAGACAGCATCCTCCAGTTCTAAACAGCTCGTTACTTTGCCAATGGCGCTTACCGGCAAACTCGAAGCTTATAGTCTCGTGTGAGATGTCAGTGACCCTGCGTGCTCAGTTTGCTGTTTATAGCACTTATTGTTGCCAGTTCAGTGTAAAGGCAAACCTTGATTTTTAGTGTTAATTCTTCACGTATAACAATGATATGGTGACTGATTTAATGATAAAAGTACAATAAGAAGAATGGCATCACAATTTGCGGGTATAAGTGACTGTGATTGTGTGATCGAAAACGTTTTAAAACGCTCCTTGAGTTCACGTTCTTTTGGTGAAAAATGTCACATAATTTCATCAGGAAGGCTAACTCCGGATCTTAAACCTTTAAAAACTAAATCACACAGGGGTTTTGAGAGGCATTTTAGTAGCTCTTGGTACAAGGAGTTTCCTTGGCTGTGTGGTTGTGACAAATTAATGAAACTATTTTGTTGGCCATGTCTGCTTTTTTCCAAAGAAAAGAATGCATGGACAACAGATGGCATCAGTAACATGGATAGTTTCCGCACCTTGAGGGTTCGTCATGAAAATTCCAAAACTCATATTTCATCCGTTGTAGCGTTAGTAAAGTTTGGAAAAACAAGAATTGACACTTCTTTGAGTGAGGCATTTAAGAATTCAGTTGAAAAGTATAATGAAGGTGTGAAAAGGAATAGGTATATAATGGGTCGATTGATAAATGCTGTTTGCTATTTAGCTCAGCAAGAACTCCCATTTAGGGGTAGTGACGAGTCCGAACATTCGGATAACAGAGGTAACTACGTAGAACTCTTACTCCTAATTGCTCAAACAGATGATAAGTTGGAGGAACATCTTCGGACTGTGACTGTGTTTTCAGGAACGTCAAATGACATTCAGAATGACATTATTGAGTGTATTTCTCGTGTTTTGATTAATGAAATAAAGAATGAAGTGAGTGAGACAAGTTTTATATCAGTAATCATGGACGAAACCACTGATGTATCAAATAAATCTCAATTATGAACGGTTCTTCGTTACGTCACACCAGAAGGAAAGGTTGAAGAAAGATTTGTAGGGTTTTGTGACTTCAGTAGTGACCGCATAGCAGTTGGTTTGTCCAAGCATTTGTTCGAAATCATGGACGAATTCAAATCTGGCGCGAAACTCATAGCGCAAACATATGATGGTGCAGCCGTGATGGCTGGAGAGCATAACGGTTTACAATCGATTGTTAGAGGGAAATATGAACAAGCTTTATTTGTGCATTGCTATGCCCACAAGCTTAATTTAGTTTTGCAGCAATCAACCATTCAGATAAAGAAGTGTAGAATATTTTTTCAAACAGTGTCAGGACCAGTGGCGTCTCCTGCATAGGATCACATGAGCACGTGAACCCCCTAATAATTTTTATCTTACCTAATGTTGTCAGTATTATTGAATAAATAATAATTCTTGTATGGTTTGCCGTCTCGCTGTATAGAAAGATGCGTATTTAGTTCCCTTTTGCGGGCTTCCTCGAGGTGGTTCACTAGCTAAGGGGTGAACCTCTTAGTATTGCGTTTTGCATTACCTAAAGTTAGCAGGGGCTCCGCAGCTAGCAAGTGTGACAGGATCACACTTCATTCGTGCACCCGACCTTAAGAGGGCAGCATCGGGCAACTCATCTGATTTTTCCCCCTTCAACTGAAGACGGCAACATCGGTAAACTCAGAGCTCTATGGCACCACAGTTCTCCGACATATTTTTCTTACCACCCTTCCATCTCATCCAACTTGCGAGCTGCCATAGGGAACTTGTTTTATGACCCATCCATCTTCACTTATTGTATAGGTGTGCACAGTGTTGTCGTATTTTTGTGGTAGGTGGTTTGACTGTTCCTGTTTGTAGTAAGGGGTGCGAAGTTTACAGTTACATTCTCTCCCAAACAGGAATTCTGTATCAGTTCAATTGGAATTCTCACAGCGTGAAGTAGTAGTTTCTTTGTGATGTCGCGATTGATTGTTTAGTTTAATAGTTTTATATAATATTAATAATTCTAGCGTAGTTTAAAGAATAGTTATAGTAGTTAAAGAGTAGAACAGTATATATAGTTCACTACTATAACCATTTGGGAAATGCATTCAATAGGCTAGTTCATTTTCTACCAGTGAACTTAAAAGTAATTTTGTTTATTAATGTGTGAATACCGTGCAGCACTTGCAATGCTGGCAATAGAGAAACGTCTAGTGCGCGAGAAGAAAGACTTCAACTTTAAAGTTGTCGAGAATTTCGCTGCACAGAAAGAAAGAAGAGTACATTTTCTCTACAAGTGATGAGATTCGTAAGTCCTGTATTTTGTTTTTCTATTTTTAGCCCCATGTGAACACCCAAATATTTTACCCACGTGACGCCACTGGTCAGGACTGTCTACATTTTTTTCAAAATCGCCCAAAAGAACAGAAGCTTTAGACACTGAAGTGAAAAAACGCATTCCATCAGTGTCTGCCACGAGATGGAACTACAAAAGCAGAATGATTGATGTCATTTTCAGCTTGAAGACTGAACTTGCCGCCCTATTTAAGTTAATGGCAGAAGATGAGGATGAATGGGATGCTGAAACAAGAGCTTGTGCATCAGGCTACCACCAGAACCTCCTAAGCTTTGATTTCAGATTCTTGCTTTTGGTGTTTTCGCTTGTATTTCCTAAGTCTGATTTTTTGTTTAACATCCTTGAGAAAAAGATTTTTGATATTGCTTTCTGCAAACAAAAAATCAATGACTTTAAAAACAGTATGAAAGACTTGCGTGAAAATTTTGACGAATTAATTTGGTCAAGAATAGAATCTGATCAAGACTGCCACGAAACACCAATACTTTCAAAGAGATCGAGACTGGACAAAGGAGAAAATGACACAAAATCATCGTATCGACGAATATTTTATGAGATCATAGATACGATACTTGGCCAAATAACCATCAGATTCTCGGATATAGACCAACTACTGTTCTTGTCATTGTTGGACAGTGCTTCATACGCCGAATATGACAAGACTTTCCCAGAGTGTGCGTTTAAGACTTTTCTTACTTATTACGGACAGTACTTCAACTCAGTGCGATTAAGGAACGAACTCTGTTATTTGTACTCTTCCCCTGAATTTCGAAACAAAGCAGTCTACGAAGTTCACCAAGAGTTGTATGCCATGGAACTTAAAGAAGCTTTGCCACAGGTGTATAAACTTCATGAATTAATTTTGACTATTCCTGCCACCAGTGCATCAGCAGAACGATCTTTTTCAGCGCTCCGCAGAATACACATACAACTCTCAGAAACACTCAAACTCAAAATAGACTTTCATCTCTGTCTCTGTTATCAGTGGAAAAGGGGTTGCTTAATAAACTTAAAAAGCAAAAGCAAGCAACGTTTGAAAATTCTGTCATTGATGTTTTTTTGGAGAAGAATCGGCGGATTGAACTGAAGTACAAATAGACTCTGTAAATTGGAGAGATTGTAAATACATTTTAAATAAGGTATGCCACTATAATTTTTACTTATATGTTAGTTCTTGTTTGTTTTGTTTTATACAGTTGCATACAACCTATATAATATTAACTTGGAAACCCACGGAATTCGCGACTGGCACTCCCCAAATTAAGTCTGAAGCAACTGGCAACACTTATGAATCACCCACGCCACGCCACTGTATGCAAGGCAACCGAAAATTCTCAGATGTGCCAAGCTCGGTGTGAGTCCCGTCCATTGTTCCTCTGGCATTGCTATACCTATTGCCGAATTTGGGGATCTGTTTCTCAAGTACACTGTGGTAGATACTGCTTCAGCACAATATCTTTTTTGGAAGGCCTGCTCTCTTTATGATGGTTCAGTTTTCACTTTCTGCTACTTCTGCTGGAGAGTATATCTTTCTGTCAGCTGGTGTCTAATTCCCGATTCCTTTAAGTAAGTTTACATTTCATTAATTAAATACTCTTGGCCATTATCAGTCCTGAGTGCCTTGATCCTGCATCCCATTTCATTCTCAATCAGTGTTTTGAATTCCACAAAGGTCTTCTTCACTTGACTCTTGTGTTTAAGGAAAAACACATAGGTTTTCATACTATAATCATCCACAAAGCTAAAGAAGATTGATATCCTCCAATGAAATCGTTTTCCATGGGACCCCAGTTATCAGAATGCAATATGTCCAAAATCCCTTCTGTCCTTATTTTGCTTCTCTGAAATGGCTTTCTCTGGTGCTTGTCCTGAATACAAGCTTCACAGGGTGGATGTTCTGTGTTTGGAAGGATTACCACACTGCAATTGTATGGGGATCCATGTAGTTTAATTTAGATGTACTAAGAGTGATTTCTCTGTTAACTTCCTTCTCTATGGCCTTCAACTCCTTTGCTAGTTGAATACATTAGTTATCCAAGGCTTTTTCATCTTTTCCATACAAGTTTTAGTTACAGGTGAACAATTCATCTTGTAATCATGCATCAGGTTATTCACATAAACACTTGGTTTACTGAATCTATTCTTTTTAAGAATTTATTTTCCATTACATCCCTCTGTGGATGGTTCCATCTGCCTTGGAACAATCCTGGGGCTCAATCCTGAAGTTATAGACACATTTCTTGTGGTCATCAACGGTGCAGAATTCACATTTTTTTCAAACTCCTCCTTGATCCTATTTTTCTCCTCAGAGCTCATGGCATTTAACTGCTTCAACTTTTCTACAAGGTATGCAGGGATCTGCTCAAAATTGCATTTAGAAATATCATTTACCATCTTTTCTTTTTCAGTCATAACTGATTGCCAGTCTTTTAAGAAATTGTTGTTGAAAGTTTCACTTTTTGTGCAATCTTGCATCAATATCTGTGCATAATATGTTGCTGCCTCTTCAGTACTCTCCGATAGCTCCGTCTCAGCACCTGCACGAACAATAATGCTAGATAAGCAGAGTGATTTGGTGTGAGCAGCGAGACCATAACATTGCTATCATTATGAACTTACCATTGTAGATAAATTTAACAGTTGGTGGCAGTCTTTCATATGATGGTGCGAAAAGTGGACCTCTGTGTTCCAAGAAATGCCACTTACTTTTTCTTTACCTTTATCATCATTGGAGGCTTTCCATTGACTCTGAATAAGTTTTAGGAGTTCGCTGATGGTTGCAACTAGGTCATTCCGTGTGAAATCAACTACTCATTTAACCTTACCATTCCAGATTTGGATGAAATTTTATAAAGAGGTTGTTTTCATGTATATTAAGAGAAATACAAACTTTTTTTGAAGTATTTCAATCCGTTTTGAAAATACAGCCATGCAAATTTTTAAAAATAACAAAAATCGCATCAAAAACATATCTTTCAACTGATATAGCAACTCTTCTAATTAACCTACAGAGGTGGGAGAAGTGTCATTGTTTAGCAATTTTTACAAGCTTTCCAAAGATATGTAATACATAATAGTTCTAACGTAATTTGTTTTTCAAAATTCAAAGTGAAAATATTAAAAAAAAAAACCCTAGGAAATAGGTTATGCCAATGTTAAATGATGTACCAAGTTCGAAAATGGGATGGACTGGGAATGGGTTCATAGTTAGAAAATTAAAACATTATCACTTTTCAAAAAAGTCAGGCCTTAGCTCTTTTTCACTTGCATTCAGGCATAATGACACAAAAATTAAATACATGTTGCTTAATCTTAATTTTACTATGCAGAGGTAATCTATAAAAATTGCTTAAGTTCCTTTTGGACTATTTTTTATTCTTTAAAGACCGTTGCAATGAATATTTAACATTATACATAACTTATATTAATGCTCTCAAGTCTTACATTGTTCGCATTTTGTATTCAGAAATTGTATGGAAATTTTAAATATTCAGTACATTATCTCACTATGTACTGTGCACATCTTGACTATGCACTCTGCATTATCTCACTGCTCAAATGCAAATGGGTAGGCCCACTTCATGCTCAATATAAAGAATCGATGGATGCAAATTTTATTTAAAGCATATTACTCAATATCTGAATTTTTACGGGATGAAAACTTCAATGATCAGATTCTATTCTATATCATATGAATTTTTCTCTTCACCCACATTATGATGAATAAACCAGTTTACCACCTTCTGGCTGATTAATGTAAACGTTATGTGATAATAAACTACTCTACTCTATATATTATTGTTTCTCAGGCTTCCAACCGGATAAGTTGGAGGTTTGGTTCCAAGCTTTCGGCACCAATCTCTGCTGCCATCTTCTGGGATAAGTGAGCTGGACCCTCAGAAGTCTCGAGTGGGTGTTATGGTACCAGTGCTGTTGCACTATGACCCATCATTAGTATTGTCAGTCTTTTTTTTATTCTTCTTTATAAATCTCATGCTCCATTACAAAGTAATACTACATGATATATTTTCTTTTACAACATTAATTTAGTCACAGTTTTGTGAATTTGGGCAATAATTTGTTATTTTTTATATATAACTAATATAGATATATATAATCACCCAGGTCTCTGATATATCTACTGAAGTTTGTTGAAATCTATATTTTTAATGAATTTCACAAATCCTTTTAAGTGTTTCTCTATGAGGTCACTATTATTCATAGGCCATGATCCTCTTTCTGTTGTTACTTGATGCTTCAGGATAATTCTTTGGCTAGATAACAATCGGCACTCATAGATTAAGTGACTATTAGAAAATATATGATTTTGTATTCTATCTATTAATAATTTTTCGAGAAGCTTACCGCTTACATCAAGAAGACTTATAGGTTGATATTTGGATACATCAGTACTTGCTTCCTTGCTAGGTTTAAATATGGGGATTATGGTTGATTGCTTCCACTGCTTAGGAAAGTATCCTCTACACAAACATTCATTGTAGATTATAGTAAAGAAGTTTGGAAAATACTCCATTAACTTAAGAAGAATCTCGCTGTCCAGACCTTCCTCCCCCAGTGCCTTGTTTGGATCAAACTTTCTTAAAGCTGCTATGATCTCTTCTCGTGTAAATGAACATCATCCTGGGTATCAAATGGGGTTATTGCCTGTTGCCTGATAATTTTATGGTATTCGTTGTCAGAGTCTTCACAGTCTTCAGATACAAAGTATTCAAGCATGTGCTTTACTGTGCTGTTAATGGTTGATGTATAATCTCCATTTGAAGTTTGCAGAGTTGTTAGTGTAGTTTTATCATGTAATTTACCGGATGCTATTTTGTTAATAGCATTCCATGGATTTGAATTTTCAGTTTGTGTACAGAACTGCTTCCATGATTCAAGCTTTGCCTTCTGTAGTGTATTTTGGTAATTTCGTTTCCTGTTCTGATACTGCATTTTTCTTTCAAGTCTTAGGTTATAATTTTTTGTCTGTTGGAATCTCCTACGTAAAGCAAGAACTTGTTTGTGTAATATGGTTAGTTTGTTTGTTCACCATGGATCTGCCTTGTGATTTTTAACTCAATTTCCACCTCTCAGTACCCAGAAAGCACTATCACAAGCATTTGTTACACGTGAGTTAAATACACTTATTACATCTTGAATATTCTCAACTTCTTTCATGTAGTTGCACAGTTCTTCATCACATTGTTCTAAATCACGGTTAATATTTATACAAAGAAATTCCTTTATGACATTAGGTACTAAGCTGTCTTTGAACATTATAAAGTTTTCAGGTTTTGCTAAAAAGCATTTCTCCGCATAATGTGTGCTACGGAGAATCGGTTTTCCAGTATGAATGTTAAAGAGAATTATGTTGTGGTCCGAGCAGCTCAAATTTTCGCTGCACAACCAATCTCTTACGTAGGGTGCTAGAATACAAATGCACAGGGTCAAATCAACCCAGCTTGTGACCGTTGGAAAATTAAAAGTAGGTACAACTGTTGCCGTGTTCACAGAAGTAAGTTACTAATAATTACAAATTCTTCCAAAGTCTTGCCTCGTTTGTTAGGGAGCCTGTCATGCCACATTTTACTTCTTGCATTGCTGTCTGCAGAAATTATCAATCCTTTCCCTCTTGATATGTCTTTTATTTTTCCTTTTTTCCCAATGTCTCTTTCGATATCTTCTTTTATGTCGAAGTACAAGGTGCGGCAGAGGAAACGGACGTTTTTCAAATAACTATAACTCAGACGATTTTCAAGTTAAACAAAATTTAATTACACAGAAATGAAGCTTGTATAATGCAGTTTCTGTTGACTATTTCAGATTTACCTCCGAAAAATAAATGCCGTCAAGTGACGCAACAATGGAATTTTTTAACATGCAATCTCATTAATAATAACCTTGACTGTCCGGGTGGCGCCGTGTCATCATGTCTAAAACCGACGTTTCGGCCCTCATGTTGTGGCCTTCTTCTGGGTATATCCAGTAACAGTGTGGTGTGGTGTTGCTAAATTTGGAATCATCGGTCCTTATTTTTTTGAAGAGGACAATACCTCAGTGACAGTGACTTCAGCACGCTACATTGAAATACTCAACAGGTTCCTGCTTCCGGAACTACGCAGACGAAGTGTAAACATGCAGCAAATTTGGTTCCAATAAGATGGTGCCACAGCGCATACTGCGAGAGCATCAATGCAAGTGGTTCGCGACATGTTTCCTCAACATGTGATCTCCCGTTTTGACGACATTGACTTGTCCATATGTGACTATTATTTGTGGGGTTACCTCAAATCAAACGTTTACTTAAACAAACCCCGCAACATCCAAGAACTAAAAGAGTTAATTCGTGCAGAAATCACTAATGTGGAGGAAGAAATGTTGCGAAGAGCAATGCAGAATTTCGAAGTGAGGTTACGAGAGTGTTTACAGAAAGAAGGTCGTCACCTGACGGACGTTATTTTTCGGAGGTAATTCTGAAATAGTCAACAGAAACTGCATTATACAAGTTTCATTTCTGTGTAATTAAATTTTGTTTAACTTGAAAATCTTCTGAGTTATGGTTATTTGAAAAACGTCCGTTTCCTCTGCCGCACCCTTTATAAGCTCGCCCCATAGTAACTGAGGTTCCTATAATTAAATTCCATAATGATGCAGTCCTCATCTGATAGCTGGTTTATTGCTATAGCATCAATTTTGCTATTGTCCCATGTGTAAAGATTTTTAAACTTTTTGGGAACCCAGATACTTTGTCCAACTGTGTGTAGGGTTCTTGTAAGGATACAAAATCAATTTTATTTTACTAATCATTTTAGTTAAGTTTTGCGTTGCTGTACATGAGTTCTTTAAATTTATGTACTTGCACTTTATCTACATTAGACTATTTTGTATGTTTTTCATTGGAGTTGGTATTGAGATCTTTTGCATAGCGATAGCCATTTATCAATAGTCTGTATTCTGTTTACACTTCATGAGAGCAGCGAGCAGACTAGGACAATTGTTGTTCATAGAAGAACGATTTTCACTTATCTTCTAATTTTTTGTGTATTTATTGTGATTCATGCAATTAATACACTTGTGTTCACTTGCAGGTACAGTACAATCTCTTAACAAATGTCCACCAGCACACAGAGGATAAGTATTGTCAGTCGTGTATTATGTCAGTTTGAAGTCCCCATATCTCCATGGTTGTCTTTCTGAAGTAAGTGGCCCTTTTCACCACTGTGTCTAGTCATACTGTCATTGTTACATCAGTAGGTCATGTGCCTTTCGTCTCCTTTCCTGGGTGCCTATAGCCCCAGCTATAGGATTGGGATGTTCGTCTCGCCCGTATGCTAGTCTTTGTGCTTGTTGCCTAATAACTTCCCTTAAAAATGGAAGTTCTAAGTCCTCATGCAGTAGCGTATTTCTCGTGTAGATGTCAGTCGCAGCTATCATTCTAGTCGCTCTGATTTCAACAGCCTGCAACCGTTGTAACAGAGTGTCGGATATATAGCCCCATGCAGGTGAGGCATACGTCATAATAGGCCTGATCAGTGTGCAGTACAACATCACCTTTTGTCTTAGTGTCAGTGATGGAGAACTTAGCGCTGGATATAGTCATAGTAGCTGAGTGTAGGCCGTGTTGCGTACACTTGATAAGTGTTGTCTCCATGGCAGTGATTTATCTAGGATTACTCCTAGATAATTCACGTGGTCAATGTAGTCTATGTTGTCACTGTTTATTACTATGTTAGCATAGTTACGTGGTCGTCATCTTGTAACCACAATGGCCTGAGTCTTGGCAGAATTAATTTTAATTCTCCAATTATAAGACCACTGCGTTATGCGGTCTAAATGTTTTTGTAGTCTTTTCACTGCATAATGTATGTTTCTATGAGAAGAAAATTCAGTTATGTCGTCTGCGTACTGTCCTAGAAATGTCTGGTCGCTGTGTAGTATGTCATGTGTCATAATGTTATAGAGTGTGGGCGATAACACGCTCCCTTGCAGGATCCCAGCCTCTATAGGCCTCCAGCTTGAGTATTGCATGTCCATCCTCACTCTAAACTGTCTATGTCGTAAGTAGCTGTGTACCAGTGAGTTTGGGACATCACAGTCTATCAGTTTCCTGATAAGGCCAGTGTGCCAGGCTGAGTAGTAGGCTTTTTCAATGTCTAGAAATGTCGCAATGTTGTGTTCATGGTTTACGAAAGCAGTAGTGATGTTGTCTACTGTTCGTACCAATAGCAGTGTAGTCGAGTGTTCTGGTTTGAACCCGAACTGATGGTGTGGTATGTGTCGTTCCAAGTAGGGTGTCAGTCTTTTTAGTAGCAGTCGTTCTAGTGTTTTTCCCATAGTATTCAGTAGGCTTATAGGCCTGTGATTCTGTGCGAACAGTGGGTCTTTTCCCAGCTTGAGGAAAGTCACAATTGTAGCCTTTTTAAAAGTCGTTGTAAAGTATTTCAACCGTAGCCACACATTGAATAGTTTCGTCATGTGTGTGAGACTGTTACGTGGAAGTTCACACAATGTTTCTGTCCTCAGGTGGTCAAGGCCTGGCGCTTTTCTGGCTGCCTGTCTTTGTAATGTATTATTTGTCTCGGTCTGGGATGCAAATGGCACTACGTGTGTCGGTATTTCATTTAAAAAGTCTCGCACCATCCTGCGTACTTCATCTTGAAAATCATCATCTCCTATATGTGGGGATCTGAATGTATTTTCAAGGTGGTCAGCTATGGCAGTCTTGTTCAATGCACATTGCTTTCAAAATCCCCATCTATTTGCAACTCCCAGGACTCTGAGAAAGGTGGGAAGGTGTTGAAGGGATACACTGATAGTGGGTATGATGACCCATACATGAAACAATTTCAGTCTGAGTGGTCTGCAGACATCTATGGGTTGGGAACCACTGGTGTACAACAACTTTAATGTACATCCAAAAAATATGGTTGCATTATATTCAGAAAATTTAATCATCTCAGACTTATATCAAGAATAGAGTTTCTTTCACTTTTTTTAGTATTGAGCTGAAGCCTTCCAAAAGGGGCTTATCAGTTTGCACTGCAAATACCACATTCCTGTTAGACGTCAGGTAGTCTTTAAAACTCAAAATCTTTGTCAGCTTTCTCAATCGCCCAGAGGAATTTCTGATGCATCTGATCAGTAGTAAATATTCTTTCAATTGGTACATTATGCCTTTTACACCTGCAATTTAAAATACAAATTAGGGTAGGGCCTACACATGGGTGAGGTTTATGCCCAGCAGGCCATGCAGCAGGGCTTGGAAAGCTTTGATCCTGCATCCCATTTGATTCTCAATCAGTGTTTTGAATACCACATAGGTCTTCTTCACTTGACTCTTGTGTTTAAGTAAAAACACAAAGGTTTTCATACTATAATCATCCACAAAGCTGAAGAAGTATTGACATCCTCCAATGAAATCGTTTTCCATGGGAAACGAGTTTTTATTTTGCTTCTCTGAATTGGCTTTCTGTAATGCTTGCCCTGAATAGAAGATACACAGGTTGGATGTTCGGTGTTTATTAGGATTACCACATGCCAGATGTATGGGGATCCATGTAGTTTAATTTAGATGTACTAAGAGCGATTTCTCTGTTAACTTCCTAACTACGGTCTTCATTTCCTTTGTTGGTTGATGAATACATAACTTACCAAGGCTTTTTTATCATTTATATACAGGTTTAATTATAGATGAACAATTGACCTTGGAATCATGCATCAAGTTATCACATAAAACCATGGTTTACTGAATCTTTTCTATTTAAGAATTAATTTTCCATTACATCCCCTCTGTGGATGGTTCCCCCTGCCTTGGAACAATCCTGGGGCTCAATCCTGAAGTTACAGACACATTTCTTGTGGTCATCAATGGCGCAGAATTAACATCTTTTTCAAACTCTTCCTTGATCCTATTTTTCTCCTCTGAGCTCATGGCATTTATTTGCTTCATTCTATCTACAAGGAATGCATGGATCTGCTCAAAAATGCAGTTAGACATATAATTTATCATTCCCGTTTCTTTTTCAGTCATTACTGATTGCCAGTCAGTAAATAATTTGTTGTTGAAATTTTAACTTTTTGTGCAATCTTGCATCAATATCTGTGCATAATATGTTGCTGTCTTCAGAACCCTCCTATAGATCTATCCCAGCACCCGCCCAAACAATAATGCCAGTTAAGCAGAGTGATTTGGTGTGAGCAGCAAGATAATAACATTGCTTTCATTATGAACTTACCATTGTAGATAAATTAACAGTTGGTGACAGTCTTTCATCTTATGATGGTGTGAAAAGTGGACCTCCGTGTTCCAAGAAATGCCACTTTACTTTTTCTGTATCGTTATGATTTTAGCCTTTTACTGTTCCTCTGAAAATTAATCTGCAACATTTAGAATGTTCTAAAACCCAACCATCGGACATATGCTAGTTTATAAGTACTCCACAATTGGTTCACAATATTGACACCAAATTAGCATGGCTTTTTATTTATATTCATGATATTTAAACGTTGATATTTTCATGCAAATTATCGTTATCTCTCCTTCTTATTCAGTGCCTGTGTTCTCATTTCTATTTTGAGTAACATCTTTCTCATCATGAGTATTGAGTAAATTATTATACAGTGGATGCCATTTGGGCACTGCAAGGTTAATCAACAATAAAATGGAGAATCTCTGCTCACACAAAAGTGTTGTCGAAAAGATCATGCATGTTGGTGAGAATTCTTATGCCACATTTAAACATAAGTTATGAAGATTATCTTGTATCATTTTCTAATAATTATTATTTTAAAGTTATTTTAAATCAACAGGTGATAGTCACCAGCATGGATATATTCAACCATCCTTTCAATGCACATTGCTTTCAAAATCCCCATCTATTTGCAACTCCCAGGACTCAGAGAAAGGTGGGAAGGTGTTGAAGGGATACAACTGATAGGGGGTATGATGACCCATACATGAAACAATTACAGGCTGAGTGGTCTGCAGACATCTACGGGTTGGGAACCACTGGTGTACAACAACTTTAATGTACATCCAAAAAATATGGTTGCATTATATTCAGAAAATTTCATCATCTCAGACTTATATCAAGAATAGAGTTTCTTTCACTTTTTTTAGTATTGAGCTGAAGCCTTCCAAAAGTGGGCTTATCAGGTTGCACTGCAAATACCACATTCCTGTTAGACGTCAGGTAGTCTTTGAAACTCAAATCTTTGTCAGCTTTCTCAATCGCCCAGAGGAATTTCCGACTCATCTGATCAATAGTAAATATTCTTTCAATTGGAACATTATAATTTTTACACCTGCAATACAAAATAAAAATTAGGGTAGGGCCTACACGTGGGTGGGGCTTATGCCCAGCGGCCATATAGGAAAATTTTGTTCCTGCATCCCATTTGATTCTCAATCCGTGTTTTGAATCCCACAAGTGTCTTCTTCACTTGAATCTTGTGTTTACGTTAAATCACATAGGTTTTCATTGTATAATCATCCACAAAGTTGAAGAAGTATCGATGTACTCCAATTAAATCGTTTTGCATGGGACCCCAGTTTTCAGAAAGCAATATGTTCAAAATCCATTGTCTTCATTTTGCTTCTCTGAAATGGCTTTCTGTGGTGCTTGCCCAGAATACAAGATTCACAGGGTGGATGTTCAGTGCTTGGAAGGATTACCACACTACAGATTATTGGGATCCATGTGGTTTAAATTAAATGTACTAAGAGTGATTTCTCTGTTAACTTCTTTTTCTATGGCCTTCAAATCCTTTGCAGGTTGAATACATAACTTATCCAAGGCTTTATCATAATTTACATACAAATTTTAGTTAAGTTAATGGTGAAAAATTCATCTCGGAGTCATGCATCAAGTTGTCACATAAACCCTTGGTTTACTGAATCTTTTCTTTTCAAGAATTTATTTTCCATTACATACCCTCTGTGGATGGTTCCCCCTGCCTTGGAACAATCCTGGGGCTCAATCCTGAAGTTACAGACACGTTTCTTGTGGTCATCAATGGCGCAGAATTCACATTTTTTTCAAACTCTTCCTTGATCCTATTTTTCTCCTCTGAACTCATGGCATTTAATTGCTTCATTCTATCTACAAGGAATGCATGGATCTGCTAAAAAATGCAGTTAGACATATAATTTATCATTCCCGTTTCTTTTTCAGTCATTACTGATTGCCACTCAGTAAAGAATTTGTTGTTGAAATTTTAACTTTTTGTGCAATTTTGCATCAATATCTGTGCATAATATGTTGCAGCCTCTTCAGTACCCTCCTATAGATCTATCCCAGCACCCGCACAAACAATAATGCCAGTTAAGCAGAGTGATTTGGTGTGAGCAGCAAGATAATAACATTGCTTTCATTATGAACTTACCATTGTAGATAAATTAACAGTTGGTCACAGTCTTTCATCTTATGATGGTGTGAAAAGTAGACCTCCGTGTTCCAAGAAATGCCACTTTACTTTTTCTTTATCGTTATGATTTTAGCCTTTTACTGTTCATCTGAAAATTAATCTGCATCATTTAGAATGTTCTAAAACCCAACCATCGGACATATGCTAGTTTATAAGTACTCCACAATTGGTCCACAATACTGACACCAAATTAGCATGGCTTTTTATTTATTTTCACGATATTTATCATTGCAATTTTCCTGCAAATTATCGTTATATCTGCTTCTTATTCACTGCCTGTGCTCTCATTTCTATTTTGAGTAACATCTTCCTCATCATCAGTATTGGAGTAAATTGTTATAAAGTGGATGCCATGTGGGCACTGCAAGGTTAATCAACAATAAAATGGAGAATCTCTGCTCACACAAAAGTGTTGTCGAAAAGATCATACATGTTGGTGAGAATTCATATGCCACATTTAAACATGAGTAATGAAGATTATCTTGTATCGTTTTCTAATAATTATTATTTTAAAGATATTTTAATTCAACAGGTGATAATCACCAGCATGGATATATTCACCCATCTTGTTCAATGCACATTGCTTTCAAAATCCCCATCTATTTGCAACTCCCAGGACTCTGAGAAAGGTGGGAAGGTGTTGAAGGGATACAACTGATAGGGGGTATGATGACCCATACATGAAACAATTATAGGCTGAGTGGTCTGCAGACATCTACGGGTTGGGAACCACTGGTGTACAACAACTTTAATGTACATCCAAAAAATCTGGTTGCATTATATTCAGAAAATTTCATCATCTCAGACTTATATCAAGAATAGAGTTTCTTTCAATTTTTTTAGTATTGAGCTGAAGCCTTCCAAAAGTGAGCTTATTAGGTTGCACTGCAAATACCACATTCCTGTTAGACGTCAGGTAGTCTTTAAAACTCAAATCTTTGTCAGCTTTCTCAATCGCCCAGAGGAATTTCCGACGCATCTGATCAGTAGTAAATATTCTTTCAATTGGAACATTATAATTTTTACACCTGCAATACAAAATAAAAATTAGGGTAGGGCCTACACGTGGGTGGGGCTTATGCCCAGCGGCCATACAGCAGTGCTAGGAAAATTTTGTTCCTGCATCCCATTTGATTTTCAATCCGTGATTTGAATCCCACAAGTGTCTTCTTCACTTTAATCTTGTGTTTGAGTTAAATCACATAGGTTTTCATTGTATAATCATCCACAAAGTTGAAGAAGTATCGATGTCCTCCAATTAAATCGTTTTGCAAGGGACCCCAGTTTTCAGAAAGCAATATGTTCAAAATCCATTCTGTCTTCATTTTGCTTCTCTGAAATGGCTTTCTGTGGTGCTTGCCCAGAATACAAGATTCACAGGGTGGATGTTCAGTGCTTGGAAGGATTACCACACTACATATTATGGGGATCCATGTGGATTAAATTAGATGTACTAAGAGTGATTTCTCTGTTAACTTCCTTTTCTATGGCCTTCAAATCCTTTGCAGGTTGAATACATAACTTATCCAAGGCTTTATCATAAATTACATACAAATTTTAGTTAAGTTAATGGTGAAAAATTCATCTCGGAGTCATGCATCAAGTTGTCACATAAACCCTTGGTTTACTGAATCTTTTCTTTTCAAGAATTTATTTTCCATTACATACTCTCTGTGGATGGTTCCCCCTGCCTTGGAACAATCCTGGGGCTCAATTCTGAAGTTACAGACATGTTTCTTGTGGTCATCAATGGCGCAGAATTCACATTTTTTTCAAACTCTTCCTTGATCCTATTTTTCTCCTCTGAGCTCATGGCATTTATTTGCTTCATTCTATCTACATTCTATCTACATTCTATCATGCATGGATCTGCTCAAAAATGCAGTTAGACATATAATTTATCATTCCCGTTTCTTTTTCAGTCATTACTGATTGCCACTCAGTAAAGAATTTGTTGTTGAAATTTTAACTTTTTGTGCAATCTCTCATCAAAATCTGTGCATAATATATTGCTGCCTCTTCAGTACCCTCCTATAGATCTATCCCAGCACCCGCACAAACAATAATGCCAGTTAAGCAGAGTGATTTGGTGTGAGCAGCAAGATAATAACATTGCTTTCATTATGAACTTACCATTGTAGATAAATTAACAGTTGGTGACAGTCTTTCATCTTATGATGGTGTGAAAAGTGGACCTCCGTGTTCCATGAAATGCCACTTTACTTTTTCTTTATCCTTATGATTTTAGCCTTTTACTGTTCCTCTGAAAATTAATCTGCAACATTTAGAAAGTTCTAAAACCCAACCATCGGACATATGCTAGTTTATAAGTACTGCACAATTGTTCCACAATACTGACACCTAATTAGCATGGCTTTTTATTTATTTTCACGAAATTTATCATTGCTATTTTCCTGCAAGTTATCATTATCTCTGCTTCTTAATCAGTGCCTGTGTTCTCATTTCGATTTTGAGTAACATCTTCCTCATCATCGGTATTGGAGTAGAGTAGGATTACTTCCACAAAGTCTCTGGCCTTGAAGACTAACCCAGCCAGCGAGCTTCTCGTTACGTCTCATACCAGCTTGGGCGGATTCTCTGCACGTAAGATCAGTGAGTTACTGTTGAGCACAGTGTAAAGATCATGCAGCATGTCGCCAGTCGTAGAAAATACTATAATAGTTGAGTGGAGGGATAATGCCGCAGCGAGAGAGACAGACAACACGTTGAGTGGGATAGGAGAGCTGAGCCAATCAGGGTGCAGCTACCTCCCCTAGTCAGGAACTCTACGAACAGTGAGACTCGCTCCTAAGGTATATACGTAAAAACCCAGAGACTTTGTGGAAGTAATCCTACTCTAAATTATTATACAGTGGATGCCGTCTGGCCACTGCAGGGTTAATCAATAAAGTCGAGAATCTCTGCTCACACAAAAATGTTTTCAAGAACATCATGCATATGCCACATTTAAACATAAGTTATGAAAATTATTTTGTATCATATTCTAATAATTATTATTTTAAAGATATTTTAATTCAACAGGTGATAGTCATCTGCATGGATATATTCACCCATCCTTTCAATGCACATTGCTTTCAAAATCCCCATCTATTTGCAACTCCCAGGACTCTGAGAAAGGTGGGAAGGTGTTGAAGGGATACAACTGATAGGGAGTATGATGACCCATACATGAAACAATTTCAGGCTGAGTGGTCTGCAGACATCTACAGGATGGGAACCACTGGTGTACAACATCTTTAACGGGAGGGAACGTACATCCAAAAAATATGATTGCATTATATTCAGAAAAGTTCATCAGCTCAGACATTTCTCAAGAATAGAGTTTCTTTCACTTTTTTAATGATTGAACTGAAGCCTTCCAAGAGCGCGCTTATCAGGTGGCACTGCAAATACCACATTCCTGTTAGACGTCAGGTAGTCTTTAAAACTCAAGATCTTGACCAGCCATCACTATTGCCCAATATAATTTTTTACGCATCTGAGTAGTAAAAATTATTTAATTCGACATTATGTTTCTTAAACCTGCAATACAAAATAAAAATTAGGGTAGGGCCTACACGTGGGTGGGGCTTATGCCCAGCCAGCCATACAGCAACGCTTGGAAAGTTTTGAACCTGCATCCCATTTGATTCTCAATCAGTGTTTTGAATTCCACAAAGGCCTTCTTCACTTGACTCTTGTGTTTAAGGAAAAACACAAAGGTTTCATACTATAATCATCCACAAAGCTGAAGAAGTATCAACATCCTCCAATGAAATTGTTTTCCGTGGGACCCGAGTTTTCAGAATGCAATATGTTCAAAACTTTTTTTTTTTTTTTTTTAAATATAATCTTCATTATGTCATACAAGTTTCAGCCTATGAAAGGTTTTTACTCGAAAAGAAGTATGGTAAATACTGAATGTACAATGACCTTGAATAAATTACATATAAATTTGATTCAAAATTCGGGACAGTTTGTTGAATGAATTTATAAAAGGATGGGATTTGAAGCATATCTTCTAGCTGGCTGTTGGTTGTGTGATAATCTGCACCTGTTATTAGAGCTACCATCCGTTGTATAGCATGTAGTCTGCGAATGATGCGTATTGAAGCAGTGTTCCATATTTCAGTTTTTACGAGTTTGTACTTGAAGATGGAGATTTGGAGATTTTAATAGTGGGTATAAGCGAATAAAGCGTGCAATTGCTTTGTTTTCGTGCACATTCTATATGATGTTGATAATTTAGTCTTTTATGAAAGGAGTCCTAAATATTTAACTGTCTGTTGGTACGGAATTTATTCTGAGAATAGTTTGAGGCAGTCCGGTGTTTTAGGTTCTCTTCGAGTGAGGATAATAGCTTGAGTTTTGGAGACGTTGACTCTAATCTGCCATTTTGTGAGCCATTGCGTTAGTGAATTTAGTTGGAGTTGCATATTTTGTTGAGCTGTTTTGATGTGCATGTCACTAGTACAGTATGCTGTGTCAATCAGCATATAGTCCGAGCTTACACGTTGACTGTTGAGGAATGTCCCATACATAGATAGAATAGAGATGAGGAGCTAGCAGACTACCTTGTGGAACTCCAGCAGATATGCGTCGAACAGTAGAAAATTAGCCTTTCGTTTTCACTTGAAAGCTTTGATCTGACAGGAAGCTGTATAGAAGATTAATTAGACTGTCTTGTACGTCAAGATTCTGCATTTTGTGGATGAGGCCAGCATGCCACACAGTATCAAAAGCTTGAGCAACATCAAGAAAAACAGCAATGGTATGTTCTCCTCTGCTGAAGCCTTCTGTGACAGATGTTGTAAGCCGTTTCAGTTGATGAGTATAAGAATGTTCCTTTTTGAAGCCAAATTGTACATATGAATATTTGATGGTGTATTCAAAATTGGAGCAAGATGATTGTATGTTATTTTTTCAAATACTTTAGATAAAACACATAGTAAACTTATAGGTCGTCGATTTTTTGTTTAGGTTTGGGAAATGTTACAACATGGGCATGTTTCCATGGGTTTGGAAAGTATTTACACTTGAGGTATGAATTGAATATTTTTGTAAGGTGTGTAATTGCATTAGTAGGTATATTGGTAAGCATTTCAGCTGTTATCCGATCTGGACCTGGAGATTTGTTACGCTTTAGTAGAGCAATTATGAACTTAACTTCAGTTGGTGTTGTTTGATCTATGTCATTTTGTAGAATTTGGCTGGTATATTGTTTAACTTCTGATTCCAGTTCCTGTGCGTAAGTATGGATCATTGGAGTAATATTTGGTGAGAATCGAAGTTCCAGTGAATCGGCTATTACATTTGCTTTATCTTCTGGTTTGTAGTGCACCTGTCCATGTTCATCCAGTATTGCTGTGTGTTGGGTTTTTGAATGTTTCCCTAAGAGACGTTTGGAGAATGTCCATACCTTCATAGGGTTTTCTGTGATTTCATTGACAGCTGCCTCAAATTTCTGTATTTTATAAGTATTTGTTTTCTTTTGGACTGCTTTGTTGAGTCTGTTGTAGCATCGTTTTGCTTGAGGACTCCCTGTAAGGAACCATCTTTTATGGGCCTGGTGTTTGCCTTTTATTAGGAATGATCATGTGTTATCATCTTCAGTCACATGAATGACATCTTGGGATAAGGAAGCTTGCTTGTAAACGTCTTGTAAGGTGTTTGAGAAAACGTGAATCCTGAAGTCGATGTCATCTTTGGAAAGAAATTTAGGATTTCCTTGTATCGCCGTTTTTAGATTAGCTTTATAATGACTCCAGTCGGTGTGAGTGTTTTTATGCACTGTGTGGGTTCTGAAAATTGTTGATGTTGTAAAGTGACATAAAACTGGAAGATAATCTGAGTCCAGTGCATTTACAGTTTCCATTGTCGCTGCATTGGCAGACGTTTTAAGTAGCATAATATCCAGAACATCTGGGCTATGTTCTCTATCATACGGATAATGAGTTGTTGTCTCTGGGCCTATAATGATATATTCATTCTCTTCTGCGTGTTCCTTTAGGAGTAATAATTTTAGAGTTACATATTTTATGTTTAGAATTTAAATCACCTCCAATGATGAATTTAGAATGATGATTGGTGATGACGGATAATTCACTGGGATTTAGTCTGCTGTTTGGGGGAATATAAAGAGATGCGATCATTACTTCTTCATTGCGTATCATTTCTTTCATCGCTGTAATTTCTGCCGAATGTAGACCAGTGATTTGATTTGGATAATATGTAATGCCTTGTTTAATTACGATAGCAGTTCCACCTCCCCTTCTATTGATTCTATCTGTACGTATGATATCATAGTGTCTTATCTTCAGACGATCATTCATGTCAAGGTGGGTTTCTTGTAAAAGAGCAATGTCTACATCGTAATCGTTTAAAAACGATTGGAATTGAAAAAGTTATTGTTTTAATCCATTGGCATTAAATATGGCTAAGCGAAAATCGTTTAACTTCGTGTATTTAAGGACTGCTATTTTGGAGGTTTAGTATATTTGTGACAGCATCGAATAATATGGCAATCTTAGAGAGAGTATCAGGAGCCTGTTTAAGCCTAGAAGTGGCAAGCTTTAATTGCGATATGATTTTATTTATGCCTAGGTTCTTGACAAAAGTGAAAAGTTCTTGGATATCTCCAAGAAATGAATTGTTTGACATCTCTTGAGGGTTGGGTGGCGTTGTTGTGGCCCATGCTGGAGGTGTAGTTACTGTTGGAAGAGACGGAAAGTCTTTTGAGTTGATGGTGAAAGTAGGGTCCCTATCTGTGAGTCGTCGTTGTTTTATAGTTTCTCTGTTTACTATTACGGTTTTCTGTGCTAAGTATGTCTCACATTTCCTATCCTAATATACAGGAAGTTTACACAGTGAAGTATTTATTCATTAGAATTAATAATGAGATGGATAGTACACTGACTTCACTAAAATTGCCACTAACCTGGACTGCAGTTTCGTTTAGGCATCCCTAAACATCATCAGCTAGATTCCATCTGTATGCTCATCTGTTTGTTGATCTACATGAGCATCCTCTCGCGGGTCACCAATGAACTTTCCAATGAGGTCCTCTTCACCGGGAATTTCAAAGTTCATGAGTTTGTTCCTGTTCTAGCTGATGATGTTTAGGGATGCCTAAACGAAACTGCAGTTCAGGTTAGTGGCAATTTTAGTGAAGTCAGTCCATCTCATTATTAATTCTAATGTCTCACATTTCCTGTAATTTGCTGTGTGTGATTTACCGCAGTTAGCACATGTAGGAGAAACTGAAGGTCCTTTAATAGGACAATCTACTAGACGATGATTTTTACTGCATTTGACACATGCAGGTGGAAGGTGATAACCAGATGAAGTGTGTCCAAATTGTTGGCAATTGTAACACTGATATAGTTTTGCTATGGGAGTATAATCTTCAACAAGGATTGGTTGGTGATAGATGGCCGTGAGATTATATATGCCACGTCCATAGCTATTGTTGCGTAGTGAGACTACACAGATTGGTATGAAAGATTTTCAGGTAGCATCATTTTCTTGCTGTCTTTGAGCAAGCTGTCGCGCATGTGTGACCGGAAAGTTTAACAATAGCAATTCCTCTTTAAGCTCCTCTGCTGTTACATGTAGGCCTACTGGCAGCCATTTTATGACTATTTGTAGTGGTTTTTGAAATTTTGGAGTGTATGTATAGTAACCTATACCTTTTACCTGGAATAGTTCTTGTAATTTAGTGAAGGCCTCTTGTGAGGCTACATGATATTTAGTTCCTTCTTTTTGGTTATAAATTACTTTAATCGGGTAACCCAGTTCTTGCTCTAATTGTTTGTGGTATGTGAAATAATTTTCATGTCTTGGAGTTTTGGAAATCATTGTTGTTTAGATTTATATGTCTGTTCATTTATTTGTGGATTTATTTGAGTATCTGATAATTCCATATCATCATTGGTACTTTCTATCTGTGCTAGTGGAGAAAAGAAGATTTTAGTTGTAACATTCGGTATTGTTTGGCAATCTATGTTATCAGTACATCTAGGGAGTGCTGACAATGACTTGAGTTTGTCATCAATATTTCCTGTTGTTTTCAGAACGGGAGATACTTACTTTGTCTTCTGACATAGTATTTTTATATACAGATGAACTTTTAATTGACTGGTGGTCCTCAGAATCAACTGGTAAGTTCCGTTTGGTAGATTCTTTCTGTAAGTTTATCAGAGAACTAGCTTTCCCTAGAGGTTCAATGCATGCTGATGACCTTGTGAGGCAAGGTAAGTTTTTGGGTTTGGGTTTCGTAACACAGTTAAATTGGAAGTGTCGTCTTGCATAAAGATATTTCGTTGTGATAATGTCATTTCATTATTATTCCCTTTTCAGGGCACTCTTGAGTCACAGATCTATGAGCAATTGTTTATGTCAAATAGTTCAGTATTTATAGAATCACTTACGTAAACTTTTATTAGAATTGATGCACCTCTATACTATAAACAGATATGTAACACTAAAATAACTAAGCGAGCACTAGATTAGTAATTCAACTCGTTTAAATAGCTTTGAAATTTGCAGTTGCTATGCACGGCCGCCATTCAACAGACTATCGACTCAAAATCCCTTATGTTTTTATTTTGCTTCTCTGAATTGGCTTTCTGTGGTGTTTGCCCTGAATACAAGATACATTGGGTGGATGTTCGGTGCTTGGAAGGATTACCACACTACAGATGTATGGGGATCCATGTAGTTTAATTTAGATGTACTAAGAGTGTTCTCTCTTAACTTTTCTATGGCCTTCAACTCCTCTGCTGGTTAAATACATAACTTATCCAAGGCTTTTCCATCTTTTACATACAGATTTTAGTTATAGGTGAACAATTCATCTCGGAATCATGCATCAAGTTGTCACATAAATTCTTCGTTAAGTGAATATTTTCTTTTTAAGAATTTATTTTCCATTACATCCCATCTGTGGATGGTTCCCCCTGCCTTGGAACAATCCTGGGGCTCACTCCTTAAGTTATAGACACGTTTCTTGTGGTCATCAATGGTACAGAATTCACATTTTTTTTTCAAACACCTCCTTGATCCTATTTTTCTCCTCTGAGCTCATGGCGTTTATCTGCTTCAACCTTTCTACAAGGTGTGCATGGATGTGCTCAAAAATGCAGATAAACAATAATGGCAGTTAAGCAGAGTGATTTGGTGTGAGCAGCGAGACCGTAACATTGCTATCATTATGAACTTAGCTTTGTAGATAAATTTAACAGTTGGTGGCAGTCTTTCATATTATGGTGGTGTGAAAAGTGGACCTCTGTATTACAAGAAATTCCACTTTATTACTTTTTCTTTATCATTATCACCATTGGAGGCTTTTACTGTTTCTCTGAAACTTAATATAAGGATTTTCAGCTGCTACATTTAGCATGTTCTAAAACCCAACCATCGACCTTATGCTAGTTTATAAGTTTATAAGTATAACCTTATGCATATTGTCTGCTATTCCACTTTCTGTCTAAAAATGCAGGTAAGTCTGGCAATGTTCCATAAGTCAAAATTGAGAGTACCCATTAATTTTTTTTTTAAAGCCCTCAAAACCATAAGACTTGTATCAGACTATTGTCTCTGCCTACAACATTGTTTTCAACAGTCATAAGATTATAAAGAAAACAATAATATAACTTTTCTGATACATCAGGAGAGGTATATAACATGATAAAGTTACATATTACATGGCATGTTTTGGTGTCCTGTATCTAATGTATTACTTTACACTGTAATTGCCCAATTGTTGCACAAGTAGATTTGGGCTAAGTTGAAGACGGAGGTAGAATTTCTTTATTTGTTCTTTTATTTCTTGGTTTATGTATCTCACTTCAAGGTCTCATGAATTTGAACTGTGGTTGAACTGTGCTACCATGGATTAATCTGAAGGCTTTACTTTATGCTACTTGTAATTGCTTCAGGGTGGAATCCGTGACATCCCCATACAGGTGAAGCATATGTTACAAAGTTTAAAATGAAGTTTTTTAGACAGTGAAGCTTTACTAATTATTCAAAAGTAGTCAAAGGTTTAAAACACAACACAGTCACCAGAGCACCAGTTGACCGCTAGCCGACGATTGGAGGGAGTTAACCTCTTGAAACATGTCCTAGTAATGGTACGTAAAGTGAGCTAAAAGTGTTTTAAACCTTTGACTACTTTTGAATAAGAAGCATATGTTATTTATTTATTTTATTTCTTCCTGCAATACCTGCAGGTTGCCAATGACAAAGAGTGCCAACAACAAATATATACGAGGTGTGTCTAAAAAGTTCGGTGAATGGTATGATAAAAACATAAAAACAGAATGTTAATTGTAAATACCTTTATTGACCTTCAAAATACTCTCCACTAGCCACAACACACTTCTGACAACGTTCGTATAACGCTTGAAAACTGTTGGAGAAGTCTTGATGTGGAATCGTTCTCAGAATAGCCGTCACATGGTTCTGAACCTCCTCGACGTCCACAAACCGTGATCCCTTTAAGGCCTGCTTAAGACATGGAAACAAAAAAAAAAGTCAGCAGGCGCCAGATCTGGAGAGTAGGGTGGATGTTGCAAAACTGTCACGCCAAGTCTCGTCTCCTGTAACAATGGAACCTAGAAAGGTTGGATCCCTGTCACACATGTCGATGAAATCGCCACAGATCTCAAAAGTCTTGCTTTTTGTTCATCTGTTAGCATGTGCGGCACAAATTGTGAGCAAATCTTGCGTTTGCCCAATTCTTCATGGACGATGGTCCTTACTGTGTCTTTGCTAATACCCAATTCTTCTGCTATTAATTGCAGAGTCAATCGCCGATCTTTTGTTAGCATCTCTCGTACACGTTTAGAGTTTTCTGGTGTCCTGCTTGTGGATGGCCGGCCTGAACGTGGTTCGTCCTCCACAGATTCCTTACCAGTGCGAAAGCGTACAAACCAATCATAAACACATTTCCTACTCACAGCATCCTGCCCGTACACCTGCACCAACATCTCATGGGTTTCTGTCGCTGTTTTACCCAATTTAAAGCAGAACTTAATGTTGTGTCATTGCTCCATGACGCGTACTACTCGGAACACTCAATTAGACTGAATGCAATAAGCACTGCGCTAGAAGATTTGCGCTAGTACCAACAGAGGTCAGGTCCAGACATGTCCAGACGTGTCTACACAGGCACGCGTGCTTCTATCAAACTTTGTATACCCACTTATGAGACCATTCACCGATATTATTAAATTAATATTGATTAAATTAATATTGAAGCTTTAACAATTAGTATTTAGATAACAACTTAACATTATAAGTCATGGTCCACAGGTATGATTGCAAAAAATGACAATAGACCCTTTCAGTTCCACCAGTGATATTTTTACAAGAATGGCTTTGTGCAGGCCGAACCTTTTGGAGAAGTCAAACAATAGTGCTCCAGTCATTAATCCTGGCACTGTTATGGATGTTAGATGGTATTTATCCTTGTAATACTTACTGGTGGGTTCATAGATTTGTCTCTTTTCCTCATTCACCTCCTCCGGCTGATTCTCATAGGACTCGAATCTTATGGTTGGATCGATTATATGCCCCTCAGATGACTGGGGTTTGAAGGCTATAATATCCACCCTGCAAACACTACCCTCACTGGAAAGAACATGCACTTCTTCAAAAATAGAAAACCCCTTGTTTCTTAAGGCATTAGCAATTAATGATCTAATTGTGTGATGATGCAAATTGCATAGAAGTTCACCATATTGGACAGGCCCGTAGGACATGGGCAAGGGTTTCGAATTCCCTGTGGCAATGCCTACAGAGGTTACCATCCTGGGACCTGCCTGGTACACTACGGACTGCTGATATATTCGCTGTCAACTAGATTGCTTCTCGCCATTCATTGCAAGTTAGTCCTTTATTCTCTCTAATCCACTTATTAGCTGGTTTGTACTGATTATATAGAAGCACTCCTTTCCCTTTATGGTCTTTCTTGCTCCAGTTCTCAAATGCTCAACATGTTCATGATTATCAAAGATGGAAGGAGATTCGGTGATTTTTAAGGCTTCTAGACTTGATGAAATTTCTTGGAAGAAATGCCTCGTAATATTCAGGAATGGAACATTAGATTTCTGTAATATTTTACAAGCATTAGTAAGCTGTAGGTGCACTTCCCATGTTGAACAAAATAGTCCTAAGCCCTTGAATTTAGTATCAGCATACACCATATCATTGGGAAGATCATTTGGCAGTTGTAATAACTCCTTCAGTGCCCCTCGCACCATGATATCTGCATCTGCGATGAACTTATGGGGTTCTTTTTAGGCTGGACTGTCTGAAATGGATATACCAAACTAGGACATATTGAGGTGCTTATCATGGCGAATTTCTGATCTGCCTGCAAGAGTGTTGATGAAATAAGGAGTTCCAAGTTCATTTTAAGCTTACTCAGCGTCATAAGAGAGTCAAAAAATTTATTTTGTCATAGAAGTTAACACCAAAATAGCAAATGCAGTCTCCCCTTTTCAAGCAAGGCAATGTCTTTCCTGGCAAAATTTGAAAACCATGTCAGATAATTCACCCTTTTTAATACATATACCCTTGCATGGATGTTAAGAATCTTAAAGAGATGCTAAAGAATACAAAAAAAAAGAGTATAATCACATGATAAAACAAGCGAAGAAGCAGTACAATGAAAATGTAATTAACGCCGCTCCAAACAAATGTAAAGCTGCCTGGCAAATCATAAATAATGCAAGAAGGGATTGCAGTGATAAGAATGCTCATGACTTAAATCCTGAGGATATGAACCACTATTTTGTAAGCTCGGTACAAAATATACGTGACTCGGTAGGGGTCTGTAGCAATCAGGCTATGTTATTTTTGGATAAGATGAATAATTCACATAGGGACTTTAGATGGAATCTGATGTCTACTGCCGATATACTTAAAATGATTAGGGGGTTAAAAAATTCCAAATGTAATGACATTTATGAGAATAGTGTCGACATACTTAAGTATGTAATTGAAGATGTTATTGACCCAGTCACGCAGTGCATTAATCAATGTCTGGTTAGAGGGATTTTCCCTCAATCTTTTAAGTTTTCTAAAATAGTACCGATATTTAAAAAAGGTGATCCGTCATTAAGTGAGAACTATCGACCAGTATCTATCTTGCCAATATTTTCCAAAATACTTGAAAAAGTAATGTATTCTCAACTGTTTGAATTCTGTGAAAGTAATGACATCTTTAGTAATGAGCAGTTCGGGTTTAGGAGAGGAAGATCTACTATTGATGCAGTACAGAAGTTAATTTCACATGTTATTTTAGGATTGGACTCGCATGTTAATACAATGACTGCACTTTGCGATCTATCAAAGGCGTTCGATTGTGTGTCTCACGATTTGATTATATCCAAACTAAATTATTATGGCATTAGTAACAAAGAACTAGATTTATTCAAATCTTTTTTGTCAAATAGATTTCAGGCCGTGTGCGTGCAAGGAAAATATTCAGATTTTGCTCAACTTGAATGTGGGGTCCCGCAAGGATCAGTACTCGGACCACTGTTGTTTTTAATTATGATTAATGATCTTCCTTCTAATTTAAAATGCAACTCGATTTTATTTGCTGACGATACTTCTTTATTCGCGTCAAACAAGAATATTGAGGAATTAATAATTAATATGTCTCATTCATTTAGTGAGGCATCCAACTGGTTCCAGGCAAACGGTTTCAAACTAAACAATGACAAAACTCAAAATATTGTATTTACATTAACTAACTCTTGTCCTAAAGGTATGGAACAATCAGTTAAATTCTTAGGCATTATTCTGGATTGTAAGTTATCCTGGAAAGATCATATTAATGCAGTTTGTGTACGCCTCTCAAGGGTAATATATCTACTCTGCAATCTAAAGAGTCAAGTGTCTAAAACATTTTTAAAATGTTCTTACTTCGCCTTCTTTGAAAGTGTATTAAGATACGGCATTCAGGTCTGGGGCAATGGTAGCAGCATTCATAATGTTCTGGTACTTCAGAAGAAAGCTGTTAGAATATTATCTGGAGCAAAATATAATGACCACTGTAGGCCTTTATTTAAGAAAGAAAGAATTTTAACAGTAATTAATATGTATATATTTTATACTCTTATTATGATTAAGTTAAACCCGGCCAAGTATGGTTATAGATCAGAGAAGCACCACTACTCTACGAGATTTAATTATTTTCTTGAAGTGCCCCAGGTGAGACTTGCCAAATCAAAAAACTGGTGTAAAAATTTAGGAGTATCCATGTTTAATAAGTTGCCCCAAGTGGCTCACAATGTAGATTTTAAGCAATTCAAGTTTCATTTACATCGTTGGCTGCTTGACAATCCATTTTATGGAGTACAAGAGTTTTTTGAGGCTCAAATCAATATAACATTCTAGTCTGGGTTTCCTGATTTATTGTTTTACCTATTTATGTATAGTATTCATTTTATTTAAATTGACGATGTCTATAGCAGCACAGTGTTGCTAACGACTAATTAGAAAATTAAATTAAATTAAATTAAAATTTGTTAATATTAATGTCTAAGCCAATTTCATTAAACTGCTGAATGGCATGGCGTACAAGGATTGAAGCTGAAATTTTATCTTTACCTATGAGTGCTATGTCATCAGCAAATCCCAATACAGTTAACTTTCCTGAGATGGACTTAATTTAAAACCGTATTTTGAAGCCAAGCTGTTTTCACTAAGCTCATTGAAAATATGATCTACTGACAAATTGAACAATGTTGGTGATAAAGGTGAACCTTGTAATACTCCTCTGGCAATGGTTATAGGCTTGGTTTTAGTTCCTTCTGACTGAACCTGAGTTATGCTACCTGTTTGAAAGTTAATTATTAGATCTGTAAGTTTCGTAGGAATTGGCAGCGATTTTAAAGTATTTTCAAGATGCCCATGGCCTACATTTTCAAATGCTTTCCTTATATTAAGGAAGATAACACTCAGATTGGTTTTCTTAGTTTTGGCTTCAAGCAACAGAGAGTCAAGTAAAGCAGTGTTGACATGAGTACCTGAAGAATTGGTGTAACCTTGCTGATTTTGATTAAAACTGACATATTCACAGAGACGCTTGTCTAGAACACGTTCAATTATCCTTCGTATCACAGAACAGATTGTAATAGGTCTCCAGTTCGTTATGTCCATGGTATTACTACCTTTATGAATTAAAATTGTTCTGACTTGTTTGAGCTGTATGGGACAAATCCTGTTCTTAGCATGTGTGTTGCTATGAAAGCTATTAATTAAAATGCAATTTTGTTTTTAATAACTCAAATTATTACATGATCTGGCTCAGGTGCTGTATTAATAGCTATTTTATTAACAGCTTCTTCTATTTCACTAACATCAACAACTTCTGAGAAGATCTTCTCAGCTTCAGTTCTTTCTTCTGGTGTCAGACTGGCAGTATATTCTGGCTGAACCATGTGGTTAGGTTTTCCATGAGTCTCCAAAAAATATTTGAATAGTTCCTCTGAAGGAATCGTACACATTTCTGCATTAGATTTTAATACAGATCTTATAGTTTTTCGCTGCTGATTGTAAAAATGGTATTGTGTTAGTTGATATTTATATTTTTCCTTTCTTTTTTGTCTACCTCGTTTTGTTGCTCATTCTGGATTAGATGTTTGGTTATATTTCCTTTCATTATCCGTGTTGTTCTGTCTTTTTCTGAATTGGTAATATTTCCAGGCTGGATGCTTAGGTCCTGGTAGCTGTACTAAAAAACATAATCCAGTCTCCCACGTTCTGTTCAAATGTTTCATCACTGATCTCAGTAAGAAACTTTTCTAGTCACTCTGTCAACTTGTTATTAAAATCTGTAAAACAGTTATTAGTCTCCTTTGGGTGATGAGCGAAATGTGTATCAGGAGAAATTTCATTGCATTTCGTAGAACTGTTCTCTTTTCCATGGTCAGACAACAATATTTGATGGTGTTGGTCAGGATGAGCTTTGCTGATATGGATTCTTACACCATGTGCACTGGTATAAACACCACTGCAGTGGGGACACTTAGCTAAATCAGAGCCAGAGTTCTGTATTGCACATTGCAAACTGTCAGAACTTGTCTGAGTGTCATCATTATCTGACTCTTGTGAAGGTTGTTTGTGGCTTCGCGCTAAATGTAAATTAATACTACGCCTTGTAAACTGCTTTTTACATACTCTGCATTCTACTAGATTTGACGATTCACTTGAAGATGTGGATGGAATTCCACTACTCATTGTCATAATGTATCATACATATCTATTTAGACATGTAAAGTACAGCCATCCATATACATCTTAAGACATTAAATGAAGTAAAAGGTCTCTTCAAGAGCAAGATTTTTAGGGAAAGTACCCATAATGCCAGCGGCATTTCCCCTTTGAATAGCAATACTGATTCTCTGTCTCAGGGAAGTTGTTGATTGAGAATCTCCGTTTTGAGCTGAAAGTTTCTTTCCTATATCTGAGATCAATGACTTAGCCTCAGCGCACCAAGGTCCCATGGTCTCAACTGCGAAAGCAATAAACTCATACCTATGCAGCAGGTCACGGTACTTATTTCTTTTGATGTTCACTGCAGACAATGCTGCTGAACCTGCTAATTTTGATATGCTAGGTAAATGGGATGAAGCCAAATTATCCACACAAGTGGCATCCCACAGAAGAGATCTATCACAAGACCACGGAATTAATGTCAGGCCATCTCGACGTTCCCCATTGCTGTGCCTTATGCTGGCAGGCTTCAGAATTGAAGGAATTCCAGCTGAAGTAAGCACTCTTTGGAGAATGGAATTTAGCATGAAATGTCTAGAAAATCTCCCATTATTTTTGGGGCAGCTTGGACCATGGAGACCAAAGCAGTCAACAATAGCTCCACATTAGCATTTATAGGGAAAACAGATCTTGCAACCTAGTCTTAGAGTAATCGCAATCTTGAAGGACGTGTCATCAATTAGAGTTCCAACATGAGAGGTCAGGACAGCCATGATCCTGACTCTTTCTTGTAAGGTAAGGATTCTAGCCTGGTCAACATCAGATTGTGAAGAAGATTGAAGGGATTCAAGCATATAGGACGCTTGAATGTAATCCCACAATTTTTCTATCGCAGGATTATCTGATATGATTAATTGAAGAACTGTGCCACTTCTCAAGAGTTTCAGCCATAAAGGGATCTCCATTTCATCACTGTGACTGGGGAAAGTTGATTTGATGAAATCGAGTACTCTAAATGCAGAAGCCAGAAAAGCAGGTAGGCAGACATCACTGACGTTGCAGACTCCAAGCCCACCAGATTCCAAACTGTTCCTTAATTCAACGTCAGCCTCTTGAACAAGAGATGGCAACAACCAAAGTGGGGTTGTGCGAAAGAAGTACGTCAATCTTGGAATGGAAAAACAGTTCTTCAAAAGAAAATAAGCCATATGAGAGGATAGTGAGTAAAATCCTTCAAATAATATTTTCATAGATTCCAACTTTTCACAAAAACTTCGTTCAACAGCTGGAGTCAAAATTGGAGAACCAAGAAGAGTCAGGTTGGAATTTGAAATTGTCTTAATACCTGGGGTAATATCCTCAAAGATCGAAACCACAATGTCATCCTTTGCAGAACAAAAGAACAATTCACACTTGTCAGGGTTAACTTCCAGTCCAAGGAGTCTGCAGGCTTAGCTTGGAAGGTTGGCTGTAAGCCTGCCATGTGTAGGCATATGCGCTGGGAATTTTATCTTTAATAGAACGGAGCATACAGTCTCTTTCTATGCAGTTGAAAGCGTTTCTGAAATCAATTTTAAGAAGAACTTTCCTAGTAAGCTCATTATTGTGAAGAAAAGCATGCGTAGAGTGTATAATAGATTCACAACCCTTGGAGGTGCCAAATCCAAGCTGGTGAGGTTGTAAGGAAGTGCTAACTTCATCCCGCAAAGAAATGCAAACTAATTTAGACACTAGTCTGCGAAAGAAATTTCCGATTGCAATGGAATGTATTCCGCCACATTTCTTTCCATTGGCTATTAAAGATGCTCCATATAAATAAGGACAAATTTCGTTGGCAACATTACCAGCTAACAGAAAATTACAAAATTTAGTAATAGCAAGTAATAGTCTTCTGCTAGAATCTCCAGCAGCTTTTGATGTTAGGTCCTTGATATGCTGTGGTCGAATTCCATCGATGCCAGAAGCTGAGCCCGTAGGGAAACTATTTATAGCTCGCGAAATCATATCCTGAGAAACTATCAGATGAATGCTGTCACTGTCAGTGGAAACTGGAAAAGTTAAAGGTCATGAAGGTGGGGGATGCTTCTGCAGCAAAGCTTCATATGTACCTCTTGTAGCAGGAACTATACCTGAATCCGAAGAGAGAATACGAATTGCTCCTCTAATATCTCCATCAGCTACTTTTGCTTCAACAAGATGACAACTTTGAGAAATTCCATTTCTGCTTACTTTGAAGAGGTCCCAGTCTGGATGTTTTCTTTTATTTTCTTTTATGGATCATAATATATCAGTTGCTAATGTAAACAATGTCATTTGCTGAAACTAATATTTTATACTGAAATAAATATATATAAATATTTAATATATGTAATATATTTAATATATAATATAATACAACCCCAAAGAGCAAAGCTCACACGAGGGGTGACATAAATACATTGGTTCAAAGGAAAAAATTATAACACATACTACAATTATCTTAATATTTAATATATATTAAAGCACTTAGATAAATTGTTCCTAACATTACCACAGGATCCTACTGATATATACTATAAATATGAAATATAGATCTCTTAGTAGAACTGATGAATATTACGAAATGCAATATTCGGGTGCACCTACATATTAGAATCATGAACATAACCATGGCCTCCTGTACCAGCAAATTAAGGATTTAAATAGCTGTATCTGTCTCCTTAAGGGGATTCCTCCAGCTTTTAAAAGATGGTATAAATGAATAATTCTACCTATGGCTTTTCCTAGTTTGTCAGATATGTTTATGCCATAGTAAACGTTGGTCCATAAACACTTGAAGGTACTTCACACACAGCCTATAAGGTTGTTCTTTGTCGCTTATGTGAAGTCTTGGTATACGGTTTAACGAACACTTTGTGAAGTAGATTGCTTGGGTTTTGTCGGTGTTTATATTTATTTGCCATTAATGAAGTTATCAATATGAGCTTGAAGATGTCTAGTTACTCTTGTAGGATCAATATCAATAGAACACAACGCAGTATCATCAACATATGCTCTTCCATTGGGATATGAAGCAATAACTTGTTGATAACGTCTGGAAGTTCTGTTTGGAATAACTTATATATTACAGTGTTTTGCAGATGACAAGCCGTTTGTCCTTCTCCTGCTTAGATACGCAGTCCAATCAGAGACGGCGAGATGGAGGGAAGACTCTTACTGCTAGCGGCACATCGTTAGCTTGTACACATGATTGGCGGTGAAGGAAATGGCTTCTCATTTGAAAAATACTGTAGTCCAGCATGCCGCATGGAATCATATGCCTTTGATAAATCCAAGAAAACTGTAAGAGTAAAACCCCAGTAGTTAAAACTTTTTGTTACTGTTTCAACTATTCACAGGAGTTGACAAGTTGTGGAACATCCAGGTCTAAGGGTCATCTGGTATCATTTTGATATTCAGGTCTTCAATTCGACATAAGATCGCTCTTTCAAATGTCTTACCTAGTAACTACTGATGGAGGACTTATTGGACATTTGTTCTGTGGAAAATGAGGATTCTTGTTTGTTTTATAATAAAGTGGGAAGGTGCACTCAAGCTGAGCATTACTACAGAGCACAAGGCTATTCTTTGCTATAGTCACTTATAGACTTAGTCCTTTTAGTGCATTTCTTAATGTGATATGTATCACAACTCTGCTGGCATAGTGGCTACATTCTGTGGTGGGCTTGTGAAATTTTGTGTTCTGGCAGATTTTATGGTGAAACCCATGAATCGCTAGTCTGGTGGTGACGTGTCTTTGTTCTTGACACTCCCTTGTCCATGTCCTGTCTGACATTGTGCTTGTACTGTAGAATTCCTGATCTATCTCTTCTCGTTTTCTGTCTCCACTCTTCACTAGATTTTGGTAGGGGTCTGTAGAGGGTAATAAATGTTGAAGTCGTATGTCTTCCACAAGTAGGACTCTCTCATCAGTATGTATACTAGTCCAGCTGGCGTTGCTTTGCTCACTCCCATTACTGTCCTCATGTAGCATACTTTAACTTTCTCTATTCTGATTAGATCACTGAATTCTTGTTTGTTTCGGAATGGTGATTATGGTAGCATGCTTCCAACAGTCTGGGAAATAATGAAGTTGAATACTGCTGTTGAAGAGTTTGACAATATTAGTTAAAGCTTTTCTTGGTAAGTTATGCAGAGCAAGATATGTAATTCTGTCCCTTCCAGGTGACTTCCTGCAAGATTTTTTTAGCAAATCGCCTTTATGTCAGATGGTGTACATAATCTTATTTGGTTTTACATGTCTCCTTAAAAAATTTAACTTGATTTAGGACTTTGGTATGTCATTTATAATTTGGATCTTCCTCAGTGGGACGAAACTGATTTTCCACCTGATCTGCTATAACAGTAGCTTTATCTTTCTCAGCGTATACAGGTCCTCTATTGCTCAAAATAGGCTTTCCCCTTATAGTTGTGTGAGGTTTAGTTCGATGGCATGTGATTTTCCAGATGTTAGAGGAAGGTGAACCTGGTTTAGTCTATTAGGTTGTTGCTTATATGCAACTTTTCTCGTTCTCTGCCATATTTTTCTTGCTCTTTTCTTTTCTGCTATCATCTGTTTGATGCTAGTCAGTATAAGATCCTGTTCACTACAGGTTATCTTATATACTAGTGAAAGTCTTAATAGCATATGATATATTATTACTTATTTTAGTCAACGCATTTAATTCTTCAATAGATGAAATCTTCAGATTTCCTAACAAAGAATTGTTGAGGAAATCTCTATATAGTGCCCAGTTTGTTATACGGTAATTGAATCTGATGTTAGGAACATCGTGTTTTGCATATTTTATTGAAATTATCACTGGGTTGTGATCAGAAGTGAAATCTTCACTTGAATATATGACCAGTGGGTTTTGTTTACCTCTGTAAAAAACAGCAATGTCTAATACTTCAAGTAGAACTAGAGGGTTATAGGAATAATATGTCCAAAGAGCAGGGGATAATACATGGTATTTATTTGCAGTTGAGTGCTGTTCAATCAAACGTCCCCTACTTGTAAAAAATGTTCTCTATAAAGGCCATGGAGGCCCAGAGAGTTCCAAGAGGTTTGAGGCTCCATGATTTTAGACATTCGGGATGTGAAGGTGGTAAGGTTGTCAGCCTTACACACTGGCCGCCTTTACCCCCAGAGGCTGAGTCGACCCCAGGGCCACAGTGCCACCAGAAAAACTCCAACAACCTCATAGGGGATGAAACCCACAATCTTCCTGACTGTAGCGCAGCAACCCTACTTGTAGTCAGTCTTGAATTCCATAGTACATTCTTTGCATTGTAATCTCCTGCAAACGTAAAACTAGATCCCATGAAGTAAGGAGAGCTAGATCACATTTTAATAATGGCTTTGTAGGATAACCAGGAGCACAATAGATAGCTCCAAATATCATGGGTTCATTAGAAAAAATAATTTCAACAAATGTTTCTTCTGTTTCTATTAGGCTGTGTTGCCATGTGAACCCTTGCCATTTCTAGAAACCTCATATCCTCGTAGGGAGAACTTCCAAGATGATTTTAAGTGTGTTTCGTTAATAAGGAATAAATCAATATAATTTTCTTGTAAAAGATTTATATATTGAGTATTCATCTCATTGGTGTCCATTTGCATTCCAGAAGGATATTTAAAAAACCCTGTGGATATTATTAATGTTTTGATTAGGGATGGGTCGATACCAGATTTTCTCGGTACTCAATACTCGATACTGATACATGATTTTTTTTCTCGATACTCAATACCGTCAACATTTCCAGTTTCAATAAATAGGTACATTAAAAATTAAAAGTTGAGAAAACTGTGTAATACCAACTAAATTAAGTGTGCATATTTAATGAGACAAAATTTAATATCATCAGTAGCCTATAATTATTTTTAAACTCTACATTAAAAATAAAATTAGTTTTTCAAACAGTCTGTGATGTGCGCAAGCAGTGGACTGTAGAATAATAGGGCTGTATTAAATTTACGCACGAAACATCCCGTGGGAATGAACGTTAAAGAGGTTTACAAGAATAAGAAACCCTTAATGATAGCACTGACACTACTTTCTTCAAGTATCACTCTGACTCGTCAGATGAAGCTGGATCGATGTCTTGAATCCTGCTTGAGAACAGAGCGATGAACGATTCTGTCATAAATAAAACCCTTGTTGGTTTTAACATAGTTATATTAATAAATCCGGAGGACCACTCGATCTTAATAGCGTCGAGAACTAATGTGAATAGTAGTTAAAACATATACAAGCAGCAACTGTATGTTGTGATTGTGATTTACAGTTAATCTTGTGAAGCTTATATTCACAAATCACAAGCGCAATGATAATGTCATTCAATTAATTGCGTGTTAATAAAATCAAGGTAATATAAACCTTTAAGCACTCACATGGTATAATGATTCCTTTTCGTAGTGAATATCATATCAAGAATTAATCCTGAAATCCAAACAGGCTATAATAAAAACCTGGTAGAAAGTCTAGCAGCGGCAATGAAGAATTTCACCATTCAGCGATGAAATGATATGTAGAAATCTGCTTCTGTGCAGTAAAAGTCACTCAAGACGAATCCTTGTATCGCTGAGGACGAAATATAATGTAATTAAAGTTGAATAGCCACTGGTGACTAAGTCCAGAAAGGACTAGAAATCCTATCAGAGGATTTAAATGGCGATGAAGACGAAAGACGTAGAAGGAATGAATATTTGAATAATAATGCTTTTTAACAATATTAGAAAAAGCATTCCCATTGGACGAAGATTACGAGCAATTGAGCGATTATATATTAATGAAAGACGTAGATTGCGAAGCAATCATAATAATAATAGCAGAATGAATAAAATATATTTATAATTATTGACTATTTAAAATAATAAATCTATTAATTGAAAATAAAGATTAATTTGATATCTATAAGAGAGAAAACTAAAGATCAATTGTTTTTTAAACAATAAATGATTTAATTACTAGGCGGCAGAGAACAAATTATCATTGAATAAAATATTATCAAGGCCGCTAAAGACAAGAATAAATATTAAGAGGGTTAAATCAAGAGAGCCATGCAAATAAAAATTCCATAAAAGCTCAAAGTATCAAACATAACTGAACACAGTCCACTTACAAGTTTTTGTTAATAAATTACAATGGGGTTTGAACAGTCAGCTTGCTTGTTGGTTGTTATTGAAACGTTTGAGAGAAAATTAAATAATAAAGAATCTCTTCTGTTTGGATTTTAAAAGTCAGAAAGTCTTTATTTATGACTAGACAAAAGTCACAGAGTGGTTTTCTCCATTTCAAGGAGAAATAGAAGTATTTACTATATTTAGTAGACTACTAAAAGCAGAAAGAGATACCTCATTTCCTTAAATTGCAGGATTATCAAAGTATCGAAAAAGTATTGAGCGAGTTTTCTGAAGTATCGCTCGATGCCAATACCATGCAAGTATCGAGGTATCGAAAGTATCGAGGACCCATCCCTAGTTTTGATACTTAGTTCCCATCACATAAAACAGTAGAAATGCCATTAACTAATTTAAGTAGTTTGGAAACTAGATCTGATTCCTGCTTCAGGTCTCTAAATACTTCATAAAATTTGTTATAAATGTAGCCATTTCCCTAAACTCTGCAAACATGGAACTGCATGTAGGTATTGAATCTTCTGAGGGAACATTGGTCTATGGTACAGGCAATGGGGGAAATCCTTAGTACAATTTATACTTGAGAATGACTGCTTTTGCCACGTTGTCTCCTTTTTCTGAGACATGACTACTTGACATGAGTGTTCAGATATTGGTCAGCTGTTATAGGCTCCTCATCATTGTGTGTTATGTTTTATTACATGAAAATCTCTGTAAATATAAACGGCTTTGTCCTGACTGATTGACAGAGAATCAATTTAGAGAGAAAACTATAATAGATAAAACTTGGAATTTTGACAGTTCCTTCATTTCATAATGTAAGTGCACACTAAGAAAGGATTTTGCTAATTTTTTATTTTAAATGCCAAAAATCAAATGTTTTCAAAAAGATGAAATACTGTATTACAAAGAATTCATCAAATACAAATCACATTGCATGTAGGCCTACAGTTCTCATGACAACAGTGCACGTTTACATTGTTCACAGGTAGATTTGGAAGTGCATGATATGGGACTTTGACAAATTAGAGAAGCTATCGATGTAATATATTGGTGTAAATGAATAATGAAGAAAGAAATCCATGAAAATAATGCACAATGTGATGCAGTCACATAATTTCCTCTACCCTAAACATAGAGAATACCATTTTCTGACTTCACATTTTGATGTAGAATAAGAGTTCGTATTGTAGGGACAGCATTTTCAGTTGTCTCAGCCTGAGAGTGCCAACGAGTATGCTGTATCAGAATTTGTGTAAAATTCTATCCACTGATATGTTATTCATAGCTGTAGGCTTTGTATTTTAGTTGAGAAATATGGATGTTTATCATAGGGCCTAAGCATGTTGAAGGAGACAAAATAGGATGAAACATTTTTAGTCCTATGCGTGCAGTATATTACGCGTATTATGTCCCAGGTTTTTGGGGAGGAAAGTAGGATAGTGATATTGAATTTTTCTTTTTTAGATTTCAGCCCCAAAACGGTTGTATGGTAAAATGAGTGAGAAATAAAACATTCCGTAAAGACAATACAATTTTATGTTACTGGAATTTCTGTTTCTTCTTATTTCAACCCCTATGAGGTTTGGTATGTAGAAGCAATGGGGTACAAAATTCTACATCCTCTATGAGCCATAAGCTATATCAAGCATTTTCTGAGTGTGATAAGTCGTTCTTCGTCATTTCAAATTATAAATACCTATATAAGGACCTAGAGTTTGAAAATTGAAAGTCCTTCATAAGTTAATTTCAAAATAGAAAACCCGAGCAATGCCAGGCCTTGCTAGTGTGATAAAAATTCTAAATTAATACAACATATAAAAGAAAATGTCCACACATACAAGGAATGATATGTATTATCTATGGTTGTAACAATTAATTAAAAAGAAGGATGCTTATTATAATTTTATTGGAAAACTATATCTATAATCATTCATATGTAAATAAGTCTCAGATTTGTCTGAAAGTATGTATGTATCTAATGCTCCTGATTAACCCTAAAGCAATTTTCTTCCTTGCTTCCCAAAACATTGTAAATACTGTATATAAGTTTATGTAATAAACTTTGTAATTATTATGTAAAATTATGTAAAAATTGTAATTATTTTTGGAAATAAACCATTGTAAATATGTCCTTGTGTAGGCCTAACTATTGTAAATATTTTTTTTTTCTCTCCTTCCTGCTTTCCATTTTAGCCTTCTACTGTTCTATCAATACTTTAATAAGCTTGCAAAAATTAAATCCATAAGCATAACTATTTGTATACTTCAGCATATAATAATTATACATTGTACGTATGCTGATATGTTCTATTCAGTACATCTACATTGTTACAGTACAATGTAGTAATAATCTTTTAATACAATATGTGAAAATGTATCATGTTTCAGCATCAAGTAAATGTAGGCCTGTATAATATGAGGGAGTATTTGTCTGCTATCAGTCTTTTTGTCTGCGTGCGATGCAAAACTAGGCCATGCAGAGAAGTGACATTTTTAACAAAGATGGACTGAAATGTGTTTGAATACACCTTGAAGCCGGACTTTTAATTTTCGTTTTCGTTCAAGAATTATGAGCAAGAAACTGACAAAACGTGATTTTTTGCGCTATTTTTTTTTTTTTTCGAAATAGTAGTTTTCGCTAATATATTTCAACAGTAAAATTAATTGTTCTGTTTTTATAGCAGCTGGGAAAGAAAAACATCGTTAAACTCGATTTCTTTGCAACATAACACATCAATTTTTTTTTATCACATTGATGTTGTTAGCCTGCTCTCTTTGTTTAATTTGTTTAGAACGTTTCAGCAAGGAGAATTCTGAGTTTTTGTTACATAGATGAGCAGAAGGGGAAACATGAATGCAAGCCTAAATAGTACAATGATAAAATAGAAAGATTTGGACGAAACTCACTATGCAGAGTTTTTGGGCTTGGGAACTCGAATCTGAGGACTTTTATTCCCCCGGGCGGTGCACTTTATTCGTGCATATGTACATCAAAACCGGATTTTTTAACTTTCTACTTACTAATCACTTTAATTCTTCATGCATACTTTCGGTTAGATTCATGAATCTGTGGTTCATTTTAATCGTTTCATTTCGAATCTGTTTGCTCGTATGGCAGCACAAGATTCGTTTTACAGCCATTCTTTTTATAACATACACCTCACAGTAAGAAAATAAAACTACTCATTCTGGTGCTACTCATTCAGGTGGACATTGCCATTTTAGATATGAAATAAGAATATGATTGAATATAATCTGCATTTTAAATATTATGACAGGAGGACAACATTTTATCACTGAATGACATTTTCTTATGGTGAGGAATGTGATATAATTTAAATAAAATAATGTATTTCGTAAAAGATCCGCCTTTAAACCACTATCAAATCTAGATGAGGAAATAGTTACTGAAAACGATATATATATATATATATATATATATTAGTTTGAATAGTGCAGTTATATTGTGAACCAAATCAAATTTTACTGTTGATTATGTTACATAAGTGTCCCCTAAAACATTTATACAAAACAATTGGGGATTTTTTTTACAATACATGTGTGTCCAGAAATTCACTATGATAAAAGATTAAAATGCTAAAAATTACACATATACCAATTATATAGATTAACAAATTTCCTGAAACAGGAAAATCGTCGCTGAAAACGAGTTATAAAGACAATACAACAGCAGAATAGCATCGCAATAGTGAAGCCATTCAATCTCGCACTTGTAGCAAATATATATAGACTGTGACGACTATTTTGTGAACATTAAGCCATAGAATATTTCAATGACAACAGAATGGTATAATTCTAGATTTTAATATACAGAGTATAATTAATGATTTAAGAAATTGTTTTTTAAACTACTTGACTGGTGCAAACATGTGTAACAATATTAAATTCACATTTGTATATATTTTTAAATCTATATAATTGGTATATGTGTAATTTTTAGCATTTTAATCTTTTATCATACTGAATTTCTGGACACACATACAGTACTATATACTGTAAAAAATCCCCAATTGTTTTGTATAAATGTTTTAGGGATCACTTATGTAACATAATCAACAGTACAATTTGATTTGGTTCACAATATAACTGCACTATTCAAACAAATATATATCTCGTTTTCAGTAACTATTTCCTCATCTAGATTTGATAGTGGTTTAAAAGCGGATCTTTTACGAAATACATGATTTCATATATCCCACTATCGGAATGAAATTCGTTAATATAATATAAATAAATAAACTTACTTGAAAACGCGAGACGTTCATGTTGTCTCGCGAAACTTCGTGGTTTTTGTTGTGAAGCTGACATTTTTAGTGTTTGTGTATATACGGTATTATGCGTGTGTTTTATTATTTTATTAAGAAGACGATGGCCTTACGCAAGATTAAGTAACCCTTGACAACGGCTTCACAAAAGGATCAATAAACATTGGTGAGTGGTGTCCAATTATCTATTTATATTATAGACAATATTTTAATCATACACCCTCTACCGAGGGTGACCATAAAAATCCAGTATTTAAAATAGGAATATTTAAGAATTTAGTTCATGTTAAAAGCAGGAAATATTTGATTTAATTTCTATATGGATGATAGTGTAAGTAGTAGTTGAACTGAATCTTTTTTAAGAATTTTCTCTACGATATTTTGACTTTTACTAATATGAAAGCCTGAATTTCTTAATAATTGGAACTAAATTTCGTTAAAGTGTCCTGGGCTCTTAATTTATTTGAATGTTCTTTGACAGTGCAGAAGAAACTACTACTCCCTTCTTTTATTATACCAATGTGAGTCCACTTGATTCGCAAAAAATTTACGATGCTAAAAAACTTGTACAGTGCATAATGTAAACATACTAATTTACAAAATTATAATTATTGGTCATTGCTTTGTTTTTCATTATTTTTCTTCCATATAATAGTTTAAATAGTTGTTACAAATACAGAGAGCAAATGAAAACTTCAATGTTAGTGACAAATACAGGATTTTTTTTTTTTAATCTTAGGTATTTATTTACAACCTGCGTTTTAACGTGAGGGTATATCACAGGATATTTAGTCTAAATATAAATAATATTTACATTGTATAGCATAAAACAGTGGCTGAGTTAAATTTCCAGATTAAACAAAATAAATATTTTAGGCTCCAAAATTGATTGTATGAGGAGACGCGATCACTTTTCGCAAAACTATGTGGCCTGTTTTTGTCTTGTAGTTTGCAGTGGAGTAGTAGGTGTATAGTTGTTTGGTTGTCTTTGAGAAGGGGCATTTCGGTGATTGTGTTTTTTCGAATTTTACGCAGGTATTGCAGGATTTTTCCATGATTTGTAAGGGACTGTGTGAGTATGAATGTTGGATTTATGACTGTTCCCTGTCTGTATATACAGCGCGTTCCAGATGTTAAGGGGAGGACATACAACTTTCGATGCTTGAAAATAGGTGAAGTTTCATTTTTTCTCAGCAATGAACTGATTTGTAATCTTGCAATCTGGCATGCTCTATATTGACTAGTTCTAAAATTGCATACTATTTTCAGAATTAATTTAACTATTACAGTTAATGGGTAATTATCATTACAAAATGGCAGCCAAATTTTGTGCACTGAAGTGCAGTTTCCCTGATAACTCAAACATTTATTAACATATTGCAGTGAAATTTTGCAAGCAAGTATATTTATTGATACTGATATTATTGAACAACAGTGTCTAGAACCGTTGAAGTATTTTTAATGGTTTATTTTTAAAAAAATATTTGCGATGTAAAAATTAAAAAAAATATATTAACAAGTGAAAGATTATTTTTTAAAAATATTTATATTGTAGAAAATCCAAAGATTCTATGTTATTCATATGATATTTACAAATAGATGGAGAAAAGAATCACTCATAAATATTGATATTTATGAAAATTATCAGGGAAACGGCACTTCAGTTCACAAAATTTGGCTGCCATTTTGTAATGATAATTACCCATTAACTGTAATAGATAAATTAATTCTGAAAATATTATGCAATTTTAGAACTAGTCAGTAAAGAGCATGCCAGATTACAAGGTTTCAGAGCATTTCGTTACTGAGAAAAAAGAAATGAAACCTCACCTATTTTTTTCAGCATCAAAAGCTGTATGTCCCCCCTTAACGTAATATTCTCAGTGTTATTTGGGATGAGTCTGTTTTTGCAAGAAAGTCTGCCTTTTCGTTCCCATAGTGACCTGTGTGTCCTCGGATCCAGTAGAAAATGACTTGGCTATTGCACTGTATATTTTGAATATCTGTTCTGATTTGAATAACGATGGGATTGGTTGATTTATTTGTTTTTATTGCTTTCAGAGCTGCTTGAGAGTCAACGTTTATGGTCATATTTAATTGCACGTTTTATATGGCTTTTTATTTACAACCTTAACCTTAAGGATTTGCAGGGTCACGGGGTCATTTTACTAATAGGTACTAATAGTTTGCGTAATTTCGTTTTAAAAAAGCTTAACTTGTAAAATACCAACTATATAATAAGGGCACTAGTGTCCAGGACTTCATTAGTTGCGGGAAAATGTTTCTACCTCCATATCTGTTTCTGCTTCTTCCAGCAGTCTCCTTAGCCACAATACGTGAGTATTTGACTTGTTCTTTCATAGATTTTTGTTTGGCCATATTATAATACGCCTATTACATGTAACGTAACGAAATCATAATGACATACTTTAAGTACAGCATTTCATTAATGTTCTGATATCGTTATCGGAATATCGATAAATATCGTATGCGGAACAACATTCAAGCCTTGAAATATCGTAGGCTGGTAGAAGTAGTAAAACAAAGCGCAAATTTCCTGAAATTTAGAAACTGGGTTATCCGAGAAGTATGAACCAAAAATCAAAAGGTATATTCATGACCTAAGTAGTATATATATATATATATATAAATTAGTATTTCTAATCGCCTAGTTAGGGACTTTATTTCATATTAATAACAATAAAACATCACATATCTAAATACTGTAAGTGTTTCCAATTATCCACAACTTTTCATTTTTAACTTTTAATTTTGCTTTCACATTATATTTCTTAGTAATAGTTAATAATTTAGTAATAGTTTAAATCTTAGTAAGTAGCAAACTATTTATCATATTGTTTTTTGTGTATTGTATTATCTCTAGAGAACTAGTTCTTAAGCCTTAAATAATAATAGTGTAATCATGTTTCTGTGTATCTGTAACTTTTTATTGTACTTGTATAATACTTGTTCTATTGTAATATTGTAAAGTATTAATCCTGGTTGAATGGAAGAGAAGGCCTAATGGCCTTAATTCTACCAGGTAAAATAAACCAATTCTAATTCTAATTCTATCAATGTTAGTAGACCACCGCCAATGGTTACGTTAGCAGACGGTGATGGTCAGACATGCAGACGGGCATGAAAGCCGAGAATCTCAAGGTTAATAATAGGTTTGTTCGCAAAGCAAATCCGTGACCGCTTGAGAATTTGTTGTACTGCGCATGTCCAATCTGTAACTTACCCGTGATTTGCACTTTGCGAACGGTTACAAGAATTTGGAATCGATAGTTTCTGCGTTTAATCGATATGATATGCAAATAAAATATATATTTCCCTTTGACATGTTATAAATGCAATATACATCGACAATATAATCTATATTTTTGGAAATTTTTAATTATCTTCCATTATTCATACATATAAGTAGCCTATGTTTATAAATCTGGCGCAATGTTATAGGAGGGAGGAGTAGGGCGCGTGAAAATAGGTTACTGCGATGTCTCTGATAACAATTCATGCTAGAGCCTGCAAACTTTTCTTATAGTACAGAAACTGTCCGTGAGAGCTTTACGAACAGAAGATTGAAATCAGAATCACGGATTCTCACTTTGCGAACGCGTGTGGAGAAAGAGCGCATGCGCGAACGATTTGTTCCTGGTTTCTGACTGCTTTGCGAACAAACCTAATGGTTTGCTTCAATTTACGTGTGTTTAATCGATTTTCGAAAAATCTTAAGAAAAGACTCAAGTCATTATAATTTTACTTATAGCCTATAATATTCACTGAAAGTTTTAAACAGTCCAATAAATGCTGCTTATGACTAGGCCCAGGATGTTTATGATCTTAAAAAGTTAGAAATATGCAAAACAATGACCTTAAGGGAGGACAGAAGTGTTCATTTTGCTATTTTGGTCCAAAAATGCTATTTTTTATTTTAGTGTAAAAAAATCAAGCATACTCTAAAGTATATCTGTGCAAAATTTTATGCCATTTGGGCGCATGGAACAGGTGTTTCTGACGCCATTTTTAAAGTACTGCACGTAATCCTTGTGTGCTATCCTTTGTTACCTAGTCGTATTTATTATAGTGTATTTAGGTGTAAAATATATAATATAAGTGTTGTGTCTTGCTCAATTCATATATTTTAGTGATATTACAGTGTAAGTATAAAGCTTGTAATTATAAAGGTTTGTTTAGAGGTATAGAAGATGCTTGTTTTCTCAGTTTGAATTTTCATGTTAATTTGCCACATTCAATATCTATCTTCTCCCATAAAAATAAAATTACAGCTATGCCATTTTTTCACAGTGTACTTTGTGATGTGTGTAATAAAATGTCTAATCAGATTTTTTGTATGAGTCTTAGTTTTCTTAATTAATATTTTGCATAAAAATATATCCATTTTTTATCAACTTTTTATTTCTCTGGGTAAAATATCTTTTTAAACAAAAAGTATAAATAATATAAAAAATCTGCATCATTAAATCTCTTAAGCAAGCATCATAGAATCTCACATAAAAAATTCACTTCCATTTTTTAATATCTGTCGGAGGAGATAGATTTCAATTTTTATTTTAAAAAATCAATTAATTTAATTAAATCTAAAAAAACAAATTGTGATATCAAAATGAAATTTGAAACTTCAACATCTGTTTATGTTTTAATTAAGTGTTCAAAATTTCAAGTTTCTAGTGCAAATAGTTTAGAAAATCACTCTCAACACTTCGGCCCTCCCTTAAAATAGCTAAATATGACCCAAAAATGCCATTACAACCAACAAAAACATATTTCATTGATCAAAAAACATTATTTTAATATTAGATAATGCTATTATCACAGCTTTTTGGAACAGTTGAATAGAATCGCAAAGTTGAATGATTTACTACATCAAGGGCTTGTGAATCCTAAGTTTCATGTGATCGTCAATGTAAACACAAATCTCATTGCTCCCTAAACTGGTCTTAATTTTTTTCCAATGGTCTTTGATAACAAAAAGGTAAATTATTTTTCCTTAAAGTTGATGCGTCTGAAGTTTCTTTTTTAATTAATAATAATTACTTTATTGAGAGGAATGTTAGCAGATAACATAATCTCAAAGAGGTCTTCCAAAAAGTCGGATCATTTGAAAGACTGTGCACTTTTATATTAGTTTCAGACCTCATTTCATTGACAGTGAAACCAAAATATCAATCACTCTTTTTAGAAATTAATAATTTTTATAATGTAGACAAATATAATTATTAAAAAATCAGTCATTTAATTCTTCTGAGTATAAAATCATATCCACAAGTGTAACCGAAATATGACCTTAAATCGTGAAAACATGCACAATATGACCAGAACTGCAAAATTGACCTAAATATGCAAATATATATCTAAAAGTAGTCAGGAACGTTCAATTCTTATTTAAAATAATGCTATGATTGGAATAAAAATCCAAGAAGAAAATACGACACATAAAATCTGGGCCCTAGTTATGAAATTCAATTGATATACTATCTAAGATAATACATTAAACAGCATACATAACAGCATAAAAGAAGAAAACATAACCACGTTACAAAAACAGATTTCGTCACTCCATACTGCACTTACAAAATGCAAGTAAAAACATCCAAGTCAATAGAGGCAGACCTAAAACGATAACAAGTCACACCTGAGGCTTTTGCAAACCAGTCGTTCCTTGCTTGACCTTCTAATCGACCATAAGATATAGGCAGCACTACAGGGTATGATTCTCCTTTCTGAACAAAAATTAATAAAATCATTTAAAATTATATCTTATTTACTGGAGCAATTCCTGAAAGGGGAATGTGCTGTGCCTTATGGGAACTCACCTTCAATTCTTAGGGAATGGCGTCAGTGGATGGAGATAGTCTGCACGCAAATGTTTTAGACAGTGGGATGGTAGGTATTGTCGGCTCTAGAACCGACCCTAAGTAAGCAGGTAAGTCTGTCTCACTCTGAAGAAGATACGAGTAATGCGCTAAAATAAAACAGATATACTTGTTTACTTCAGGGCAGGTTCTAGAGCGGAGAGTATCTACCCATTCCACTGGCTGAAACATTAGGTTTGTTCGCAAAGCAAATCCCAAACTGTCACGGACCACGACGCATGCGCACATTGTCGGTTTCGCTGCGCAACGTTTGCGCATAATGTAATATATCAGCATATTAAAAATGTGCGCATGCGTCGCGTTTCGTGACAGTACATGATTTAGCTTTGCGAACAGACCTATTAGCGCGCCGACTATAGATATAAAATATAGACTACAGTGTGTTATATAGTACAGTTAAGAAGTTTTCGACAATTCCGGTGACCAGTTGTTTTTGTGAGAGAGTTTTTCCTAAACTTAGGCGGTTGAAACCAAAATAATGACAACCCAAGATCAAGCATTGTTGATGATGTACAGTGAGTCCCACGCAAGAGTTGGCCAATGACGCGGGTTTCTGCGTCGCGGCTGGCACAGCTCCAACTCCCGAGCGATCGGGTGAAATATCTACGCAAATAATGCCGCGGTCGTTGTAATGATTCGGGTTATCACATTTACAGTTAAAATTACAATGAAAATAACCACGTACCTCATCACAAGAGATGATGGAAATGTTCTCCTCTTGCATCCAGACAATACTGGCATCTTTTAAGGGAATTTTCTTTCACGCGCGTAAGTTCAGCTTCCGAGATAGAGTTAATTTCTCTTGTGATATTGTCTTTAAGTTCTTCTTGTGTATGGGAAATTGACCTATACACTTTATTTTTCAAGTTTCCCCATAAATAATATTTACATACTGTTAGAAGAACTTGATGACAATATCACATAGGCCTATCACAAGAGAAAGTAACTCTGTCTCGGAAGCTGAACTTATGCGCGTGAAAGAAAATTTTCTAAAAAGGTGCCAGTATTGTCTGGATGCAAGAGGAGAACATTTCCATCATCTCTTGTGATGAGGTACTTGGTTATTTTGATTGTAATTTTAACTGTAAATGTGATAACCTGAATCATTACAACGACCGCGGCATTATTTGCGTAGATATTTCACCCGATCGCTCGGGAGTTGGAGCTGTGCCAGCCGCGACGCAGAAACCCACGTCATTGGCCAACTCTTGCGTGGGACTCACTGTACGTGAAGAGAGAAATTGCAGCATCCATAGATTCATTGATGAATTTAAGAATATGGTCGCCTTTGAGAAACGCTTACTGTTGAAATAAAAGCTAAGGTAAAAGTTGGTATTTTTTTCCTCCTCATTAAGTTTTATATTTTCACAGCCTAATGAATAGTTCTAGCTGCGCCTATCCCACAAGAAAACAATTACCTACATTGCTTTTTCTACCTTAGGAATGATACTATGACTATAGGTAGATCAAGTATTTTATTTAACTCTTAAATTTGATGGCGAGTTTTCTTTAGAGATGCACTTTATGAGCTCCTCTGGATTCAAAAATACCATTTTCAGAAGAAAAAAGAAAGATATGTTTAGCCTATCTCTCTATAAATAGAGGAGTTTAAAAACAGAAAATTCATATTCAGGTTAAATTCATATTCCGGTTAGCCGTCTTAAGAATATTTTACGAAGCATATGGATGACTTTCTCTTATTCTTAGTATTACTTGTCATGAAAACGTTGGCCTATGTATTTTACAATTCTCACGAAAACGGCCTGTGACAAATCGAATATATGATGATCGATAGATAACAACTTGTTTTAGCATACACAACTTTCATTTTAAACATGAATGAATGAAGTGCTTTTATTGTTAACAAGAAAAACTATCTTTTTACATTATTCGTTGCATGAGCCCTTAGGCTGTCCATGTTTTAACTGTGCACAAGCAAAAATGTATCCTAAAAGTAAAACTAAAAAAAAAACACACAAACAGTTAAACACTAGTAAATATACAAACAAAACACCACACACACACACACACACTCCCCACCAAAAAATAGCACATACACCAGCAATACCCTTAAACACACCAACCAAATATATTTTACATATTATTCTATATACAGCCGTCTACCCCATCGGAGTACTCCCCTTAATCCCTCGGTCCCACTCCCTCGGCCAGTTCCCTCCAAAGCTGCCTCACTTTGGACATAAATTTCCCCACCCCCCAAAAAATCTAGTGTTAAGTAGCAGATCGTATGCAGAGGTGTACAAATCTCGATTTTAGCTTGCCCAAACCCGCTTGAACGCCAGGCAAGCAAGTTGCCAGCGTCATAGCTAGGAAGCAGGCAGGTTTCTTTAAGCCTGATGGGTCAGGTCAAACCCAGCCTGGCAAGTCAGAATAAGCTTGCGACATTCCTATCAGCTAAACAACTGTAGTTGCTGAGTGTAGGTAATATTTTCTTGCTTTTCTACATGCTGGTAGAAGAAATTCACCATGCAGATAAATAAAATGTGGATAAAGTATTAAAAATCGTTTTAGCGTCATAACACAATTATTATTTTTATTATTAGGTAGATTTCGAAGAAAAATCTACCTAATGACTTTCAAAAAATTCGTTCATATCGTTACGTTTCATGCCTCCCTAAGTACGAAACCACCGCCTGTTAAAAAAATTGTGATATTTATATTTATATACAGTATATGTATATGTATATATATATATATATATTATATATATGCCTACATATCTTTACACGCTAGCAGCCGTAATTTTCAAGATATTTGAATCAAATTTTATTATGTTATTTCTAGGCCCAATAGTTCAGACAAGTTCGTTAATGAGCAAAATTGGCCTAAGGGGGTGGTCGGGGGAGGGGGTTGAAATTTTAAAACATTTATATCTCGGCCCCTATGAAGTATAGAAGGAAACTTTGATTGAATAAATTAGAGTACTCCTTATGGAGTTCACAGTGACACCAACGATTCGGGGGTTTTGGGAGTACGAGTGGGGGTGGGGGTATGGGGATGGAAATTCGAAATTTTCGAAACCACGTCTTGTGGGGTATCGTTGAAAAGCTCTTGATGAGTACTCTACAAATCAATAACTAGTTTCTTGATAGTTCTCATATAAGGCGAGATTTGAATGTTTGAAAAAGTTCTCTTTCCTCTTTTTTTGCAGTTATTATTGCGGGTTTGTCATGCCAAGGCTAAAGAAGAAGAATGCTACGCAGCGACATTAAATTAAAACAAAAGCACTTCGAAATCTACCTCAGCTTTTAGGCTTGCCTAAAGGGATTTTTGTTATTGTTATTAATGATTTTATGATGTTTTCTCGAAAATGTTTGAAAATTTTTCCCATGCCGGACTAGTACTACCTTTGTTCATTGATAATTCAAACTGTCCACATTTTAGTTTCTCCTCGGCTTCCTTCAGGGTAAAATTCTCTAAACACATCTGAAGTTCCTCAACTACGTAACTGCACGACTTACCAGTGCACTGCTATACCCAGTTTCATATTCTTTCCGCCAGGCCTCGCAGTTTCCTTAGGTCCTGTGCAACCCATCAGGTTATGAAGAGCTTGTGACTCATAGCGACAGCATTTCTTATCATCGTTGTAATCTGGCTTGCTTTCAAGTCAAGCAAGTTAAAAGCTGTGACTGGTTGCAGAATTTCAAAGGGGCAGGCAAGCTAAAATCAGAATATGTACACCTCTAATCGTATGTGAACAGTTGACCTCTACAAGAAGCAGTGAAAGACTCTGGTAGATGCCGTTGCCTCAGTGTTTCCGTGAATGTACACTCTGCCAAAATATGGTGTGAAGTTTCTCCTGCCCCACAAAGCGGGCATATTCTCTCCCCCTCATCATTTGTAATTTTAATTGCCCGCCAAGCTCCTAGACGGAACCAGGTTAAACCAAATCTTTCGTCTTTATTTGCCCCATACAAGTAAGTCTCTGTTCCCCAATTTGTCTTGGTTAACGTTTGGATCTCCAGAGTGACTTTATTCCTGCATTCCGCTAATGTCACTTGTTTGTCAATATCTCTCAAACGCTTCTGAACTTTCCGCCACGCATTGCGCCTATTCCTAAACCCCCTCTCAATTATGAACCCCATTCCTATTTCCTCTAATCCCCTACGTAATCTACCCGCCCATGATACTTGGTCTCTCCAAGCTAATTGTTCTCTGCAACATATCGCCCTAATAAGGGATTGATCTCCATGGAGAATCCGCAAGTAATACTTTACAGCCTTTATTTTACACTCAATTGAGTCTCTATGGCGTCCAAATTATCTTAGAACTCCGCAGTTGGCCGTCCCTCTACCCACCCCCGCTATCCCTTTCAGAAAGTTGCTTTGTACCTGATTAAGTTTTTCCGTTCTCCCCCACCCCCAAATTTCTGCCCCATACGTAATTGTCGATCTAACTACTGCGTTGTACACTGTGTCTACCAATTTCAGCGAGACCTCGGGAATCTTGTTACGTATCTTCAGTGTTTCCGTCACTTTCGTAATAGCTCTGTGTTTAGTTATGTCTATGTGTTTGTTCCATTTGCCATTCATAGCCATTGTTACCTCTAAGTAAACAAAATTTTTCACGTTATTTAATTCTTTCCCATCATATGTCCATCTTTCGCTTTTCCCGTAAACACTCCCGTTCTTAAATGCCATAGTTTTCGTTTTTTCGGCATTTACCACCATCCCCCATTCCCTGGCATACACCTGTAAGTTGTCTAGACTTGTCTGTAGTCCCTCGACCGATCTTGAGCATAATGTCAGATCGTCCGCGTAGAGCAATGCTGGAATCTTTACCTCCCCCACCACCGGAGCGTCAGTATTGACCCTTGATATGGCATCCGTTACATCATCGATGAACAGGTTGAACAGTAAGGGGGATAATATGCATCCCTGCTTCACCCCTTTATAGCTGGTGACGCTATCCGATATCCTATCTATGTCGTACTTAATACAAAATTCCACATTATCATACACACCCTGAAGAGCCTTAATCATCCTACCCGACATCCCTTTCATCCATAATTTGTACCATAATGCTTCCCTCTCCACGGTATCGAATGCTTTCCGAAAGTCCACGAAAGCGCAGTGAAGTTTCCCTCCCTTATTTGCCATTTGTTTTTGTCTTAGCGTGTCCAGAATGAATATACTGTCTACAGTGCTACGCCCTCCCATAAACCCCATCTGAAATTTACAAATTTTGTCATGTCTTGCCACCCACCTCTTTATTCTCTCGCATAGGATTTTACAATGTAGGCCTACGTTAGTAATTTTCCAAAGAGCAGTTAAAAGCTAGACTCTGCCACATCATTTCCGAAGACTTGTGTCACTAGCTATCCAACATCTGCATAAATTTTCGTGTATTTTGAAGAGGTATTGCGACAAAAGCTGACATCAAGTTGAATGTGTAATACTGTAGATACGATTTCAACACTTTTATAAATGTTTTGCAAAATAAGCATTTACGAGAACAGCAACGACTTTTTCATGTCGCAGCTTGCTTTGTTTTCATTTTAAACTCAAACTAGTTTCTTCGCTCACTACTGTAACTGCACACAAAAAATTACGAGGATTATTAAGTTCTATAAATCACATTATCATTATTTTTGTATTATAGAAGCCGGATACGAAAGGAGAATAGTGTTAAATGAAGCATCTAGATAGCCATTTGTTCGAAAATTTACCTAGCAGAAATAGAAATACGATAATAAAAACACAATATAAATAGAAACAAGAGAACAACAGAAATACGAAAAACGACACATAAGTAATAATTTATAAATGTCATATCCTTCAAGTAAACATCCCGTCTTTTTTTGATTTGGTGTTTAAGTTTTTCATAGCAATAATTTCAGAATTACTACTTGTGGTATATTCCATATTCTTTTGATATTTCTCCGACCAACCAGAAATGAAATTAATTAATAATTACCCACTGTAGGCCTACTTAATATGATCATCCACTTATTAACATTCATGTTTACTCCCTTCCAGATGAGCTAGAAACTTGAAATTTGACAAATTTATTGCTTTTAGCCTATAGCGATGTGTAATATTCTCATGTAGTGTCCAACAGAGACAATAATCTGTGGTTCATGAATGCTTATATACATCTATCTTGAATGTTAACTGTACAATAACAGTGGGAGCCCGGTCACAAAAATCACTAATTAGTGTGCCTCACAGTACTGCGTATGACATAACTTGTCTGTCTGTGAGGTGGACCATTAAGACAATTAGTCATAGGAGAGAGGTTCCATCTGGCGCTGTGAATTGAGCTTCGGCTTAGCTCAGTTGGTAGAGCATTGGCGCGAATAGCCAAAGGTTCTGGGTTCAAGTCCCAGTGCCGGATGAATTTTTCTCCTATAATATTCTCCATGGGAAGAAGCCTGTTGATATTGGACCGAATCGATTGACCGGTACCGGAGTAATGCCCAATTTTGTGCCTATTTTATGTTGCGGGCCGGAATTGGGTCCCGGGCCAGGGTTAAAGCGATAAATTGTGTCCCTGTATAATGACCTCCTAACGAGTTCATAACCACTATTAGTCGATAAGATACTAATGGAATTGTCGAATTGTTTTTTTTCTTTACATACCTAGTTACGTATACGACAGAAAGTAATGTAGGCCTATGTATTGTTTAAATATTTTTATGTTAGCAATCTTTAAACTTAATTTTATTTTTGCAGCTTCGTACATTGAACGATGTGCACTCAGCGATCCCGACTTCAATGAGTGTGCTAGGAAAAGCGCCCAGGATCACTTAAAAGACATTATGAAGGGAGACAAAAAATTAAGAATGCCTCCTCTGGATCCGCTCCAAATCGAAGGATTAAGAACGCAAGACGGCCAGCTGAAGATATATATAGCAAATGCCAGTATGACTGGTCTCTCAGATGCTCTGATCAAACATACAGTTTTCAATTTGAGCGAAAATTTTTACTCTCTCCATCTCGAACTTTTTATTCCTTTTAACCAAATTACAGGACAGTATGAACTGAAAGGACGCCTCCTGATACTTCCTATAAATGGCAAAGGATACTTCAACGTCACCAGCAGTAAGTATCTAATGATTTTATTTTACAGTTTTCGTCAACTGCTCTAACAAGACATTATCTTTTTAAAATGAAGATTCCTTTAAAAAAGTTTCCAAGGCCGCTCTCGGCCAGAATGTTCTTGCGCGAGTTTTACATTGAAACTCACCTTAAATTTCGTACAGGTATACGCCATCCAAAAATAAATGGCATTAAAAAAGTTAGGTACCAGTTTTAAATGAAGGGCCATTTTAATAATTTGAAAATTCTGTAAAAATAATATAAATAATAATAAATTCTTACCAACAAAAATAAAAAATCGAAGCTTGAAGTTTGGTTCAACTCTTATTTGCACGCCTGGTCGTCAGACATGAGGTACGGTCTCCATTTGCTATTTCGGTATCACAACCTTAAATTTCGTGAGCAAATGTGAGCAATCGAAAAATAAATTGTACTAAAAAGTTAGATACTAGTTTTAAAGTTAAGGGCCATTTAATAGAAGCTTGAAGTTTGGTCATTGTGTCGTGCTGCGGACAGCATCATTAAGTGTTAGTATACGTAACTCATAGGACCAGAAGCTCCCACTCGGGATTAAAAGGTAGGCCAAAACTGCAAATATTTCTAAAGCACGTCATACTACTGTGAATGACATTCTGTCACAGATGATACTTATTCCTCCTTTCCTTCTCTCACTCCCTGCAAGAACCTATATGCGGACTAAACATAGACAGCAGCGTTCTTTTCCCAGCGGTATTCTTAAATGTCCTGGGTAATACTAAGGGTTCAGATGCCCTTGTGCTTTGCCAAATTTTACTACTCCATTGTGTACAATGATTGCTCCGAAAATTCAATGATTCAATGTTTGCTCTAAAATCAACATGATAAGAAATGTATGTAATTCCAGCCCATTATAAATAAAATTTGGTTGTTTAACATAACCCAGTTTTATTATTTGAGAGATCAGTAGAAAAGTAAGATCCTACTAATTTTTTATACTGATCAGCTTATAAGAGGAAGTCAAAATTTACATTATGTTTCTACGTGTGTATTCTATTGCTAACAATTACATTGGTGTTGTTAGACAATTCTCGTAAGTAATTTGTCCATGAAAAAGGTTATGCGTTATCCTGTTCATGTAGACAATTGGATATGGAATTTAGCCTACAACATTTAGGCGGCGCATCTTACTTGCTTTTGGCTGTAGGCCTACATAACTTCGCAGCATTTAAGATAGCGCTTATATGCGAATTCATACATTACCCCCATTTTACTTGTAACACATTTCGTTGTTTTTTTTTCAGTAAATACAACTCTAATCGTGAATATACCCGCTCATATACAAGTTAAAAAGGGAAAGAACTACTTGAAGCTCGACCAGCCTACAGTATTAAAACTGAAGCCTCAATTTGCACATCTTTATTTCGAGAACCTTTTCAATGGAGACAAACTACTTGGTAAGTAATAAAAATCGCAATGTAGGTGAAAAAAAAACCTCTCTTTTGAATAGTGATTGCACATGTAGTATCCTTCACACTTTAAATGATTTACTTATAAAAAATGTTTATAAAATCTCCGGTAAAATTGCTATTGGGAAAAGGAAGGCTACAAGCTAGGCCGAAATAATGAAAATATGTTTATTTACTTGAATTATTATTCTAAACTTCAACAAAGCTCACGCTTGGGGTGATGAACTGATAATGGAGTAGATTATTCAATTTGGGATGCAAAAGATGAATTTAAGCTTAATTGTATAGAGAAAGATATTAAGCCGACAAGTTGTACATAATTTTAAAGAAATATATTGGAAGCAGTTAACTGAAGTAATTTACTAAAAAGGTGAGTCTTTGGATTTAAAAACTTTAAAAGATTTAACAAACATACTTTCTGGTAGTAGGGCTGAAAATCGATTAAAATTTTTAATCGAGTTAACGCTTGACTTTAATCTTAATCGACTGATTAATCGACAAACAAGTCGGTATTTTAAACGAAACCAAAGTATACATTTAATATTGTTTTACACTTTAATAACTACTACACTACAGATAATCAGAAGAAATACTGAATTAATGAATACAATTATTAGTTAACTAGTGACAAAATATATACAAACTTTACATTTCCGATTACTTTTTCAGCCAAGACTTGAGACACACGAGTTTGTTGACATTTGAATGATCAAGTAGCTTGTTTACAATAATACCGGCAGCACTAAAAACTCTCTCACTCGGCACTGAGAAAGGAGTTTGGTCATTTGACCCATTTCTCGAAAAAGTTTTTCAGAATTCGACTAAACCGATTAATCGGAAAATGTAATTGATCGACGATTAAATATTTAATCGATTAATCGGGCCGATTAATCGATTAATCGGTACAGCCCTACCTGGTAGCCATTTGTATAAATAGTTAATGGAATTTCGGATCATGTTCATTTTAGTCCTTAAGTAGTAGTCATCTGTGTGTTACAAATAACATTGATTTGTCTTGAAGTATAAATTAATATGGCTAAGATTAAATTGAAGATGGCTGAGGATAACTACATAAACACAAGCAATAAATGTTTATCATTGACAAGGGTTCCAATCTTATCAAATTACAATATTATCTAGGCAAATTTGTTGTTTACTGGGTTGCAATCGAACCGGGTTTCGGCTTTGATACCAAGCCCGTGCCCAGTCCGATTCCAAATATTCCTGTAGTCTTGACCCCTAGCGACCTCGATACAGATAACATAGCGAGGAAGCGTCTGACTCTGATGTTTATTTGGAAAAGGATTGAAATTTAATACTTATAGTGAAATTAATCACTGATGTACCGTACATTAGTACTAATGTGCACAATGCTTTGAAACTATCACTTTACATTTTACAACTTCCTTCTTCTTCTGAAGTCTTCTCAAAGAGATATTCCTTTAGCTTGCTTAGGAATGAGTAAGTAAGCAAGCACTTATCTTGGTCTTGGACAACATTCTGTTCACTAGGGAATTGTTACATGCATTCTACGTGCAGTCAAAATTGCAGCTCCTTGCCCCAGAGTTCAATAGCAGAACAAGCAATAATAGAACTCATGGAGTTAGGCAGATAAAGGCAGAAGAGGAAGTTAGTGGTTCTAGCATACAATATGTACAAATCTCTTAGTGTGTAGTTACTAGTGCTAGAACTAGCATAAGTATTAAGTTCATCTTTGGATGAGAACATTATAGGAGAAAAATTCCTCTGACATTGGGATTTGAACCCAGGCTATCCGTGCCACTGCTCTACTAACTGAGCTTCACTAACCAGAGTTCACTAACCAGAGTTCACTTCACAGTGCCAGATGGACCTATAATATTCTCATGTAATGTCCAGCAGAGACAATGATCTGTGGTTCATGAATGAATATAATATATCCTTCATCATTGGCATTTAAATGACTATTAATTAGTAAGTAATAACATGTCATAATTTTGTTCGCAGAAACTCAGATGCAGGAATTCATGGATACAAACTGGAGGGAAGTGTACGAAGCAATAGCACCATCAGTACTAGACGGACTTATTCAGATTTCAGTCATGCACCTCGGCAGGATAATCCAATCAGACACATTCGAAAACCTGTTTCCTCATACTCTATAATGATCCGACCTGTTGATTTATGTTAATATACAATGGGTGTGAATTTCTTGTGTTGCGTGATTCTACTGAATACAAATAAAGTTATTTTGACCAACTTGGCTCGTTTATGTTTGTTTCCTCAAATTTCTCAAGAATTGGGACGGTAAATTCAAGGAGTGAAATGGGGTGAAAAAGGTTAAAATTCATAGCTGAGAAATAAGTGAAATTAATTTGTTTTCTCAGTAATGAATCTTGTAATCTGGCATCCTCTTTATTGACTACCTCTACAATTACATAGGCCTAGTATTTTCAGAATGAATTAAATTGTTCTAGTTAAGGGTAATTTTCGTTACAAAATGGGACCCACGTTTCGTGAACTAATATGCCGTTTCAATGATAATTTCCATAAATATTAATATTTATTCTTTTTTCTATTTATTTATAAATATCATATGAACGACATCATGCCCATTCTTTGGAATATCTACAATATTAGCATTAATAATAAATCCATGAAGAATAATTTTATACCGCTTCCTTCGTCCAGCTACCTGGACCCGAATTCAACGCTGACGCAATCTGTCCGTGCGAGCGGAGCTCTACTGCTACCTTCAGTGCAACCAATAGTGCACAATATAGCAACCTCCACAATTTTGTAACCGTACTTTGTACTCAACACAGACGACAATCTCATATGTAGCCCCTGTACGATTGACAATACGCACCCTACTGTTTATACTTCCACACATAACACCTAACTTCAAACATTCATTCCCCATATAACACCTAACTTCAAACATTAATTACTCCATTAAGAAAAAAGCGACAAGGAAATCAATTACACCCATCAATAGCCAATAACAGCCCCTACAGTTTGATATATTACACATAACTTTTTATTAACCCGTTCCATCATTTTAATATAAAAACCTTAATAACTCTTTTCATTTTTATCACACCCACTACAAATTAATACCATTGGAAGCCCCGTAAAATAGCCCATCAGGATTAAATAACCAGAACTATGATAACTTTCAGTTATCAGAGTTATTGATAAAAACATAAACCTAGTACCGCCTACTTCGTCTTGAGCCGCCCGGCTGGCGCCTAGCCAATTTTGACAGCTCAAGTAATTAATGACCGATGCAACTTGCCTGTTTCAACGACGAAAAACGGAATATATTTCAAATCGGATAGCAGAAGAAACTACCTTACCCCAATCAGAGAAGACTTAGACACAGACACAACCAATTGGAACTACTTACCCCCACTACCCCTTACAAAGATATTAGCAGAAAGCACGGACATCTCGTCATCTATTGATCACACGACAGCTTAGACTAAAGAACTTCAAGACACACTTCAGACAAAAGACCACGTTAAACATTATTAAACTCAAGTAACTTTGCAATATATTGATATTTAAACGTTATAATCCGCGCGATAGAAATAGAAGTTATTAGCAGCGTCGAAGCGCGTAATTTATATTATTTGGTAAAGACATTGATTTTATTATTACGAAACCTTAATTGTGAACGTAAGATTGAACATTATTATCCGCGCGATACAAATAGAAACTACGAGAGAGTAAATGTGAAAGTAAATAGAAGTGTTCAACGGCGCGTACAAGTGAAGTAATTACTATTACAATTTAGCAAGTTACAAAGTGTTACTTACGAACCTTAACGACGTACTAAATACTACTAAATATCAGGACTTACATCATCTAATAGAACTAAATCGATTAATTCAGCATTTCAGCAAATACTAAACTTTGGAAAATATATATTAATTTGAAAAGACGACTCAACTTTTAGTTACCATTATTCCTGACACCGCCCTTTGACTGTTATCTCGATTTTCTCTAGCCACTTCCCTAGATAAGAGTTCTCTAGCTTATAACTACCCCTGAGTACTACGCCCGGCACCCCTTATTTTAATCAGAACTCCAGAACTACTACACATCTAAAAATCCCACCTACAGTGATAAATCTTCATAACCCCAGTACGGTTATAAATGACGTCCAATCTTGTGGCCTAATTAAAGAACTGTTATAAATAGCTGACCAACGTAAGCAACGGTTATAAATGGCGACCATCGTGATTGCTTGAATTTGAAGATCGAGGGACCAGTCAATAAAATTTAATTTTTCAACAATAAAATTCAGGAACACTACACTAAATCACACACCACCAAGTTTTAAATTCTGTGAGAAATTTTATTAGAGTCAGCACACCATTGGATTATTCATCATTTCATCAATACCCCCCCCCTGGATCTTCATCTACAACATTTTCCCTCATCACCTGGGCACCTGGACATCACCTTTGGCCTGCCGCTGGACATCTGGACTACAAAAGGGTATCGTTAATCCAACTTAAGTGTCGAAAACTGAATTTTGCTCCTATTTTTATTTGAATTCAAAGTAAATTTTTTCAATTTAAATTTCAAATTTTTTTTGTATTGTAATTAATTTTTATTTTTTAGTAAATTCAATTGTATTGTATTAGTTTATGAAATTAAGGAATAATAAAGTATTCCAAATCATGGAGCCAAATTCTGATACTCCGATATTATGTTCAGAACAGAATCCTACTTCTGAAAACAATGAAAGTGCCTCTGTTCCTATTTCTGACAACTTAGAAATTACTCAGCATGAAACCGAAAGTGACCTTGCTAGCTTGCCTGTTACGCAACCCCCTGTTAATATCCCAGCTGTGAGTGCACCCACCCCATCGACTTCAACTCAGAACACCATAAATTTAGACCCTAACCTTCCTTCTTTCAGTTTAGATTTTTTGTCACAAATCCAGGCAATGATGGTAGGAATTTCTACTCAAGTGAACGAATTTGCTACACAGAACTCCACACTTGAAAGTCAGATTGCTAACATAAATACTACATTAAATTCCACACTAGAAACACAGAGCCAACAATTGAGAAATGAAATGGCCACACAAAATGCTACAATGAACTCCACACTTGAAAGTCAAATTGCTAACATGAATACAACTATGAACTCCACACTAGAGACACAGAGCCAACAATTGAGAAACGAACTAAATTCAACACTTGAAAGTCAAAATCAACAAATGACCACAATGAACTCCACACTTGAAAATCAAATTACTAACATGAATACTACACTAAATTCTACACTTGCTACTCAAAATCAACAAGTAAGAGACGAACTTGCTATTCAAAACCAACAAATTACAACAATGAACTCTACACTGACAACCTTAATCACTGAACACCGCACTCAGGTTACGTCTGAATTACAAAATTTAGACAGTAGAGTCACAGCTCAAATAGCTACTTCAGAACAAGTGTTGACAAATCATATTTCCTCTGTAGAAAATCATGTCACCTCAGTAGAAAGGGTAACTGTTAGCAATTCTACTAAATTGGTATCCCTTCAATCAGAATTAGACCGACTTAGGCAAAGGGTAAGAGACCAGGAAAGCCTAATCGAACAAACCAGGGAAAATGCTTTGATCCCTCATGTTTGCAATACCCCATCAACATCTGCCTCTACTTCTTCCAACCCCCCTGATCCAGTACCTCAAGCCCCTGAAATACCAGAACCACCTGCACCATTACCCAGAACCAACAATGGATTGGATCAACGAGCTGCCAGCACTAATCAAACACCCCAAAATGTTGTAAACAATAGTTTTTCATTGCACAATTCAGATTTTCCATTACCGTATTTTGAAGATACCTTGAAAACAAACCCTGTCAGATATTTAAAGGACCTAAAAACTTATTTTGCTTTACGAGGAGTCCCAGAACATCTAAAAATGATTTTTGTGAATCAATCTTTGAAAGCTAACGCAGCTCGCTGGCTCCAAGTCATCGATCCCAACAACCTCCTGTCCATAGGTCAGTTTGAGGAAATGTTTTTATCTGAGTATTGGAGCGAAAGCGAGCAAAGCCGTTTGAGATCGCGAATATTTCAAGGTAAGTACGACCGTAGCCACGGCCAAACCTATCTAGAATATTTCATTTCTTTGTGTGAAAGCCGCCAACTGCTTAAACCAGAAATTTTGGAGCAAGATTTTCTAAAGGCACTCCCGTCTCACTTTCCGCCTGTAATAAGAAATTGCCTTGTTGTCGCATCTCCTCAATCCACCACTGAGATGTTAAAATTACTAAAGTCAATGCAGGACCTAACTTATACTTCCACTAAACCATCGCACCCCATTGTGTCAGCTAACCAAACTCACCGGAAAAACATCAATCTGGTACAAACTTCTGACAGCCAGGAAAATTTCCAGATTGGGTTGCGGACAGGAAATTCTAATGAGGACCAGCAAAACAATGATTCTAGGGACAACAGACCTTATTGGCCCCAAACAGAGTACGTGCGGAACGCCCGCAATAATTGGCAAACCCGTGGTTTCCGTTTCAGGCCGTATGGCAATTACAATAATAGGCAAGGGAACAGTTACCGTGGTCAGAACAGACGTGGCTATGCAGGAAATAGGCCTAACTGGTTTAACCGAAATCAGTATAATCAAGGTTTTTTCCGCCCCTACTATAGAGGCTGGAATAATTTCAGGTACTCCCGCCGTAACAACAATAGTCAATATGAAAGGAACAATTCATATGAAAGTCCGAGAAATAGGCCTAACAACAACCCCCAAAGCAATGCAGAACCCCACACTCAATCCCCCATACCCACCGTGACTTTAAACGAATAAGGGTTTTACATGCTCCTTCTGTGGACAACCCTGCAACTCCTATGAATCAAAATGAAGGAAATACTGGAAATATCGATATCATACATTGTGGTAGCAACTATGTAAATAATTTTCTTGGCTTCAAAACCTCACAAACTTGTGACATAAACCCCTTGCTGGCTAGCCGTGGGAAAACAAATCATGAATCTCATATGATGAAATTTCCCAAGGCAGCAAAGAATGTTCAAAATATTCCAGTAGTTGAAAGTAACAAGTTGACACTTAATACACCTCAGGAAACAAACATAACATTTTTGGAAAATAATAAATCTCCTAATAATCTGCAACTAGAAATAGAGAGTAACCATGCCAGTGCCAACAATGTGGAAGTACTGCCCATTGTTGACAACAATTTAATTGTTGGTAGTGTTATTTCTCCTCTTGTGAATGATGAAAGCTCCCTTATTCAGAACAGTAATAATCCTAGTCAGAATATTAATAATAATGTATACAACAATGTAAATATCTCGGGACATTTGCCAAACAACACAAACAGCGAAGAAACTGACATTGTAATTGGTATTTTGCAACGAGATGAACTATTGAGCACCCGACGTCGATCTCCGGTCATAGAGGTCAATATCGGTGAAAAAGCCTATCAAGTGACATTAGACACTGGAAGCGATGCTCAAGTCATCTCGCAATCGACTTTCCTAGAGTTACAGCGCACTAAAGCGATTACGCAAATACTGCCTGTATGCGGAATGACAGCATTATTAGCCGTAGGGAAACAGAGGTGTAGGATCAAACAACAATGTTTAGTGCCTATTACCTTAGCTGGGCAGACAGTAGAAATATTATTTCTAGTAATCCCTGGACTTAATCTGCCCATTATTGTCGGCTTAGAGGTATTCCAACAGTTAGAAGGGATAATTAACTTCAGAAATGAAAGTTTCGCTTTCATTGATGAGAACCAGCAGGAACAAGTTATTCCTTTCTGTGACAAGACACCTCACCCTCCTGCGACCGCTCGCTGTGAACCAGATGTGAGCCAGGAAGAATTCTTCATAGAAACTCTGTCTATTTATGACCAACCCCTCCTCCACCTCAGTACAGACGAACCCTCTTGTATACAAACAAGAAATGACCCGCTCTCTACAACACCACTTTTAAGCGAAAATAACATACAAACTGAACTCCAAATAAATAACATCAACACACTAGATGAAATTAAAGAACTAATCACACTTAAAGTACAGGAAGCACACGATTTAGACCCCGCTACACGGAAGGATTTATTTGACGTGCTGTACAAGCATAAGGACCTATTTTCCAATAAGATTGGAAAGTGCCGTTTGTACACGCATAAAATAATCCGTCCATCTACCACTGTAGTAAGACACAAGCCCCGACATATCCCACTCAGTTTGCGTGAGAAAGTCTCAGCTGTCATACAGGACATGTTATCACAAGGGATCATTGAAAATTCTACCAGCCCCCATTGCAACCCCCTGTGTATAGTACTTAAGCCCTCTGGACAAGTACGTCTTACAATTGACGCTAGGTCAATTAATTCTGACTCCCAAGAAGACCATTATAGACCTTTGACATCAGATGAACTTCTTACCCGTGCTAAAGAAGGAAACTATTTTTCTACAACAGACTTAGTTTCCGCCTTCTGGCAAGTACCCCTGGATGTAGAGTCACGCGATTTAACTTCTTTCAATTATCAGGGACGAAATTTCCGTTTTACTCGAACACCCTTCGGGTGCCGCACTTCCTCGTCTGCCCTCTTGCGTGCATTAGCTCTGACCTTTGATTGGCAGACGGATAACTTCATTATCCCCTACCTTGATGATATTCTGGTAGCCTCCAAAACCAAAGCTGAACACCTGTCCCACATAGACCAGACTTTGGGAAAACTATTACATGCAGGTTTCACCCTCAATATTTCGAAATGCCACTTTTTTCAAAAGGAGGTGAAATTTCTCGGATATATTATATCCGGGAAGGATTGCCGAATAGATGAAGAAAAAGTGGAAGCCATCTTGAAAATCCCAGCCCCCCGTAATCAGAAGCAACTTAGATCTTTTCTTGGCGTATGCCAATACCAGTCACGCTTTGTAATCAATTACTCCCAGGAACTTTGCCCCTTAAAGCCACTCCTCAAGAAAAATCAAAAGTGGACATGGACCCCAGAGCAAGATGCTGCCTTTAACCGGGTTAAGCAATTGTTTGCGGGGTCTATTAAGCTTCAGAAACCGGAAGAAGGAGAAATGCTGTACGTGCAAACCGACGCCAGTGCAAAAGGCATAGGAAGTATCCTTTTTCAGGTGATAGATGGCGAAAAACGCATTATTGCGACTGCTAGTAAAGGTCTGACTATCTCCCAGTCCCGAATGTACCCCACAGAGCTTGAAGTGTATGCAGTCTATGAGGCCCTCAACAAATACAAACACTACATTTACAACCGTAGAGTCACCGTATTATGCGACCACATGAGTCTCAGTTTCCTGAAACAGTGTAAGTTAAGTAACTCACGTGTATCACGTCTGATCAGCGCCATCACAATGTACGATATTGAAATCCAACATATTAAAGGATCGCTAAATTATCTTCCCGACCTGTTTTCACGGTTGCCTAACCACCCTGGAATGTCTAGTTTAGAAGGTCAGGTTGAAAAAGAAGTGAAAATTATGAGAATTTCCGTTAATGACCGACATCAGTTGAATAAGAAACTTGGAAACTTATCAAAATTGCAGTCTGAAGACCCCTATTTGTCCACTATTCAGAGTGAGTTGCAGGAAATCCAACCACCAGCCCCTAGCCCAGTAAATGAAAATAATGTACAGAGTACCTTAGCTACCCATAATGGCATCATTTACAAACTCTGTGGAAAGGAAAACCCCGCCTGGCGCCCATACATCCCCTCTTCTATCGAAAACGACATTATTGTCAGTTACCATGAAAATCTAGCCCACAGTGGAACAGAAAAAATGATCGATTCCATTAGCGAGCATTTTTATATCAAACAACTTGGTAGGAAAATCAGACTTTTCCTGAAAACATGCCATCTATGTCAAGTAGGCAAAAGTAAAAACACCGCCTACGAAGTTTCAGTCAATTCTATCGAAGCTACCAAGCCTAACCAATTGATTTGTGGTGACATTTTAGGTCCTTTGGTGCGGAGTAACTTCGGTTGCCAGTTCATCTTTGTTATGGTGGACACATTTTCTAAGCTAGTTGCCTTATACCCCCTCCGTAATTTATCTACGAGTATTTGCTTGAAAAAGGTAAAAGAATACGTGAATATTTATGGCAGCGTAGAATCTTTTCTTACGGATAATGCCAGTATCTATTCTAGCCCCAAATGGAACTCAGGACTGTCAAAACTAAATATAAAGACCTTACACTGCTCAGCTTATAATCCATCAGGCAACATATCAGAAAGATATATCAAACAAGTAATTTCATACCTCCGACTGTTAACTCATAGACAACACAAAAATTGGTTCAAGTACATAAAGCCCATTCAGGCTATTCTCAATGAAACGCCACACCATGTCACTAAAGAAATCCCGTTGCAAGTCGTAACACACTGTAAAATAGACCCTCTCTTCAAGAACACCCCTCCTGTGTTACCGACATGCCATAGATCAGATCTTGACATATGCAATTCCATTCTCAAACGCCTTCAGAGCAGGTGGCTTAAAAGAAAGCAGAAGCCCAGACGCATCCGCAAAAAGTGGAACCCCGCTCCTGGAGATTACGTACTTTTAAAGGCACATGTAATTTCTAGCACACTTCACAATCGTCAGAAAAAATTCAGCCTCCCTTTTAAAGGCCCCTACCGTGTCAATGCAAAGTTTGGAACTGACACCTTCCAACTAACCAACATCAAAAACCCCAAGAAAATCCTTGGCAAGTACAGGAAACACTTGCTAAAGCCTTATCATGTAATGGCCCACAGACCATAAGACAGCAGAAAGTTTAAAGCAGAAGGAGGAGTAAAAAGGATTATCGACCAGGACTCAGGAAAACGTTTTATCAGACTGACATTGTAAAATAATTAGAGTGATTCATACTTCTCAAATTAATGTTTTACCTGACGTTATATATAACGAATGTGATACTTACAAGGTAGAGTGTAATTAGCCTCCCCGTGGTTGTTGCAAAGACTATGATGAGATGATTCTTATTCTATAAAATAGAGTGAGACATCACAACAGCCATGCCACTAAAGATATAAGTGCAACAAATAAGTTTATTGCCATTGTTAGTGAATCTTTGTATATATGTAATTTTAAGATAGGCCACTCCCTTTATTTATTCAACTGAAGAGTTAAAACATTCATTTGACAAAGGTAATCACACTATTATTTGAAGTAGTAAATAAGTAAACATTGAAATTTCGACATATTTGAATTTTATTGGAGTAGTACACAGAGTAAGAATAATTAAATTTTGTTAATTTTTCAAAAAGAAAAATTATTTTACATAAACAATATGGACAGGAAATAACCCTCTCCCTACACTAATTAAGTAGAATTGTATAGCAAAAGTGAAGTAAAAGAATGATCAGAGTTAAGTAAGAATTTGAAAGTGAAATAGTTGTTGAGAAATATGTGTGTTAACAAATAAGAATCTTGAAGGTAAAACAATGAGGAATATAACAAAAGGTAAGAAATAAATGTATGATAAGCAAAATGAGTGAATAATTAAGATGGTACAATATATGTCTACTAGGAAAATATGAAGTAATGATAGTTATGAAGTGAGAAATATGAGAATAAATGAGGAAATATGATAACGAGTATTAAAAGTAATATGAAAGAAAAGAATGATAATGAGTATTGAGATTAATAAAGAAATTGTGAAGGTAAGACATAAAAGATGATTTATGAGGTTAGAATAATGGAAACAAGGTAAAAGAATATTGAAAGAATGAAAAGGAACATTAAGGAATGATTATTAATGAGGTAAATAGATAAAAAGGAGTAGGAAGAAAACATGTGTAATCTGAATATAATATCAGTGTATTAAGTAGACCAATGAGGAAGATTAGCGTACTCCAACGTTTGACATCAACAACATATGGATTAGCATCAAAAATCAGCGTTATGCAAGAAGATATTGAAATTAATATTAATATCAAGAAATTCGAGTGTATTTTATAATTTTATTTGTGTATAAGGTATAATTATGATTTTGTTTTACTAGTTAATCAAATGGACTATGAACTCAGCAAAATGTGTACTACGACCAAGAAGAAAAGTGACCAATTTAAGGTAAAATTATGTTAAAAGTGTATTTTATTGATTATGAATTTATTTGTGTATGTGTAATTACGGCAGAATTAATCAAAAGTATAGATGATGTAAGGATCTAAATTTTTCAAGAATAGATATTGAAAACAAAGACAATTGATAGAAAAGCTAATATCAAAGTAAAACACAATAGAGAGAACCCACGAAATGATTCGAAGTGACGACGGAGAATTATTTTAGGGAATCGAAAAATTATATTTCCATATTTCATACAAAAACTAAACACCGCCACTCTTCAAATTCCAGATTGGGTATTATAATGATCATAAAATCCAGCTCTTATTGATTCTGCGCAGATCAATTCCTCGCGTGAGTTTTTTAATCATTATGCGGACATCTTGTAACCGTACTTTGTACTCAACACAGACGACAATCTCATATGTAGCCCCTGTACGATTGACAATACGCACCCTACTGTTTATACTTCCACACATAACACCTAACTTCAAACATTCATTCCCCATATAACACCTAACTTCAAACATTAATTACTCCATTAAGAAAAAAGCGACAAGGAAATCAATTACACCCATCAATAGCCAATAACAGCCCCTACAGTTTGATATATTACACATAACTTTTTATTAACCCGTTCCATCATTTTAATATAAAAACCTTAATAACTCTTTTCATTTTTATCACACCCACTACAAATTAATACCATTGGAAGCCCCGTAAAATAGCCCATCAGGATTAAATAACCAGAACTATGATAACTTTCAGTTATCAGAGTTATTGATAAAAACATAAACCTAGTACCGCCTACTTCGTCTTGAGCCGCCCGGCTGGCGCCTAGCCAATTTTGACAGCTCAAGTAATTAATGACCGATGCAACTTGCCTGTTTCAACGACGAAAAACGGAATATATTTCAAATCGGATAGCAGAAGAAACTACCTTACCCCAATCAGAGAAGACTTAGACACAGACACAACCAATTGGAACTACTTACCCCCACTACCCCTTACAAAGATATTAGCAGAAAGCACGGACATCTCGTCATCTATTGATCACACGACAGCTTAGACTAAAGAACTTCAAGACACACTTCAGACAAAAGACCACGTTAAACATTATTAAACTCAAGTAACTTTGCAATATATTGATATTTAAACGTTATAATCCGCGCGATAGAAATAGAAGTTATTAGCAGCGTCGAAGCGCGTAATTTATATTATTTGGTAAAGACATTGATTTTATTATTACGAAACCTTAATTGTGAACGTAAGATTGAACATTATTATCCGCGCGATACAAATAGAAACTACGAGAGAGTAAATGTGAAAGTAAATAGAAGTGTTCAACGGCGCGTACAAGTGAAGTAATTACTATTACAATTTAGCAAGTTACAAAGTGTTACTTACGAACCTTAACGACGTACTAAATACTACTAAATATCAGGACTTACATCATCTAATAGAACTAAATCGATTAATTCAGCATTTCAGCAAATACTAAACTTTGGAAAATATATATTAATTTGAAAAGACGACTCAACTTTTAGTTACCATTATTCCTGACACCGCCCTTTGACTGTTATCTCGATTTTCTCTAGCCACTTCCCTAGATAAGAGTTCTCTAGCTTATAACTACCCCTGAGTACTACGCCCGGCACCCCTTATTTTAATCAGAACTCCAGAACTACTACACATCTAAAAATCCCACCTACAGTGATAAATCTTCATAACCCCAGTACGGTTATAAATGACGTCCAATCTTGTGGCCTAATTAAAGAACTGTTATAAATAGCTGACCAACGTAAGCAACGGTTATAATTTCTAACATAAGATGGAATTATAGTTTATATTTATCTTAGCTTTAATGACGATTATTTGATCAACACTATTTTAGCAATGAAATAGGCTACGTAAGACTGCTCAATTTTCTAGTTATGCCTATATTACTACACAGCCTACTTTTGTTTGTTTTTAACTTGCGTCTCTTTTAGCATTCTTCTGCGGACTGACAGTTTATTGTTTAATCACATTACATCCAGTTTTAGCTAAATGTAGTTATGAAGTCTTTAAATATAGAATTTAAAAAAAAACTCATATTACTCAGCTTTTCACCCCTTTTAAAATAGGTCTGTTTATCTTCTGGTACATACTACTATCATGATAATTTATTTTTTGTATCAATTGAGTCATGCCTTTTTTCTCAGCTTTTGTATTTTCCCCTAGTACTATTTCACAATACTTTGTCTATTTATTTTTAAGGTATTAAGCTAAGGTTAAGCTTATATTTCAATAATGTAAAACATGTAAATATAAGCATGGGACTGCCCCCAAGCACCAGTTCCTGCTCTTTCGGGGTTTCAGGACCTTATATATTATATATGAATTCATGTAATTTTAAAATAAAATAAATAAATAAATAAATGTCTGTTCTGGGAAAAAAGAACCTTCTTTTAATTTTACCACTTCATTAAGCCTATACGAAGCTTTTTTCTTTTTTTTATAAAATGGCTCAAACTATTTTATTTAAATTTTGGGGAGTATTAAGTCTTGAATCGTTTATGTGAAACATTTCTTCCTAAAAGATATTTGAAGCGTACTTACAAGCTTAGCCTTAGTTTGTATAGACTGGTGAGACGCACGAATGCACACTTCCTGCATCACAGCCTGTTATAGTATCAATGTCTGAATCAAGAAAATTATATCGTCCTTGATTAGGTTACAGAAAACCACACGAGTGCACCACATCACTATTTCTTGGCATAGACATGATTACTTGTACGGAATAAATAAGCATTAAAATGCAAAGGAATTATATGTTTTTCATTTTCAAGCTACCACTTTGTAAAAGTCACGTTGAATTTATTGCATTCAACTTATGCAATAATATATGCCAACATACGAAACAACTTACGAAATCCAACATAAACGCTTTTGCAATGCATCATTTGCTCATGTCTCAAGGTCAAATCACTGGATAATCCACAAATGTAGTATAACTTATTTCCTAGACATCTTTTTTGCTAAAATTTCCTTTAAATAGAGTGCTGAGAGATGAGCATGACAGTCGGTGCCAAGAATCCAGCAAAATGATATCCTACTGCAACTGTGGTTTGCTTCTTGTGCTCATTGTAGCGACATGTTCTGCCAAGAAACGTAAGTACAATATTTAGGAGTAGAGTATTCATAGTCCCTACTTTGGCAATTTACTCTACTAATCTGTTTTTCATAGCTAGACCATGGTCTAGTTTGTAAGAATTAGGATTAAGATCCTCTGACTTAATCGTCTTATTGCCAGTCATATAATTTGGACATAGTAGTTCCTTCTTGTATAAGTCTACCCATCCCTCGTATGTTGTTACATGGTCATTAGCTTACAATTTCTACATGTGAAAATTATGTGCAATTGAGCAGAGATTTTCAAATACTCTTCCACAATTTTTATATTTCCTACATAGGCCTCTAGAAGAAACTCTGCATGGACTCCTTTTGAAGATTTACCCATTGTTCAAGTATCTGTCTTCATTATTCGGCCTATATGTCATAGACAATACTTTTTTTACATTCAAACTGGGACGGTTTTCACCACACGATTAAAACAGCTTTGAGTGCAGATATTAGTGATGTTAATTTTGAAGAGTGACTCAGTATCCATGACATATTATATATGATATATATCCATGATGATGAAATATATATATATCCATAAAAACTCCGTGGCGCGACATCCCTGGAGGGACAAGGCCTACCACCCGACCGCTGCGTCATCTGCCATAGGCAAATGGCAGGATTGGGGGGCATGTGGTCAGCATGCAGACACCCACGGCCGTTAATGGTGGTTTCCATGACCAGCGCCGCTACTTCTTTATCAAGTAGCTCCTCAATTTGAATCACGAGGCTGAGTGCACCCCTACCAGACCTCCCTATTTCAGAAAAATCCGGGGATCGAACCCGGGCCTACGGATCTGTAGTCAGCGACGCTAACCACAAGACCATGCCGGCGGTCATATATATATATCCATGATGATGATGATATATATATATGAAATATTATGTTATTTCAGGGCAGAACATGAAAATTATTTAGCAACTTATTCCAATATTATAATACAACATATTCACACTACAAATTAATTAGGAGAGGTATATTTTAGAAGTTTAGTTACTTCTATTTTAGGGAAGTTAAAACATTAGGGTTAAGAGTATATGATAGGCCTATTATATCTTAGGAAATATTAATTTTAAGCAAACCAGAATTGAGAAAAAATACTTAAGAACAGGCCTAATGTTAAAAGAAAACTTGCATCTTAGGAAAACTTTCCAATGAGAAACACAACTTTTAAACATACATGCGGGAATAAAAAATACATAGGATTACATATTGTACCCAGTAGTATAATATTCTGTATAATATTATATAAACATTTATGTTGTAAACGTTGAGATGTCATCTATAGCCTAATTTGTAATGTTAAATACCGGTAGGCGTAATTTTTGTTTTATGAAAGTGCAGCAGAATAAGTTTTCAAGGACATTTAGGTTTGTAGATTTGTCTGCTTGTGAAGAACGAACCTGCTACCCAATTCTCACATTCACTGCTGACATCTGATACTTAATTTCAGAACTAGTTTTTTATCGGTATACTTTTCAGAGTCTTTATTTGGAAAAATAAAATTATACCAAACAAAAAGCCATTCCTTCCCGAAGTTAAATTTAGGTATTTAAGGTACACATTCTTAAATCAAGTTTTTATATAGTTGGAACTATATATAGTTATATAGTTGCAAATATAGTTTAAACGGATAATCCCTATAAACTCATCAAGGTTCGAAATTTCTGATCAGTAGCTTATTTTATCATCGATTAATGGGATTGCCAAACTTTGACATTGAGTGTCAAAGAATGAATCGCGGACTAAGCCCCAAAAAGATTAAGATAGGAAGAATAAACTCACAGGCACGAAGAGCAAAAAGCAGATTAGTTTTCAAAAAAGGGTTTTTGAGCTAAAATCTACACTTATATATTAATAACTGGTGTAATTAAATACTTAACAATAACAAGTCTTTTATTCATACCTCATGAGAATAACTCATACGAAATATATAATAATACCTGTTACATGAAATGTTTAAAAATATCAATAGCAGTTCATATTCAACGAGAAGAATGTAAATAATTTTTGTGTGCTATAGGCCTAATTGCAGACATAAATATTCATCATTCATAGCAGACCTAGATTTTGATTTGACATATTTCATTTTCAATGCCATTTCACAGAAGTAGGTTCTTGCGATCGCTGATACTGGTCCTCGTAAAAATATTGACGAATATTTGGTTTCATAATGCTTGCAAATATTATATTCTTTCAGCATAGTAACTGATTCGTTACAGATCATTCATAATGCTTTATTTCCAGTTCTACCAAAAAATCGTCCAGTTTCCTCTGTTGTTTAAATACACAGTATTCAGTATCAACTTATCTCGTCTTTTTTCTTCCCGCCATAAGCTAATTGAGTTAAATACAATGTAAGAACTACTTAGTAATAAATGGTTGTGAATTAACTCAGCGCGCTGAGAGAGCAACATTTACCTTTACAATATTATTTTTGTAAAACTGTTATCATTTTTCAACACACTGCACTGTGTATTCTGCAAATAAACATCTTATCTTATCGGCTCAGGGGCTGAGCCCTTACGGGCCCGCGCACGTAGGCCTCATAGGCGGGCCCATTGTACACCCCCCAGGAAACGAATGATGTGCATGCCCTAAGGCCCCCCAGTCAACAGACTCCACCACGAGCCCCCACGGAGCTCCCCTACATCCAACAAGGACCAGGTACCACTCCACGTGCACCGTACCCAGGGTCCCTCGTACAAGAGCCCCATAGGCGCGGCACACCCTGACGTGCGCCACTAACCCAGGGTCCCTCTGAGAGCCCCAAAGGCACGGTACACCACCAGCAACTCTTGACCACAAGCAACGGGGCAGGACGGGGGAGGCCCGCAGCAGAGTCTGCAGCAGGAGCTGGCCCGAAAACCAGTAAAGGGGAACGGGATGATAATGAGGGGGGAAAGGAAGTTGAAGTGGAGAGTGTTGGTGGAATGAATGAAGGGGGAAACGGGAGGATCCCCGAGAAAAACCCCCAAAGGTCACGGCTTTGTCCACCACAAATGACATGATTTGAACTCGGGACCGCTAGCATGCCAGGCCCACGCGCTAAGCATGAGCCACCGTGACGGCGCAAATGAACATACTATTATTAATATTACTACTACTGCTGCGAACTGCGAATGACCGACAATGTGTGATCGTGCAGCCGTCACCTTGCAAATTCATAGAAAATAATTTGCTTAATAATCTGATGTAAAACACATAACTTTCTCTGCCCAAATAAAAGGTTTCCTTGCACTCATGTAACTTTCCTTATCCAAAGCATGGCCAATACATCGTTCTCACATCACATTCTGATACTGAATTTTAGACCGTATTGCAAAGAGACCGTATTCAGTTGTTTCAACCTGAAGCGAAGCTTTATTGTTCACCAGGCAAAACTGAGTTTCTACAAACAGTGGGTGACCTTTAACTACCCTTCAGGGCATTATTCCGAAAAAAAAGTTTGAAACATAAGTTTTACCTATCAGTAAATGTATCTCATGTTCAAAATTCTAACAAAATCGTTAGAGCCGTTTTCTAGAAAACCGCGAAAATCGAATTTTTCTTCATGTAAAGTGACATTAAAAATAATAGAAATCTTGGTGTCACATCCCCAGGAGGTACCTAACCCATATAGAAAATTTTGTTTTTAAACAATTTTTCGTTCTGAAGCTAGGTTGTTCACAGACACACACACAGATATGTTTCTGAAAATAGTATTTTTGGATTCAGGGCACCTCAAAACATGTATTTATGTTAAAAACTCGACTTTGAATTTCGCGGTCGAGCACAATACTTCCTCTACCTATTGCAAGTATAGTATGCGCAGAAGAAGTTAAAATCAGAGCGGTTAATTTTAATTCATCGTTCAAAATCCGTCAATAATTTTTTTAATTTGTCTTTTTTAAGTTTGCAGGCGGACCAAACAAAAGCAGATGCGAAAAATTGTGATCCTATATAATTACTTCCAAACGAGTTCATAACCACTATTAGTCGATAAGGTACGAATGGAATTGGATAAAATATATGTATATATATATATTCCTCCTCGTATGTTGCAGGCTTACTTACGTATACGACGAAAGTAGTGTAGGCTATGTATTGTTTAAATATTTTTATGTTAGCAATCTTTAAAGCTAATTTTATTGTTGCAGCTTCGTACATTGAACGATGTGCACGCAGCGATCCCGACTTCAATGAGTGTGCTAAGAAAAGCGCCCAAGATCACATAAAGGACATTATGAAGGGAGACAAAAAATTAAGAATGCCTCCTCTGGATCCACTCCAAATCGAAGGATTGAGATCGCAAGACGGCGAGCTGAAGATATATGTACCGCATGCCAATATGACTGGTCTCTCAGATATTCTGATCAAACAGACGGTTTTCAATTTCAGCGACAATTCTGTCTCTCTGCATCTCGAAATCTTAGCCCCTTTTATGCAGGTTACAGGACAGTATGAACTGATAGGACGCCTCCTGATACTTCCTATCAATGGCAAAGGAGACTTCATCGTCACCGGCAGTAAGTATCTAATGATTTTATTTTACAGTTTTCTTCAACTGCTCTACAAGACTTTTTATTTTATTTTTATGAAGGTTCCTTTAAAATTTTCCAAGACTGCTCTCTGTCACAATGTTCATGCGCGAGTTTTACAAGGTAACGCATTGTAACTCACTTCAAATTTCTTACAGATGAGAGCCAGCTGAAAAAGTTTTTTTTAAACTTAAAGGCATTTACTTAAAATATTATTTAAAATCTTAGCTACCAGTTTTAAATGGAGGCACTTTTAATCGAAGTTTGGAGTTTGGTTCAACTCTTATTTGCACGCCTGGCAGTCAGGCACTCTCAATTTGCTATTTCGGTATCACAATATCAACAACTACGACCTTGCAATGACTAGGGATGAATTTACTTCTATGGGCGTCAATGAATAATAGGCAGACACCATAAGTGTTTTACAGAAGTAATAAATCCCATTAATGAGTTATTAATTTATATTATTTCTCTCTCTCTCTCTCGCTTTGTCTTAGTTTTACCTCTCCCTTTTAAAATTTAAGCGACCCAAGCCGCCCGGGCCTTACAAGGCCACGACCTGTCGGGAGAGGGATTATCTATGAATAATTATCTATGGATCACATATACTTTTTTGACCAGACAAGGATATGGAGGGCCTCCCCGGATAATTGATCAGCCCAATGCCGGGGCCACCTCCGAGACAACACGAACACACAGGACGAGAGAAACACACACACATTCACTCTGAACTCTGATGGGATGAATATTATAATGACGGCCAGATGATTTCCGGGGACCACAAGGGCCTAAAGTTGAGGAAAATTCCTGGAAAACCCCCAACTAGGTAACTGGGTAACAGACCAGGATTCGAACCCGGGCCCGCTGTGTGAGAGGAGCCAACGCATCCCCTACGCCACAGCGGTGGACAGAATGAACATATTTAACGAATATATTAGTTTGTGTAGGAATGTTTCATACTTAGATACTAGTACGTAGTTATTATTTCCTGTTACTTTATTTTTACTCTTACAAGAAACAGAAAACAAGAGAATTGAGTAATATCTTTTATCTTAATAATAACTATTTATCTCGCATCATATCACCATCGTATTGGAAGACATAATCGCACTAAATGCAGTAATCATATTACAATACCGCATTCGGTGTACTAATTTTATTATCATCTCTTTAAAATCACACAATTTTGCTGATTTCTATTTTCTATATCCCACTCTTCTTCTTATAGCCTACATGAAATAAGGAAGTATCGACGTATCTTTTCGCGGAGATGATACTTTTCAAGGAAGATTATTCTAATACACACACGGGGAAGAAGATTCATACTCAAAATATCCAAGCGAAACCTCATACAGTGGTATTAATCAGACGTGGCAGTCCAAGCATGGATGCGCAGTAGATGCAGACGAGTCCAATAAACATTCGTACTGCATGGAGGGGTGTATGGGTCAGTTGTGTCTTTGCTTTCAGTGCGGTAAGATCATATAATGCAGTTAAGAAACAAGAGACCGTGTTACAATAGGTTTGTTCGCAAAGCAAATCCGTGACTGCCTGAGAATTGGTTGTACTGCGCATGTCCAGTCTGTAACTTACCCGTGATTTGCACTTTGCGAACGGTTACAAGAATTTGGAATCGATAGTTTCTGCGTTTAATCGATATGATATGCAAATAAAATATATATTTCCCTTTGACATGTTTTAAATGCAATATACATCGACAATATAAACTATATTTTGGGAAACTTTTAATTATCTTCCATTATTCATACATATAAGTAGCCTATGTTTATAAATCTGGCGCAATGTTATAGGAGGGAGGAGTCAGGCGCGTGAAAATAGGTTACTGCGCATGTCTCTGATAACAATTCATGTTAGAGCCTGCAAATTTTTCTTATAGTACAGAAACTGTCCATGAGAGCTTTGCGAACAGAAGATTGAAATTAGAATCACGGATTCTCGCTTTGCGAACGCGCGTGGAGAAAGAGCGCATGCGCGAACGATTTGTTCCTGGTTTCTGACTGCTTTGCGAACAAACCTATTAGCTTCTCTTATCTCGCTAGTGCAGTTCAACATTCTTACCCCTCCCCATGATTCCTCCTACATGCGTCACCTCTCTCACGCGCATCTGGCTGCCGTCTCTGATTAATACCACTGTAGATAGTACTTACGCACAGCCGGCTGCAGAAAAGATGGGAGAGGACTCTTCTTCTTTAGAAAATTTAAGTTGTATGGACCGGTTCGCAAGTGTAAACGAACTTACAGTCATTGCTTTCGTTTGTTCATCGACATTCGTCTGTACCGAAGGTTGTGGGCTCACTTCGTGTTAATACGTTAATAAACAATGTTAGCCTACGCTAGTTTAAACTTTTTTGAAAACTGAAATAAATAAACATATTTTATTTTCTTTAAAACAAAAACAAACAGACGCAATAAGCAACACGAAATAAATACCTGTTGTTGGGATTAGTATCTTGTTTGCTTGCTAGATATATAACCAGAAACTTGTAATTAAAGTATGTAGGATACTTTGAGATTAGAATGTAGAGCCAATATTGCTCGTTCAGCTATTTAACAGCTGTTGCAACTTTGCTTGCCAATAAAGCACAGCCCTATCTAGCTCAATATTGGCTCCAATAGATTTATGTCGCTCAGCGATAATCTTAATCTTCAGATATCCAAGTGTAGTCAAAATTGAATCTCCGATTTAATAACAAACATTATCAGGCTCTTTAATAAAAAAAGTGTGCCTGGAACGCCACGCCACAGAACTGAAACTTGTTTTAATTTTTGGATTTTTTTCAATTTTGGATATTTGGATTTTTTCAATTTTGGATTGTTGTACTTTTTAATATAGGGTTTTTGGACTTTTTAAATTTTGGATTTTTTATTTTTGCTCTTTTAATTTTGGATTGTTTAAATTTTGGATCTTTGAATTTTTATTTTTTTAATTTTTTAATTTTGGGCTTTCGATTTTTAAGTTTGGATTTTTTATTTTTAAATTTTGGATTTTTAGATTTTGGATTCTTTTATTTTTGAATTTTGAATTTTTTTAATTTTTAATTTTTGGATTTTTTAAATTTCTGATTCTGATACTTGGATTTTTGAATTTCGGATAAGCCTAATCACTGAGTTGATTGTTTTCAGTGCAGTCCGTTACGTCACACTTCACTAATTTCGTGACGATTTTGAGCGTTACACAAGTTCCCGATTTACCCCTACCGCGGCTAAAGAAATTTCACTTCAAAAAAGTCAATCTCAATGGTTTAGCTATCCCTTTCGTGGTCAGTGGGAACTTTAAGTCCTACTCATTTGTTTTTGTTTTAAGTTCAATGGGAACAGCTGGTCCCACTCAAGTAGCGGCTCGAGGTTTAAAACGAGGGTGTGCTGCAAATACTATTTCCTATAACCAACTTGAAATATTAAAAAAATGATTAGTAGGCCTATGTATATAATTACTGCCCCACAGTGAAGTCTAAGCAGAAGTTATCATTGACTTTCGTGTTGAATCCATTCATGTTTGCAATCATTTTTTCTCTATGGAAAGCATTGCAAGAGCTATAAGACTGCAAGAAAATTAATACCAAGACACACTTCGACATAGTCAAATAAGAACAAATTCCTCAATGATTATTTTTTTACCAGGAAGCAGAAGAAACCTCCACAATTCACACTGATAAAACTAACATCATCTGCCGAAGCTCAGAATGTAGCAGCAAGCATTATTATTGAAAATAAATTAGTCAAGTTGCTCCAAGGAGGAACCAGTTCATAGCCTATTAATTTGTATTTAGTTATTAATATTATTTTTTTTAATGTGCATTTGTGATTTCTGTGGATATTATTAATGTTTTGGTACTTAGTTCCCTTCATATAAAACAGTAGAAATGCCATCAACTAATTTAAGTAATTTGGAGACTAGATCTGATTCCCGCTTTACGTCTCTAAATACTGCCTGCAGGCCCTTCATAGGATTTGCCCTTTTCCTAAACTCATCAAACACGGGCTGAATGTAGGTATTGAATCTGCTGAGGGAACATTGTCTTCGGTGCAGGCAATGGAGGGAAATCCTTAGTACAATTTATACTATATCATGTATCCTGACATTCTGTGATATAATCTTTATGTTTCTTGATCCATTGCAGTTCAGTTCTTATGGCGTTACCCAAAAACAACTATCTTCTTGTGTTCAAGTAATAGGAGAAGTCAAAGGAAATACACTTCCTCCAGGCCAGAAGATTCAGCGAAAGTGCCCTTGATGCTGGCAGCATTTCCACGCTGCAGGGCGATGCCAATTCGCTGCCTCAAAAACTCGGTGACTGACTGCAGTGAGAATGACTGCTTTTGCCATGACCAGTGGTATATGCAACAAATTTCCTACCGTAATGAATATAACATATCAATTATGTTCCTACATTGCCGATAACTAGCTGTCATCCTCTGATGAGTTGCTTGTACAGCGTAATGCCTCTGGTGGCTAAGACCAGAACTATAGTTTCATCTACATTCAACAGATGTCGCGACACAGCAACGGCAATTTTTTATACTGATCAGTTTATCAGAGAATGCCAAAATTTACATTATGTTTTTACACGTGTTTTCTAATTCTAAAAATAATATTGGTGTCGTTAGAGAGTTCCCGTAAGTAGTTTGGCTATGAAAGGGTATACACTATTTTGTGCACGTAGGCGACGACGGGAAGAGCAATGTGCAGTATTCTGTACCTGGAACTTAGCCCAAAACATTTAGGCGGCGCATCTTACTTGCTGCCTGCTGTAGGCCTACGTAACTTCGTATCATTTAAGGAAGTGCTTATATGCAAATTCATACTTTATCATCGATTTACTTGTAACATATTTTGTTTTTGTTTTTCAGCAAATACCACTTTTAAAGTGCATATACCCGCTCGTATACAAGTTAAAAAGGGAAAGAACTACTTGAAGCTCGACCAACCTACAGTATTAAAACTGAAGCCTGAATTTGCAACTCTTCATTTTGAGAACCTTTTTAATGGAGACAAACTAATTGGTAAGTAATAAAAATCGCAATGTAAGTTAAAAAAATTGCCTCTCTTCTGTATAGTGATTGCAATGTAGTAACCTTCACACATTAACTGATTTACTTATGAAAAATATTTTTAAAATCTCCTGTTAAATTGTTATTGGGAAAAAAGAAAGGCTACAAGCTAGTCCGAAATAATGAAAATATGTTTATTTATTTGAATTATTATTCTAAACGCCAATAAAGCTCACAAATTTATTTAGTCATAAGGTGCAACAATATGAGGCAAATAGTAAATTATAAAGGGAATAATTCTTCATCAAATCGATGATCACATACCGAGAATTTTCTTTGAAACAAAGTCAGCTAGTGACAATCCTATTAAGTCCAAATGCTTGCTAAATATGATTACGACTATGTAAACCAGATGATAAAATGAAAGCTTTCATGAACTAAGGCTATCATACTAATTGATGTTTAGAAGAATAATTTTCGTCTTACTTTCTCATTTATCCGATTTTTAGCATGTGACACGAGACCGTATTTATTTTTAAACAGGATGTGCTTTAAATTTCTACTTGTGCATTCCACTTCTATTTGACAATTTCAAAATAAATGGAAAAAGCTATCCACAATATATATATATATATATATATATGTATATTAAAGCACGTTGAGTAGTGTTATTCCTTTCATATTTCCATTCTGCTCTTGCCTTATCCGCTATCTCTTTCATATGATCGAAAAATTAAACACATTGTACATTCTTTTCTATAGTCCTGCCATCAGTGATCATAATATAAAAAAATTAACAGTTTTTTAATACTTCTACGTTCACTTATGTGGTATTTACGAGGGATGGTTGGATGGAGTTAGCACAGAATAGGGTTGAATGGCGGGCTCAGGCAATGAACCTTCGGGTTCATAAAATAGTTGATATTTCTTTAGCTTGTTTAGGAATTGCCTATTGCCATTGAGTAAGTAAGCAAGCACTTATCTTGGTCTCAGACAACATTCTGTTCACTAGGGAATTGTTAAGTGCATTCTATGTGCTATCAAAATTGCAGCTCCTTGCCCCAGAGCTCAATAGCAGAACAAGCAATAATATAAATCACTCTCAAATTATGTTCTTCCCGAAGAGTAAGGGACCATGTTTCACATCGATATAATACAACCGGCAGGATATTTGTTTTATATTTTTATTTTCAGATTTCTGGACAGAAGATGAAAAGATAAATCTTTCTGAATAGGCCTAGCATGAAAAAAGCATTTCCAGATTTTAGACGGCACTTAACTTCTGCCTTAATATTATTTGTATATTTTAGGAAATACATTGGATATCACTAGCTTACTGCAATCTGGTCTCATGTTATTTTCCTCTGCTCTCGCCAGAAGTACATACTTTCGTCCATAACAATTAAGTCCTTAGCAGCTAATGATCGAAAATGGTTGCTTGATTGATGACTTGTAGATTAAACCATAGCATCCTTTACTCTACAGATAAAGACAGAAGAGGAAGGCAGTGGTTCTAGCATACAATATGTACAAAGTGTGTAGTTACTAGTCTTCCAGTTGCTAGAACTAGCATAGTTAATAAGTTCATCTTTGGAATTTGAATGACTATTAACTAGTAAGACGTAATAACATGAAATAATTTTGTTCGCAGAACGTCAGTTGCAAGCATTCATAGATGAGAATTGGAAGGAAGTGTTCGACGCAACAGTGCCATCAGTAATAGACGGAGTTATTCAGATTGCAGTCATGCACATCGGCAGGATTATCCAATCAGACACATACGAAAATCTGTTTCCTCCCAAGCTATAATGATCCGACTTGTTGATTTATGTTAATACGCACTGATTGTGAAATCTTGTGTTGCATGATTTTACTGAATACAAATAAAGTTATTTATTTTGACCAAATTTGCTCGTTTATGTTTGTTTCCCCACATTTCTCAAGAATTAGGACGGTAAACTTAAGGGGGATCAGGGTGTCCAGTGAGGCAAGCCGAAGAAATTCAAGCATAATTCAAGGATTTCAAGGCTTGAATTTCCAACATTTAAAACCATAGATTAAAAAATATTAATTACTAATATTTCTGAAAATGGTAGAATTTTCGTAAAAATTATCAACTTAAAAAAATATTCTCTTCTATGCGATTTTTCCCGACGGTTCACAAAATTCAAGCATAATTCAAGGATTTTTCCCGACATGGAAAATTCAAGCATAATCCTCGACTTTCCCGATTTTCAAGGCTGCTGGACACCCTGGGGGATATACAGATTTGGGTGAAATTCATAGGTGACAAATAGGTGAAATATAGGCTATTTTTTCCCCTCAATAATGAACTCTTGCAATCTGGCATCCTCTTTATTGACTACCTTGACTTCACCCTTATTTGAGTGAAATTCATAGGTGAGAAATAGGTGAAATATAGGCTATTTTTTCTCAATAATGAACCCTTGTAATCTGGCATCCTCTTTGTTGACTACCTCTACAATTACATAGGCCTACTATTTTCAGAATTAATTAAATTGCTACAGTTACGGGTAATTATCCTAGGTAATCCTACGAGAGATTACGAGTAGGATTTTTAGACTATTCCACGAATAAACTGTAAGGGATTTTGTAAATAATAATTAATTACTTACTTTGTTGTCAATATTCTGTCAGCCGTGAGATCACGGCATGCTAGTAAAATGAACAGTACACGAATCGATTCGATGAATCAGATTAGAAAGTATGTCAGATTAAGAGCTTGTAGAGTAATTCATTGCTGAGGGAACAGAATTAATTTTAACTATTTCTCACCTATGGATATCACCCGAAACTGTATGTGCTCCTTAAATAGGTGGGTAAGTAACCTTTATCACCGTCTTAACCTCAAAAGGAGTGGCCACACAAGCAAATGTCCTGTCTGCCTCTAATTCCACTTTCAGTGGCCAGAATTTCACGAATCAGTACAAGATAATAAGTAGGACCGGATTTTTAGGTTAAAAAAACAACCTTAACTGGCCACCTACCAGATTTCAAGCAACTAGCAAGCAAGGTGGACCATATAAAAAGTTCATGATAGCAACAAGCCTTGTAATTTGCGGAATTTACACAAATGTTTATCATTTTGCTACATTAAAAGTGATGAGATGTAGATTTGTGGATAAAAAAAGTGTTGTTTCTTTTTTTAAATCATATCGCTAGATTTTACCTTCAAAAATTCGCATTTAACCTTATAAAATATTTGCAGCTATTTCCAAACTCCTCCCTCAAAATGTGGCTGAAATAGGGCATTTAAAAAATGATTGAAAAATCAATTCTTTTGTGTTGCTTATGACGAAAATGTGCGAGTGTGTTCCAGGTTTTACTGGAGACGTAGAAAAACGCTATTATAGCCTAATTTTGGTAACAAATACGAAATGAACAACAAAGGAAAATAGTTTGTAAAACTTAACACAAATAATCTTTTAGGGCGTTAGGCTCTAAAGTCAACTATCACACCCAAATCATACGTGAATCTACCTTGATTCTACAGAGAAATAGCTAGCGTTCTGTGCGAACTTTGAACTCCGTTCCCCGGCCAGCTTACGTTAGAAATAGATATTCCTGCGACATGTGGAATCGAATTGAAAATCGCCAGCTGTGACTGAGCGAAAGAAAAGTATGGGGTCCAGAATAAGATAATACAAGAAAAAGTTGTGAAATCAGAAATAAAGCTGTCCATTGCATTGTCCAGAGCCGGGAATTACAAGACAATATTACAATACAAATATGTAATTTGCATTACAATATTCACCAGATCAGGCCAAGATATGCTGATATGGTCCATAAAGCTCATAGTATCCGTAACTTCTTACAATAACTGTCAATTTAAAAAAATGTAAATTTGACATTTTCTTCTTCAGGTTTCATTTCACAATAGTTTGATTTCTGGTACAGTGTACCCTACCACATCTGACACACATAAAAACATAAGTTAGGTGTCGCGAAAAGTTATAAGTTATGGAAACTTTTTTTTTTTTTTTAGAATATCAATTCCTATCAAATAATGCACGGATTGCAGCGATCCATCAATTACGGTTTAGGTAGCGTATCAAAAGAGAGCCTATTTCGGCCAGGTTCTATCTTGATTCAGTAAAATTCAGATATGGAAACCCCTATAATATCTAAAATAACTTAAAAATAAATTATTTAATGCAGCCAATGGTCATAGTATGATGAATGGAGCTCTGGTGGAATGATACATGGCAGGGGAAACATGATCACCCAGAGAAAACTTGCCCCGACCCCATTTTGTCCACCACAAATTTCAAATGTATCCACCGAGATTCGATCCCGGGTTCCAGCGGTGGAAGGCGAGTGGTCTAACCACCCAGACATGGGGGCGGCCTAAAATAACTTAAGCAGGCGGGTTTAATACAGGCTAGCTCATATCTGGGTTCTATACGAGTGTTCCATGTGGATAAGCAAGCCCATTGGCTACCGACGAAATTAACTGCTTTATTCGTGTGCCAGTCAATGCTACCGGCCTGTTGCTGGCTGTGTGGTAGGCTATTATGGCACATTTTACCCGTGCAAACCATATTCACGGATTCTATGGTGGCAGTTATCTTAGGAATAGTGACATTAGTGTTAGTGACATGTAGAGCTAGATTTGTGGCAGTTAGGTTAGAAACAATGACTTTAGTGTTAAGTTTACAGTCCTGCATGAGTTTAAATGGCCCAACGACTTCATCCCCTCGCAGCTGAGCAGACGGTCTCGGGAATACGCATCACTTCATAGTGCCATTTTAAATTAATTTTGTGTGAACTTCTTAACTATTTTACTTATAATTAGAATATTCCTACAAGACAGAGGTGCTTATACAGAATTGTCGCTAGCGTTCGCTTCGAGCTTCGCTCCCAATAATATACGGTCACAATAATATATAATTTTCATAGGTAATACTATTAATTCGCGAGATTAAGCAAACGCAATTCTTCCTCCTACCGGGTGACCGGGACACGAATTGGGGCTGACGCAGGGTCACCGTACCGGGGAGGGAAGCTCCGAAGCTCGAAGCGAACGATAGTGATCGCTCTGCACATGGATTCTACAGATTTTAAATTACAAGATAACATGAAATTTTGCCTTTTTCATAAACAAAAGAAGAAAAAATCCCTTTAGGCAAGCCTACAAGCCTACAGTAGATTTCGAAGTGCCTTTGGTTTAATTTATTGTCGCTGCGTAGCACTCTTCTTCTTTAGCCTTATCATGACAAACCCGCAATAATAACTGCAAAAAAGAGGAAAGAGCACTTTTTCAAACATTCAAGTCTCGCCTTATATGAGAACTATCAAGAAACTAGTTATTGATTTGTAGAGTACTCATTAAGAGCTTTGCAACGATACCCCAAAAGACTTAGTTTCAAAAATTTCGAATTTCCATCCCCCCACCCCCACACGTACCCACAAAACCCCAGAATCGTTGGTGTCACTGTGAACTCCAGAGGGAGTACTGTAATTTATTCAAAGAAAGTTACCCTCTATACTTCATAGGGGCCGAAATATAAATGTTCTAAAATTTCAACCCCCTCCCCCGACCACCCCCTTGGGCCAATTTTGCTCATTAACGAACTTGTCCGAACTATTGGTCCTAGAAATAACATAATAAAATTTGGTTCAAATATCTTCAAAATTACGGCCGCTAGCGTGTAAAGATATATGTATATATAATATAGCACAATTTTTTTTTTTTGAACAGGCGGTGGTTTCGTACTTAGGGAGGCATGAAACGTAAAGATATGAAAGAATTTTTCGAAAATCATGACATGGTATCCATTGCAATAGGTAGATTTTTCCTAAAAAGACCTAGATATGAACTATATAACCCCAATATAACAACTACATAACAAAAATTTACAGAAGACTAAATATAAATAGGATCAATAATGCTTGAGTAGGCGTATAGGCAGACAAACAAACAACATACTTTGAGCATTAAGCACTAATTTCTATTATTATTATTATTGTTGTTATTATTATTATTATTATTATTATTACCGGTATTATTATTATTTGTTGTTGAGGGAAGTATTTTTATTATTTGTTGTTATTGTTGTTGTTGAGGGAAGTATTTTTAAAGAATTCCCGTCTGATTTTTATCTCCCGTCTGCCCATAGCATTATCCACTATGAATCCACATAGTAAAGGTTTAAACATAAAAAAATGTTATGAATGTGTCGTTATTAGCGCTCTCAATAGTTATTTTCAAACAATGAATACCGTAAAATCTAATCCAAGCGTAGCCTAAAAGCTCAATTAAATATAATTGCCTCAATAGGATAACCAACATGAAAATCCTTGACCTAGACTGGAATACGATACGCAAGTTTACAAATAGACAAAAAGTGTAGTCCTACCCACTACGATAGTGTCCTCGCAGTCAGATCGAATTTTAATACAGCTGTAAAAAACGGTAAGAGTAAACCAACAGCGTGTATTGGAAAACACATAGGAAGTAAAATAAAATCGGAACTCCTTCAGAATAGCGCAGCCAGCCATGCCCTGCCATTAGTGACCGTGCCCCTCCGAGCCGCAGGGAACAAAAAAGAAACGATCGGCGTAAGGGTAAAATTTCCCGTCATATTCAATGTGATACATAATAAACCCAGCGCTATTCAGTATATTGCTCCTAAACTAATACAAATGTTCCTAACCTAACATAACCTGTCACTGACCTAGAATATGGCTGTCACTACTTCTAGAAGCCTTATTACCCTTCCACGTCTTTCGTAAAACATCGTTACATGGCACGAACCCCGCGCTATGCAGAATACTGCTGCTAAACTAACATGACTGTTCCTAACCTAACATAACCTGTCACGGACCAAAAATTCTTAATGCAGAAGCTTTTTTACCCTTCCACATCTTTCATAAAACATCGTTAATCTGCCGAATTCAATCGGGATAATCATGTTCGTAATATTGGCGACATTGTAGACTTGGTCCCACTCGGTACGGCCCGGTTATGACGGCGGTCACCTTATTCTCAAGTTTAGCGATAAAATCATACACAGGGATGGTATCTTCATAATTATAGCTATAAAATTATTGTACTGGAGGTAAACTTCAAAATAGGCCTACACAGCTGTATTGTTTATAAACGAATATTGACTATCATTTATTATTCACTCAATTGATTCATTTTTACTCTGTTTAAGATTTAAAAAAATATAATGAAATATTATGCGAAATGCGTATTGGGTAAGCCTGTCAGATTAAACTATTATTCCTATTCCACGAGTAGCTTAATAATTAGCATATCACTGCTGAACAATCATACAGATAGCTTTCACTATTTTATTAAGACATGACTAGACTGTAGACACAAAGAATCTTAAATGTCAGCATCGCCGCTCGTATTATGCAAAGTAATATTTTGATCACATGCCTACGATAGAAGTCAACTCTAACCTGTTCTGCAGAAGCCCAACGATGAAAGCAAAAGGAGAGTATTTCCATGAGTTCTTATCACTCAGTCACTTCTGTGCTCTAAAAACACACTTAAAACACACTCACTAGAGAAGAAAATCACTTTTCAATTTAATCACAAACACTTTATCTCTGATCCGGGCAGAGAACAAGCACGACAAGCACTGACTTGCTCGCTGTACGTCTTTTGTTTTGTCACGTGATTCATAGAGATAGGAAGTTCTCATGTGTATCAAGTCAAAAATCGATAAAAGTCGGAACTGCCTTTATGTCTATACAACTGCTATCCAAATGTTACGCACAGAAAGCTCGAAAATTACGTTCGTTCACCATTCTTATCTTTCTATCAAGCTGTAGTAAAAATATTATCAGCCTGTGTGCACCGTAAGGCACTGACAAACCTATTCTCTTCCCACGTTCGCGGAGGCATCCCCTGTAGCCTACAGGTTGATATTTCACCAGCACTACTCGATGATGTTGTGATGTGCACTTGGATCAGTCCATTTTGACAAAACTTCGATTTTAGGGGTGAATTATTTGTAATGAGTTAGCACTGGGGATTTGACATGCTTGATCCAGTAGACAACATAGCAATTTTTGATAATTTTTGGACTGGGCAAGCGTGATGCATTAAGAGTTACCTAACGAACTATGGACCGCCGGCGTGGTCTTGTGGTTAGCGTCGCTGATTACAGAGCCGTCGGCCCGGGTTCGATCCCGGTACCTCCTCGGATTTTTCTGAGGTAGGGAGGTCTGGTGGGGGTGCACTCAGCCTCGTGATTCAAATTGAGGAGCTACTTGATAGAGAAGTAGCGGCTCCGGTCATGGAAACCACCATTAACGGCTGTGGGTGTCGGCATGCTGACCACATGCCCCCCAATCCTGCCATCTGCCTATAGGTAGATGACGCAGCGGTTGGGTGGTAGGCCTTGTCCCTTCGGGGATGTCGCGCCACGGAGTTTAGTTTTAGTTTTAACGAACTATGATTCTTGTGGAACGATAACAGTTTAATGGAGAGATCTTGCTGGCCATAACCCTCTACTAATTATAAGATCTTCAAACACTTCTTCATTAAATTTACAAGATTCCGCTCCAGCGCCCACTGGAGATCTTTCGTTAGATTTAACTATAACGTGGGCTAATTACAGGTAGAGGAAGTATTGTATTCGAGAACGAAATTCGAAGTTCAGATTTTAAGATAAGTACATGTTTTGAGTGCCCCTGAATCCAAAAATACCATTTTTAGAAACATGTCCGTACGTCTATGGGTGTGTCTGTGAACAACCAGCTCCAGAACGAAAAATCGTAGGGAAACAAAATTTCATATTTGGGTTAGGTATCTTCTGGGAATGTGAAAAGAAGATTGGCGACGAATTTTTCTTACTTTTAATGCCACTTTACATGAAAGAATTTTGTTTTTCGCAATTTTCTCCAAAACGGCTAAAACGATTTTGTTTAAATTTTGTACAGGTAGGGGGAAAAAAAGCGGACTGACTAAAATATCTAAGTTGCCGATATGAGCCAATGCGCATGCCTAGCGGCATTCACAGGATAGCAGGGAATGTATCGAAATTTCTTCTTGCCAATATAGACAATCAATTGAGAAATAATTTCACGTAATTTGCATTGCTTATGAAAACAAACGTTTCCGTTACATCGCTTACATTTATTTGCATATCACAAGGCTCTGAAATCAGCTACAAGAGTAGGTCCGCTTTTTTTCCCCTACCTGTATATGGGGTGCTTATAATAAGAGCTAACATTTTTACGAAAAAAACATTCTGAAGGGTAATTATAAGCCGCCCACTGTTTGTAGAAACTCAGTATTGCCTGGTGAACAATAACACTATGCATCAGGTTGAAGCAACTGAATAGGCCTGCTCTTTGCAATACGGCCTCTTATTCTATATCAGAGTGTGAAGTGAGAAAGATGAAATTTCCATGCTTGGGATAAAGAAAGTTACGCGAGTGCATTAATCAAAATTTTATTTGGGTTGTTTCCTTCGGGGATGCAATGAGATGTGTTAACGACGTTCTCTTCAGTTTACATGAAGAGAGTGTCATACATACCGGGTGTTCGGAAATTCATATTACAAACTTCTAGGGCTAGTACAGGGAACATAGTAGACAATATTTCGAATAGGAACCCATGTCCAAAAACGTACCGTAATGGCTGTAGTACGGAAACGGTACTTTTTGGACATGGGTTCCTATTCGAAATATTGTCTACTATGTTCCCTGTACTAGCCCTAGAAGTTTGTAATATGAATTTCCGAACACCCGGTATTATTATATTATACAAAGAAGCAAACCTTTTTGTTTCGACAGACGAAGTTATATGTATCACATCAGTTTTTCTTCTTCTGAGAAGTACGGTATATTAACTTGAAACAAAACTTGTGTTTGAACATGTTATTACTCCAGAAGGAATAAGCTGTTTGAAACAACGTAGTTATACCCCTTTCCACGTGTAGTGTGACACGAACAAAAAGCTAACTTCAAGGTTGGCCTGAGCTTTAAAAAACTTCTAAGCTCTTTAATGAAACGCTAACTTCAAGGTTGGCCTGAGCTTTAAAAAACTTCTAAGCTCTTTAATGAAACGCAATATTTAAAATGGCGTAATTAATATCACAGAAACTCGGAATGGTAAACTAGTTGTATGAAAATTGATTAATAAAATTATTTCTATTTGTAACTAGTAAATTTATTTCTAGTAAAAAACTCAAACATGATTATGGAAAACTACTGTCTAAAACTACTCAAGGTCATGGAACGCCCTACGATTAGAATACCATAAAAAGTAGTCTGATCATGGAGGCTTTTATAAAACTTGAAGCACCTCTTTCTCTATACCCAGTATATAGCCTACAGAACGCAAGAAATTGTCATCGAAGTTCAAGGAAACAATGCAGACGTGTGGATGTTCAATAGTTTTGTTATTGGCGGGTGTGGCCTACGCTGCTCTTCCTCTTCGTAAGTAACAAGTTTTTAACAGTGAAATAGTTATTTAGACAACTAGCTACAAAAATTGTGATTGGAACACGATCGGAGGAGTAACGTGTTGTCTACAATATTTGGTAAATTATTTTTATGATTCATAGGCCTAAAATAAGTTATACACTTGAGTTTATCAAAGCCTACTGAATTATTATGATTGAGGGATTTTTTCCTGTCAACTAGTGTGTTTTACTTCTTGAAACGGTGTGTTTTACGTTTTGATGACATTTATTTTTATTTTTCGACAAATAAAATGATGAGCTTTTATTGCTTGGAAATCATTAACTAAAATTTCAATTTAATAATAGTATTAGATAAACATTATTTTACTATCGTGCAATAGTTTAAGTGCTTTTAGATCATTACTATATTTTTATTACCAGTACTTTTTCTCTTACTTGTTGTCAACACAAGTACAATAAAAGGAGCAAAACTTTTCAACAGGACCCTGTTTCCTAGAACTTGCTAATGATATTAGTTAATAATATTAGAATTCATCATATTATTTACTAGTTAACAAAATCTTGTTTCATAGATATAATCTGTGAACACTACTAATAAAATCTCTGCTCTAATATTATTAGTTCATTAGTCAGCTGACTGATTTGGAGGTTATGTCTGGATTGTTTGTGTTTTTTGCCTTCTTAGTCTTTTTGTCAATACTATTTCAAAGCAGCAAGGTCTACATATATATCTACATAAATGTAACAAATAATAACTAGCTCTAAGAAATGAATAAATCTGCCAGGCACTCATTCAAGATAGCAGTAGGCTTATGTACTAAAATCTATCCTTAAATCCTAAAAACTTGTTATGACAAAAATTTCTATGATAGCGTATGTAAGCTTCTTATAAATTGATAATTAAATCAGAGTGATTCATTTCCCACAGATCTATCTATAAATAATGAAATCTGAAATACGTGGGTTTGAGAATAAGTTATTGGTCAAAAGACACTTATGGAAAAACGCCTAATAATATCAGTAAATTTTTTTAGTTATGCAGTCTTTGAAACAGTTTACTAACAATATTAGCAATATTTACTAACAATTTAGAACCATGAACTCATAAGTCATAACTATTATTATGATAAAATACTCTTATGAAACAGAATACCAATAATAATAACTAATATTATTATATTAATAAATTTCATCTTGCATACGAGGGTACCTTAGAATAAAAAGATTGTAAGGACTTTTTAGCCTATACCCTCAGTAAAAACGTCCTTGACATATATCATTTATTCATAGTATGAGTATTATATGGTATAATATGGTATGAGTATAATACGGTAATTACGAGTATGTATCGTATGTATCCTCCACATACTACTGTTAGCTATTATTAGCTTTTTAAGAACAAAAAGGCCTTTGAGAGAGTAAATATCCTATTACTTGTCTCTATAATTGTAATACCACAATTTTATATATAGAAGTATTTCACTTTTACTTAATCTCAGTGGCAAGAAGTATACCTTTGTAGAAAATATATACCACACACATATATGATAAAAATAACTTGTAATATGAGATTTTTCAACTATGTTTATTTGTGGATACTTTTTAAATAAGTTTCATATGTGAATTCTTCTAATATCTTACTAAGCTTAATTAGCTGCAAATTTGTAATATTTTATAAGCAATTGGTATTTTTATATCTTATAAGTATCACACGATTCTTTATATTGTCTTTCGCTTCATTAGTTGGTTAACTTTTACTGTGAGTATAGGCTAAAAATTCCTTACAATCTTTTTATAATATTATTATGTATTTGCTAATAATATTAGTGTAAAAGTTTCATGAAACAGGGCCCAGGAGTTAACAGCGAGATTCTAGATTTTAACGTTCCTTCACCTTCGTAGTTTTTTCATGTTTCATAAATAGCCAATAAGACAGTAAAAAATTGTATCTCTCACATATTTGTACTTGACTCGTAAGATGCTCTAGGCCCTGTTTCATAGAACTTGCTAATAACATTAGTTAATAATATTATAACTCGTAATATGATTTATTAGTTAACAGAATCTTGTTTCATAGAGATATGTAAACTACTCATAAAATCCGTTCACTAATATTATTTAGTTCATTAGTCAGCTGATAGATTTAGAGGTTAAGTCTGGATTGTTGTTTGTGTTTGTTTCTTCCTATTCTGCACTACTTCAAAACAGCACTGCCTACATATACCTTCATAAACGTAATACATCTCATTATTCATATACTCTTATTTAAAGGCATCTGTTTTAATCTATTGCCTTCAAATGTTTCTTTTCTATTTGTTTTTTGATGAACAGCTCCTTTTGAGGATTAGAACATAGTAACTAGCTCTGAGAAATCAATAAATCTTTCAAGCACTTATTCAAGATAGAGGCTTATTCAAGATGTAGGCCTATTAAAATGTAACCTCAAAATCTAAAATCTTATTGTGACTAAATTCCTTTGATGGCAAATGTAGATATTTTCTTAATCGACAGGGAATCAGAGCGATTTATTTTTGATACTTTTAAGGTCACGTTACTATTAATTTATAAAAATTGAAAAAAAATGCACAAAGCGATTACTTTATTTAGAGGTGAATTTTTGTAAAAATCAGTATTTACCCTGGGTGTATGTAATCTGCGCCATGGTTGACACCTATTTTGAAATGGAATGAAAATGAGATATGTAAACTGCGTCACACAGATATGTAAACTGCGCCACGGAGATATGTAAACTGCGCCACGGAGATATGTAGCTTGCGGCAGTAGTTGTAGAGACCGGATTTTAAAGGGAATTCCTTTTTTTATATTTCATCACAAAACGTGATAAAATTGAACAGGACATTACCGAGTAAGTTTCAACTGCAAATGACCAGGTTTTAACTTCCCTTTTTTTCCTTTTTTAGGCTCATCTCCCTTTCTTAGGAACTTTCCCTTTCCAGTACCGTTTTTGCTAATTTATTTTGAAAAAATCGTAAATTATCCAGTATTTGGCAATATGAAAACATTAAAAACTGTTTTCACTGATTCACCATTGAAAAAATAATTCCTCCCAGCAGAATAGAGCGTTACAGGTAAATGACAGGCATGCCATTGCCTAAGTTTCCCATTATAACAAAGTGGGGAACATGGATTTCGTGTGCTATTTTCCTCTGTGAGAATTTCAACAAGATCAAAAAATTTCTTCAGTCATTAGATGTTACAGAATCAGCAGCTGTAGAGCAAGCAAAGGCTTTACATAAAGCAAACATGTATCCCTCTGTTGAATTTTTACACTATCTTACTTTTATAGGGATCCCTTTTTCCCACATTTTTTGGCAATAATTTTCTCTTTTTTCCCACCTTTTTTTTGGCAATTACTTTCCCTTTTTTCCCCACCTTTTTTTGGCAATAACTTTCCCTTTTTTCGTCCTTTTTTGGGTGAAAAATTTCCCTTTAAAATCCGGTCTCTAGTTATAGGCAAACAAAAGTTAGACCTAATATGTGAATGTTCGTTTCTACCTGAAAACGATAAAGTCACTAAATTCTGTGCTTGATAACTATGTATCTCCAGACGCCCCGTTTCCACCCTCTTTCCACATGAATGAACATTCCAGAGAATGCAAAGAAACGACTAATGCAGTAGAATCATTTCACGCAAAATATAATTCGATTCCCAACATCTTCCTTATGTTAAATGCACTTCTCCAGTTCCAAACAAGTGCCTACGTAAAACTGAGAATTATTGAACAAGGAATACCTGTAAGAAGAACAGCTAAAATAAATGACAAGTATTCTTGTCTACCCAAGTGGAGAGAACAGTATATAAACAATGAAACATTCCGTTTTGATTTTATTAAGAAGGCGTCATATGAGAACAAAGTGCTCATGCAAAAAAAATTAGGGTAGTGTTCTTTTATAAGTGACGAAGCGTTCATGCAAAAGAGATTAGGGTACTGTTTTTAACATTTTTTGTAAAATGACAAAGCTACTAAGCCTAACATTTCTAACCACACCTATGCAATTTCAAAGGCTGTCCTAAGTCTGGAGAAGTGGGAAGGAAAATGTTAGTGCGTTAGTATGACGCTGACGCCATTTAAATGTCAGTGGCGCAGTTTACATATATCGGTGGCGCAGCTTACACATGTCGGTGACGCAACTTACATCGTATAGGTTGGGGAAAAGGTAAAAGTGGCGCAGATTACCTTTTCCCTTTACCCTGGGGGTAAAGAATAGCTTCCTGTGTCCACTTTTTTTTATATTTACTTGGCACGTAAAAAGAAACCTTCTTAACAATATTAATAAATTTGTAAATGAAATAATTATATAATTCATTATATCACACAATAATTATTGTTGAAGCGACCATATATAAAAATGTTATATTAATTAATGTTATATTAATGTTTGCTATAGTTATATTAATTATTATATTAGAATATTATCTGCATTCTATAAGCAAAAGTTTTCGTTCTAGTTAAACCTGAATTCAGCTTAGGCTACTTATTTGAAAACAAGACATGAATCCTTGTCAGTCATGATTCCGTGTAAACTGTACTTCTTTCGGTCTGAATGTTGATGTTTCAGCTCCATATATAAAGCCATGCGCACGCACGGATCCCAACTTCTACGAGTGCTCTTTGCAGAGCGCAAAGGAGACAGTGCCGCACTTCGTTAAGGGTGAGAAAAAGTATGGAATACCCTCTCTCGACCCAATGGAAGTATCGGAAATCGCAGTGGACAGTGGACCTGATCATGCAGGACTTAACATCAATCTCAAAAACGTCATACTTACCGGCCTGAGAAATTCAGACCTCAAGGAAATACAGTATGTATAAAATAGAATAGAATAGAATGTTTATTTCATAATTCCTGAACGCACATATAGAAACTCTCTGTTATATTTCTGCTTTGCCGCAGAGACCCTTTAATTGGAAGAAATATTATAAATAACTGACCGCCGGTCTTGTGATTAGCGTCACTGACTACACATCTGTCGGCCCAGGTTCGATATCCGGTACATCATCGGATTTTTCTGAGGTAGGGAGGTCTGGAACGGGGTGCACTCAGCCTCGTGATTCAAATTGAGGAGCTACTTGATAGAGAAGTAGCGGCTTCGGTCATGGAAACCACCATTAACGGCCGTGGGTGTCGGCATGCTGACCACAGGCCCCCAATCTTGTCAACTGCCTAAGGTAGATGACGCAGCGGTCGGGTGGTAGGCCTTGTCCCTTCAGGGATGTAGCGCCACGGAGTTTTTTTATTATAATTATTTACCAAAAAATCTTTACCAATTTAAGAAAACAACTGCTTAAAACTAGAAAAAATCTATTCGTAATAACTTTCAAACCACTTTGGTTCCTAAGCCCGTTATTTTCTTCAAATTTTTTGTCAATTTCTTTTTTACTATAAATAAAAATTCTCCAGTTATTTAAACTAAACTGTCATTTGTTGTCCTACATATTTTTTTATACGCTACATTCACATTCATCCTTAAATATTTCCCGTCAAAAATATTTTTCTTAATATTTCAGTTTCTTTGCACTCTAGCTTGATATGTCTCTTCCTTATTACAAATTGGACATGTTCAATTAGATGTATGGCCTTTTAAGTTTCTTAACTTCCTAATACCGAGTATTAACCAAACTAAGCATTCCGTCTCCTTGCCACTGCATACAAAAAGTATGGTTCCATCCCCCATTCTGCTTAGGGGAGATTGCCTCGTTACCGGCCAACAAGGTTTCCTCTAAAATGGCGAGAGATAGCAGCAGAAAACAGTTATGAAGTGGTAGGCAGGAACAAAAGGAACTTTATTCCTCGCATAGAGTCCGTGTTTGTCTCGCCATTTTAGTGGAAACCTTGTTGACCGGTAACGAGGCCTGACCGGGACAATCTCCCCTACATATCTGAGCACTCTTTTAAAGATTTAATTTTTTTTAATTAACAAAATAATTCTTGTTTGGTAATATCGTTACATCTTTTCCCTATAATCTTACTAACTATATGTTTCATGACCCATATTGTGCCACATCCAATTTAATCCTAATTTATTCATCGTTACAAGTAATTTTTCCCACAAATTATTATAATTTATTTTTTAAATTTCGAACAGTGTATAAGTGTTCCATTCAAGGAACCAGTGAAATAATAGTAACCTATATTATGCAACGAATCTATGATGGCATTCATTAAGACGCTAGTATGTTTTATCAATTCGTCCAGCCATTCTTCGGAGAATAAAGATTTTGGTTTGAGAATCAGGAACAGAAAAGACCTTTTGGAAGCTTATTAATAGGGGGCGGATTTCTATGACGTGTCATATTTTCCCCCCTTTGCATTATTTCAGGTTTCCGACTAATTTAAACCCGATTCCAAGCATCCTGGTGAAAATGGAACGGCTTTTATTGTGCATATAACTGCATATTTAGGAAATTTTTAACTATTGTAGCATATTTAGTATGAATATGCTTATTTAGGTCATATTTTTGGCATATTTGTGTGCATATTAAAGAAATTTTGAAGTTTCATATCATATTTTGTAAATTTTGCTTTATAATGATACTTTTTGAGAATTTACAGATATTTTAAATAATTGACATTATATTTTAATAAAATGAATTGTAATGAAACTTAAAAAAAATATAGGCAATGTGTAAGTGGAAAAGTCATATTTTAAATTTTATTGGTCATATTTTAATGTTTTTTAGGTCATAAATTCATGCATATATCTTGTTTTTTAGGTCATAGAAATCCGCCCCATACTTATTAATTTTGTAATAAACTTTTCAAACTTCAAGCAAACTAAAAAAAAGTATAATCATATGTCTAGTAGCATTATTCTTTACATGTCACTTACTCTGTCTGTATTCTATAATAATCTATCATACGTTATATTCTTTACAGTTATGACGTAGAGAATAGCGTCAACATATTCGTACTAACGGCGCCAATTGTTAACATTTCGGCGGACTACACAGTAAAAGGGAGGATTCTACTGCTGCCTATTTCCGGAAAAGGTCCTGCGAATATCACAATAGGTGAGTAGCAAATAATAATTTCATTTTCAGTTTTTGGAGGCTTGATGTATCGTAACGCTTATGTTAAAAAGTACCCAAACTGTATTTAAAATTAGGTCTTCCGATTTTATGTATATTCATAATTAACTTATACCAAAGGCAAACGCAATATAAAGTTTGGATTTTTAAATCAGGTTTCATCATGTGTTAGTAGGCCTATGTGTACGAACAGTAGGAATACCCAGAGATGTCCTATTCATTTCTCAGGCATTTTGTTTTCGGGACAATAATAATATTTGCATGATACTATTTGTTTATTTTTAACTATTTTATAGTGTATAAATGTTATATGTAGGGCCCGGATTCTTATGTTTTAAACTAGTTTGTTCTTTGCTAGCTAACTGTGATATTTTAACATAAGTATGCGTTCCAATGTCAAGGGAGTCAAATAGTCCAATATTATAAAAACTTAAAATGGCTAAAACTGCTTTTCAAGTGAAATACGATAAAATAACAATAACAATGAGAATAATTAATTCCAAATGTCTGCCAACAGTTTGCATTTTGCTCTTTGTTGCTAGTTTATTATTTTGTAAGAGAAAATATACCATCTGATTTTGTAATTTGTCATATTATACCCCATTGCCTCGGTAAAGGAAATTGTTAGAGAACCGAAATCGTTCTTGTATGAGTGTGTTCTATAAATTATAAACTGCAGTAAAAAGCAAAAAAGTGTTTCTATAGTTTTGTGGTTCAGAGCCATGGAAATTGTAAATAAAAATAAAATGATTTGACATATTTGTTTCAATGTGTTTATTGTACTTGTCAGTGTAAGTTGTCTGAAAATGGCAAAAACTAAAATAAAACTATTTTAATATGTTTAAAAAACTAAAACAGGGTTTATAAAAACCTAAAACTCCGAGCCCCAGTTAAATGTATTAATCAAATAGTTTTAAACTAGTTTTTTTGAAACTTTTTTATTATAAGGCTTTCAAAAAAATAATCAACTCTTTAATATAGGAACATTATTGCTTATTCTGTTTTTTTTACATTATATCTCTGTCTCTATTAATGCAGCGAGGTTTTTCAATCCTATTTTATTTATTTATTTGATTATTTATTTAACCTGGAGGGGTTAAGGCCATAGGGTCTTCTTTACCACTCAGCCAGGGCAAAAATATGAAATACATAATAACAATAACAACAATAATAATAATAATAATAATAATAAATTAAAACAAGAAATGATATACCTGAATAAAAGAAACGTACATTAAATACAAAGCAAAAATTCGAACATAAGTACTTGAATAATATATAATACAAATGACTAAAATAAAGAAATGAAAGGGATACTTAAATATTTAATACGCAAAAACAAAAATAAGCAAAGCTATAATACCAACGCATAGTTCTGCACATGGCATGAATAATTAAAATAACAAAAACTGAAAATTTTCTTGTCGATGTATTTGTTTCAGTGAATGGGAAATATAACTTTACGGCAGATACACGGCTAGTCACAAAGAAAGACGGACTGAGATACGCTGAATTCTTCAACCCTACATTTACAGTAGATCCCGAAAGAGTTTACTTTCGGTTGGAGAACTTATTTGATGGGAACAAGTTGCTTGGTAAGTAATTACAGAAACTATTGTAGTTTTATTTTAAATAACTGCATTTTTCAGTTCAATTGGATGCTGCTGAATTTGTTTTTCTTTAACAGATACGTTAACTATATAATATAATTATTATATAATATTATATTAGCCCACTTACGACATAATGTGTTAACACTAAGGGCGTCATCCTTATAGGTTATTGTTTGTGACGACTTGAAGATATGAGTTATGTTATTAAATAGGCATAACTTCATCGTTAATACGAATATATTAAACTGACTAAGGTATTCAAAGAGAAAAGTGATTCCCATCTACAGCGAAATCTTTAACTCAGTGTATATTATTCTTTTTTTACAGTAAATATATATTGAGAAAAGCTATTGAGATAACATAGGATTGGGCCTAGTAAAATCAGGGTTTTCAATATAAAACGTTTTACTGATTTGACTTGTCAAATCTTATAACCTGATAGTATTAATGTTAATAAGTTATAATTAGGGACCGGATTATTAGGTTTTTAAAAACACTGTTTTAGGTTTTCTATTAGGTGAAATAGTTTTTTTTTTAGGTTTTTTGTTCAAAATATCATTTTCGGGAAGAATAATTGGTTTAATGAATTTTAATGTGCTACGTAGGGTTCAATACATAATACTTGTAAAGTTTAACTTAACAAAATTGACTTAAATTTGTGTAAACTTGCTTTAGGACAATATTACACAATTGAAGAAAGAAAGCATAAACAATCAAAAGAAGCAGTGAAAATAAGATTGCCTGACATTTCCTGGTTACAGTATATCACTAAATATCTTTCAAGATTTTCAACTGTGAGTTGTATTGAATGACAACGTCTGTCTTATACAGCAGGAGTAACTTGGAAACAACAGAGCAGACGTAGAAACACGCGGGGTGCAACGTCATAAAATAACCTCAGAAGAAGAAGAATAAGAAGAAGAAGAAGAAGAAATTCATGTCATCGCCAATCCATTGCCGTAATAAACTTGATTTCATTTGTTTCGGCATAATTAACATGTCTTCTTAAAACTCACAGTGTGACCACTCAGTATGAAAAACAGGGAAGTACTAAAGGCAAACAAGCGCTTTAAAACACAGAAATCTATATCCTTGTTCATACACAGCAACAATGGTTGTTCGTACGAATATTTTAAAAGGAATACTCTTACACTTCCTCTCTTGATACTGTCCATCCTAGACGACAATGGGTTGAACGAAACGCTGGTGGTATTAATTCCAACCCGACAAAAATTGTCTCTCCGCAAAATATCGATTTCTCAACTGCCTAACAAAAAAAGACAAAAAAGTATCTTAAATAGGTATTTTAGTATTACATCCCGTTTAGGTATATTTAGGTTTTTATACCCTATTTAGGTATTTTTAGGTGCCACAGAATTAATGTGGGTGAATCCTATGGACATGATACGAAAAAGTATATGAGTGCGTTTTGTTTTGGAAGTAAGGAAAAAATAGGTAAACACCTAAGAATCCGGTCCCTAGTTATAATAATAGTATATATTTAATTAAATTAGGCTAATGGTTATAATTGAAGTACGGCAAAACTCCAATATCCCGATTAATTATTGGGAGCGAACCCGAACCGGATAATCATTTATCCGGATAATCAAATACCCGGATAATTGGATAAATCATTAAAAAAGTTATTTCTTTAACAGTAAAAAATGTACAGTAGTGACTTGCATCAAGTGTTAAGTCTTGAACATAAGGGTCAGAATTACCGGTAGTTGTTTTGCTGACAACTGTCGATATTGTTGGCTAAAAGTTTTGCTTTTTCCAAAATAATAGACCTTGAAAGAGGGTTTCCCTATGCTAACTGCTGCAAAAATTAGTTGAATACTACCTCAGAGCAATCCGGATAACTGGCGATTCGGAAAGCTGGAGTTTGGATAATCTGAGTTATACTCTAGGCTATTGTTATAATTTGACTATTAAAGTCTTTCTTAAGAAAATTCCCTATCGTACTAATAAGTTTGACTTACGTTTACCTTACTTTCTAATTCATGGGTGCGCAACTGTGGCACATCGTGTCACTGTGCGGTAGGGGAATTTCTCCCACTACCGTCGCCCTTGACGTCAGCATAAAGCAGTTTCGACGTGACACTGAACATGAAGAACAGGTTTCTTACGTCACAGGAGGATGGGGGACTAAAACGTTTCCCCTCAGTTGCTCACCTATGTTCTTATTCAAACTTTAATACTTGAGGGGATGAGGTGGAACATAGGTCTACTGAATATGTTATTAAAAGTGAAATTAGAATTGGACAGAGTTCATTCCTGAATGGCCTCAACGTGTCTCTACCCAACTGAAAAACCGGGTTAGATATCCGCCCAGAAAAAGAACTCCTATACAGAATATAATCTAATGAAACGTGTTTTATAAAATGTAATTAACTAGAAAAAGGTTTTCTACTGTTCTTCTTAATGTATATATGATGAGGATAATTGAATTATGATGCTAATGCGATTTCTTTTTTGTATAAGTTATTTGTGAATCACGTGGCGTCCAAAGAGATTTTTATTGTGTGTGCATCACGTGATTAGATGCACAGTCGCGAGTCACACTGCAATAACTGCCAACACAACTCACAACATAGGCTAAAATCAGAGGAAAAAAGATTGACGTTTGCAACTGAAGCCAACACTAAAACCGACCGAGTGAAATAACCCAATCCCCACCCTTGAGCCTATCCTTTATTCGCTTCGAAGGATACACAACAGAGGCTAACGCTCTAACATTGCACTTAACTTTTGTCATATTGCCCTTCCTCCTTCGCTGCTGAACCTGAAACCTACCTGTGTTCAGAGGTTAATGTCTGAGTGCCAGATTTTTTACATCAAACCAATACGAGTCGGGCTCATCCAGGGGCTGTGTGGAGATTCGTTTTGAGGCAAACGTTTAGCCACTCAAACGAAATATTCTCATACTACGCCCCCTTTTCGCCGCTCACTCAGCATGTGAGTTGTCCAGAAACTAATGCATGTATTCGGAGTTGAATTCAAACAAATAAGAGATTGGCTCATCCACAGCTGGTGTAGAACACAGATGATAAGAAGATTCAATGCCACTAAGAAAAACACTAGAAGGAACCAGAATCACCGGAAAGTTTCCGTGCACTCGACTATATACGTGTTGTAAACGTAGTCTAATAATTGATCATATTAGGTCCTGCAAAATACAGAAAAGTCAAAATGCCTTGTTCTCGAAGAAATTGAGTGCAAGCTTAGGGCGATTTATTATGTTCAATACATTAATAAACCTAGTAAATAATAAGATAAGTGCAATCTTAGGATGATTTATTGTGTTCAATATGTTGTTAAATCTAGTATATAGTCGTATTTTTGTACACTCAGAATAATAATGTAAAGTGATATGAGCATAATCTGTTTCACAGGAGAGGAAATGAACGCGGTACTCAATGCTGAATGGAAGGAGACAATGAAGGAGCTGGGAGGACCTCTCGTACAAGCAGTGAGAACAATTATCCTCAATTTGATAAACAACTTCTCCAGCCGAGTGCCTTACGATGTTTGGTTCCCTGAGAAACTGTGAATTTTGCTTTCAATTGGCATAAGTGTCTTCAGATATAGTTCCATTTTTACGACTACATAAAGAAAACATGTAGGCATACTTTTATTTCATTTTCATATAAAATACAACATACTTTTAATGTTTATAAATGTATTCCTTCTATACTGAACATTTCTGGTTCCTATTCCTGTTCCTTCAAGCTCTAAAACTGCTGCACTCAGGGTAAGTAAGCAGAAAGCTTTTCGATGCCTGCAGGAATGTTGGATTGGAAATGAATATGGAAAAAAATTATAGGCCTATGATCATGAAACAAAATATAATGATGGCAGATAAAGTATTCGAACAAGTGAAGAAATTCAAATATGTGGGAGCAATAATTACAGGTAAAAATAATATCATGGTAGAAGTTAAATGACGACTAAAGCCACGAAATGCCCGTTTTTATGCAATTCAGAAACGTCTATATTCTCGTCTTCTGTCCAGAAATATGAAAATAAGAATTTATAAGACAATTATCCTGCCGGTGAGACATGGTCGCTTACTCTTCAGAAAGAACATAATCTGAGTGTATTCGAGAACAGGGTGCTCAGGGAAATATCCGGACATAAGAGAGATGAAAATAGGGACTGGAGAAAACTGTATAATGACAAGCTTCATAAACTGTAGTCTTCACCGAATATAGTGAGGGTAATTAAATCACAAAGCATGAAATGGCTTGGGCATGTGGAGTGAATGGGGGAGGAAAGACATATCTAAAAAGATACTGACCGGGAGACCCGAAGGGAAGATATCACTTGGAAGACCTAGACGTAAGTGGGAAGACAATATTAGAATACAATATATTTAAAGGAAGTAGGATTTGCAAGGGATGGTTGGATGGATTTAACACAGAATAAGGTTGAATGGCGGGTTCATGTAAGCGCGGCAATGAACGTTTGGGTTTCGTAACATAGATAATATCCCATTGACTTGCTTACGAATGGTCTATTAGCGTTTATTAAGTAAGTAGCTAGGTACTTAAGTAAGTTGTCTTGTCGCACTTACAGAGACATACAGAATACAAATGCACTACAAAATATAAATGAAATAAAAAATCATGTATATGGATAAAAACGATTAATGTTCAGGTAGAATATCTACCGATGAGAAAAGTTACGCATTGAAAATTTTTGAGTCTTTCTTGAATTTACTGTATTCTCTGCAAATGTTTCTAATAAGCTGAGATAGGACATTGAAAAACTTGACCCCTGAATTTAAAGACACCTTTCTGAAATGTAATACGATGGATAGATGTGTACGCAAATTGTTACGCTGTCTTGTATTTTTATTATATATGCCTGAATTTGTTTTAAATGAATGAGTATTTCTAGCAGTATATAGAATCAGTGATTACAATATATCGATAATATTTCTAATTTTAAAATTTTACATTAGTCTCTGGGCTTTAAGGTCACCATTAATCTTAAGTCTTATGCTTCCTTTTGTAATAAAAGATTTGGTATCTGCCCATGCAGTTTTCCGAATCAAGATTTCATACTTTATAAGTCAGTGAAAGTGGGCATAGTAAGTCTATACCATTTTAATGTACGTAAGTCTATACCATTTTAAAAATGTATTGAATATTTTAGAGTGATCTCATTGCATAACAGTGTGGACTTAATTTGGGAACTATTTCTTTTTTATGATTTTTTAACGTAACATAGCTATTTAATTGCAACTCCAAAAATCGTAATTCTGGTACTAACTTACAATAAGATTTTGTCTTCACGTATTAAATTTAGAAGTTGTGTTGTGAAGTTAATGATTTTAAGTAGGCTACATTTAACTAACTTATTTGCTACAAACAATTTATGCAATGTTATTAATGGATGGTTAGTCTTGTATTCTACATTTTCAATAATATTACCTACATACTGAAATATTGCTGGTCTAGGTAGCGCGTCAATGTGAAGCTGACCTTCTGTGCTCAACGTCGCGGGTTCGATCCCAACCCAGGTCGATGACATTTATATGTTCATATAAATCTCATAGGGCCCACGACTCTAGACTTACAGGAATGTAAGGAACCGGAGAAGTTGAGTTGCGGCCCAGTCTCAAATTTTCATAGGCCTACGTATTGCAGACCGTACGAATTTCGGCCCGTACGAATTGCGGCCCAGAATATTGAGAGGGACTTAGGGTAGTCTATGAGTTTCGACCAGGTAACTAGGTGTTGATCCAGCCTATTAGCGTTACCCAGGAGACACCGGGAGAGGTAGTCTCCCAAAAACGGGTGTTTGTAATCAATTAAAAATCCTACTGGCCAACCCAATGCCACTGCCCTAGTGTAAAGTTTGAGCAAAAATTTGAAGCATACATTTTTTTTTTACAAATTCAGACCCTCCCTTCTCTTCATCCTTGCCATTTGTTTCCTCATCACAATATCTTTTTCAACATTTTTTTTTTTTTTTGCATCTTTCTAGACATCCGTCTTCTGCATTTGATGTGCATCTCGGTCTGAACGTCAAGGAGTACATCAACAACATAATAGACATAATAGACGTAAAACTAACTACTATATTCAGTTTTGCGTGAAAGCTTTCATAGCTATTCGTTGTCCTATTAGTGGTGACGGAAAACCGTGCCTAAATCCGTGGAGGAATCGTAACTTCCTATGGTGAAATGTAACTCTCAAAAACATAATCAGTGAAATGGAGTAGGCCTATTAGAAATAGAAACAGAAATGGAAATAGGAATTACAGGTTGGCTGAGATGTGACGTCACAACGAAGATAAATATGGATTACTGCTCATGAACAGATCTGTCAGAACTGCGATAAAGAAGATACTCATATCATTGACTCACAAGACAACAAATGAGATCTCGCCTGGACGCTTGAAGATTAAAATCTACGTAAAATGAAGCATATTGTTGCATTTGAAAATAAAATTACCTGAAGAACAGAAAGAAAGTTGTGTCCTGCAGCACTGCAGCACATTAAAGAAATCACCCCTGTATGGATTGGACAGCCCTCGAAAGTTTATAGCAAGTTACAAGTTATTGAGGAAGATGCGGAAACGGTTGAAGGGAGATGAGGAAACGGTTGAAGGGAGATGAATACTACGTGGACTCGTAGAGCCTTGAGAAACAGTATGGTATGTATACACAAAAGTACAGAAAGTATGAACACAGCACTGGATTAGGTAATGGGTTACCAGCAAAATTTAAAGACATACGATATTAAATGCACATATTGGTTGTATTGGCATATTTACATTAAATTTTGAGAATAGCTGAGAGTTTTGCACTAAGTTTAAGTACATATCTCATTTTAAAAAGTTACATTTAATACTAAGAGTGTGTATAAAATTAATAAACTAATTCAGATCTTATTCTGATTCCCGAAAAAACAACAGTTTTCGTAAAGTACAAAACTATGTGTACAGTATTCTAAGAATGTATTATTAGTATATAAAGTGTTCCAAAAACATTGGAAACATTCCATGAGAACTATTGACTATCCTTGGGTCTTACTATGCTGAAACTGGAAGAGCACGTTATTAATGTGATAAAGGGATATTAAGCCAACTGTTGACTAGCTTTGGGTAAGACCAGCATAGTTACATGTAAGTAAACCACCCAATAAGTCTTATATTCTCATTTAGGCTGGAATGAAAGGTTGGACGAGATATAAAGTACAATTATTGACTTTGAATTTAATTATTTAGCAAGAAAGTTTACAAGCCTTAGATTGGGCCAACCCAATAGACCGCTCCGTTATCTGCCGTGGGCAGACGGAAGGACTGGGGGCATTTGGTCAGAATGTCGTCTCCCACGGTCGTAGCTGATAGCTTTTGTGATTGGAGCCGTTACTTCTATATCGAGTATCTCCTTAGTTGTCCTCAAGAGGCTTCGTGCACCCCTTCCCTGACCTGCCTACAACATAAAAAAGAGAGGAGGTACCGGGGATCAAACCCAGACCTGCAGAACCGTAGTCAGAATCGCTAACCACTATACCTGCAGGCGGTCATCATACATGCTTAACTTTTTATTATTATTGTTATCATTATAGCAATCATTATTAATATAACAACTATTTGTATTATAATAATAATTATGTATTTTTTATTATTATTATTATGTCTTCTATTTCAGTTGAGTTTTAAACTACTTTCTGGTGTTGGGAATCATGGAGTGTTCCCAATATTATTAACGGCGAATACTTATAACACAGTCTTAGAATTTATATAATTTTGTAGTTTACGAAAACTGTTGTGTTTTCAGGAATCAATATAATCTTAATTACTTTATTAATTTTATCCATACCCTTAGTGTGAAATGTCCTTTCTGTTTTAAATGAGAAATGTAATTAAAATTGTTAACATGCCCTTACAATCAATATAAGCATTTCGTATCGCATATTTTAAAATGTTGCTTGTAATCCCATTACTTAGTCCACCTCTGTGGCGTAGGGGACACGTTCGCTCTCCTCACGGGACGGAGTCGATTCCTGGCCGGGAGAAGTTTCCAAGGTTTTTTTTCTTCGGGGTTTCTTCTCAACCGAGAAGAATGTTGGAAAAATCTAGAACCTTGTGGTCCCCAGATATCATCTGCCGTCATTATCACCTTAATCGGAATGAGTTTGTGTAACTGGCGTGTCTCGTCCTGTGTGTTTGAGTTGTCTCGGAGATGGGTCCCGCATTGGGCTGATCACTCATCCATAGATACCCTCCATGTCCTTGTCTGGTGAAGAAAGTATATATTATGTGATACATTGAAGCCCTTTCCCCCTAAAAGTTTCGGTCTATAAGGCCCGGGTGGGGTGGGTCGCTTAAACGCCCCTAAAACGGGGATGGTAAAACTCAGAGAAAGAAGAAGAATTTCATTAGCTATCAATAAAAATGTTTCACTTCTCATGTAAAATACTGAAATACTGTATCCCACCAATAATATGCCCGCATCTTTCGTGTTACAAGGACACAAGAACCCATTTGTTGAAAGGTAGGTATCGCAAAAAACATTGAACCAATGAAACGCTATCTTTAAATAAATGTGCGCCTAGTGCAAATAACCTTGAAATGGAACTGGAAGAGTTAGGCTGGAGGACCGGGGCAGTATCTTCTAAACCATGACAGGAGTAAGCCTCTTCTCAGTTCTTCTGGTAGTGCATGTTGCATATGCCGCTCTTCCACTACGTAAGTAGACATGTGGCCAAATTTAGAATTAAAATTAAGAGATAATCTTAGTGTCGACAGTATTTTCTGACTTGTTTGTACTTTAAACTTCACATTTGACACTTTTAACTAAAAGATGAATAGAAATTAGAGCATCGTTTTTCAGTTAAAAAGCTCAGTTTGTTTCCGAGATACTAATTAATTTTATTTATTTATTTAATTATTTTTGTAAAATTGAATTCTGTGTATTCCGATAAACATTAAAATTTTAATATGATTTCTTTTATATGTAACATTCTTTAAAAACTTACTTGCTTTACAAAAATTACTGACTGATTAGTTTATCTTATTACTTCTTGGTTTAATGAATAGTTAACATAGAAAAATGAACAGTTTAAAAATAAATGAATGACGTACGATCGTGCTAAATATTTAAAAAAATAACTAAAGTCTATATAAAACATCTTATTAGTAATTTTGTTGCATACGTTGTTGAGTAGTTCTACATTGAAAAATGTCAGAGAAGTAGGCTATCTCTATTTTTGTGGGAGAAGAACGATTTTGAATTTCACCAAAAACATGAAAATTGCAACTGAGAAAAAAGCGATTAACGTTTTCACTGGTGGTTTAAAGCGCACGGTAGGCCTAATTTTAAATATGGCGTCAGAAACACCTTTCCACGCGCCCAAATGGCATAACAGTATTACATAATTACATAGTTTTTTACATTAAAATAATTCTCAGTATAAGCATTTTATGTACAAAATTTAAACGAAATCAACGCTTCGGTCATCCCTCAATAACTGAACATTACTAATACGGCATTGCAGTGCGTCGAGATTTATTTCATGTAACTAGTGAATAATTTGATTTTTGTTTTATAAGCGATGGAACTGTGTCGGGCATCTTCAGAGCGATATTGTCGGCTGTCAACCGTGTCGCGGCGAAACGTCAGCCCATGAATCAGGCAGACTACGGCCCATAAACCCGGGAATTTAAATTCCTCAATGTTATTTTTAAATTTTTGGATGACTAATAAGGGCGCATGTACAGCGTTACAGACGAGGTTTGTAACCTATATCACTCTCTGGCATTTAACTGGTTGCTAAGGCTATCATATAATATATTAGCCTAATATTTTTTGGCGCAAAATATAAAAAAGTCAAGTGTCTCTACTTTAAAAAAAGTTTAGTGTAGCAAAATTTTGAGAGTACCGTTGGTTAAACGAATATAAACAGGAATATAATGTTACATGTAGACTACCCATGCTAACATTCATAGAAATATACTATAAATCTGTTTACGTCAGTATGACCCCCGTGGCATAACCTTGAAATAAGAAGCTTAACAACAATATAATATCATCTTACATCTGCGTGACATTAACTAATAACAACTGTTGAAGATGATAGTTCTATTGGTATAATAAACACGTGAGGTAGAAGCATATATAGTCTACTATATTATATAATAATATCCTAGATATATATATATATATATATAATTTAATGATTTAATATGTCAGTTTAACTAGAAACCAGGAGATTTTAATATTTAAAACATAAAAAAGTGTGCGCTCCAAAAGTCGGCAACATTTGCATTAGACCAGTAGAGTAAGTTTTCTGCAGCTCTGAACTACTTACTTTTTTCTTACTTTCAATTTTACCTCCCTCGTTTTCGCGGTCCATGTCGCCTTAGACCAGGGGAAGACAGAAGGTTGCTCTGTGACGTCACTGCTTTCTGCTCTGACTGCTCGCATTATACCTCTGCGAGGAGTATGTGAAGTGGTGGCATTAGTGAACAGGGGGAAGAGAGGGGCATTAGTATTGCGGGCAGCGAGGATTTAGGGGGTTAGAACTTACGTAATACGTGTTTCCGAGTTAATGAAACATCAATCGATTTTCTTGATAGTTTATCGGTTAATTACAGCACAGTAGTTTAACATATTATAAATAATTCCTTTTTTCTATTCTGTGAGAACAATTGCCTTTCCACAAAATCTATGTTCTTTGACAAAAATAAACAATACTATCATTTGAATTAACATAATTCACTACAATAAAAATAATAAAAAAAAATGAACTGAATTAATTACCATACAAGCTCGTCTGCACCTTAGATAATACAAGATTACGGTAACAATTTTCTGACTTTCCTGTCTCTTTTTTCTTTAACAAGTTTATCAATGTTGGGACGTAATGTTTGAGCAATATTTAATCGAAGACTACATTTAGGTTGTGATTTGACAATGTACATGTTACCCAATGTAGATGGCAATGTTACCCAAGACCACTTTACGTTCGTATTTGTCCTTTAACAGATCGTCGCATTGTAAGTTTAGCAGTTCCAACTGATACCGGCAAGGAACGTCTTTGACATTAACTGAATATGGGGTAGCAACAAGTTTAAACATTGGAGAAATGTTTTCCACATCCTGAAACCTCGATTCGAACTGAAGAAGAATGTTTTGCAGAACTAACACATGTTCTGCAGAGAGAACACTATCAGGATCGCATACTTGCATTAACTTTGAAAAATGCTCCGTATTTCCAACCAGAAGTTGTTCAACCCACAGAGCTAAAGTGAATAGGTCCTCTAGTACCTAAATCTAGCGTACTCTAAACACCCCTACTACCGTGCGCTCTTGCTGACGTCACACACAAGGGATCCGCATGCTCTTGCTCCACAAACGTCATCACAAGACGTAGTTGACTTCCCCTGCCTTAGACTTACAGGCCGCGTCCTGTCGGCAGAAGAATTTATTGTGGATCACATAAAACTTTCTTTAACAGACAAGGCCATAGAGAGCCTCCCCGAATGAGTGATGAGCCCAACGTTGGGGCCACCTCCGAGCAAACACTAAACGATATAGGCCTACATGTTTATAACCTCCCCCAAATGAGAATCCCTGCTCTTATTGCACTTTGTCACTCTAACTTTTCGAACAGGCTTTCGGAATTTTATAATAAATACAATCCAAGGAAATTGTATTTTGTAGATGCATGGTATACATATGAAAGCTGTAGTTTGACATAAGTATCATCACTAGGACTCGGAAGTTGACGACCTAAAAATGCCTGAAAAAGACCAATAAAATGACCTTAAATTTATGAAAATATGACGTAATAAATTTGAAAAAACTTAACTTATTTCCATATATGTACTTAGAAAGGGTATCTACAGTACTATAATAATAAATAATAATAAACGAAGGAAAATACTTAAGTATTTGTATTACTACTTTTATTATGTTTTCTATATTATTACTATGTTTACTATATTCATTTCTAATGAATGCCTCATAGCTAAGGAATTATGAGATTGCTTTGTCTATAATGTTGTAAAAGTTCATTCTGAAGAAAACAATAGGGAAAAGTGAAACGAACGAATGAAAATTTCGTAAAAATGATAAGTAGAGAATAAAAGGCCGAATACTATAAAAAAGTAAAAATGAGCTATTTTATTCGTTTTGAGGCGAGACGAATTTCCGCTACATCCTGTATTGTCTGCGATGTCTCAGAAAAAGGTAACGTTTCATCAACTTCCGAGCCCTAATCATCACTTACCGAATTTAATCTCAACCTCAAGAATAGTAAGATAAGGTTCAGGTATGCAAAGGCGAAGGTCGTATTACGTACTCGTGTAGAAAGAAGTTGTTCTCGCGAATATATTAAAGCGTTGAGATTTCGCAGAAGGTATTGCTCTACTTATCTTTCTATACAATACTCCAAGGCATTATGTATCTATCTCAAGGATGTCAACGTTCTTAGTGACATTACTGCAAAATAAAAAGTTATTAAAGCAATAAACTAGAACACCTGTCTCACAAGGAAAGTGCCAAAACCTTCATACCGAAATCTAAATTGAAATGTTGGTGGTAGAAACAGTTTGTTGTAAGTAGACCTAGGAATTTTAGGCATAAAAACCGACATTTTAGGCACTTAAAATAGGTCTAAAATGATGTAATCAGGCATTAAACCTTAATTTTAGGCAAGAAAAATTATATCAGGTATTTAAAGTTGGCCACAAAACGTTTAATAATGCATAAAAGTACTGTATTTTACTTTTTTATGGTATCCCTATGACTAGCCCTATATGCATCACAGCTGTTATTTGTTAATACTACTACTCTACTACTAATACTACTACTAATAATAATGGTAATAATATTTATAACTGGACCTGGGATTTTAGGCTCTAAAAAGTTAGTTTTAGGCACCTAAAATAGGCTTTTAAAACAAGTAAATAGGCTTTTAAAAGAGAAAATAGGCACTTAAAATATGCTTTAAAAATGTGTAAATAGAAAATGTTAAACTTTAAAATATTACAATATACACTTAAACTGTAACGTGGCCTTTTTTTTTACTGCAAGAAATGTGGAGTACCTATGCTTAACAGAATTAATTGGCAAATTAGGATCACGAACTATATTCACTTAAACAGATGTTCTTTCAATGGTGACTTGACACAGTAGTCCTTCCTTCTGAATCCTCCCCCTCCCCGTCAGTCAGCATTCCTTTAGCAACAATTGTTTGGAATAATCAAGTTTCTGTGAAAAACCCACCTCTGCTGTTCTGCTTCTCATTGAGGGATGTCCATTATAAGATTGTAAAAATTACAGAAGTTGAATTTTATTTTAAATGTACAAAATAGGCATTTTAGGCACTAAAATAGTAAAATAGGCTCTAAAGGTAAAAATAGGCATTTTAGGGCACTATAAAACTCTATAAATGTAAGTGATTTATCGTGAAACGTTTACATAATTAAAAATTCTCATCTTATTTCATAAGGAACAAAATAGGCATTTGCCTTAAAATCCCAGGTCTATTTATAACTCACAAAAAGAAAAAGTCTACAATTTTATATTTCTTAAAAATAGATTTAGGCTAATTTGTGGCCGAGTGATAGCCTTAAATATCTGAAGCCACCACTAATAATAATAATAATAATAATAATAATAATAATAATAATAATAATAATAATAATAATAATAATAATAATAATAATAATAATCAATTTTATTGCCATTAGGTCGTTTTAACAATAGGCAAAGTCAAATTATAACAGAAATAAAAATATACAATACACTGTACAATAAATAGATTAGACTATTGCACCACTTACATTAAAATGTAGCAGACCAATTATTTATTTATACTATCATAAAATTCCTTCAATTCATAGAATGGATGCTTAACTAACCATTCAAACAGAGTACGTTTAAAAATGGGTAAGAGTTTATCTTGATTTTGTAACGTTTATGGAAGCTTGTTATATAATTTATGTCCAATTGTCTCATAGCTATTGAGTGTTTTTGAAAGTCTATGGTGAGGTATATATATTTTCCCGCGACTCCTAGTATTATATACATGTGTGTTTTCTCTGAGCTGTAATGTAGGCAAATTTTTCCTTCTATAAATTAATACATAAAATATATACAAATTTATCACAGTCATAATTTTACTTTGAGAGAACAGTGGTTTACAATGACCCATATATGATGACCCAGTAATAATCTTGATGGCCCTCTTTTGCAACCGCAAAATATCCCCAACATGACTAGAATTACCCTACAGAATGATACCATATACAAGTATACTCTGAAAAAAGGAGAAGTATGAGGCTCTGACATAATTGTCAGGTACATGCTTCGTTAGACACCTGAGTAAATAGATAATTTTTATCAACCTACCACTAATGTAATTTATGTGTTGATCCCATGATAACTTTCCATCCACATATACACCCAGAAACTTTACACTTTGAGGTTCATCTTGGAGTGCTTTATTATTTAAACTAAAGATTAATTGTTGTGTTTTATTTTCGTTTAGCAGAAATCCATTACTTCTAAACCAGAGTGATGCTTGTGTGATGGTTTCGTTTGTTAATGATTTTAACGTATTAATATCTCTGCTAGAGTGTAGAAAGGTTGTGTCGTCAGCAAACAACACTGTCGGAGAGTTATGAAAGGAAGGTAGGTCATTTATCATTATTAGAAATAAAAAGGGCCCCAAAATAGATCCCTGCGGGACACCAATGTTGACCATTTTCCGACCTGATTGCACCCCATTAACACACACGATCTGAGACCTATTTTCTAAGTAGGATTTTAACAGTTTTAAGCCGTTGTCTCTAATCCCATAGAACTCTAGTTTTTTTAGAAGAGTCACATGTTTGACACAATCAAAGGCCTTGCTCAGGTCACAAAAGGTGGCCTGAGCAATAGTCTTGTCCTCAAACACCCGAAGAACATACTTAACCAGCGAGTCAATAGCGTCTTCAGTTGATAAATTCTTCCTAAAACCATACTGGGATTCATTAATTATTCCATATTTAGTAAAGTGAGCAGATAGCTGTCTAAAGATAATAGCTTCAATGATCTTCGAAATTACTGGGACTAACGAGATTGGTCTATAACTTGAAGGAATATCCTTTTCCCCTTTTTTATAGATTGGGATGACTTTAGTTACTTTAAGCTCATCTGGAAAATAACCCTCAGAAATGGATTTATTTATACAGTATGTTAGAGGATGAGCAATGCAATCTATCACTCCTTTCAGTAGAGTACTTGATAGATTATACACGTCTCTACTGTCGGATAATTTGAATTTATTAACTATGCTTATAACCGACTCGCAAGATACCTCCGAAAACGTAAATGTAGGGTAGGGTGTATCCCTTGAAAAATTATGCTCAATAATATCAAGTGCATCAATATTAGTCTTGACAATGGAGTTGCCTATTTCTTCCACAGAAGAGATGAAATAGTCATTAAATTGTTGTGGAGAGATACTGATTTCCTCCCTCCTTGAGTCCTTGGCAACACTATTTATTATATTCCATGCAGTTTTACACCTGTTGTTAGATAATTCTGTGCTGTTACAATTATGTAATTTTTTGGCTACGGATATAGCTTCTTTGTATCTATTCCTACATTTAACGTAGGCTAATTTGGCATTATCAGTCTTATATAACTTACGTAATAAAAGCTAATAAATTAGTTTTCGGCTTGCCTACCCTAACGATTAAATGTCTAATTCTTGTTTGTTTCATAAACAACAAAACAATATTTTCCCATAGTAAATAAACTCATTATAATCCACAAGTTAGAGAATTAGAGAAGCTTTCGAATAGCTTGTCTTTCGGCATTACTTTTCTTCATACTGTTGTGCAATGTAATTAATATGTATCGTTCCGTGCATGAGATAAAATTTTAAAATAAATAAATTTTAAATAAAATTGTAATATTAAATCTTATAAATTCTTGAAATCCTTAAAAATTTTAAAATTACTTTTTTAGGCAGGTTTAGGCACAAAAAGAAAGAAATAGGCACCGCCCCTATTTTAAGTCATTTTAGGTGCTATAAAACTGCTCCCAATTATTATAATTTTCCATGAATTGCAAACATCTGCTATTTTTTTTGCATATTTTCTAAAGGAACTAAATTGGCATTTGCCTAAAATTCCGAGGTCTAGTTATAAGACTCCTATTTTCACTGTAAAAACCATAAATACCACAACATTATTAGCATTATGCTAAACAACTCGTAACATTATGGAGTAGATATATATAATCATTTTGGAGTAGGCCTACACGAAGAGAGTATGCGTTAGGATGGTTCTCCACCAAACTGACTAGTCAGCGTTGTTTCCGAATTTCCACACCAACAAAAACAAAAACAAATTAACGAACTGGCTATTTCCACGAAGTGGACAAATACTGGTTTAGGAGCAATTAGTTTTTTTCTCTGGAAAGGGAAGTTACAGAGCAGAAGGTTAAGTAGCCTCTATAGACTGTATAGCTAGAGGCACTTTTCATTCATAGAATTTATAATTATCCTATGGTAGTTGCCAATTAGATTTCCTTGTAAGAATTAAAAATCGTGATTTTGACGACTTACTTTCTCTTTCTTTCTTTCTTTCTTTATCGTAGTTTCACCTCTCCCTTTTAGGATTTAAGCGACCCAAGCCGCCCGGGCCTTACAGGGCCGCGACCTGTCGGGAGAGGGATTATCTTTGGATCACATACATACTTTTTTGACCAGACAAGGACATGGAGGGCCTCCCCGGATGAGTGATCAGCCCAATGCCGGGGCCACCTCCGAGACAACACGAACACATAGGACGAGACACACCATTCACATACACACTCACTCCAAACAAGGCGAGGATGGGATGAAGATGATAATGACGGCCAGATGATATCTGGGGACCACAAGGGCCTCAAGTTACCCGACATTTGTCTCAAAGGTGAGGAATAACCCCAGAAAAAACCTCAACTAGGTAACTTGTCCCGACCAGGAATCGAACCCGGGCCCGCTGCGTGAGAGGATTGGACGCATCCCCTGAGCCACAGCGGTGGACGATTTTGACGACTAATAGGTTTTAAACTATTTATCTCTTTCAGACTTCACTTGTTGCGTATCTATTTTCATTCATAATTGACTGATGATATCAGGTGCACTTTTGTTTTCGTGATTGAACTGTACTCTAGCTGTCTTAAAAAATCTTGTATAAAATGGCATGTAAGATTGTCGTGTCATAATCCCAGCAGATGTCTACAACACACATAAAACGTTGTTTTGATAAAATAATCGTTATCGAGCTATGTTGTCGAGTCATGTTTTTCTACTAAAAATTATATTTTTGGATTCAGGGGACTATAAATCGTGTATTTATGCTGAAAACTCGAAATTATATTTGACATGTGATTAATATTAAATACAGCTAAGGAAATCAGCTTTGTAAAGTTTCGTGCTTATCGCTGTTTCGTGCTTTACCGCAGGTAAATCACTCCCAAAGTCCCTCCCAGATTCTTCAAGATTGAGTTCGAATGGAGCTAATGTAATCAATGAAAGAATATCAAATCCCTTCTTCCCATGTTCTTTCTAATTCTGCTTTCGTTTCAAATTCGGTCGACTAGTTCCACCATTGAGTTCAATAATGACGAGATCTTTGTTTCAGCAACCTACATTAAGCCCTGCAAGCGTCTGGACTATGAATGTTCACTTAAGCGCGCCACCGAAGTGATACCGCACTTATTAAATGGCGACCGGCAGTACGGATTCCCCCTACTGGATCCTGTTGAAGTGACGGAAATAAAAGTATCCAACGGGCCTCAACAAGCTGGGATATCTATGGTGTTCAGGAATATCAAACTTTACGGACTTGGAACAGCGCAACTCACGGAAGTGCAGTAAGTATTTATTTTGGCAGAAGTTAAGAATCTATGTACCAGTAATCTAAAGTAACTAAGAAATCACTTAATAATTTAATACGCCAGACGTACGTAACATAATATCCTAAAGTTTTTTGCGCAGATGTCCGCAAAACATCCCTACAACAGTTCACTGTGAAAAAGATACAATTTTTGGCTTAAATTTCCAGAAAATGTAGTACCCAAAAAAACTGAGAATCGGTACTTTTGCAACCAGTCATTATTATTGCCGGAATATGGAGGATAAGGACCTCTGGGACTTGAAACACAGTACTGTAGACCAGTATTAAGTTTTATTTTATTTTCTTAGCCTCTTTATGTGGCAAGGGAATTTGAGTACAACATACAAATAAAAACTTCCAATTTTATTCTTCTATTTTATTTCGACCTGATAAATGTCTTATCCTTTCCTGATTATAATGATTCCAACCGGAAATACGTTATAATGATTAAAAATAATACAGGTAGTGGCTGCCCTTCGTGGAAAGTTAGCCTATATCACAAAACAATTTATACTGGGGTGAAATAGAAAACAAATTTCTATTTAGTGTACAAATTCTTAGTTTAAGATTCCATAGTTAGAAGCAAACAATTTTAAAATATTCCACCAACAATAACGACGAAATGAAATTTTAATGCTCCTGGTAGATGAAGTGTCCTGGGAAAAACCTGATAAGTCCAAATTTATCAAATTTCTGTTGGATAGTTGAGTGAATGTAGTTTTGTACAACTGAACAGGCAGATTAAAAAGTTTTATGCAAGATTTCAGGAATTATGGCCGATATCTTTTGCACGAAAAAATTCATAACAACGCATGACTACAAAGCTGACGTGGTTTTTTTTAACACGCTAATTACTTTGAATCTTACGTTGTCTTTCTGTTCATTCTTCTATGTAATAGCGACACGGATTATCAAGGGCGACTATTACGTCATATCATCTGACACGCTGAGAGGACGCATAGTTGAAAATATAACAATAAAAACATCATAGTTAATCAATTTCAATTTTCCAGTGGTATAGATATAAATACCAGATGTATAGGAATGTATAGGAATATCCGCCTATATACCACTCAAAAGGAAGCAACAGTATGCCTTGTTTTTCCTGCTTTGCTTCATTTGTTGCTTCCTTTTGAGTGGTATATAGGCGGATATTTCTATACATCTAACAAAAACATCGCTTTAAAGCGAGAAATGAACTTAATTGTAATCTGATCTATTCATATAAGACTAAATTATTCCTTATCTTATCTTAAAAATCATATTCATCAAAACTAAAGATCCTTCGTCCGTTGTGCTAGTTCCGTACTGCAAGGGTGCGCCACTCCCTATCTTTCACTTACAGTAGAGACACCGAAATGAAACTTTCGGGAGTTTTCTTTTGCTTTCAAGAATATCACCCCTACGACCGAAGATAACTGAATATTCACCACGAGAACTAGTTAAGCGAGCTACAAAAAAAACTAATCAGCTGCTTATCAAACATTTGCTGTTAATTTATGCGAAAAAAATGCATCAAGCTTTTTCCGTTACACGATAAAATGCTTATTGAAATAATAAACGTATTTGTACTGTTTTAAAATTACATTAATTGTTTACATGTTGGGATTTGGAGTAATAAATTGTCTAGTAATAAATTTGACAATGCCTTTACAATAAGTTAATGACAGTTTGGATTAATTTTCTTGGCTAACATTGACTACGGAAGACAATTAGAGAAAAGTTTCTGCGACATTCTGCTACGGACATGTTAATTTCGTTGATGAAAAAGCTGCTTCACAGAAGCAAAGATAGTTAGGAGAAAAATCCCTCTGTCACCGGCTCAACCAAAGACCTTCAGCTGTCCTGCTGAAGCTTTACCAACTGAGCTGGACAGGGTTCCTGACACTGTGGTAGATGGAATCATTATCCATTCCTTTGAATGGTTGACCGCAAGGATACACTTTCAAGCCAGATTACATGTAGGCCTATAATTTGAGGCCTGGAACTTTATAATGATTTTGTGACAGAGTTCCCATAGTATACAGAACAGGTTAAAAGATGGAACTTATATATTCATATATTATTACATAAATTTATTATTATATGCTCCATTAAGTACATTACATTATATGATATATCACGAACTCCGTATAGCTCATTTGGTAGAACACCAGGAAGGAAAGGTTAAATAACCACAACAACCAAGTGTTAAGAGACTATCCCCCTCCTTCTTTGATCCTCATCCTTTAATTCCTTAATTTTTCAATGTAATTAGTAATTTCTACCTACTGTTACTAGCATTAATTGGCCTAATAGTAATTGCTTTTATTTGCTTTGAGAGAAATTATTGATTTAGTGTATTTAAATTCAATTGTTTTGCAGCTATGATGTTGAGAAAAGTTTCAACACCGTCTCACTCAAGATACCTCTAATGACCATTATTGCTGACTATGAAATTTCTGGGAGAGTACTTCTCTTGCCCATCAGAGGAAAGGGAAAATGTAACTTTACTACTGGTTAGTAGCTGAAACTTTGATCTATGAAGTTATAAAATACCTAATTGTTGAAGTATGTATAAATAAGGTGGTGGTATCAATCAGATACTGTATTTTTTGAAGAACTAATACAGGAATCTCAAGAATGCTATTATGAATGAAATTATTTGAATCGTCATTTCAGAAACAACATAATCACAGCCAAAATGAGGCTGCGGTGAATTCTCACTCTACAGTGGGAAGTACTTAGTTTCCTTATGAAATCACAAGACCTGGGATTTTAAGGCAAATGCCTATTTTGTTCCTTATGAAATAACATGAAATTTTTTAAATATGTTGACATTTCATTATATATCACTTATATGTATAGAGTTTTGTAGTGCTCTAAAATGCCTATTTGGACCTCTGGAGCCTATTTTTACTATTTTAGTGCCCAAAATGCCTATTTTGTACATTTAAAATAAAATCCAACTTCTGTAACTTTTACATTCAGAGCAGAACAGCAGAGGGTGGGGTTTTCACAGAAACTTGATTTTCCCAAACACTTGTCGCTGATTGACGGGGGAGGATTAGCTCAAAACAACAAGTAGCAGGTATATATAGTAAGAAGGGACATACTGTGTCAATTTTTCATATAATCCAAAACTGATTTTGATAAATGTATTTTTAATTCTGTCTTAATTTTGAAATTATATCTGTTGAGAAGAGGTCTACCTCGTTTTTTACAGTAAAAAAAAAGATCATGTTACAGTTTAAGAACAAATTGTAGTATTTTCTATTTCTATTTCTGTCTATTTACACATTTTTAAAGCTTATTTTAAGTGCATATTTTCACTTCCAAAAGCCTATTTACTTGTTTTAAAAGCCTATTTTAGGTGCCTAAAACTAATTTTTTAGAGGCTAAAATCCCAGGTCTAGAAATCACATAAGTCAGGTTGTAAACTGCTTGGGTTAGGCAGGCTTTCATTGCAATGTTTCCTTCAGAAATAACATAATATGGGAAAAAAATCCTACAGTTTTCTCCTACAAAGGCAATGAACAGCTTTCACTAGTGATGGCAGAGCATCAGGGGCAGTGTGAAGAGTCTTGATCTCTAGTAACTATCATGTACATGTACAAGTACATTTCCTTTTTTGTAATTTCAAAAGTTATTGACATATAATGTTGTTTTTGAAATAATTTATTCATTTTGTAAATTACAAAGCAAAAGTTTCCATTCTTACATGGTACAAAATATTCTGTTTGGAAAGGATTACCGTATTTTACGGACTATAAGACCCTCCGGACCATAAGATGCACCTTGATTTTAGGATGGAAATTTAAAGGAAAAGAAATCTAATTTGATTCTAAACGAAAAATTTTAAAGGAGATAATGTACTTCGTTGAATAAACAAATTATAACCTTGTACAATGGAATCAGTGTAAATCACTTCTAACTTAAAACCTGCGTTATACGAAAATATCTTCTGTACAGGTGGAATCGCGTAAATTTTAATAATTGGACTGATTTCTCATGAATTACTGAAAATACCTTTATACCCTCTAACCGTCAGTTCAGCATACGGTTAGTGTACGGGACAAGGCTATGTAGAAGCCATGCCCTTCATTTCACCCCCCGGCGGAGACAACTCCTTTCGTATAAAAGAACTCAACATTACTTTCTTTTCACATTGTACACCTGGCTTCCAGCTACCCTTATTTTACGATTGTGAGAATGCACTAATATACAGTCTGTGCCATCTTGTTTATAAATATGGTGCTCCGGCAATATTTACCATTATTTTAATTTTTTAGTGCACTTCGGACCATTAGACGCACCCAACTTTCATGGCTATGTTTTTAAAGTGAAAAAGTGCGTCTTATGGTCTGTAAAATACGGTACTAAAAAGCTATATTGTAGGGCCCTAATTCATAGAAGTTACAATTTTACATGTAACAGGAAATGGTCTGACAGGTTTACATTTTGACAATAAAGTGTGTTTATGACTGATTGTGAGAGGTAGGCAGATAAAATGTGACTGTAAGTACGGAAGTTACGTTTGGTGAATGACTGTTTTGACATTCAGTTAATTAGAATTCTAATTTCAGATTTGGTGTTGAATTCTACTTTTTTAAAATGGTTATTTCCCTTACAAATGGATATCTAGCTGCCATCCGCGGCTCACCACTTGGGTCCAGAATACAAAACATACAAAATTATGAGTACTATTACAGACTGCACTCTTACAAAAAGGGACATATGTAACAGAAACTTCTCAGCTAGGCTTCCGTATCTCTAGATGGTACTGCGAATATGTCAGTGTTTGACAGACGTGTCATCTTTCCTTATGTCTCTCTTGATAGCTTTCCTCTCCTCTTCCTTTCTGTTAGTCTTATCCTTAGTTTTATCCTCCTTGCCTTATATCTCTTCTTTTGTTTTTCCATCTAAATTTATATCGTTTCTTCTTTCTCCTATCTATTTTTCTAATAATCTTCTCTTCATTCTGACTTCGTGCTTCTTTATAATTTTCCTTTTTTCTTGTCTTTCTTTACATAAATTCTTTGTCCTTTGTTCTGTAATTCATCATAATACATCATATATATCTTTCTCTCATTCTTACTTCCTTCCTTCATTTTCTGTCTTTCTTTCGTTATTTACTTCCTTCTTTCCTCTCATTGATTTTTCTTTAAACTTTGTCTCCTTATTTCTCCATTTTATTTATTTGCATTTTATTTCTTTAACTGCCTATTTCCCTTTACTTCTTTATTTTTCCGTCTTTCTTATTCTTCTGTTTTGTTTAGTCATTCTATTTCTATCTTCATTTCTTCGTTCTTTTCCTTTCATTCTTTCTTTCCATATTTAGACACAGAAAAACATTCAAACGTTGTGGGATGAAACTGAATTACACCTGTGATGTTACTTGGAACCCGGAACAGATGTGTGCATCTGTTACACATTGAAAAAATCGATACTAGTGATACGTATGATAATAATAACATTAATAATAGTAATAATAATAATAATAATAATGTTAATAATAGCCCAATAACACAAAATCAGGAAGAATTTTGACATTCCAACCCCCAAAAAAAGAAGTCTGTATTGTAGCCTATTTTTGGTTCTAGTAATATATTAACAACATGGTTATGTTTATTTTTAGTGGATACATTTGTAAAACATGAGATGGATTCTAAGTTCGAAATGAAAAATGGGAACAAACATGCTGTCTTCTTCAACCCTAGAATAAAGATGGAACCGAAGAAAGTTTATTATGACCTTGAAAATTTGTTTGATGGGAACGAAATTCTAGGTAAGTGATCTCACGTTACTATTAATAATAATTAGGGGGCGGATTTCTATGACCTAAAAAATAGGATTTATGCATGCATTTATGACCTAAAAAACATTAAAATATGACCAATAAAATTTAAAATATGACTTTACCACTTACACATTGTGTATATTTTTTTAAGTTTCATTACAATTCATTTCATTAAAATATAATGTTAATTATTTAAAATATCTGTAAATTCTCAAAAAGTATCATTATAGTGCAATTTTTTTTTAGAAATATTATATGAAACTTCAAAATTTCTTTAATATGCACACAAATATGCCAAAAATGACCTAAATATGCTTATTCATACTAAATATGCTACAATAGTTGAACATTCCCTAAATATGCAGTTATATGCACAATAAAAGTCGTTCCATTTTCACCAGGATGCTTGGAATCAGGTTTAAATTAGGTGGAAACCTGAAATAATGCAAAGGGGAAAAATATGACATGTCATAGAAATCCGCCCCTTAATAATAATATGGATCAAAGGATGGACCAAGCGAACAATGGTCAAAACTTACTGCAAACTTATATTTTAGTGTGGACTGTTGGTCTTATGTTATATATAATATTATTTATTTTTCATTACAAAATAATTATCCACTGTCATAAATATGCACAACAATGGGTTTCAAGTTTCTTATCAATTAGTAATCGGCACCATTATTTCAACATTCATATTCCGTTTAAGTGTTGGTTATTTTTTATTCTGAAATTACATTGAACACATTACACTTTGTATTTAGAGTAGGCCTACTGTTTAGAGGGAAACAAGTAAAGAGTAAAAGAGTTACCTCACAAATCATTGGTGAGACTAAATTTCGAACATTCTACCAGTGTAGGCTATATCATCCGCATCAGACAGGTCTCTTAAATAGTCAGAAATGGTACAGAGAAAGGCTACAAGATTTTCTACGAATAAGTCGAAGTGCCAAAAACCAACAGCATTACGGCAACGTTGGAACACTATAAGGTGGGAATCTTTAGAATATAAGGAAAACAAAGAGAATAAATTGTTTATGATAATGTACACGAAACAATCGACACGGGGAAAACTTTACAGAAGAATAAAAAATCCAGATTACAACATTAGGAAGTAAAGTACAGGCCATGGAGGCCCAGAGGGTTCCAGAAGGTTGAGGCTCCCAGATTTTTAGACATCGGCACATGAAGGTGGTAAGGTTGTCAGCCTTACGCATTGGCCATCTTTATCCTCAGGATTGCTCCTGGTACTCATTTCTGTTAGAGGCTGAGTCGACCCCAGGGCCATAGTGCCACCAGAAAGAGTAGGCCAATTGAAAAACTCGGGCAACGTCCTCATCGCGGATCGAACCCACGACGTTCCGGTTTGTAGCGCAGCCCTTCAACCACTACACTAGGGCGTAACATTAGGAAGTAACACAAATAAAATATTGTCAAGTTTTTAATTCTTCTTTCTAAATAGAGAAGTTCAAGATTGGTATAATTACCTGCAAAACCCTTTGAAACGTTTCTGGCTAACGCCAAAGCTTTAAAATAAATTTGTTTATGTTAAAGACTGATATGAGTGAAAACGAAGCTTGCGCAGGTCTGTATAGGTGTATAGGCCTACAACAAGGCAGGTTTATTAAATATGAATATGCATATTATGTTGTTATGTTTGTAAATATTTCGATATGTTATACGCAGCGTTTCTCAACCTATAGTCCGCGGACCACTGGTGGTCCGCGAAGATGGTGCAGATGGTCCGCAGACATAATTAAAAAATATCATAAAGCAAGTGTAAAGTAAAGAAGTAAAATTTTTTCACATATTTAGTTATAATGACCTATAATTAATACTCCACATATTAAGAATATAGGCTTTCTTTTAAAAATGGGATGTAAAATTAGGAATCCGTAAATTTTTTTTAGATATTTTAGAGGTCCTCTGGTTCAAAAAGGTTGAGAAACGCTGTGTTATACTATTGAATGGGCAGAGATTGTTTTTTTATTATTACGAGTACTGATAATATGATTATTGTTGTGTAAATAGTGCATGACGTTATGCAGATGTCTGTATAAACCATATTTATTTGCAACACAGCCACCGGGTTGCTGGCCCTCTAGCAGTGTAATAGTAAAAAGATAGATAAAGCCTATCACCCAAGAATACCTGTGTATATATTAATAGGCGTAGACTTGAAAATATTTTTGGGGTTGAGGAAAGAACCATGATAATAGGATTGCTATAACTTGATCCGCGATGTGTACTTGAACAAAAATAAACAACAGACTTACCTTGACTAACTGTGTCCTGTCGTTTCATTGGTTAATCGCACCAGCGCATAATTTACGATAATGCGACAAGCTCAGTCAGATGTTTACTTCAATTTAGCATACATCGTAAAATTATTTATACCTTATGTAATTGTGAAAACATAAGATCTGTTAAGTGAGTTGGTTGCTTTCGTATTTATATCAAAGGCTTACATGTTTTACAACATGCATCTAGCAAACAAGATTTCATTTGTTTTCATCGTTGCCTTGGCAAATTTGTTGATTCTGAAGAAAAACAAATGACATAATTTACTAAATACAAGACTATTTTATAACCTAATTAATTCGTGGTACTTTTTACATAATGTGTGATGAAATACACCACATATTGTAAGTAAAAGTAGCCTAATAGGAATAACCTTTAATAATTTGTATTATAATTACGTTGCTGCCATAATGAAACGATAATTACCCGTAACTATAACAGTCTGCTTAATTTTGAAAATAGTATGCAAGAGTATGTCAGATTGCAGTATTGTAAAGCAATTCATTGCTGAGGAAAAAATTATGAAATTCACCCATTTCTCACCTATGAATTTCACCGAAAGCTGAATGTCCTCCCTTAAGAGTTTTTTCACATTTGTCTATACTGCTATTTTACGTTGGTCCTTTAGTTGGGCCTATATTGTAGTTGGCAATTATCATAGCCCTCATAAACATTGGTTTGTACAAACGTAGCCCATCGCAGAGTCGACGCCTAGAAAGCTCTGAATGTGAATTTGCACATAGGTGAATGCGGAGGTTATTTGAATCTGATTTTATCGGAGCTATGAGATCGTAAAAATCGTGAGAAAAGATTTGAATTATTTGTTACATCAAAAAATTGTATTATAAAAGAAGGAGGATTTAGCCTAATTGTTGAACACCTTATCATGAAGCGATACTAAACAGCCGATCGGCTGTCAATTTAAAGTAGCACCACGAAAAATTAAGTCATGATTAAATATCAATCTATTTATTATTTTATCAAAGAAGGACAGTTTTTATCCAGTCTTCATTGTAAAATAACTCAAGACACTATTGAATAACACTGCATGGAATTTAAGGGTATCTTGAAGTTGTTATTACTGTATATAACAGCTATTACTGTAAGCTTTTTAAATTCTTACTTCAAATTTAGAATAATTTAGAAATTATGATTCTTTGGCACCGTATATCAAATTTCTATTAAAAGCTAAACGTTTTTAAAGTTAGCAGAACTACAGTATCAACATTTATATAATTTGAAATCGTCATAAAGTATTAACACACTTGAATAGATCTACTGAATTATATCCGGCAAATAATTTGCTTCCTGTAAAGAGAACGTTTTACTTTACTATATGAATTATATAATCAACAAATTAAGCTTAAGCACTCGTTTTATTCTCACATAAACTGTTTTGTTTCAGGACGGGAATTGAATATTGTTCTGAATGCTGAATGGAAAGAAGCTTTTGAAGAACTCTCACCTCCCATACTGGAAGCCGCAAATCAGATAATGATTAACATCATTAACAGTTTCAGCAGCAAGGTGCCCTATGATGTGTGGTTTCCTGAGAAGCTGTGATACCAAAACACATGGTGCAATAAGGATTGTTTTCCTTGGAAGGCGTAATCCTAACTCAATACCCAGAAATATCCTCATTGAGTACATTGTATGTAGTTCCACAAAGCAAATCTAGTGAAAAAGGTGTGTGTATGTGCAAGTTCATATTAAAGACTGATATAACTCGTTGTAACGATCTTATGTTTTTATATGAAATCTGTTCTGGACATCGATTGAACTTGAGATTTCTATTCAATATGCAAGTACTGAGACTACTCAGCTATCCGGAATGAAGATACTTAGCATTTTGTTTCATTCATAAGTTAACCTCAGAATAAATCAAGTTATAAGGTTGAAATAAATAATTTTGGGTTCAAGCCTGACGTTGACGAGGGAAATTATTAAAGAATATTATTTGGTTGAATAACTATTGTAAATATTTTTTATTATCAATCATTAGCTGACCTAACTACAATAAAGGTTAAATCTACATTTTCAAAAACTTTTATAGTTTTCCGATCTGGACGAACTCCTGTTCAAGTCCATTACTTTTAAGATTGGAAACTCCCTAGATTTCCCATCTCCTGAGACTATAGAGAATTTGTGTAAAAATTTCCTTGTTTATACAGTGTCCCAATAAAATGTATACATTCTTTAAATGACTATAACACTAACAATTATTATAATACAGAAAAGTTTCAAAAATCAAAATAATATGAACAAATGTAGAAACCATCCAATTATCGAGAGTGTTCAAATTGGTGCCAAAGAGATGGGCAGGACGAAGAGGAAGTATTGAGTACCCTGCACGCTCATCAGATTTGACCCTCATGGATTTTTTTTTTCCTTGGGGGCATGTTAAACACAATGTTTACACCACAAAACCAGCTACAATCAATGAATTGAGAGCAGCCATTGAAAGATAATGTGCCGAAATACCAATTGAAATTATTAGGAACGTTTTGGATTCAATCAGTCAGCGTTATCTACTGTGCATGGACCACAATGGCCAACAATTTGAACACTTTCGATAATTGACTGGTTTCTACATTTGTTCACATTATTTAATTTTTGAAACTTTCCTGTGTTATAATAATTGTTAGTTTATAGTCATTTAAAGAGTGTATAGGCCTACATTTTATTGGGACACTCTATATATATATATACCTGTGTATCTTTTTAACGGATGATTTTGAACGTATAATGACTAGTCTAATATGCATCATCCGCAGATGAAACTTGTGTTCATCAGAGAACTCCATATTAAATTCCTTCTTATTCTTCTTCTTCTTTCTTCTTTATTTTTACTGGCTGAACAACCTTCAGCTATTAAAACCTAGTTATTAAAACCCCATTTCACGATCTAAATCACGCATGTGTATGTTGGAACAGGGGGTGGGCTAATCAAAGAGGACTTATTAGCCAAGGTGTCTTGCCAAGTCGTGTCGTGTCATGCCTGCCATGACACAAAGTGTCGTGTCGTGTTGAATCATGTCATGTCCTTTGGTGCCGTGTCGTGTCGTGTCACATTGTCTCATCTTAAAGCTATCCAAATTAGTAAATAGCCTTGATTAGAGCGCAGGCGCGAACTTACACGTCACGTGCATAGACAGAGCATCACTCCTCAGCTGATAAGATCGCCTTTAAAAAAACGATCTCCATAGCATCAATGACTCGACCACACGCAGCAAATATGCTCGCAGACGCAAATATGCTCGTGCGTCTGCGCAAGTCATTTATATATTCATTTCATGTTAAATTTACTATTCATATTATGTGACTCTTACTGGTGAAAAAAGCTGAAAACAATCTTCACTCTGCCGGTACCTTAAAACCCTGAAAATCGAATGTTGGAGATTTTTTCACCCACTTGAACATACCAAACGATTAGCCTATATGCTTAGGCATTTATTTAATTACGGTCTTATTTAGCTCAAAACAGTCATTAGACAATGACATCCATAATGAATTCGTTTGTGATTCTTATCAGAATTGTAACTACCCATGTTTAAACGAATCTTCCGAAGTTAAATACTTAGGTATTACTATTGATAAGCATCTCAAATGGGATAAGCATATTGCATTTATCACTAATAAAATACATAAAACTATAAATTTGTCATCCATTAGAATTTTCTTCCAATTTCTACATTACAGACATATTTAGCTCCAGTAGAGTCCATAATCCAGTATGGAATGTTTGGCTGGGGTAACGTATCCAAGACCATTTGTTTAAAACTAATTTTATTGCAAAAGAAAGCAATAAAAATTTGTTTAGAAAAAACCTATTGACTACCGTACAAAACTCTGAATTCAAAGATATGAAAATTGAGCAGCTTTATAAGTTTACATTATTATTTTATTACCATAAAAACCTATCAAAATTTATTTCCTTGAAACATTGCCAAAATATAAGAAATACTATCTTTCGTTTCGAGGAAACAAAATGCAGGACAACTGCTGGGGAATTACTTGGTCTATCTAATCTTTGGTTTGAAACTGTATATATAATTGTTTATCGTTGACACCCCGATTTCATAAAACACAGTCTCGACTATCTAGCCTACATCTAACAGTCTGTTTATATTTTCTATAATACCTGCTCACTGTTAACACACAAACGCTTATTTGAATCAAGTTTAGACACAAATTTTATAACGATCAGTCATAAATGTTACGGCTTGCCCACAATATTACAGTCAATTCTCTAGTGTTTATAAATTCTGATTTTCTGAAACTGAGGCCCCAACAGGATTTGAGGACATCGATACTCGGCAATCTTAAAACAGCAAGTTGATCTCAGATATTAGTTTTTCAGTTTGCAGTTTTGTTTTATTCAAAGTACAATTCAACTACAATTTAAAATTTTCCACATTATTCTTTTAAAATCAAGATATATGCTAGTATTGGGGGCAGTCCAGAAATGGGTACAAATGCATCTATCGAAAGCACAAGCTGTTCTAAATAAAAGTAAAATAGATTATACCCGTACCAAACAATAACAAGAAGAAATTTTGAAAAGAAGAAACATGAAAAATATTTTTTATAATAAACTTAATTTTCTTCAATTTGTAATAGTTCAGATTACTTCATCCAGGGTTTTTAAACAATGGAATTGAATAATCTTGGAGCAAAACTAGAGCTGTGTTTTAGGCCTGAAGATGTGAAACGTTTAGGTTGAATTCAATGATTTATTATTATTATTATTATTATTATTATTATTATTATTATTATCCAATACAATTTTGAAATGGCCCAGAGGAATCCCAGATAGTCACAAATAATAGCAACAATGTTGATCGTGAAACACATGCCAAAATGTTCACTCATTAATAGGCCTATGAGGAATCACATGTACTTCTTTGTGAACATAAATGTTGATGGGTTGATGGGTTGAAGTCTTTTATTTCCTCCTCTCCATCGTATCTCTGGCGACGCATGGATCAGATTCTTCACTACCATTGGACTGATCTTAGAGTGGGACTGTTAACTTTCTACTGGGTAACTCATCTTGGACGAGCATTACTTTGGCAGATGCATTCTGCATTATCCTGCTGAATGTCCAGTAGCATCCGAATCATGCAGGCAGTATCATTTCCGGTAATCCTGCTGCTATTAGGTCCGACGTATGCTGCTCTTCCACTGCGTAAGTACACTAATTTTTAAATCATGTCCTTAAAATGCAGTATACTGTAGGTCTATTGTTAAATATATTTTATTAGTTAACTCTTCAAATGATCATTTTATTTACGCATTAAGTTTATAATTAGCTCTTCAGTCAGAATAAAATTATTTTCATGGATTAATAACTTTTTAAAATGTGAATTTCTAAAATGTTTATTTTGGTAATTTTAACGTAATCCAATTTAAAATTCTATTCACAATGATTTTACTATAATATGTATTTTCTCTTAGAGATAGCAATAACAGTAAGTTCTTATTAATAAGATATAGTGCAGTTATTATTAAAATTCGTCCACTGTAATAAGAATCTAAATATATTTTGGAAATGTTAATTTTATTTTCGCCCTTTTTTATTTATTTCCGTTAAAGAGAAATTAAAAATTTGCTACACGTTGTTGATCACACAAAGGGATCATGGATAATAATTCAATGTCATTAGCTTTTAAATTGATCAGTCATATATTTTTTAAAGAAAATACAAATATTAAGCTAGTAGATAATAAATAATGTAAGCTAATAATAATATAAGCTAATAAGCTAGTAGATAATATAACGAAAATATCAAATAAAGAGGCAGGGGAAGATAGTTCTAACCCTATTTTTGTAAAAGTTGAGATTATTGCACTATTTATATATATTTCTTAGTCACTATTAATTATTCCAATGTTTCTGAGCATATACTAATTCTGTTAATAAGTCTGGTTAGAAACAAAATATGTACAACAAAATAAGATTTGCAGATTTGGGCATCTATAAAAATGTAATATGTAAAAAGAGATTTGTGAGGGTTAGCACTATCTTTCCCCGACCCTTTCAAATAATTTTTTACCCACAACGGTGCATGGAACCCCTTAAGCTAATGATTAAACCCGTTCTTCATATGCTGCTATTGATGTTTTAGAATCTGTTTGTGTCAACGATCAGAAAGTTGGTTTTAAAATACTTAACTTGAAAATATAACTTGGTCATTTCTTAAATAGTATTTTAATATTACACAGCCGTACGCCAATTTCCGGTTGTACTATGATTATCAGATTTTTGCGTAAGGCAGTTTAAAATTTACAAGGCAATAGTAAGAGTAGACAGAAACAACAGACCTTATGAAACCAAATCTTACAATCATTAATAAACCATGCTTAGGCCTACATAAATTACTTCTCGAAATGTTGAACAGAATAAAATCAGTTGAAATATTAGAAGAAAAATTTTCTTGAACCTTATCATTTAAAGTGATATAATATGTTTCTTTTATGTATTATTTATCCCAGTCAATTATGAAAATTAATATAATCGTTATTATTTTTTGCAAATATATTGTAATTTTCCAAAAAAAATTGTTTTATCGAGTAATTTTATATATATCTTATTGTTGTACGTAAATGTATGTTTGTATGAATGTATGTATGTATGTATGTATGTATGTATGTATGTATGTATGTATGTATGTATGTATGTATGTATGTATGTATGTATGTATGTATGTATGTATGTATGTATGTATGTATGTATGTATGTATGTATGTATGTATGTATGAGGGTAAGTCCGGACTTTTTTTTAATCTTTTGTAGGTTGGCTGTACCGCTTTGTGCTCGCACACGTGGACATCTTGTTCATTTATCTCCTATTGTAGGATGTTTTACCAATATGACTTCACTGAGTGTTGCGCTGTTGCACATTAAACATGATTGCATCGATTAGCGTTTGCAATAAAGAAGAAAAGCATGCAGTGATCCGGACTTTTTTTAATCTTTTGTAGGTTGGCTGTACCGCTTTGTGCTCGCACACGTGGACATCTTGTTCATTTATCTCCTATTGTAGGATGTTTTACCGTTATGACTTCACTGAGTGTTGCGCTGTTGCACATTAAACATGATTGCATCGATTAGCGTTTGCAATAAAGAAGAAAAGCATGCAGTGATCCGGACTTTTTTTTAATCTTTTGTAGGTTGGCTGTACCGCTTTGTGCTCGCACACGTGGACATCTTGTTCATTTATCTCCTATTGTAGGATGTTTTACCATTATGACTTCACTGAGTGTTGCGCTGTTGCACATTAAACATGATTGCATCGATTAGCGTTTGCAATAAAGAAGAAAAGCATGCAGTGATCCGTTTTTTGTCGTCTGAAGGTGTGCCAGGAGCCGATATCCATCGAAGATTTTCTGTACAATATGGGAGCAATGTTTTACCACGGCGAACGTGTACGAATGGATTGAAAAGTTGAAAATGGTCTGACGAGTGTAAAGGACGATGAAAGAACTGGACGCCCATCCACATCCACTAGTGACGCCAACATTGAGAAAGTGCATATCATAATTCATACAAACCGAAGAGTGACTGTCGATGAAGTGGCAAACCATATGCAAACTAGCCATGATTCCGCATATGAAATTATTAATAATAGGCTTCACTTTCATAAAGTCTGTGAAAAATGGGTCCCAAAACAGCTCACCGAACAGTACAATCGTGTGTTCATCTGCCAACGCTAACGAAGGTGAAGCTTTTTTTTTTTTAAACGAAAAGTCACTAGAGACGAAACGTGGATCCATCACTTTTAGCCAGAAAGCAAACGCCAAAAAGCACGGAATGAAAACACCCTGCAGCTCCAGTAAAAAAAGAGATTCAAGAATCAACCCTCCGCAGGAAAAGTGATGCTTATAATTTTCTGGGATTCACAAGGCCAATGCTTGGAGAAGGGCTCAAACAATAAACAGTGCACGTTACAGTGATATGTTGAGCAAGGAGCTGAAGCTTGCAATTCGAACCAAACGTCGAGGCCTATTGTCGAAAGGGGTTGTTTTATTGCATGACAATGCGCGCCCACATACTGCCGCCCACACTGCTCAAACTATTACGAAACTGGGTTTTGAGGTGTTAGAGCATCCTGTATAACATCCCGATCTCGCCCTTCAAATTTCCATCTTTTTGACCCACTTAAAGATGCCTTAAGGTGCCGTCGATTCACCACAGATCAAGAACTGAAGGAAGCGGTGCATACGTGGCTTGCTACTCAGCCAAAAACTTTTTTCTGAGGGCTTCAGGAATCTTCTGCAACGATGGATCAAGTGCACTGAGAAGCAATATTGAAAAATGAGGTAATTGAAAGTTTCGAATTGTTGCAATAAATTTAAGAAAGTGTGAGGATACTTAATGTCCTTACACCGGATAGGTCACCGATTCATGAGCTATATAGTTATATTAAAAATTAATTTAATTATTGTCTATTTTGCAATTTTAGTATGAGACTCCCCACCAATACGGCAAATTTCTTTAAATTTCCATAATGTCTTATTCTTACTGTGAACGCTTTACCTCATATTCTTGGCTATAGATTGTCTTAAGGGAGAGCTACTAAAATAATAGACATCATAAAGTAAGACCTAATATCGCAGAAGTTTTTAGGTAGACAGGGGATTGTGAAATGTTTGAGGAGATGGTATGCCAGTCGACGGAGTGCTCTATCAAATATGTAGATATTGTTGTGATCAACAAGCAGGAGCTGTGGATTGATTAATGACCCGGCAATGCGTTTTGAGATGGTCGGAGACTATGCAAAGGAGGTAGACATGTAAAAGAAACTTCGTTATCATGCTGCCAATACTTAAAGGAAAAGTATGAGATCAGAGTTTGGGAGATTGTTGGTTTGCTATTTGAGGCGAAAGGGACAATTTTAAAATTTTGTGTAATTTTTTTTCCAGCGTTTCGACTATCTTCGGGCACATTGCAGGAATTCGCCATAAACATGCTTCAGGTCTCCCTCCGTATTGTTCATTAACATTTGTATTCTGAAATTTTAATTGGCACCCTTAATTTACGGAATCTGTTTCCTCCTATGCAGTAATTTGTTTTAAAAGTTTTAATTTTTAGGAAGTGGATATAACATATTTGTGTGGTTGGAATTATCGGCACAATGGCTGATCACGGACTTATATATGTATAAAGACTTATATATATAAAGACACTACATTTTCCTCGGATATTTTTAACATCCACATGTATCACGTCTGTCTGCCTGGGACCCTACAGCGGGGCGAAGGGGCCTCCAAGTGGAGGTTTCTGTTACCGATATGAATTTTGTTACGCTTATTTTCCGAGAGTGGGCAGAGGGACACATGGTAAGCCCATCGTCTCTCAACCCCCATCAGGGAACTAAGGTATTACTTGGAGTGAAAGGGCCGAGAAATTTTGTCCAGAGGCTCTAATTTAGGCATGGAGTTCTTTTACGTGCCGTAAATCTACGACACGGGCCCCCCAGCTTAAAGTCCCTCCAGAAGGACTCCGTGCCCAGGAGTTTTACGTCCTGAAAAACCGATGCCGGGTTTGATCCTGCGACCTTCGGATCTAGAGGCGGGCACGCTACCTCTAGACCACCGCATCATTATCTAGAAATTGAAATAAAAAAAAAAATCTGATGTGAAAGTCACATAACTTCCTCTGCCTAAATAAAAGTTAGAAGTATTCACATATCCTTTTACAGAATCGCAAGACACAATTTTACGCTAATTATCCTATAAATACCTCTTCTTTCAATGATGCGACTAAAAGCGATAATTTCTTAAATTTATCGAATATTTCCCTCAGATACTTCTTTATTCTTTCTCGCTTCACATTCTTATATAGAATAAGAGGCCGTGAAAGAGCGCTTATTCAGTTGTTCATCACGCATTCTACAAACAGTGGGTGAACAGTGGGTGGCTTTTAACTACCCTCAGAGATTTTTTTCGAAAAAAAGTTTCAAATAAAAGTTTTAGCTCTCAGTAAAAGGAACACATGTACAAATTTTAAAGAAAATCGTTAGAGCCGTTTTCGAGAAAATCGCGAAAAACCAAAATTTCTTCATGTAAAGTCCCCTTAAAAATAAGAGAAATTTGTCGCCAATCTTCGAATCACATCTTCAGAAGGTACCTGACCCAAATACGAAATTTTGTTTCCATACAATTCTCCGTTTCGGAGCTAGCCTGTTCACAAACTTCCACACAGACAGACAGACACACAGACACACACACAGACATGTTTCCAAAAATAGTATTTTTGGATTCAGGGGGCCTTGAAACGTGTATATATGCTAAAAACTCAACTTCGAATTTTAGGGTCGAAAACAATACTTCCTCTACCTATAGTACCTATGGTACGGGCAGAGGAAGTAAAAAAAAAAAAATTAAGTGACAAAAATTATCATGGGATGAAAACATAAACAAAATATTAACGATACAGTTTAAAAAGTATAAAAATAAAATTGTAATGATGTATTGTATACACTACAACATAACAAACCTAAAGCAATATCAGAATACTAGAAAGGTCATTTACAAGCAGCTAACCTTGGTGACGATCTTCTTTGCACTTTCTAAGCTACACTTTTCATAGCGCTTCGGACGAAAGTAACCTAGAGGCAACCAATCTACATAGCAGTAGAATGCCAGAAAAGAAAGTGAATGTAGGTTATGTAGGTTTTTCATACTACGATTACCTTTGAAGGAATGTATAGTAAGTCAAGCTGATACAGTAAAAATTGCTAGTAATTATTTGCTGTTACGTTATTTAACCTTTTCAGACACAATTCTGCTCCAGACTAATTTCTGTAAAACTATAGTCTTCGTCACATATTTCGATCATTTTGATGTTTGTCAAACACTCCCTCTGGAAGTATAATCCAGTCTAATATACTATTTCCAAAGCGAGTTTGTAGTAAATTTAATTTTATAAGTAGTAAGTAAGGGCAATGCATATAATAACCAAAAAAAAAAGGGAAAACATTAGAAGAAAAAATTGCATTTATGACATAAGAATAATAAAAAAAGACCTACAATGAAAAAATCTAGAAAATTACCCATTATTTCTTTTAATTAATTCATTTACGAATGATGAGATGATTTTAGAGAGGATTTGAATGATTGATAGGCCTAATGTTATATTTAAATTTACAATATAAAAATTTCTTGGACGCCGTTCGTGAAAAAAAATATTATTTTTAAACTGGCATGCCCTTCAAATTGCCCTTTGCAAATAGATGCCATTGAAATTTAAAAAAGAAATCATTCCTTTTTGCTAGAACATAAATTGCAATAGCTATTTATAATAAATTTTACCGAATGGAACAATGAAAACTTTGCAGAGATTCTAAAATAAAGACGATTATCTATTGTCTGAAAGTAGTGATTTGTACCTCACTGGAGGTTTTCTTGGAAATGTAGAGAGTTCAAAATGCACGTTCCTTAAAATTAGGGGTAGCCGTTAGGCTGCAAGTCTACTTTAACTTAGTTCGAAGGCTTCCACGGCCAGAGTTATACTTAAAATGATAGTAATTGATATCCGGGTTAGGCCGCGTCGTGTTTATGGTGTCTTCTGACGTTTCGGACAACATATCGTGTCCTTCTGAGAAAGAATTGCAAGAAAATAAGTGCCTGTGATTAGTAAACAGTCGCAGTTGACTAATCACAGGCACTTATTTTCTTGCAATTCTTTCTCAGAAGAAGGACACGATATGTTGTCCGAAACGTCAGAAGACACCATAAACACGACGCGGCCTAACCCGGATATCAATTACTATCATTTTAAGTATGCAAGTCTACTTTGTTTCCTGTTGACGTTATTTACTTTTAAAATTGTTACAGACAAGCATTAAAAACAAATAATAATGAAAAATTATCACTCTTTATAAAAAACCTAAAATATGCTGAAAATGACCTAAAATGCCTCAAAATTACCTATCTCTTGAAAATGACGATAATTGCAAAACAATTCCAAAACAAATTTCCCTTGTTTAATAATTTAATTAGTGATACACATTTGTATACATTGGAACTACCTTTCAACTTTCATCTAAAAATGATGCAACGTCATCAAATTCCTTGCCCTGGTGATTAGGCTACTATGAAAAACTGTTTCAAATATAATGTTGCGGAAATGCAAATAGAGGATTCGGTATACGACCACTCTCAAGTAATTGCACACGAGAGGAAGAAACACATTCAGTATGTATACTTTTTTATTATTATTATTGTTAAGATTTTGGCTATACTATTTGGCAAATAAAGATCCGCATTAATAGGCCTACAGTATGGAATACATTAAATTCACTTACCGCTAATAAGCATATTAAATGTACAGGAACAATATTATGCGAAGTTCTTGGCAAATAATCCCACTCAAACGCGGGCAGAAAGAAGTATCATAAACTCACAAAGTGAGTCACGTGTCACAAGCAGTATTATGATTGGAAAAAATCTTCTTACGGCGTTCTTTGTCACATTTATCAAATTTGACCAACACAAGAATATAGTAGGCCTATATTGCGATACAAGAGTTTGAAAAAACGAGGCGCTTGCGCCGATTTCCGTTATGCGCTTACGGCACGAGTATTGAATGCTATTTTTTGCACGATGATTATTTATATCAATTTATTTATATTAAATGAGATATTGGCTGAAAATATTATGTATATACACTATTGGAGATGGATGTTATATTTCAGAAAGTGATTCGCATGTGTTTGTTATTATGGGAACCGAATATTTGTCCTGGGGGGGTCTTGTCCATAAAGGCTTGTATTATGATGAGTGCCGTAAGTAAATTCTTACCGCACGGAAACTCATAACGCACGGAAACTTGTTTTGTTTCCATAACAACAAGATTGCGTGCGGGAATATCATCTTACGATCCACGGCAACAATATTCGTAAGTACCAATAATTAGTTAAGTCGTGCAAAAAAGAAATTTCTATAAAGCAGACAGAATTAAAATTTTTTGTGATCAAAGAATCTCTCTAAAAAATTATGGACGATTCGCCCTAGACAAAGAATACATGAATATACTATACATTAATAAGAAATTGTTTCAAAGAAATGCGGAATATTAACAAAAATTATTTACTCGCTATAACAATGGTAACTAAAAGTTTAAAAATTATCAACCCTGATTTTATGATGCTAAACCGGTCTTTTTAGATACATAAATTAAGCGATTCGAGAGATTTGCACCTGAAGCAAATGAAAGGAGCTTCGATTCAAGAGTGAAGAAGTCGGTCTCGAAAAGGCTAATTACAATCGTCACTATTGCTAAGGTTAACTCCAGCTGCCTTGAAGGCTATGCAATTGTGCAAGATTCAAGTACACATGCACTTTATATACAATATATGTTTAAACACACGGAGCTACTTGGAACAAAGAAGAATAATACTTCCTCCGTTTATGCAGTCAACTGAGAATCAATCTCAATACCTCTTAAAATTATAATGCCCAAAACTGTAAAAATATAATACCCCTTTCCTTTTATTTCTTTATAGAATAGAATAGAATTTTATTTATACACACTTTTACATAGATAGTTACTACCTCCACTTTATATCTTATCTATAAGTCTAGCAATATTCATTAAGAAGTCGGCTGGTCTAGAGGTAGCGTGCCCGCCTCTAAATCCGAACGTCGCGGGATCAAACCCGATGGGTTTTTCAGGACGTAAAAATCCTGGGCCCGGGGTCCTCCGGGAGGGACTTTAAGCTGGGGGGCCCGTGTCGTAGATTTACGGCACGTAAAAGAACTCCAAGACTAAATTGCTCGGCCCTTAGTTTCCGGAGGGGGGTTAAGGGGCGATGGGATTACCACCTGTCCCTCTGCCCTCTCTAGGAAAATAAGCGTAACAAAATTCATATCGGTTAACAGAAACCTCTACTTGGAGGCCCTTCTCGCCCCAACATGGGGGCATAGGATGATATATATATATATATATATATATGAATGATTGGGTTAATTTACCACACCTTTCCTGATTATTTTGCTCTTAATCTACTTCTTAATTTTCCTCATCCACTTCTCTCTCATTTTCCCTAAAATACTTTCCTACATTCCTCGTCTTTTCTGCTCCTTTGAATTTCAATATCTTAATGACTATTATCTCGTTATGAAAATTTTCCCCACTTTGTTTCCTAATTTTCTTTTCTCCACCTTCTTACCTCATCACATTCTATTAAGTAGTGCGATATTCCTCTTTACTGCATAATACACAGCCTTCCTCCCTGTCCTTCCTTAACCCTTTCAGATATATCACCCTTTTCTCATCCATGCATATCACAACAATCCACACCTTTGTGGCGCAGTTAGTATCGTGCTGGCTTTCTGCGCCTAAGGTTGCGGGTTCAATCTCGGCCCAGGTTGATGGCATTTATGTGTGCATAAATGTGACAGGCCCATGTCAGTAGATTTACTGGTATTTAAAAAATTGCGGGACAAAATTCCGCATACCGGCGACGGTTACAGGCCTAAGTTGCAGTACATTCCCGTCGTTAAATAAACATATAGACAGCCTACAACAGCGTTTATCAACCTATGGTCCGCGGACCACTGGTGGTCCGCGAAGATGGTGTAGATGGTCCGCAGACATAATTAAAAAATATCATAAAGCAAGTGGAAAGTAAAGAAGTAAATCTTTTTCACATATTTCGTTATAATGACCTATAATTAATATCCCAAATATTAAAAATATAGGCCTTCTTTTAAAAATGCGATGTAAAATTAGGGGTCCGTAAAATTTTTTAGACATCTTAGAGGTCCTCGGGTTCAAAAAGGTTGAGAAACGCTGGCCTACAACAATCCACGTATTTCTCCCTTCCCCATTCTGTATTTATTTGTAACATATTATAATAATTAGTACCTCAAATCTTGGGGGTACGCCGTAGCGTAGTGGTTGAGGCGCTGCGCTACAAACCGGAAGGTCGCGGGTTCGATTCCCGATGAGGTCGTTGGAGTTTTTCAATTGGCCTGATCCTTCTGGTGGCACTATGGCCCTGGGGTCGACTCAGCCTCTAACAGAAATGAGTACCAGGAGCAATCCTGGGGGTAAAGGCGGCCGGTGCGTAAGGCTGACAACCTTACCACCTTAACGTGCCGAATGTCCAAAATCTGGGAGCCTCAACCTCCTGGAACCCTCTGGGTCTCCATGGCCTGTATAGGGATCACTTTACTTTACTTACCTCAAATCTTACAGGTTATTGCGACTCGTGAGAAGACTTTCGTAAGTACCATGAAACGTGGCTGGAATGTTCCCAAATATTTTTTTAAGGAAATGCCTCGAGATATTTTGGCCAAGTGCATGGGACCGATGCCAGTCTAGCATCGTGGGAAATAATATTAATCTGAAATATGAAAAGAACAATAGCAATGACTTGATTATTTCTGCTTTGCCTCAGGCAGATTAGATATCTATGTAATGTGAACATCAGTCCCACTGGCATATGGAATGAATATTTGAGACAACTGAAACTTCCGTCCTCCAGTGTTTCTGATTCTCCAGAACTTTAGCTTTGCTTTGAAATACAGAACCCATTTGAAGGCCTAGAAATGGTTCCATGGAAATTTTGTAAGATAATTTTGGACTATGGAAGCTTAAAGAAACACTCACACCAACAGTAAACATATGTTGATATGACAATTTAGGCATGTAAATTTCAACGATACTGAACAGATATACATATCTATTAAAATTCGTTCCTTCTACTTAGAAATTGTGTGGCCCAGTTGTTCTTAATTTTTTTTTAGACTTAACAATGTCTCGGATATCGACAGCCATGATCGTTTATCTTGCGTTATTCTTGGAAGGATCTTAAGGATGTAATTTTATCTTATAAAACGTCAGCTTGTTATAAGACACGTCAAGGTATCAGTATGCAGTGATTAATACGTCACATTTCTGTCTTGCTGCCAGTGAACAGGATAGAAACACATGCTTTTATACAATAAAACTTGTTTGGAAATTAAAACAGTCTAAATGTGCATTGAATAAAAACACAATTTCGATTCGCTGCAAGCCAGTTCGTGTGTTTTTATTCTGTTCTGATTTTAGCTTGCCTTAATTGCGTTAACTATTTCTCATATAGAATTGGTAGCATTACTTAGTATTTGGTAACGCATGAGATAATAGATTGTTCATTCTTTTAGTATGCCGTGTCAGCTGATGACGATTTAATTTTAAATAACACAAGTAAGAAAGTATTTTATTATTTATGGAATCACGAATCTATTGAAAAACCTAATCTCTCATGGGATTAGGCCTAATTATGATGACTCCATGTCGCTCTATGTGACTGATATTCTACCTAGCTGATCACCAATGTCTATCAGTACTGTTCAGGAATTTATTTCGTAATCTCTTGTTTCAGCCTCTTATGTGAAGCCTTGCAAACGACTAGACCACGAGTGTTCCTTGAAGCGCGCCAATGAAGTGATCCCTCGCTTACTAAAAGGCGATAGGAAATATGGATTCCCTCCCTTGAACCCGGTGGAAGTAACTGAAATTAGCTCAAACAATGGACCTAGCCATGCCGGGATATCACTAGTGTTCAGAAATTCCAAACTTTATGGGCTGGGTGCAGCAAATATCACGGAAGTTCAGTAAGTAATTATACGGTTTTCGCTGAGGGGGTCGTTCAGAAACCATATTATCAGAAATAAGGAAAGGTACTATTTGCTTGATTAACCATTAAGGGGAGTAGGCTTTTAATAATATATGTAAATAACGCTGAAGAGTATAAAATAAATTGAGATAGTATGAATACACGTCTTAAAATTAAATGGTGAATAAACTAATTCCATACAAGTTATTATTAAAATAAGTTCATTCTCGTTATGTCGACCCATTATAAGAAGTTAGTGCTTATTGCAAGTTTACTTCCTATTGGCGACTGCTCTTTTCTAAGTTTTTAAAGTGACATACTTAATTTATAGTACACATAGGCTACTCGTGACACAATAGACAATTTTGTGAAGAAGTTTCATTTCTGTTAGTTTATTTTTTAGTTATTCAGAAATTAATATTGGAAAATTTGCATACTTCAAAGTGAAACTTGTCACACTATTTTTCAGTAAAAGTCTGCATTTTTTAAATACAACCAATGACATGTTTAGAAAAATGTCATTACTTTTTTACTTCAAATGCATTCAATGCATGTCTCAAATCGAATAAAAAATTCATGGTCATCATACAAATTTTATTTTTATTGTAAAAGCTATTTTCAAAATAAAACACCCATGCGATATTTAGTTAGGCATACCCTGTAGAACGTACAGTACCAATCCAGACTCCTTGCGTTAAAACTATAGAACCCATTTAGTTCTGAACTTATAAAAATAAAGCAAAAATAAAAGCATGGAAAAAGGTATTTACACCTTGCAAGCCATTTAAATAAAAAAATGTGTACATGAAGTCTCATTAAAAGTACCCAGAAGTACCTTACAACTGATTCTTTTTTTATTAATTAAATTAACTTGAATGAACTTTTCCTTTACGCCGTTAAGTGCATTCGAGAATCTCGGAAATTCTTCTTCTGTTCTCCAATTACGCACTTACCATATTAGCATCACAATTTGCAACTTTCGACCTCTAATATACTGAACAGGTGAATTAATAATATCAGTATTAGATTTTAATATTTTCCTTTTCTGACAATCTATGTGAAAAAATAAAATAATTTAATAATTGCTTTACGTTTACAGCTACGACATAGAAAATGGTGAGAATTTCTTCACGTTGGAACTCCCCCTGTTGACTGTGATATCTAATTATGAAATTAATGGCAGAATCCTACTACTACCCATAAGAGGAAAGGGAAAATGCAACATCACTTTAGGTAAGCGTTCAAATTTGAAATTCGACAAAAAAGTTTAGTTTTTTCCAAAAAACTTAATTTTACTGTCTTAAACTATTCTTTGATAAAGACGATTCTGTGCACTGAAACAGGTCATTTGGTAGTGGCTAGGCTTATTCTATAGCGATAAGTGGATACTCATTTGACTCCGAATATCCTTGTAGCTTCATTGAAATGAAACTGAGTCTTGAATTATATCTTGAGGTGCTGCGCTACAAAGCAGAAGGTCACGGGTTCGATCCCCGATAAGGTCATTAGAGTTTTCAATTGGCCATCCTTCTGGTGGCACTATGACCCTGGAGTCGACTCAACCTCTAACAGAAATGAGTACCGGGAGCATTCCTGGAGGCAGAGGCAGCCGGTGCGTAAGGCTGACAACCTTCACGTGCCGATTGTCTAAAAATCTGGGAGCCTCATTTTGTAGAACCCTCTGGGCCTTTATGGCCTGTAATAGGGAATACTTTACTTAAACTTTACTATAATTATATCTTGTGGTGTCGGAATTCAATTTGACCAAGTGATATTTTTGAAAATCATTAAAACTCTTGATTTAAAAATAAAATTAACTTTCATTAGACCATCATCTAATTCTATCCGCAGCTGTTATTAGTATAGTTTGGGTTCTCATAACTATGGGGTGAAATTTCGTTATTTTATTTCAGTGGACTCGTTTGTAAGGCATGCCATGGATTCTAAGTTGGTAGTGAAGGACGGCAAGCGACATGCAGTTTTCTACAACCCTAGGATAAAAATGGAACCGAAGAGAGTTTATTTTAACCTTGAGAATTTGTTTGATGGTAACAAATTACTTGGTAAGTCCAACTAATTTAGAATTACAATAACGGTTTTCACACAAGATAATTATCTCAATATTTTCTATATAACAGTGAACAGAAAAACTTGAGTTACGCTTTGCCTTAGCTCAACTTCAATTTGGGAGAAGTAAATAAAAAAAAAAACAAATTAAATATGTGAGAAAAGTTTTATTATTTATAACAATCTCATAGAAACTGAAATTATTTTACAAGATATAGGTAGGCCTACCGTATATTAAAAAGTGCAAGCTTGCTATTATATAATAATGAAATAATTTAATCCACTCTTTTTGTAAATACTTTATAGTACATCTTAAGACTGAAACGGACTAAAATTAAGGGGGGGACTAGACCGAAATATCTATTTTCCACATATTTGGGACTAGATTCTCGATATTTTACATATACAGTCCTCTTAGTGCAGTAATGTGTCCTCTTCAAGTGTCTGACTTTTATCTCTAACAGTTTTCGAGCTATTATTTAAAAATTACCTTATTTCAAGTCATATAAACTACCTTACAAAATCTAGTTCCTCCTGTAAATATAGATTAATATGCATGCAAAAATGTACATAATAATTCTTTTATGTATTAAAAGACCCTTCATTCCAGATTTTTCAAATAGGGTTCTCTTGCGAAAAAAAAGTGTTACAAAATTTTGCAAATTCTGATTTTTACATATATACTGTTTATTAATTAGTTAAATTATTTACATTGTAGATATTAAAAATCCACAATGACCAAGTGATTCGGCATGAAATGGTGATCAAGTTAGCGAATTTTTAGCTTCCTAGTACTAAACCTTTGGAAGCCTAGATTTTCTAATCAGAAAAATATTTAAAAAAATGGCAAACGGAGAAAAAATAGTTTAAAGTTTTATGAGCATTAAAAATTAATTCACTTAAAGCGCATTAAAACTTCGCAGGCATGAAAAGGATGCATGCAGGAACTCAATTTTGCAACATTTAAAAAAAGGGATTTTTTTCACCAAAAATGTCATATTTTGAGTATATTCTCACTTGGGGAGGGGCTATACCGAAATATTGATTTTTCACATTTTTTGGGACTGGAGGCTTCATTTTTAGCCTATGTAGTCCTCTTGGTGTGTAATTGCACACCCTTAAGTATCAGTTTTTTGAATCTTAAATAGTTTACGACTTATTGTTATTTTAAAACTATCTCTTTTCCAAGACATAATCTTCTTTAAAAAAATCTAGATTGCGTCAATTAAAGCACTTCCAATTGCCGTAGGGCGTTGAAACTTCCCAGGCATATAAAGGAGACATGTGGATCAAATTTTTGTAAAATTACAAAGCATACTAAAATTTGATATTTTAGTAAAAAAAGTCTAACTTTATTTAACAAAATATCGAAGCATCCTTCAAATTAGTTAGATACGAAATTCTGTCGTTCTTTCTGAATGTTTCTGAGGGCGCAAGAGATGTTTCACCGGGATAGTCACATTGCAATGCAAATCAGGGAGTAGAATATTCTGAACACTTGAGGTTGAATTCTTACATAAAAGCCATAATGTCCCTATTCTCTTTAGCTGCTGTCAATACTAGTGTGATAGGGAAAAGCGAATAAGTAAAAAAACCAAAGTTTCAGGAGAGAGAAAAAACAATTGATTTCCACAGCATTGTTACAATATTTAGTTCAGCCCACCCAGATATTTTTACACAGTATAAGATAGCATGTAAAAATATATGGGTGGGCTGAACTAGATATTGTAACAATGTTGTGGAAATACATTGTTTTTTTGTCTCTCTTGGAACTTTGGTTTTTGACTTACTAGCTTTTTCCCTATCTAAGACGTATTCGTAACTCTATTGGTAAATATATGTTGGAATTCACATCAATATGTTATTTCAAAGAATTTTCTTATGTTAATAGTGTAACGGTAGTTAATCTGCTATTCTTCATACTGAAAAGCGCAGCTAATCTTCTTCGCCTTTAATAACTCCGCCTATAAAAAAAATAGTGGTTAGGCCACTCAGCTAACTGCTGTGTATAGTAGCCTACATCGGAGACATCTCATAAACCATTTTTTTTTATTACAATGGCACCATAATGTATTATTGAGTGAGGTTTTCTCGCCATTGTATGGTGTGGTATGGTAAGGTCCATCTTTATTCTTCGCACATATTACGTTATCCATAGAACAAATCCAGCGCACGGGCCTATACGGCCGTTCGTGCTTTTACTATGCACAAGACAAAGAAAGAGTAACTCTAATAATACAATACAATATAATACGATACTATTGAGGCAACGGCATCTACCAGAGTCTTACACAGCTTCTTGTAGGGGTCAGCTGTTCCCATACGATCTGCTGCTTAACACTAGATTTTCTGGGGGTGGGGAAATTTATGTCCAAAGTAAGGCAGCTTAGGATGGAACTGGCCGAGGGAGTGAGAACGAGGGAGTAAGGGGAGTATTCCGACGGGGTAGACGGCTGTATATAGGATAATATGTAAAATATATTTGGTTTGTGTGTTTAAGGGTATTGCTGGTGTATGTGCTATTTTTGTGGGGAGTGTGTGTATGTGTGTGTGTGGAGTTTTGTTTGTATATTTACTAGTTTTAACTGTCGCATGTGAATTTTTAGTTTTACTTTTAGAGTACATTTTTGCTTGTGCACAGTTAAAGCATGGACAGCCTAAGGGCTCATGCAACGAATAATGTAAAAAGCACTTCATTCATTCATTCATTATAATTGAATAATGTTATACAAAGATGAAGAAAGAAACAAATAATACTAATAAAAGAATAGATATGACAATAATAATACCATATAGTACATGACAATACATAGATAATGATTACTCCCCTTGCCCTTCCCTCCCATCCTTTTCTACCCTGCGCTGTCGAACTTTAGACATGAATTTCCACACCCCTTCGGAGAATTTTGTGTCACTCAACAACGCTGTTTTGTTACAGGGGATGAAATGAACATTGTGTTGAACAACGAATGGAAAGATGCCTTCAAGGAATTCTCTCCGCCTGTACTAGAGGCTGCCAATCAGATAATGATCAACATTATCAATAGCTTTGGCAGCAGAGTGCCTTTCGATGTGTGGTTCCCTGAAAACGTGTGATTGTTTTCTTCATCGTGAACTAATTTATATAGAAGGTAGAAGTTTTGTTACAACTTGACGGGTTATTATTGGCTGTGGCTGCCTTGCAATAAATGAATTAGTTACACTCTGGAGGTTGGTTATGCGTATCTATATTTTTTTAATTCAGTTGTGTTTACACTTCTTTTATCTGCGAGGCCATATCAGGAGTTCGGGATCTGTATACAGTAGGGTACCCCATGAAACTATTGACTGTCAATTGTTTCTATTATTGGTGTATTTTTATGGAGTAAATTTCAGTTGAAACTTAAGTTATTTGACAAGATATAGGTATATTAAAACGTGTAAGTTTGCCAGTGTATAATAATGTTAACTAATAATTAATCTACTCTTTTTGTAAATATTTTATAGTACATCTTAAGACTGAAACGGACAAAAAGTACCGGTAGCTAATCTGTTATTCTGCATACTAAAAGGCGCAGCCAAACTTCTTCGCCTAAAATAACTTGGTCTATAAAAAATAATGGATAGGCCACTCAGGTGACTGCTGTGTATAGTAGTCTATATCGGAGACATCCAATACATAAACAGTTTTTTTTATTATAATGGCAACATAATGTATTATTGAGTAAGGATCGATTACGTAATGATGATATTATTTAAATGGATATGATTCAAGATGAAATATTGAGGATGATTCATGGTATGTAAATGTCCAATTCGGCATTTGCCTTTACGACTGGGGAAACCATGAAAAAACCCATCCCGGCCATGGGATTTGAACCTGGGACCTCCGGAATGCGAATACAAGACGTTACCATCTCGGCACCTCGCTCGGTCATGCATTATTGTTTGTGAGTTTGTGAGTGTATATATGCTATTTTATTATGCTTTTTTAAAATATCATAATATGGGAAAGTTGAGAAGAAGTTCGATTCTCACAATGATTCTCCATGTGTTCTAAATATGTAATCAATTTTATTTTCAAAACGTTACCCAGAATGCTTGAAAACGAAATCTAAGCACGATCAGTTATGGAACCATGTCCAAGCTCCATTATGCAGGAATTCAATAAATGCACTTTTAAAGTAACGTTCGCTTTGATCACAAGAGACCCGTTGAAGAACCTGATAATTCACATGTCATCAATCAGACTATGTCTTTTAAAGTATGTAAGAAAATAAAACGAAACTTCCATAACAGCCTACAATTACAACCCACCAACTGCAATCACCAATTGGGACGGAATCTTATAATAAGAGGAAGTGTTTGTCTGTCTGTGCGCGATGCCCAGCGAAATCTACTACACGCAGAGATCTGAAATTTTAAACATGGACATAAGGGTGACCGAATGCACCTCTAAGCTGGATTTTTAGTTTTAGCTTTCGTTTACGAGTTATGAGTGAAAAACTGGCAGAAAACGTGAATTTGTTTGTACTATCGAAGTATCAGTTTTCGGTATTACATTTCAATTGTCAAATCAATTGCATGTGGCTTTACTTCTTTTCTCATAACTTGAAAATGAGAGCAACGCAATTTGTTCAACATATTGCATGGAATTATCGACAGCTTCGATTTTGTAAGCCAACCCATAGACGGAAGAGGGATAATGAATGTAGGCCTAAATGGGCAAACATTGATCGATTTGGACGAAACTCACTATGCAGGGGTTTTCAAGCTAGGGCAGAGAACTCGAATCTGAGGTCTTTTTCCCAAGCGGCGCTTTCTAATCGCGGAATACACTCCAAAGCCGGATTGTTAGCTGTTCATTATAATTAATTATTAATTGTTTAGTTTATAAATTATTCGCGTTTAAGTGTTAACACATAGAATGTTTTAATTATTTTGCTCTTAATTTTTAATTTTTAAATTAATTACCACGGTCGAAGCCGCGGAGACCTGGTAGTCCAAGATAAAGCAGAACATTTTACTGGAGAGAAGCTTGTTTATCACATTATTGATATAGTAACGTAATTGCTTCGATTGCAATTGCATAACGTGGGTAATTATTCTAGTCGGGATCGGATTAGTAATAGCTCAAACCAATAGATGGCTGTAAATTAGCCTCTTGACTCCTGCCTGTTTTGTATCGATGTTCTAAAGAGAACAAGACAAGATGGTTGTAATACTTACCGAACGATGTCGCTGCGATGAGAAACTTCCTGCAATAAAACAAGACGAAAATGTAATCACTTCATTCAAGCAAGGTTGGTCGTGAGAACCTATATTACACAAATCACTTTTGTCTGTGGGATTGTATTTCAGTTTACGTCCCCTACAACCAGGGCCGTAGCAATGTCCTTCTGCGCCCTTGGCAAGTTTGACAATTCTGCGCCCTCCCTGATCAATTTTTTAAAATTTCTGTAAAATTGTTTATTATTTTAACATAAAAACACTGTTATTATCAAAGAAAACCTAAACCTCAATATGAAAATGAACTAAGTGTTGGACTTTCACGGTATCAAAACCTTATTTTCAGGCGATTGAACTACTTAAAAAAATATATAAATCATAAAATCAAGTATCAAAAGTAAAGTACATAATAGGCTTGAGGCCTGCTAAAATGTTTAACACATTAATATAAGTAAAAGTATTTTTTTCGAATAGAAACTTTTTAAAACAGCTTCTGCAACATGCAACGAGATAGTTGCCATCATTTATGCTCCATCCATCGTATTGACGAAATACAAATATGACAAAATGCATATAAGATATTAACGCTTACTTAAATCAATCTAGCTATATATCTTGAGATATTAAGATATCTTTAAGGCTGTTTCATTTGCAATCCTTTTTTAGCGTTTGAAGGTTTAAATAATGTGACGATTATCCACTGCAAATTTATTGTGCTTCATAGGTAATTATGGATCACGATGCAGACAATATGCGAGAGCTTTATTACTAAATTTAACTCACTTCCTTCCTCTCCAATGAATCGTGTTATCATTGGCAGAAATTACCTGCATTTTACTTAAACTAATAGTACTTCTTTCGTACACAATCTCATTTACTATTGACGACTTCTGCAATCAATCATTATTTTCTCTAAAGTTACCTACATCCTGTTTGCTGTTGGTGGAAGTGAGAACAATAATTATTAATATTATTTCACTATATTGGAATACAAAGAGTGTTCCTTTCTTTGTCCCCCTATGTCTAAAGAAAGTTGCAAAATTAACTGAACTCACTCGGTAATGCATTCCCTGAAATACACTTGCTATAGATAAATAGACAGGTACATAGATTTATTTAACCGTATATGTAGGCCTATACGTCATGTATGGCATCGTCAATAAGTAGTATTAAATGAATTACAATTCAATAAAACCAGGGGTTGGCCACCACTTCGTTCCGGACTGTCCTCCTAAATTTCGATATAGGAAGGTTCCTTATTCTTGCTGGGAGACTACCGAAAAGTTTCATATATATGTACTGAAATCTATTTTAGGTATTTCATATTTATTCACATTTATAGGCCTATGTCAGAACTAGTTATTGTGGAATACCTATGCATATCAGTGCAAATTGTGAAACTGTTCAGATTATTTCTAACATAAAGGAGACAGACCTGGTCAACATTGATGGCAGTCTAAGAGAACCTGTTTCTTTTGTTAAAAAAAAGTTGTTTTCAATGCTCACTTGGCAGAGCTCTACATATAAATCTCAAAGCTCTCTTTGCAAAACAAAGGGATTAATTATTAGAAGATACGAGTATATTGTTTCCCCATAATACTATTCCATAATACACTGTAATTAAAAAATAATCCGTCTTTAAAAGTTCTTATATACAGCCTACAAACCTTTACTTATTTCCTCAGTTAAATAGTTTCTATGTGCATTCCTTCCTAAATCAGTTTAAAGATGTCTGGAAACATAGCTGAGTTATCTGACGAATTTCTACATCCTTTACATGTAAATGTATCGTCTACAATATTACCTTTATTAAAAGAAAGATAATTTGTTTTGCACCAATCTTTAATATGGTTTACTTCAATAATTTTGATATGCATATCAACATTATATCTGCGAAGAGATATAAATCCAGGCACTCATCCCGAATCCTGACCGGGAGGTCTTTACTAATATTATAGTAAGAACGCTGGACTCAATACAGAGCCTTGGGGAAAAACCATGCCTAACTAATCTGTACTCAGACAGATTATAACTGACAGATTGATACCTATTTTTAAGGGTTATGTTCAGGCTTGGTTTCTGCCTTATATCCTCAATATATTTCTTCTTAAAGTACCCTTACATAATAAGTCTAATTATATTGAAGTGGTTTATATTTTATTTATGTTTTATGGACTTATTAAAAGTTAAAATCGATGTGATTCAACTGAAACAGGACTGACGATGGCATATTTAGACTGAAATGCATATCCGTTTATAACATAGGCTATAGACACTCAAGATTTTCGAAATTTTAATTCTACAAACCCAAATTTTCCTTTTATATTTATTTGCCTGTGTTACAATCTGAAGACTTAAAATTTTATATAACATAAATAATACAATAATAATACTATATTATATACTATAGTAATATTAGATTTGTTATGTATGGGTACGACGGAGGAAAATAAGTTGAGTATATACGTAACATAACTCTTAACGAGATTGAAGGACATAAATAGGATAATGTTATAAAGGAAAAATTCCTCTGACACTGGGATTTGAACCCAGGACCTTTGGCTATCCGTGCCAATGCTCTACCAACTAAGCTAAGCCAGAGTTCACTTTACAGCGCCAGATAGAATCTCTCTCCTATGACTGATTGCCCTTAATGATCTAACTCACTGAGAGACAAGTTATGTCATATGCAGTACTGTGAGGCACACTAATTAGTGATTTTTGTGACCGGGCTTCCACTGTTATTGTACAGTAACATTCAAGATAGATATATGCATATGCATTCATGAACCACAGGTTATTGTCTCTGTTGGATATTACTTGATAATGTTAGAGGAAATTTTATCTTATAACATTATCATGTAATGCCCAACAGAGACAATAATCTGTTGTTCATGAATGCATATGCATATATCTAACATAAATAGGAGTACAACCATTAGAAAACAAGTAGGAGAGGGGGAGAGGAAAATTAAATAGGAGGTCGTACTGTCTTCCATCAAAACAATAAAATTATCTCGGCAGGTAAGGTTGGTAGAGAATGGAGCATATCCACAGGTCAAGCGCACTGAGCCTATAAGCTTCTACCAAAATACATCAAATAAATAAATAAAAAATGTTCATCGCATGATGAACACGAGCGAAGGAGCCACCAAAGCAATGAAGGTTTCATACTTGATCAATAAGAAATAAATAAAGCAAGAAGATGATTCTCCAGGTACTTCACTTAAACAATGACTTGGAGTGTTTCTGAGGACGGAAAGTTCTGGTGTTTACACGTGTCACTGTCTAGTTTCGTAATATTGAAACAACATATGACGCTTATAAACAAAACCCACCATATGCAAAATTACAGAGACTATTCCATTCATACGCCGAGTGTTTGATATTGACTAATAACCTTTAGCAATTCCTCGGATATAGACCAATCACGATCGTTTACCTTATAATATGCTTCCTAGGGCCGGAATTATGCAATTTTAATCTGATAATGCATCAACGTGCCGTGATTAATACGTCACATTCTGCCAGTGAACAGAATTAAAACACATTAATTTATACAACATAACTTGTTTAGAAATTTAAATAATGTAAGTGTGTATTGATTAATAGCACAATATCGATTCGGTGCAAGGCTGATGCATTCCATCTTGTAGTAACGCACAATAGGTAGCATTAGGAACTTCAATAGATTCATCGAATCGATATATGGTCTGTTCATTCATTTAGTAAGTCGAGATCTCATAGTGGGCATAATAGTCTATTGACAACAAAGTAAGAAAATAATTATTATTCACAAAATCCGTTACATTGTATTCATGAAACAGTATTAATAAATGCTACTCGAGATTACGAGTTTCATCGGATACATTTGGTCAAACATCAATAAATTCTTAATGATAAATCTGAATATTGTAACTTATCATTCCTCAGAAAACGAAGAAAACAATTGCAAATTAACCCAATATATAATATGGCTTGAAGAGTATCATTGAAGTAATTTCGATAGTTTATTAACCGGTAATAGATAGTCAAGTGAAAATGTCCTAGGTGGCTCATTTGGGGCTCGCATGTAGTTCTGGGTTCAAAACTAGGCCCAGGAGACAAAACTCCTCACATGATGCTAAAACATCCCAACGATGTTTGGAAAAACATTTGGAAATATAGGGTGTTAATGAATAACACCGAAATATTTTACCTGTGTATAGAGGGGACATAGACAAGCAACTTTTAGTAGGAGAATTTTGCTCTATGGATTCAATTCTTCCTGTTATAACATAAAATATCCCAAGGATATGCACGCCACTGTCTTCTAATACTTGAAATGATGGGAAACAAAGGAACAGTGAATATTGTGTAGTGGTGGGGAAAATTGTAAAAAATGACGATCGATATCTTAAAACTCTGAGGGAAAAAAAGACAAACGAAACATTTTTGTTAGGTTTGGAATTAGGAATAAAAACATAATGCAGTGGCGGGCAATCATGTGATTAATCAGTAAATTTTGCAGATTATGAAAATTCTAAATTATGGTATAACTGTTGATGAATTGTTAAGAATCGGGTTTTTATCGATCGCTAAGAATGCATGAAGTCAATTTAATGAAAATTTTAACCCTATTTCGCTCAATTATTGAGTTGTGAGCACCAAATTTTAAGGACTTTAATGCCCTGTAGCATACACATTTTACCTCATAGAGCAAAAATGTCCTAATAAAAGTTGCTTGTCTATGTCCCCTCTATACACAGGTAAAATATTTCGGTGTTATTCATTAACACCCTGTATATTCGTTATCAGCACACTCCGAGAGTTAGGAAAACCAGCTGATACAAAAAGGTTCCTGTACTGTAGTAAAGTACCTAGATACAGGAAGGAGACAGCAGCTTCATTTTAGTACAAGACTTTTGCTTTTATGGACTTGAAACACATTTTGAACAGTCTTAAAAAATTGTAGTAGTATCTATGACTAACTTATTGTTTGTACATATAGACCATGGGCTACCAATAGCAAACCCTCCCCCCCCCCCCGTGGGATTTTCTGGCACACATATTTTTTTGTTGGTATTGTCGTCTAGTTTAAGATTTTAGTTGTTTGCCCCTTATCAATTACAGCATTTACCCGGAAACCCCGGAAAACCACGGAAATCCGGAGAAAATGGGTTTGTTATAATTTTTTATTGTTCTTTGCCCCTAATATTCCCAGGGAATTTCTGACTCACATATTTTTGTTCGTATTTCCATCTAGTTTAAGGTTTCAGTTGTTTGCCCCTTACAAATTACAACATATCCCCGGAAAACCACGTATATACGGAGAAAATTACTATGTTTTAGTTTTTAAATCTTTGTTCTTTGATCCTAATATTCGAAGGGAATTTCTGACTCATATGTTTTTTTGTTGCCATTACCATCTAGATTAAGATTTCAGTTGTTTGCCCCTTATCAATTACAGCATATCCCCGGAAAACTCCGAAAACCAAGGAAATCCGGAAAAATTGACTTCGTTTGAATTTTTGAAAATCTTTGTTCTTTGCTACTAGTATTCAAAGGGAATTGGTAAATCATATGTTTTTGTGTTGGTATTGCCATCTAGATTAAGGTTTCAGTTGTTTGCCCCTTACCAATTACAGCATATCCCCGGAAAACCCGGAAAACCACGTATATACGGAGAAAATGACTATGTTTTCTTTTTAAATCCTTGTTCTTTGCTCCTAATATTCGAAGAGAATTCCTTACTCACATGCTTTTTTGTTGGAATTACCATCTAGATTAAGGTTTCAGTTGTTTCCCCCTATGAATTATAGCATATCTCCAGAAAACTCCGTAAACCACGGAAATCCTGAGTAATTGACTTTTTAAAAATTTGTTTAAAATCTCTGTTTCTTGCTCTTAATATTCCCAGGGAATTTCTGACCCATATGTTTTTTTGTTGGTATTGCCATCTAGTTTAAGGTTTCAGTTGTTTGCCCATTATCAATTACAGCAAATTCACGTAAATCCTGAAAACCACGGAAATCCGGAGAAAATTATTTTGTTTTAATTTTTATAAATCTTAGTTCTTTGCTCCTAATATTCAAAGGGAATTTGTGACTCATATGCTTTTGTGTTGGCAGTGCCAACTAGTAAGGTATCAGTTGTTTTCCCCTTACCAATTACAGCATGACAAAAATAATGTAAAAAATCCTGATGCTGAAGGGATGAAAGCGATTGAAAACCTAGCGGCACACCCTTCATATTCTAATGTGACAGCTATGAATGATAATTTATCTTGCCAAACCTTCCACAGTCACTATCAAACTTTCTTCACTGAAGTTATAGAAGGGATATTGGGTAAAACAGCACAATTTTGGGTTGGTAATATGGACAAAGAGTCTTTGATTTTGAGATTTCAGCGAGCAACTATAGAAAACAACTTTGACTTACACTTGGCATGTTTAGAAGATATGTATTCCCTTTTCTTTGCATGTGACCATCACAATTATGGCAGATATCTCGTAGTCCACATACTCACCCTTTTGAACCTTCATAGGACACACCTGAAGCAGAATTACTTTGCAATAACGGTTTCAGTGACTGTAGATCACAAATTCCGAGTTCTAGAAATTCTATGGATTTCCGTGGTTTTTCGTGTTTTATGGGGATATCCTGCAAAAACTGAAACCTTAATCTAGATGACAATGCCGACAAAAAATATGTAAGTCAGAAATTCCCTGGGAATATTAGAATAAAAAAACAAAGATTTTTAATAAATTAAAACGAACTCATTTTCTGCGGATTTTCGTGGTTTTCGGAGTTTTCCGGGGATATGCTGTAATTGATAAGGGGAAAACAACAGATACCTTAATCTAGATGGCAATACCAATACGAAACATATAAGTCACCAATTCCCTTTGAATACTAAGAGCAAATAACTAAGATTAAAAAAATTGAAACAAAGTAATTTTATCCGGATTTCCGTGGTTTTCCGAGTTTTCTGGGGAAATGCTGTAATTGATAGGGGGCAAACAACTGAAACCTTAATCTAGATGGGAATACCAATACAAAAACACATAAGTCACCAATTCCCTTTGAATACTAGGAGGAAAAAACTTAGATTAAAAAAATTAAACAAAGTAATTTTCTCCGGATTTCCGTGGTTTTCAGAGTTTTCTGGGGAAATGCTGTAATTGATAAGGGGCAAACAACTGAAATCTTAATTTAGATGGCAATACCAACACAAAACCATATGAGTCACCAATTCCCTTTGAATACTAGGGCAAAGAACTAAGATTTTAAAAAATTTAAACAAAGTCATTTTCTCCGGGTTTCCGTGGTTTTCGGAGTTTTCCGGGGATATACTGTATTTGATAATGGGCAAACAACTGAGATCTTAATCTAGATGGCAATGCCAACAAAAAAAACATATGAGTCAGAAATTCCCTTTGAATATTAGAAGGAAAAACAGAGATTGAAAAAATAAAACATTGTCATTTTCTCCGTATATATGTGGTATTCCGGGTTTTCCGGGGATATGTTGTAATTGGTCGGAGCCAACAACAAATATGTGGGTCAATAATTCCCTGGGCATATTAGGAGCAAAGAACAAAGACAAATTAAAACAAAGTCATTTCTCCGGATTTCCGTTGTTTTCCGGGGATATGCTGAAATTGATAAGGGGCAAACAGCTAAAAACTTAATCTAGATGGCAATACCAACAATAAATATGTGATTCAGAAATTCCCTGGGCATATTAGGAGCAAAGAACAAAGAAAAATTGAAACAAACTAGTTTTCTCCGGATTTCCGGGGTTTCCGGGTAAATGCTGTAATTGATAAGGGGCAAACAACTAAAATATGAAACTACATGTCAATACGAACAAAAAAGTATATGAGTCGGAAAATCCCACGGGGGGGGGGGGATGGGGGGTATACAGTAGCCCACGCTCTAATAAGGTTAGGTATTTATTATTTTATATACTGAGCATAAGTGGAAATCCTATTTTAAAAAATAGTATTGCAATACTCATTCACCAGTATGTCAAACATGTAACCAACTGAATACACAATATAATTAATGTTTCTATAGGTCTACGTCCTTCTTGCAGATTGTTGAGACATTGTGGAAAGCTTTGGCGTCTTACCTTAAACTCTGGTGCAAGCCGGAAATTTACTTTAATCTATGATCATGCATGTTAATAAATCAGCCATGAGTTAGTGCGTGTACACTTAAGTTATAAAAGCTATGTTCACCTTGAGTCTTTCGATGTAAGTCAGTTATCCCCATGCGGTGCTTGCGAAAACGTTGAAGTGTCAAGATAATATTTATTTTCCTTTCCCTAATTCTGGGCAGGCTACATTACATTATTTTAACATAAGAATAACTGGTTTGGTAAAGCACCAACCGCTGTGGAGCACTGAGCAAATTTGGAACTTCGAACTACAATGCCGGAGAAGACAGCGAAAAAAAAAAATCTTGATTTCAGGCTTAAAAAATTCATTAATTTGTTTAGTGACTTCCAATTTTCGGTTTTTAAACTTTGTGTAATAATCTAAACACAATTATGTATTGGCACTTTAAGAAGCAGAAATTGTACAAAGGTGTTCGTTGTACAGTGTGTGGGGGCAGAAGAACAATTTCTTTCAATAGAAAGAAATAAATCAAATTCAAACATCTTACATTTACAATGATACGTTTATATCTGCAGCTTGAATGCGTCTTTCCCGAACTGCTTATGGCCGGGAGTGTAGTTAACAAAGAAAGTTAATATTTAGATAAAAGTATGCAGTTTTGAATTAATCTACGGTATGCTGTTTTTAAACATTTTGATTTCAATGTTCATATAAGATCTTATGAATTTGTAAAAGAGATATGTCGTTTTTACTGGAGAGGAAAGAAAACGACTAGGCAAGCGAACAAAATTGGTAATTATAATATGTCAGAACTTAAGTTTTGGAGCTAAAGGATGTCACCCCTCTGGACCTCCTTTGCGACAACCACTACAATGTCAGTAGCGAAGGAGGATTTAATGCAAACAGTCGTGAGACAGGGTCCCGAGGGCATAAATTTTGGTTGCTTAAACGATTAAGGACAAATATCTTAGTATTTATGAATTATATTTTGTTCGAATTATATTTTGTATCCACGCTGCAGCATTAATTTTGGAAAGTGACTATCATGTTGATATCTGTAGTGACCAATGGCGGGCAAAACATTGAACATTTATAATTTTTATGTAAAAGACTTTGAAAGTTATTCTACAAAATAAAACTTGTTTCATACTTTTCTCTCATTGTACTAATCCCAGTATTATTTTTAAATCCCCGACAACAATTTTGAACAGCTCTGTAAAACAGCCCTGTAACATTAACAGAGACTAGGTGATTTCAACGCGCACATAGAACAGGAGCATTTGTGTTGCGTGGTTCCTTGCTACTTGTCATGCAGTGCATATACAGTGGAGGACGCGAGCTTCATGCTAATGCATGACAACATTGCCTTACTAAACCAAGTGCACGTATCCGGTCTTTTCCTAAACTGGTTTCGTTGTCGTAGTTGGAAGAGACAAACAATTGACTCAATGCATTCCTTTATCACAGCGATTTCATTAATGAAGTAATCGTTGGATTAAGACCTTCAACAAATGAAACAGCGAGTTCTGAGATTAAATTGCTGTACGTGAAATGAAAATGCAGTTATCCCGCTATCCTTTGTTTATCTTCACAAGGGCCTTGACAAATGACGCCAAATATTTGTTGTTTGAAGGAAAAAAAACAAGATTTCCTAACCTGTTGCAACAACACATTGCTTTCTTCTTCTTATCAATAACATTTTTACTTGATACGAGTGTTAGTGAAGCCAGTTAGAATACCTGTGATATTAGGTCAGTGCCTATTCACACTCGTTCAATTTACTGAAGACGTTCTGGAACTCATAATAGCTATTTATGTAGGCCTATCAAGTACGCAAAATAACGCTTTAGCGACGAATCTAGTATCTAGTATTGGATGACTCTGCTAAAACTTTTGCATACGTGGAACATACAATACTTTTTAGTAAACGCTCTGTAAATTATATGAAATGAAATAAAAATACAGTATAATTAATTATAGAAGGCATAGCCAGCCATTTGTTGACGCCTTATTCTCACAGCCGCCTGAATCCTAAGCTGTGAACCAATGCGAAATGCGGGTGTAGATGGCAGTGCGGGTTTCTTATGAATGGTATAGCTAAGTTGGCTTAGGCTATATTTGTTATATTATTAAGTGTTTTGAAAAAAAAAAACTGGTAAAGTTTCTGAATAGCGTAAAGAAACAATGTTGCCTTACATTTGTTATAATTAATGAATTTCATACCGTTTGTGGTGAAGTGAGATATGGTAAACAACTTTTTTCACCTTATAGGCCTACCACAAAGTATATTAAAAGGCAGAATTTTTTTGAATACGAGGGTAACTAATGTCTTAAATAGAATAGAGAGAAAAAAACTAAAACATTCAAATTGCAATTACTTAGTATTATAATATGTATCAAATGTCAATTGTTAAATACAACAATTGTTATATTAAAATTCACCGTTGTTGGGTGTATTGTCATATGGATAAGTAAATTATATCCTTAAGTTTGTATATATCTATTCTATTTAAGATATTAGTTACCCTCGTATTCAATTAATTTCTGCATTTTAATATACTTTGTGGTGTAAGGTGGAAATCTTACATTTGTTGTTTTGTGGTGAAGTATTTTGTTTCAATTCCAGTTATGGTTGGTATGACTGGTCACTGCCATCTGAATTTTCCAGTTGCTATGACGACTTTGCCCGCCTAGGCTACCGGCCTAGGCTGGTAAAAATTACTTTACCGGCCTAGGCTGGTACTTTTCGGCGTGTTTAACAGTCCGACAAGCAGATGTTTTGCAGAGCGTGTACTAAAAAAAATACTAACAAGACGTTTGGTGCCTAAGGACATTGTGTTAAGTCAAGTCCTCAACACACGTCCTTTCGCAGAAAATAAACACATCCATATGTATATGAATTTCTTAAAAGAATGGTAAAGATGTAGATATAAGAATGTCTTCTGGTATTTTTCCATAGTGCATAATCTTGGTTAAAAAAAACGAAGTACTTTGTCCAGCTGAAGGCTACTTTGTGATCCCTCAACATAAACAGACAAACTGTTGTTATTAAACAATAAACCAACAGAACTTTGTAAAGCAACTGAAATTTTCTTGCAGCGTAGCGAGCTCGTACCACAGTGCTAGTGTATGAGCAAAGAGAGCGCGCCAGTTCTTAGCCTAGGAACAAAGGGATGTGTCGGTTAGAGTTTGTAGAAAATTACACATACCTGTACAATATATTTCTCACTATCTTCGAAAACAAATTCCATACTATTTTAAGCGCATCTTCTTCATCCACCTACCTTCTACCGCAGGACTTTTACCACCCCAGAACTTATTTTATTTATTTATTTATTTATATTTATACAAAATATTTATACAAAACAAAACAAGACCACCCGAATGAGCATGCGCTCGTGCTCGGGCACAGTTCAGCCATTTACATTACAAAATACAAATTACAAAATACATAAAGAAAATATAATTAAATCAAAACCTAAAAAATAATAATAATAATAAAGAAAGAACAGAAAAGTAAAAAGAAAAAAGGAAAAGTAGTAAGAACAAAAATTGAAACCCTGAGTTATTACAAATAAAATCGTTCCTTAATTGTCTACTAAGTACAGAGTGAAGTAACTTTTGAACTATGAAATAAGATTTTTGATAAACTTATTGAATTTTTTGTTGTTCATATGTACTATTTCTGGATGTGACCTAATTATAGAGTTATAGAGTTTTGGACCATAATAAATGCTATGTTTAGAGCCAGAAGAGGTGAAGTATTTTGGTTATATTAAAGGCAATGTTTTATTTCTTCTAGTATTGTAGTTATGAGGATCCGATACATGTACGTTGCGGTATTTTTGAAAGTATCTTAAAAGTGTGAACTTATAAATTTGTTCTACAGTCATCACATTAAATTCAGGAAATATCAATTATGTTGGATATTCTATAGGCTTTTTTAAACAAATTTTTATAATTCTCTTCTGTATTAGAATCAAAGGAGTCAATACAGATGTGCCACTTCCCCCCCTCTCTCAACAAACTCTCTGTTTGTTATGCCCCACCCAGTATTACTTCTCAAGATACTGTCCATGACTTCTTTATCAAAGCTAGAATTAGAATAATTAGCTTTTTCAGCATGGTGTGACCACAATGTTATTTACGACGAAAAAATAATGTATTGAGTGCCCATGGATATTCACGAATCCTTTTGTTGAGGTATTTATTTATTAGGTGGAAGGATGACAACGACTTCATCTACTTACGGAAGTCTGTTTGCAAACATATGATTACATTTAAGTAATTTTTGTTCTTTTGGTTTCTTCACTCCTGATTGGTCATCCTCTACCTAAATTTGGCAAAAAAAAATCATTCTCCAGTTTTGTTCACTTCTTCCCAGAAGATACTGCAGAGCAAGCAGAAACTGAAAGCTAGGACAGCTTCAATCTAATACCCAGCTAGAATCCTGATAAAACTTTATATATATATATATATTGATCAACTTATATATATATATACTTTCATCTATACATTTCTTTTTAGTTAACAGACGGAAAAGTGCCATAGTCGGATCTAAATGAGGGATTCAATAAGTAAAATGAAACTTCAACCCTGGGATGTATCAAAACGATATTGATAACATCCTCAAACCTTGCCAATGAAGCCATCTCGTTTTCATTATTCTTGAAGAATTGATGAGTATGTACATCATATTACCAGACTGATGATTCCATCAAAGGCGTGGACTTTCTACACCTGCTCAACCTGACCGCAATTGTCAGTAACATGGTTTCCCTGAACTTTACCATCATTACCTTCACAATGTGGTATTTATTTTAAGGACACTCTGAACATGTAACAATGAACAGATTGTCTCCTGACATTGTATCTTTATTAAATTCAGCAAACTGGTAATGTTCTTATAGAAAAAATACATGGAAGCAATACTCATATGTTGATAAATGCATGGAGGCTAGAAGTTCTTATAGCCGAATCTATAATTCGTATTCATTACGTGATTCAAAATGCGTCGGTTAACTGATATGAACAATACATACATAATTAGTATAGTTTCTAATTGAATTACACCATTGATTAAATTTTACGGTTCTATTCCTAGTATTTTGAAATCTATTATTTTAATTCAACGTTCGGTATTACTTCTAATAAATCCTGTAATAACCCATTCAAGAAGATAATATTCACGTTTAAAATGCAAGTACCTTAGAAGTTATTTAAAAATCTTGTTTTCTTCTAAAGCCTTCATTACATCAGTAGTTGACGCAGAACAAATTTATATTCACCTGAGAACGTGTGATAATGAAAGAGAATAAACTACCGGCAATAAACTACCAATGCTCATACTTGTCAGCTTTTTTATTTAACTTATCAATCTAAAGAAGAATGATGAACTATAGACAATATTAAACCTCCCCGAGTAAAGTGCAGTGATGAAATTTATGACATACTTTTCTGTTATTGCAATTAATACAAATTTTATTACACATATTTCAGTATTATTAAAAAAATAAACGCAATAACTTTTACTACTCGTTCATGACATTACGTAATAAGCATAAACTGCTACATAATAATTGTGTGAAATTGATACGTAATTTGTTATCTCAGTGGGGTTTCCCGCGTTCAGAACTAGTCAAGTCGCAACGTAAATTTATTCTTATAGCTCCCAACTACAATTATAGCGCTGTTAATTCACTATATATTATGAGATCACCAATATTATTTAAAAATTCCTTCCTGGTATAGTCGTACAAGTTAGAAACATCCGCGGCCTGAGAGGAACGTACGAGCTGCGGTCGCTGCAACAATCATCAGCTTCGTTCCGCGCAAGCTTCCTTCTGACTTGTAAGACTATAATTCATGACTAGGGTTCGGATGTTTATGAAATGTCATATTTTTATCCTGAGTTCCATTCTCGCCGAAAACACAAATTAAACATGAATTGCACATTTGTTATCGTAATCGGACCGTTTTTATTTAGCATATAAAGTCATATTTTGGTCATTTTCGGTCATATTCGTAATTTAACGTCACATTTCAGCCTTAAATTCGGTAAAAGAGCACAATGATGCAGTATGTGCACTAAATTGTCGACTTAATTTTTTTCCGAAAAAGAGTCACGAATATTTTGGTTTTACTTTAAATGAAATGTGAAGGGACAATAACAAGTAAAAGCACAATTACCTTTTCCTCCTTGTTGTTAATAACTTCCAATAGACATGTTTTTAAAAGATTTTCAGTTCACACTTACAGTGGTAACTGGAAACATTAACAGGTTAGAAATTCCTTACAAATAAACCTGTAAACCATCTGTAAAATTGTTAAAAAGTGATTATCTGTTGATATAATAATTTAGTGTCATGAAAGTTTTAAATTCGAACATTTATTTTTAGATAATACGTTCTTTTATGAAGAACTATTTAGGATTTTTGGGTCATATTTTATCATCTTAATGTAATATTTAGTCATTTTTAAGCTCATATTTACAGTCATATTTTGCACTTTTTAGGGCATAAACAACCGAACCCTATTCATGACTACTAACGCAAACCAATGTAATTTTCTAGTACTAAGGATATGAACAAATGGGTATTATTGAAATCGGGATTATGCGATCAACAGAAGCACTAAATATTTTATTGTAATTGTTCGATATAAAATCATAAACAACTAATGTTTCTGTCTCTTTTCATAAACTCTTTTGGGAAACACTATCTCTGTAGTATTAGGCCTACCAATAAATCTTGCTATTATAGCTAATTTACTTAGTAGGCCTACATTAATTCGTGGATGGTAAGCCTACACTCCGGCATGGTCATATAAACACAGCGTTAACGTGACGTAAACGTAGTAATGAATTTGGATTTCGGTTTTGAATTTTTGAATTTTGGATTTTTGAATTTTTGAAGTGAAACTTCTTTAGCGGCGGCAGGGGTAAATCGGGAACTTTATGTAACGCTCAAAAGTCGTCACGAAATTAATGTATCGCTGAAAACCGTCACGAAATTACTAAAGTGTTTCGGAGCGGACTTCACAGAAAACAATCAACTCAATGATTAGGAGTAATCAAAGGAAATTTTTCAGTCCTAGTACGAGGACCTGCAAATGGGAATAGTAGTAGTAGTAGTAGTAGTAGTAGTAGTAGTAGTAGTAGTAGTAGTAATAATAATAATAATAATAATAATAATAATAATAATAATAATAATAATAATACTTACTTGCTCAATGGCAATAGACAATTCCTAAGCAATCTAAAGGTATATTATCTATTTTATGGAACTCGGAGGTTCATTACCGCGCTTAAAAAATCCAAACAATAAAAAAAATTAAAGATTCAAAATTTAAAAAATCCAAAATTCCAAAATTAAAAAATCAAAGATCCAAAATTAAAAAGTCCAAAAATCCAAAATTTAAAAAATAAAAAATCCAAATTTCCAAAATTTATAAAAACAAAATTAAACATCCAAAAATCCAAAATTTAAAAAAAATAAAATCCAAAAATAAAAAATTCAAAAATCCAAAATTTAAAAATAAAAGAATAAAAAATTCAAAGATCGAAAATTTAAAAAATCCAAAATTAAAAATTCAAAGATCCAAAATTAAAAAATCCAAAATCCAAAATTAAAAAAGTCGAAAAACCCAATATTAAAAAGTTCAATAATGCAAAATTGAAAAATCCAATAATAAAAAATTGAAAAAAATAAAAATTAAAACAAGTTTCACTTCTGTCGCGTGGCGTTCCACGCACACTTTTTTTTTAATGTTATTGAGTTGATTGTTTTCTGTGCAGTCCGTCACAGTTGGTGACGATTTTCTTCGTAATGCAGCTTTGAGTTAGCTCTCGCTTTACTCCAGTGCGCCTAAAGAAGTTTAATTTAAAAAACCAAAGGAAATCATCTGTCAACTTCCACATGGTAGTATGGTAAACTCGGATCTGACAGATGTTAAGAATTTGTCCTCTTGGCGAAACAAAGCTATATTATTGGCCTTGTACTCTTGCGAAATCTTTTCCTTGCAACAAGAAAAATATACCAGAGAGTTCATTGGAGAAGCACACAACTTCCTGCACATGCTCTTGATGGCAGGTAATAAATGTATAAAATTCTTTCCTCACGGCATTGACCTTCAATGTTACAATTTAGAAGGAAATGAAAATTAGATTGCAACACAAACCTAACGCAGGTGAATTCTGATGTAACTACGAACAGCCCGAACATGTGTACCAAACGTATAGGTTAAACAGAAAATCTGACAACACGTAATGTGTATTTCTATCACTTATTGCACTTTTCATATACCTTTGTATTCTCCCGTTAGTTACTGTTAATTAAGTACTTTAATCGGGGCCTGGACTTTTGCGTCCAAAAACCACTAAACTAGGACTTTTGCGTCCAGAGATACTCAGATCCAATGACCCGTTTGAGTCCCGGGTCTCTCTAGAGCAATGACCGAAATGCGTCCCATGGAATACAGGTAGAATTAATAATTGGTACCATGCAATTCGTTTAGCATTACCCAGGGAGCACTGCGAGGAGGCGAACTGCTACACACGCCAAAAATTGTAATCCTTGCATTACTGTCAATATTAAATAAAATTGAAGCGGAGAATGAAGTTACTCTTTCTCTTTTGGCTACCAAATTACTTTCTTGTGGTTGGGAGGAATTTAAATTATACTGTTCGCACATATTCCAGTCTGCTAAGTGTTTCAGTTCTATATTTAACCATTTTTTCTGCCAAGTAGGCCACTTTTTCATTTTCCTTGGCATTGACAACGGTTGTTGAGCGTGTGTGAATATATGTTTCTGCTTGTATATTCTTCAATGCTTCGATTAACTGGAATAGTGTGGGTGCGAGTGATAAAACATTCTATTCAATTTTGAATGGAATGATTTAGAGTAAGATTACCTCCACAACGTCTCTGGGTTTTTACGTATATACCTTAGGAGCGAGTCTCACCGCTCGTAGAGTTCCTGGCTAGGGGAGGTAGCTGCACCCTGATTGGATCAGCTCTCCTAACCCACTCCACGTGTTGTCTGTCTCTCTCGCAGCGGCATCACCCCTCCACTCAACTATTATTGTATTTTCTACGAGTGACGACGACACGCTGCATGATGTTCACTCTCTGCCCAGCGGTAGCTTACTGATCTTACGCGCACCGAATTCGCGCATCTTGGTAACGAGACGTAACGAGAAGCTCGCTGGCTGGGTTTGTCTTCAAGGCCAGAGACTTTGTGGGAATAATCCAACTCTACAGCTGTTGTTGATGTATCGCTCTTGTTCAAAACGGGACGCACGAGGGTTGTTTACGTCAAATTGCACCGGACGCACGAGGGTTGTTTTGATGAAGCGACCACTCGCTTTGGGACGCAAAAGGGTACGACCCTTTTAATCTTCTGTATTTTTATTTATTTAGTTTTATATAGCCTGCTTGACGTTAATTGATAATTTTTTTCACTTCATTGGGATTTGATAAGGTTCTTTTAAACTAACTTCTTGTTTGAATACTCATACGTGAACGCCTTTTCTATTAGCTCATATTTGTGAGATCGAGGATAAAAATCCTTTGACCGGGTAATCTGAATGAGGCTTCTGGGGTTGTGCCCACTTGCATAAGCGAATACGGAATGAAATATTCGTATCTTCCACTTCACAATAAAAATATGTAACGAATAGAAATGAACTCATTATCCTACCGTTCTTCATGAGCCTCTTAAACGCAAATATGTACAGGGTGTTAATGAATAACACCGAAATAGTTTACCTGTATATAGAGGAGACATAGACAAGCAACTTTTATTATGAGATTTTTGCTGTATGACGTAAAATGTGTGTGCTACAGGGCATGAAAGTCATTATAATTTGGTGCTCATAAGTCAATAATTATGCGAAATAGGGTTAATATTTTCATTAAATTGTCTTCATGCCTTCCTAATGATCCATAAAAATCTGATTCTTAATCATTCATCCACAGCTATTACATAATTGAGTTTTCATAATCTGCAAAATTTACAGACTAATCACATGACTGGCCGTCACTGTATTATTCTTTTTTTTATTCATAACTACTGATTACAGTGTTAACAATGAAGTTCCTTTGTTTTGCATTTTCTTCCTAATGTTAGAAGTCAGTGGTGGCCATGCCCTGGGAGATTTTATGCTGTAACAGGAAATATAGAATCCATACAGCAAAAATCTCCTAATAAAAGTTTCTTATCTATGTCCCCTCTATACACAGGTAAAATATTTCGGTGTTATTCATTAACACCCTGTATAACTAAAACAGTCAAGCTAAATAATAAACTAAAACATCTACTTTGTTCTTGCTTGTTGATTACATAATGCAATGCTGTAGGGTACTCACAACTTCACAGAGCTCTTGGGACATAATTTAACCAGTCTTGGCAGCCATGAATGACACTGACCTGTTGGTTATCTCTTTTTCGGTCTTGTTGAGATTCCACACTTACAATTATACCCACAATGGATTTTCCTCAATATACAAATTACTAGAATGTGTTTCGTGTTTCATAACACTTTTTCCAATTTTGTCACTTTCTTCCAGTGGCGATTTTTGAGACAGAAGTTTAATTTCGTTCATTGGAGCTCATTCCGTAAAAGACTTATGAAGGGTTGTCCCACAAAGGAATAACGTAGCCTACAGTCACAAAATGTAAATTTTACAGGAGACGCATTTTAAAGTTTGAACACTAACCTAGACAATAGAGTTGCAATTTTTCAAAGTTTATTACAGTCTACATTTTGTCCTTTGTTTGTTAAGCTATGTTAGAAATATTATATTTCTATGGATTTTCTAAATTTTTGAAATTACTAATTTATTAGAACTATGCACGGACTCTGCTTTTTCCTCTGTGTTCTTTGAATGAAATAGAAACATTTTTGTGCAGAATTTTAAACAACTTAATTTGCTGCTTGAAAATTACTCTTGAAAGACATTAATGTCAATATCAACTATCTCGTTCCTCTTTAGGTTCTTGGACCAACAGTTCTTTTTCATACCTACAGTCTTGAACAGGGAGTTTGTTGAAAAACTTCTGAGCATCTTCTTTATAAAATTTTATGTTTGCATAAATGCAACAATCTTATGTCTGTAGATTTACAGCAGTCAACAAGACAATCAGACTAATAAAGCGATCAGCTGTAAACAATATGGCAAGGCAAGCTTCAGATTTACATAGCTTTACATGGACCCTGTTCGTTCTTCCTCTGTATATACTTTCTTTATTGCTCGATATTATGAACCCTGTTCGTTTTAGCGCTATGATTTTTCACAAATTGCTACATCTCCTAGAATGGCAACACTAACTCAATTGCGAATTTTTTGTGACTGTTCGTGTTTCCTCTTTAACCTTCATTTATACAAATATGCATATCCTCGTTCAATGGGTTTTGTATGGGAGTGCTTAATATTATTTTTGTATTGATTTCATTTAGATTTACTAACTTTGAAAGGGGATTTTTTCATAATTATTTGGTGTTACCAAATATTCTATTATACTTAGTAATTTAAAATTCTTGTGGTTATATTTCAAAATTATTCGAAAACTATCCAAAGTTATTTAGTCATGCCCAGAAACGATCACCATTAGCAACATTAAGTAACGTTCCATATCTGGATATGGATTATCCTTTCAAATAAACCTCTGTTTTTATTGTTTGCTAAGCTAAAAACTTAAAGGTCAACAAAACAACACTTCTATTTGCACTCATATAAAATCTGAGGAACTAAAATTAAATCGATAAGTAAGGTTTACTTAGAGTGCAGTAATACCCTACCTAAGGGATTGTTTAAGACGCTGAAAAGTTCATTTGTATGTATTCATGCCTAAATAGTGTTTGTTACAGATAGGTACAGTGCGAATTATCAAGAAGTAACCGGACATTTACCGTGTGCATAGCTCCGGTCTTCACAAGGAAACGGGCGGCCGATCGCCGCGACAGTTTTAGCTACCTCCAGAACCTCCATCTCCCGGCGAAGAGTCAAGTAAAATAATATCCAAATGAAAAGAAGATTTTCAGTATTTAACTCACCTATCTTAAAGTAGATGTTGAAGTCCTTTAACACTAGTGTTTGAGAAATCCCAACTTGAGGAAGTTTATTTTGTGTGTTTTGAATATCACATTAGTGCTAAATTACTCTTTGAATGAAGATACTTTATGCAACAGGCCTATAAAGTTTTCAAAGACTCTTCTTTCCAATTTTATAATTTATAAGACCTTGTGAATCTTCACAATTCCATAACCTCTAAAAATTTTATTGTTTATCACATTTAATAAAATGAATTTACAAGATGTTTTTTATGCTGTTCACATGTTGCTAACCATGAAAGTGTATAAAAATAAGCCTTACTGAATGGCAAGGAGTCACGTGTATGGGGTATTAAATTTAACTACCTCAGTGGTTATGCAGTATTAAATCCCGGAGTTCACTAAAGCAACAACTCTCACATCGTATAATTTTTCTTCTTCATAATTCTTCTTCCTATATGTAGTAAACCTATAATCCAGTTGTTGCCACTAACCTTAACTTTGGGAACAGCAAATTTTTGAAGCTGTTTCGAAGCGAGCCACATTGTTAAGCCACATTATTATTACTATACACATATAATTATTGTTCAATTACACACAAAAAAATTACTTTTGAGAAATGCTTTTTCGTATATAATCATACAGCGTTGCCATATCGACAAGTAGGCCTACAAGAAAGTGGTGCGTGAACAACGTGGTCTGGTCATTACAAAAGTTAAGTATTGCGAGGTTGGGCAGTTTTCATTAAATTATATTAATTATATACTTTCTAAAATATGTATCATATTTACTCTTAGCATGGTTTCAAGAGCCGCACGAGATTGGCTCAAGAGCCGCATGCGGCTCACGAGCCTCGTTGTGGTCACCCCTGCTATAATCTGTTATTCTTTATTCTTCCCTTTTCTGCATAAATAAGTAGGGCTGACAACCTCCGACCAATTTACAGTAGGTTAAGTAGGATCGTATTTCAATTGGGTGGCATCTTTAGCTTGCACTACTTCACAACAAAGCCCTTCCATTTACCCAATTTGTCTAAAATCAGAAATCAGCGAGCTTTATGAATTTGTACATAGAAAGTTCCACCTAATCCCTCTAATTTTTAGTTTTTCTTTAGTAATGTTACGTTGCTAACAAATTATGAGGAAAACTGAATCATTATATAGTAGTAATACATTTGTCATTAATCAGTCAAAGTTGTGGTTCAAGTATACGGATTATAAGATCAAAAAAATGTTGTATTCAAGTATCATAGCTATATATTAATAAAGAGAGGGGTTCCCTATACAGACTGTCGAGCCTCTTGGAGTGCCAGGAGGTTGAGGCTCCCAGAATTATAGACATTCGACACGTTTAGGCCCAGGTGGTAAGCTTGTTGGCCTTACACGCCACGGTTTTTCCTCAGGATTGTTCCTGGAAATCATTTCTATTAGCGGCTGAACCAATCCCCGAGTCATAGTGCCAACATAAAGATTAGGTGAATTGAAAAATCCCAACGACCTCATTGGGGATCAAACCCATGATTTCCGGTCTAAGTAATTACGGTATATAATATTATAACATATATACATAAAAAGTACCGGTACGATTGTCATTTATCATTCAATTCTATCCCTAACATTCTTATGAAGACTATTATGATGTTCTTCAACTTATGCTGAAATACGAACTTATATTACAATGAGCCTTTTTTTGTAATGGCGTACGCCGTAGCGTAGTGGTTGAGGCGCTGCGCTACAAACCGGAAGGTCGCGGGTTCGATCCCCAATGAGGTCGTTGGAGTTTTCAATTGGCCCAATCCTTCTGGTGGCACTATGACCCTGGGGTCGACCCAGCCTCTAACAGAAATGAGTACCAGGATCAATCCTGTGGGTAAAGGCGGCCGGTGCGTGAGGCTGACAACCTTACCACCTTCATGTTCCGAATGTCTAAAATCTGGTAGCCTCAACGTAGGGAACACTTTACCTTTACCTTTTTGTAATACACAATTACTTTCTTTTTCTTTCTTCAGTCTTCGTTCTTTAGCCATTGTTATATTTTAGTCAATACTAATTTATAGTAATTGTATGGTAGTGCCTAATTACAAAACAGTAATTCTACAGCCTGTAGGCTATATTTTTTCATTCCCTTTGTGAATTTTTCTAACTCTTAATTGAAAAGTGAATACAGATCTTTTTATTTCGCTTTAAAGTTTTCGGTAATGTATATTATTATTATTAAACTATTATTATTGTATTTATTTTATATTTGCTGAAGTCGTCATGATGTATTTTGTATTTTACCTTTGTGAGGAAGAAAAGGCTTTATTTCTGCTATGCAAAATAAAGAGTTAGGCTTTATGAATATTATTGTTATTATTATCGTTATTAATATTGTTATTATTATTATCATCATCATCATCATCATCATTATTAACTGTCCATGGCAAAGGAAATTCAGAAGTTCACTTAATGCCGGAATATGAAGCGAGAAGACAGCAATTAAATGCTTAGGGATAAAAGAAAACTCAGTTAGTTAATTAATTAATTTTAAATCTGCATATTCATGTAAGCTTGTCTTAGAATTTCAACAACACATTAATTTTGATTTTTTTTTTTTTACTTAATTATTTTTTTGGAGGTCAACATTGCAGAGAGAACACAATAAGGAGAACCTGCAAAAACTACTGCAATGACGTCAACATAAAGCATTGTAGTTTGAAGGGAATTTTTTCTTTAAACCAGTACTAGTTCTAGTCAAACTGGTCTAAACGGAGAATACTCCTGTTACTTCGTCGCAAATTATGTAAAACGCAAAACAAATTACAAGTTTTTCTTTCTTTAAGCCTGTCTTCTCCAGCTTCATCTAAATGAACTAATCAGTCCTTGTTTGAGTCCAGATAGGCCTATACTATAGGCCTATTATGGTATGAGGTCTGTATGTGTCGATTACAGGAGGAAAACTTGGAAAATATGAGGAGCAGCCGAATATTTTCTATTTCAGAGATCCTATAATGTGCTTATCTATCGAAGTATTTTATACTGTGTTTTTTATACGATTGTGCTTGAACGATCTTCATTTTTGGCACATTTATTTATGGCAAATAGGAATTCTTCACAGATCTACTTTAAGTTGTGGCCTCCAATTTCACTCAGTACGTCATGCCCTTCGGAATGATTCATGTGTTATTTGTGTACCCTAGAAAAGTACGCACTGTAGGACACAGAACACAAATGTAATTTTTTACCAATCAAATGAAGGGGATACGTTGTAGGAGTTTATTATTTCTTGTATCATCTTATGTATCATGGATAAGGCAATAAGAAACCACCGTGAGAATAAAGGAATTCTAATTCTGGTTACCGCAACCATCTAATACGAGCCTAACTTCTCTGTCATCTTAAACATTTAGTGCTGCATAGGCTATCACACACTGCGGCTGCAATTTCATTTGCTCTTTAAGAAGCATCGCTTTCTTTCAATGCGCAAAGAAGCACGCTGTCCTTATTCTGATTTTCTTCAGAACATCCCACACAGTCAGTGAAGTTATAGTAGACCAGCTGCCTTGAATAATACGCTGCTTGGTTTGGCACTTTTGGCATAACCAAACTTTTCTGACTTGAACATCTAGCCAAGTTCTCACCGGAGCTAGAGCTAACATTTCTTAAACCACTGATAGGCTCGGAAGTAATACGATAGGCCCACTAATTCGCAGGAGAAATCATCTGGGATCTTGTAAATATTAAGTTCAGAAATGCAAGTCTAAATCAATGTTATCGATAATTTGAATCAAAACGAGAATAATTCACGAAAACAAATATATAAAATACGACATTCAGAATATCACATCTTGAGTGTAATACAGAACCAAGGAAAGTTCTGCAGGGCGAAAATGTAATCAGTTACGGCCCATATACGAAATAATAGCACTTAGCTTAAGTTTGAAACTACTCACTGGGCTTCATTACTACTAATATATTTTCGCTAATGCTACATATACGGTAATGAAAAAGATATAGTTTTATGTGCTTAAAGAAGTAAATTTAGGAAGCTGGGGTATTTGTGGCAAGAAAAGGCGGATGAAGGAAGAGGATAAAAGCGACAAGTTACACCCGAACCAATTAAGGAAATGGAATATATATAATCTGCACGTGGTGTTGAAAAAAGAATATTAAATTTATGGCCATGAGACAATATAATTAAGGAGCTCCATGTACATTCACAGACGTTGAAAAAAAGAGTCTATTTAATTATGCGTAGATTCATTTGCTGTTACACGTGTTTGACCGTTTTAACATAACCTTCAATTTGTTTTTCAAGGCTAAAGTAGAATCATTTCCTGGCTTAATAATAGTTTCGTTTTATTAATTTACTTTCAGGGGAACGTACTCACAGTTATCATTCAATAAATCCTCGGAAACACATTACAGCCTTATATCCTGTGATCTCCACTTTCCCTCTCAAACTATGTTTCTTATACTACAGTATTACGAAAATTTAAGTAAACTCAATATTATAGTAGCAATGATTAATCTGTCTGTCTCTTAGTCTGTCTGTATGGACGTCTGCTGGCTATCTTAATTTATTTATTTAGTTTTATTTTATTTCACTATATTTCATTTTAAGTTATTTTATTTTACCTTATCTCGCTCAATTCGGATCGACTCAGCCTCCAACAGAAATGAGTAAGCTACCAGGAGCAATCCTGGGGTAAAGTCGGCCGATGCGTAAGACTGACAACCTTACCATCTCCATGTGCCGAATATCTAACATTTTGGGAACCCTAAGGGCCTTCAGGGCTGTATAGGGAACACTTTAGTTTGACAGCTAACATAATCTAATGGTTAGCGTCGCTGGCTACGGATCCCAACGCCCGGGAATGGGGTGCACTCAGCCTCATTACGCAAACTTAAGAGCTTGATGGAGAAGAAGCGGATTCGGGCACAGAAACCATCATTAACGGCCTTGTGTGTCGGCAGCCCCCAATCCTGCTACCTGCCTATGGTAGAAGCCATTCCATCGTTCTTGAAAGACGAGTTTCATTGTTGGGGGGAGAGAATATTGATCTTTTTAAATCACGTAACTTCCCTGTGCTTTATTGGTGTAGACAGCAGATAGCAAAGAAAATCCTCCCTCCCTATTCTGCGCGAGATTTCTAGGCCGTGTTTCAACTGAAATGAACAGATTCTAAACGACGCAGCGGTTGGATGGTAAGCTTAGTCCCTTCAGGGATATAGCGCCAAGGTGTTTAGTAAGCTTAGTTTCATTTTAACTGCACTAAGTTCGGCTCACGACAAATGAAAATCCCAAAATAAGTTCTTACCAAGTAAAGTGACAAGAGTACAATGGGAACAAGATTATGATAATGTTATTCCGTTCGTTCCCTCATCACACTAGGTGAGCTATGACACCGAGGTCTAGCTGAATATACCCGGCAACATTAGGAAACAATATGAATTCTACTGAATTACGAGTTTAAAATGAGTAAGATCTAGTTTTTCTTCATGAACATGATGAGAGTTCTGACGCTAATTTACCGTGTGCACCGAGGTATTGTTTCCGTAGTTCATGATTTCAATTTACTATATTTTCCTTCATGCTTCTAGCCTATAATATTACGCAATTGCTTTTTAATTGCTTCCTCCGTGGTTAAAAAGTCATTTGCAACGGCAGACATGATTGAAACATTATTTTGCAAGGAACACCTTTTGCTTTATTAGTATGTTCGTTTTCTTCTTATTATGTGACTGTTGCACTTGGCCATCACTACCTCCAGTATCATCAGTGACCTCCACTGTCCCTTGTACTCGTATATGAGCATCCCATTGTCATTCTGCATATGCATCTCACCAATGACATCACTGCTACTTTTATGTTCTGAACTTTGATCTTATTCAAAGTAGACGTTTAAGTTCAGCACATTATTATTGTCTTATGATCTTATCAGAGGCAAAAAAATCATATTACCACTGAATATCTGTAATTGAGTTATATTTATAACCAAATACTCATGTTTGCATTAAATTCAAATGGTAAATTGGCGTGAAAAAATGTAAAATTTCTTGGGATGATCAATTCGATTTTCACCATTGTCAACTAAACTTAGTAAAAGCTATAAACAAATTTAAGAAACTGAGACAAATGCTCTTTTTTTTCAGTTTCTCGCTTGTTATTTGAACAACACTTATTTAAAGAGAAAAATATCCAACACAAATTAAATTTAATCGTCAGTCGTTAAGTTTAGTAAACTTCCAAAATTGGTAAAGAAACCTTTTTTTAAGTTTATAACTTCAACACTATGCACTTAAGGAAAACTGGTATCCCGATTCACAAACAAAAAATAAATACATCGGATTTCTAAAAAGTTATGTTTCCAAGGTCTTTCCCTCAGACAAACGGTTTAAGCGCGACAGTGCATTGAAGTATAGTGAATATCGGACCTAGTGGCTAAGTCTTACTTAAAACAATTCGTGGGCCACAAAAAAATCAGTACAACGGAAGGGGGGGAGGACTGAGAAAAAGAGAAAGAATACCAACAACTAATACTTTTATTTGAATCATATTTCCTCCAAATAATTTATCTGAAGTATACTTATAAGTCACTCATTTCATTTACAAGCTTAAGTCTTAAAATTTTGCATTACGAATAATACGACTTTAAATGTGACTGAGGCAATTGAATGCGCACTACTGCAACACAACAATGAAATATGTTTAGGATAGGGGAAGATTTGTGAGCATTTTTCAACAGGTTTTCTATAAGGACGCTTTATCCTAAAAGTGCATAGTTTTCGAGTTATACGCGAAAAGCTAAGACAATATAGGTGGGCCCATCGGCCGATTTTGGAATTTTCGTCAAAGTTTATTGCGCTCTAGCGCTTAATCCGTTCATCTATTGAAATACTATATATATATATACAGTATAATAATTCGTAGGAAATTTAATGTAGCATGCTTTTCCATTTGGGCACATCTCTAACAATGGATAGTTTCTAAGTTATACGCGAACAACTGAAAAAAAAGAGTAGGCCTATTTTCGGTTGTTTTCCGCAGTTTTCTCAAAATGCTTAACTTTTATGAGGCAGAAAAGTTGGAAATTTGGATTCAGCGTCCCCAAGAGAACATAAAAAATGATGTACAAAAAAGTTTCTATATTTTTACCCCCTTATGACTGGAGTAAGAAATCAAATAAAACTTATTGAAAAGCGGTAGAAACGCAATATTTTTTAAAATAAATTATTTCAATCAATTCAGTTATTAGAGAAAAGGTTTTTTATTTTTGCCACTACATCACTTAAGGTAGGTTAAATTACCCTTTTCTATACTTTTATGCGTTCTATGGTACTCTATGGGAACTACATACTTAATTACTATGAATCGTTGACCGAAAAATAAAATAAAATGTATTTTTATTGATAATACCAGATAAAATATAAAGTTATATATTACAATTATAATTAGCGTATATAAATAATTAAGAATTTACAGTAACAGTGCAATAATGCTTTGTTATCTCTAGGCTTAAAAGTGTATCGTTACTGTGTATGTCATTTCAGAGATTAAAATAACAAAAGAAAATCGACGCGGTAACTTTCTACAGTAGATAGTCAATGTTTTCCTTTCATTCTCAACCTGTAACTTTGCTGTTCTTTAAAACCCATATATACGAGGGCTGTTTTTTTTTCAATCTCCGATGGGTCATAAAATGAAAACCACAGTGAAAATCAAAACTGTTTTATTTGGAACATTTAGGTACACCTTCTAGCTACTTCTGTATGTAGTTTCGTTCCGATTGAAATATTTGTCATAGCGTGGTACCATTTTTCCAATACCCTCTTCATAGAAGCTTGCCGCCAGCGTATTGAGAAGGGTCCTCACAGCATTTTGAAGTGTTTTGAAGTTCTTCGTTGGTGTGGAAGCTCTCTCCTTCCAGATCTTTCTTCAGCTGCCGAAAAAATGAAAGTCACTCGGCACGGGAACAAGTTTTTGAAATCCATCGTGACAGGGGATGAAACGTGGATTCGTTACGACAATCCAGAATCCAAAAAAAATCCAAACAATGGATGCACACAAATTTCCCGAACAAACCTAAGATCTGGCTTCCACACCAACGAAGAAATTCAAAAAAACTTCAAAATGCTGTGATGACCCTTCTCAATACACTGGCGGCAAGCTTCTATGAAGAGGGTATTGGAAAGTTGGTACCACGCTACGACAAATGTCTCAATCGGAACGAAACTACGTACAGAAGTAGCTAGAAGGTGTACCTAAATGTTCCAAATAAAACAGTTTTGATTTTCACTGTGGTTTCATTTTATGACATTTTATCTCATAAGAAGTTGTTAATGACGTTACGTTGAAGAAACGACTGCAATATTTACTGTATTTTAAGATAAGTTACTTACTTTTCTAGTGTAACACACTTTACTAAAATAGTTTTATTTCATGTAACATAGACTAAATTCTCCACTGTATATGTATGTATCTATAATAATAATAATAATAATAATAATAATAATAATAATAATAATAATAATAATAATAATAATAATAATAATAATAATAGTTTATTTAACCAGGAGAAAGTTAAGACCGTAAGGTCTTTTCTTCCAATCTAGTGTATTCTTATAACTTATAGAACTATGTTAATGTATTTGTTTGTTTCTTTTTTTTCTGTCTCTGGTTGAGTGTACGAGAAGACCTTAAGGCCTTAACTCTGCCAGATTAAATATATATTTATTACTATTATTATTATTATTTCCAGATAACATAGTGAAAACTGCAAAAGCTATAAAAATGCTCACAATATTGGTAAAAGTTGTGGCATTTTGTTCAGAAAGGAACAAAATATAAATTGCAATGCTTTCTCCTAATATGCTTGTGTAAATATTAAAATTTAAAGAAATGCAGGTTTTCAAACGTCAATATTAGCATAAATAACATCAATGGGCACAAAATAACATCACTATGAAATACCGTGGACCTGAAGAATCTTGATTATATACGATGCCCCTTGTAAAAAAGTTGAAATAGCTAACTTGATCGTGATAGAACGGGTTATCATCGACATAAAATAAGAACAAGTAAAAAAAGCTCCTGAATTCGACTAAGACACGTGTTGGTCCAATCACGTGACCTTCACTTATCCTCTAAAGCTGATACACCAACACTCACTGACCTCTGCATGATATTATTTCATTCAAAACAAGTCACCAAAACATGTGGATAGAATGCACAAAAAGTAAGTTATATTGTAATTCCTATTATGTTTGACGTAGTTCTCATATGGATTTATTACCGGCGAAGCAAAATAGAATACGAGTATAATGCCGAAGGAAAACAAATCAACAAAGAAATTAATTGATTAACCAAAAAATAGTAGAGCCAAACACAATATTACATGAGTTGGACTGTAAACAACTGGAAATCTAAAGAGAGTATAATTATCTTTCAGAAAAATAATCACCACCATGGTGGGCAGAATGAAGATAATACTAGAATTACTGAATGTTAAAAACACAGGGGTCATTTTAATATTAAAGACAGTAGCCGATTGAGCCCGGTCATTGAGGTTCCAACAGGTCAAAATCGATCTAGTCTCGATATTGTACGGTATAACGCATTGATTCCTCCTCCGTTAAAAAAAAGTAGACATAAATAAAATAACATTCATATTAAAATATTTACATTGATGCATTTGCTTTCCAATCAAGAGACAGGAATGTCTGTGCAAGGAAAGTCAGCTAACATACGGTACATTTAACATTTACTGTAAGTTATGAATGAAAACGTTTTTTATATTGCGATATAGTAATTGGCACAATACTGGACGTGTAGAATGAAACTTGGAATGCATTTTAATTAAAATGAGAGAGGTGGTAACTTCTGAAGAGTAGTCTACGAATAGCAGTGCTAAATGATGATTATGATAATGATTGTGATAATAATAATAGTAATAATAATAATAATAATAATAATATCATCAATGCTTTTTTTTGCATGGCGGCGCCAAGGCTATAGGGAATTTTCTTCCGCTCAGCCACAAAATACATATTTTGTACAGCTTCAAAGATACAATAAATACAATAATAATACAAAATAGTAGCAATAGACTATAATAAGCTGGAATAGCTTATATTAAAACATAACACTAAAATGGGTATCCAGTTTTCAATAAATCAATATTAGGAGAGAATAAAGAAACAAAAACAACATTGTATTTTAAAAAAGAAGGGTTTACACTACGTTTTAGCGCTACTGGCCTTTTTATCTGATTTTCCACACCCTTTTATAACCTTTAAGAAGACTTAAGTTTCACTTTATCATCTTCGGGTTCAAAATACGTGAACAGTCCTAATGAAAAAGAACAGTCACACAGAAACTTTATTCTGTGAAGGCCAATCCATGAATACATATCTAAAGCTTACAGTCACTTCATGAATTCGGCCTACTAATTGTTGTTCTTTTCGCATAACGTGAAAGAGAGATGTTCCGACTATGAGGAATGTTTTCGGAGGAAGAATGATAAATACATCACAAACAAAAACATTTAAATTGTACTGTACACACTTTCACCTAAATTCGGAAACTGTCAGTAAATTAACTTTAAGGACCCTAAGTTCCCCAAAATTCTAAGGTGTAGTCTAAGAAAAACCCCTCAATTTTGTTGGTGGACAAGAAAAGACTTCATACAGCATTTTCATGGAAAAAGGGCCTAGGTAATGCTTTCTTAACATTACCCTGCCTTTATCTTAAAGATACAACCCCTGCAAAGCTATGAAGCGTTCCCTTTCGAGCAATTACGAGGGCCATTCAATAATTAAAGAGACAATCTGGCCTGGAGAAAACCCCGTTTATTTTTACAAAACAAGATTTTTTCCTACTTTTCAACATAATCCCCATCAACATTTATGCACTTGTCCCAACGGGTTACTAGCTTTTTTATACCGGCTGCAAAGAACTCTTTGTCTTGGTGTCGGAGCCAATTTCCCACAAATTTCTTGACATCCTCGTTATCCTGGAACTTCTTCCCACGTAATGCCTCAACGAATAATGTCATCAATTCGAGTTTCAAGTGAGGAAGTTGCAACTTCAACAGGCCGGCCAGAACGGTGTTCGTTAGTCACTGATTCTCAACCACTTTTGAACTGTTCTACCCACTTGTAAAAATTTCCACGGTTAATACAACTTTCACCATACACTTTAGTCATTCTAGAGTATATATTAGCTGGTTTTTCACCTTCAGCAATAAAAAAAAAAAAAAGATTCACAGAACGTTATTCAACCAATGTGGAATTTTAAAGAAGACCCGACATCGTTAAACTTAATTTTGAGGTTATATACAGAGCAATGTTGATCCATCAGCTGATTAGAACTCATCCCAGTGATCCCAACTTAAAATCCTAAATGTATCAAACTTGTACTACCAACCGTCTTTTCCCCAAACCAATTTGTCTCTTTAATTATTGAATGATCCTCGTAATATATCTTCGAAGCAAGGAAAAGATGAGGCTTTTATAAAATCGCATCTTGCTTCAACTTGACTAATATCCCAAGATACTACAACACAGCCATATGGGCGATTCTTCAAATACGGGAAAATTTGGAGTGTGTAAAATCCAAATTTTTTACTTTGTTTAAAAAATCTAAAAAAATCACTAAAATACTTCAGGGGTTACTTGATTATTATATGACACAAGCAGAGCTTAAATGTTTATATTTTTATTTATTTTAATTTATTAATTTTTTTAAAGCCATGTGAATGACATCCGTGTACATGTGGATGGCAGAAGGCCCCATTAATGACTAACTTTGGCAACAATCTGCTTTTCTTTATGTGATTTCATATTTTTCTCAGCATACTTCAGTTGATTTTGCACCAAATTTGCAAATTTTTGTGCATACTCCGGAATTAATGTAATTTTAACGAGACTGTGTTTTTATGGTTTTGGGGGAGGGGGGAATCAAGCAGAAATTCATTTAATCAGTTTTAAGATCTTAAGTACAGGTCACAGACACCGCAAACACAATAGTATCCTACATTTATCATCTACATGACTTGAGAGTCATCCACATACCCCTTCATGAGACATGTGGATGACACAAAAATCAGGCATGTGGATGGCAAAAAAGGAGTTTAAGTGGTCTCAGCAAGCCATTCCTAAACCTCTGTAAGCTCAACTTCAGTCAAGTACTTTGAATTGGAAGGTTTATCATAGTGCATAATCAAAATTAATAAATATTCACTTTCTGCCTACTTTCTAGAAACCATGTTAATGACGGGGAATAAAAACGCTTTCCTTGAAAATGATGCAAAGTCCTTTGTTAATCCCAAACTGTTTGTAAGCAAGCAAAATTCAACCTTACAATTCAACCACAAGCTGCCCTGTTGGCTTTCTAACACTGTTGCCAGTTATACAAATTTCTCATTTTTTCAGAAAAAATTCCATTCTTTTCAGCCATGTGGATGACCAAAAACCCTTGGGACATTCTTTATGTTCATTAGGTGGGGTGACAATCTTTTTCATTTCATTTTTTAGGGGTTAATATTCTTCACACATTCATACTCATTGACAGGAAAAAAGTTGAAAAGGAAATAACATTTTGTTTTGTTGAAAAATGCATTAGAATATACAAAACCGAGGTTTGGGACAGGGCATGTGGATGACATTTCATTGAATTAAATTCGATTTTGGAATATCAGAATTTAAACTTAGTGACATTTCAAAGTGATAGTTGTAGTCTGGAAGTAGTAGAAACAAACTTTTATTTTAATTTATTTTTAAAGTTGAATTTGAAGGGAAATATCACTCCGGAACACAAATTTTCCCGTATTTGAAGAATCACCCATATACAAAAATTCATTTGAAGTGCTTTAGGGAGCATCTGCCATCTCAATGGTTAAAACCCAGGTCATGCATGTCAAGAATTTAAACTGAACAGAATAAGTATAATGCAGATCTGATTAGCGTGAAGCGCATAGTAAACCTTATTGCATCACTGCTTTTGGATGACTTGCTATTAACCTTCTCAATATTTAATAAGGAGAGGAAATATCTTTAAGTACTAAGCCTACCTATATCTTCAAAATGGAACCTCTTTCTGGGAGCCTAAGAGTTGAGGATGGTGTTAATCATTTCTAATGCATCAAGATCGTTAGTACTCCATGTAATCGTAGATCGCTTCTCTGGACATGTTTGATTTAGGTCAATTGTGTCAAACTCCTAAATATCAGTTTTCGATAATACATTTTAATTGTCAAATCAATTGCAGGTGGCTTTGCTTTTTTTTTTTTTTTTTTTTTTTTTCTCTCTCCATAACTTGGATTCAGATTCAGATTTAGATTTATTTCTCAGATTGCCGTTACAGAATAACAGATTAACATGTCAAACATGTATTTATAATATTTACAAATTAATATAAAAAAATAAAACTTCTGATATAATTATAAAAATATAGAAGTCTAAAGATTGAGTAGTAAAATCTAAGAAGTAGTACACCCTTACAGTACACAGTAATCATGCAACAACTTAAAGTTTATCGCTGAAAAATTCCCACACAGAGTAGTAACATTTGTTAAGTAATAACTTCTTTATTGATTTTTAAAAACAGGCGATGGTAACTCTTGAATTTGTTTAGGCATTTTATTAAAGAGTTTCAATCCAACATGGCAGAGTGATTTCTCAAACTTTTAAAATCTATGGCGATCTGTCAGGTATAAATAGGCGAAGCGTGTGTTCCTGCTGATGCTTACAGAAATAGTTTTCAATCTTTTTTAACAATAAGAGACATTTAAAAATGTACATACATGGAAGGGTGAGTATGTAATTATCCTTAAAAACTACTTACATGAATCTGGTCCTGACTTCTAACTTTTTTTAGCACAGTTATATAAAAGTATCGCGATTTTTTTAATAACTTATATAGCATGGAATTATCGATCCGTTCAACTCACCCTGGTGATTCGTTTGTTTATAATATCAAAGCACGCAGAGATCTGAATTTTCAACATAGACGGAAGAGGGGCTATGAGTGTAGGCCTAAATGGGCAAAAAATTATCGATTGGTTTTTGGGCCAGAAAACTCGAAACTGAGGTCGTTTTTCCCAAGAGGAGCTTTTTAGTCGTGGAATGGATTCCAAAGTGGGTTTTTAGCTTTTTCAATATAATTAACAATCAATTAGTTTATGAACAATTCGCGTGCAAGTGTTAATAAATATGTTTTAATTATTTTGCCCTTCATTTTTAATCTTTGAATTAATTATCGTGGGCGAAGCTGAGGACATATGCTAGTATTAGGCTATCTAAACAAACGTATTGCCTTATCGGTGATTTCAACCAAGCGACTATTGGAACATTTAAAACACATTATGATGAGTATTTGACAAAAATTTATCACCTTTCAGGCCTGATCAGAATTTTTTGATTTTTTAATCATGTCAGTGACATCCATTTATTTCGTGACATCGCTCTTGGTAGGCCTATTACAAAATAAAAGTGGCTGAATATGGTTGTAAGATTCTGATCAAAAGTTGTTTATATCCTAGGCCTACAGCTAGTTAGGCCTCCTTTGAAAATAGCTCCTTGCTACGAATGGATTGGGATAAATTATGAAAACTTATAGAAAAAGCTCAAGCCATTGTGTGTACCGAAGGAAAGTGCTGAATCAAGAAAGGAATTTGTTTTTAACTTTCCTGACGTAGGATGTATCAAATGCGTTCCTTTGTTGTGAATGGCTTGTTTACAATCATGTGAACTGTAGTTCAATGTTAAGTGGTTCAGAATACAATGACGCACGAAACACACACAGCACGAAAATTTGAATCGCATACCATCGCTGATTACACAGTAGATATTTTAGGTGTAAACAGGTAATGCACAAAATAATATGTTGGAATAAGAAAGTGTTGGAGATGGTATGGAAGTAGTGGATTTAATTTTGTTACAGTAAACATTAATTCTACATCGGTTCAAGAACGCGAAAAAGGAACAATATAAAATTTATATTTCTTAAGAAAAATATTTTAGCGGGTGTTCTTTTATTTTCAAGAGTACTGAACATGCATGTATAATAAGTATGTAGGCAAGTTAAATTTATAGGCCTACTATCGAAAGTTAATATGGAGAAATCAAATGCTGAACATTTCTTTGTACAGTACACTGAAGCTTGGAATTACAACACAATCATCTCATTTGTCAACATTTTTTCCTTTGCAAGAATGTCGCACGTGTTTGTAATATACCGTACATCATGCCACTACTTTTTAATACCTGTCATATATTTAATACTTACATGCTTACTTACTTCATGGCAATAAACAATTCCCGAAGTTTCATTACCACGCTTACCTGAGCCCGTCATTCAACCCTATTCTTTGCTAACTCCATGCAACCATCCTTCGCAAATTCTACTTAGCCTAAATCTATTCTAATATTGTCCTCCCCCTACGTCTAGGTCTTCCAAGTAGTCTTTTCCCTTCGGTCAATACTTTTGAGATATGTCTTTCCTCCCCATGCGTGCAACATGTTCAGCCCATTTCATCCGTGATTTAAGTACCCTTATTATTTCCGGTGACGAGTAGAGGTTATGAAGCTCGTCGTTATACAGTTTTCTCCAGTTCTCATTTTCATCTGTTTTAGGCAGAAATATTTTCCTAAGCACTCTATTATCGAACACTCTCAGATTATGTTCTTTCCGAAGAGTAAGCGACCATGTCTCACAACCGTATAATACAACCGGCATTGTCTTATAAAGTTTTATTTTTAGATTTCTGAAGAGAAGACGAGAAGATAAGAGTTTCTGAACTTAAGAAAAACAAACATTTCCTGATTATAGTGTACACCAAACTTCTGCCTTAATATTATTTGTTTCTGTAATTATATTTCATATTATGGCCTATATTTAAAAAAAACATATAAAGTAACTCATACATTTCCGGAAGGCTGTTTTTAGATGAACCAGTAGAAAATAAAGTTGGTTTTAGAGAATTTAGCCTGTGATCCATTTACCTTGATCTCTAGTCTGTATTTTTGCTTTTTATCTCTTGAACGGTTAAGACAACGGATACGAAATAATTAAATTATGCTTTAAACTAAAACTGGTAAGCATTATTTAGAACTTTTGGAAATGATTTACTGTTGGAGACTGCCAATATATTAGGACAATATTTTTGTATTATAATATGTTTCCTGATTCTCCATTAGTGCTGGGTTCACTTATAACAAAATTAATTTTTGTTTAAACCCTCCTATACATTTAGGGAAAAGCTTTTACCATAAATAAGATTTTTAACATTTTGAGGAAACTGGAATAGAATGTGATAAAATATATTTATTTTATCTGGTGGTGTTAATGCCAATAGGCCATACATTAAAAGTGTAATACAAGCAAAGCTATTATACCTACAAATTTTGATTTAAAAGAAAGAACTATTGGGCCTATTGCTAAAAGATAGGACAAGCAATATATCTAAGAAATACATTCGATTTATCTTAAGACATATAAAACCTAAAACTTGCACTGTGATACTTAGACGAAAAATTAATACTACGAAAAGAAAAAAAAACTATTTAAAATAGTATATACAACCATTATATGGTATTTACAAAGGAGATAAAAATGATGAAAAATGAGGTAGAACAATCATTTGACATTTGAATAATGATAATGATAATAATGCGGAACTGTGTTCTTAGTTCGATCGGTATTTTACTGAAATTGCTTTCACTGACAATACGAAATGAAAATGAATACCTTCGATTCACTTCCTTATATGCTAACCATTTCAGGCTTCAGTTCTGGTAATATCCTGTTTTAGTCTCTCATCAACTGCATCTTTTGATACAGGTCAAGTAGGACTCCTGAATTTCGCAAAACGTTTCAATATGCACGTCCTCACTGACCGATCGTCCAAGTCAAGGTATTCACCCCTGCTGTTGAACTTGAACTACACGAAGGGAATATTTCTTCTGGGAAACGATACACTGGCAAGTGCCAAGAATCCCGCTTGAATGCACGGCATCACATCACGTACGTATGGAATCCGAAGAGATGTTTGATTATGTCAATGGAAGGGCTTATGTTTAAAGACCTGAAAAATCCTTAATTTGGAATTCAGTATTAATTTACTATTGAAGTAAATAAAACGAAGGAAATAAATTTTCAATCAGTTTCACTTTTCCGATTGAGCTTAGTTCTGAAAACTTTCTGTTACCATCGGTAGCTCAATTAGTGAGTTTAGTTTGTTTAGGACAAACTTATTTAAAGAGGGCTATGGTTTATTGCGAGTATATAATATAATATTGTTGATAGGAATAAATTTAAATTTAATTCAGAATAAGGAAGTTCATTGGAAATATTATAACAGGCCTAATCACTAGGGCAAGGCATTTAATGACTTTACAACAGTGAAAAAATGCAACATAAAAATGCATTTATGACCTAAAAATTGTGTAAAAAAATGACACAATATTTTTTTAAAAAATGACCAATAAATTTTCCATTATTACTTATATTTAGGTTTTTAAAGTAATGAATAACTAATAACAATTTAATGGATGACAGTGCGATACATATGAATTTACTATATAAAAAACACTCATTTTATTACTAAAAAAAGTAAGTAAATCTATACTACTTGGACACCCTTAACGGAAAAAAATCATTCTGAACTGGCATGCCCAACAAATTGCCCCTAGCAAATATGTGACATTTAGAAAGAAAGGAAAACAAAAATATTTATTGGTACAAGACAAACTGATGTGGTGTTTACAATAAACCTGAATTGAAATATACTATGAACACAACGTTGAAAGTTACAATTTGTAGACGGAAAAGCTCCTCTCTATCTCAACTGAGAATACCAAAAAAACCTAAAAGTGCCGAAAATGACCTAAAAATGCAGGAAATGACCTAAACATTGCCAAAGAAAGACCTATCGCCTGAAAATGACGAAAAATGCAAAGTAAAGCAAAAAATGCAAAAACAAATTGCACTTATTTAATTATACACATTTATATTTATTCGAGCTACCTTATAACCTTCATATAAAAAAGATGCAAAATCATCAAATGCCTTGCCCTACTAATCACAATGGCTAACCACCAGTTAGAGAGTCCTTACTCCAACTTAATCAGTGTAACAACCACAACTACAGGATAGACTTGCTAAGTTTGAAACATGTAATCACATTCATATAAAGGACTTACCCAATCGTTCCCAGCTTCTATGTGTTCCACATCATAGTAATTCAGATTCTGAAAGAACAAAGAAAACCCCACATGATTATCTGTACCGAAAGGATAAATATCGTAATTTTCTCACGTCACAATCCCGTATTTAGTAAATGATCGCCTAGAAGGAATGCGCATGTCATTGCCACTCATATGATGGTCGTATGTTGCTTGCGAAACAAGAGTAATTTTTGTTTAACTAAAATATATTTTGTCCGTCTTTAAAATGTTATTAGTTATTAATTAACATATTTTCTGAAAATATGATCATGCTGTTTCGTAAATATAATTTATTTGAAATTATTTTCTGCTATACCTAAGGCCATTTGGACCTCATTTCCGCTCTACAACTCAATCAAGAATACAGAAATAAATTATTATACTTTGATAAATAGAGTGTAAGGATAAAAGGCTCTTGGACGTTCCTAATAATCCTACAGGTATATATATATAGAATTCTAAGAAAGCATAGTTAAATAAAAAAAGTTATTCTGAATTCTAAGTTATTCTCGATATAATTTATTGATTTTTCTCTGAAATTCTCTTAAAGTTTGACAGTTTTTTGGCATAGTATAGGACGGAATTTTAGAAACGAACAAGTATACAGTGAATAAGGATGCTTTACACGGGATGTAAAGAGTGTGTTAAGGGTGAGAAAATAAATTCGGGAAGCTACATAATAGATAGATTACACGATAATAGTTATATAACTGGAGACAAACAATAGGCCTAAATTTTATTTTAAAACTGTTGTAGAAGATAGCCCTATCTATATTTTATTGATAAGGGGCCCTTACACGATCAATATTATTGACAATATCAGTATTGTCAATACAGTCGTTAACTTCTTGAGGGTACCACCGTCAATATCGTCATACCCTACACGGTCAATATTATTGTCAATAATTTTATCAATAAATGTGCTCAGTACGTTTGTTTCCACCATTCGGACAAGTGAAATAATGTCTTTCCAATTGGATTTTCATGGCGTTTTGTGTTTTGAAAACATGGACAATCGAAAAAAAAGGTTGTGTAGCCATAATTATGGCTATCGGAAGTATTCGTCGAGTTCAGCGAAATCGATGGATGAGAGAGTGGTTGAAAAAACGTGAAGAATATTCTCATATGAGGCTGCTGAGGGAAATCAGATTGACAGATGCGGAAGATTATTTCAGAATGAAAGAAAGGACGTTCATAAAATTATTACAGATGGTGGAACCACTCTTCATAGGGCAGAACACAAACATGAGGGAAAGCATCCCTGTAATGAGAGATTAGCCTTAACCCTGAGGTACTTAGCTACAGGAAGAAGTTTTGAAGATTTGAAGTTCTCTGTCATCATGTCGCCTGCAACTATCAGCTTCGCTTATAGTTTGAAACGTGTGAAACTCTTGTTCATGTTCTAGACTACATGAAAGTACGTGTATTAAATATTTTTTCCAGATACCTTCCTACTTACCTAAGTATATCAGTCTGTCATTGCACAGAACCTCTTCACTACCTATATGAAAGTAGTTGGCATGACAGTAGGAGTAGGGAAACGCATATTGAATAATTTACAGCAAAAGATTATAGTAATTATGTATTGATTAAACAGCAAAGAAAAATACAACAAGAAATAAGGCAATCAAAATTCAAAATCTTCAATCTGAGAAGATGTTGAAAAAACTCGCCGCTGATAAATCCTGATGTTGGTTGTCGATTAGTTGTTGTGGCTTATCACTGTGAGTAGGAGAAGAGCAATTAAATGTGGAGAAGGATGAAGTGCTGCCACGACTTGTTCCCGGTTGTGTGGTAGGCTACTTAGAGGGCTTGGACATTGACATACTTCATTTAATTTTACGGAGTTGCAATGGAGAGTGCCCAAGCTTGCTTCAAAAAGCATGTCATTTATTGCTTTCTTAGCAAACTGTCTCTGCTTGGTATCCAAAGTGAGCAGATTTTCTCCACAAGCTTTTGAGATAGTCGGTATGATGCTGTCAGGGTTCGTCGAGTTTTCTAAAGATGAGCTTTTGTAGAAGCTCATTTTGTTTAGCAATCGGATCTTGCGCTCTAGCTTTTTTATTTAATTTTATTTCAAGATCTTCAGATATTTTCTCCAGGTCACTTGTATAATCCATAATACTCCGCACAAAGATCACTTCCGTTCCCTACGAAAGCACGACAACAACTGAGTATTGACAATATTATTGACGTCCACCCCAAGACGCTCCATAATATTGACAATATCTCCTCCACTTTGAAATATTGACGCCGAGAGATCAGAAAAACTGGATTTCATCAATATCGCTTCAATATCGACCGTCAATACTCTTTTTTTCACCTTACATGATCAATATTATTGTCAATATCATACTGTATTGTCAATATTATTGATCGTGTAAGGGCCGCTATAAGACAACTTAACATGCGTTTTACGTTTAGTACCACAACTCTCAAAGCAGAAAACAATACAGACACACGTATCGCGTATTAAGTTAGCTTAAGAGGTAGATCGTTGCCTGGTGAAATTCATTTTACCTCAAGGAATGGAAGACATTCTAGGTGTGAAAAGAATTTTATTAGTTTTACAATTTGATGAACACACTCTGAGTCATTGCTAAACTAAGAAGAAATCTACCTTGTTATAGTGCCTTCTCTTAAGCTGCGTTTACACTATGTAACTTGTTTAATATAACTTGACTTATATAACATGTTTTCCAAAATTGTTACAAATACATGCAAATTATTACATATAACACTGTGTTATATAACTGATTTTTGTGTTATATAACCAGTTTTCTGCGTTTACACTCCGTTAGCTGCGTTTACACTATGTAACTTGTTTATAAAACTTGGGTTATATAACATGTTTTCCAAAATTGTTACAAATACATGTAACTTGTTACAGATAACATTGTGTTACATAACTGATTTTTGTGTTATAAAGCAAGTTATACCTTTCCCGCAGGCGATGGGAAATGTGTAACTTGTTACATGTAACCTGCTACATGTGCATTTTGCTGCGTATATTATACACTACTAACAACAAACAGATGCAACAGACAATGGAATGATAGTGCACAGCTTTTAACCTAACCAACCAATTGTTATACATGATATATAAATTTAATACAATTTTAATTATTTTAACAATTTCTAAGTGGTTAAGTCAACATTTGCTAGTTTTAGTGTGAAATTGAGTACAGTTTGATCGACAATAGCTTTTACTACTTTATATTTTGTGATAATATTTGGACATATCCATTTATACGGTATATCAGCGCCATTGTCCACCGCTGTGGCAAAGGGGATGCGTTCGCTCCTCTCACGCAGCAGGCCCGGGTTCGATTCCTGGTCTGGACAAGTTACCTAGGTGGGTTTTTTCTGGGGGTTTCCTCACCTTTGAGGGTAACTTTAGACCCTTGTGGTCCCCAGATATCATCTGGCCGTAATTATCCTCTTCATCCCATTTTCGCCTTGTTCGGAGTGAGTGTGTGTGTGTGTGAATGGTGTGTCTCGTCCTATGTGTTCGTGTTGTCTCGGAGGTGGCCCCGGCATTGGGCTGATCACTCATCCGAGGTGGCCCTTCATGCCCTTGTCTGGTCAAAAAAGTATGTATGTGTTCCAAAGATAATCCCTCCCCCGACAGGTTGCGGCCCTGTAAGGCCCGGGCGGCTTGGGTCGCTTAAATCCTAAAAGGGAGAGGTAAAACTAAGATAAAGGAAGAGAATCAGCGCCATCAAGATATGGAACATTTATGAAAATTGTTAATATTACATATGAGAGTTTTGTAGAGGGGAATATATGTGAGATTAGGATATATTATTATTATACTATTGTACATCAGAAAAGCATAGTAAAGGTTGCATAGATTGAACTTTTGGATAAATCTAATTATTTGTGGCTAGGTGAACAGTTTCTTTATACAAACAAACTGACAGACAAGTTATGTCATATGCAGTACTGTGAGGCACACTAATTAGTGATTTTGTTACCGGGCTTCCACTGTTATTGTACAGTAACATTCAAGATAGATATATCCATGTCCATTCATGTACCATGTCTCTTTTGGGCATTAAATGATAATATTATAGGAGAAAAATTCCTCTGACACTGGGACTTGAACCCAGGACCTTTGGCTATCCTTGCCAATGCTCTTACAAACTGAGCTACGCCAGAGTTCAATTCACAGCGCCATCTGGCGGGAACCTAATCTCGAGGAAATATTTCCAGGGAATGTTCCCGGAAATGTTCCCACAAAGGGAATTTATGATTTACGAGTAAGGTAACTCAGATACCTATTTGTTACTTAAATTTAATCATGATTAGGTTAAATAAAACTAAAAACTGTCATAAGTTCAAAGATTAATATATAATTAATGAAAGAACACAAAAAACATTAATTATTTACGTATAAAATATTGTAATACTGGGTTTTCACATAGTTAACAATGAAAATAGGTTAATTAAAATTTGCTCTGGTTCTTGAAGGTCAATAGAGAAGATTAACAAAAGAGTTCGTTCAAGAGATTGACTATTAATTAGACAAAAATTACAGTAATAATCATAAACTGTACGAACCCAAACAACTTTTAGGAATAGGCCTAATTGCTTTCTTTAAATGTGTGACCTTGACTTCATCTTAGAATTTGGCCCTAATCACATCCATTGAAATCCATTAGATTTTCTTCATCATCCTCTTCTTTTTCTTCTTGATCAGAAAGGATGCCAATATCATCACTGTCATCATGACCTTCATCATCATCATCTAGGTTTTCTTCTTGGTTTTTCCCTTCATCTGGATCGTCTGGATTACCAGCACTTCTCCTTCTGAGGTTGAGCATTCATCAGTTTCCCGTTGTATGAAAGATAAGTGAGTTTAGCTGCTCGCTCAGATGATAGGCGGTTCCTCTTTTTGGATTGCATCCATGAAAACTTACTGAATGTACGTTTTGTTACGGCAGAAGTGACTGCAGCTCCTAAGATTTGGATGGCCACATCTGCCTAGTCGCAGGTTCCTCTTAGCCCTCATAAATCATGAAAGAACTAAATTTTCCCCTAAACTACAGTAGGATTAGCCTAGACCGTGGGACTGATGTATGATTAATTATTAGGCTCTAAACGATTTATATTGAAATTTGTGTTTGTGTAATATTGAAGGTGTTGGTTTCTGGCATTTTATTTTAAATGCCTACACCATCTATTAACAATTATGTTAAATTACTTATCTTTAATCATGTTTAAATACGTGTGAGGTATCACTTTATAACATATAAGTTTATTAATAAAACCTAAGAGATTATGCCGAATAATTATAATTTTTTTAAAGAAGATGATTTAGGGTACATCGTTCTGACAATAAGTGAAAAATTATATCATAGGAAAAAGTAATACTTCCCTAGACGGTTCCTTGATAAACATGTGGAATTTTACTGACATAGTTTTATTTTAAGGTACCTGGACCGTTAATAAGCAGTAAAACATTCAAAACTAACGATTTTTATAAATGCTCACTTTTGGGAATATTTCCTGCCCAAGGAAATTTTATAAATTCCTTCCCACTGGGAATATTACTGTGCAGTACAAATGTATCTTTGTCTCTCTAAACTTTAGTTATATAAAAAAGTTATATAACCTGATTTTTAAACATGTAACTTGTTACGTATAATTTGTTACAAGTTACATATAACTTGTTACATGTAACAAGTTTATTAAACAAGTTACATAGTGTAAACGCGGCTTTACAGATTTTATGGTCTAGCATCGGGTTCATTAGTCTTTAAAGTACTGTATTGTTGACCTTCAATAAGAAGTACAATGTGCTTATTTATATAATTATAACGTAACGCGAACGTGTTTGAAGTTAAGATGCCGGTACTATTCTTACGAAGAAATATTTTCATTCATTCATTATGCTGCCTTTGTCTTTATCATGAAAAATGAATCTTTAAGGAAAGGTTTGACAAATTGATTCATACATATCCTACTTTATATTTATTATATGAATACTTAATTATCACCATGGCCCGGATTCTGAAGACCTAAAATTGTTTTCAAAATGACCTATAAAATGACCCTAAATTTTAAAGAAAATGACTTAATAAAAAATGACCTAAAACTGATATTTTATTTATAAAAAAATATTGTACACACAAAGTTATAGACTAGTTTGTACATAATTGTAGAATTTGTAAATAACTGTATTGTTGTGAATGTTCTTATCTCACGGAAATTTATACTGGCACTGAGGCACTGGCGAGTCAAAATTCGGCATTTCCTTTTGTGGTCTACTGGGTTATATTGTTGTTTAATTGAGGGTAAACAGTAGTTTGCACTCTCAAATCCAAGAAGGTGGCACATTCTGGTGCCAAGTCAATCTAATAACAATAGTAATAAGTTATAATACAAAATTTTGGCGTTTCTTTTATTTTCATTTCCGACTGAGACATGTCAACACTTTAACGACAAATTTTTCCTTCTTACATTAAACAAACAACACTTCAAAGACAGCACCGCTAGCGACGAAAATAAGTTAATACACTCAATGTAAATGCATGAAAATGACTAAATATGGAAGGAAATAACACGAAAATGACAAAATAATGACCTGAAATTGAAATAAATGCCCTAAAAATATAAAATTGCATAAAATGACAAAAAATGACCTAATAAAGATATATTTCTATAATCTAAAGGCCGTGATTAGGATTTATCTAAAAGTTGGCAATGTCTATGTACCATCAATAAAAAGATGACATGTCATTAGAATCCGGGCCCTGATTATCACATTTCTTTTTAAATTTATTTCCTGGATTGAAGTGTACGGGTCTAATTGATGGTATTTTTTATTTAGAGTAGCTTGTGCTATTTATATCCATTTCTAGGATGCTCCCGACCATGAGCATGTGCTCATTCGAGCAGTGTCTTGAAAAAATAATTGTTGATAAAGTACAAAATTTTAATTGTAAATTACAATTGAATTGTGATTTGAATTAAAAGATCTTTAAAGAATGGAATATGTGAGTCAGTTGGAGAATTTAATGATGTACCGGCATGTTGCCATGGTAGCTCAGTTGGTAAGAGCATCGTCATGGAGAGCCGAAGATATTGTTAAAGAATGCACGGATTTCACGTACACCTAAATTCTTAACATACAAGCATCTTAATAAGAATAACGAATTTTGGGCCTATTTTAAACTTTTCTCTTGCTTTACTCATCACTCTCTCTACATCAAACTCTCTCTTTTTCTCTCCGTCTCTTTCGAGTTTGCCAAACTCACACATACGTTGGGCACGCGCGCGCACATACACACAAACACAAAAATAGATTTACATATGCAAAATGATGTACGAGAAGAATTTGATGATTGATTATTTACGAAAATACCCTAATAAAGGTAGGTTGTGTGAACAATTTTATAGCATTCTCTAATAGCAATTCAGTATTCACATTATGGTGAAGGCTTACCGGAAATAATATTCGATTACGTCATAAGCGATTTTGCGATAGGTGTCACAACGACGAGCTTCATAACCTAACCTCTTCACCGAATATAGTAATGGTAATTAAATCACGGAGGATGAAATGGGCTGTACATGTTGCGCCCATGAGGGAAGAAAGATTTATATCTAAAAAAAATATTGGCTGGGAGATCCGAAGGGAACAGATCACTTGGAAGACCTGGACGTAGGTGGGAGGGCAATATTAAGATAGATTCAATGGTAGTAGGATTTGGGAAGGATGGTTGGATGGAGTTAGCACAGAACAGGGTTCAATAGCTGGCCCAAGTAAGCGCGGCAATGAACCTCCGGGTTCCATAAAATAGATAACATTCCTTTAGCTTAGTCATAAGATAACATTAATGAACGTCTGTGAGGTTAGTTCTTAATTCTGTATGTAAAAGACTCGACCATAGGCCTAAGTACGGTTTGCAGTCAATTCAAGTAATTATTAAAATTATGTTACATAAGAACAAGGAAATACCGGTAAAGCGATACGAAGCAACCCGCATTATTTTATAAACGCTATACTATGCCTTCAAGAATATTATATAGGCTACTTATTCTTCTTTCTTTTTCATCGGATTTACAATGCCCGATGAAAATGGATCAAAATTCCTGTATCACAATTGAGGACCTTCTAAAAAATCTATGAGCCCTTTTTCTGAAAATCGTTTTATTTCAACCGTCCTTTCACCATTTCAGTCCATATCGGTACTTTTTGTTGACTCATATGAAAATGTCTGTACAGCTGGTATGCCCTGTTGTGTCTTATGTTAGACTGTAAAAATATAATTTTACAGAAACTACAAACTGTGAATTAAGCACTTGTAAAAACTGCAAAAGGAAATGAAGTTTGTGATTTGTTTAAATATTTGGACGAAAATAACTTCATGTGGTTGGATAGGCCTACAATGATTTGTGAAAGTAAATTGTCAAGTGAGTAAGAGATTGCAATTTCCAAATATATACATTACCAAATCTTTGCAATACATTATAAATTAAACAATAGTAATACTATTTAACTTATTTTTAAAATCACTTTGGTTTATGGAAAAATGGCCCATGCGGAAGTTCAATACTATAGTTACGTTTGCAAATTGATAGTGGTACATTTCTCATTTTAAAAATGTAGTAAACTATTTTTAAAACATTTAACGATACTACAAATTTGACATGCATGAAATTTAAAAAAAATAGCCCATTTTCATCTTTTAACTTTATATTATATATTTAACAGCAAATATCTCAAAACGCCTCATTGTCCCTTCATCCAGAAAACTCCTGAATTATGGGACATCGAGGGGCTTCCAGGTGTGTGCTCATCATATGTGCCTTGAAAAGCAGCATCTCTTGATAAGACATAACAAACACGCATAGACAATTGATAAGAATGTTCAAGGCACATTATTCAAAAATTATATCTCAATATTCGTCTTTTGTGAGTGAAGAAACTTCATAAAACAACCACACTTAAGAAAGATGTCAAGAAATCTACTTTGAAATTTTGGCGATAGTATTTGTCAGAATAAGATTAGGCCTACACGTAAAGAGTTTTGTTCTTTCTTCCCCTGTAGTTCTAAGGCACTGATGATGTTGAAATTAAAACAACTATAAAATGGATGCGCCGCGCGACAGAAGTGAAACTTGGATTTTTAATTTTTCGATTTTTTCAATTTTGGATTATTGTTTTTTTTTTTTTAATTTTGGATTGTTGGACTTTTTTAATTTTGGGTTTATGGACTTTTTTCTTTTTGGATTTCTTTCTTTTAATTTCATTGAGTTGATTGTTTTCTGTGCAGTCCGTCACAGCCTTTTTCTTCGTAACGCAAATTTGGGTTAGCTCTCGATTTACTCCTAGCGCGCCTAAAGAAGTTTCACTTCAATAATATAATAACGTAAATTTTTAGTAGAAACGAACAGAGTATGCGTTTCGGCACTCCAGAATTCAGAGTAGTTCAAAGCTAATTCAGGTATCTGTCTTAGAGATATTCGATGGAAATAGGCGACTGGCTTTTTGCATGCTGTCTTCTCTTAGCATATTAGTGTTCTCATTAAAATGAGGTGGTGGTACTGAGATGAAAGCCTTGACATCTTCCTTGTCATAAAGCCGGCCTCGGGATTGAACCCGCGACATACTGAACCGTGATTCTCAACATTACCTACTAGGTTAGAGAGAGAAAGAGAGAGATAATTTGAGTTTACAAGCCCTTCAGCATCTAAGGTCATGGAGCATTATCGAAGATAGTCATAGCGATGCAGTTGCGACCGTTGCGTTTGTGGCTTATTAGAATTTGTGTAGCTTTTGCTGTCTCTTTTTCTGAGAAACGATCAGGTTTTAATGACAGTGGAGAAGAGAAATAGGTTCATTTCTCTTTAGTAAATTTTAAAATTTGGATTTAATGTATTTAAAACTTGAATTACATTTTCAGCAAGTTTATCTCTCTCATTCAGGCTTCATCAATTATTTCACTCCACATTGCTGCCAAGAGCCGGCATTTTAGGCCCATTTTTCTAAGGTTAAAATAGACAAATATGCAGATCTTTGCTTGTTTGTTGCACACTAGAAATCCTCATTCTGATACTCTTACAAGAGACATTCGACAGTCATAAACAACCATCACACAAGGATTATACAGTAATCACATGTAAGATTGACAAAATTAAAATACTGGTTAGATGCTACAGCCTTTACAATGTTTAACAAATTACCATATGAGTGTCAGTATGTTCCTCAAAACAGAATTAAAATATATTTATTTTTTATTAATTCAAAACTGTCTTCCATTGGAGGTAGCCTCTGTGGACTCAGTATAGTTACGTAACTTTTAAGTCATAAACATATAAATTGAATCATATAAAGTAATACAATCAGATTACATGCTAAGATAATATTTGGCATGATTTCTTTAAAACAATTGTTATTATATCATCCTTAAGGGAAGCTGGAAGGCCATTCTTCTTTCCGAAGTTCTAAAAGAAGCTAGGGATGGCCGCACGTGCTCCAATAAGGAGACTCATTACTTCTATATTTTTTTAGATTATAAACTTCCTTTATTAAAATTATTGTGATTTATTAATTATTAAGCGCCAGAATGGTACTTTATAAGATTGCGTGGGGGATGGAAAAATATCTGTCCATCTGACTGTCCGTCTGTCCGTCCGTATTTTTTCCTCAGAGTAATCATGTACGCTTTATCGGATTACCAGGAAACTTGGTATAGGCCTACGCATTTCTAACGTCCATGGGAAGAAGCCTATTGATATTGGAGCAAATCGGTTGACCGGTACCGGAGTAAAGCCCAATTTAGTGCCTATTTTACGGTAATTATATTGTCAAATGCAAATCAGTTACCATGACAACATATTGTTTTAGAGTGTTCATATAGCCTATGGCTTTGAAAATTTCAATACTGTTAGCTTTGAAAAATAACATTATTCTTTCACATATGCTTAACAAACTAGACCGTTAAACTGACAATGTTGGGCAATGTCAATCTGATTTTTTTTTAAATAACACTAGACTTTTGTCCTTCCGTATGTCCTGTTTAATTAATCAATCTGGAACTTAACTCGGAAAACGGTAAAAAAAGCGTAATTTTCTGCATATCGTAATTGAAATTATAACTGAATAAGCAAAAGCATTCTGGCACTTTTTTACATCACTTGACCTGATTTGATTTATATAGAATTTGTAATTTGTATTTGTGTTGGGTTGTAAGCTACTTTAGTTTTTAGCATAATTCACAATTTCATGATATCAATGAAAATGAATAAATAAAAATAAAATATTATAGGCTAATTAAGTTAAGATAAATTTCCTTATCTGGGGACAGCATCTTGACATCTAGGACTTGCAAATGTCCGATAATTGCATGCCCACGTGAGAGTTACATCACGTGTTTTAAGAACTTTAAAATTCTCTCTCATAATATCTCTTTCAATTAAGATTAAGGGGAAGTGTTTTCTTCTAGCAACATTCCGAAAGAAGCAGAGCAAATAATGTATATATATATCCATTAGCCAAAGACGCTAAGCAACATTGCATGCATGTTTTAGTCTAATTAAGAAGGATCTGCAGATAAAACAGAGGATAGTTTCCCTTCTATCGTCCTGTTAAGTCAGTTGTTTTCTGCATGTATTTAATTTCTTCTTTTTAACTAACAATTCACGTCCTTAACACAAGGAGAGTTTTAACGTATAAATTCTAAAAGATGTTACACCTCGGAACTAATTCCGATTAACTTATATGGAAACCATGAAGATCCGTGAGAAAAAAAGTTAATTTAATGCTTTGGTTATTTATGAGGTTATGGCCATAATACTTGGAAAAAATCTTCATATAAAAATATCTGTTTATTTCTCGGCCTTTATGAAATTTTTACGGAGACGCAATTGCACGTCAATAGCTGTGAAAAGGTTTACTGTGTTATATATGCATTAATGAAAACATTAATTGGGTATACTGTCCCATTTTAATGGCATGAGCTTCTTGATTGACAATATGACTGATGAGTTACAAAGAAACTCGACTGAGAAACTTGAAAGAAAATGTTCATAAGAGGTAAATAGTGAAAGTTTTATTAATACAATGCGCCTAAATATAAACTAATGTGTTATTCAACTTCATATTGTAAGAAGGTAGACTAACGTAGGCCTATTTCAATGCATTGCATCTCAAGCAGATTCTGTGTTCATTGACACTCGAAAAATTGCGATGAAATATTATACTATTTTTAAACAAGGGCTTACATTGTAACCGACATCAGTAAACGATATTTTTATTCGGAAAATAATTTTTCAAAAAGGCCTTGCAGATAGCTGCTGTGTTAGGCTTCTCAATTTCCATCTACAGACCCAGGACTAACTAAAATCAATCTTTTTAGAATTTAAAGCAGTACAATGAAACAAGCAAAAATTCTTCTATCATCTGTGTTTCAAAAACTACCTAATAACTAATAAATTTTTCTTATTGTCTCAGAATTCCACGAAAACTTACAGCGGGAACTCATAAGTAGAAACTTAATAATCAGCAACATAATCAATTATCAGTATCTTTGCTCTTAATTCTCGAGTGAATAATATTAGTTTCAAGGATAACATAGATATACAAACTATTATGGATTTACACCATCAGCTATTTAAATAGTGGATTCCCACTCCTACATTGCAAAAATTGAAAGGTGAAACAATAAGCCTACCAATAAGCCTACACGAAAGTACGGTTTTGATTTTTAGCAGTAGGTTCATAGGCCTAGAAACTTCGGGAGCTGGCAGTAGATAAGTCGATTTAAAAATGTTATAGGGAGTTGGGACTACATTGTTCCTTAATCACTTCACCAAGCAATATTGCTAGCTTCCTTCTTCCTTTGTTGATTACTAACTCGTTTTCTTTCTCTTTTAATTCACCAATACTACAGTATAAATCAGACATCAGATGTCCAAAGAATTCTCATACTGTGAGTTCTGATTCCTTTCATCAAAATCAGGAAGCTGATCTGGGCTTCTCTTGGTTCATTTAGAAGTTATATAGGATTTTATTAGAAGTTTTTAGAAGCTTTTTTAGATATTTAGATATTTATATATTTTTTGGAAGTTTTTATACGTTTTCTAGAAGTTTTTAGAATTTTTTTAGAAGTTTTATAGGGAGTTGGGACTACAGTGTTCCTGAATCACTAATCAGGAAGCTGGTCTGGGCTTCTATTGGTTCATTTATAATTTATATAGGATTTTTTAGAAGTTTTAGAAGCATTTTTAGAAGTATTTAGAGATTTTCTGGTAAGTTTTTATACAATTTTAGAAGTTTTAGATTTTTTTTTAGAAGTTTTATAGGGAGTTGGGACTACAGTGTTCCTGAATCAATACACCAAGCAATATTGTTAGTTTCCTTCTTTCTTTGATGATTATTAACGCATTTCTTCTCTATTTTAATTCACCGATACTGCAGTACAAACCAGACATCAGATATCCAAAGAATTCTCGTACCACTGTGAGTTTTGATTCCTTTTATCAAAATCAGGAAGATGATCTGGGCTTCTCGTGGGTAATTTTATCATGAGAGTGCCTGTCATCTTAACAAAAAACTAGAATGACTTTAGCTTGCATCTGTCTGACAAGAGGAGATAGGAAACCTTGAATAAAATTTGTTAATGAAACCAGAATGTCTCAAAGGAAATTTTCAACTTGTAAACTAGAGGGCTTTTCCCTGCAACAGCAGGAGGCCATGGCCCTTAAGGGATTCTGAAGGCTAAAATTCATTCATTCATTCATTCAATTCCACTGCATGAATCTGTGGCATTCTATAGATGATATAACCTTCGTTAAACCAAATAAGTTACTGTTTTTATTCCTTCTATGGAAGATTTTATATCGATCAAACAAAAGAAAGAAAGCTTATGTTCAAAATAAGCTGCAGAGAGTAAACAGTAAACACGTACCTTCCCAGAGCAGGCAATGATCGTAAATAATACATACCTGTTTACAAAGACGTTTTAATGCACAATTTATGTTGTACTTTTCTTTGTGAGTCAACGTTTTATAGAGCGTCATTTTTAATGATAATAATTTCTCCAAATGAAAGGACACGTATTGTACGCAACTTTTAAGAAAATTAAAAATCCTCAAATCGCATGGAGTGTTTGACTTCGTTTGTCTTAGTTTATCTTCAGTTTGTTTGGTTATTCTTCTTTTCGTAAGTTTGTTATTGTACAGCAATATTGCCCATTTATTATGCATACAGTAGAATAAATTTTACTAATTAACTAACTAACTCCGTGGCGGTAACGTCCCCAAAGGGACAAGGGCCTACCACCCAACCGCTGCGTCATCTACGATAGATAGACAGCAGGATTGGGGGCCTGTGGGCAGCATGCCGCGTCTTGGACAATGCAAGGTACAAAGAATGGGACTTCGTTTCCCATTAGCCAACTATTGTTTTCAATTTATGCACTTAACAGTAAAACACATTATACTATATAGTTCGCATACTTGGTTCAAATATTGCGTAAAATTAGGCAGTGAAAATATATTTTAGATCGTAGAGTATTTACATGACAAACTGCCAACACAACATAAGATCTTTGAAGTTACTTGGAAATACTTTTTTTCAGACTTTAATACATTACAGGTTAATACGCATACGTATTTTTATAATAATTTTTATTTTAAAAAAATGTTATATAGCTGTACATAACACATAGGTTTAGTAAATATGAACATGAATAATTTTCTGAAATAATACAGATTACATTTACGACGGAAAAAAAACTGTTGATTCAAACGCTAACCACATTTTAACGTAAAACACATATTTATACTTAGGTTATTCTCTTAGGGTATAAACACAAACATGCTATAGTTTATTAATTATTTCCAAACTTTGGCATGGATCCGCTACATTATCAAGGTTGAATATAATGAACTCCGTAGGGGAAATATTTTATCATCGAAGGTCAGGGTGATACCCGGTCAGTTTCGACGGCAGCACGTGAGAGATCTTTCAGGTGCACCCTTTGAGATTTACAATGAATCAGAAAAACAGGTACTCCGAGTAGAGACACAATGGAGGGGGAATTGTTAATAAATGCACAGTGAAGCTGGCCGGCGCACAGTCAACGCGATGGCTTCTACGTACGCTCTCCTCATCTTCTGCATCTTGGCAGGCACTTCTTATGCCTCTCTTCCACTCCGTAAGTACTGCATAGCAATGCTACTCTTATTGTTTGCGATAACTAGATTTGGGATTGTTATGTATTTACATATTTTATTCTTTAACCTCACTGTGGAAAAACCCATAAATCTCCATAATACACCATATGACAAGAATTTTAGCTAATTTTCATTTTACATATAAATTATATACATTACAATCTCAAACATTTTAAGAGGAAAATTAAAAAAATAATTATATAATATTAATAGCAAACTTCAATTTTGTTTTATCTTTCAAAATTTCAACCCAATTTATTCTATAAATTTTTTTGTTTTGTTTTTTGGTAATTTCTATATAAACCACTGGTTAATGATGCAAAATTATTTTACCTACATTGTATACTCATACATTTATGATTTTCGTTTGTAGTATACTGTGCATTGATATATATAAATAGATTTATATTAATAGATTTATAGAAATAATATTATCTGTTGGTATTTGTTTTCACTTGTACTAAATGTGAAATAATGTAAATAATGAAATATAATAATGTATGTAACAATAAACAAACTTCTAACTAAAAAAAACATATTTATAAGCATTTTAATTATTCTTTAATTACATATTTAACAGCTTTAAGCTATGTATGTGTAAAATGCTTTGTTAAGAAGTGATGCTATGTCTAATGTCACTTGCCACAGCAGGTGGATTAAGATGACTTTGACTGACAGCTCTTGATGAAAATTGTCACAACAACAGCTAAGGAAATCTCTTAAGTTATTTTTATTAAAGATTCCAATTCACTAATCAGTTTTTGACAAAACATGAGATTCTTCTCTGACTCCAACGCACAAGGGTTGTGTAACTTCTGGGCAGGTTTACTGGATCATGTCAAAAATGTGTTGTTTGCCTACATTTATTTTGTCAATACTGAATGGAGGCATTAATGATTCACCTAAGGGTATTGCTTCAGAAAAGAAACCTTTCTTAAAATTTACCTTCGTTATATCAAGTGACGTCGAAAGTCCGTTTCCCGTCTGAACACAGAGAATTTACAAAAATGTTTAATTTTTCATTGTGCTAAACAACTAATACATTCTTCTCTTAAACATCGGTTCATCACCATAAATCAATAGTATTAAATAAATATGATATCACATATTTTTAGGATTTTAAGTATTTTGTTACATACACCATAATCTTCACTACATATTTTTGTACATATTTTCCCAATTAAACAAGTCCTAGATTTAGAGATAACTGTTATGGGATTCGCCCTGAAGACAAACGTGTCATTCTAGACAATACCTCTAGAAATTTTCTTGGCGGAAACAAAAAAAACTGAATTGTTGGGATTCATGCCACTAAACATAAGTACAGTAACCGATATTTTTTGAAGTGAAACTTCTTTAGCCGCGGTAGGGGTAAATCGAGAGCTTGTGTAACGCTCAAAAATCGTCACGAAATTAATCTAACGCCCAAAATCGTCACGAAATTAGTGAGGTGTGACGGAACGGACTGCACACAAAACAGTCAACTCAATGATTAGGCATATCCAAAGTTTAAAATACCCAAAAATAAAAAATCTAAAATCCAAAATTTTAAAAATCCAAAATTAAAAAATTCAAAGATCCAAAATTTAAGAAATCCAAAATTCAAAGATCAAAAATTCCAAAATTAAAAAAATTAAAAAGTCCAAAAATCCAAAATTTAAAAAATAAAAAATCTAAGTATCCAAAATTTAAAAATTTCAAAACAAAAAATTTAAAGCAAAAATCCAAAATTAAAAATCCAAAATTTAATAATACAAATCCAACATTAAAAAATCGAAAATCGAAAATTAAAAAATCCAAAATTAAAAAGTCCAAAAACCCAATATTAAAAAGTCCAACAATCCAAAATTTAAAAATCCAATAATCTAAAATTGAAAAATCCAAAAATTAAAATAAGTTTCACTTCTGTCGCGTGACGATCCACGCACACTTTTTTTTATTATCCCTGACATATTATCAGCTAATAATAAATTAGCCTCTAAGGTAATTTAAGGACTAGACTTCTTATTATGCCCGTATTAGAACATTGTTTGTACGACAACTTCTCTCCTTTCTTCCGTCCACTCCACCTTGACACTGACTTAACTATGGAGTCATTTTTTTTTATTACTGTATCTTCATTTGTGTTTAGCTGCACGTCATTTTAAGATATTTGTATTATGCTTAAATAATTATTATGCAGTCAATTAAACTTTAAACCCGCATATTTCTTCCTAAATGTAAATGTAAAATAAACTGATATTATTAATTTTATTCATCTCTAAAATGTTTCTAAAATGTTTTCCTGTAACTATCCGCCCTAACGATAGGTATTTTAAAGGATGCTGACTGCCTTCACTCTCCCTTCAATTGAGATTCTGAATAACTAATACACACTACCTTGCATGTTAGACCGGTACATTACCTTGTTTAACAATAGTAACGATCATAACTAGTTATTTTTTATTTATTTATTTAACAAAAGCTCCCAACGAGCCAATTGCTCACATTAAGGGACCGTATTACAAAGGATGACATATTTCAATGTTGTTATAATAAAATTGTTACAATATTTTACACAAATACAGTAATTACAATTAAAATATTGTTCATTTAATCATTTAATAGAAAAATCTTAAACTTCTTTGAAATTATTTAAGTTTTTTACAGATCTTATTTCCTGTGGAATTTCATTAAAAAGATTTGAAAGATAATTTTTCAATCCCCTTAGTCCATAAGTAACCAATTGAGAATGTGTGACGAAAATATTTTATTTCTTTCTCGTGCTATAAGAATGCACATCTTCAAGAATGTAATAACTATGTAACTATATGTGGTGCAGAAGTGTAATCTGGAATGTATTATATTCCTAAAACATACATTATAGATTTAACAGGTATTTACTCCAGTCGCTAAATGAAACAGCTTTTCCTTCAGTTTTTTATGTGAATGATGAATGTTACAATTTCATGACCCCAAATTACTGAAATGTAAGATGTGTATACATGTACGTAAAATGTATCAATCTAAAATTGTTATATGAGAAAAAGCTATGTTAAATGTTTTGGAAAGCTGACATTAAAATTTTGGAATCCCCTTCTGAGTCGATTGGGACAACTAGAAAATTGAATGATGTCTAATCACTATGGCTCATTAAATTATTAAATTCCAGATTAATTATGGGAAATCTTACTCTGAAGTATTTTGATTTTTAATTTTATTTCTGTGAAAACCATCTTAGATCCAACAGTTCGACATTTCACATTAAATAATGGTACAGTATTCCAGACTCTCTTAATCATTTTTTTCTGGTTAGGATTTTAATGTCTGTATGGTAGAATAATGATTGAGGTGGTGCAGTTAGGTGACGCACTGCTCTACAAAACAGAAAATAATGGGTTTGATCCCCGATGAAGAGAGAGAGATTTCTTAATTGATCTAATGCTTCTTATGACACTATGGTTCTAAGGTCACCTTAACCTCTAAACAAAAAATTAGAACTAGAAATAAAATCATGGAATATAGGCTGCCAGTAAGCAAGTCTGACATCCTTACTATCCTCTATATATAAATCCAGGAGCCTCATTCTCTAGTATACCTAAGGGCTTTCACGGCTAATAATAGGGAGCACTTTATTTATTTAGAATAAAGAGTAGAGTAAGTTCATTCTCAGTAGGGAGTTTTCCGGGCTTATAATAAATTAATTAGGGAAGAAAGTAAAGTTGCTGTTTCTGTGTCGTAGTTCTTTGATTCACCGAAGAAATCAAGCCCCGCATGAGAGGAACTTATATAAAATTAACTTTTTCTCTCCCGTTGCAACATTATATAAAGTATTTCCTTCCATGTAAAAAAAATGCATTTTTAAACGAAAAATTTAATTTTTATAAGTGTCCAAACAAAATAAAGGAGCTCAAGGAGGGCTCCAATATCCTCAAAATGTATAAATAATGTGCAGAAATGTATTTGTGCGGGAAAATTATGCATACAAATTATTTTAAAATTGAATTTAAATGCTTAATAAAAAATTGGACATAAAAGAATAACAGTCCTTCCATACCAAGCACTACCTGCGCTACGAATAAAATGAACCGTAGAATCATTTTTGTTCAAAAGGATTAGGCTACTTCTGGAATACAACTTTAACGTTATTAATCGCAATTTTTTATTAGAAAGCCAACATTATTAACTTTTATTGATACACACAAGCTTGAAGCAGAACGAGAGGGCAGAACCTCGTCTGATCCTGCTGCGCTCTTCTGGTCAAATTTTTAACTACACGGAAAAGTTCCCCTAGCATGCAGTTATAAACCCTCTTCACAAATAAATTCCCGCATGTATTGTATTTTGTATTATTGACCGAGCGAAGCGAGGTCCTATTCTCGACCGTTCGGCATTTCCAAGATTAGTATATACCATACTATCGTTCGTCTATCTGACTGTAAGTTTGTAACACAATTACGACCAAACGCGCGGTAAACTATTCTTCCAATTTGGAAAAACTCTTTAAGTCACAAAAAATGGCATAGTTTATGTGTAAGTTAAGGATTATTTGTTATCCCTTTTCAAGATGGTGGCCGTTTAAAGTCATTAAGAGCAGATTTTAGATTTAGTAGAGGTCTACATTACTAGTCATAATACATAAATAATAACATTGTTTTGGCAAAGGGTTTACACTAAATCAGGAGTATACGTGGAGAAATAAAGTCAGATTACTCTGCCGGAAGAGCAGAAATAACATCTCGCACGTGGAACCAGCAGGCCATTCGTAAGAAGTCATGTCAGATAATTCATAATTAATAAATAATAATAATAATAATTTATTGCATCTGTAGCAATACATTGTATAGATAGACATTGTCAATATTACTTAGAACAAATAAGGTTTCAGTAACTGCAAAATCACATAATATGTAAAAAGTCTTAAAAGAATAAAATGTCTTGTTTGCGGAATGTGGTAAAGAAGGGTAATTAACAACACATAAAGTGACTAACAGGAGAATATACTACAATTACTACATTCTTAAGGTCATTGCTGTTTTATATGACTGGAAATATGAGCTTCACTCTTACCGGTTAACGACGAAATTTATGCAGAGTTGAGATCTATAAGGTGCGGCGACAAGGATACTTTCCTATTTATACAAGGAGAAGTCAATAATATTCCAAGTGGCATTTTAAGTTGACTGCTGTAGAGCAGGGGATGCATTAGCTCTCTTCACACATAGGCCCCGAGTTCGATTTACTCACCCGTGATACAATGTCGAGAAATTTCAGACCCTTATGGTCCCCGGATATAAATCTGGCCATCATCATCTTCATCTCATCCACGCTTTGTTCAGAGTGTGTGATCAACTGGTGTGTCTTGTCCTATGTGTTCGTTTTGCCTCGGAGGTGGTGGGCTGATCACTCATCCGATAATCGGGAGTATGAGATTGCAGCAGCATCAGAAGCAGGAGGATTAAAAAGAATGATCTAGTGACAATGAAAATTACTACAAAAATAATTGTGGTAGGCCTATGTCTTCCATATTGTCTGTCAGAAATATACGACCCTACCACAACGGCGTAACTGGACCACTTGGGGTCCGGGGCGGACTTATTTTTGAGGCTCCCTCCCTCAACACGGCTATTTTTCACTTTTATTCTGTGGCTAGCTTTTTTTTGCCTTTCTGATCGTCTCCATGGGCTAATCTATATGGAAAAAAAAATCTGATGTGAAAGTCACATAACTTCCTCTGCCCAAATAAAAGTTAGCAGTATTCACATATCCTTTTACAGAATCGCAAGACACAATTTTACGCTAATTTTCCTATAAATATCTCTTCTTTCAATGATGCGACTAAAAGCGCAAGGCTATATAACAAACTAAAAAAAAAAAGAACAAGTGACTGCAGACTTTCCGCCGTAAAGAATAATTTCCGAAATTTATCGAATATTTCCCTCAGATACTTCTTTACTCTATGCATGGCCAACAATACATCTTTCTCACTTCACATTGTTATATAGAATAAGAGGCCGTGAAAGAGCGCTATTCAGTTGTTCATCACACGACAAAATTTCTACAAATAGTGGGTGAACAGTGGGTGGCTTGTAACTACCCTCAGAGAATTTTTTCGAAAAAAATTTCCAAATAAAAGTTTTAGCTCTCAGTAAAAGGAACACATGTGCAAAGTTTAAAGAAAATCGTTAGAGCCGTTTTCGAGAAAATCGCGAAAAACGAAAATTTCTTCATGTAAAGTCCCCTTAAAAATAAGATAAATTTGTCGCCAATCTTCAAATCACATCTTCAGAAGGTACCTGACCCAAATACGAAATTTTGTTTTCATACGATTCTCCGTTTCGGAGCTAGCCTGTTCACAAACTTCCACACAGACACACAGAAACACAGACACACACACAGACATGTTTCCAAAAATACTATTTTTGGATTCAGGGGGCCTTGAAACGTGTATATATGCTAAAAACTCAACTTCGAATTTTAGGGTCGAAAACAATACTTCCTCTACCTATAGTACCTATGGTACGGGCAGAGGAAGTAATAATAGATGAAGGGAGCGAACTCGTGCAGTATTTATTGTATTTATTTATTAAATACAAAAAGACATTAGTGCAATAATATTAAGCTATATGATTAACAAAATACATAATTAAAAAGTAATGAAATGAAGAAGAAAAAGGTTATGTTTAGATATGACAAAACAAGAAAGTTTATGGTAAACAACAGTTTTAATATTAGTCGGAGAGTCAGATAATAAATTTGCAAAATCTGGATTATATTAATTCAGAATATGTAATAGTCATGTTTAAAATTGTCTTTTTATAGCCTTTACTTCTCGCGGCCGACTTATGAACCTGAGATCAAAGCACTGATAACTGGTGTCAATGTTTTTATTGGAACACGTCAAATACGCTATATTTTTTACTTAATACAAAAATTCCGATGAGTAAAAAGAAGAGGTGGGATATTAATTTTTATATTAGGGTGTGAAGTGTGGCCTGGGGCAGACCGCCCCCACCGCCCCGCCCTAGAAACGCTGCTGCCTTACCAGGAGTTGAACTTGGGCCACTTTGATAGCGAATGCACGGCCCTATGTTACGGATGCGGCATTGCTTCAATGTAACGAATATCTATTGTGATTACAAGTAAGTGTGTAAGGTGATATACCTCGCACGTCAAACACACACACAGACATTGCGGGTTAATGACAGAAACCTGTCCATCTTGTCTCGGTGATGAAGCAGAAAGTAGGTCAAGTTCATGAAGTAATTCAAGTACTTACTCAAGCTTTGTAACTCTTCATTCCTATTCATGAAGCTGCGTAATCAGGTCTGCAATATCCAGCAAACCATATATGGTAGAATCAAATAATTCTTAAGACATAATAATTGTCGCTATATCTTTCATAATATTGACATATTAATGTATCTTAGTTATGAAAGTATTTATATGATTTTTTTTTTCAGAATGTTTCATCACCTCTAAATATTTGTCCAATTAAGAATGCTATATATTTTTGCAGACTATTCCATTCATCAACGCATATTTTATATTGACCTATAGCGTTTAGCAATGCCTGTGGTATTGACCAATGGCGATTGATTATCTTATAATAATATGCTCGCGAGGGTCGCCAGGAAGCAATTTTATCTAATAAAACGTCAGCTTTTTACTGAACGCGTCAAGTGCAGTGATTAATACGTCACACATCTGTATTGATGCCTATGAACAGGATAAAAACACATTATTTTATACAACATATCTTACTTAGGAATTTAAACAATTTAAAGTGTGCATTGAATAAACTCATAATTTTGATTCGATGCAAGCCAGTTCATGTGTATTTATTCTGTTCTGAAAGAATCATCAACTATAAATATAATTCTGTTATAATTTATAATTTAGTTGACTACTTCTCATATGCACGGTTGTTAACATTGGTTAGTATCTGGTAACGCATTCGACAATCGTTTGTTCGTTCTTTTAGTATGCCGTGATCTGACAGGTGACATAATATTTGATTTAAAACAACACAAATAAGAAATACATTATCTATACTAAGATGTGCCCTAAGATGTGTGTATGCTTTCTTACTCCTCTGAGATCCTCTGACCTAGAGGTCTGAAATTGGCACCATACTTTCACCATGACATGGGGAATGTCAGTCTTAAATCTCACCCTGATAGCAAGTCTGTGCGGTGAACATTTATTTCTTAATTTTTGTTAAGGTAGTTTGTTGTGCTTTATGCAGTCCTTTACAGTTATGGTAAATGTTGAATATGACATACTCTAGCGGTGGTATTGCTTAGTTGTAGCGTTGTGAGCGGACCCACAGTGTTGTGACATTATTTACACTTCGATTTTTAAAATTCTACTGCTGTAAAATTCACTCAATGGTAAAATTATTATTTTCCCAGCATGAGTAACAAGGTTAACCATCTAATTGTTTTTATAACTTGATATAACCGAGTTTCAGCAGATAAATTCGATAAACTCGTAATCTCTCATGGTATTACCTATGACAAAACAATTAATTTATTTACTTATTTGTGTGTATATATAAATATGTTGGTTTGGCGGAATTAATCCATCAACATTTTTCCACAGAATTTGTTACACCATTTATGAAGGATAGGCCTATAGTAACCCACATAAGTAGGCCTACCTAAATATAATCAATTTAACACTGCGGTTTACCTCCATTTTCTACTGACTCTGTGGTTTACCATAGATATAAACCCACATTTTACGCCCATCTGACGTCCTAAACCACTATTTTCTCCCCTTAGGCTACCCTAGTAAAGAGTTACTGCTATTTTTATTAAGATGGGTATGAAAAGAAACAAAATATGGGTTACCACTATTTCCCCCATTTTTTTCACGTAGTAACCAAAGATACAAAGAAATGAGTTTTATCTAACAATAAATTAGTATACTGTGAACTTATGCTAGAAAAAGAAATTCCGTATTAAAGCGAGTAAATGTACTAATATGACAGTGGATATTAATGCCAATCAAAATATAATAGGCTACATTATCGGTATTAATCAAAAGGTGGGAATAAACTAATAATAAAAATAATTAGATACACTTCAAGCCCCTAATAAGAACCACTGCAATTAATACGGGGTTTTAAAGACCTAAGCGTACAAACCTTATACAATTAATTTATGTATAAGTAAGAAAACTATTTTTTACTCCTAGAGCAAACAAAGACGTGCACAAAAATTCACCAATAAACAGAACTTAGAATAGATGCAATCAAATCCACCCACTTAATAAAGATACATTTCGAATGAATCTTATACAATTTAATTCTACTGCAAGTCAATTCTTAAATCCTTTGCAAAATGGTAATTCATGGGAATCTGTATGTGAATATTGTTTGATTGTAGTCACATATGTATAGTTGATATTGTCAACTAACATATTTTCATTGCTTCATATTATTTATTTTTACTCTTATTACTTTTTCTATTTTCTTTACATTCTTGATGCTTGCTTTCTTCCTAATCTCTCTCATTCTCTTTACTCTCTCCTATTCTCTTTACTTCTTACTTTTACATCGGTAATTATCTTAACTTTTTATTATACCTATTTCATATTTGTGTTATTGTAAATACACGATGTATTACTAGCATAGTCATGAACATTGTAATTGGGTGTATACCTCTAATGTTCTTCTTGATTAAGCAAATAAATAAATAGATTTTCTACAATCGGAGATGTTAGTGAACCAAAGTAAATGAAAAGTGTTTCTATTCTAAAATATTATTTTGTAATTGAACCATTTATATAACAAGCATTCATCAATTGAAATTACTAGTGGGTCATAAGTTTGACATAGACGAGGAAAATCTCAGTGAATTAGATGGTTTCTACAAAAGACATTACTTATATGTAGATAAAAATTCTCATATTTTAACATAAAGAATCAATGTTTCCGGTCACGCAAAAGTCATTAGCAGTGAAATGGTAAAATTGACGTCAGTCACATCGTTCACTTTGGAATACGACTGTTGAGCATCGAAGTGAAGATATACTAAAAGTGATTTTTGCATTACAATAGATTCACACATTTGAACCTTAACTATACTAAATTGCTTAAATAAATAACATTTAATTTGTCAGCTGGCAAATCTCTAAGATATTATCATCATCGTAAGTACACCGAAGAAAGTAGCATTTTCGTATGAAGAAACAGCTTGACCGTAAAACGTGTCTTGGCTAGTTCTCAGAATTAAGCAAGACCAGGCAACAGTCATGTTCACATTTCATTGTTTCGTACTGTCTCTTCATCAGCATTCTTTACGTGAGCTTTCCTTTGTCCATCATTCCCTCTTGTTTTAAAGGACCAAGTTTATGGAGCGTGCCTATGCCCCCAATATGATTTTAAAAACCTAATACGATTTTCTCGGATCACAATCTGAGATAATTGCCCTCATTGTGGGAGTGCGTATTCAGTTATCATAATTTCCGCAAAACCATTTTGTTTGCAAGGCAAGACTTAAAATACCTGAATCTGTAGAATAGATGATTGCCTTATAACTAACCAACAGAAAATTTATAAGCAAACATAATTCAGGTAATAGTTTTATGTCTTAGTACCAGCAGCTAATGTAGGCTACAAACTTTATTCAAAATACTTAGTGCCTTTCTTTGAAATATCATTAAAAGCACCATTTTACTTGTAAAGTGGTAATGAATGTAAAGAAAAGTATGTGAGAACTAAACATTTATTTTGAGAGTCGAACACAATACCTTATCTAGCCTACCTATTGTATGTACTTATGATACAGATAAAGAAAAAGAAAGAAAAATACGCTAACCGTACTAATACATAAAGTGAATAACTTCCTAACTTCCATCGATCCCTGATATCCTACGACTTTTGTTATGATGGAAACTGAGATTCTATTTCAATGGAAAAGAGCAGCTCCCGTCACGAAAACAGTAATTAACATCCGTGGTAATGAGAATGATTACTAGGGTTCGGATGTTTATGACCTAAAAATGTGCAAAATATGACTGTAAATATGTCCTTAAAATGATTAAATATGACCCAAAAATCCTAAATATGACCTTATAAAAGAACATATTTTACCCTATAAAAATAAATGCTTCAGTTCAAAATATTTAATAACCCTAAATTACTGTATTACATCAAATGAATTCAATCAGATAATCACTTTTATCAAATTTTCAGGTGATTTACAGTTTTAATTGTAAATAACTTCAAAATTGTTAATATTTTCAGATATCACTGCAAGTATGAACTGAAAATATCTTAAAAACATGTTTATTGGAGTTGTTAACAATAACCTGCACTTTTTATTGTTCCTTCATATTTCAGTTACAGTAACACCAAAATATTTGTGACTCTCGGAAAAAAAAATTAACTCCATTAACCCCAATCAATTAACCTCATTTATTGTATATAGGCCTACTGTAGAATTGCGCTTTTTAAGAGAATTTATAAGTGACATATGATGTGAAATTACAAATATGGTCAAAATATGACCAATACCATAAAAATTACTAAAATATGACCTTATAAGCAAAATAAAAACGGTCCGATTGAGATGACAAATGTGCAATTCTTACTTAATTTGTTTTTGCGGCGAGAATGGTGGTCAGGATAAAAATATGACATATCATAAACATCCTAACCCCAATGATTACGTTGGAAGATTGTAATATAAATGGACTATGTTCAGGTCATAAAATATGTGCAGATAAATGAGACTAGTTATATGAAGTCGATCTTAATCTCTCAATTTTTCACGAGGTTCCCAATTATTACCCCAAAGAAGGAAAACTTGAAACCGAATCCAGAGCCTTTAAAAAAAAAGACTTAAGCAAAACAAGTGAAATAAAGTATTCTGAGAACAGCAAGTTTATTGTTATGTTATTGTTATCTAGTGGCTGGTAGTATCAAATTCCTATGGTTTTATGCATCGTTCAAGAATCTACTAGGGTTCACTGAATGGAAGCAGTCAGAATGTGGAGTTTCCAAAAATATGATATTTGGTTTCGTCTGTAAATTTGGACATAAAGGTTGATACTATGCTTTGAATATGTATGGTTTCAATTTTCACCCATAGCTCAATGACAACCATGCTAGAGATTGACCTCTTGTCTCTATTCAACTGTACTTCCAATAGAGAAAGTATTTACACTACACAAGGAAACGGTCCATAAGAGCTCAAGGAACCCTTAAATAAATAACACATAGTGAAGTGCCTCTCATAACTCCTTAATGTAAACATTGCTACAATGCAAGAGGTCATTCTATAGTTGGGAAAATAATTCTCAATGCCACACAAACACTGACCTATCTAATGCGCAACTATCTTAATAAACTAAGCTAAACTCCATGGCGCTACATTCTTAAAAGGACTAGGCCTGCCATCCTACCGCTGCGTCATCTACCATAGGGCAGTTGGCAGGATTGGCGGGCATGTGAAGAAGCATTAATGGTTTACTGAAACGTAGCCGCTACTGCTTTATCAAGAAGCTCATCACGAGGCTGAATGAACTTCGTTCCAGACTTCTCTCCCTTTGAAAAACGCGAGGAGATACGGGGGCTCGAACCCAAACCTGCGGATCCGTAGCCAACGACGCTAGAGACTAGACCATCCCCGTAGTCAACCATTAAATCTACTTTGTATTTTTTTCTGCACAAAATTCGGCAAGATTTTGGTTGTGAAGCCATCATTGTTGTTCATTCATTTGAGGTTTGAACTCAGAAAATTATGAGAATCTGTGTATCACACGCAACCAAAATTTAACACTCATACTCGAATTTCACTTGCGACGCAAGTCTGACCATCTCAGGTAAAAACGCAAGCCAGCCGCAATATTGAGGTTAATTTTGGAATCTTGATAAAGTATGAAGGCCAAAAGTGTTTTTTATACACGTAAACTACAGAACTGACAAATTAGTCCAAAATCTTTCGGCACCTCTCGTGGTAATTATTAGAAGTCACATAGGATTCTGACTTCTTGAATTAACTACTTGTGACCACATTTTGAGCAAATACAATTCAACCTGCGGAAAAGTAATGGTATTTTAATTGTAAGAATAATTACACGGAGAAACAATTACATCATGATGTCTGTAATTATTGTTAATGTTCCCTGGAGTAATGAGCTAGCATTATAGTCTATCACATGAAAATGACAGCAGGATGTAATAGTGTTGAATTCCCTTAGAGATTATCATTATGATATAACACTTTATTTCTACGAGCAGCATCTGTATTTATTTTTTTGTCTGGAATAGGCCTATACTTTTTCAAGATACCACACCAATGAGCAAATGTTCATGGTCGGGGGCAGTCCAGAAATGTATTTAAATACACCAAACAAAAATATAAACTACCGTATTCTAAATTTTAAAAAACACTCAATTACATCAATAGGCCTACACAATAATAATAGGAAGAAAATTTAACAGGGAAGATTTTCTATTTTTAGGTAGATTTCGAAGAAAAATCGACCTATTGCAATCGATACCATGTCATGACTTTCGAAAAATTCTTTCATATCTTTACGTTTCATGCCTCCCTAAGTACGAAACCACAGCCCGTTAAAATGTTGAAGATATTTGAACCAAATTTTATTACGTTATTTCTAGGCCTAACAGATCGGACAGGTTCGTTAATGAGCCCAAGAGGAGGCAGGGGAAGGGGGTTGAAATTTTGAAAAATTTATATCTCGGCCCCTATGAAGTATAGAGGGAAACTTTGTTTGAATAAATTAGAGTACTCCCTATGGAGTGACACCAACGATTCGGGGTTTTGGGGGTACAAGTCGGAGTGGGGGATGGAAATTCGAAATTTTTGAAGCCATGTCTTGTGGGGTATTGTTGAAAAGCTCTTGATGAGTACTCTACAAATCAATAACTAGTTTCTCGATAGTTCTCATATATGATGAGATTTGAATGCCTGAAAAAGTTATCTTTCCTCTTTTTTTTCAGTTATTATTGCGGGTTTGTCATGCCAAGGCTAAAGAAGAAGAGTGCTACACAGCGAGAATAAATTAAACCAAAAAGCACTTCGAAATCTACTTCAGCTTGTAGGCCTTTCTAAAGGAATTTTTTTAAATCTTTTTTGTTTCAACTTTTCCTTAATTTTATTCTCATTTTTTCAATGTTCAATCCTCAATTACCTTCTTTTTCTTTTCTGGTACGCTTTGTCTATATAGGCAACCCATAACTATGGGATGATTGATTAAATAATATGAAGAGTTATATAAAGAATTTAAATACTTTCTTAAATTTATAATTGCTCAAATTAATTAATTCGGGGTTATTTTAAAAAGTAGAATTGAATAATCTGGGACCCAGACTAGAGCTGTTCAATGAAAGGAATTGTTCGGTTTCGTCCTGTACCATATGCATGAAGATGTGATCTAAAGCTTGAATTAACTTAATAAAATATATATTTATATATTTCATAGACACCGTGTATGTTACATTGGGAAAATATTAATTACACGAATAGTAAAGTGGTTTATACAGATAAATCTTAATATTATGCTTTGAAGCAAATTAATGGAAAAATAATCATAGGGCTAGGATTTTTATGTGGTAAAAACTTGATAAATATTTATCTTTTATGAACTGAAAATGTCAGCACATATATTAAAATATTTGGTAGCATCTGAATGGCTATGTGCATGGTGCTCACCAGACATTCCTGGAAGGCAGATTAAGAATACAACACGCTTCCTCAAGTTGTCCATCCCGAATAATTGAACAAGCAGGACGATATTTTCTTTCATCTGGAGGGATACTATAACTGTCATATCTATTCTTGTACTTCTTAATAACAAATTGCGACATCTAGCCTATTTCATTGAACCTTCAATATGTTGGATGGTGATTAAAAAAAATATTTTAAAAAGTTGCTTTTATGCGATTTATGTGAATGTCGGAAAATATTTATTTATATTAAAAATAATAAAAAGCGTGTTTTTTTATTTTAAATAAAATCTAAAATGTACGCTTCGGTGTAAACATTCAGAACATTAAACTTAGTTTTAAGTTTATATTACGACGCAGACAAAATATATATTTACCTTAAAATCCGAGCCTTAATTATCAAAGAATTTCCATTAAAACATCTTATATGAAACATTACTTCTTTTACCCTCAACATAGTCTTTGCTACTTTGTCTCTACACATTCCAACATAGTGGTCACATTGCCGAAGTGAGCATTCAGTTGTTTCAGCAACAAGCAAAGCCGTAGGCCTACGGTTCGCAAGGTAAACTGAAAGTCTTAGTTGTCAAACCTTATAACTACGGTAACCTTCAGAAAATTTCTATGAAGGATAATTTCAGATAAAGTTTTAGGTCTTATAATTAGCGTTACAAATTGCAACGAAAGGACTATACCTTGCGGACACGAGTGACATTTGCAAAAAAAATTACAAGGTTTTAGTACAAGAATTGATTGGTTTATTGTGAATCTGGCTACATAAAACCTTTACTAAGTTTCACATAATTCTAGCAATAATTAACAAGCATAGGCCGAAAATCAGTGAGAAATCATTTTATTTATATTTATTATTATTATTATTATTATTATTATTATTAAATAACGAAAATATGTTCCATGAACCTTGTTAAAGAGAGTGACAGTCGGTTTTTATGCTCCATCTTCTTATTTAGTCTTGCAGCCATTTTTGAACCCAGTACACTCAGATAGCATAACTTTTCTCTAAATGTCATTTAAAAAAAAGTACATTTGAGATCTATAAAACATATCATAATATTTTGAAAACAAATTATTTCAAACAGAATACTAGGAAAATTACTATTTCCCTACACCTAATGAGCATGAATTATTTTTATTTCGTCATATATCTTCCAAAATTAATTTTAAATTTTAAATCTCAGAAACTAATGTAGCGTTATTACTATTACTATTTGGATACTACTATAAAATTATTTAAAAATTAAATTTTCAAAACAAATTCTAGTGTTGTCTCTTAATTTGCCATTCCAAATTCAGGATTCCCTAAATTCATATTGTTAAAACTGTTTAATTCTTTTGTAATTGTAATAGCACTAGCTGAAAAATGAAATTTATTAAAACAGTTTAAGTTTAGTTTTTGCAGTATATTAATATTTTGTATACAATGTAATTTTACCTGTTCTCTCTTATTAATAAATGCAGCCCCTAAACAGGAGCTTTGCTTTCGAAGGAAGTACAAATGTATATATATATATATATATATATATATTACAATATTAAATAAATAAATAAAAATGTTTTTAAAAAAGTCCCAAGTCGGGTGTAAAATATAAATGAATCTCTATAGACGTACTTTGTCGAGAAAATAAATAATATACATGTAATATAATATACGTTGTATTCAATTATAAAGATGTTTAAAAAAACGAAAAAGTAACAATCATCGCCATATTTGGGGGGGGGCAATTTAGGCTACTTTCTGGCCCAACATTTATCTAATTATCATGTAAGGCCTATGTACAACTAGTATAAACCAAATTCTTGCCCTTCCAAACAATTTTTGTTAAGTCGGTGTCTCTGGTAACCATTCAGTTGTTCTAATATTCATTTCGTTTCGTTGCAGCAAATTATGTGAAGCCTTGCGCCCGAAATAAGCCCGACTTCAATGAATGTGCACTGCAGAGAGCAAAGGATACAATTCCTCACATTATTAAAGGTAAGTTCTGTTTATCCTTCACATTGGGAGTTTATATAGAAACTGCAGTCTTAAGAAGAGAATTCAATATAGTCAATATAGGCTATATTTCCTTTGATACCAATAACAAGATCTGTATCGTCTAAAACGTCTCCTCTGTCGAATATGATCTAAGCTTCAGGCCGCTGGCCAAATATTACCATAATTCATTCAAGTGTGGATTTATTGAACACCTTATAACGGATTAATATATTTTGATGACCTATAAGGTAGCCTATACCGGCATGGGTATTTAACATGCATATCTTGTATTAGAGCCAAAGGCTGGTAATGTAAACAAATTTAGTATTTCATATAAATGCATTAATAACATTATTTATCTGTGACTCCATTCGGGGGGTCCCAGGTTCAAATCCCGTGGCCGGCAAATTTGACAATTGGTTATTTTCATGGTTTCCCCAGTCGTAAAAGCAAATGCTGAATTGGATATTTACATACCATGAATCATCCTTACCATTTCATCCTGTATCATATCCATTTAAATTAATATCAGTTGAAATTTACTCCATAAAAAACCCCAAAAATAGTTCCAATAGTCCCCAACAACAGTTCCATGGCTTTCCCTACTGTATAGACAAAGATCCCGAACTCCTGACATAGCCTCGTAGCCAACAGGAGTATAAATACTGCTGAAATAAATAAATAAATAATTCAACCACACTAATTAAACCAATTAACCAATTAGCTTTATATATTACCTCTTAATTATAAGATCCAAGACTACCATAAAGCTTAAATAAGCTTTTTAGACAGGCATATATGTAGATATATATATCTACATACTGTATATTGCTCTTTCAGCGCTACCATTCTTATTTCCAAATAGATCTGGTTGAAATGGTGGCCCTAGATGTTGTTATTGAGTTTAAAAGGTTAAAGCTGATTAGTTTAATTGCTTTAGTTGAATCACTTTTTTAACATAACTGATTGAAAAAGTAAAAATTTACTTCTCCTTTTTGGATTCATACAATATATGTGTAAAATGTATATATATTATAATATTCAACAGCGTTTTTACTACCAGATTACAAAATCTTATGGTAGTCTATTATATTACACTCTGTTCAATGTATCAACATTGAATGCATTGTGAAATCTGGCAAATTAGAGCTTTTTAACGAAAGCCGACAGGTGTGCACTGCTTCTTAGGCCTGTATATTTTTCAATACATAGGAAATACAAGATTTTTTCCCTTAAGAGTTGTTATACATGCCTGTAAATCTGAGCACATGGCTCTCATTTACGCGCGAATAGATTTCATCGGCCTAGACCAGAACAGAACGTGCGAAGTTTGGAAGAAAGAAAAAAAAAACTTCATTCACTGCTACCCATTTTGATATTATTGTTATGTACACAAACACTAAGCGGAATGTGGGAATAAAATCACTCTGGAGATCCAATCGTTAACTAAGGCAAATAGGGCATCAGAGCTAGAAGGTAGGCTTGGTTTAGCCTTGCTCAGTCTAGGGGCTTGGTTGACAATTAAAATATAGGTGACGAGGGGGTGAGAAAGTATCCTTTTTGCAGAGGGGGAGTCAGCTGGCGACAATATTTTGATCTCATGATTAACACCAGATTTTTTGAAGGGGTGGGAAAATCTTTGCCCAAAATGAGACAGCTTAGGATGGAACTGGCCGAGAGGTTGGGACCAAGGGTGTAAAGGGGATGGTATTTCATTATAGTTATAAATATGAGTAATATAATCTACCTTATACCCGAATAATAGTGAAGAGGTATGTTCTAACCTTTCAGTTATTAATATTTAAGCAATGCCTTTGGTATGTCGTCAAATGATAAAAAATAACTATGTATGTCGTCAGGTATAGCTGTTCAGGTATCAGCTGTAAATAAGATTGTGGGGTTAATATCTGAGCTTGCTAGATAATTTCGTTAGTGCGTGTATGGGTTTTGTTAGAATGTCGGTTGGTTTCGATGGTGTGGTTGAAAGTTCTGTTTGTGTGTTTGTTAGTTTTAATTTTATTTTAATTTTTGCTTGTGCACTATTTTATCATTGACAGGATAATGGCTCATGCAACGAATAACGTATAATAGGCCTAGTTATTTATGATATAAGGGCTAAAAGAAGGATTTTATTTTGCAAGTACGAGTGTACCACTTTTGCAATCAACCTGAGAAATTTAACATCTAAAAAAGGCGTAGTGAATTTTAACATCGTAGCCTAAATTATTATGAAACTGAGTCAGATCCAAATGTTTTAAACTAAATGAGTGTTTTCCATGTAACGGATACGAAAGTTGGTATAGTGCAGTTGTTCATTGCATGGCCAGGCGGCATCAAAGGAATAAACCATGTCGTTGTTTCTTTATGTTAAATGATCTGACTAAATCGGTCTTGGTTTTTGCTTTCCAAAACAAAAGCAACGTTGCAATATTCTCTCATTGTTATAACTTACCTTAGTTCTTCCCTCGCGTTAATCAATTCACACGTGTTATTGTTGACTGTAATTTTATCTTGCAACCTCGCGTTTCACTCCACGTGGAGTTGACGAGTAGCTATCAAAATTGTCACAGGACATTCTTAGATTTTGATTGGCTGGGGTAGCTAGCTGATTGGTGCGGTAAAAACAAAGAAATCGATTGAACTGTCGGCAAACTTTTCCTCCTAACGAAAGGAAGCCGCCTGGCCATGGACTATACCAATGTAGTGGCTTATAGATTTTGAAATATGTGCAACTTTCACTTCGTCTGTTCTGATTTCTACGTTTAATTCAAGCTGTCTAAATTTATTGTTGTTGTACAAATAAAAGCGTATTGAGAATGAAAATACTGTATTTCGCTTTTTGCTTGTCTTTAGCATATATCCTTACGACTTACATTGTTTCTTGGCCATGTAACCGTAAAGTAATATCACGTGTACATATTTTTCATGTCATGGGATAATTTGCATGTCATGCGTTTTCTGAATGTTCAGTCGAGTGCCACAACATGTCCATCAAAATTATCGTTCTTATTTTACTTTTTCAGGAGACAGGAAGTACAAGATTCCACCCATTGATCCTCTGGAAGTTATAGAGATTGCGGTGGGTAACAATGGGCCACAACAAGCAGGAATCTCCATCACGTTGAGGAATTGCAAGTTCTATGGGCCAGGAAATACGCAAATGAAAGCAGTCAAGTAAGTATGAAAATATTGACGTGTGTCTGAAAAAATGTATGCTAAAAGTGAGCACACTTAAAAGTATGGATGCGGACAGAAAGAGGAACAGCCCACTAAAACTGCGGCCACGAACACTTCTGTACGACTGAGATATGAAAGTAATCTACAGTGTCATACGGACATGTCAAGACCATTCACAAAAAAAGCTCATTCGCCACTTGGTCCGTAATGGCAAGTGTTTTCCACGCGGACCTACTGATCCTTCGGATTGGAGAATCCGATTAACTGGTTCACCAAAAATGTCCGCAGTGCCGGTCAAATTTGACTGAAAGCTCAGAACTTCAATGAGGAAGGTGGGTGAGGGATTCTCATTACAGCCTTTACCAGACACATGAAAGGACACCTGTGGTTGTAGGACCGGTAATTTATTTAACTAAAAAGAAAATGGCGAATGGGATTAAGAGAAAAAGTAGGGAGAGTGAAGAATATTGTTGGAATAAAATTTAGAAATAGAATAATCTGAGAAAATCCTGAAAGGTTGCGACTTTGATTGCCACGTTTGCAAGAATACGACTTTAGCTTCACTAGAAGTCAAACTCATATCCATGGTCACAGAAAGCATGGGGCAGGAAGCGACCAGGTTCCCAAACAAATATAATAGGCCCATGTAAGGCATTACTAGCAATGCAAATATATTGTGATGTCCACGAAATCATCTCGTTTTACTAGTTTCATAAGTCCATTTACAGAAGATGTAAAAAGGATGAATACTGGCAATTATTTTCGTGGTTTACCACATAGACCTCTCTTTGCTCTTTCAGTAAAAAATACAGGGTGCGGCAACATAACTTCCTTTTTTCAAAACGCAATAAAACACATTTTAGGAAAGAGAATTTTATATATATATATATAATGTAGGTACATATCTAAAGTTTTGTTTTACACAGTTTTGAAAATCATACCAGGTAAGTGACGCCCCCATTCTCCATACATTGAATATGCCGATTTCTGGCGTTTGTCATTGAGAGTCAGTGTTTACTTTTGGGATGAAAAAAAGATTATGCAATTTATGAGATCTATAACGTGGAACATAAAAATATATTTCTTTGAGAATATTAATGTCATCTATTTCATTATTGATTAATTTGTATGAGACCATCTCCGTGTAGAAAACCAGAAATAGGCCTACAAGAATTATAGAGTAATGTTACTATATGTAAAACACGAGGAATTTTATCCTTTTGTTATGACTGACATTTATATCAACCAACTATTCTACTGAAGTTTCCCCAGCTGCTTTCAAACATAGATCCCACTGGTGGTTTTACTTGACGATTGGTTATATTATTGTGCCTAGGTATAAATTCAACCTTGTAAAAGTTCGTATTTTACTCATGCTTAAAGTTATCTTATAATTTCATTTTTGAACACAAAGGCATGTTTCTAAAATTGTAATTTGACAATAATTCTTATGTATCAGGTACATAGAAAACAGATTTATGGTAGATTCCGAGGTAGACTCTATAGGTATTAGATTCATTGTATTGACTGTTTGCGTTCACTGAATCTTGATTTAAATAATAATAATAATAATAATAATAATAATAATAATAATAATAATAATAATAATAATAATAATAAATAAATAAATAAAATCTGTCTAACATTTCATCATTCCACTTAACAGATTATCTTACTTAAACCATCCTTTTACAGTATGGATTTCAACAAGAAAACTCTGCACCTTGATCTCGTCTTCCCCAGAATAGAAGTTATCGGCAGTTATGAGATCTCTGGACGTGTACTGTTGTTACCCATCACAGGAAAGGGACCTCTCAACGTTACACTAGGTGAGCTAGAAACTTCTCTCTTACTCTAATAGTGACGATATTGTAATAGAGAATGGAATGAGTAATAAGGTTACAGTTACATATACATAACTTGACATTTCCTATCTATTTGTTAAAATTACATTTTCTGTTAAAATTGGTTTGAAACTAGTTATGTTTTAAAATATTCTCTTGCTGAGCTCAAAGCAAATTATATCTGTATGTTAAGATAATGAAAAGACTGCCACAGTGTATGACGTCAGCATAAAAAGTTATGGCTCAAATCTTAGGTGTTTCTTCTTTAAACAGTACAGCGACTTGATAATTTATTCTAGACCTGTAAATATAAATGGGCGAGGTAATTTGAGCAAAAAGCGATGAAAAGCAAGCTTGAAGTAATTAAGGGCTTGTCAGCTATGGGCAGAAGCCTATCAAATAGTGTAATAATTAAATCCTACAAGGAACATAAAAATACATTCCATTAAGATTAAAAGGGAAACCATCGCATACTATATAGAAACTATATGTATACTACATATAAACTACATCTAATGTATATATAATTATATATTATATGTTCAATAATCTAGCATGTAATGCATGCATTTAAATACATTATTTAAATATATTTATTTTATTTCTTCTTGCAACACCTGCAGGTTGCCATTGACAAAGAGTACCAACAACAAATATGTATTCAAACAGTAAAAGAAAACAGATTAAATTAATAATGAAGCTTTAACAATTAGTATATATATAACTACTTAAAATTAGAAGTCATGGTCCACAGGTAAGATTGCGAAATATGGCAATAGACCCTTTCAATGCCACCAGTGATCATAGGCGTAACCAGGCCGACCATATGGGGGGGGGTTATAACATCCGCGGGGTCTGGGAGAGGGGGGTCCGGGGGTCCTCCCCCGGAAAATTTGAAAAATTAAGCTGCACAATAACGAGTTTTAAGCTTCCGGGGTCCTCCCCCGGAAAATTTTAAAAATTAAGACGCACAATAACGAGTTTTAAGCTTCCCACGCTTTATACTTTTATTAAGTAATTTATAAGCAGAATTTAAAAAAAAATTATATAATTTTCCTTTTTTTAATCAATGGGGGGGTTCAAACCCCCAACCCCCCCCCCCCCCCCCTCGTTACGCCTCTGCCAGTGATATTTCTGTAAGGATGACTTTGTGCAGGCCAAACTTTTTGGAGAAGTCAAACAATAGTTTTGGGATGGTACCACGTGCTCCAATCATTAATCCTGTCACTGTTATGGATATTAGATTGTATTTATCCTTGTAATACTTAATGGTGGATTCATAAATTCGTCTCTTCTCCTCATTCACCTCCTCCGGCTGATCCTCATGGGACTCAAATCTTACGGTATGAATGTCATAAGGACAGTTTATTTTATTTGAAAAAAAATTACGAAACCAGTAGGTTAGTTACTTTTGTTGATGGAAAGTATTTTCATGACAAACTCTGAAAAACTAAACTTCAATAATTATTATTCTTGTTCTTTGATTTTTAAAATAATTATATATACGACAACTTATATAACGTACAATTCAATAACCCTTCAAAAACTAAAACTGAATAAGAGGATTTTTAATGACAAAATTCATCTAAAAATTCAATTCAAATGTTTATTAGAAGACTTTAATACATATTGTTCTGTCAAGAAGTAATATACCGGTATTCTTGCAAAATGGTATTAAAATATCTCAAATAAGATTCTTCTTGAGTTGTCATGAAAACATTTTGAGATATAAAAATTCTAAATAATGAAGGACAAATTTACTAATGTGGGTGGGGCTGAATGAGCTGAAAGACGTACTTAAGATTCAGATCACATCTCTGAAAGTACAAGTAGATCCACTATTTTTCATAAAATGAAAAATAAAATAGAATTCTAAAAATGAATTTAATATTTAGCAATGAAATTCCTTTACCCAAGAGTATTAAGTTTTTCTTTAAAGAATAGGCTAATTAAATTTAAATAATCAATTTTTAGAGAGAGAGAGAGAGAGAGAGAGAGAGAGAGAGAGAGAGAGAGAGAGAGAGAGAGAGAGAAAATGAAAGAAACAACTTTTTTCGACCAAAAGGACCTCTATTTACAGAGCTTCGCCGACCAACTTATTGATCAATAGGAGCGTATTCAGAAGGGTTAAGGAGCTATCGAAATATTAAGACATGCTAATACCTAGCACATCAGGACATTTTTATTTGGCAGATAGAAGACAGTTTAATTGCACGTCCTGACTCATGAAATACGAAAGGGGAATCGTGAAATTTCACATTTAGAAGAAAATTAAATGAGGAAACAATTTCATGCATTATTCGTAAGACATGATGAAAATAGTGGTAAAAGAATTATAGACATACATATTGTCTCAACCGTCCCATACTTCTCCTATATTTACTCAATATATAATTATTCAGAAGTTTTAGAGTACTCTATTAGCTCCAGCTTCGAGATACCTGATACATGTGAAAATGGGTTTCTGTATTGGGTATTAGATCTAAATAAATTAATAAATAAAATAATTGATACAGTATTAATGATGTTCGATATTAACAGAGAATATTGTTTATCTTTTGATTAGAAAATTCATATTAAAATACAGTTATCATCAACAGACTAAAGTAATTTGTAAATCCATACTTATGTACACACATATACGGAGTGTTAATGAATAACACCGAAATATTTTACCTATGTATAGACTGACATAGGTTCAGTTAGTGCAACAACTTTCCATATTCCTCTTCGGTCCAATTTTAGGGGAGATGAGGAAAGAGTGTTGCTTGGACCTAAGCACAGTTTCCTGGCTTGTCTTTGTGCAGGATAGGTTTAACACCTGTGTTGTTTTTCTTCAATCCATGTTTTAACCGAGGGTTTAGCAGTACGTGCACTGATTCCAGCCGTGGATTCAGGTCCAATAAAGGGATCTCAGTACCCCTTTTTGCCAACTGATCAGCATTTTCGTTTCCTAGAACATCCTGATGCCCAGGTATCCACCGCAGTTCGAGCCAAGACAGGGCTGTAAGAGCATTCAGGCATTCCCATACCAGCTTTGTTTTTACCTGGTCTGAGGGTATAAGGCAGCGTTTTTCAACCTATGGTCCCCGGACCACTGGTGGTCCGCGAAGATGGTGCAGATGGTAAGGAGACATAATTAAAAAAATATCATAAAGCAAGTAAAGAAGTAAAAATGTTTCCCATAAAATGGACACTACATGTCAAAGTTTTTAAAATCTTCGAAAATACAGGTCCTATTGCAAGTTTCCTTACTTTTGCAGTTACGAACCACAGTTCGAAACCCCTGATGCACTGACGTCTATGGTTCCCTCTTTCATTCAAAACCCTGAAAAATAAAACTTTGTCGGAATTTGTTATTAAAGGCGCTCTTTTAACAAGGGTTTTATTGATGGAGGTGCCCGAGTGTCTGATACCGGTAAACCTGTGTTATAATTCCTAATTATATTATCAAATTGGTAATAAATATTAAAGTATGTTCAAAATAATTATAATTTTACTGTCAATAGTCTACTTCCAATTCAATAACTGTGTTTCCGTAGAATTAATTATTAATACTCCAAATATTAAGAATATAGGGCTACATATAGCCTACTTTTAAAAAAGGGATGTAAAATTAGGGATCCGTAAAAAAATGTAGTCATTTTAGAGGTCCTCGGGTTCAAAAAGGTTGAGAAACGCTGCTTCAAGGCATTTTATGTGCCGTATTACTCCTTAGTAGGGCATTGATGATTTTGCATCTTTTTTATATGAAGGTTGAAATATAGCTCGAATATATAAATGTGTATCATGAAATAATTGATTAAATAAGGGCACTTTGTTTTTACATTTTTTTGCTTTAGTTTGCATTTTTTGTCATTTTCATGAGATATGTAATTTTTTGGCAACTTTTAGGTCCTATTTGGCATTTTTAGGTCTTTTTTCGCATATTTGGATCATGTTTCAGTGGAGGTAGAGAGGAGCTTTTCCATGTACAAATCGTTACTTTCAGATAACAGAGAATCTTTTTATATGAGAATCTCCGCAAAGAATTCATTGTTAATTTTAATTCAGGTTTGTTGTAACCACCATAGAAGTTTCTCTTGTGGCAATAAAGAATGTTTTTCTTTGTTTCTTTTTAAATGGCACATATTTGTTGGGCATGCCAGTTCAGAAAGAATTTTTTTTCGCTAAGGGTATCTAAGTAACTTAGTATAAATTTACCTACTTCTTTAGTAATAAAAAAGTGTGTTTTATACTGTAAATTCATATATATAACACACTGTCATCCATTAAATTGCTTTTTAGCAATTCATCACTTTAAAAAATTAATTATAAGTAATAATGGTAAATTTATTGGTAATTTAAAAAAATTATGTTTAATTTTTTCATTATTTTTAGGTCATAAATGCATTTTATATCTTGCATTTTTTCACTACTTTATGGTCATTAAATGCCTTGCCCTACTCATTAGAGTATTGTGTTTTAATTTCAGTTGAAAGCAAAGTTGCGTTCGACACAGACTTCACAATAGATAAAAAAGGAAAAGACGAATTCGTGATATTCAAGAATTCTCACATCACCAAAATGGAACCTATTAGAGCATACTTCAAGTTGGACAATCTATTCAACGGAGACAAACTTCTTGGTAAGTTTACTAGATTATGTACATTCTTCTTACGGTAGGCCTACCACACTGTTCCTAGCTGGAATATCCATCAAGTCATCGCCTTTATGCGTCCTTTACTACGAAATAATTATATTGGTGGTTACATTTGTCATGGCGAGTAAATGAAGGGGATGGGATCACGCTGGGTGAACCTTTACTTATACACACATCTATGGAACACAAAAAATGTGCAACTGTTCATCTCAAACTAAATAAATAGATGTGCCATGGTGAAGCTGAAGATTACCAAACTCGCAGCTTTATTTAGTATCGTTATAATGTTTAAGTGTTGCTCTATTAATATAAAAGGAATCGCGATACGACTTTGTTTTCTAAGCCATTATAATATTAATACATTTCTAAAAAGGTTACAATAGAAGTTAGGGCCTAATGAAAACACCACATCAAGCGTATTAACAACTGAGGAATGTTTACATATGAGAATCGCTTTAGAAACTGGGCAGATTAAAATATTCCGATCAGTATAACGGTTGGAAAAGGAAAATATTTATACAGACCTCTTATTCAAACAGATTGTGCAATTCTTTTATTCTGCTGCACATGGTTCAAATTTGAGCAGGCCTAAATATACTGGAATGTACACCAAGATGGAGAGAATGCTATGTGAATTTTTCACAGATCATGAGCACAAGGTAATTTGGTTCTGTTTACTTCTATGACGTTTAGAGTAGTTCAAAGAAAGAGAAGGATGGAAAAATCATAAATTGTTAATGTTCTGAGTTTATGTTTCAGGTCATTGTCAAGAATGAAATCCTCATTGTGGGAATTCAAAAACCTTGACCATGGTTGTTAAGCACTAGCTAGCAATATAATCTGTAATATTTGCTTAGTAATGACATTGTTAAATCATTTTCTGTGACTTGTCATGGCTATTTTCCATTGTTTACTTTTGTGTTATGATTCGAGAAGCAGAAGAGAGAAATGACATTTCCGACAAGTCTCATTGAGAGAGAATGGCGATTTCATAAAAATATGCCTCTAATAAAGGGCCTAACTTTACAATAAATTAGACTTAATTCAACTAAGAAGATAAAGATAAAACCTATAGGGTAAAAATTCAGTAAATTTCTCCTCTTACCGAAATGCCATTATATCCGACAAAGTTTGCTACCACTATATGTAGAATAAATTGGCAAAAACGGCAATTTCTTCCCTGCGCCATTCATATGAGGGTGAGTCAACAATTATCAAAACGTTTCATAAAACACTTTATTTACTTCAAAAATACAGTATGATTTTCTCATTATTTTTCGATATAGTCTCCCTTCTTTGAAATCACTTGGTCAAACGGTCCACAAGCTTGTGTATTCCCGCCGAAAAGAAGGTTTTCGGTTGCTTGCAAAGCCATTGACCCACCGTTTCCTATACTGGAAGATTACATGGAAAAGGGGAAAACCATCAACAAAGAATAATACTGTGCATTGTTGACTAACAAACTTAAACCAGCAATTCGCAGCAAACGACGAGCTCTTTTGTCACGGAAAGTGTTGCTATTGCACGATAACGCCCGCCCTCACACTGCTCGACTCACCCTTGGAACCATCCACAAATTGGGTTTCGAGGTGCTGGAACATCCACGATACAGTCCAGATCTTGCTCCGTCGGGCTTTCATTTGTTTAGGCCGCTGAAAGAATCTTTGCGAGGTCATCGATTTTCCTCAGACACAGAGGTGCACGTAAAAGAACTCCAAGCCTAAATTAGAGCCTCTGGACAAAATTTCTCGGCCCTTTCACATCCAAGTAATACCTTAGTTTCTGGAGGTGGGTTAAGGGGCGATGGGTTACCACCTGTCCCTCTGCCCTCTCTAGGAAAATAAGCATAACAAAATTCACATAGGTACACAGAAACCTCCACTTGGAGGCCCTACGTCCCAACATGGGAGCATAGGATTCGAGAGAGATGTTGAAAGAAGCAGAGAAAATACATATTTATATCGAGTTCGGTCAACTTTCACTGAAGTCAGCGCTGACATAACTTATTATTACGTACATATAACATCAAAACATACATGTTGCTTCGTATTGTTTCAGGTCCAGAAATGAACAACATCCTTAACATCAACTGGAGAGAATCTTTCCAAGAACTGTCTCCGCCTGTTATCGAGGCAATCAGTCAAATAATCGGCACCATCATCAACAACATTTCAGGGTCAGTTCCAGCCTCAATAGCCTTCCCCGTCGACCTCCCTTAAACATCATTCCCATCCCGGTTTTCATTGTTACAATTCCGCCATTTTCATTATCATTCCAACATAAGTGCACACATTTCTTAAAAGCAGTATTGAGTTTTTAAAACTCCTACTTGTTTTACCTGTAGATATGTCTGTGGAAAGTGAAGAAAAGACTGTTTCATAAATAAATGTTACGTTATATCAAATTTTAAATCTCCATCATTATTATTCATTCCTTTTAGTCCTTACATAATTGAAAGGTTTACTGTAAGAGGAAGCTATGCAACAAAATTTACAAGAATTAAATTTATTCCCTTACTGATGATACCGTACTATAAGTATAACTCGATCGGTAAGACCAGAGCCTCACACGCGTAGATAGCTTAGTGTCCGCCGGTAGCAATGGAGTAAGGGCAGAAGAGAATGCATATACTGTACTACTCATTGCAAACTATGCGGTTCATAATAGCCCTAACTATTGAAAACAAAATTAAAGTGAATAAAGTATTTTTTTTAGTTATGAAATATTATTTAAGTAATGGTATGTAACTCACAGAATATCGCTGTTGGGTCTTCACTATTGAATGCTGTGAGGCAAACTAAGATTTTTTACACGGTCTGTACAGTATGAACTAACAAAGAACATCACGTGCTATGAAGGCAAGGCAGGTCTAGATTACGCCATCGTAGACTACTGCGCAGCCGTTTGTTTAGATCGGGTCTTACCGATCGAGTTATACTTATGTAGCAAAATACCCTTCTACAGTAGGACCGTTTCCCCAAATCCTTATTACGATTCTCACTGAATTTCCTTTGCAGCTAAATCTTCAGTTTTTGACGAAGTGGCACCATAGCTCTCTCTTGTAATAAATCCATCAATATTGTGCTTGCTGTATCTAAATCTCCGATCAAGTACTGGGGAACTTTCTTCAAACCTGAAAACTGTAGCCGTGTTATCCAGTAAATACAGTAACTTATGTTCTGTAACGATTTGTTTTGCCTCTACATTCAGATAAATTTATATGATGAAGATGATGATGATGATGATATGATGATTAACGTAATTGACAGTGTACTGTATTGGTTTTGGAATTTTCCCTAAGCAACCTCCCTGAACTCGAAAACATTTTTACTTCCTCGCATGTTGAAAGTATAGTGATCAAAGTAGAAATCGAGATTAAACCGAGAAAATCTATTAAACATATTTCATGATGCCTAGACGTCGAGAAAATGTCACCGAACAAAAGAAACTGATTCACACGAATGAATTATTACAAGAGCCTACTAGTAAATCTAAACGTGTGAAATGATCAATCTTAATTTAAAGCATCTAAAATGAGTTGAATAATAATAAAAATAATAATAATAATAATAATAATAAATGGTAGACTTATATATACATATAATCTTATCATCATGATCAAATCTGAATTAAAGAAACGAAAACTCCTCAGATATTGTAGCCTACTGTGTAGGATACGTAGTTTCGTGAAAATGTCCCAACTTAAAACTGTAATAATTGAAGTGAACATTAGTCATATATTATACAGACTTTGTTTAACTTTCACTGTCTTTTACGATTTTATTTTCTTGACCTATGAAATCTAAATCTGTTGAATTGTAAGATAAATTATTTACTGTTAAGAGAATGTAGGATTTCTTCTTCCTGACGTCACTTGCCCGGTCTGTACTAGCCTTAATAAGAACGTGGTCAACATTGTACTTTTGTGAAGGGACCTTGTGAATTGAATTAACTTTTAAAACCGTGGATTAAAAACATCTTAAATGGCGCGTTACAATGACATAGATAGTTGGGGGTAAATTAGGAATTAATTTTTCCTGCAAGTGAGAAGATTGGCACACTAAGGAAGTACCAACCCCAAAGTGTGTAAATGCGTTTCCTTTAACACAGCTACAAGAAGGAGAGAAGAAAACATTACAGAGGTTTGTGAAACACTGTTTTCTCCAGCTGTATTTATAGGGTAGGCAATGGAACTATTGACTGCCAATTATTTTCTATTATTAGTGTATTTTATGGAGTAAACTTCAACTGATATTAATTTAAATGGATATAATACAGGATGAAATGGTGAGGATGATTCATGGTATGTAAATATCTAATTCGGCATTTGCCTTTACGACTGGGTAAACCATGAAAAAAATCAAGTTAAATTGGCCTGCCACGGGATTAAAACCCAGGGACCTACCGAATGCGAGTCCAAGTTAATCAAACTTATTTTAGTAGTGGGAAAAACAGTGATGTCACACAAAGAACTGTGTATAACGAGGGAATTTCTGCGTTTGGTAGACAGATAGAGCAATGGTGCCGACTTTGGAGGGTCAAAGTACTCTCTGCCCTTTCCAGCATTTAAGTTTCTATCATATAAGTTGACTTTGGTACCGACTTTGGAGGGTCGAAGTACTCTCTGCCCTTTCTAGCATTTAAGTTTCTATCATATAACTACTAAAAATCCAATCACAGCTCATATTACTTCAACCAATCAAATTGCGAAAACCTACTGCTTTCAGTCAATCACAGAGAAGCTTGCATTTCCGTTTTGATAACTAATCAAATCTTTCCTTCTAAGCTTATAATATGACATCACGATTATTATATCTGTATTTTATATTTCTTTTGTAATATAATTAACTATCAAAAGATAAATTAATACTATATAAAAATCAAGCTAATTAATTAATTAAGGCAGTAAATACTATTAACTATAGCAATCCAAAAGCATAACAGAAATAAGCGAATGCCACTTTGGGCTTGACGTGGTTAGAACCCTGTTTCTAGTAGCATAATGTTAATAAATTCTAACTTCCAAAAACATAAAAGTTATAAAAATGTAGCACGTGTAAAATATTATAATATTAATTGTATATTATATATTTTGTATTTAAAGGTTTATTTAGTAATTTTAAAATTCAGAAATTTAAGAAATTTTGATAATAAACGTAAACGTTCTTGTATAATGACAAACACTGTTAATTAGCTAACAAAACTGTGTTACACTTTTAAAAATCGTTGCCTGAAGAAAAGTTAATATGAAACTACCAGAATGTTAATTTAACAGTTTGAATCAGATCCAGTACAAACTGTAATGTGGGCTACATTGTACTCGACCTGCACTAGACTCATAACATAACCTCAAACACTGCTGTTAATCCACATCACATCTTCCGAAATTAAACGTTTAAGGAATGGATAAAAATAGTATACAAGAAACAAAAATTATTGCAGATTAACGAAGCACAAATTAGCTGTTTTTGGAAAGAGTCCGGGATAAAAATTACAATCAACTTTCAAAAGATATAACATCAATAGACGAATTAAATAGATTTAGAGAAAAAAACTTTTAACTTTTCTTATAGAAAGAGCATATTATTCTATTGATGAGTAACAGTAAAAAGAGCACAAGACTGTAATTTAAATTATTGGTTTAAATACTAATACCACATTCAATATAAACTTATATCTTATCATATTTTTACTGTCAGATATAGACTACTGTAAGCTACTTTTCCACTACAACTGCTTAAAAAAATAAAAGTTGTATAATATACTGAATTTAAGTACTCTTTTAACTTTGTTTGCAGTAGGGAAACATAGGTATTTTTTAAATATGACTATATTTAAGTTTCTGTAGACTCAGTATTATTATTGCGTTATTATCGCTTAAGGAATCCATCCAAATAATAAGAAACCACCTATACAATGACAACAATTAAGCTGAACAGGTTTCCTTTCTTCAATGTTTAATGGTTTTACTACTTGACTGTTTTATTAATTTCCCTGTTATTATTGAATCATTGATGATTTAACTGAAAGTTAATGTAATTTTTGAGTAAGTGCATATTTTGTGTAAGTTATTCTTTGTCTGCAAGGTAATATGCGTTGTGCAGGAAGATTATATAAATAAACAAATGTAATTGAGGTTTCTAGTATGTAAGTCAAATTACGTGTCCAATATCAGTCTTGTATTGATCTTACGGACGAAATAAATCTAAATCTAAATCTGAACTAGCCTAAATAAAATATGGCATAATGTGGGTTGCTCTTGTTAAAAACCAAGACCAACCTAAATCACTTCGCTCATTTATATTGGAAAGTTTCCGGTTCCTTTACCAGATGAAAGTTCGTGTATCCACTTAAGGGCAAAAATACAGTAAATCTAATTTGTACCAAAAACACAAAAGACACAGAGTTTGAGACTCGGAATTGTAAGAAGAACAATGTACTAAACATTACTGAACAACTTGAGAAGTGTTTACTTGAAGTACCTAGCATAATAGTGATTACAAATCACGACTGACGTCGACGTGACATCAACAGAAAGCAATTGAGGTGTTTGTAGGCTTTAGTGCATTAGTGTCCCATGTGCCAGCGACATCATAATCGTCACAGTAACTCAAGCAACCTGAAGATAAAATGCAGGGTGCTAGTGATATCGTGAGTCTATGACCACACTTGATCTTTAAGTAATCTCAAATAATCTCCCAAAAATATTAAGATAATAATAATAATATTTATTGGCCATTAAACACTTACATGCATCAAGCTTCGTCCAACATAGAGAGTTAAGTCCAATTAAGAGCAAGATGTTCCTTAACAGTATAATAGTTGTTCTTTAGCAATACAAATTTAATTTTCTTCTTAAAGATATTTGCATTATTTAGTGATTTCACACTTTCTGGCAACTTGTTGTATAGTTTTATACCAACAGCAACATGACTATCAAGCGTCATTTGGAGTCGACATCTAGGTACCACTAGGTTATGACTACCTCGTGTGTTATAGTTATGAACATCATGTTGTTGGATATTAGCAGATAAATTCACATAGATATAAACCAAGTTGAAATATACATAAAGTGATGATAAAGTTAAAATATGAAATTCAGCAAACAACGGACTACAAGATTGGAAAGGTCCACAGCCTTTAATTATGCGCATTGCCTTTTTTTGTAACAAGAAAACATCCTTGGCACCAGGACTGTTACCCCAGAGCATCACACCATAGGTCAAATGCACATTGAAAAAACAATGATAGGCACAAATTAGAGCATGAGGAGGTAGTACATTTTTAAGTTTCCTTAACAAGAAGATGACTCTGGATAACCTTTTACAAAGCTCTTGAGTGTGAACTCTCCAATTAAGTTTACTATCCAAATGGAAACCAAGTACTTTGACAGATTCAATGTCTTCATTTGTCATGTGATTAAGGATAATCGACTGAGTTTTACCAGGATTCATACAAAGTCCATGAGTAGAAAACCAATCATTTAGCAAATCTAGAGTAACATCAGTATCACAGACATCATTGAATGAGTTCAATACAGTAGTGTCATCAGCATACATATTATATAATGTAGACACAGATATCTTGTTTTGTAGAACTTGTGTTGAGCGAATCTCAAAGAGATAAACATGTGAGAAGAAAGGGAAGAAGAAGACACTTTAGTATTGGGAGAATGTTTTTGGAACTTTGTGACTTTTCTGAGAAAAGGAAGAAGAAACTATTTTAGTATTGGTGAGAATGTTTTTGGTACTTGGTGAAACATCTGAGAAGAAGAGGAAGAAGTTATTTTAGTATTGGTGAGAATATTTTTGGAACTTTGTGACACATCTGTGAAGAAGAGGAAGAAGAAGCTATTTTAGTATTGGTGAGAATATTTTTGGAACTTGGTGAAACATCTGAGAAGAAGAGGAAGAAGTTATTTTAGCATTGGTGAGAATATTTTTCGAACTTTGTGAAACATCTAAGAAGAAGCTATTTCAGTATTGGTGAGAATGTTTTTGGTACTTTGTGAAACATCTGAGAAGAAGAGAAAGAAGAAGCTATTTTAGTATTGGTGAGAATATTTTTGGAACTTTGTGACACATCTGTGAAGAAGAGGAAGAAGCTATTTTAGTATTGGTGAGAATATTTTTGGAACTTTGTGACACATCTGTGAAGAAGTGGACGAAAAAGCTATTTTACCAAATGGTACAATTATGACGAACGGAGCAACGGTGGAATGATATTATGGAAGGAAAAACATGAGCACCCCGAGAAAACCTGCCCCGACCCTATTTTTACCACCACACATTCCACATAGATCCACCAAGATTCGATCCCTGGTCCCAGCGGTGGAAGGCGAGCGGTCTAACCACTCAGCTATGAATTTTATAAAAAAATTAAAAATAGATACATAGTTTATAACATTTTAATCGGGTTTTAATAACCAGAAGCCAGAATCTCAGAACTTTTTGCTGTTTGTTTTATATATTATTAAAGAATTATCTGGTGTGGTGGTTCATTTTTATTTGGTTTTGGTGTACACGTAGCCTATACTGGTACACGTTTAAGAGTAATCTGGTAATAATGACAGTAGTTGCAATTATTCCTATTATAATACGATTACTGGTAATGTTTCATCTAACATCCTTTTTTATGTTGTGTATATTTTAAGTAGGCCTACCTTGGTGAATATAAAATGAATTTTATGCTTTTTACGATTCGTGGAGCCTTAGATGTATCGTGGGGCATACCGGGTGATAAGCTAGCAAGATTATAAGAATCTCCAATTTTGGTACGAGTGTAGCATACTTCAGAGAGGTTTTGGAAACCCTGTTTGGCAGTCACGTTTTACTGAACATGTGACACGAATGAAGAGACGCGAACTGAAGGCAAAGAAAATAGATTAAAAAAACTCGTTAATTAATTCGCAGGGAAACTAAGGAACGGGCTTCAAGAGTTATTTCAAGGTGAGACAATTAATTCTATCTATATCATTAGACAGATTCTTTGTCACTGTCGGTTCTTTTTATGCAAATTAATGTGATGCTGTTATTTAAAAAAGAAAGTTGAATGGAAATACTTTGCCACATGAAAGAATTAACATTGAGAGAGATTAATTATCTTCTAGGATTCCAATTTCATTGTAGCTTCGAATAAAAGTTACTATAAAATCAACCCTGAACGAAAGGAATACTAATTAATGCCTTACGCAAGAGGCAAACTATTAATTCAACCTCTGTGGCCTCTTGGTGAATGCATATTCAGAGTCTAGGGTGTGGTCTCTCTTCTAGGATGTCACTGAAGTATGCAGATAGGCAAATTAAGGGTTGTGTCCGATCTTATGACGAGGACTTGTGGAAATACTTGCTTAAAGCAGTGTAAAAAGAAGGCCAAAATTCATGATTTTGTCATGATTCAACTCACTTGTCAGAGGTAAATTATTATTTTTTTCTTAGTTTAAATTCTCCTGTTCCAGGAACGTTTATGCGGCCCACGCCGTCCGGGCCCTACAGGACCACAACCTGTCGGGGGAGGCTTTATTTATGGATCGCAGATATACTTTTTTGACCAGAAAATAACATGGAAGATCTCCCCGGATGTGTGATCAGCCCAATGCTAGGGCCACCTCCGAGACAAGACGAACACATAGGACGACATAATAGTAGCACACAAATATAAAATGAAGATGGTAATGACAAGATGATAATCGAGGACCACAAGGCCCTAATGTTACCCAACATTCGTCTCTCAGAAGAAGAATACCCCCGGAACCTCGGAAAATACACTATTTAGGTAACTTGACCAGTCACAGTCCTATCGCCTGGTAAACGAACTGCTAGATGAGATCTGTATTTCCCTTTTTCGATCTCATGATTTTGATAGGATTATTATTCTCCTGAATCGTAGATCACACAACCTATTTAGATCCTATGTAAAAAGTTGTAACCAAGTGTATTAATCAAACATGCACATGCACTAAAAAAACTGACCATACATATTATTACTGTTAAACAGATGAAGCACGGGTGAGAAATAAGGAATTAATTAAATCACAATTATCCAAAAAAGGCACTTTAAAGTAATAATAAGTTACATAAATTCACTGCAATGTTTTGTGATTTAAATCAAATAGCTTGGGCATTTGCTACCTATCCATATACCGGTATAAAGAAGGTACGTCAATTATCATACTTTTTCTTTCCTTTTTACCGGAGTTATTACATTTTATTGGATGTGGATATGTTTATAACATAATTAAATAGTTTACTGCTTTTCCCAGAATTACATGAACGTCTACCAACCTTCAGAGACTACTTAAAAAGTTTAGGAATAAACTACATCTTTAATGACTGTGGTATAGTACTGTAGGCATAGTAGGGGTGTAAGTAGTAAGAAGTGAGCTCTCCAATACTTACTAAAAGAGTTCGTTACTAAAAGAGTAGCTTATTAAAGTAGTTAGAACTAAAGAAGTAATGAGAATATTATAGGAGAAAAATTCCTCCGACACTGGGACTTGAACCCAGGACCTTTGGCTATTCGTGCCAATGCTCTACCAACTGAGCTAAGTCGGAGTTCAACTCAAAGCGCCAGATGGAACCTTTCTCCCATGACTGATTGCCCTAATGGTCTACCTCACAGACAGACAAGTTGTGTCATATGCAGTACTGGGAGGAACACTAAGTAGTGATTTTTGTGACCGGGCTCCCACTGTTATTGTACAGTTAACACTCAAGATAGATATATAAGCATTCATGAACCACAGAGTATTGTCTCTGTTGGACATTACATGAGAATGTTATAGGAGAAAACTTCCTCCGACACTGGGACATGAACCAAGGACCTTTGGCTATTCGCGCCAATGCTCTACCAACTGAGCTAAGTCGGAGTTCAACTCGCAGCGCCAGATAATTAAATGTGTATTGATTTGGCATCCTCATCGTCAAACAGATAAATACAACGTTCATTAATAAATATAATAAAGATAACGATAGTAGAAAACACAATACAACAGTAGTTATGTAAAATATTTAAATCATGTCTCTTATTTAATATTATTTATTATTTCAATATTGTATATTCTCCTTTTTAAATACATATTTATAAATATTAAGTCATTTTTCTATTTTTCATGTCATATTTTCATAAGGTAATTTTATAGGATATTTTTCTGCAATTTTTAGGTCATTAACTTCTGAGCCCTACTAATAAGATAACAAATAGCAAACAGAATGGAAAACGACTGCTGAGTGTTGTAAGAAGCTTGGCACGACAGTGTTATTAAGAATAACTTTTTTTTCAATATTGCTAAGGAGTGAGGAAAGAAATATTACTAATTTTTAAATGCTTAATGTGTCTTATAGGATACAATAGTTTCTCTTGAATTTGTAATAAAGTAAAAGTGAATCGCAAGAAAATTTAAAATGTATGCAAAACTTACAGAATACAGTACAAGAAATGCTAGTGAGCCTAATCATTGTGTTAACCATTTTCTTTGCAGTCCGGAAAGGATTTATAATTTTCATGACAAACTGAGTCTCGTGCATTTTCACTTTCCCATTGAGTAAATTAAAAAGTTTTAACTTAACTCTATATTCAACATGGCATTATATAGGCCTAGTACTTTAGGGGGGGGGGGGTTTGAACCTCATATATAAATAAACCAATTTAAGCCATCCATATAAATCTGGTGATGTACGTAAGTAAGAAAATATAATTAGGCGTTTAGGGGATTTTGAATCTAGAGGATTCAATTATTGTATTTACTCTTTGTTTCCTTGCTACGTAAAGTGTGAGATTTGTGATTTTACCAGAGGGGAATGCCTAATAGGTTCATTACCAGAATTAACATTTTAAATACGTATATCATGCGATAGACCAAACTAGTGGGGGAGGGAAGAATTCTCATCGGTATCGATAGAAATTAAAATATTTTGATAGACCGATAGAATTTGTGCGATTTCGTGACATCTACTAAACGTTTGGAGTGTTGGCATTAGTCAAGTGGGGTGCTGCCATCTAGTCGCTAGGAATGCTAAATACTCTCTCGTAGTACTTCGGCTTATTGCATATAGGTGGCTACATTTTCAGGAAAAATTACGCGTTCAAAATAACACTGAAATCATTGGACACTGTGATCTAATGATATATTTTGATAACGAGCTAAAATTTAATTTTTCTTATTTTTTTTGGTACATTTTCATTTTATTTGTATTTGCATTAAATTAAAGTAAAATATCGATGCAATGTGTGTTCTTTGGAATGTACTGATATGAATATATTTTAATATACGTTAAGAACTAGTTAAACTAAAGTTCGTGGAAAAAATCGAACAAAAATAAATATAAAATCAGTAAAAAAATCGTTTAATTAATGCTAATTGCAATTCCGACATTCATAAAACAAGTTATTTTTCTTAATCGATTTCCGAGTTAAGCTCCAGATCGATTTAATAAGGAGGTCTAAAGTTTGATAAGCATATGTGAAGGAATATGTGGATAGTGTATTCGTCAGAGCTAACTGTATTGCAACTTCAAAAGCCGTATATGAATACTGTAAAACAACATGTTGTCATGAGAACTGATTTGTATTTAATAAATTCTATATAATATATTACAGTAAAATAGGCGATAAATTGGGAATTACTCCGGTACCAGTAAACCGATTTGGTCCAAAATCAATAGGGTTCTTCCCATGGGCATTGTAAATGCGTATACCAAGTGTCATGAAAATACGGTAAATAACTCGAGACTTATCGTTCGTACAAGCACACGGATAGACGGACAGACATTTCCCATCCCCCACACAGTCTCATAAAGTGCCATTCTGGCACTTAATAATCATACTGATCAAGGCGAAAAAAGTATTATTTAAATTTGTGCAATAGCAGCTACTCCTACCAAGCTAATACGAAAAACAGTTACGTACTCTAAATTGTTTCATCTGTCCTCATATCCTATACAAAAGGCTATATATCAAATGTACAGTACCTACATACAATAGGCTCTAACTAATCCGGCAGATATCAGACTGGGTTATTCCCGGATTAGGGAAAACGCCAGATTACTTTAAGGTCGTTGATAAAACCACTTGAAATGTACAAAAGTTCTGCTTTATTACAAATAATCTACATTAATAAAAATGAATTACCAAAATGTATGTTGCCACATCACTTGAGAACGACTCGACCGATTTGGCTCATTCTTTTTTTGTTGTGTTCCTAATTGTCAGGACAAGGTTTGTATGAAAGAAAATTTTTGGAAAATCCACGGGAAAAGTCGGAAATGTGAAATGAGGCACTGTCAATTGTTTACATAAGGAAATTTTTGTATACGGTGTTCACATAGGGGTTTGGAAACTATATTATAATACTGGGCTTTAACAAATTCTGATACTATCGATGTAATTAATATATTTGTGAAAATAATTCTTGGAGAATAAAATCCACGAAAATAAAGCAGTCACATAACTTTCTCTACCCTCGACGTGGAAAATATCATTTTCTCACTTCACATTTTGATGTAGAATAAGCGGTCGTATTGCAGGGACAACTTAAGTGTGTGCCAGTGAAGTCTGTAACAAATTCTATCCACTGATACGTCACTCATAGCGGTAGGCTTTGTATTAGTTGAGAAATAGGCCTAGGGATGTTTATCAGAGGCTCTAAGCATCTAAAAGAAGACAAAATGGGATGGAACATTTTCAGTTCTACGCGCGCAGTATATTATGTCCCAGGTTTTTGGGAAGGAAAGTATGAAAGTGATATTGAATTTCTTTTTTACTTCAGCCCCGAAACGCTTGTATGGTAATATGAGAGTGAGAAATACAATTTTCTGTCAAGACAATACAATCTTATGTAACCGGATTCTTTTTCTTCTTATTTGCACTCCTCCCAGGCATGGTGTGTAGAAGCAATGGAATGCAACATTCGACATCCTCTATGAGCCATAAAAAGCTATATCTAGCGTTTTCTGAGGGAATAGTCTGAATGTCATATGTCGTTTTTCCTCATTTCGAATTCTACATAGATATTATATAAGGCCTAGAGTTTCAACATCGAAAGTCCTCTGTAAGTTAATTTCATATTACAAAATACAAAACCCGGGCGACGCCGGGTCTTTTAAGCTAGTGTTATATAAAAAACGACAAAGAAATTAATCTCCATATAATAATACTGCATTAAAATCAAATATTATTAGCTGGCTTTTGAAATTTGTTGAAACAATGTTTTATATGGTTTTATTAGTACCGTAAAAAGAAACAATGACTACTGGAGAGTCGGATTTTCGAAGTGTCGGACTTCAGAGAGCCTATTGTACACATGTTTATTATTTGCTTATATTAGGCTAATTACTCCGTGGCACTACATCCCTTGTACCGATCTTGAATTAAGACATAAAAATCCTGTCTAAAATGAATTTATGTGCAATATAATTACTGGATTTGGATTTTTGCGTGACAATATGTATAATTTTTTCACTGGACATTAAAAAATGGTGTGGGACTTTTTAAAACTCTACATCTGCATCACTTCAATTTGAATTCTACGGGATAAATGGTTATATCCCGATTAGGTTACAATGTTGCAATATCGCGTCTAAAAAATCCTCAAGAAATGAAAATGAAGAAGAGTTCTTGTTTCTATTAACTTCGAAAAAAAAAGATCGTAAATTGAGAATTTTACTTATCCCTTAGGAACAGAGTGGTAAAATCTATGCATATTCCGTTTCTTTGGCCTCACACAAAGACACGCTCGACACGCAAGCCATAAGCCTGAGTTTGTGAAACGCGATGGCTGTCTTTAAATTATCCTTATATAGCCCAAATGCAAAAAATATATATATGTATATATATATATATATATAATGATAATAAAAGTGCTGTTTTTGTGCGATTTTACGTTCTCGTGCTACACAAAGACACAGACGTTTTCCCGAAATTGTACTTACAGATTCAAGGCAGGCACGCGATCCAAAGAAAACATGGAGGAGTTTCAATACCCGAGAACTGCAATTAAGCAATGATTAAGTATCCCAGTTCTAATATTCGTAATTTTATTTGTAAAATGATCTTCCAGGCGAAGTTTAAGTTAATTCGGTTAACTTAACATTTCCCACGATAGCAGAGACATTTAACATGCAAAATATTTACGCACAGATATTTAAGAATCTCAGCAGTCAAAAACGCAATTACTGGCTTGTGATAAACTCTTAGTGAGAATTCACACCGAAGTAGCATAGCATGCGAATCGTACTACCTGGATGCAGGCTGCATATCGAGTTGAATGGTTCACAGTTTTGCATTCACATCGAAGTAACATAATGCGACCTGCAGTTTGACGTAAATTATATATTTTCAATTGAAGAATTGAGAAACCCATTTAAAATAATATAATTTACCTAAAGAGGATACAGTTGTAACAATTTTAATCCAGGCTTTTTTCCTACAAGTTTCGATTGCCATATCGTATAGTCTACGCATGTACAAATTGTATGTTAAATAGCTCTCTTTCCAGCAGTTTTCAAGACAACTTTGCCATAATCTACCGCTTCACAAGCAACAGGTGTTGAATTTTCTTAATAATAAGAAAACTGCTGAAAAGGCAACTGTACGCATGCGTCATCCCGAGTAGCGTCGCTTGAAATAAGTCCAGATCTATCTGAAGAAATGAATGTCGCACTCTGCGAGCTGCACTATTGCCACGCTACTTTGGGGTGAAGATTGAACTTGTTTGTTTGGGATTTAAAATAAGTAGCGTACAACCTGCATCCAAGTATTGCGACCCGCATGCTACGCTACTTCGGTGTGAATGCTCCCTTAGATTAAACCAAATAATTCTTCAAAGGAATTGCGGATATGCTGTACCTACGACCACTAAATTTTATTGCAAGATAATTATACGCAAACATTTCCCATTTTCAACACCCAAAAGTGCAATCTATAAATAAAATTATGGAACGGAATTACGAGGGGAGACAATGGGTTGCTTCAAATTAGTAATAGTGAAGAGATGGTGAATGGTGAATAAAAGTCATATATTTGTTATACACGAAATGTATAAATAGATCTTTAATAATAGAACTTCAATAGGGCCAACTCACTTACGAATTAATTTTCAAGGGTAGCTCACGGGGCTCAAGCCTCCAGGTTCTGGCCCTATTAGTTCAATACTTATCGTAGCTCTATTTTTTCAATAAAGATATTTTAAATATATTTATGACCTATTTGGAAAATATAAAAGTCACACCACTTTGTTACCCAGAACTATTTTAAAAACATCGGATCTAGCAGTATAGATATTAAGATGGCAACAAAGGCCAACACAAGTTACCTGTCAGAGCCTTTTATACTGACTATGGCTTCCAGTGAAAGCGTACCAGTGGATGAATAATCATGAAAAGTAATTATAGGCCTATAAAGACCCAAACAGATAATAGGGCCTACTCTTTCCTACAAAAGAACGTTAAAAATTTTTGAAGTGAAACTTCTTTAGCCGCGGTAGGGGTAAATCGAGAGCTTGTGTAACGCTGAAAATCGTCACGAAATTAGTGAGGTGCAACGGAACGGACTGCACAGAAAACAATCAACTCAATGATTAGGCTTATCCAAAATTTAAAAAAATCCAAAAGTTAAAAGTTAAAAATCCAAAATCCAAAATTAAAAATCTTAAAATGCAAAATTAAAAAATCGAAAATAAAAAATAAAATAAAAATTCAAAGATCCAAAATGTAAAAAAAACCAAAATTAAAAAAATTCAAAGATCCAAAATTAAAAATCCAAAAAATCCAAAATTTAAGAAATCAAAAATTCAAAGTTAAAATCCAAATATCCAAAATTTAAAAAATCAAAAAATTCAAAATTCAAAATAAAAAATTCAGAATTTAAAAAATAAACAATCCTAAATTTAAAATTAAAAAGTCAAAAAATCCAAAATTTAAGAAATAAAAAATTCAAAGTTAAAAATCCAAGTATCCAAAATTTAAAAAATAAAAAAATTCAAAATTCAAAATAAAAAATTCAGAATTCAAAATTCCAAATTCCAAAATTCAAAATTTAAAGATAAAAAATCGAAAATAAAAAAATTAAAAGATCAAAAATTAAAAAATCCAAATCCAAAATTGAAAAGTCCAAAAGCCCGATATTAAAAGTCCAAAAACCCAATATTAAAAGTCCAACAATCCAAAAGTGAAAAAATCCAATAATCCAAAAGTGAAAAAATCCAATAATCCAAAATTGAAAAAATCCAAAAATTCAAACAAGTTTCACTTCTGTCGCGTGGCGATCCACGCACACTTTTTTTTAAAAGTTCCAATGATTTTGAATGGCGGTATGCTATTTGACCTTTGAAGCCAGTGCCGGTATCCCATACCAGCGAATACCACCTCACTTCCCTCACTTCCCTCACTGAGAGTCAGTTAGTTGATATAAGAATGTACCGGTACTGTGAGCACACCATCACACTGTTGCCCAAGAATACGATACTATCCGAAGGATTTATTTATTTATATTATTTATTTAATATTTTAATCAGAGGCTTCTATATGCACTGTACAATTTGCAATTTACTAATTTATAATTACATAGTTTATCTAAACTATTTTTAACTTAATCTAAAGAATATATATAAATAAAGGGAGAAAAAAGTTGAACAATTTAAGACGAAAAACAAAACATTGATAAAATAATAATATACCAACCACAGTACGTGTCGAATTCGGAGTTTTTGTGGATTTCTGATGATGAATGGAAGTTCGCGCCTAAGCATACCACACCTTTCACAGATGCAGTACACTCCCGCGTCCTCACAACTATCTCATCATCAACCAGGTGAGTACCAGTCATCACCGGAATCCTTAGTCTGGAAGCCAGACTTCAGGAGTCGGCGTCGACCAGTAGGTCATCCTGACATCACGAAGTCATATCCGGGTGTTTTTATTTTAATTGTAAATTGTCTTACGCCATGTGTCCTTGCGTGTCTTAGGGGAGAGTTGCCGAAGTAGGACCGTTGCCTAAGTTGGACCTCCTTCATATTTCGTTACGTGTTAATAACTTAAACCTTCAAGTTGGCTCTACTGGTGAGAAATGTTGTCAAGGACAGGTGATCCAAGGGTCAGTTGGCTGGAGCCTTTGAAGAAAGAATAACTGCAATTATTGTGTTCTCCTCGTTTGTGTAACAAGAGCCGCGCTAAAAATTATAAGCTATTGTGCAGAGTAAGAGTAAGCAAAACAATTACCTACATTATATTTTACAATGACCTTTCATTAGTTATTAACTAGATATCGTAAAACTAGTTTTACATTTTGTGAGTCCTTGTAGCATCATATTTCTTTACATGGCGTCCAGTTGCCGAAGTTGGACCACTGCGTGTTTCCTAATTTGGACCACCATAACTTCCATTCTTGATCTCAGCATATAAGTAGATTTGGTATATTTGGTGTATTTTACATTTTTTTATGCAATTTGTTTCCTAGGTTATTCTTTGTTTCTTATTTGAAGCACTTTATCAGTACAAAACAGATTGCTTCTAATTTACAAATTATAATTAATGGTTTTGTATAATAGGCCCTAACTAACTTACTTTAAATGCGATGTGTGCCTAATAAATTTGTTAAAATACAGGTTCTTTAAAATATTACAATTATTATTTTTTTACTCACAGTTTTCCCATCGGTCCAACTTAAGCAAGGCGTGAGGTAACAACATGTAAAATCGGTCCAACATAGGCAACCTTCCCCTATATCGTACATCTTACTGCCTTTGTCCGTGTCTGCTATTAATATAGTCTTCTTTTGATTTATGGGAAACTCTATTTGCTGATTCATTCAATAACTTCCACATTCTCTTCTTATGTTCCCTACTTGCCTACCTTGAATACAGTAGCGTATCTCCTTGATATCATACATTTATAGAGTCGCATATCTCCCGCATAATATATACTAGAATCACCGTGGATGTACGTAACTTATTTTTAAAATCGGCCCTTATAGCACCGGCCCATCGTGGAAATTCCCGATTATCCCGAAAGGCCAGTTCAACCCTAGGAATACATAGCCTATACGAGAGGATATTTAACCAGGAAAGGCCGAAGTAAGAAAATTATAGGGATTAGGAGAGAAGTGGGACGATTCCATTTTTATGATCATGGTTGGTGTCGCTAGCGCTTGGGACTGCGACACACAGGCAGGATTCAGACTGGTGACAGTTTTTCGTTGCTTTCCGTTCACGCAAATATCTCGTTGAAAATTACTGAATAATCACAGAGACAATCTTATGAAGTAAAAATATAAGGATAAACATAGGAATGAGCATTCCGGAAATATGCCTTCTATATGCAAATAATCGAATCAGTTGGTACGGTACATGGCTATCCTTGGGTAATGTGTCCAGCATACCACAAAGTGCATGATCAATAGAGCAGTGAATTACCTCTACCTTTGGTTCCAATTTTTTCTGATTTTTGCTTACAAAAATTGAATAGTAGCTTTATTCTCTAACCTAAAATACGCACGTATTGAGTACATTTTGCAGTTTTTATTTTAATTATTGGAGCTCCAAGCCATTAAAAGATGTCCTGAAGATGGTGTAGAGACACCGAAAGGCCTAGGCGACAGATCACAAATATATCTTAGTTGAGAAAATGGCATCTTATTTATTTTAAAATATTACAAATAAAGAATGACAATAAGATCTAAATTACTATCTTAGCTAGAAGATTAAAATTAAAAACAAAAGCAAAATATAGTAATTAAAACGCACCAATTGCCTACACGAAAAGTGCTTACAGTCAGCTGAAAGCAGTACTTGCTATCTACGTTAGATGATAGCATCATCAAAATAGGAATTGTTCATGTCTTTGACTTCACTTACAGGGAAGTTAATGAAAACAATAAATTCCACGGGCTGTGAAAATTACAACTCCTAATATGATATAAACGTGTAGATTTCGGGAGGTAAATTGATGTTAGCCAAGCAACATCGTTTCAGAAAATATTTGTTTAAAGCAATTTACTTACTAATATTTCCATATTTCATTATAATCTGACTTTACAAAAGGACTCACAGTAATTTTCATGTCTCAAAGTTGCCATTGCTCTTAATTTACACAATAAATATCTTCATCTGTTTTTTATATTGCTCATCGCTAGTCATTAATTCAATAAAACAAGCATGCTGAAATGTTGAAACCTTCGACGACCGCCTACGGGAGCTAAGGTATAACTTGGACGTGAAATCTTTAGTCAGCATTTTGGGAAACGATATTCGCTGAAGTTATTTAATTTTGACATGGCATTGTGTATCATGTAAGATACTTTTTTCCCCTAAAGCAGCATGTAATCAATTAAGAACACCAGTCATTTCTACAAATAAAAAAAGAAATCAGTAGGCCTATGTCAATATATGTAAGATAAAAGTAAAGTAAAGTATTCCAGATACAGGCCTTGGAGGCACAGAAGGTTCCAGGAGTTGAGGCTCCCAGATTTTTAGACATTCGGGACATTAAGGAGGTAAGGTTGACAGCCTTTCGCACACGCACCGGCCGCCTTTACTCCCAGGATTGCTTTTGGTACTCATTTCTGTTAGAGGCTGAGTCGACCCCAGGGCCAGAAGGATAAAGTCAGTTGAAAAACTTCAACGATCTCAACGGGGATCGAACTCGCGACCTTCCGATTTGTAGCGCAGCTACGGCGTACCCCCAACATTTGTAAGAATAAATATATAAATAAAATAACTAATTTAAGTTTCGAAGTATTTTTGTTAACTAAAATGAAAGTTATGTGCGAAATTAACTGAACAATCCTAAATGACATTTTAATTATTGTGAGTCGATTATAATGGCTGTGCTTCACCATTACTAAGATCACTCTCCATGACGCTTATAACAATTTAACTCACAGCTCAAGGTTAATAAGAAGAGACTAATTTTGCAATTAAGAAAACTCTCTACTGTACATACCAGTTGTAAAAAACCAGAAAATTACTACCTTCCAAATCTGACAATGATAGACTATTAAAATACAGTATTATAGACTTGACACTTTTTATCCCTTTTTTTGTCCAGTTTTTATTTCCTCCAATTAAGTGCTTTCGAGGTCTAATTTTTAAATGCTATTTTATAGTTTTCGTACTAAATAGTACTAAATATTCGTGCTAAATTATTGCATAGGAGGACTTTTTCGTAGAACGATGATATGAAGTTTTATATTCCTAATTACTTTTAGAGAAGAGAACTAGAATAGACCACCTATTGGGTTAATTTCTTCATCGTTCGCAACTCAATTGATAGTTTTCTAATGTTTATGAGGCAACAGTAGCAATTGATTCGTAAACTTAAAAAAAAGACTTAGTTTGAACATTTTTACCCTTAAGTTATTTGCACAGCCAACTAGTGGTTTCTTAAAGATGGCATCCATGCTGCAGATAACAGCGATTAAATGTTTTGGACATATAAATAGTTACAATAAGGAAAGTACTATATTAGAGCCTATATTCAATTAGCCTACGTTAGTTGAAAATTGATTATGCTCTATTGTTTTTTAGTTAATTTCTAATCCTTTAGAGCATTTAATAATTAGGTAAAGTTATGTTTATAAAAGAACATAGGCCTACCCGCAATTTTATAAAAATCTATATTCCTTACAATAGTCTTTCGCTGACGAATATGTTTGAGACTACATTATATCATACCTTCTTTTTTTCGTTAAATATTACGAAACATATTCTATATTTATTATGTTCATTAATGATTAACAAAAGAACCTGTTCTCTGCACGGGTGCAAAAGGTATTCCATGTATATGACGTTTTATTGGTAAGTGTTACGAGACAGATAGGCAAAAGCTTGTCTCGTAATTCATTTGAAAGTTTGCTGGTAGATAGCCTTTCTTTTTCTTTGTCGTAGTTTCACCTCTAAGGATTTAAGCGACCCAAGCCGCCCGGGCCTTACAGGGCCGCGACCTGGTAGATAGCCTATGTGACTAAATAATATTACATGTATATTATTTAGGATTTGTACACTTCTTAAATACTATAATGATAAACTGCACATAAAATAGATTACACTTTACAGGGTAAACGTAACATTGGACAAAAACAAATATCATGATATGAAAGTTAGTATATCCACTAAATGACTCCATAAAATAAGTAGATCTATATGATGTTAAGTAGACTAATCATTCTTAAAAAAAATAAATACTGTTCTAAGAATCTTTGGCGTGTATCAGTTGTTAGTACGCCTAAATTAAATAGTAAGGCGTTATTTTAAGTTTTTACTTGCTTGCCACTTATAAATATCTATAATTTACTATAATTTCTAGCCTAAAACTTATTCGGATGTGTTCAATTGCATAGTACAGACTTTCGTTCATTTACGGACACCCAAATTGAAACTCGAAATTCCCAGAAATTGTGATAGCCTAATTCCCTAAAAAATGGAAGGAGCAATTAACTGACGCGCAAACCTTCGTTGTTTTCTTTTCAAGGGTTAAATCTTTGTCATGATGGTTACGTCGCGGTCGGTATAAACCACAAACATAAGTATTTGAAATACAACAGAGGATTTTTTCCCCATTTTCAGAGCCAATCCATTCGTATGTGCATTTACACCAACAATGCACTAACTCTAGTCTAGATATTGAACAGGAAGTATCTGCATATCCTTTATAAATCAGTACGGACTTTAGGAAGCAACCTCACATAGAGCTGTTTCTCCAATCAGTGCGTACCTCAGTGTCCTTGTCAATACAAGAGGATCTGCGGGTTCTGTCGTACTAAGAGATAAAATCCTATGAAGCGGGTAAAACTAACTTATGATGGATGTCAAATAAAGTAAAGTAACATAGTCTATGTTTATGGGGAATAAATTATTATTTTCATTCTAGAAGTCGGTATTTTATAACGTGCTAAGGTAACAAGCATTGCAGTTTCCTATGAATATTTTACGTTCGTATTTCTAAAGAGATATAAAAGGTAATTTAGCCTTCTTTCTTTGAATAGCCCTTTTTAGGGTTTAAACAAATGATTTTAGCAGTCTTAATAAAACGTCTAATGAACACTAATATTAAAAGCGAAAATTGTATTATAATTTTGACACATTAATCTAGTTTTTTTATTTTATCTTATTATTATTATTATTATTTTTTACAAAATTAACAAGTAACTATTCCTTATATCGGTAGTCGAAAAATAGCATAAACAATTGATATATTTACCCTTTAATGATACAATTATTCAATACACCACTAAATTCACTTCGGATCTACTAAAATAAGTACACTCGAGTGTCACGAATTTGTTCCTTTAATATACTTCTCTGTCGTTGGTCGGCGACTTGTTATTTTAGAGTTCAAACGACAATGGATTAGCTGCAGATTTCAAAGCATTGCAGATGGCTCAAGTTTCATTTCCTGACTACAGCGAGGTGGAACATTTTCGAGTTGCAAAGACAATGCGATATTATACATTGCGTTGTATAAATTTATTTTTATTATGTATTTTCTTAAAATGCAAAAATTCACATATTTATTTTCCTTTGCATTAATTGGAAAATCTAATTAAAAATAGTGTTTGCCTGCAAAATTCCTCTTTAGCCCCTAGTTTTTCAGCAAAAGTCCTCCTTAGCCCCTTTTAAGCCCTTCAGTCCTACAAGATCCAGTTTTATAAGATTCATACATTCGGAAGCAAGGGATATGAAACAGAAAAGTATTTCTAAATAAATATTTGGTTCTTTTCTTTCTTTTTCATTTCTTAAAAAGTATTGTACTTTAATTTTGAAGTTTGTAATTTATGTTTTTTGTTTATTTGTGTATTTTTGTATTTGTATTTGTATTTGATATGATTAACAATAGGCAATAAGCAATTGAAACTGTATTGCAAATGTAAGCAACCTGTACTTAAAACCTGTACCGGTACTTAAAAACGGTTGAAGACCACTGAGGTTGATAGAAATGTAAAAATTGGAAAATCTCAACTGGACAATGACTTTTCTTAATGCGGTATACAACAAAATTGCATTATTTTCGACAACAATTTATAGAATGAGCTATATTTTCAAAAACCTTCGAAGTAATGCTTCCATAGACACCTAAGGAAGCACTACTTTTTCGCTCTTCGATGTGACCAGAGGTTTTATTTTTTTATTTCTTGGAGTTCAACACGTTATTCTGAGACAGAATATTAATGATAAATAAACAAACAATTTTAAAAATTAAACCAACGTTCCAAAAATGTGTAAAAGATCTATACAAAGTAAAGCTGAAATGAAAAAAAAATGAAATGTTAAAATGTTCTAATTAGAAAGCTTGGGAAAGAAAATAGGTTGGAACCTTCAAATCCGGACCCTACTCATAACCAGTTTGCACAAGGAACGAAGCACATAAGAACAGCACTGAGTCAGAACTGATCCAACACCAAAACAATGCGGACTGTTTTTTTCCTCGGGTGCGTGACGGTAGCGTCCACGATCATGCCTCTTCGTAAGTACAAAAATCCTTTCATCATTAGTCTAAAATTTTATAAGTCATTACTTAAGTTGTTAATATATTCTATAGAAGGACAAAGAATCGATCAGTAGAGGGGATTGCGGTAAGGGATCTGCTTTGCATGTGAATCTACTTTACGAGTTTAAGAATTTGTTTTATCGGAAGTCATTCTAAATATAAAACCTCCTCCCACGGAAATATTTTCCTCGGTGTATTATGAATGTCGTGTAGTTTTCAGAAGGGCAATAAGGATTTATGAGATCTGTTTATTTAATAAAAAATAAATGAAAAAATAAATAAATAAAAAAAAATCTCTTCTTGTCAGTGCCTCTCTTTATTGGATAGTGGAAACTAGTTACCACTAACTTTTATGGCTTAGAGTATTTACATATTACAGTGTGTAGGAAATGCTTACTAGTAAACAAAGTAAACCACCCGTAGTAAGACCACTAATTCTATATTATGTAAGAGTGATGCATTTATACAATGCAAATATTATAATTGTTAGCACTTCCGGAGTTTTGTCCAATAAAGAGAGGCAAATGAAGATTGCGCAACTTTAAAAGAAATTGGGGATAAAAATTTCTTAGCAATGAGATAAAAATTTACTGGATTTTAACAGGGAGAGACTTTTTTAAGAGAATAGCAGGAACACTGTTTTAAATTATGCTTTTACTAAGGAAATGAATATATTTACAATGCTGGAAGGACTAGAATAGGGTATGGTGTACATCCAAAGAACAGAATCTTCTTCAGTTTCTTTCCATATGTGGGACTAGTCTTCTCAAGATATTACTGTATGTCCCTTACTACAACCCTAAAATGCATCTGTGACGAAATAGGGTTTTCATCTCTGGAGATTAATTAATTAATTAATTAATAATAATAATAATAATAATGTATGTCCCTATACTAAGAACAAATGATTAACAAGGATCGTATATTATACTTTTACATATAATCTCTCTCTCACAGAAACATCCATAAGCGTACACATACAGTTGCCCGCAGTCTCATTTGCATATAACGTGTTTATCCCAGAAAAGATGCTATAGTCTCCTTCTGTTGATTATGGACAGATAAATAGGCCTATGTTAGTAAAATATTATGTGAAAGTCACATAACTTCCTCTGCCCAAATAAAAGTTACCAATATTCACATATCCTTGTACAGAATCGCAAGACACAATTTTACGCTAATTATGCTATAGCTCCTTCTTTGAATGTTGCGAGTAAAAAGGCAGGCTATGGACAAACAAAAAAGAAGAAAAAACAAGTGACTGCAAACGTTTATTGAACTTTCCGCCGTTAAGAATAATTTCCGAATATTCCTCTCAGATATTTCTTTACTGTAAGCATGGCCAACAATATATCTTTCTCACTTCACGTGCTTATATAGAATAAGAGACCGTGAATGTACGCGTAATCAGTTGTTCACCAGGCAAGACAGAGTTTCTACAAACAGTGGGTAGCTTACAACCACCCTTCAGAGAATTTTTTTGAAAAAAAAAGCTTCAATGAAAGGTTTTAGCTCTTGGTATAAGCACTCCATGTACAAAATTTAAGTAAATCGTTAGAGCCGTTTTTAAGAAAATCGCAAAATAATAATAATAATAATAATAATCATAATAATAATAATAATAAATAAAAAAAGACTAAATAAAAAAAATCTTCATATAAAGTCTCCTTAAATATAAGAGAACGTTGTTGCCAATCTTCTGTCAAAGCCTCAGAAGGTACCTAACCCAAATACAAAATTTTGTTTTCGTACAATATTCCGTTACAAGAGGCCGTATTGCAAAGAGCGCGTATTTACTGTGGGTGGCTTATAACTACCGTTCAGAGAATTTGTTCGAAAAAAATTTCAAATAAAAGTTTTAGCTCTTAGTATAAGCAACTCATGTGCAAGATTTAAAGAAAATCGTTAGAACCGTTCTCGAAGTCCCCTTAAAAATAAGAGAAACTTGTCGCCAACCTTCGGAAGGCACCTGACCCAAATACGAAATTTTGTTTTCATACGATTTTCCGTTTTGGAGCTAGCCTGTTCACAGTCATCCACACAGACAGACACACAGACATGTTTCCAAAAATAGTTTCTTTTTTAATTAAGGGGGGCCTTGAACTGTGTATTTATGTTAAAAAACTTCGAATTTAGGGGTCGAAAACAATACTTCCTCTACCTATAGTACGGGCAGAGGAACTAAAAATACGTGAATTCTTTCGTATTAGAAACATTGCATGTATAGACGCTAGGCCTCACATATTGTGATCGTAATGTTGGGTCTGACTGGGATGAGCACTATGGAATACTAGGGTATATTAAGTATGTCTGCATTATTAGTAGAATCAAAAACAGAATATGAAAACGGGAAAATATGTTTAAGGGGGTAGGTACAGCTTTGGCAACTAAAAAATGAGTGATATTGAATATTTTTTCTCAGTATATATAAATTGTGTACTTCACCTTACAAAAGGGTAACCGCAAAATTAAAAAAATCTACCTAAAAAATCCCTTTAGGCAGGCCTACAGGCGGAGGTAGATTTCGAAGTGCTTTTGGTTTAATTTATTGTCGCTGCATAGCACTCTTCTTCTTTAGCCTTGGCATGGCAAACCTGCAGTAAAAAGAACTGAATTCGCTAAAGAGGAAGAGCCTACAATCATTTGTTTTGACAACAAGAATAGGATATAATATTCTGGGAGCCCGTGCGCAAGATTAGCAATGAATAAAATTAGCAAAGCCGCTAAACAAGACAAAATTATGATATTATAATAATACTTTTAAGTGTTATTATTTTCAAACATTAAAATCTCGCGTCATATCAGAGCTATCAAGAAACTATTTAGTGATTTGTAGAGTACTCATCAAGAGCTTTTCAACGATACCCCACAAGACGTGGTTTCAAAAGTTTCGAATTTTCATCCCCCACCCCCACCCTCACCCTCACTCGAACCCCCGAATCATTGGTGTCACTGTGAACTCCATAGGGAGTACTCTAATTTATTCCAACAAAGTTTCCCTCTATACTTCATAGGGGCCGAGATATAAATGATTTAAAATTTCAACCCCCTCCCCCGACCACCCCCTTGGGCCAATTTTTACCATTAACGAACTTGTCCGAACTATTAGGCCTAGAAATAACATAATAAAATTTGGTTCAAATATCTTCAAAATTACGGCCGCTATCGTGTAAAGATATATATATATATATATATATATATATATATATATATATATATATATATATATATATATATATATAGCCTATATATATAAATATCACAATTTTTTTTTTTGAACGGGCGGTGGTTTCGTACTTAGGGGAGCATGAAACGTAAAGATATGAAAGAATTTTTCGAAAATCATAACATGGTATCCATTGCAATAGGTAGATTTTTCTTCGAAAATCTACCTAAAAAATGACATTTTACTATACAATGGTGGTACATGTCTTCCTGCATTGCCCTACAAAAGCGCTAAGTGAAATTCATAATAATGTGATTGCAAAGTTGCTCGAAAGAAAACACCGCAGTTAATTACCAATGCTATTTCTTTAGAAGGATTGTTGATTATCTCAGAAACTTAATTTTGGCACTTAGCCCCTTTGTAAGGTCAAGTACACATTATTATATAAAATTAATATTTTAGCAGTTAAAAATGTTATGTTTCTTAAATGTAATGTCAACTTTCAACTTCCAAAAATTAAAATAAATGCTTAATTTAATTATTCAAAATGCGGCTACTCGCTATGCTAGAATTAAAATTATCGGTAATAAGTAGACTAATTGTCAAGATATTGAAATTCTGTTTTTTTTTTTTTTCATTTTCAAGGTTATAGTTAATTGTAAAGAAATGACCATAATCAGATTTCTAACCTACCGAATAACAGCTGTGCCATGTATCTGCGTCTTTCGATATCATTCGCAAATGGCAGTGTTAGGACACGTGATCACCATGCCGATTCCATACAGATGGTTTTCGAGACCGGAGACACTATTTCTTTATCGAGTTACAAGTTAAAAATCAGCTATAGAATGGAATCTATAAAGCCCTGCTTGCTAGGCGAAGAATTTTGCAGCAATGTGGCAACTGCGTAAATACATGACGCCAAGCCAAACTGTTTAGATGATATTGTTCTTGTTGTTTTTTTAACAATTTTGAAGAACATTACAAGACTTTGTTAAAAAAATTTTAAGTGGAATAAAATAGAAACTGACCAACAAAAATATGCTTTTACACCTCACTTAAAGGAAATATATATATATATATATATATATATATATATATATATATATACAGATTGTTAATAAATAACACCGAAATATTTTATCTGTATATAGCGGGAACTTAGACAAGCAACTTTTATTAAGAGATTTTTGCTCTATGACGTAAAATGTGTATGCTACAGGGCATTAAAGTCATTATAATTTGGGGCTCATAAATCAATAATTACGCAAAATAGGGTTAAAATTTTCATTAAATTGACTTCATGCCTTCCTAGTGATCAATAAAAACCTGACTCTTAATCATCCGTCAACAGCTATATCATAATTTAGTGTTTCCATAATCTGCAAAATTCACAGACTAATCACATGACTGGTCGCCACTGCATTAGTCTTTTTTTTTTTAATCCATAACTACTGACTACAGTGTTAACAGCGAAGTTCCTTTGTTTTGCATTTTTTTCCAATATTAGAAGTCAGTAGCGGCCATGCCCTGGGAGATTTCATGCTGTAACAGGAAAAAATTGAATCCATAGAGCAAGAATCTCCTAATAAAAGTTGCTTGTCTATGTCCCCTCTATACACAGGTAAAATATTTCGGTGTTATTCATTAACACCCTGTATATATATAAATAAAATTAAGCCTTACGTAATAGTAACTTAACAAAAGGATTTTTCATGTCATTATCTTTATTAATTGAACCCATTCTATTTTTGCAACAACACATAGATAAAGAAAGTGCAGCTACGTCATGATATACGTCATAACAGAGGCCTACGTAATAAACCTTCACAGCATTAGAAAGAAACGCGTGAGAGATTGTTGGTGTGGGATGGAGGTGCCGGCGTTCTGTGCGTGCCAGAACATAAATTTTATTTTCAATCCGACCCTGACTACAACGGCCAAAAGTAAAGAAAATCAGCATAATTTTAGCCTATTTTATTTTTATTTTAGGTTTGTTTTTAAGAACACGATTTTCATGTCGTAATCTTCAATAATCTATTCATACATGAACCACAAGCAATTTTCTTGCATTTGGTACAGCCCACAGCTGTTGTTTCCTTCCTACTTTTCTCAATGTGACTCTGAGGTCGTCGATTTTTTTTACTCGTTCCGGTCCTTGCTGTTAATTAAACGAGTTTGTTTTCTTTCTTTTGTTCATACACTATTCCGGTTCCCCTGCAATTTTTAGGATGAAAATATTTTATTTTTTCCTGTCACTTCCATGAACGGTTTAGCCACAGGGTCCTGGATATTATGCAGAATACTTCCCCAAAATTTGACCTAATTAGTGAAGATAGTGCAGGTCACTTGAGACATGGTGATGTCGCCTATTTACAAATCATCACTATTTTCTCACTCGACATGGAAGTGGTCTTTTTTGTCTACATTGCCACCTACCTTATGATCGGTGTCTGATCGTCTTGTAATTCTGATTGTTTTCTGTTCTGATAGTTCATCTGGAATATAATTCAGTATTACAAACAACGTAATAAAGTAGAGAAAACGTTACTGAGAATTTGTTGACTGTGAATTATAGTTTTACAATGATGAATCCATTTGTGAGTTTGTTAAAATTGTTTAATAATATTTACGTTAGCGGTAAAAAACTTTACTGTCAGTTATAGGTTCTTATCTTATAGGACTATATACTAGACACACTATTGGCTAAACGATGGAGCAGCAATATTCCCTAAGACTGAAATAGGAGACAAATTTATTATTTTCACGGTACTAGAAAATGGAAAACCGACAGAATTATGGATGCGGCGGTTCTAGGGTTAAATTGTGATGGTAATGTTGGGTCTGAATGACAGTTAATTGTTATGAACATAGTTTTTCAACAGCTTTTTAAATAATTAAAAGTTCTTTTTAAATAAATTGAAATATTTATGTAATTTTATTAAGAAGGTCAGACTTTAAATTCATTTCTTTAGACTAGACCTATTTCGACATATATATTGACCACTTTCAGAAATATCCTCAACCATTAAATTATCGCTAAAAGAGATTTTCGCATTTGCTCTAAGAGATGAACAGTGAAATGTTAAGCTAAATGAACAATATTCTGCAACTTTGTACGATTTAATTTTATAGTTTGCTTATTGCATTTATTTTCTTAATGAGACTTCACATGATATTAATATTTGAAGATATTGCCTTGCATTTTATTTCCATTACTCGCGTATCCCTTCAATTTGCCTTTGAATTTAGTTACGTGTTTATTTTTAGTCGCTTTGAGTCGTGAGAATTTAACCGCGACTGTCACATTTGGCCATGCCTACAGTGAATAAATATCTGAGGGGAATAATCGATAAATTTCATAAATTATTCTTAACAGCATAAGGTTTAATAAACATTTTCAGTCACTTCTTTTTTTCTTCCTCTTTTGTTTGTCCATAGCCTGTGTTTTTAGTCGCAGCATTCAAAGAAGGGACCGCAAGGTATTTATACAATAATTAGTGTAAAATTGTGTTTTGCGATTCTGTACAAGGATGTGTTAATACTGCTAACTTTTATTTGGGCATAGGAAGTTATGTGACTTTCACATCAGATTTTTATTACATAAAATCAACATAAGATTATACGAGTAGCAGTTCGCCTTGAAAATGTTAAGAAGTTCCTGCAACGCAAGTAATTCTGAGGTCAATGTTGAGACCTACAGGTAGGGAGAAAAAAAAGCGGACCTACTAAAATATTTAAGTTGCCGATATAAGTCACTGCGCATGCGCAGAACCCGCTAGGCATGCGCAGTACATGTTTAGCATTCAAATGTGTGTCTTCATATTAGCACTTGAAGGATGAGTCATAATAATTCGTCGGTATTATGTTTAGATTTATTCTAAGGGGACAAATTTAAATCCACGACGGATCAATAAATATATTATTGTACTTGGGTATCAGCTTTTTACAACTTTTTGTATCTTTCTTAAACTAGTCACTAAGTTTTGTATTCGTATTTATGGAATAGAATTTGGTACGCATGGTTAACATGTGATCTGCATAGTGAGTAGACAATCATTTAATTATAAGAATGTATGCCAGTTGGCTATTGTTCGATATACTGTAAATCTGTGAGCTGTCACCTTGTTCTTCGGTTCACACATACCGAACACCTAGAATATTTTAATTCCAGCAATATTTTGACTGTTATGATAGAGTTTAGGTTCTACTGACTGACTGACTGACAGAGAATCAACGTATTGCCTAAACTATAACAGGTAGAGAGAGACTTGGAATTTTGACAGTACCTTCGTTTCTTAATGTAGGTGCTCACTAAGAAAGGATTTTGAAAAATTTTGATTTTAAATGCCAAAAATCAAATGTTTTTGAGAATACTTAATCCCTTTTTACACAGAATTATCAATTCCAAATCACATTTTTTGACATTAAAACATATTGTTGCTAGTGATGAGCAAATGCAAGACCAAGACCAAGGCGGTCTTGGTCTTGGTCTTGGTATTGCACTCTCAGTCTTGGTCTTGGTCTTGCATAGTTAACCCTGGTCTTGGTCTTGGTCTCGGTCTTGCATCAGTGGTCTTGGTCTCGGTCTTGCATCAGTGGTCTTGGTCTTGGTCTCGGTCTTGCATACTCGGTCTTGGTCTTGCAGTTTTCTTTTACGCAACTTACTGTGATCGATGATTTAAAGTTACACCGATGGCATGTGTGTTATTGCTTGCGAAAGTAACGAAAGCTAATTGCTTTTAGTTGCTTTGACCTGTAAACAGTAACAAAACAATTAAAAGCTATTCATCTAAAGTACCCACCTAAATTTAGCCATTAGTTACTTTTTCTTGTTTATGGCCTGCAGCGGTTTCAGTTATTTTTAAGTATAGGTATATGATACTGATAGTGTACTTACATAGTAAGCACCTATTATGTGACGGACATAAATAGCGTTCATAGCCCGCTGAGTCCTGCTCTACTGCTCTCTTCCAAATAAGACCTATTATTGATATCTTTCTTGAGGACAGATGCTTCTTCAGACCTGAAGTATTTCGATTTGTCATATGAATATTATAGTGTAAAGTTTCAAATTGAACGGCCGTGGAGACAATAAGTAAAATTAACAGGATGTGTATGAAATGTTTAAACGATTTCCGCATAGGAGAGAGGTTCTATCTGACCTGTTTAAAACTGTATAATATACTAACAAAACATAACGGTATTGAAGCAGATGCTTTAGAAATTGTGCAATCTATAGAAAATCATACAATGTCCATTCGAAACCCAAACCCATAGGCTGCATATTTCTCTTTCCATATACCCTAATCTTATTTATAACACATCGTGAACAGAAAGATTTCCGCCACCCCCATAAATTACTTTCTACTTGCTTTCAAGTTTCGGGCCTTCAACCAATTGGGTCATAAATAATCATAACTATTCTTCATGCAAGCAAATATTTCTAGATCAGGCATTTTCTAGTTTTAGTATCTTTCCCCATTCGATATGCATCCTTAATATGAATCAGCAGCAAGAACTTAAACACCGCCACCGTTATGTGTCAATAACAAAATTGTAGTAATAAAAAATGGTTTTCAATGGATGTCCTACCTATCATAAACAAAATGTAGGCCTGTATAGCTACAGTACAATCAGATAGGCCTACGTAACTGTGAAGTAATAACTAGCAAATACCCGTCAAATAAGTTCCTGTTTTAATTAATCTACGGTTTAATGGTGTTTTATTGAATAATTATAAAGGATACTGGGCTTATAACCTGATTTTTTAAAACTTCACTTTATTTTTAAATTTTCTGCAAGGAGAACGGAAAGAGCTGAATAGCTATGTTATATTTTGTTCAAGTAGACAGGAAAGATTCTATATGTGAGAGTAGGCTATGAGTATTAATGATAGGTGTAAAAAAGGATATCATCATTAATGAAATAGGCTACTGAGCATGGTAATAGGCGTTTTAAGTTACGGGAGTTATTGTTTAAAGTTTCAAATCCTCAGTCATAGGCCGCCCACATGGCTGAGTGGTTAGACCGCTCGCCCTCCACCGCTGGGACCCGGGATCGGATCTCTATGGATCCATGTGGAATTTGTGGTGGACAAAGTAGAGTTGGGGCATGCTTTCTCGGGGTGCTCCGGTTTCTCCTGCCGTATATCCTTTCATCGTTGCTCCATTCATCATAGTATGACCATTTGGTTCTATTAAAGAATTATTATAAATCCTCAGTCATAGCTTTCTTTTAACCCAGTGAGAGGTTAGAGAAACTAGTTATTAAATAACTGTATGGTAGAATTTTTACAGTTTTATTGATAAACTATGTGGTCAGTATTTACACTGCAGCAAAATGAAATTTCATATATGTCTTAGGTCCCTTGTTACATCTGTTTGTCTTTCGTACCATAATACTAGAGAACTATTGCAATTAAACATTTTAAAAATGAATATAGAGTGTTTATCGTAAATTCAACTCCCACCAATTGAAGGAACTAGCTGACTACCCTGGCTAGCGACTCTGCGGCGCCTTTGAGTAGCGGTTGCTTCCTCGCTGCATACACAACGGGGCTTTATAAAACTTTTTCGAGTAGCAAGACTGCAAGAGTCTTGCAGTTAGGTATTGTTCTTGCCAGAGTCTTGCGGGCTTGGACTTGGTCTTGGTCTCGGTCTTGCATGGTCGGTCTTGGTCTTGGTCTTGCTAACGCTGATGCGGTCTTGGTCTTGGTCTCGGTCTTGCATTTTCTACAAGACCAAGACCAAGACTGCAAGACCAAGACTGGTCTCGCTCATCACTAATTGTTGCCAGTGGGTCTCAGATGGGTTTGGAAAAAAATGAGACTAGAATTTGAAAAATTAGAGAAGTATCAATCCACGAAAATAATGCAGTCACATAACTTTCTTTACCCTGGACATAGAGAAAACAATACGAGGTATGGTAATAGATATATTATTGTATCGCAGGTTTTTGGAGAGAGAAGTATGAAGTATGAAGTACGGTTTTATGGTAACATGAGAGTGAGAAATAAATTATCCGCAAAGACAATAGAATCTTATGCTACCGGAATTTATGTTTGATCTTATTTGAACCCCTACCCAGCTTGTTGTGTACAAGCGATGGGATACAAAATTCGGTATAGGAGAGTTTCTATGCTTGAGAAAATTTTGTTGTGATCACAGGTATCGATATAATTCATTAAAATGCGTTATGTTCAGGTACTGTGGGCCATGAGATATCATTGTTGCATGTTATACAGTAGGCTATGGTTATACACAGCGTAGCGTGAAATAAACATCCTATTCGGAATGTATACTCAAAGAATTCCATTTTATTTATTAATTTGTTGCGTTACACAAAACAATTATGGAACAGAAAAGAGCTACAGAGGATTGGCCGTCTCCAGATTCAAGATCATGTGAGGTTAAAAAGCGACATGCGAGGTATAGTAGTGCAATACGCGAACAGCAATTAAAATCGGCTAAGAAAACATTTTTGGGAAAAAATCCCAATGCGCATCAGATTGCTAATACTAATTATCAGAAACAATTATGCAATTCCTACAATTTATGTAAAAACGATGTCAATGTTGATAAATATGTTTTAATTATTTTTCTGTTAAATAAATTATTTAAACAAAACATCCCGCAGTTGAGTAAATAATCGCGGGCACCTGCTATTTATATATACTGTATATATATATATATATACACACACACATGTACGAGGGATGGAGCTTAAGTCATTGCAACCATATTTTTCCCAAAGCAAGGCAATGGTATCATGAGATGATGCAAGTCACGTGAGAGTGTAGCATCTCACTTCATTTGGTAGTATTGTGATGTACGGTTGTACGAATAGAGGCGATAGTAATTTAGTTGTGAGTTGGCCACCGTGTAGAATGGATATGACAAAATATGAACAGTATTATTACGTCAAAATAGTCACTATTCGAAGGGAAAACGCCTGAGAATATTACAAGAAGCTGATGGAAGCTTTGGGAATAATTCCTACTCGTACAGAATTTAAAGAGATCGTGGAGTGGATATGTGTGCATTCAAGTTTCCAACTACCGCAGTACATTACAGTGGCACGAAGCAGTAGGGTATGGATGTTTACGGGTGTCTTTTTCTTTACTGTCCTACATCTAGTGACCATAATCTGCATTATACATAAATTCCATACCCTGCCCTTTCATTTGTACATTTCAATTTTGAAAATGGTCCCATACTTTTAAAATAAAAAATAGTTATGACATACTCCCATCCCCTATGTATATGAGGGCGTTAAAGCCAAAGTGGTGTAAGTAATGTTTTTTAATTTAAAAATTTCATTTTCTTCAGATAAGGATTATAATATTAAATATTTAATAAATAAATAAATATTTATGTGGGACAAACTGGTAGAAAATTCAAGCAATGATTTAAAGAACATAGCCTATTACTGATTTTAAATATGGCAGATTACGATCAGCATATGCTAAACACCTGCTTGATAGTGGTTATAGACTGGATAACTTAAATAACATCCTGGAAGTTCTACACATCTGTGATAAGGGTATTAGACTTAATATATTGGAAAACTTTCAAATTTATAAGAATAAGAATAATATCCTTAATGGAAACACAACTGACCAAAATCATTCGTGCAAATTTTTCTCTCCATCTCCTCCCGTTTTCAGTAACCAAAAGTTATTTTCTCTAAATCGTGTAGCAAGTGATGAATAATAGCCTAATATAATAGTGTTTAAGATCAGGTAATATGTCCTTAACTACAATCCATTTTGTGTATGTAACAAATGCAATACTATTTCAAGCAGTTATTTATAAATTAATAATTATCTCTTATCTCCGAAGGTAATACCTAATTAACACTCTATGAAAGCAATTAATCACTTACATATATTTAAAGAAATATATAATGTTATACATATCCATAATTATATAATGGCTAAATATGAAATACTGATAAAAAATAACGTTACGGTATGTAATTTTGCAATATATTCAAAGCACGTCCCATCCGTTGATTCTTAATTCCTGTGAAGATTACCGCTGAATAATAGCGGATGATGTCACTGTTCGAACTTCCTAATAAATCAGCCTCTCACTCACTGATACATAACCTCCATGGTAATAATCATAGCTAACTCATGACCTTTCGTTAAAACCATGTTTCAGTTTCAGACAAAGTACTTAGTATACAGGCTTACTGAAACAATAAATAGGCTACTTCACGAGTTATTCATAAAATCCAAAGTTTTGTTAATATTAGATAATTAGCCTATATAAATGTAAACTACTGTAGAAATTAGGCTATGCCATTAATGTTCACACAGACTTTGTAAACTGAAGGTGGTAAGTAATGTTTTGAGCGAAAATAAATCTGTTGGCTTACGTGTGTGTTTTGTCAAAAATCATCTAGTTTATGGACGAAATTCTAAATATTTAATTATTTATTTATACTACTTTAAATAGTAAATTATGAATAGATGCACGATAATGGTTCTTGTACTAGGAATAAGAGTATTTGTAGGGGTTAAAATGAAGGAAATTGATATTTATTTATTTGTACGAAAGGAAAGAGAACGACAGAGCCATCATTTGATATCTTTAATATTTGCTATAAAGGGCTTGCACCTTTTCTTTGCCATTAATGATCTGGCACCTCTTTTTTGCGCCCTGATAATAAAATTTAACTTTAAATAGACGGAAAGAGTTATGTTAAATAGTGTTTACGATTCAAAATAACATTATATTATGAATAGAAAAAGAAAAATCAGTTTAAGATGCAACGTTAAGCCTATGTTGCTTTCTTTTTTTCTTTAACATCCATTTTCTTTTCCAGCTTCATACATCAAGCCTTGTGCTCGCACAGATCCTCACATTGACCAGTGCGCATTAGAACATGCGAAAGAGATTATACCTATTATTACCAAAGGTAAGTATTGTTATTAATCTTTTCGCTCCTACTGCAGTATCTATTTGTGACTTTAAAAATTGTATAAAAACAGAGATATAAGATTAATAGAGTAGTGCTTTATACAAAATGAGAGGATTTATTATCCACAAGTTAGGATTGCCATTTTTTACGGAAACCAGATATTCCACATAAATTTTCTTAAATTATTTCAACTTATTTCCCTATTTATCTCTCTTTTTATTTCCCTCTGACACACACATAGGCTACATCACATTGTATGCTACACATAAACACACACTGACATTTCACCCTCCCTCGATGCGTCTCTCTCCATTGTATCAGATTTCATATTTATTTTTACATTGTTTATAAACTAATCTCCCCTATCCGATAGTTTATAAATAAGTTCGAATCTCAGTTAGGGTGGAGCAGTATTCAAAGCACTCCTGTTTTCCGAGTTCGGTTCATCCACGCTCTCATTCCTCTACACTTCCCTTTCTCTTCGATTCATTCATCAAAACTTTATCTAGAGAGAATGAGATGGTAGGCAGAAAGACAGCGTGACAATGTCATATTGCTTCATTTTAGCTATCGTTATTATTTTCAAAAGATAAAAAGCCTCTAATTTGGAATTTGACCGGTTTGGTAAATGTGGATCATCATGTTTCAAGGTAAGCCTGTCCGCATAAAATTCGGAACGAACGTGCGGAAATGGAAGGAGATAAGTTGATGGCCTTATCGTGTCCATAGAACATCGCTGGATACATTCATTGCATGTAATTTCATAAGTACAGGGTAGCAATATAGACCCCCTGGTCGCACTACATTACGAACTCTACTCACTCTTCCTGCATGTTATCGTCTAATATTTGCTACTTCTGATCTTCACATTTTATTCTTTTCCAAGTTTACATTATCAATATTAGTTTAACTTTTTTACAGTCTCTATTTCTATCTGATCACCTCTATCTTCAATTACATAAGAACTTGAATATAATTTGTTTTAAATATAGAATTAAATGGTGTAGGAGATGATGATAATACTGTATAGGTTTACTTTATTTTTCTTACCTCATTTAATTTCGCTATTACTTTTAATTTTAAGTTCATTTAGTTATATTGCGTTGAAGTGTACGCAATAACTTCTACTACAGCTATCGTATGTGGAACACATAAATAAATTTAAGGTGCACACGATGTTGCGCAAGATACAGAAAAGTGTTTACATAGTTTGAAGTTGAAAATTGAAATTATTTTCTTAACAAAAATTAGACAATAAATTTACACAAAAATTCATACTTGTTGAAGAAGTAGAGCTCATTTATTATGTAACTTTCTTAAGGAAAAAATTAAACATAAATTAGTTACATCAAAAGAATGTTGCGTAAAGCTTTAGTTATCTGAGCAAAGCTAAATACATTTTTCTTTTTAGGAGACGAGATATACAAAGTCCCTGTACTAGATCCCTTCGATATAAAAGAAATAAAAATTATAGACAAGGGGCCCAGACAAGCTGTTCTCAAGCTAACAGTAAAGGATGTAAAAATATATGGATTAAAGGATACACAAGTCAAGACAATGCAGTAAGTATAACTATACCTGTTACAAGCTTTTAAAGTATATTATTAGAATACTTCAAGGAATATCCATTAGTAATAAACCAGTGAACGGTGATTGGGAATCATTGCCAGCATGTTACAAAGACGTCTTACAAATTATCTTACCTGTTAATCTAGTTTGTTAGCAGTGTTACGTAGGCTGTATTATAAATATTGGTAGCTATTCCTGTTAAAACTCGCAACGTTACAGCATTATCTTAGAATTTAGGGAGTGAGTGGAAGAAGGGCGCAACCAGAAAAAAAACTTAGTTTGGAGATAAACAAAGAAAACTATTTTAAAGTCACAGGTCGTGTACTACGAATCCAATAAATAGTTATGTGCTAGATATGCTGTTAACTAACTATATGCTCGATTCTGATGTCCAATTCAATTACACCTATAGTGAAGAATAAATCCAAAGGAAATTTAGTTACGCCCTTTTTCCAGATATTCATGGTTTCTAACAAAGATCACATGAATAATAATAGTTAAACATCAAATTTTGCATTTATTTTTAATTGACTGAATATTGCCAAACATATAAGCTTAAGTTGTAACATACAAAGAGGATCAGGAAACTAAACTATTGTATTATAAAGTTATTATTAGCCTATAGCTTTCTGAATATTAGCCTTCAACATAACCATGAATATGACTGAAATAATACATAACAGAACAAAAAAGTCCCAAAATACCATACAGATAACATCAGTAATCCTTCAGAGTCAGTTTCATTTAATGTTTAATTGCCAGACTGTTTTTCTCTTAAGATGTTCATATAGGCCTACCATTCTTGTGCATCCTTACTTAAAAATTTCAGCAAATCTGTAAAATCTTTCGCTTTAGATGGTTTTATCCCCACATGTGGCACAGGAGCAAGAGTGGAATCATTAAGGTTATGAACAAGAACATTCCTCTTCCATAATGCAAACTTCCTTCGTACCAGCCAAGAGTAACACGTCACAAGAACACTGCCATTTTGCTTATAGCTGAGTATAACACATTTTTGTATAGCAAATTTCACACCTTTTGCTTTTGGCAGCGGGAACATAATAGAGTTCATATACGAAGTCCAGTCTTTTAGCATAGCTTAACAGTATCTGCTCACGTAGGCCATAATATGTGTTCCAGGGCGATATTTGGAAGGAAGGCGCTACACAGAATGTCATAACATGCCTTTTGTTGGAGGTTTTTGTTCTAGATTTGCTATATTATAGATCTGCTGGTTAAGAGTGCTAGAAACGCCCTTATTCAACCAATCCCTCAACTATGAAGAACCACGGAGCATTGGAGGAACAGATAAGTTATCGTAGGTTACAGACTTAACCTTTTCACTGCTACTGAAGTATAAATGTGCCATAGTAAAAGAAAGTGCATAAAAGCAGAGATAAAATAACTACAGAATAATGTTTTATGTTAAAATACGATGACTATCATTTAAGCGTTATGACTGTGTAATGGAAACCAGTTATTCCATTGATCACTTACCCATTGATTTCAGTCTTATAACCCAATGGTGATTTCACCTGATGATTAATTGTATCTATATTAGGCCTATATTTTCCAGTACCCTGAAGCATTTTGATCTCTCAAGGACATAAGTTAACATTCAGTATTATAGTAGGCCATGGTTACTGTTATGATTCGAAATTATCTCAATTGGTCAATACATCTTTGTAATGTATAGAAATGCCCGAAATTAGACTTCATTCGACTCCATGCAACTAGGCAGGGTAAGATTCTTTCTAAATCCGATAAAGTTTTAGTTTACAACAGTTCTTTATATCAGTGAAAATCGATACTTAATTGTTACATACTTAAGTAATAATTTTCTCCAATGATGCTTCATTCAACTAGAAGTAGGCTATAGGACTTACGCCATGTATACAAATCTGTAAATGTAACGTAAATAAAATACTTTTTGCCAAAAAATACAATATAATTAGTGTCCTAGTATTGTGTGTACCGTGTCTGAACAGACACATTACACACTGGAAAATAATTTTCGAAATAATTATTCAAAACATTATGATTCTAGCTAAATTTTAGCTAGCACGAATTATTATTGCTTGTCAATACATAAATTCAGATATTTATGTTACGGTACATCAGATCAGATCAAGCACAACCGGAAACACAGAGTGCACAGAAAAACTAACCCGCACTCATGCATTGAAACTCCATACACAAACACACATAACTAACACACTTGTAAAGTAAAGGCTCAGGACTAGTTGGGTATCGAAAACACAAAAGACTCAAATCTCTTTCAAACTATTTACGCCACTCCGCTGCAAAGATAGTTTGATTCCCATAATGCTTTCTTATGAGCTCAGTGGCTGACCCATTTGTAGAATACCTGAATAAGTCACCCACTTTCTCGTAAGAAAGCAATAAGAACTAACCAGAATACCTGTGTAGTGGAGTGGCGTGGCGTCGATAGTCTGAAAAAACCATTAGTAAAATAAGTATATGTATAATACATCTTAGAATCTGTATGAATAATAGCAATAAAAGATTAACGAAAATTTAATCCTACAGCAAGTACAGTAAAGTTAAGGTATATGCAGTAAATAAGTGATAATTGAACAACACAAAAAACAAAAATAAAAATGTAAGGATAAGAGCCCAAACTAGGGCTAATACCCTTGGATAACGGAGTTTATCTCCAACAAAATAACTCTGAATGTAGGAGCTCCACTATACCATCAGCATAACTTTATTTTATCACCATATATTTTCCTTCAGAAGATATTATATATTTTACCTTTTAAAGCCAGTGGTATATCCATTTAGACCTACAGTTTAGACTAGATCCGCAAGGTATCTAATTTATAATGAAAATTATTTCACCATACACCATTATGTTTGAATGTCTACAATTATAGACAATGTTAATTTAAAACAGTATAGATGAATATACATAATACACTGACAGTAACATTGCTATTATATTCTGTGACGTGTAAAAATGACCACCATTAAGGTCTCATCCTCACTTAATCCTATACAGTTTGATACCACCATTACAACGAACGAATCAATTTGGATAAAATGTTATTACAATAATATTAAAATTATTATTGGATCAGTATATTTTCCTCCAAATTCAACCACTGAATCATTTAGTGAATTTTTTGAACAAATGGAACAAAATTTTGCAACATGTAATTCTCACATCATTCTCACAGGCGATTTCAATTTGCCAGAAATATCCAGTAATATGTATGACCTCAGCAAAGGCAGCAGTAAAGCAAAACGTCTGAATAACATGTTAAAGTTTTTAAATATGCAATCCATTAACACTGTGAGAAATAACAGTAATAGAACACTGGACTTAGTTTTGACAAATATCTCAGAACTCAAAGTAGAGGAAGAAAGTAATTCTCTGGTACCTATAGACCTATACCACCCTGCTTTAAATATAACATATAAAATACAGAAAGAAGTAAAAAAGAACATCGTAGGTAAGTGTAGTTACAATTTTTACAAAGCAGACTTTAATAAACTTTATAATCTTATAAGAGACTGTACATGGAACAATTTAACTGATTATAAAGATGTTAATTCTTCTGTAACTACTTTTTATGACACAATTTACTCAATACTAGATAAATGTGTACCGAAAAGAAGACAATGTCGACACAGGTATCCAGTATGGTTCACAAAAGAGATCATAGGAAATATTAAACTTAAAGAAAAATATCGTAAAAATAAACATTTATCAGAATATAATATGTCAGTATTCAAAAACATTAGAGCAAGTTTGAAGAAACAAATTAAAACAGCCTACATAAGTCATCTTCAAGAAATTGAAAAAAATTTAATGCACGATGTAAATAACTTTTGGAATTTTATTAAAAGCAAACGGAAACAACTCAAGTCTCAAACGGAGATGGAATATAATGGGCAAATATTAAAAACTCCACATGAAATTGCTAATGGCTACGCTGATTATTTTAAATCTGTTTATACAAGGGATCAATCAAAATACGATTATGAAACCGATAACAGTATAAACATACTAGACTCCTTCAACATATCTGTAATAGAGTCAAAAGAAGTTGAATTAGCAATTAAAAAATTAAAATCTCAACGTTCTGCTGGACCGGATAAAATACCAACATATATTTTCAAAGGATGTGGTGAACACTTAGTGTATCCATTAACTATAATTTTTAACCAAATAATTAAACAAGGCGTTTTTCCGGATGTTTGGAAAATGACAAAAATAGTCCCCATACATAAATCGGGGAGTTCGAAAATGGTACAAATTTATAGACCCATTGCTATTCTATCTACACCAGCTAAAATTCTGGAAAGTATTTTTTACACACACATTTTCAATCATATTAAGTTAGCGATTTCTCCACTTCAACATGGCTTCATGCCAAAAAGATCAACTGTTACAAACTTATGGAACTTCACTGAATACGTATCATTGGAATTAGACCAACATAAACAAGTTGACGTAATATATACAGATTTTCAAAAGGCATTTGATAAAGTTGATCATGACTTCTTACTTAACAAATTAGCTCAACTTTCTTTTTCCACTCACTTTATGAAAATTATGTGCTCATACTTAAGAAATAGAACACAGGTAGTGAGTTATCAAAATCACTTATCTGATCAGTTTGTGGTTAATTCTGGAATTCCTCAAGGATCAAACTTAGGCCCTTTATTGTTTCTATGTTTCATAAATGATTTACCGAACGTGGTGAACAACTCCAATATTTTATTATTTGCTGATGACATTAAAATATATAAATCTATTGCTTCAGTTTCAGATTGTTTTCAACTCCAAAACGACTTAAATAAATTATACTGTATACATGGAGTAATAAATATAAACTTCCATTTAACATTAAGAAATGTGTTAAAATGACATTCAATAGATGTAAAAAGACTATATCATACGCCTATAATATAAATAATGTTAAACTTGATGAAGTAATGGAAACTAGAGATTTAGGGATAACATTTACCAAGGATCTCAGGTTTAACAGCCACATTTATTTATTTATTATTTATTTATTATTTATTATTTATTTATTATTTATTTATTACAAGAGATATTACAAGAGGTATTACATTTAGTAATACACCCGAAAGAGCAAGACTGCTCGTGCTCGGGTGCCGTTTCAAAAATATCAAAGTGAAGAAAGAGGAGAGACAAAGAAATAGAGTGTATAATGTGCTTAACTAAAAAAGAAAGTAAAACAGAAACATTAAACATAAAAACATAAATACATAAAAGGAGTGAAACAAAAATTACTTAAAAGCTAAAAAATTACAAAAAATTCTTTACATATCTATTAAATTTAACAGTGGAGTATGCTGAGAGATCAGGATTTTTTCTGATAATTGAGTTATAGAAGCGCGGTCCAAAATTAATGCTATGCTTTAATCCTGCCGATGTGAGACATTTGGGTTCTAATAGGAGTAAATTAGTATTTCGTCTAGTTTTGTAGATATGATCACTGGAAGAGTATTTTATACGATGTTTGTGAAAATATTTTAATATAGAAAATTTGTAAATTTGGTCCAAACTTAAAACATTAAATTCCGAAAATATTAGGCTAGTTGGGTAATCAATGTGTTTTCTTAGACAGATTTTTATTATTCTTTTTTGTAAAAGGCAGAGGGGCTTAAGGGTAGTTTTCGCTAATCCTCCCCAGACGAGAATGCCATATTGAATAATGGACTGGAAAAGTGCTAGATAAACGGAACGTAAAACAGTAATGGGCATACAGTGGCGTAAAATGACAAATTTATGAATTGTTCGGCGTAGTCTATTACAGATGTAGTTAACATGGTGAGACCATTTAAGGTGTTTATCAATAAAAATACCCAAATATTTCACAACGGCTGTTTCTTTCAGTGGTAAGCATTTACAATTCACATCAAAATTACAATTATGTATTATTAAATTTAAATTTGTACATTTTTTCCGCGCTATCTGACCAGTAGATGTTAATGAGAAAGGAACTAATGTTGATTTATCCACGTTTAGTGACAGAAGGTTAGAATCGAACCATTTTTTTATAATTTTCATGCCAGTATTAGCGTATTTATATGCTACTTCCCATGAATGACCACTGAAAATCACAACAGTGTCATCTGCGTATGAAAATATGGAGCCGTTTATTTGATCTAGGTTTAAATTTAGCAAATCATTTACATATATTAAGTATAAGATTGGTCCTAATATCGTTCCTTGTGGCACACCAATATCAATATTTGATATTTCACTTATATGGCTGTCAACCTTTGTCATTATACATCTATTGCTCAGATATGATTCAAATAATTTGTAAACTGTTCCTCTAATTCCTATCTTATTCAGTTTATCTAATAGTATCGAGTGAATAACAGTATCAAAAGCTTTACGTAAGTCCAAGAAAATTCCTAAACAATTATTACCTTTGTCTAATTCTTTAATAATGTTACCTGTAACGTTAATAAAAGCATCGTCAGTAGATATGTTGCTCTGGAAACCAAATTGATTTTTTGATATAATTTCATGTTTTTGTAAATAGTAAACTATAGTAAACAATAGTTTTAAAAGCGTTAAGAAATCTAGGTTTTATTATAAGGAATTCATGCACATTTAGCGAAAATACATTAATCAGACTTTATAATTCATTGGTCAGACAAAACCTCGAATATGGTACAGTCATATGGAATCCAATGACTATTAAACTTTCTGATTCAATAGAAAAAATACAATCGAAGTTTTACAAATTTTTGATATTCAGAAGTACTGGCCATTATCCAACATATTTGAATTACCAAACGCTTTTAGAACTATATGATATTAAAAGTTTAAAATTTAGAAGAAATAGTCAAGGTTTAATATTTCTTCACAAATTATTGCATTCAAAAATTGATGATAATAATATTGTTAAGAAGATTTATTTTTACGTGCCATGTAAACTAAGTAGTCACAGAAAGCTATTTTTTACCCCCAGGGTAAATACTGATATTCATAAAAATTCACCTTTAAATAAAGTAACCACTTTGTATAATAAAATTCACTTTTTAAATTTTGATATACTTAGCATGTCCGAAAATGAATTCAAAAAAGCTTTAGTTGAAGTTGATTTAATACTGAATTAAAATCACTAAACGTAGTTACAATCAATTGTAGTTAGTGTATTGGTTTAATGTATCATGCCAAACATTCTCCTCACTCTTTCTTTCTTTCTTTCTTTCTTTCTTATCTTAATTCTCAAAGGCATTATGTACTGTGACTATAACCTGGCAACTGCTGGAACCCAGAAGTAGCTAGGAATTTATTTTTCTGCTTGTAAAGTTTTTTTTTGTGTACTTTTTACTTTTATCTTTTGTGTATTCTTATCTTTTGTATCTCATGTTTTAATTATTTTGTATGTATGCATTGTATTTTTGGCATGGACATTGTAATTGGGTTTTATACCTGTAATGTTCGTTATTATTAAATAAAATAAATAAATATGACAGAAAATTTTGTAGATGAAGGCTGTAATAATTACAGGAGCGAAAAGTTTGTTTCCTTTCAATAAGACAGGATATGCAGCAGAATCTTGGGAAATAGGCTATTAATAAGTATGCAAGCTTACAAGGAAAAGGAGCTACGAAAAACGTCGTTGGAAATATTGGAGGTTTCAGTCACTAACAAACTATTCGAGTTCCAAAATATTATCAGGCTAATTCCAATTTATAAAGTCCAGAGGTCTAGGATGCTGGTTTTGTAATACAATTACTCATCTGTGTATCTATTATCATCTATCAGATAAATTTTAAAAATCGTTAGCAGAAAAAATTATAAGAGTGTTATTTTAATTGTCTTCCCGTGCCATCTAAATTACACATATAACTTACACTAAGTGAGAGCTATGTCACAGGAAAATTGCACATCACACTGTTATATAGTTACAGTATTAATAAAGTCCTTTTATTTGTTTGAAAACTTGATACAAGGTTGTGTGCTTATGTTTGCTTCTTAATCATTTACTTACTTTAAATGTAATCTATTTTTTTCAGTTTTGACATCTCAGAAAATGAAGTCCATGTAAACCAATTATCTGTGATGCCAAGACTACAGATTCTGTCGAAGTACGACATCTTTGGTAACCTATTGGTACTACCAATTAGAGGGAATGGGGATTCAAACATCACTCTAAGTAAGTTCTAAATCAGTTTGATCAATATACCAGTCATCAATCAACAATTTATTAACATATTTGTACTGAAAGTGGTGTTGTGTTTGTAGCCTAATTTTCGATGTTACGCTTTTAATTACAATGGTTGATTCATAGGAAGGGGATAAACTTGTAAACGTTTAGATACTTGTGGTTTTTTAAGTTTTTACTTCAACAAAACTTATTGCAATACATATATATAATATTAAATAGGGTTAAAATTATATACAAATATGTTTCAAATTGTATACAAATATGATGCAAATCACAGATTAATTGCTATTTAAAAAAGCAATGTTAAATATAATGAGTTCAAAATATTTATTTCCTATCATGAAATCTGATAATGGAAGTCTTCTGTTCACTGGTGTTTTATTGCTAAAATGTAAAAATACACAGTGTGTTAAAATAAGTGTTTGCAGGAGAATAAAACAACAAGGGGAAGTTTGCCTATGTTGGAGCGATTTTACATTTTGTTACCTCACGCCTTTATTATGTATTTAATTGATACAAAATATATTGTACAACAATCTACATTTTATACACTTTCATCTGGTAGTATTGTATTTTTTATTGATACATATCTCCAAGGCCTACAATATAAAATTTAGAAGTCTGCAAATGGTCCGAATTAGGAAACCGGATGCTTAACCCATGGTAAAACTGTGAGTAAAAAAAATATATAAATTGTAGTATTTTAAAGAACCTCTATTTTAACAAATTTATTAGGCACACATTTTGGATTTTCAATTTTTTAATTTTGGATATTTATAATTGTGTATTCTTGATTTTTAATTTTTGGATTTTTTAAACTTTGGATAAGCCTAATCATTGAGTTGATTGATTTCTGTGCAGTCCGCTCCGACACAACTCACTAATTTCGTGACCATTTTGAGCGTTACATTAATTTCGTGCCGATTTTTGAGCGTTACAGAAGCTCTCGATTTACCCCTACCGCGGCTAAAGAAGTTTCACTTCAAAAATATGTGCATGCAGTAGAGAATGTATCAAATATGATGCCACCGGCCGTCATGACTTTGATTCGTTCATAGAGCAAGAAAAATCCAAAACCCAAAGTATCATATATGACACCCGGGGACTGAGTATGTAAGCACAGTATTATAATGTTAAGTGTTTTTTAATGTAATAAATGTAACCAATTTTATTTCTTGATGTAGCTATACATCTACCTTATCTACCTACACAGATTTATTACACATTGCAAGAAATCATCATCTACCTACTAATTTGTTATTTTGCTTTATAGTAAACGCGACAGTACACTTCGACATCATCTTTGATCTGAAGAAAATCGACGGAAGGACCCATCTAATGCTCAGATCAATAACCATGCCGGTGAAGCCATCTAAAATGTATGTTAAGATGACCAACTTATTTGGAGGAAATAAACTCCTGGGTAAGTTCCAAAGTAGGCCTATGTTGTATAATATTGTGTTGTTGAGCATGAAAAAAAAATTCAGCATTCCGGTATAGGAAATAGAAAATAATAAAATACATCAAGTAGATAAATAAAAATTCCTGGGATGACTTAATATGACATAAAAATAGCACTGATCAAGTTAAGAAAATAGAAAGATTCAATTACGCGAGTGATATTTTAAAGAATTGAATAAAAGTAAAGCATGGACACACACATTTGTAAAAAGTTATGAAGTTATTTGAATGCCAAAATAAATAAACGGTGCAAAAATATGTTTCACAAACCTCGCTGTAATTGGTTTTCGTGTGTTCATTAGGACTGAGCTAAACTGACTGCATTTAGCAACAATATGTAGATTATAGTTATAATGCCATTCATATTTTCATTGATATGTATGTTGTGAAAATCGATTTTAAGCTGTATTTAATTCGTGTTTATCTTCATATCTATTAGATTTATAAAAAATATTTTAAACAAAAAATGTTCATTTAAATTTTTTCTAACCCTTTATTGCGGTAGGATTTTATGTGTCGCATACTGTAATGGAGATTATCTAGAAAAATTGAAAATGGATAGGAGTAAAGTACCCCCAAGTAATTTTAGCAGAAAACGGATATAGTCATTTTATTAGCCTTAGACAAGAGTTTCAAATTTTTTTTTTTTTAAATCGTTAGAGCCAATTTTTCAAAAATCTAAATTATTCAAATTTTTTTCTTCACAAGTCCCCTTAATATTTCAGTTATAAAACTCAAATTCTGGGCGGATCGATAAAATTCCGAAGAAGTCATTAATTCAAAAAATAAAGTAAATATAATGAACTGTTTACCCGCTGGGCTTGTCCACGGACAGACGGACGTACGGACGTACGGACGTACGGACAGACTGACAGACGATATTCCAAAAACACTATTTTCGGTTTCTAGGCATCGTGAAACATCTTTTCCCGGCGTTATCTCGATTTCGATTTTTTGTCATGATCACAATACTTTCTCTATACTACGTATATGCGAGAAAGTAAAATGGTAGTGAAATTCTGATTATGACAGAAAGAAATAGATATACACTCCAAGTAAGTGAAATGCAGTTCCTGAGAGCAACTGTAGGATATAGAAAACCAGACCATAAAAGAAATGAAGAAATAAGAGAAGAATTAGGGATACATAACCTGAGTGATAAAGTAACAGAATATAAAACTATGTAGATAACACATGTACACAAAATGACACCAGAAACCAACAGGGAATGGAATTGTAGTAGATCTTTCAAAAGATGGCGTGAATAAGATATACAGATTGCAACATGCATAAATGTCTAATGTGTGGTCTGAAAAGTCGCGGTTCTGTAAGGTCCAGACGGCGTTGGGCCTCATAGACGTAGGTATACAGAAGAGGTATACTAAGAGACAGGGAAATGTGGTAATGTAATAAACATGAAGAAATAAGAAGAATTCCGGAAGAACTGGACTTTTGAGAAGTAGTGAAACCCAAAAGTACTACAATGCAGATCATATAATCTAACCTCATTTCTTTTTTCCATCGTACACTTCTTTTATTCGTTTGTACCTACTTTCAACGTTGTATCATGCTTATATCGTATGTATAATGCCTTCCTTCGATATGTTGTTCATTATTTCATGTGTGTATCTTTTTTTCCTTTTTCTCTCCTTTATTTATATTCCTCCACCTTCACGATTTTCACATTTAAACTCATCATTATATTTTTTACATTTCACTTTACTTAGACTATGTCCTGTGGATTCATTGTTTACTATTATGTTCCCTTGCATCGTTTAAGCGAAAATAGCAATAAACCCTATGCACTGATTGTACACCGTGTACATTTTAATTTTTGTTCAACAATATCATAATACGCTTATTACGTGTGAAGTAACGGTATCTCAATGACACTAATTTCGAAACTGTTTTTCATTTTGACAACGGTGTGGTATCGATTATAATCGAACATGAAATGATCTTGAGACCTTGAGAGTAGTAGCTTAAAACTTGTATTCAAAATAAAAATCAATTCTGTTCGTGTTAATTTTAATATCTTACTAAAATGAATTCAATTCGTGTTGAAAAATCCGTTGGTTTCAAGAAATCAACCAAAACGAAGCTGTGATTAGGCGGACGCCATGAGCTGCTATCTGTCGCAGGAGACAAGACCTACGAAAGCAGCTCACGACCGACTGTGACCAGCTGATGCGAAGGGCCATGTGGCCGTTTGTTTGAGTGAATCCAAAATCTCAAAAACTTAAGCATTTAGACTAATTGGTCAAACAAAACTAGTCATATGCAACTTGCCTATAATGGTAATTAAGACACTTATATGAACACAATAGAATGAGCAAAGCGAGTTTAATAAACATACGCTATATTAATTAATGCCATTATAGGGTTCTTGTATAATGCACAATTTGGCAGAACTTCAGCCATACTAAGGATACTGAGTGATTGTAACTTCAAGATTTTGATATCTTACTACTGCTGTTAATTCTATTATAGAATTATCTACTTTCAAATTTCGAAATTCAGTAGTGAAACTGATTTAAATTCCTTTTTAAGACCAAATACTATCATATACTTGTTTTACATTTTCATGTGTCTTGATATATTGATATATTACAACCTGCACTAGTCTACGAGTAGATCACACCTAGTCTGCTGTACAACTTGACTTTCACAAATTATTGTGTATAAGTTAGACTTAATACCAGTTGTGTACGTAATTGTAGGTAATTTTATATTTTCAGAACATTAATTTATAGAATCTGACAAACTTTTATAAGGCCTATAGTGTGATGTGTTTTGATTAATTTTTCATGTTTTTAGGACAACTATATGTAACCTTTCACACATTGTTTAAATGATAACGAAACATCATTTAATAGACTTACTTGTATATTAATACTGTAATAATTAATTATTAATATGTACAGGTAGGGAAAAAAAGCGGCCCTACTAAAATATCTAAGTTGCCTATGAGGCACTGTGCATGCCTAACGTCATTCACAGGATAGCAGGGAATGTATTGAAATTTGTTCTAGTGTCGACTGTTGACTTAGCCCATTTCAAAACCAACAATATGGTTTCTAATCGCAATGTTTTAAAACTGAACACATTAATTATTAATATTATTGTAAAATACTAACACAAATTATATTATAAGGCACTACAAGAGTCGGTCCACTCATTTTTTCCTACCTGTAGGCTACATATGTTTTCTGTAATCAACAACTCCGATAATAAACACCACTCAATATATTAATTGTAAATTCTTCGAGGTGCCTTATTTGGAATTGTATTTATAAACGTTTAGTGATGATTGGACGGAAAACATTTTACCATTTTTCACAGTTGATCACACCACTAAGGCCATGAAACTCATCAATGAGATACGAGATGTATTTATTACTGAGGATGTATTCTATTTTTTGTTTCAGGTGACGAAATGAACCGGTTTATTAACAGCAACTGGGAAGAAGTTTTCCAGGAGATGTATCCAACCATTTCTGAGGTCTACAAAAAATTTGCAATCCCTCTCATCGACAGTTTAACTTCACTAGTACCTTTCGATGAAATTTTCCCAGAAACTGTGTAGCAATTGCCAAGTTTTAAGTGCAGGCATCATTGTTTTCCTTTTCAATGAAGTCATATTTCAAGTGTGTAGAAGACGGGCAGAACAACATAGAAATATCTGAAAATTATTCAATTATTAGTAATTTTTATGCAGATAAGTTTTGTATAGATGTCCACCTACAAAATAGTGCAAGGTGGTACATTTTCGAACACTTAACAAATATTCTTATTTTATGAACACAATAAACATAAGACAAATTCAATTGTATTGTAATCACAAAGTTGGCTATGTAATTGACCCTTCACAAAAATATGAAAGTCAAACAGCTGTAAAATTGGTTGTAGCAATCAATCTGTCATTTCCAGAATATCGTTCGAAAGTGTACCGCAGGAGGTACAACTCTGAACACCAGTGGGTACTATTTCGAACAGTGGCATTTTCAACGAACATAGTGCTTTCTTCAACATATTATTTTGTTTATTATTATTTACCAATAATATGAGCATAATGATGAAGTGTCACATTTTGAGTAGGCAGATGGCAGGATTGGGGCATGTGGTCAGCATGCCGACTCCTACGACAGTTATTGATGGCTTATTGAACCGGAGCAGCTACTTCTTTACAAATTAGCGCTTCGTTTGGTGTCAGGAGACTGAATGCACCCCGTTTCAGATCGCCCTACTTCAGAAAAATCCGAGGAGGTACCGGGGATAGAACCCCTGACTTGCGGGTCCTTAGTCAGCAACCACTAGATCACGCAGGCGGTCTGTCATAACATCAACAGCAATAATAAAAAGACTTATCGAGGGTTAAAGTAGTGTTCGAAATTGTACCTGAAATGTGTTCGTACTTGTACTTCGCGCTAGTTTTTGTAAATTATCACATTATTGCAAATTCCGCTCACGAATGACACATATTGCGTCAATGACTTATGTATTAAAGACTACCTATTTGTTGGTATGAGTTAAAAATTGATTCTCAACAATATATTCCAGTAACACATCGCGGAATTATAAGCAATTTTATAACGTGTCATTTTCAAGCATGGAGTTCTTACCTTTGATTGGAAAATAATAATTTATGGCCGAATGAAACAGCTTAAAACATCATTCTCACGGATACAGGTCAATAAAACAATCAGTATTGACGCTATATAATTAAAAACAGCTTGGTCAACATTTGAAACCCAAAAGTGGATAAAAATCTTAGTTCGTTCAGAGCTGTACCATGTTCGAAAATGCACCACCTAACCCTAATTGTATTGAAACTAAATTCGGATTGTTTTGGGGTATATGCCTGAGTGCGAACGAGTGTAAAAGAATGAGTCCTTATAGGTAGGGGAACAATTAAACTTTGATGACCATGTCTTATGATTCATGAAATGTATTCAAAGTGCAGTTGAACATAGTTTTATATGCAGCTGTGTATTTCTTATTTAAATATACAAATCAACGCTTAAAATAATAAGGTGATAATCTAATTACCTACCCATCAGGCCTATCAATTCCTAGGCTTTTTAGGTTGAGCATAAACCTATATGAACGAAGGTGTAAGGTGGATTCTTTAAGTATATAAGTTATATTAATTAGCCCCTCCTTGGTCAACATGAAATGCATTTAATGCTCAACAGATATTCCTACTTCAGAACTAGATTTTATGTATTGGTGTACAAGGTTAAGTTGTGGTAAACCTTCACCGATTCGTTTGGAAAACCCTTTCATGAGAGAACTGATATAAGTTAAAACCACTATAACAAATGACTGCAGATGGTAGCGGAATCGGGTTCATAAATATAACTAGAGCTCGGATTTCAATAGCCTAAACATTTTTAAAATGACGAGGAAAAGATGACATTTTGATCTTAAAATGATTACAAATAATATAAAGTGACTTAAAATGGCATAGAGCTTATGAGAACTGAAATACAGATGCAGAATAGAATGTACCTAGGTACAATAGGAGTAGTGTGTAAATGATGGTTGACTAGGGTGGCCATTTCTAAAATGTCAGAAAGGACACACTTCTTCGGTAATCTAGCATAGTATAAAACTTCGGGCATGGACGGCTGGACAACAGATATTACATGGTATAATCCTGACTAATTTCAACTTAATAACTGCATTTGTATAAAATAAATGATTATTCACTGCAAAACGGGATTTTAATCTCTATTTATATTTTTGTCCTTTCTTTGCCATCCGCAGGAGGTTTTCGTTGGTCAGGAATTCCTTATAACTTACATGGAATTACACTCTTCCGAGAACAAATGTTATTAATACGCTTTACCGAGTCTCGAAAAGGAGGACAAATCAACGTCCGGCATAAATCCGCGCCGGATGGAGAACTGCTTAGCAAAAAGCCCTACAGTCCGGCCAAAAGCCGGACGTCTAGCCACCCTGTGGTTGACCAATGCTCTTGCCTGCACCTTCGCAGTCTCTTTTTTGTTCGACCATACTACAATACACTATTTACGTGTGACGTAGCAATTTCATAATGATATCCATTAAAGTAGCCTACACAATTTCATTATATAGTATTTTGCCCCAACAGATATGGCTTAGAATTAATAGCAAACATATTTAATAAAATTAAAATATCTAGTAAATTTCCCGAGATGTAGAAAACTGTCTCGGTTCAACCTATTTTTAAGGGAACAGGAAGTGCCAACGATCCAAGCAACTACAGGGGATTTCTCTCCTCCCCTATCTTAGTAAAGTGTACGCAGGAATTTTAGCCAATGCACTAAGATGCTGCCGGGAGAATTATAAGATTTTGTCACCTTGTCAGTGCAGATTTACTAGAGGGAAACGATCAATCGACCACTTATTTGTCATAAAGACATTGGTTGATAAGTATCTACATTTCAAAAGAGGGAAACTGTATTGGTACATTTTGGATTTGCAAAAAGCCTTCGATTGGATGCATAGAAATATTCTCTGGTACAATAATATAGGAATCATCACCACGTTTATAAATACTATAAAAGCAGTTTACGATAATGACAGTATTAAAATTAAATATAACAGCCAGGGGTCGATAACCTCCGAGTTGCAGCAAACTTTAGGAGTCAGGAAGGGATGAATTATCACATTCTTCCAAACCAATTATCATTTTTGTTAGGTGTTCAACTTCATCAAGTGTGGACATGCCTTTCCTAAAAACATACTGGGCAGAGGTTAGTAACAGATTTGTCTCTAGGTCGCGGCCCTGTAAGGCCGCTTAAACGTCCCTAAAACTGAGAGGTAAAAACTAAGGTAAAGAGAGAGAGAGAGATATGAAAGAATTACATTTTTTTTGCTTTGTTTTTGTTTTTTTAGAGTGATATATTTGAACATTTAAAACGTAGCCAATTAACAAGAGAATATTCTTTAGTCCAGTTCCATAAGTTACACTTTTAAACCTGGATCAACATCTTCACAATTATACAGCTGGTCAACTTCATCACTAACTAGCATAGGCGTACCGAGGGGGGGGGGTTTGGGGGTTTGAACCCCCCTCCCCCATTGATTAAAAAAAGGAAAATTGTATAATTTTTTTAAGTCTGCCCATAAATTACTTAATACAAGTATAAAACGTGGGAAGCTTAAAACTCGTTATTTTGCGTCTTAATTTTTAAAATTTTCCGGGGGAGGACCCCCGGACCCCCCTCTCCCTGGGGGGTATTCCATACCCCCCAGACGTTATAACCCCCCCCATATGGTCGGCCTGGTTACGCCTATGCTAACTAGTGTAGTTTCAGTATTAGCTAAAACATCAGAATACCAAGCTAGTTCAGGGTTGTTATGCCACTGCTCCATGCAAAATTTTTCAAAAGATTCTTTACATCTTTGATATTTTCTAGACATAATGGTTTTCTGGAGTACACTGTGGAGGTATAACTGACAACATTTTGCAGCCTCTTTTAAGTAAGGATCGAAATGTCTGTAATCTATCGACAATGAGAATAATAAGCTTCTGTCTTATGATACAAGTGTCGCTAGTAAATGACCCGAAACCTATATCAAACTGTTTACTGAAAATGATTGCAAACAAATGTAACTGACTTTGCATTCAGCAATGCCAGTTACACTGTGTGTCTTACAATTCTGACGAAAAGTGAATTTTCTGAGAGATTTTTAGTGGTTGTAGTGACTCTCCTGACCAGAAAGTCTAGTAATAAATGCAATGACCTTCTGTATTTTATGAAGTTCGAATGAAATTATTTTTAACATAACTAGAACATTATTATTATTATTATTATTATTATTATTATTATTATTATTATTATTATTATTATTATTATTATTACTGCATTGATCTTTTATTATTTAAAATAATAGGTTTAACAAATTACCTGTTGATACAATTCATGCCTGTACTTTTCCGTTTTTTCCTATTGCCACGATTAATGTCATTAACCATTGATGATAATCCTTCACCTTCCATTTCTAACAATACAGCACTGAATAACATTCAATTGTGGAAGCATTAAGATTTGTGTACATTACCCCTGCCACCTGACACCTCTCCATTATTGTGTAAGAAAGTGACAAAAAAGCGCTTTGATTGCGAAGGACTAACAGCATTTTGAATGTCCATACTAACTTCAGACCTCTGTAACTACGAGAAAAAATAGCACTTTGATGCTGTGATCACGTTCATAATGTAAAGAAATACATATACAATGATATGCCACCAATAACTCATTTTCGAAAAATTGTCGACAAACAGCGTTTTGAATGTCCACTCCTTAAATAGTATGAATTGGGTAAAACTAACTTATGATGGATGTCAAATAAAGTAAAGTAACATGTGTTTATGGGGAATAAATTATTATTTTCGTACTAAAAGACGGTATTTTATAACGTGCTAAGATAACACGCATTGCAGTTTCCTATGAATATTTTACATAACACCTTTGAATATCTTTTGATGATAAGACGTGTACATTTTGTTGTTACTCATTACTCGGGCCCGGATTTTTAGGCTTTTATAAAAGGATTTTAGCCTTTTTTCTTTGAATAGCCCTTTGTAGGGTTTAAACAAACTATTTTCGCAGTCTTAATAAAACGTCTAATGAACACTAATATTAAAAGCTAAAATTGTATTATAATTTTGACACATTTACTCTAGTTTTTTTACAAAATTAACAAGTAGCTATTTCTTATATCGGTAGTAGAAAAATAGCATAAACAATTGATATATTTACCCTTTAATGATACAATTATTCAATACACCACAGAATTCACTTCGGATCTACTAAAATAAGTAGACTCGAGTGTCACGAATTTGTTCCTTTAATATACTTCTCTGTCGTTGTCGGCAACTTGTTATTTTAGAGATCAAACGACAATTTATTAGCTGCAGATTTCAAAGCATTGCAGATGGCTCAAGTTTCATTTCCGGACTACAGGGAGGCGGAACATTTTCGAGTTGCAAAGACAATGCGATATTATACATTGCGTTGTATAAATTTATTTTTATTATGTATTTTCTTAAAATGCAAAAATTCACATATTTATTTTCCTTTGCATTAATTTGAAAATCTAATTAAAAATCGTGTTTGCCTGCAAAAGTCCTCTATAGCCCCTAGTTTTTCAGCAGAAGTCCTCCTTAGCCCCTTTTAGGCCCTTCAGTTTTATAAGATCCAGTTCTATCATATATTCGGAAGCAAAGGATATGAAACGGAAAAGTACATTAGAATATTCTAACTAGGAAGATGGGGAAAAAATAAGTTGAAACCTTCACATCCGGACCCTACTCATAACCAGTTTACACAAGGAACGAAGCGCGTAAGAACGGCACTGAGTCAGAACTGATCCAGCACCAACAAGATGTGGACTGTTTATTTCCTCGGGTGCGTGACGGTAGCGTACGCGATCATGCCTCTTCGTAAGTACAAAAATCCTTTCATCATTAGTCTAAAATTTTAGAAGTCAATCCTTAAGTTGTTGATGTATTCTATAAATATAGATATAGATATAGATTTATTTTTTGCCAGGACATTAAAAAAATGTATAGCAACGTCAAACAATAAAAGCTTACAACCAATGTATAGAATAAAATTCCTGGATGCTGTACAATGGATTTCTTTTCTGCTGGACTTTTAAAGTTCTCTTAAACACACAGTAAGCCATTTGTCTTACATTTACAGGTAGGCTGTTACATAGGCGTAGCCAGGCCGACCATATGGGGGGGGGGTTATAACATCCGCGGGGTCTGGCGAGTATGGAAGGAGAGGGGGGTCCGGGGGCCCTCCCCGGGAAAATTTTAAAAATTAAGATGCAAAATAACGAGTTTTAAGCTTCCGGGGGTTCTCCCACGGAAAATTTTAAAAGTTAAGATGCAAAATAACAAGTTTTAAGCTTCCGGGGGTCCTTCCCCGGAAAATTTTAAAAATTAAGACGCAAAATAACGAGTTTTAAGCTTCCCACGCTTTATACTTGTATTAAGCAATTTATGGGCAGACTTAAAAAAATTATACAATTTTCCTTTTTTTAATCAATGGGGGGGGGGGGGGTTCAAACCCCCAAACCCCCCCCCCTCGCTACGCCTATGGGCTGTTATATAAATTAAGAGAAATATTTTCGTAACTATTGAATGTTCTGAAATATTTACATTTTTGGATATATATATATATATTACCTCTATTCCGTGTATCATAGGTATGGATTTCAGCGCATTTAGTAAACGCTTCCAAATGTTTACATACATAGAGAAGGCAATTGAAAACAAACATTGCTGGAAGAGTCAAAACGCCAAGTCTGATAAACAGTGGTTTACAGTGCGTTGACGACGAGACTCCACAATAGTTCTAATGGCTCTTTTTTGTAAGATGAAAAGTTTATCGGAGGATGTATGGTTCCCCCAAAGCATAACACCGTAATTTAGGTGAGAGTTAACATGGGCATAATAGACGTTTAAGAGAGATTGTTTACATAAACTATCTTTTAAAGTTCTTAACATAAAAATGCCTAAATTTATAGAAGGACAAAGAAACGATTAGTAGAGGGGATTGCGATTTAATGAATTTGTTTTATCGGAAGTCATTCTAAATATAAACCCTCCTCCCATAGAAATATTTTCCTCGGTGTATTATGAACTGTCGTGTCATTTTCAGAAGGACAAAAAGGATTTATGAGATCTGTTTGTTAAAAAAAAATCTCTTCATGCAGGTGCCTCTCTTTATTGGATAGTGGAAACTAGTTACCACTAACGTTTATGGCTTAGAGTATTATATATTACAGTGTGTAGGAAATGCTTATTAGTAAACAAAGTAACCCACCCGTAGTAAGACCACTAATGAATATTTTAGCCTAATTACCCCTTTCTATATTATGCAAGACTGATGCATTTATACAATGTAAATATTATAATTGTTAGCACTTCCGGAGTTTTGTCCAATAAAGAGAGGTAAATGAAGATTGCGCAACTTTAAAATAAATTGGGGATAAACATTTCTTAGCAATGAGATAAAAATTTACTGGATTTTAACAGGGAGAGACTTTTTTAAGAGAATAGCAGGAACACTGTTTTTAAAATATTATTTTACTAAGGAAATGAATATATTTACAATGCTGGAAAGACTGGAATAGGGTATGGTGTACATCCAAAGAACAGAATCTACTTCAGTTTCTTTCCATATGTGGGACTAGTCTTCTCAAGATATTACTGTATGTCCCTTACTACAACCCTAAAATGCATCTGTGACGAAAAAGGGTTTTCATCCCTGGAGATTAATTAATTAATTAATTAATTAATAATAATAATAATAATAATAATAATAATAATAATAATAATGTATGTCCCTATACTAAGAACAAATGATTAACACGGATCGTATATTATACTTTTACATATAATTCGTCAAATTCGAGTTTAATTTTTTCCAAACCCAACTGAGACCCGCTGGCAACAATATGTTGTAATGTCAAAATAATGTTATTTGGATTGGATAATTCTGTGTAAAAAGGGATTAAGTATTTTCAAAAACATTTGATTTTTGGCATTTAAAATATAAAAAAATCAAAATCCTTTCTTAGTGAGCACCTACATTATGAAACGAATTTATGATTGTTCTTATTTGAACCCCTACCCTGCTTGCTGTGTACAAGCGATGGGATACAAATTTCGGTATGCTTGTATAGTTTCTATGCTTGAGAAAATTTTGTTGTGATCACAGGTATCGATATAATTAATTAAAATGCGTTATGTTCAGGTACTGTGGGCGATGAGATATCATTGTTGCATGTTATACAGTAGGCTATGGTTATACACAGCGTAGCGTGAAATAAACATCCTATTCGGAATGTACACTCAAAGGATTCCATTTTATTTATTAATTTGTTGCGTTACACAAAACAATTATGGAACAGAAAAGAGCTGCAGAGGATTGGCCATCTCCAGATTCAAGATCATGTGAGGTTAAAAAGCGACATGCGAGGTATAGTAGTGCAATACGCGAACAGCAATTAAAATCGGCTAAGAAAACATTTTTGGGAAAAAATCCCAATGCGCATCAGATTGCTAATACTAATTATCAGAAAAATTTGCAATTCCTACAATTTATGTAAAAACGATGTCAATGTTAATAAACATGTTTTAATTATTTTTCTGTTAAATAAATTATTTAAACAAAACATCCCGCAGTTGAGTAAATAATCGCGGGCGAAGCCGCGGGCACCTGCTAGTTATATATACTGTATGTATATATACACACACACACATGTACGAGGGATGGAGCTTAAGTCATTGCAACCATATTTTTCCCAAAGCAAGGCAATGGTATCATGAGATGATGCAAGTCACGTGAGAGTGTAGCATCTCACTTCATTTGGTAGTATTGTGATGTACGGTTGTACGAATAGAGGCGATAGTAATTTAGTTGTGAGTTGGCCACCGTGTAGAATGGATATGACAAAATATGAACAGTATTATTACGTCAAAATAGTCACTATTCGAAGGGAAAATGCCAGAGAATATTACAAGAAGCTGATGGAAGCTTTGGGAATAATTCCTACTCGTACAGAACTTAAAGAGATCGTGGAGTGGATCTGTGTGCATTCAAGTTTCCAACTACCGCAGTACATTACAGTGGCACGAAGCAGTAGGGTATGGATGTTTACGGGTGTCTGTTTTCTTTACTGTCCTACATCTAGTGACCATAATCTGCATTATACATAAATTCCATACCCTGCCCTTTGATTTGTACATTTCAATTTTGAAAATGGTCCCATATTTTTAAAAGAAAAAATAGTTATGACATACTCCCATCCCCATTGTATATGAGGGCGTTAAAGCCAATGTGGTGTAAGTCATGTTTTTAATTAAAAATTTCATTTTCTTCAGATAAGGGTAATAATATTAAATATTTAATAAATAAATAAATATTTATGTGGGAAAAACTGGTAGAAAATTCAAGCAAAGAATTAATGAACATATGACTGATTTTAAATATGGTAAATTACGCTCAGCATATGCTAAACACCTGCTTGATAGTGGTCATAGATTGAATAACTTAAATAACACCCTGGAAGTTCTACATATCCGTGATAAGGGTATTAGACTTAATACATTGGAAAGCTTTCAAATTTATAGAATAATATCCTTAATGGAAACACAATTGTCCAAAATCATATATTTGACCTAACTACAACTGTGATCTACAACATAGGACTTGAAAGCAGTTTTCTCCTAACTTTTATTTATGTATTTGTTAGAAATGTTCCTATTAAAGTAAATTATACATTGTTTGGTGTCATTTTTCTTGTAATTATGTGTAGAATTGATATATAACAAACATTTTAAGATAAAATGACATATTAGAAAAATCTAAGATTGACTGATTGAAGTAGACTAGGTGACTCATGGGGAGGAAATTACTGTTGGTCCTAATTCCTTCTGCTTGTAAATGTGAGGGTGCAAGCGGATGAAGGAACCTACCTGGCTTCAACCGCCTTCCCTGGTTGCTAAGGGTATAGCAACCGTGGTTACTTCCAAGGACTTACAACAGCTGAAGCATAAAATATGAACGATATAGGTCCACTGGATGCTGTTGATATTAAACATGTATGAGATTGTTCATTGCCAAGAAAGCATGACTTCATTCAAACATCAAGATTCTTATTAAAACATACTATCGTGGGAAACACTCACTTCTTCATTAATTTTCATTACTTAACTAGTAACCGGTTTTCAAACATCAAGAATCTTAATAAAACATACTATCTTGGAAAACACTCACTAGGCGTACTTCATTAATATTCATTACTTACATCATAGTCAGCTACGTCCAACTGCAGTTGTTTTCCAATATAGTATGTTTTAATATTGTTCCACTTCAATGTGATTCCCATTCCAAATGAATTTCATTAGGATTGTACATTTTATTACTTTTTTGCACTCCTTAGCTAGTAAGTGGTACTTACGAACTTTGTTTACATGGATCGTAAGTTGACATTCCCACACAGTCTTGTTGCTAAGGCCGGTTGCGATGAGGTTAAATTACTTACGGTCCAAGCGCTACGTCATAATTCATTACGATACACTTCATAATACAAGCCTTTATGGTCACGGCCCCCCAGGACAAATATTCGGTTCCCATAACAACAAACACATGCGAATCACTTTCTGAAATAAACATCTATTTTCAAGAATGTATTTACATAATATTTTCAGGTAATATCACAATTAATATAATTAAATTGATATAAATAATGATCGTGCAAAAAATAGCATGCAACACACGGGCCGTAAAGGCATTTACGGGTCTCGAAAACTTAAAAACCCGAGGCGCCCTCGACCCGTAAACGTGCCTTACGGCACTTGTATCGCAATATACTATTAGCTATATGAGAAAAATGCAATTTGAGACATAAATTATGCTTTGTTTTTATTTCAGTTTACAATCAATACAAGTTTTTTCAAAGGCAAAGCGGTGTAAGTCACTTGAGCCCTTTAAAAAATACAAAAAAGAAACTACGTAAATTATTTTCAGTGACTATTCAACTCATACGCCGAGTGTTTGATATTGACCAATAACATTTAGTAATTCCTCCGATATGGACCAACACGGCCGTTTATCTTGCAATATTCTTGTAGGAATCGAGAGGAGGGTGTTTTTCGCGATAAAACCGTCTGCTCGTTACTGGAGACCCAACTATCCGTGTGCAGTGATTAATAGTCAGATGGTGCCACTAAGCGGCACGAAAACAGATTATTTTATATAACATAACTACTTTGAAAATTGAAATAATAGAAATGTACATTGATTAAGAACACAATTTCGATTCAGTGCAAGCCAGTTCGAGTGGTTTTATTCTGTTCTGCTGTTAGCTTACGGTGCTTACCTGAGTGAAGTTAACTATGTCATATATGCAATATTGGTACCACTGATTACACCACGGTTGCTCGAATCGATTCAAGGATGGTTGATTCACAGCATGCCGTGATCTCACAAATGTTAGTATTGTTTTTATACAACAAAGCACGAAAGTAATTATTATTTATATAATCCGTTACATTTTATTCATGGAATAGTCTTAATAAATCCAACTCCCGTGGGATTACCTATGATAATCACAATGAAATAATGACACCTTCTGGCAATGTACAACACGAGAAACGTGTTAATAATTTCTTGCGTAATTCATTATAATGAATCTAACAAAACCTTCTGTTTCTCAAAATGCATAAAACATTACTTACACCACTTTGGCTTTAACCCCCTCATATATGTATATATACTGTATATATGATAAATTAAAATGCCTGATTGTAGTAATTTAAACATGCCTTATTCGAAATAATATCGTATATGTACATAATTTTTTTCATCCTAAAAGCAAACACTAACTTACACATAATTTTTTCGTACCAAAAATCAAACAACGACTCCCATAATAATGATACTGTTTATAACGTGTTCCGTCTATACAATCAATTGCATAAATTGGGCAATATAGATATATTTAATACTAACAATAATCGGTTTAAAAGTATGTATGATCAAAATTTGAATGCTTTAAAAAAGTGATCAGTAAACGGTTATAAAATATGATTTATGAGCTGTTCCCTTCATCATGTAATTTTTATATTGTTTGTGTTTCCTTTCATTGGTTTTAATATTAATTTATATATCTAATATTAATATTGTAAAACTTGTGTATTAGTATAAGAGAATATTGTAAGTTGGCACCGAGTCTGTTATATTCTCAAAATAATAAATAAATACATAAATAAATATTATTTAATTTTACCTAATAAATAAATACATAATTATTTCGATTTCAAAAGCTTAAACTTTACAACGATACTAAAATTTATTGAAACCTCAAAAAAATACTGTTCCCAAACGGATTATTATATACAATTTTTTTTGTCTAAGCCTAGTTTTTGCATTTATTACCGGTACTCTGAATGGTTATATAACGATACAGGTGCACCGCTGCTTAACCCTGTGGCTGTTGCCGGTGTGCCGAAACTTTGCCGTGCAAGAACTTATTTTACATGTCTGTAAATCTACAGCCATGAGATTGTTTTTCTTATATTGCTAAGTTTTCTGCCCATGGGCAGGTCCTTGGAGTGCAAACTTTGCTCTCCATCTCCTGCCTCTTTCAGTAACCAAAAGTTATTTTCTCTAAATCGTGTAGCAAGTGATGAATAATAGCATAATATAATTGTGTTTAAGGTCAGGTAATATGTCCTTAACTACAATCCATTTTGTATATGTAGCAAATGCAATACTCTTTCAAGCAGTTATTTATAAATTAATAATTATCTCTTATCTCCGAAGGTAATACCAAATTAACACTCTATGAAAGCAATCACTTACATATATTTAAAGAAATATATAATGTTATACATATCCATAATTATATAATGGCTAAATATGAAATACTGATAAAAAATAACGTTACGGTATGTAATTTTGCAATATATTCAAAGCACGTCCCATCCGTTGATTCTTAATTCCTGTGAAGATTACCGCTGAATAATAGCGGATGATGTCACTGTTCGAACTTCCTAATAAATCAGCCTCTCACTCACTGATACATAACCTCCATGGTAATAATCATAGCTAACTCATGACCTTTCGTTTAAACCATGTTTCAGTTTCAGACAAAGTACTTAGTATACAGGCTTACTGAAGCAATAAATAGGCTACTTCACGAATTATTCATAAAATCCAAAGTTTTGTTAATATTAGATAATTATATAAAAGTAAACTACTGTAGAAATTAGGCTATGCCATTATTTTTCACACAGACTTTGTAGACTGAAGTTTGTAAGTAATGTTTTGAGCGAAAATAAATGTGTTGGCTGACGTGTATGTTTTGTCAAAAATCATCTAGTTTATGGACGAAATTCTAATATTTACTTATTTATTTATGCTACTTTAAATTGTAAATTATGAATAGATGCACGATAATAGTACTTGTACTAGGAATAATAGTATTTGTAGGGGTTAAAATGAAGGGAATGGATACTTATTTATTTATTTGTACGAAAGGAAAGAGAACGACAGAGCCATCATTTGCTATCTTTAATATATGGGCATAATCCCAATGACACGGACCCATTCACGCGATATTCACATTTCCACGGACTGTGTGATGTTTTTTGTTTATGACAAGACCAACTGTTCTTCAAGCCCCGCTGTTTTGTTAGGTTAAGGAGCAACATACTGAATAGCACGAGGTTTCTATCACAACCACCATTTCTTACGAGCAGCTAGTGGCTTATACCTTTTTGTCAGACCGTTCACCCACAATCATATCTCGTTTAGCGATATGACGTCACACCTCCAACGTCCAATCACGAGGACGAGGACAGAAAAATGGCGGAGAACAAGGAAGTTTTCGCTAGATCGTAGATATAAAAGAAAGTGTATCAAATAGGGTGGGTGGGTTCGACCAAATCATTCACCAAAACAACATCTCCTCTCCACACATCTATCTATAACAAAATTCGTGTGATATGGGTCCGCGCCTATGGGATTTTATCAATATTTGCTGTAAAGGGCTTGCACCTTTTCTTTGCCATTAATGATCTGGCACCTCTTTTTTACGCCCTGCTCATAAAATTGAACTTTAAATAGACGGAAAGAGTTCTGTTAAACAGTGTGTACGATTCAAAATAACAATTCAAAATAACATTATATTACCGGTATGTATAGAAAAAGAAAAATCAGTTTAAGATGCAACGTTAGGCCTATGTTGCTTTCTTTTTTCATTAACATCCATGTTCTTTTTCAGCTCCATACATCAAGCCTTGTGCTCGCACAGATCCTCACATAGACGAGTGCGCAGTAAAACAATCGAAAGGGATTATTCCTATTATTGCCAAAGGTAAGTATTGTCATTAATCTTTCCGCTGCTACTTGCAGTATCTATTTATCACTTTAAAAATTGTATAAAAACAGAGATATAAGATCAATAGAGTAGTGCTTTATACAAATTGTGAGGATTTATTATCCACATTTTTTACAGAAACCAGATATTCCACAGACAATTTCCTCAATGATTTCAAACGTATGATGATTTCACTTGATGATTATTTATATTAATAGTGCAATTTCAGTTCGTATATTTTCAGGGAAAATCTATCTTACACTTAGATATTCTATCTTACACTTAGATATTTGTGACCATTCTGCTCTGGGTGTTTACCGTCTCACATTTCACATTTTCTTAAAGGCATTTCGATCCATTATGATCCCCAAAGTCACATGAGATAAATTTTATAAATTCCTTTAAGTTTGTATCCCTTTCTTAGATCTTATCTGTACGAGTATCTTTCAGTAATTTCGATAGAATGAGTTATTTGCTCAAATTCTTCAAAAAACTTTTTTATTGATATTATCGTGATAATGGGCCGATTTCCTTCGTTTTAACAATTTTGTGGTAATTCGCGAGTAAATTTTAAGTAATTTTATGACTTTAATTAAGGAATTTGCACTTTCCAGGGAAAATTTTTTACCGCATTTCGGATTTATCGTTAATACAGAAAAATCCTACCCTTACATATACCCTACATATACATATACATATACATATACCCTTATATATACGGTACCAAAAATGAAGCCACGAGTAAGGCAGCAGAGCTCATTAAGGCTTGGACTTCATACAATACATGACACTTTAATTACAAAAACACTGAAGGACAGGAGAGTCAAATGAATCTGGTGAATACGAGAAAAAAGTCCTTTCAGGCAGGCCTACAGGCTGAGGTAGATTTCGAAGTGTTTTTGGTTTAATTTATTGTCGCTGCGCCGCACTCTTCTTGTTTAGCCTTGGCATGACAAACCTGCAATAATAACTGCAAGAACGAGGAAAGAGCACTGTAACGGGGCCTAAATACGCTAACGGTAGAGGGCCTGTCGAAAGGAATGTGTGAGGACCGACTAAAGATAAAATTACACATTCTTTTCGGCAGGCCTTCAGGCTGAGGTATATTTTTAAGTGTTATTGTTTTTCAAACATTCAAATGTCGCCTTATATGAGAGCTATCGCGAAACTAGTTATTGATTTGTAGAGTACTCATCAAGAGCTTTTCAACGATATCCCACAAGACGTGGTTTAAAAAGTTTCGAATTTCTATCCCCCACCCCCACTCGTACCCTCAAAACTCCCGAATCGTTGGTGTCACTGCAAACTCCATAGAGAGTCCTCCAATTTATTCAAACAAAGTTTCCCTCTATACTTCATAGGGCCAGGGATATAAATTTCTAAAAATTTCAACTCCCTTCCCCTACCCTCCCCTTGGGACAATTTTGCTCATTAACGAACTTGTTCGAACTATTGGGCCTAGAAATAACATAATAAAATTTGATTCAAATATCTTCAAAATTACGGCCGCTACCGTGTAAAGATATATGTAAACTTTTGAACGGGCGGTGGTTTCGTACTTAGGTAGACATGAAACGTAAAGATATGAAAGAATTTTTTGAAACTCATGACATGGTAGCGATCCCAATACGAAGATTTTTCTTCGATATCTACCTAAAAGAATACAGCGATCACGCAGACGCTGAAAAAATTTGTTAAAGTTACCTTTGAAGAAAAAATAAATAAAAAATAAACTATTTTAGTAAATCCTGAAAATGGCAACAAGTTCAACAAGAGTACCTGTTATTTCAGTTTCGGTTTAATGTGGACAAACTTTTCCTCAGGTTCAAAACGGGCTGGGGATGTGGACTTGACGCTCGACAAAACCTATGTTCCTTTTGACGTTAAGGTTGTTCAGAATCATAAATTAAGATATGTTAAAAAAGAAAAAAAAACTATTGCGAGTATCCCTGGGGAAATTACCGCCCTTTTTGTGTCAAACCTATGCTTTGCAATTCTTGGATCTAACTATTTATGTATTTATATGTATTATGTATTTATTTATTTAGAAAATAATCTTGCAGTGCACAAGGCTATAAGATACGTCATACAATAGAAGATCTTACACAATTACCCATTGCTAAAAAAAGTCATCAATGTTATATTTGCAGATATCACCTAAAATAACCTTAACATGTTTTCTAAAACTTTTGACATTTTTTATCTGTTTATTCCTAGCAGGCAGGCGATTATGCTATTTTAGACCAAGCACCATAAGTGATTTATTAGATTTACTTATTCAATGAGAATGTATGTTCAAGGCGAGTATTGCGAGTGCTGTAAGGATGAAAGTCGTCATTGGTATTAAAATCATTTGTGTTTATATAAATACACTTTAACATTAAAAAAAAAGTATAAACCATATATCGTTAAAATACTATATTTCTTAAAATAATTTCGGCAGGAATGTTCAGGCCCTTATTGAAGTGTGAGTATAAATTTAACTGTGAAATCAAAGAAATCTCTTCACACTTCACACTTTATTCAATCCTCTCTGCTTCTCCCTGTTTCTCTTTCTCTTTCCCTCTGACACACACATACATCACTTTGTAGGCTACATATAAACACACACTGACATTTCTCCCTCCCTCAATGCATCTCCCTCCATTGTATCAGATTTCAGATTTATTTTTACATTGTTTATAAAATAATCTCCCCTTTCCGATAGTTCAGAATTAAGTTCGAATCTCAGTTAGGGTGGAGCAGTATTCAAAGCACTCCTGTTTTCCGAGTTCAATTCATCCTCACTTTCATTCCTCTACACTTCCCTTTCTCTTAAATTCATTCATCAAAACTTTATCTAGAGAGAATGAGATGGTAGGCAGAAAGACAGCTTGACAATCTCATATTGCTTCATCTTAGCTATCGTTATTATTTTCAAAAGATAAAAAGCCTCTAATTTGGAATTTGACCGGTGAGATAGATTCGGCTTGGTAAATGTGGATCATCATGTTTCAAGGTAAGCCTGTCCGCATAAAATTCGGAACGAACGTGCGGAAATGGAAGGAGATAAGTTGATGGCTTTATCGTGTCCATAGACCATCGCCGGATACATTTATTGCATATAATTTCATAAGTACAGGGTAGCAATATAGAATCCCTGGTCGCACTACTCACTCTTCCTGCATGTTATCGTCTAATATTTGCTACTTCTGATCTTCACATTTTATTCTGTTACAAGTTTACATTATCAATATTAGTTACCTTTTTTACAGTCTCTATTTCTATCTGATCACCTCTATCTTCATTTACATAAGACATTAAATATAATTTGTTTTAAATAGAGAATTAAATGCTGTTGGAGATGATAATAATGTGTAGGTTTACTTTATTTCTCTTACCTCATTTCATTTCGCTCTTATTTTTTATTTTTATTTCATTTAGTTATATTGCGTTCAAGCGAACGCAATAACGCAATAACTCCTACAACAGCTATCGTATGTGAAAGACATAAATAAATTTAAGTTGCACAATGTTGCGCAAGGTACAGAAAATGTTTACATAGTTTGAAGTACAAAATTGAAATTATTCTCTGAACAAGAATTGGACAATAAATTTACACAAAAATTCCTACTTGTTGAAGAAGTAGAGCTCATAATAATTATGTAACTTTCTTAAGGAAAAAATTAAACATAAATTAGTTACATCAAAGAGAATGTTGCGTAGAGCTTTAGTTATCTGAGCAAAGCTAAATACATTTTTCTTTTTAGGAGACGAGATATACAAAATCCCTGTACTAGATCCTTTCGATATAAAAGAAATAAAAATTATAGACAAGGGGCCCAGACAAGCTGTTCTCAAGCTAACAGCAAAGGATGTAAAAATACATGGATTAAAGGATACAGAAGTCAAGACAATGCAGTAAGTATAACTATACCTGTTACAAGCTTTTAAAGCAAATTATTAGAATACTTCAAGGAATATCCAGTGAACGATGACTGGGTATCATTGCCAACATGTTACAAAGACTTCTAACAAATTACCTTAACTGGTAATCTACTTTGCTAACAGTGTTATGTACGCTACAATACTATATATACACAGAGTGCACAGAAAAAGTAACCCGCACTCATGCATGGAAACTCCATACACACAGAAACATACACCGACACACTTGTAAAAGAAAGGTACAGGACTAGTTAGGTATCGTAAACACAAAAGACTCAAATCTCTTTCAAACTATTTACGCCACTCCACGGCAAAGATAGTTTGATTCCCATAATGCTTTCTTATGAGCTCAGTGGCTGATCCATATGTAGAATATCTGAATAAGTCACCCATTTTCTCGTAAGAAAGCATTATGACTACCAAAATACCTGTGTAGTGGAGTGGCGTAGCGTTGATAGTCTGAAAAGAACCATTAGTATATTAAGTGACATTCGAAAGTCAGCCGGCAATGTATACCGTAATACATCTTAGAATCTATAAGTTATGAATAATAGCAATAAAAGATGAAGGAAAATGTAATCCTATAGTAAGTACAGTAAAGTTAAGGGACATGCAGTAAATAAGTGAAAATTGAACACAAACACATGAAACAAAAAAACTAAATTTAAGGATAAGAGGGTAACCTAGGGCTAATAACCTTGGATAACTGAGTTAATCTACAACAAAATAACTCTGAATGTAGGAGCTCCAGTATACCATCAGCAGAACTTTATTTTATCACCATATATTTTCCTTCAGAAGATATGATATATTTTACCTTTTAAAGCCAGTGGTATATCCATTTAGACCTACAGTTTAGAGTAGATCCGCAAGGTATTCTAATTTTAGAATGAAAATTATTTCATCGTACACCATTATGTTTGTATGTCTACAATTATAGTCAATATTAATTTAAAACAGTATAGATGAATATACATATTACACTGACAGTAACGTTCCTACTACCTTCTGTGACGTGTAAAAATAACCACCTTTCAGATCTCTTACGACAGAAACTTTTGTAGATGAAGGCTGTAATAATTACAGGAGCGAAAAGTTTGTTTCCTTTCAATAAGACAGGATATGCAGCAGAATGGAGGGAAATATTAATAAGTATGCAAGCTTACAAGGAAAAGGAGCTACGCAAAACGTCGTTGGAAATATTGGAGGTATCAGTCACTAACAAACTATTCGAGTTCCAAAATATTATCAGGCTAATTCCAATTTATGAAATTCAGAGCTCTAGGATGCTGGTTTTGTAATACAATTATTCATCTGTGTATCTATTATGATCTATCAGATATATTTTAAAAATCGTTAGCAGAAAAAATTATAAGAGTATTATTTAATTGTCTTCCCGTGCCATCTAAATTACACATATAACTTTCACTAAGTTGCACATCACACTGTTATATATTTACAGTATTAACAAAGTCCTTTTATATCTTTGAAAACTTGATACAAGGTTGTTTGCTTAAGTTTGATTCTTTATCATTTACTTACTGAAGTCTAGAACTTGCAAAAATAAAACTGAGAGCAGGATTTTTACATTATTTCTTTCATGAATTTCCAAAACCTGGCAATTTGTCAGAGCACTTGTGTTTAGGTCAATTATAAGAGTGAATATATATACACACAACATATTAATTTTAAATAACTTTAAATGTAATCCATTTTTCAGTTTTAACATCTCAAAAGATGAATATATGAATATATATATATGTATAAATATATGTATATATACACAACATATTAGTTTTAAATGTAATCAATTTTTTTCAGTTTTAACATCTCAAAAGATGAAGTCCGTGTAAACCAATTGGCTGTGATGCCAAGACTACAGATTCTGTCGAAGTACGACATCTCTGGTAACCTATTGGTACTACCAATTAGAGGGAAAGGGGATTCAAACATTACTCTAAGTAAGTTCTAAATCAGTTTGATCAGTCATCAATCAACAATTTATTAACATATTTGTACTGAAAGTGATGGTATGTTTGTAGCCTACTTTTCGATATTACGCTTTTAATTACAATGCTTGATTCATAGGAAGGGGATAGACTTGTAAAAATTTAGATACTTGGGGTTTTTTAAGTTTTTGCTACATCAAAACTTATTACAATACATATATATATAATATTAAATAGGGTTAAAATTATATACAAATATGTTTCAAATTATATACAAATATGTTGCAAATTACAGACTAATGATAGACCTACTACTTAAAAAAGCAATTTTGGGTCTTTGAACATTTTGATTTGGAATTTTGGATCTTTTAATTTAAGTTTTTTTAAATTTAGGATCTTTGAATTTGTTTTATTTTTTAATAATGGATTTTTTAAATTTTGTATTCTTGATTTTTTAATTTTTAATTTTTGCATTTTTGAAACTTTGGATAAGCCTAATCATTGAGGTGATTGTTTTCTGTGCAGTCCGTTCCGTCACACCTCACTAATTTCGTGACCATTTTGAGCGTTACATTAATATCGTGACGATTTTGAGCGTTACATTAATTTCGTGCCGATTTTTGAGCGTTACACAAGCTCTCGATTTACCCCTACCGCGGCTAAAGAAGTTTCACTTTAAAAATATGTGCATGCAGTACAGAATGTATCAAATATGATGCCACCGGCCGTCATGACATTGATTCGTTCATAGAGCAAGAAAAATCCAAAACCCAAAGTATCATATTATGACACCCGGGGACTGAGTATGTAGGCACAGTATTCTAATATTAAGTGTTTTTTTAACGTAATAAATGTAACCAATTTTATTTCTTGATGTAGCTATACATCTACCTTATCTACCTACACAGATTTATTACACATTCTAAGGAATCATCATCTACCTACTAACTTGTCATTTTGCTTTATAGTAAACGCGACAGTACACTTCGACGTCTTCTTTGATCTGAAGAAAATCGACGGGAGGACCCATCTAATGCTCAGATCAATAACCATGCCGGTGAAGCCATCTAAAATGTATGTTAAGATGACCAACTTATTTGGAGGAAATAAACTCCTGGGTAAGTTCCAAAGTATGTTGTATAATATTGTGTTGTTGAGCATGATAAAAAAATTCAGCATTCCGGTATAGGAAATAGAAAATAATAAAATACATCAAGTACATAAATAAAAATTCCTGGGATGCCATAATATGACATAAAAATAGCATTGATCAAGCTAAGAAAATAGAAAGATTCATTTAAGCGAGTGGTATTTTAAAGAACTGACTAAAAATAAAGCATGAACAGACACATTTATAAAAAGTTATATAGTGATTTGAATGCCAAAAGTATTATAAATAAATGGTGCAAAAATATGTTGCACAAACCTCGCTGTAATTGGTTTTCGTGTATTCATTAGGACTGAGCTAAATTGACTGCATTTAGCAATAATAAATAGATTATAGTTTTCATGTTACTATGGACAACAAAATGTCATTCATATTTTCATTGATATGTATGTTCTGAAATTCGCTTTTAAGCTGTATTTATTTCGTGTTTATCTTGATATCTATTAAATGTAAAAAAAAAATGTTTTAAACAAGAAATGTTCATTTACATTTTTTCTAACCCTTTATTGTGGTAGGATTTTATGTGTCGCATACTGTAATGGAGATAATCTAGAAAAATTGAAAATGGATAGGAGTAAAGTACCCCCAAGTAATGTTTGCAGAAAAACGGATATAGTCATTTTATTAGCCATAGACAAGAGTTTCAAATTTTAGAGTCAATTTTTCAAAAATCAAAATTTTTCAAATTTATTTCTTGTCAAGTCCCCTTAATATTTCAGTTATAAAACTCAAATTCTGGGCGGATCGATAAAATTCCGAAGAAGTCATTAATTCAAAAAATAAAGTAAATATAATGAACTGTTTACCCGCTGGGCTTGTCAACGGACAGACGGACGTACGGACGTACGGACGTACGGACGTACGGACGTACGGACAGACGGACAGACGATATTCCAAAAACACTATTTTCGGTTTCTAGGCATCGTGAAACATCTTTTCCCGGCGTTATCGCGATTTCGATTTTTTGTCATGAGCACAATACGTGCTCTATACTACGTATATGCGAGAAAGTAAAATGGTAGTGAAATTCGGATTATGACAGAAAGAAATAGAAATATACTCCAAGTAAGTGAAATGCAGTTCCTGAGAGCAACTGTAGGATAAAGAAAACCAGACCATAAAAGAAATGAAGAAATAAGAGAAGAATTAGGGATACATAACCTGAGTGATAAGAGTAACAGAATATAAAACTATGTAGATAACACATGTACACAAAATGACACCAGATACCAACAGGGAAGGGAATTGTAGTAGATCTATCAAAAGATGGCGTGAATAAGATATACAGATTGCAACATGCATAAATGTCTAATATGTGGTCTGAAAAGTCGCGGTTCTGTAAGGTCCGGACGGCGTTGGGCCTCATAGACGTAGGTATACAGAAGAGGTAAACTAAGAGACAGGGAAATGTGGTAGTGTAATAAACATGAAGAAATAAGAAGAATTCCGGAAGAACTAGACTTTCGAGAAGCAGTGAAACCCAAAACGTACTACAATGCAGAGAATATACGAGGTATCGATTATAATCGAACATGAAATGATGTTGAGACCTTGAGAGTAATAGCTTAAAACTGAGGAGCTACTGGATAGAGAAGTAGCGGCTCCGGTCAAGAAAACCACCATTAACGGCCGTGGGTGTCGGCATGCTGACCACATTCCCCCCAATCCTGCCATCTGCCTACGGGGGATGACGCAGCGGTCGGGTGGTAGGCCAAGTCCCTCGAGGGATGTAGCGCCACGGAGTTTAGTTTATTACAACCTGCAATAGTCAACGAGTAGATCACACCTAGTCTGCTGTACAACTTGACTTTCACAGATTATTGTGTATAGACTTAATACCAGTTGCGTACATAATTGTATGTAATTGTATATTTTTAGAACATTAATTTTATCGAATCTGACAAACTTTAATTAGGCTTATAGAGTGATGTGTTTTGATTAATTTTTCATGTTTTTAGGACAATTATATGTAACCTTTCACATATTGTTTAAATGAATAACGAAACATCATTTAATACAATTACTTAGTATATTACCTAGGTAATACTGTAATAATTAATTATTAATATGTACAGGTAGGGGAAAAAAAGCGGACCTACTAAAATATCTAAGTTGCCGATATGAGCCACTGTGCATGCCTAGCGGCATTCACAGGATAGCAGGGAATGTATTGGAATTTGTTCTAGTGTCGACTGTTGACTTAGCCCATTTCAAAACCAACAATAGCCTATGGTTTCTAATAGTATTGTTTTAAAACTGAACACATTAAATAATTATATTATTATAAAATACTAACAAAAATTATATTATAAGGCACTACAAGAGTCGGTCCGTTCTTTTTTCCCTATCTGTACATATGTTTTCTGTAAACTACTGTTTTTCTCAACAACTCCCATAATAAACACCACTCAATATATTAATTGTAAATTCTTCGAGGTGCCTTATTTGGAATTGTATTTATAAACATTTAGTGGTGATTAGGCGGAAAACATTTTACCATTTTTCACATTCGATCACACCACTAAGGCCATGAAACTCATCAATGAGATACGAGATGTATTTATTACTGAGGATGTATTCTATTTATTTTTCCAGGAGACGAAATGAACCGGTTTATTAACAGCAACTGGAAAGAAGTTTTCCAGGAGATGTATCCAACCATTTCTGAGGTCTACAAAAAATTTGCAGTCCCTCTCATCAACAATTTAACAGCACTAGTGCCTTACGATGAAATTTTCCCAGAAACTGTGTAGTAATTGCGAAGTTTTAAGTGTAGGCATAACTGATTTCCTTTTCACTTACTTTTTTTTTACTTTTGCAGGCATTTCCACTTTCAGCAGTTGCCTGTTCTCAGATTCCATCTTTTTCTATCCTGCCAGTCTTCCTCAGATAGGGCTCTCCTTCTCATAGCTTTAGCTATTGTTCATCTCCAGGTTGCCCTTGGCATCCCTCGCCATCTTCTCCCTGGTGGTGACCAATTGAGCAGGCATTGTGGGCATCGTTGCTCCTCCATCCGCCGAACATGTCCATACCATCTCAATGCTCGAGCATCAATCCTGTCCGAAACTGGTTCCACCGTATCCATCTCCATTCTGATATACTCATTTCTTAGAAGGTCCAAACGAGTAGCTCTCATACTCCGTCCCAGCCCATCCATTTCCACCGCCTCAATCTTACACCTTTGCCTCTCGTCCATTGTCCAACATTCCGAAGCATATGTCAAATACTTTCAACAACAACACCAATATAATTTTCTTTGTTCTTCTGGATATGCGACTACGCCAGAATATCCCATTCAGAGACCTAATTGCTACTCTCGCTTGACTTATCCTATGGGATATATCCACATCAAACTGGCCAGTTTTTTCAATTAATGAACCCAGGTATTTAAACACATCCGCGCTGCTTATCCGACCAAACTAAAAAATCAAGTCTTCTCCTTGCTCCTCTCCAACCAACAGATACTCTGTCTTCTTCATATTAATTGCTAATCCTCACTGCTTATACGCATCCATTAACTTTCTCACTTGATACATAACATCGTCTCTATCCAGGGCCAAAAGCACTTGATCATCAGCAAACAATAGTGAATGCAAATGTTGATGCTGTACTGGCACACCCAAGCTCCTGCACTGTCTGTTCCAATAGCCAAGAACAACTTGTAAATATAATTTAAACCCTGTCGGTGGCATAGAGCATCCTTGTCTTAGTCCTTTGCTTGTTTCAAACATGTCAGATATTCTATTACCAACCTTTAGGGTAATTCCGGGAGAGACGGCCATGCGGGGGAGACGACCAATCGCTCTGATTTCAAGGCCGATAAACATATTTGAACGTAACTTGGTAGGCGGCAAGCTTTTGGTACTAAGAGTCGATTGTTGAACACCTGCGCTGTTTATATTTAGAAATCCGCGATTGATTTAACATTACTGTTTTCTAACTGGCCATTTATTTTTTGTATGTTGAATGAAATAAGCAGAAGTCCGACATTATTACTAACAGTTAAACGATACTCATTGTGTGAGGTGAGTGAACCTTATATATTTCACTTGTATTACGTGTTCTGTTCTAAACTTTTCAATTTTTAACTACTGAGTATGGCCATCTCACCTTTACAAATAGGAGAGATGGCCCACTTCTTTTCCGGGAGAGTTGGCCAACAACTTAAGAGCCATATTTTCAAGATCTTCTGATTTTTTCTAACGCGAAATGTAAAAATTTTCACTTAAGACTGATTTCCATCGCTTCTCAATTACTTATTTATTTTTATTGCTAGGAAATTGACTTAAACGAACATATGAATACGTATACCTTAATGAAACAATTTTGAAAATCCAATCCGGAAAGATGTATGTAAATAGAGACGACTTTGACAGTGTACCCCTAATAAATACAATATTAAATTGATTTTCAAAATGAATTATGTGCTTAAGAAGTGGATTGGACTTATGTTTCTATGCCAAAGGTGGCTCCATAATATTGTATTATTTTTCATATTTACGTTTTCCTGTCATCAACTAACAAAGTCGAAAGATGGAGATAAATGATGTATAGGTTAGATGGTATGCCATTCATGCAGTAGTGGCAAGCAGTAGAGTTTAGTTATCTTTTCAGAATTGTATCAGAACTTTTCAGTTACTCAGAATTGATTCTGTTTTCCAAAATATGTTTATTTTTACGTTGTGATAACTTATTTGGCACTTAAGTTTATTTTATTTGTATATATTTATTGGAGAAGAGCTAACTAGTCTTTCTACATTTTTACCTGTACTTTCTACCTTCGAAAACTGTCCCTATGTCCTATGGCAATCTCCCCCTGACACCTCGGGTGAGATGGCCAACGCACCATTTTTTTAAATGTTGGGATTTCTCACCCTAAATTACTTTTTTTGTCCATAAAAAATTAAGCTATGAGAATGTGACATCCAAGGACCTAATTGAACATTTTGCACACGAATTATCTTGAAAATCCTTCAAGTTATTAAGCATTAAAAAAAGCATGGCCATCTCACCCGGATTTACAGCTGCCTTGCAACCGTAGTACATTCTTTTCATCAACTCTATTGTTGCACCATACACACCCACCTTTTCCAACGCCTTCCATAGCATCTTTCTTGGCACCGAAACATACGCTTTTTCCATATCAACAAACAACAAATGGAGATCTTGATATTTCGCCACCATTTTCTGGCACATCTGTCGTAAACAAAATATGTTATCCACACAACTTTTCCCCGCTGTGAAACCCACCTGCTCCTGGGATACCTCACATGCTACCTGTTTTCCTTTTCAATGAAGTCATATTTCAAGTGTGTAGAAGACGGGCAAAGAGCTTATGAAAACTTAAATACAGAAGCAGAATGGAATGTTACAGTAGGACTAGTGTGTAAATGACAGTTGACCAATGCTCTTGCCTGCACCTTCGCACTTTCTTTATTGTTCGACCATACTACAATACGCTTATTACGTGTGACGTAGCAGTATCATAATGATATCTATTAAAGTACACAATTTCATAATAACACTGTTATGGCATAGATTATTATGGAACTAATCAAACTGTATAATAAACAACCTGTATTTGAAATAAAATCATTTATGTTCGTATTCATTTGAATATTAGACTATATTATACTGATACTCTTGGCTGTACGTCAACATGTTTAAAACCGACGTTTCGGCCCTCATGTTGTGGCCTTCTTCAGGGTATACTGAACTATGATGCTCTGAATTTCTCCTTTTTGTTTATATGGTAACGGTTTGATTAGTCAGTCGGCCGCTAGGTCGCGCATAAGGTCATAATAATGTGCAGAACAATGAAATACTTAAACCGTACCATACATCAAGACTCTGACAGTATTTTATACGAATATTTCAGCTTTTTTAACAACAATAGCTTTCAGAACAATTGGTTAAATAAAATTAAGGAGGAATTCTTTCGACTAGGACTTATGTGGTTATGGTTAAATCAACATGGACATGGAAATTCACTGTATAGAATTGTGAAGAGAAGATATAGTGATGTAGAGAGACAAATATTATCATATAATTATTGGTCGCCACGCAAGCCATAAGCCTGAGTGTGTGAAACGCGGTGGCTGTCTTTAAATTATTCCTATTTAGCCCAAATGCAAAAAAGTTATAATAATAATGATAATAACAATGCTTTCTTTATGCGAATTTACATCATCGAGCTACACAAAGACACGGATTCAGGGCAGGCACGCGATCAAAAGAAAACACGAGAGAGTTTCAATAATTGAGAAGTGGAACTAAACAATGATTAAGAATTCCAGTTCTAATATTTGTAATTTGACTATTAAAATGATCCTCTAGGCGAAGTTTAAGTTAGTTCGTTTAACATTTCCCACGACAGCAGCGACATTTTTTGCAAACTATTTACGCACAGATATTTAAGAATCTCAGCAATCAAAAGCGCAATTACTCACTTGAGATAGACTCTTAGATTAAACGAAATAAAAATTCTTCAAAAGAATTACGGATATACTGTACCTACGACCACGAAATTTTAATGCAAAATATTTATACGCAAACATTTCCCATTTTCAACAGCCAAAAGTGCAATCTATAAAATTAAGGAACGGAATTACGAGGGAGACAATGGGTTGTTTCAGATTATTAATGGTGAAGAAGTGGTGAATGGCGAATAAATGTAATATATTTGAAATAAATTAAATGTATAAATAGATCTTAGAAATGGAATTTAAATACATTGAGGCCCAGCTCACTTAGAAAATTAATTTTCAAGGGTAGCTCAAGGGGCTCAAGCTCCCAAGTTCTGGCGCCACTAATTCAATACTCGACATCGAATTTCAGTGTCGAATACAATACTAGGCCCTACCTATGGTAAGGATAGAGAAGTAAACAGGAACTATTTTTATTCCCTTTGTCATCATGCTCCAACACATAGCTTATTTACATATCATATACGCATTATTACATATTTTTTATATATTCACTTTGTCCTTAGAGCTTATCGTATACTATTGTTCTTATGTATTCTTCTTATTTCTTTATATAAAGTCTTTCTGTGGAACTGCCCATGTTCCTCCAGCCGTTAACTTTATATGAAAAGACACGCGAATAAGTCAACAGTGAAGGAAGTGGGAAAAACCCTGTCATATCTCATACCACCTACCATACAACATAATTACGTGATATGCAGGAAATTGACCTACACAGGCAGCGGTGATTTTAATTAACTTCTTCCGATGATCGTAAAGCAGGAACGCAAAAGTCTAGAACATCTTATACCGTAAATTGAGAGCTTTAAATATTTCAATAAAGATATCTTAAATATATTTAAGACTTATTTGAAACATAATATAAAAGTGGCAATATTTTGTTAAGGAGAACTATTTTAAAAACATCGGACTTAGCGGTATAGAAATTAAGATGCAACAAAGGCCAACACAAGTTACCTGCCACAGCCTTCTATACTGAAAATGGCTACCAGTGAAAGCTTACAAGTGAACGAATAATCATGAAAAGTAATTATAGGTCTATAAAGACTCAGATAATAGAGCCTACTCTTTCCTACAAAGGAAAGATTTTTCAGTGATTTTTCCAATGATTTTCAGTGTTGGTATGCTATTTGACCTTTGAAGCCAGTGTCGGCATCCCATACCAGCGAATACCACCTCACTTCCCTCACTGAGAGTCAGTTAGTTGTTAGAAGAACATATCGGTACTGTGAGCATTATGGAGACACCATCACACCATCACACCATAAATACGGTACTATCCGGGGGATACGCTAATGTACCTAATTTGGCGCATAATATAAAAATATAGAATCACCGTGGATGTACGTAACTTATTTTTAAAATCGGCCCTTATAGCACCGGCCCACCGTGAAAATTCCCGAATATCCCGAAGGACCAGTTCGGCCCTGGATAAACACATACGAGAAGATATCTAACTAGGAAAGGCCGAAGTAAGAAAATTACAATGACTAGGAGAGAAGTGGGATGATTCAGTTCCTATACTCATGGTTGGTGTCGCTAGCGCCTGGGACTGCGACATGCAGGCAGGATTCAGATTGATGACAGTTTTTCGTCGCTTTCCTTTCACGCAAATATCTCGTTGAAAATTATTGAATTACCATAATTACAGAGACCTTCGTATGAAATAAAAATATAAAGATAAATATAGGAATGAGTGTTGCGAAATATGCCATCTATCAGCAAACAATCGAATCAGTTGACACATGGCTATCCTTGGGTAGTATGTCCAGCATATCACGAATTGCATGATCAAAGGAGCTCCGAATTACCACTACCTTTGGTTCAAATTTTCCCGATTTTTTGCTTACACAAATTGAACAGTAGCTTTGTTGTATATCCTAAAATACACACATATTGAGTTTTTTAGTCTCCATTTTTTTTACTGTAGTTTCCACTGGCCCTAAGCGTATATCAATATATTTTTGTTTCGATTTATCCATGATATTATATCATATATAGAAGTTCCCCGCAAAACGTTTGGAAATTATGATAAGCCATGAACATGCCCTACAACACGGAAAAATGTATATAATTCAATCGATAAAAAAGAAAATTATTGTTCTGTGGAAACATAATTCTTTTTTCATGCAATTTCTCGAACTTTTAGTGAACCCCAAATACAAAGAAAACAACATTTTATTTGTACTTTCGTTTAATAATAATAATAATAACAATAACAACAACGTTCACAATAATAATATCAGTAACCAGTGCTTTTTTTCTAACAAAAAAGGTGGCGGTACTCACCGAAACTTTTTAACTGAATCACACGGGAGCTCCCACACTTCTTCCAGAAGATATTTTTTTTGGATTAATGTCGAATTGTCGGGCCTATCATGGCCAGAAATGTTTCTCCCCTTGAATTGCAGTAAAATTACCGGTACTTGCGACGTTCTCTAAAGATTAATTTTATTCACTGTTCGCAGGTTTATGAGATACTTCAAAAACATCGTCATGCACTCTTTTATTGAGCACCGGTTCAAAATAATTACATATTTTGCTCATTTCACTTCTCTACTTGTGAACCATGTGATATCCTTGATCCTACAATTGTACTAAACAACTGTGAATTCACTTGCCTCTGCAACACAAATGAAGGGTTTTCTTTTCAAATTATATGTAAGCAACGAATGTAGTTAAATTTAAACACGCACTAACCCCTGATTAACTATGGTGGTTAGCTATTTACTATATACTTGTTTGTTACTACATTAGCATTAACTGCACTTGGTGCAATCTTGTACTGTTATAATGGCCTTGGCCACAGGATCAGTTTGCTGAGGGCTGGAAAAATCAACCCCAACTCTCTTGCAGTCCAGTAGCCACGATAATTTACAGAAACTATCATGTGCTAGTATGTAGGCTATTATGTGTGTAGAAATCTAACAAAACCAACAAACAAGCTTGATTTTAAGTAATAGGCCAAAATTTTATAGGAATTGTGAAAGGAATATTCCGGGTAATATCTAATTTTTTAAGGAAAAAAAGGTGCCGGTACTGCGTACCGTTGCGTACCGTCACAAAAAAAGCACTGTCAGTAACACATTATTATCTGAATTTAGTAAGCGTTAGAGAGAGCGCATATAAAATAAAAATTACAAACTATAAGTTATCTTAAAATCGAATATCTAAGAATTGCATAAAATACATGTTTACCAAACTATTACAAATAACAAATGACAAAGAGATCTAAATTATGATGTTAGATAGAATATTAAAATGAAGAACAAATGAAAAACAAAGTAATTAAAATGACACCCCATTTCTTATTTTTTAAAAAGGCACCATTACATGAAAGCCTCTAACAGAAATGAGTACCAGGAGCAATCCTGGAGGTAAAGGCGGCCGGTGCGTAAGGCTGACAACCTTACCACCTTCATGTGCCGAATGTCTAAAAGGGGGCCTCAACCTCCTGGAACCCTCTGGGCCTCCATGGCCTGTAATAGGGAACACTTTACTTTACCATTACAAGAAAAGTGCTCACAGTCATCTGAAAGCAATACTTGCTATTTACGTTAGATGATAGATCATCAAAATAGGAATTTCATTTTGACTGTCTTTGACTTCACTTACAGGGAATTAATGAGAACACTAGATTCCAGGGGTAGTGAAAATTACAACTGCGAATATGATAGGCCTATAAATTGCAGAGTTCGGGAGGTAAACTGTTTGGTGGCAGTCAAGCAACATGGTTTCAGAAAATATTTGTTTAAAGCAATTTACTTATTAATATTCCCATATTTCATTTAAATCTGACTTAATAAAAGGACTCACAGTAATTTTCATGTCTAAAAGTTGCCATTGCTCTTAATTTACACAATAAACATCTTAATTTATTTTATATGTTATTAATAGTCATTAATTCAAGAAAACAAGCATTCTGAAATGTTGAAACCTTTGATGACAAGTATAACTTGGACGTGAAATCTTTAGTCAGCATGTTGGCTAAAGTTATTTAAATTTAACATGACATTGTGTATCATGGAAGAGACTTTTTTAAAAGGTGTAATTAAAGCAGCATGTAATCAATTAAGAACACCAGTCATTTCTACACATCAAAAAGAAAATCCGTATTTAAACATTTCTGAGATATAAATACATAAATAAAATTTCTAAATTTAAGTTTCGATGTATTTTTATAACAGCTAAAATGAAGGTTGTCTACGAAATTAACTGAATAATCCCGAGTGACATTTTAATTATTGTGTGTCGACTATAATGGCTGCACTTCATCATTACTGGGATCACTCGCCATGACGTCTATAACAATTTAACTCACAGCTCAATCTTAATATAATAAAAGACTGATTTTGCAATCAATAAAACTCTCTATGTACATAGAAGTTATTAAAAAAATCATAAAATTACTGCCTGCCATATCTGGCAATGATAGACCATAAGTTATAAAATACAGTATTATTGACACATTTTATCCCTTTCTTCATCCAATTTTTATTTTCTCCAATTAAGTGTATGGCTATCGAGGTCTAATTTTTAATTGCTATTTTATAGTTTTCGTACTAAATATTCAGATATATCTAAATTATTGCATAGGAGAACATTTTTCGTACAACGATGATCTAAAGTCTTATATTCCTAATTACTTTTAGAGAAGAGAACTATAATAGACCAAATATTGGGTTAATTTCTTCATCGTTCGCAACTCTGATAGTTTTCTAATGTTTTTCAGGCAGCAGTAGCAATTGATTCGTAAACTTAAAAAAAGACCTGTAAGTTATTTGCACATCCAACTAGTGGTTTTTTAAAGATGGCATCCATGTTGCAGATAACAGCGATCAATAGTTACAATAAGGACAGTACTCTATTAGGACCCATATTCAATTAGCCTACTTTAGTTGAAAATTGATTATGCTCTATGGTTTTTTAGTTGATTTCTAATTCTTTTGAACATTTTATTATCAGACAAGGTTATGTTAACAGAAGAACATACCCGCCGTCTTATAACAATCTATATACCTTACAATAGTCTTTCGCTGACGAATATGTTGGAGACTACATTATATCATACCTTCCTTTTGTTCGTTAAATATTACGAAACATATTCTCTTGTTATTATGTTCATTAACTACTAGCATTCTGTTCATTCACGGGTGCAACAGATGTTCCATGTACATGATTTTTTATTGGTAAGTGATACGAGAGAGATTGGCAAAAACTTGTTTCGTAATTCATTTGAAAGTTTGCTAGTAGATAGCCTATGTGAGTAAATAATTTTACATATATATTACATGTATATTACTTAGGATTTGTACACTTCTTAAATACTATAAATATACTCACATATAAATACACATAAAATAGATTAAACTTTACAGGGTAAAGGTAACATTGGACAAAACCAAATATCATGTTATGAAAGTAAGTATATCCACTACATGTCTGCATAAAATAAGTAGATCTATATCATGTTACGTAGGCTAATCATTCTATCCGAATTCCATTATGATTAAAACGTATTTTAAATACTATTCTAAGAATCTTAGACATGTATCAGTTTTCAGTACGCCTAAATTAAATATTAAGGAGTTATTTTAAGTTTTTACTTTCTTGTCTCTTATAAATATGTATAATTTAAGTTACCATAATTTCTAGCCTAAAACTTATCCGGATGTGTACAGACTTTCGTTCTTTGCGGACACCAAAATTGAAACTCGAAATTCCCAGAAATTGTGATAATTCCCTGAAAAATTGGTAATGCGGGACTATTTTAACACATTATTTAGAAGGAGCAATTAACTGAAGCGCAAACTTTAGTTGTTTTCTTTTCATAGGTTAAATCTTAGTCAAGATGGCTACGTCGCGGTCGATATAAACCACAAACATAAGTATTTGAAATACAACAGAGGATCTTTTTCCCATTTTCAGAGCCAATGCATTCGTATGTGCTCTTACTCTAACAATGCACTAACTCTAGTCTAGACATTGAACAGGAAGTATCTGCATGTCCTTTATAAATCAGTACGGACTTTAGGAAGCGACCTCGCAAAGAGCTGTTTCTCCAATCAGTGCGTACCTCAGTGTCCTTGTCAATGCAACAGCATCAGCGGGTTCTGTCGTACTAAGAGATAAAATCCTATGAAGCGGGTAAAACTAACTTATGATGGATGTCAAATAAAGTAAAGTAACATATGTTTATGGGGAATAAATTATTATTTTCGTACTAAAAGACGGTATTTTATAACGTGCTAAGGTAATACTTATAGTAGTTTTCTCTGAATATTTTATGTTCGTATTTCTAAAGAGTTATACATAACACCTTTGAACTTCTTTTGAAGATCAGAAGTGTGCATTTCTTTGTTACTCATAACGCGTTTACACAAGGAAGGAAGCACGTCAGTACAGTTCCAGCAACAACACCATGAGGACTGTTTTCTTCCTCGGTTGCGTGACGGTAGCGTCCGCTCTCATGTCTCTTCGTAAGTACAAAAATCCTTTCATAATTAGTCTTAAATTTGTTTAGTCATTCCTTTAGTTGTTAATCGATATTATATACAAGGACAAGGAAACGATCAGTAGAGGGGATTGCGGTAAAGGATCTGCTGTGCGTGTGAATCTACTTTGCGATTTGAAGAATTTGTTTTATCGGAAGTCTTTCTATATATTTTTATCGGATTATTTTGAACTGTCATGTCATTTTAGAAGGGCAGTAAGGATTTATAAGATCTGTTTGTTAAGAAAAAAGCTCTTCATGCCGGTGCCTCTCTTTATTGGATAGTTTAAACTAGTTACCATTAATTTTTATAGCTTAGAGCAGTGGTTCCCAAAGTGGGGTCCGCAGGTGGTTTGAGAAGAAATAGGATATCCCGTAATTTTGAAGTGCTTAACTGTGTTCCCCACTACTTATCTACATGTGAAACGCCATTCTCCCACCTCACTTACTTGAAACCAAAGTTGAGAAATAAACATGAAGTTGAAAGTGAGTTAATATTGAAATTATCAGACATTAAACCTAACATTGCAGAGCTAATTAATCAAAAGCAACTTCACTGTTCACATTAAGGAGTAAACTCTTGTCGTTATCATTAATATTGTTATATTGTCTATTGAATTTAATAAATTTGAATCAAAGTATTTATTTAGTTTTTGTTTCAAAACCCAGAGGGGGTCCGCGAAATTTTTTTTTTTTTTTTCAAGGGGTCCGCGGACTGAAAAGTTTGGGAACCACTGGCTTAGAGTATTTACAAATTACAGGAAATGCTTACTAGTAAACATAGTAACCCACCTTTAGTCAGATCACTAATGAATATTATAGCCCAGTTAGACCATTTCTATATTATGCATGAATTATATATTCATACAATATGAATATTATAATATTTAGCACCTCAGGAGTTTTGTCCCATAAAGACGGGCAAATGAAGATTTCGCAACTTTAAAAGAAGTTGGGGTAAAAAATTTCTTAGCAGTGAGATAAAAACTGATAAAAATTTATTTTAACAGAGAGAATTGTATAAGAAAATAGCGGGAACACTGTTTTAAATTATGCTTTTACCAAGGAAATGAATATATTTACAACGCTGGAAAGATTGGAATAGGGTATGATGTATATCCAAAGAACAGAATCTTCTTCAGTTTCTTTCCCTATGTGGGTCTAATGTTTTCAAGATATTACTGTATGTCCCTCACTACAGCCCTAAAATGCATCTGTGACGAAATTAAATAATAATAATAATAATAATAATAATAATAATAATAATAATAATAATAATGTATGTCCCTGCACTAAGAACAAATGATTAACACAGAAAAAATATGTTTTTATATCTAATCTCTCTCTCACAAAATCATCCATAGGCGTACACATGCAGTTGCCCGCAGTCTCATTTGCATAACGTGTTTATCCCAGGAAAGATGCTATAGTCTCCCTTTGTCGTTTATGTTAGTAAAATACGTGAATTCTTTCGTATCATAAACATTGCATTTATAGACGGTAGGCCTGACATATTTCGTCTCCATTTTTGTAGGCTTAAGCACATTTTCCTGTTTTCATATTCTATACTTGATTCTACTAATGATACATACTTGTTATATCCTAATATTCCATAGTGCTACATCCCAGAGAGGATAACGCCTACCAAATAGCATCTGTGCCATCTATTTGCCATATCATTGGCAAATGGCAGGGTTAGGACACGTGACATGTGGCTATGTTTTTATACTTTACATATATATAAATTTATGCCTTACGTATATAAATTTATATTTTATGCCTTATATATATAAATTAATGCCTTAAATTTAATTAACGTCTTAATGAATTAATCCCTTAAATTTATGTCTTATATAGGCCTATGTATATAAATTTATGCCTAACGTAGTGGTATCTTAAGAAAATGATTTACATGTCAATACCTTTACTAAATGAATCCATTAGTTCAGTATTAGACTTGTATAAGATATTTTGAATTATGGCCGACTTGAACTATTTAATTGTGGGAATTATCTTGCTGGATTTTCTAATTATATTTTACTTTGTAATGTGAACGAATTAAGTTCGAATGCAACGTAAAACGTCTGGATAGATATATGGAACTGGAAATTTCTTTCAAAGTGATTCAATGCACTGTTCACGATTATTAAATAGGCCTATACCATTTTGACTACATTAAAATAACACATCTATAATCTATATAGTTTGTAACTTTACTATGGGATTATGTAAATGTCGATGGAATTCAGTAATAGTAATTTCCAGTAGGCTAGGCTATGGAATTATTCGTAATAAAATTAAGTTCTGTTTACAACTAGCTTATTCTTATTGTTGTGAACGCCAACACCATATTGAACTTTGGGCATCACTACTACAGCCGGTAGCTATAAACCTTGACAGATTACACTTTCTTCTGGAGATATTTACTTATCTAGTTCTTTCATAAAAGGTTGTATTACGGCTTTGTTTTCGGCGTCCTAACAAAAGCTGAGTTTTCACAGATCTATTTTAAATTATTAATAGCCTTCTTTTTAAAATTTACAGGTAAAGTTTCTTGTTCGAACCTGATTCGTACTATCGAGACATTAAATTTGGGGATTTAAAACAACACAATTCTTAGTACAAGAGGTTAAATTGCAAGCCATAAGCTAATTACAATTCTTTAGGTTAGTTAGGTTAGTTAAAAGTCTAAAGGTTAATTCTAATGTAGCCTAAGCCTTTTGGTCGACTCTACGCGTGGAAGATGTATTTATTGTAAATATAACATGCATTTGTTTTTCTTTGCCATTAACGGCCGTGGGTGTCGGCATGCTGACCACATGCCCCCCAAATCCTGTCATCTGCCTATAGGTAGATGACGCAGCGGTAGACCTTGTCCCTTCGTGGATGTCGCGCCATGGAGTTTAGTTTTTGTCTTTCTTTGAGTTTTGCCTCCCCCGTTGTAGGGACGTTCGGGTGATCAGCGCAAACCGGCCCTTATAGGACCGCGACCTGGTTGGGAAGGGAGTTTCTACTGATCATATTCATACCTTTTTGACCAACAAAGACCACATACTTTCAAAAACACACATACTAGGCCTAACAAAAACTTCTAGTTGGAAAGGCGGATAGAATGTACCGGGGATGCAGCGCAGGGTATGTGAAACTTTTTCACATACTGCCTATATCTAATGCGCTCAGTATTTTATAAGACTATGATTAGTTTTCATATTTGCAATATATTGAAAAGAGGCAGTATGTACTCTTGCTTCCTATGTGTTAAGCCTACTATTTAGTTAAAATTTCCAAATGAATATATGTTACTATAATTTAAAATTAATATACCATCCTCTAGGCCGGTATTAGGAACATTTGCAGGTGTACTGGTGGACGTAGATTTTAAAACTGTAGGTAAGAAAACAGAAACAAGTAAACTTTGGATGATAGATGACTTTGTAACCTCTTCATTAAATGAGCATAAATAAATATGATATATCTGTAATTTAACATTTTTCGCTTTAGAAGTTATGCATCAAAAGCAAGGCACCACAAAATAAATTCACTAACATCCGTTTTAGCAAGTGACCGGATCCCCATAATTTCAGAGACTGTGAAAATCCGCAAAACTTACTTGAAGCATTTTTGAAACTGTCATTTTCGCGAGATTTGGTTCTGTTTCTTGACAATTATAATGAACATATGAGCCCGGTAACTAAACAAATATATATGAAATTATCGAAATTGCCAAAAAATATACAAGTAACACAGTTGTTTGGGTACTTATTTCGGGAATTTGAAACTAATGAGTTGCATGAATAAAGATTATTTTGGCTAAATAATTTAAAGAAATTATTGAATAAATTTTATGAAGAAATATATTATCATTAAATTATTTAAATACCACAATAGATTGAGATGATAGAATTACTAGGCCTATCACATAACTATTTTGATGATTTGGCCTATCACAAAACTGTTTTTATGATATAAATGAACTTTATTCTTTGTTCTTTGTAAATGTGTATATTTTTTCTTAAATTTATCATTTCAATCAAATTTAATATTAGCAACAATACAATTAGATTTTTTAGTGCAGTAAAATATGTAAATTTAAAATATTTGAATGTATAGTGTTAATAATGTGTAACTTTTGAAAAGTTGTTAAAAATATTATTACATTAATTGTATATTGCATATTTTGTATATAAAGAGTAACTTAGTAAATTTAGATGAATTAAATTTTAAGAAATGTTATAAGTATATGTATATGTGTAATGAAAATTACTACCTGATTAGAGATGTTTTCTGTAAACAAAAAGATTGCAAGCAATTTTGCTGATGTAAGCCTATTAATGACATTTTCTGTAAAATATAGTTATAATATAGATTTCTGAATAGATATGAGCGTAATTAACTTTATTTACAAAAGAAGTCTTATCATTCCTCATAATTATAATATTATTGATTTAGCTCCCCACTATGCATTTGGTAAACTCCGTTTCTCGAAATAATATTATATTATATAAGAATAAATGTAGTATATTTCATTCATAATATTTGACTTATTTTTATCGTGTTTATAGCAAATAACGATGAAATTTCTGCATACATTCAATGGAGACTACGGTTAATATTGAACACATTCTTACTCTTGATTGGTCTGCATCTAATAACTGACATATGTATGGAATATTCACATGTAGTTTTTATTCTGAAAATCCTAGTCTGCATTTTGTCTCTTATGTTCACATTGTTGTAGATAACGCTCATGCATTTCCATTTCCAAGGCCTTCCGAAAACTTGAACTTACGTACCTGCACAATAAGCCATAGAAATAACAAGGGATGTTTAAGATCGACTTAGGATTATAGCAGTTTGCCTTGAAAATGTTAAGAAGTTCTTGCAACGCAAGTAATCCTGAGGTCAATGTTGGGACGTACATGTGTAGCATACAAATGTGTCTTAATATTAGCACTTGAAGAAAAAGAGACTACAATCCGTCTGTATTATGTTTAGATTTAATAAGTGCCAGAATGATACTTTATGAGATTGTGTTGGGGACGGGAAAATGTCTGTCCGTCCGTAGGTCCGTGTGTCTGTATGCGCGATAACTCAAATACGCTTTATCGGATTTTCATGAAACTTGGTATACGCATTTATAACATCCATGAAAAGAAACCTATTTATTTTGGACCAAATCGGTTGATCGGTACCGGAGTAACGACTAATTAAAGGTCACATGCTTTTTAAATGGAAAATCATGACTAGCCTATACTACTGTACAATACCGCTTTGCAAATCATTGAGGGCCTTGACTCCAATGCAGTCAGATGTACATTAGAGTACATTTCGTTGATCAACTTGAAATGAATACTGTTATATACAGAAGGTATTTTACTGCGAAATAATTAGGCCTACGTACATTAAGCAGAGTTCTTTCCCAGTGCATTTTGTGAAATGTTCACATATTTTAAGAATTCCTTATATCAGTGTATACGAGTATGAATTAAGGTTAAGCATAAAACTTTAGACCTTTGTTCTTCCGCAAGCCCTGTTGAATGAATCATCTAGAATTCTAGAGCTAACTTGGAGAACGATTACAAAAATAATTTATTTTCTGCATATCATAATTGCAGTTATCAATGATTAAATCAAATCATTCTGGAACTTCGTTACATCAGTTTACCTGATTTCATTCTAAAGGAAAAAATTTAAATCCACGACGAATTAATATATTGTACTTGCACACCATCGCAGGCGTTTTTGTTTTGGACAACTTTCTTAAAATCATCCTTAAACTAGCCACTAAAGTTTTGTATTCGTGTTAATGGATTAGAATTTGATACGCATGGTTAACATAAACAGATAGACTTGTATGATCTGCAAAGTGAGTAGTTGGCTACTGTTCGATATAGGCATAGGCCTATGAGATGTCACCTCGTACTTCGGCTCACGCCGAACACTTAGGATATTTTAATTCCAGCAATACTTTGACTGTTAATAATAGAGTTGTTTACTAGAACCTATAGGTTTATGTCTATTTATATTTTCAATTATACAATTACACAAATATATACATATAAACACACCCACACACATACACACGAGGGATGGAGCGTAAGTCATGGCAACTATCTTTTTCTCAAAGTAAGGCAATGGTACCATGAGATGATGTAAGTCAAGGAATAGTGTGGCATCTCCAGTATTGGACACATCATTTGGTAGCATTGTGACACACTGTTATTCGAATAGACGCGATAGTAGTTCAGTTGTGAGTCAGACGAAGTGTAGAATGGATGTGACAAAATGTGAACTGCATACTTACGTCAAAATAATCCATGTTCGAGGGATAAATGCCAGAGAATACAACAAGGGCCTGATGGAAACTTTAGGGAATAATGCCCACTCGTACAGAACTTCATGAGATCATGGGGTTGGTATGTGTGCTTTCATGCTTCCAACTACCGTAGTATATTAGAATGGCACGATGCAGTCGTGTATGGATGTTTATGGGTGTCGGTTTCCTTCATTATCCTACATCTAGTGTCCATAATCTGCGTTGTACATAAATTCCATACACTGCCATTTCATTTGTACATTAAATTTTTAAATGGTCCCATTTTTCCAAAAGAAAAAAATGTTTGACATTTATATACGTATAGCCTATATATGCATATATATATATATATATATATATATAATTTTTTATTGCTTTTATCGAGCTTTAATTAGGTATAACCTCCGGAGATGAGAGAATTATTCATTTCTATTATATATATATAAATTAAAGTGCCAGATTATAGTAATTTATACATGCCTATTCGAAAAAAAATTTCATCCCAAAAGCATACACTGACTCCCATAATATTTCTCCTATTTATAATGTGTTCCGTCTATACAATCAATTGCAGAAAATGGGCTATATAGACGACATATTTAATATTAATAATAAGCGGTTTAAAAGTATCTATGATCAACTAACAAATATTTTTTTTTAAAATCCATAATGCTATAATGGATTAATATGAAATATTAATAAAAATAACTTTACGGTGTGTAATTTTGTAATGCATTCAAAGCACGTCTCATCCATTGAGTCTTAATTGCTGTGAAGGTTACCTTTGACTAATAGTTTATGTCACTATTCGAACTTCCAAACAAATTAGCCTCTCACTCACTGAGACATAACCTCCATGATAATAATCATAACTTCCTCATGACATTTTGTTTAATCCATGTTTCAGTTTCCAAGTACAAAGTATATACGTTTACAGAAAACAATAAATACTGCATGCATTATTGATAAAATCCAAAATTTTGTCAATATCAGATAATTATATAAAACTCCGGTAGAAAGAAGGCTATGCCATAAATGTTAACACAGACTACGTAGACTGAATTTCATTTACTATTTAAAGTATGAGTTTTCCTTTCCTTTTCTTATGAGCGGAACTATTTATCATAAAGCAAACTTCCAGCAATTCCCTCATAAATAATAGGCTACATTGTTAAATTGTCAAGGTGTTGTACGATATTTTCAACAGTAGACCTACAATTAGTCCTAAATGTCTCCAAAGTAGAATATTATATTACAAGTAAAAATTTTATATATTACAAGTAAAAATTTTACAACGTAATTTAATTAGTTAATCACAATAGAGTGTTTTAAAACTATTAGAATGTTAAATAAATAAAAAATTATGGCCTTCTTCAGGTCAATTCGGTCATGTGCTCGGAGAATAACAGATGAGTTTAAAAGGTAAATGGACCTAACTATTCAAATATGAAGCTGCTGAATCAATGTTGCTTCTAAATGCCAGATATTTCTCACTGATTTTGAAAACTGGTTTTAGTCTATCTAAAGAAGATACACTAAATGGAACGACACCAAATATTTCGGAAAATGTACAAGTAGGAAATTTGAACATGTCCAGGTACAAATGAGATGTAAAGGGCATTGAAAAACATAATTTACTGCGTCAAGATCACTAACTGTAATAGCATATGACAATATTAATGTGTCCATTGATTTTAAAGATATGACGAACCTTTTGTTCAGGTTACTACTATGACACTTAGCATATATGAATGCAAGCTATCTTTATACTACTGCCTGTGCATTTAGACGTGAGCACTTGCATGCGCCGCAGAGATAGGGCGGGACGGAAGGGGAGTGTGTTGCTAGTATGGATCATGTGAGACTGATACCACAGCGCATTGTGTTTACAGTGCTCACGTCTAAATGCACGGACAGTACACATATTGATGCTAGCCATTTTAATTTACATAAGCTGAAGTATCCCTGATACAGGTCAACACTATGACATTTAGCATATTTTAAGGCAAGCTATTTGATACTACATACATTGATGCTAGTCATTTTTAACTCCTTAGTAAACTTAGGCTGAGATATCTAACTGACAAAATTATATCACAAGAATTTTATGCGTAAAGAAAACTTAATCTATTTATATTCTGTAATTTCATTTTTAATTAACATACATTGTAATTGATATTGGCAGAACATTTTTTCCCTGGAACATCTATCAATGAAAAATAAAATTGAGAGTATAAGGTGGTACTAAATAAACAACATCTATACAAATTTATGTTGCTTTCATTTTTTTATTTTTCATTAACATCTATGTTCTTTTCCAGCTCCATACATCAAGCCTTGTACTCGCACAGATCCTCACATAGACGAGTGCGCATTAGAACGTGCGAAAGAGATTATTCCTATTATTTCCAAAGGTAAGTATTGTTATTAATCTTTGCACTGCTACTGCAGTATCTATTTGTCACCATAAAAATTGTATAAAAACACAGACATAAGATCAATAGAGTAGTGCTTTACACAAAATGTGACGATTTATTATCCACATTTTTTACAGAAACCAGATATTCCACAAAAGTTTCTCTCAATTATTTCAAACGTAGAGCCCACTGATGATTTCACTTGATTATTATTTATATTAATACTGCAATTTCAGTTTGAATATTTTCAGGGAAAATCTATCTTACACTTATATTTGTGACCGTTCTGCTCTGGGTGTTTGAAGTCTCATATTTCTAGTTTCATTAAAGGTACTTCAACACAATCATGATCCCCAAAGTTACATGAGACTAATTTTGTAAATTTCTTTAAGGTTGTATCCCTTCCTTAGATCTCATCCGAGTACTGTATTTTTCAGTCATTTCGAAAGGAGGAGTTTTTTTGTTCAAATTCTTCAAAAATATTTTTATCGAAAATATCGTGGTAATGGGGCGATTTCATAGATTTTAACAATTTTACGGTAATTCGCGAGTAAATTTCCAATAATTTTGTGGTTTTGATTAAGGAATTTGCATTTGCATTTTTCAGGCAAAAATGTTTTGCCGCAATTCGCGTATATCATTAATACAAAAAAATCACACCCCTGCTTACATACAAAAATGAAGCCACGAGTAAGGCAGCAGGGCTCATTAAGACCTGAACTTCAAACAAAACATAACACTTTAATTACATAAACACTGAAGGACAGGAAAGTCAAATGAAGCTGGAGGGCAAGGAAGAAGTGAAAAAGAATACAGCGATCACGCAGACGCAGTTACAAAATTAGTGAATGTTACTTCTGAAAAAAATAAAAATAAAATAAAAAATTACGTCGTTTATAAACTAATATCCCCTTTCCGACAATTCAGAATTAAGCTCGAACCTCAGTTAGGGTGGAACAGATTCGAAGCACTTCTGTTTTCCGAGTTCGGTTCATCCACTCCTTCATTCCTCTACACTTCCCTTTCTCTTCATTTCATTCATCATCACTTGATCTAAAGTCTGACCGTTCTAAGAAGGAAACATGATGTAAATAAAACCCAGCACATCTTCTTCCCTTTATCATATTACTCGTATGACTTAAGAGTGAGACAGACATGGGTTTTGTTTACTTCAGCTTTCTTTCTTAGATCGTCTCGGGTATAAAGAGGTAGGCAGAACTACATGTAGCTGGCAAGGCAGCATACCGATCTCCTATTGCTTCGTCTTACCTATCTTGATAATCTTCATGTGAATATAAGCCTCTTTATCTTCAATTTGACTGGTAGGATAGATTCGGCTTCGTAAATGCGGACCGCTTAAAACAATTAGGGAATACGAACATGTGGAATTGGAAGGAGATAAGTTGATGGCCTTCTGTCCAAAAAACACCGGCGGGTACATTCATAGCATATCATTTCGTAATTACAGGGTAGCAATGTAGACCCCCCCCCGGTCGCACTACATTACGAACTATGCTCACCCTTCCTGCATGTTATCTTCTTATATTTGCTAGTTCTGTTCTTCACATTTTATTCTGTTCCAAGTTTACATTATCACTTTTTTTTTACAGCCTTTATCTCTATCTGATCACCCCTATCTTCAATATTATATAAGACATTAAATCTAGTATTTTTTAAACAGAGATTAAATGGTTTTAGAGATGAAAATACAGTCTAGGTTTACTTTTTTCCCTACGTTCATATTATTCCTCTTACCTCATTTCATTTCGCTCTTACTTTTAGTTTTTAGTTCACTTAGTTATATTGGGTTGATGTGATCGCAATGACTTCTACTGCATGTATCGTATGTGAAAGGCATAAATAAATTTAAGTTGCACAAGATGTTGCGCAAGATACAGAAAATGTTTACATAGTTTGAAGTTCAAAATTGAAATTATTCTTTGAACAAGAATTAGACATTAAATTTACAAAAAAATCCTACTTGTCGAATAAGTAGAGCTCATATAGGCCCTATATAAATATAAATATATATATATATATATAATTATGTAACTTTAAGGAAAAAAACTAAACACAAATTAGTCACAAGAAAGAGAATGTTATGTAAAGTTTTAGTTATCTGAGCAAAGCTAAATACATTTTTCTTTTTAGGAGACAGGAAATTCAAAATCCCTGTACTAGATCCCTTCGAGATAAAAGAATTAAAAATTATAGACAAGGGGCCCAGACAAGCTGTTCTCAAGATAACAGCAAAGGATGTAAAAATACATGGATTAAAGGATACAGAACTCAAGAAAATGCAGTAAGTATAACTATACCTGTTACAAGCTATTAAAGCAAATTATTAGAATACTTCAAGGAATATCCAGTGAACGATGACTAGGTATCATTGCCAACATGTTGCAAAGATGTAGGAAAACCAGTCATTCGATTGATCATTTTCCCATTGTTCTCAATCTTATAACCCATTGGCGATTTCATCTGATGATTAAAAATATTTATATTATATTTTCCGGTGTTCGGTGCCCCGAAGCATTTTGACTGCCTATCAAGGACATAGGTTAACATTCATTATTCTGGTAGACCTTGGTTACAGTTATGATTCGAAACTACCTCAATTTGCCAATACATCTTTGTAATGTATACTGATAGTAATGCCCAAGTTTAGACTTCATTCGACTCTATGCAACTAGGCAGGGTAAGATTTTCTCTAATTCCGATAAAGTTTTAGATTACAAAAGTGTTTTCTATCAGAGAAAATCTATACCTAATTATTACGTACTTAAGTAATAATTTTCTCCAATGATGCTTCATTCAACTAGAAGTATAGGACTTACGCCATGTATACAAATCTGTAAATGTAACGTAAATAAAATAGTTTATGCCAACAAAATAAAATATAATTCGTGTCCTAGTTTTGTATGTAGGCCTACTGGGTCTGTGGAGACGCATTACACACTGAAGAATAATTTTAGAAATAATCATTCAAAGTATTATGAACCTAGCTAAAATTTTAGCTAGCACGAATTATTATTGCTAGTCAGTACATAAATTCAGATATTTACGTTACATCAGATCGGATGTACTAGGAACAAGTACAGTTGGAAACACAGAGCACACAGAAAAACTAACCCGTAATCATGCATGGAAACTCCATACACACACACACATACACTAATACCCTTGTAAAAGAAAGGCAGAGGATTAGTTAGGTATCGAAAACACAAAAGACTGAAGTCTCCTTCAAACTATCTACGCCACTCCACAGATAATTTGATTCCCATAATGCTTTCTTATGAGCACAGTGGCTGACCCATTTGTATGGTATGGTATGGTATGGTAAGGTGCATCTTTATTCTTACATACATATGAAATACATTATCCATAGAATAAATCCAACGCACGGGCCTAGACGGCCGTTCGTGCTATAACTATGCACATTTTTGGACAAACAAAAAAGTAACACTAATAATACAAGACAATATAATACGAAAACTTATAATATAGTAATGCTATACAAAAAGATTGAGAAAAGAAAGAAATAAAGAAAAAAATGTACTAATGACAGAAAAGATATGACAATAATACAATATAATACATAATAATACAATATAATACATAATAAAACACAGACAAAGATTATTCCCCCTGCCCCTCCCTCCCATCCTTTTCTATCCTGAGCTGTCGGACTTTAGACATGAATTTCCCCACCCCTTCGGAGAATTTTGTATCACTCAACAGCTCGAATATCGCCATGTGACCTCTTCTAGAGACGACAAAAGAGTCTGGCAGATATCGTTGCCTAAGCATCTCAGTGACTTCACATTCAGAGAGAATATGTTGTGCTGTCTCATCCTTGTCGCATAGTGGGCATATTCTGGCTCCTTCTGCATTGACGCGTTTCAGTGATTTCCAGGCTCCTAGACGAAACCAGGCTAAACCCGTCCTGCTTTCAGCGCTCCCCTCATAGAGATATCTTTCCGTTCCCCAGTTGGTTTTAATCATTGATTGGATCTCCAGACCAACCTTGTCCCTACATTCCCCTTCCGTTATTTGCCTGTCAATATCTCTTAGACGATTCCTGACTTTCCGCCAAACATTTCGTTTGTTCCTCCTGCCTCTTTCGTTTATAAATCCCATACCTATTTCTTCCAACCCCCTGCGTATTCTTCCCGCCCACGTTATTTGGTCCCTCAATTTAAGTTGCTCCCTATAACATATTGTCCTGATAAGGGATTGATCGCCATGCATAATCTTCAGATAGTATTTTAGTGCCTTAATCTTGCAATCTATTGAGACCCTGTGGCTCCCAAATTCCCTTAAAATGCCACTATTAGCCGTATGTAATTGTTGATTTGACTACTGCATTATACACCGTATCTAACAAATTGAGAGAGATTTCCGGAATTTTGTTGCGTATCTTCAGCGTCTCCATAGCTTTTACCCTACCCCTGTGTTTCGTCACGTCGATATGCGTATTCCACTTCCCGTTCATCGTCATTGTCACACCCAAGTACACAAAACTTTTCACATTGTCAAGCGTCCTTCCATTATATGTCCAAGTCTCTAGTTTGCTGTAAACACAGCCGTTCTTGAAAGTCATAGTCTTAGTCTTTTCTATATTCACCGTCATTCCCCATTCCTTAGCGTATATTTCAAGCTTGTCCAGTCCTCTCTGTAAACCGTTGATCGTTCTAGAGCATAAAGTCAAATCGTCTGCGTACAACAATACTGGAATACCTACTTCCTCCATAATTGGCGCGTCCATGTTTTCCCCTTGCATAGCATCCACTATATCATCAATAAAAAGATTAAAGAGTAAAGGGGAGAGTATGCATCCCTGCTTTACACCTCGGTTACTGGCAACGCTCTCAGATACTCTGCCTGTGTCGTACTTGACACAAAATTCCACATTGCTATATATTGCTTGCAAGGCTCTAAGCATTTTACCCGACAATCCATTCATCCATAATTTATACCAGAGTGCATTTCTCTCCACAGTGTCGAAAGCCTTGCGAAAGTCCACGAAGGCACAATGAAGTTTTCCCCCCTTTTGTGATAACTGTTTCTGCTTCATTGAATCCAGAATGAATATATTATCGACTGTGCTGCGACCCTCCATAAACCCCATTTGAAATTGCGAAATTTTCTCGTGCCGATAAACCCATCCCCTGATTCTTTCATATAGAACTTTACAATAAATTTTACCAATTGTAGGTAATAATGCCACGCCCCTATAGGAGTCTGGAGATCCAATTGCCCCTTTATTTTTTATATATAGGGTGAATGATTGATTCAGCCCAGATTTCCGGATATGAACCCTCCATAAATAAATTATTAAAAAGCTTTAATAGCCTTTCCATAAATTCACAATTTCTTGTAGCCGCTTTAAAAAACTCTGATGGCAAGCCATCGCAACCAGGAGCTTTATTATTCTTTAAAGAATTAATAGCTTTTGTAATTTCTCCCTTTGTGATCTCTGCGTCGAGAGCCATTTCTTAGTTATAAGGAAAATATAGCCTTAAGCAATTTTGTTAGCTATAGTAAGGGTAGGGACTGCAGAGGCAGGAGGGGGCGATGGCCAGGGGGTATTTCCATTTTAATTAAAAATGATTTAGGTAATAATATCAGAAATTTGAATATAGACACTGAAGGGATATTGGGGGTGATTTTAAGAGTGGGGGAAATTGAACTATTTATTTTGGGTGTTTATAGGCCACCATCCGGCTCTCGCTATTCCAACCCTCATTTCTTTGACGAGCTGACAGATGTCGTTGCTGAAGTTACCTCAAAATTTCCCGGGGCGGAGCTCATTCTGCTTGGAGATTTTAACGCCAGAATTGGCCGCGAGAATATTTCGATTATTGGTAGAGATTACCAGGAGGAGGACAGGAGATCAACACAGAGGCACAGCAAAGATAATATACTGAGTGGGGAGGGGAGGCAGCTATTAGCATTTTGTGATGCACTTAATCTAGAAGTTTTGAACGGGAAATACGGAAGAGATCTAGAGGGACACTTTACTTTCATTTGCGCAAATGGGGCGAGTGTGATTGATTATATAATATGTAGTATGGGATTAATTGAATACATTACTGATTTTTGGGTAGGGGATAGAATCGAATCGCATCACTCACCGGTGATCTTGCAGATAAATGTGCAGCCGAAATATAAAGGGAGTGAAGAAATACAACAGGAGGGAAACCAGGGCAAAATTATTAACAGATATAAATGGAGAACGGAGCTAGTGGATAATTTCCTCAGTAACTTAAGGGTAGCGCTTCAAAATAGACAAGACGTGTCAGCGGAGGGAATAACAGACACTTTAGAGCGAGCAACGGCTAATATGCTGGAACGCAGGATGAAGAAGGGGGGTGGGAGCGAAAACTGGTTTGATGCCGAATGTAGGAGTTGCAAAGAAGAATGCCGTAGAAGCCCTTAGGGTGTTTCGAAGGATGGAAAACAATGAAACTAGGACAAAATATGTGGAACTGAGAAAAATGTATAAAGAAATTATCCGGCTTAAAAAATCACATTGGCAACTCAGGAAGGCGGAAGAACTAAGTCCTGTGGCAAGAAACGGCAATTTGAAAGAAATTTGGGGAAAAATCAAAAGCTTAAGGGCAGGGGGGTGGATTAAGAATGAAATCGGACCCATTTGTAGATTATCTGAGTGACTCACTCACTTTATCGTAAGAAAGCATTATGACTACCAAAATACCTGTGTAGTGGAATGGCGTGGCGTCGATAGTCTGAAAGAATCGACATTCGAAACTCAGCCGTCAGAATCTATACATATACTATGAATAATAGCAATAAAAGATAAACGAAAATTTAATCCTACAGTAAGTACAGTAAAGTTAAGGGACATGCAGTAAATAACTGATAATTAAACAACACAAAAAACAAAAATCAAAGTGTAAGAATGAGAGCCCAACCTACGGCTAATACCCTTGGATAACGGAGTTTATGTCCAACAAAATAACGCTGAATGTACGAGCTCCACTATACCATCAGCAGAATTTCCTTTTCTCATCATATATTTTCCTTCAGAAGATATGATATATTCTACCTTTTAAAGCCAGAGGTATATCCATTTAGACCTACAGTTTAGACTAGATGCTCAAGGTATTCTATTTTAGATCAATGAAAATAATTTTACTGTACACCATTATGTTTGTATGTGTAGAATATTATATTTAAAACAATATAGATTAATATGCATATTACACTGACAGTAACATTGCTACAATGTTCTGTGATGTATATAAATAACCACCATTAAGATCTCTTATGTCAGAAAATTTTGTAGATGAGTGCTTTAATAATTACAGGAGCGAAAAGTTTGTTTCCTTTCAATAAGAAAGGATATTCAGCAGAATGGAGGGAAATATTAGTGATTATGAAAGTTTATAAGGAAAAGGAGCTACGCAAAACGTCAGTTGGAAATATAGGAGGTATCAATCACTATCAAACTATTCGAGTTCCAAAATATTATCAGGCTAATTCCAATTTATGAAGTTCAGAGGTCTAGGATGCTGGTTTTGTAATACAATTATTCATCTATGTATCTATTATGATCTATGAGATAAATTTTAAAAATCGTTAGGAGAAAAATTAAAGAGTATAATTTAAATTGTCTTCCCGTGCCATCTAAATTGCACATATACAGTAAGTGTGAGCTAAGTTATTTGACAGGAAAATTGCACATCACGTAGTTACATAATTACAGTATTAACAAAGTCCTTTTATTTCTTTGAGAACTTGATACAAGGTTATTTGCTTATGTTTGCTTCTTTATCATTTACTTACTGAAGTCTAGACCTTGCAAAAATAAAACTGAGAGCATGAATTTCAAAATCCTGGCAATATATCAAATTACTTATGTTCACGTCATTTTTAAGAGTGAAGAAAAATATACGTATGCATAATATATTAGTTTTAAATGATTTTAAATGTAATCTTTTGTTCCAGTTTTAACTTCTCAAAAGATGAAGTCCGTGTAAACCACCTGGCTGTGGTACCAAGAATACAGATTCTGTCGAAGTACGACATCTCTGGTAACCTACTGGTACTACCAATTCGAGGGAATGGGGATTCAAACATTACTCTAAGTAAGTTCTAAATCTGTTTGATCAATATACCAGTCATCAATCAACATTTTATTAACTTATTTGTAAATTACTGAAAGTGGTGTTACGATTGTAGCCTACTGTTCGATATTACGCTTTTAATTAGAATGGTTGATTCATAGGAAGGCGATATTGTAAAAACTTAGCTATTAGTGATTTTTTTAGTTTATATATATATATATATATATATATATATATATATAAGATAGGAGTAGTGCATCAACATCGAAAACATATATATATATATAAAATTTATATTTAATTATATATTATATTTAATTTATATATTTAAATTTATATTTAATTATTCTACGTATTATGTCATAGTGTAGGATTTACTACAGTAGGTTCAGTTCCTACACTTCAAAATGTTAATGGTATTTATTGATAAATTTCAAGACAGTTAATGGTTGAGTTACAATTCAATGTACAATTGATTAAATAACCGATATACCATGAACTAATTTCATAGACTTTTTTGGTCCTAGATACTTGCTGAAAACGAAATATACTGTTTATATCTAATTACAACCATCAACCAATCAATATATAATATATATATATATATTACATATTACATGAATTGACCTACTACTTAAAAAATAATTGATAAACATATGAATTCAATATCTTTGTTTGCCTATCATGAAATCTGATAAAGTAAGTCTTCTGTTCACTGGTGTTTTATTGTTAAAATGTAATAAAAATACACAGTGTGTTAAAATAAGTGTTTGCAGGAGAATAATACACAATGTATGAAATCTTATTTGCGTGTAAGAGCCTTTGACGAGTCATGGTCATCATTGCGTGATTTCGTTCCGGGTCTAGACCTGCCTTCGGGCAGAACGGTCATCATCATATTGTGTGTGATTTATGACAATTATATAGTAATCTGTATGTGTGGAGTAATAAAATGGCTTGATTAATTATAGCGAGCAGTCTATTGGAATATTAATTTCCAGAAACATGGGAATCGAAATAAAAACATGGTTTTAGAAAGATAAGGCGTATTGGCTGCAGCCTTTGTTACGTTATTTTTTTTCTAACATCTCTCAGGAAGGCAATCAATATCCCCCCGGAAGCTTTAGTACCGTACTTCTCGTAAGAAGCCCTACATAACCCAACGCCTATTTACCACGACTTGACGGCTTTCTTAGGACACCATTGGAGTCACTGAATTGTTACTTATGGTCTAAGAGTTATAGCAGGGTTATAGCAGAATAAAATTGCTTAACACGCATACCGCTATCATTTAGACAGCCGTTAACATTTGTGAAATAACAATAAACGTTTTTGAAATGTATTACGCACCACAGAGCCCATCATCTTGCAGCGCGCAGACGGCATAAGATGTGAATGTCTTGACTGAGTGACCACCGAGACTTTAATCACGACCCCTGCAAAGGTCATCAGCTATTAATGTTAGTTGGTATTAGTAATTGCATTTACATACACCATATTTACACAAATAAACTTCTTTCATTCAAAACGAGTTCAGTCAGGATATTAGTTATTGTGAGCTCCCGCATGAACTCTCGGTAATCTATTTTGATGGAAATTTGAATTCTTATTCTTACATGTTTTTATTTTCCTCCATGTAAAGAAAAAACTTATCCCTATATTATATTTGGTGCACTTATTCACAACTGTACTAGAAGCAGGTATTATAGTACATAAATAATTTCTTCAGTCAAGAAATCAAATTAGGACAGTTGTGTTTATATTTCTGTGTATAATGAGTTTCTATGAATCAAAACAAAACAAATTTGAAAACAATATGTGTATTAATGTGTGTTATTGCTGACCAAAACCACATGGAAATTCACCAGATCAAATTCTTATTTTGTTTTCAATGGAGGTTCTAGGGCGTTTTAGAGGTGATATATATGATACCTCGGGTCTATTTTTAAGTTTTTACGGTTCGTCTAATCAAACCATCGATACACATCAGACAGAGATAGGAAAAATATGAGCATGCAGTACAGAATGTATCAAATATGATACCACCGTCCGTCATTACGTTCATAGAGAGAAAGAATAAAATCCAAAACCCAAAGTATCATATAATTATGACACTCGGGGACTGAATAGGTAGGCACAGTGTTATAATATTAAGTGTTATTTTAAACATAATAATTGTAATCAATTGTATTTATTGATTGTATTGTATTGTGTTTTTATACACATCTACCTACACAGATTTATTACACATTGTAATAAATCACCATCTACCTACTAATTTAATTGTCATTTTGCTTGATAGTAAACTCGACAATGCACATGGAGGCCTTCTATGATCTGAAGAAAATCGACGGGACGACCCATATGGTGCTCAGAACAATGAACATGCCGGTGAAGCCAACTAGAATGTATGTTAAAATGACCAACTTATTCGGAGGAAATAAACTCCTGGGTAAGTTCCAAAGATATATTGTATAATATTGTGTTGTTGAGCATGATAAAAAATTCAGTATTCCGGAATAGGGAACAGAAAATAATATAATACATCAAGTAGATAAATAAAAATTCCTGGGATGCCATAATATGTCATAAAAATAGCATTGATCAAGCTAAGAAAGTAGAAAGATTCAATTACGCGTGTGGCATTTTAAAGAACTGACTAAAAATAAAGCATGAACAGAGACAGTAATAAAATGTTATGAAGTGGTATGAGTGCCGAAAGTAACTTATTATATGGAAGTGAAATTCGAATTATGACTGAAAGAAATAAAAATAGACTCCAAGTAAGTGAAATGCAGTTCCTGAGAGAAATTGTAGGATATAGAAAACCAGACCAAAAAAGAAATGAAGAAATAAGAGAAGAATTAGGGATATATAACCTGAGTGATAAAGTAACAGAATATAAAACTGAGTGGATAATACATGTACAAAAAATAACACTAGAAACCAAGAGGAAGGAGAAATGTAGGTAGATGACATGAATAAGATATGTAGATCGCAACATGCAGAAATGTCTAAAGCATGAAGAAATAAGTAGAAGAATTCCGAAAGAACTAGACTTTCGAGAAGCAGTGAAACCCAAATCGTACTACAATGCAGAGAATATAATCTAATCTCGTTTCTTTTATCCCTCGTCCACTTCTTTTATTCGTTTGTACTTACATTCAACGTTGTATCATGCATATACAGGGTGTCTCAAAAAAATGTACTAACACTTTGAATGAGTATAAAAACATTATTTATGAACATAAAGACAAGTTTAAAGGCTTGAATTACAGAAGAAACATGTAATTAAAGAATCATGTTCGCAATGTTCAAATTGATGACGGTCATTGTCCAGACAAAGCTGATAACGCAGACGTCACGACACAGTTCATTTGGGGGGGGGGGACGAAGGCGGCCGGTGCGTAAGGCTGACAACCTTACCATCTTCATGGCCCGAATGTCCAAAATCTGGGAGCCTCAACTTCCTGGAACCCTCTGGGCCTCCATGGCCAGTATAGGGATCACTTTACCTTATATGAATATTATGAAACGAGCAAAGCGAGTTTTACACTGATCATACACGGCTTTGGATTTTTCAATACAGTTAGCCATGACACATTCCTTTGCATTTGATTATCAAACTAGTCAGAAGTTTACTTCGTTGATCAAGTTGAATACTGTTTATATACAGAAGGCATATTACTGTGAAATAATTACGTAAATTAAGTGGAGTTCTTCCCCAGTGTATTTTGTGAAATGTTGACATATTTTAAGAATTTCTTGTATCAGTGTATACAAGTTTGAATTAAGGTTAAGTATGTTCTTCCGCAAGCCCTGCTTAATGAATCGATCTGGAACTTTACTCGGAGATAGATTACAAAAATAATTTATTTTGTTCATATCACAATTGCAATTAACTTATCACTGATTAAATAAAAGCATTCTTGCACTTTGTTATATCAGTTTACCTGATTTTATTTATTACTGAGGATGTATTCTATTTATTTTTTCAGGTGACGAAATGAACCAGTTTATTAACAGCAACTGGGAAGAAGTTTTTCAGGAGGTGCATCCAACCATTTCTGATACCTACAAAAGTTTTATAGTTCCTCTCATCAACAGTTTAAGTACACAAGTGCCTTACGATGAAATTTTCCCAGAAACTGTGTAGTAATTGCAAAGTTTTAAGTGTAGGCATAACTGTTTTCCTTTTCAATGAAGTCATATTTCAAATGTTTAGAAAACGGGCAGAACAACATAGAAATATTTGAAAATTATTCAATTATTTAGTAATTTTTTACGCAGATAAGTTTTGTATGGATGTCTACCTAGAAAATAATTGTATCGGAACTAATCCGGGTATATGCCTGTATGCGAACAAGTGTACCAGAATGATTCCTTATTGGTAGGGGAACAATTAAACTTTGATGACCAAGACTTATGATTTATGAAATGTATTTAAAGTGCAGTTGAACATAATTTTATTTGCAGCTGTGCATTTCTTACTTAAACATAAAAATCAACACTTAAAATAATGTGTTAATCTAATTACCTACAAACTATCAATTCCTAGGCTTTTTAGGTTGAGCATAAACCTATATGAACGAGGGTGTAAAGTGGATTCTTTAATTTGATAAATTTCATGTTTGCTGCAGAGGGAGGATTATTTTGAACAGAATTTACCTCCTTATACCCTCTTATATTATAATAAACATACAACACACTGTGACAATGCAATGATATTTATGTATAGAAGCATTAAAAAAACCATTAAAACTATATACTGATTAAAATTAGTCACACATTACACAGGTCTATGACTAGATAGTCATTCGCAAAGTTCCGACTGGACAACACAAGCAGGAACTGATGATGGCGTAACTAATACGCCGAAATGCATATTCAGTATTTAAACAACAAAACAACACACTGGACATCCAATTCTACAAGAAAAATTCACAAAATAATCAAGAAAGGAACACTCCACAAGCCTGAAGATTTGGACATTGCCGTCATATATGGTGTAAAGACTCCGACAATAGGGAAATTTCATTTTATATACACATTTTAGTATTTTTACAACATAGACCTGTGTAATGTGTGACTAATTTTAATCTGTATATATTTTTAATGGTTTTTTAATGCTTCTATACATAAATATCATTGCATTGTCACAGTGTGTTGTATGTTTATTATAATATCAGAGGGTATAAGGAAGTAAATTCTGTTCAAAATGGATTCTTTAAGTTTATAAGTTATATTAATTAGGCTCTCCTTGGTCAACATGAAATGCATTTAATGCTCAACAGACATTCCTACTTCAGATCTAGATTATATGTATTGGTGTACAAGGTTAAGTTGTGGTAAACCTTCACTGATTCGTTTAGAAAACCATTTCATGAGAGAACTGACGTAAGTTAAAAACACTATAATAAATGACGCAGTTAGTAGCGGAATCTTGTTCATAAATATAACTAAAGCTCAGATTTCAACAGCCTAAACATTTTTAAAATGACTAGGAAAAGATGACATGATCTAAAAAATTACCAAAATAATATAAAGTGACTTAAAATGGCAAACAGCTTATGAAAACTGAAATACAGATGCAGAATAGAATGTTACAGTAGGACTAGTGTTAAATGATGATTGACATATGCTTTTGCCTGCACCTTCGCAGTCTCTTTTTTGTTCGACCATACTACAATACGCGAATTACGTGTGACGTAGCAATATCATAATGATATCCATTAAAGTACACAATTTCATTATAACACTGTTATGGTATTGATTAATATGGAACACGGAACAATCTTGAAGCCTTGAGAGCAGCAAATCAAACTGTTTAATAAACAACCTGTATTTGAAATAAAATCATTTATGTTCGTACTCATTTCAATAATAGACTATACTATACTAAGTTCGTTTCGTTATTTGAAGTCCGTTGGCTTGAGGTTGAAACGCCAAGTGAAGCTTCGAGAAACCCGCTGGTCAATACCTGCCATCTATCGCAAAAGACGAGAACTTACTTAACAGCTCGATTAATTTCTTAGATGAATCTCTCTCTCTCTCTCTTTAATTGAGTTTTACCTCTCACTTTTAGGGACTTTTAAGCAACCCACGCCGCCCGGGCCTTACTGGGCCGAGACTAGACGAATCTAAAAACTCAAGACTTAAAAACTTAATAATGGGCGAACAAAAACTATCGTATGCGATTTGCCTATAATGGTAATTAATACACTGGTATGAAAATTAAAATACTCGTGTTTTCATAAATTTCGTTTTCGTCTCGTTGCATAATGTACCGTTTTTCCCAAGTAGACAACAAAAATGACAACGTACTGTTGCTCCAGTCAAAGTCCAAACAATATTACGTAGGGGAAAAGGATTGCCACAGAATTTCACACCATTGTCAACATTCTTTAAATTTAATTTTACAATTATTTTGAAAAATATGCATTAAAAGGGCCTAGAAAATATATGAAATATTAAAATATTCTATTTTAATTAAAATTAACAAAAAATCTTCAAAACTTGTTGCAACGGTGTTGTTCAAGTTTAAACCACTTCGCTAAACGGTATTTTAAAATACTAAAAGCACCTTTCTTTTACACTTTTATCACAAGATGTGGCATCAATTGAACTTCTTTTTTCTTATAATGTATATGGAAAGAACTGCCAAGAACTGAACTACACTTTAGTTACTTCGAAATGCAATATCTATTATTAGGGCATGGATTTCAGTGATTTTGCATCTATTTTCTGAAGACACTATGGAAATGCTCCTTCGAAAATAAGAATCACTTATGCAATCAAGATTGAAATGAAACTAAATTTATTGGTAATTTCTTCTGCATTTCTATATTTTTCTCGGAAAATAGGGCACTTTTCACTGTTGTACAATTTTGGAGGATTTTATAAATTATGTCTAAATCTATAGGCTCTAAACAGATGCGTAATATCCAGTGTGAGGAAGTTAATGCATGTGCATATATTTTTAAAAGATCCTTATTGATAAGTTATGCTGATTATTTGGCTGAAACGTCTTTCTTTCGATTTGGACAAGTAAGAATAAGTCTGAAAACAGCCAATCACAGGCCCGATTTACTGTCTTTATCGAAATTTTCATTATCATCTCCTATAAAAGCGATGAAGACACCTCTTTTCGTTATATTCTAATCAGCTCGGCGAATCTCTGGGCAGTGAATTAAACATACTCACCATTGTGTATTAAAATAATATAAATTATGCTTTACACATGATGTTTTTCAGCAAACAATATCTGAATAAATGGATGTTTAGTAACTATTGGGCATGGAATAAGCAACCATATATTGGGTCTGCGACCAAGTTTTGTTCAGTGAATTCAACCGTATTGATTATTAAATGTCTTTTAACATTATTATCGCAATCCAAAATAATATTCATATAATTCAATTTCAGTCTTTATTAGTCAAAAATGCAACTGGTGACTTGGAACTCTCTAGATCATAGGTGAGCAACTGAGGGGAAACGTTTTAGTCTCCAACCTTTGCTGTGACGTAAGAAACCTGTTCATGTGCAGTGTCACGTCGAAACTGCTTTATGCTGACGTCAAGGGCGACTGTAGTGGGAGAAATTCCCCTACCGCACAGTGACACGATGTGCCACAGATGCGCACCCATGCTCTAGATAGAATCCCTCTCGACTTTGTCGCTCGATAATTTATTGGCAATATCCAAGTCACTCCTGGCATTACCTTTGAATTACGAGTTTTATAATTTCCTGTGTGAATTTTTACTGTAGGCTACATATAAATGCATATTTGTGGTAATTTACAATCTTATTCTTCTTCTTCCAATGGCGCTACAACCCAAAGCGGGCCTTCATGATCTGAGACCTTCAAGCATCTCTGTCCAAAGCTCTCTGTTGCCAGTTTTTCCATTTCAAGATCTGCTCACAATCTTCCTTCATTGAGTCCACCCATCTTTTCCTAGGTTTATCTGTCAGTCTTTTACCAAACATCACCCCCGTCATCACCTTCTTAGATATATTTCTTTAAGGTATTTTACATTATTGCATAATATTTTGGTACATGTACGGTTCTGTTGCATATTTTATGTTATTTTGAATCGTAAAAATTGATTAACAGAACTCTCTTCTTCTATGCAAAGTTTCATTTTACGGGCTGAGCCCCTTAATGCTTAGTAGATATTGTAGAGGATATCCCCAGACGTCACTGTCGTTCACTTCCCGTTAGTACAAATTAATAATTTTCAATTTCCTTCATTTTAACCACCAGAAATAACATTATTCCAACTACTCCCAATATAAATAACCATTTCGGCAATTAAAACTTGGACAATAAACTAGATGGCTTTGACAAAGCACTAACGTAAGCCAACACATAGTTTCGCTCAAAACATTACTTACTACTTTCATTCAAAGTCTGCAATTCCGGATCATAGAAAAGATTTTTCTTGAGTTCGTTTTTTGCGTACCGGTATTCCATAACTTCAAGCTAGATATACATTTCTTTAGGAATAGATCACGATTTAATATTTTCAGAAAAATGTAGAAGCTATGTTCATGTGTTTTCATCACCGCCATCTCGAGAATTATACTGCTTGTCCTATGCTTAATTTTAACATGGAGTTCAGAGTATTGTTAAATTGCCGCGGTGATTTTCATAAGTGATTTGTTTTCGAGCAAATTGTTGCCAACCGATAGAGCCTGAATTCTGCTACATACGAAATTAACCTATGAAATTTACATACGAAATTTTTTTTTAATCTATTACTACTATTCTAAGCACAGGCAAACTGAAATTGTTTTCCTTTTAAAATTTACAGTTCAAAGTAACGTAAAATGTTGTACGATGTTAGACAGTTATAAGAATTTAACAGGTTCACACGAATAACAAAACTCGATAGAGCTCGTTTTGTTAATTTCGTGCGTGCCTGTTAAGTTCTAAATCACGGTCTTACATCGTAAATAACTATTATCATACAGATGCAAAAAAAAAATATATATATATTGATGTTATTTTTACTCTCAACTGAAAAGAAAGAAAAACGAAAATAAGATTTCTTGTTATGACATCAATACCACTCGGGCTAATGATTCATGATGATCACGTGAAGAAAGTGAATGTTCCTTACGGCTGGTTAAGAGAGACAAAATATTGCCTTTAACGCCTTGCTGAAATAGATTTGGCAACAAGGAAGTGTCTATAGAAAACAGGGCAGTGAGTTTCTGAACAGTGAAACAAATATCGTTAAAAGTGCCGAGAGTAAAATCTTGAAATGCGCGCAGGCTTAAAATTTTCCAAACGGAATTTTTTAGTGACCTTGAGAGAGACAAGAGGAAAAGATTTTCCATGGAATATCTAAGTCACACAATGGTGGTAATTCATTCTCTTTTGTAGAGAAACGATCGTCTACTCCTCAGTAGTAAATTGAATTTGCAAGAGCACATTATTTTGTTTAAAAAGTGTCAGCGCATATTTTTGTGCTTATTCTACACAATTTTAAGGGCATAGTTGCCTGCATATTACAAGAACTTATAATGCATGAACTTCCTAACCCAACTAATATATTACTGTAAGTTGTATGTTAAATTATTTTGTTGATAATCATTAGGCCTATCAGTGCCAGAAACCAGAAAAAGATATTGTACCACATAACGGAATCCAATGTCTACCATCTATTTCGGAAACCCAGTATTATAATTTCCATATTCATAATCCAATGTAACTTATCTTTAATAGTTTATATTCAGTTCCATTTCCTCAACTTTACTCCTGAAACGGCTCATGTTTATAGTTCTGAGAGTGGACTAAATTATTTGTCGAAGAATTGAACACAGAGTGAAAAAACATTATAAAAGCCACTTTCAAACAATAATTAATATTATAAACTACATATTTTGTGTTTTCAATATTAAAACAAAATAATGCACTCTGCTCTAAATTTAGGTACCTTTGATCACCATTAGTAGATGAAAGATGCTTGGTAACAAAATTTTAACTCTAGTGACGTTAGGTAGATACCGTAATAACTTATATGCGAAATAACTCATAAGGACTTATGTAAATTCTCCCCTAAGGGAGAGGGAATAAAATTTCTGTATCAGATGAATCATTGAACATAGCCTGTATCATTTTCAGGTTAAGCTACAGAAAGATATATCCACCGAGAACATAATGCATCTTAAAATGGGAAAAATATGTTCACCCGGACCTTCAAGTGTTATTGATATAGTCTGCACCACCTCCATTATTCCTGAAATGGTTCATTGTCTGCCCCATAGATGTGTTAAAATAAACAGAGCCTAGGCATATAAGAGGAAGAGAAGATAGAGGAAGAAAATGCTTTGTTTTGGTAGACCTATTATGGTTACATAACTGCGAGGCATACTGATTCTTGAGTTGTGACGTAACCGGTGGGCCATAATTTTGCCTTGCAGGAGTAATTAATTATTTTACATGCCCCTCATCTTCACTACAGACACTATCGTAGAAGATAATTTAAAGTTTGCATAGTAAAATTGTAGAGTTAGTTTACATGACCATTATTCACCATAGATAATGCAACGAGAGGTGGGATTTTATCCACAAATGAGCAACTAACTTTGAGCGAATCCGGACCTCAGTTACATTTACTTTCCCTATTTAGCGAATTCTCACATAATTAAACATGTAATAAAAGTATTAAAACCACGAAAGTGAATAAAACGGATCGCTAATTGAGTTATTGTAAGCGAGATAGCCTATGGCAGGACAATCGATACATAATATATCTATCGATATAGCGCTTGGTGTGTTTCTTCATCCGCTGTTTTATTTTTTTAGTTTAACTTCCTGGGCATAACTAACATTGGCTTATTAATACTGTATTAATTAATTATTATACGTGATTTAAAAATCATCTTCTCCACACACATAAACATGTATTATTTCCATATATTTTTGTTCATATGCAGGTAGCTTATTTATACCCTACCCCTGTATTCAGTGATTTTAATTGTGGTGCATTTTTCCAAAACTCCACAGCTGCCATTGCTATGAAAAATGAGTTACGATTACTTTTGATATATTTCCGCGTTGGAAAAACGCGAGTCCTCCAAAACCCCAAAAAAGCTTATTTATATTAAACAATGAACTATGAAGTTTGTTCCATATCCAGACATACTTTGTTGCGAAAATGTTTCAAAACTTGGCATGCAGTTCATTCCATAGTCCGACGATTATACTATTTATTGTACCTCTGTATTGTATTGTACCTTTCCAAAATTGGGCATTTTTTTACATTATTCTACATGTAAAAGAAAAGCGTACTTATTTATACCGTCAGCCTTAGCTCCCACAAATTAAATATTATCCATTGAGTGCAACTTATTAGTAGTTAATATAACAGCAATGCAATAATGGAAAAATACAAATTAATATTTTAAGATTATCACAGCGTTTTTAGAGCTGTACAGATAGTTATAGTGAGTTAACGTGTTGTGATGCTACTATAATGAGAGGAAATAATGGATTCAAATATGAAAGTGTCGTCTTCAGAGCCTGGTCATGATGTGAAGAACTGGACAAAACACAAATAGAGAGGTAAGTGTGAAAATTTTATTATACTCTGTTTTCTGTTCATTGTTCACTACCGTATATAAATGACGTTTATAAAGGAATTCTGGAAAAGTGAAAACAAGCTCTGCAATGGCAAAATCGCAGTTAGATGATTTTAACAAGTTGCTACAAAAGCATTTCGCAGACCAGTGGAGAGACCTTGCAGACTTGAAATAAGTTATTACAAGAATACGTGTTCCTAGTGAGGATTAGGATGAACAAGGTGACTGGTGAACCATTGGAAGTAGAAAATGATTTGAAGATCTTAAATTTATAACAATAAAATCATTCTAAGAAATAAATATATTTAATTAAAATTTAGTGTTTGTTAAAAATAAATAAGTATACAGAAAACACCTTTTAGACAGCTTGCATAAAAACAGAGCTTCTAACAGAAGACACAGAAAGTAAAAAGTTGCACCTTATCGCACTGGCATTAAAATTACATTGTAACCAACTTTGATTTGAATCACATGGATAAACATTTTCTATTAAGATTATTTGTATATGATTGTTATATTGACACAATTTGATAAAAATTGAATATGTTAAAATTCATTGCGCCTTTTTAAATATTAAAATTCTCATGGTGGTCGCACAAATCGCCCTACTTGATGATTGAAGAGCATTGTCGACTACATTCCTTATGTTGTCAGCCGTGCAATAGAAAATCAGTAACCCTGACTGCAGTAGATGGCAGTAGACTACCTGACAGGGGAGCTCGATCTCTGCTCTGCTGTATGAATTTCATTAATATAAATTTAATGCTTATTATTTCACAAACATTAATGGCTGTCTAAGAAAATAGTGTATGATACACATAATAAAATGATTTGGTCTTCTCATAGGATTGCTACACAACCCCAATAAGGGTTCGTTTTGAAAACATACCTACTCACAAAATAAAATCTCTTTTTTACCGATTGTATAATCAACAGGTCTGTTTTTGCTTCTAGGCATCTTGGAATGGTGTTCGCAGTATTATTTTGATTACGATTTCGTCACGATCTTTATACTCTTTTTACACTAGAAGTAATATGCAAGAAAGTGAAATTGTCATAAGATGGGTACTGTGTATGAGCCCAGGGCTATCCAATTATATTTCCAATTGTGGCGACTGATTCACCTTAGGATTGACCTATTGTTATCGTTATTGTTATTATTTTTACTTCTATAATTATACAGTTGCAAATCTTTCCACTCTATTATGCCTTTGACTTGTGTCATACTAGCACATAAGTTATTAACGTTTATGAAATAAGAAAAAAAATACATTAGACAAGCCAGTTAAGATATGACCACAGAGTATAGTTTAAAGGAGCTATTCTTAACCATAACTACTGTAGATATTATGGATAATAATAGCTTTATAAAAGCATGGAAATTAGTAACAGAACAGTACAAGGTTAAAAGGCTAATAAAAAATCTGAACATCTGCAAGACCAGTTCAGAGAGGACTGAGGCTGTGAGGGAAGTAGTGGGATTTCTGCCGTAACAACATGAAGATCGGATTCCTGCTTTGTTTCATATCCATGGCCTATGCCATCAAGCCTCTGCGTAAGTAACCTTCTCTTTCTGTTACTTTCAAATAGGCATAGGCTACAATAAGATCTTAGGGAAACCTCTACTGACTTCTTACGCATTTTTTGCACGACGTAACTAATTAGTGGTACTTACGAATATTGTTGCCGTGGATCGTAACTTGACATTCCCGCACGCAATCTGGTTGCTATGAAAACAAAAGAAGTCTCCGTGAGGTAAAAATTACAGAAAGCACAAGTGCCGTAAGTAAAACTATCATAATACAAGCCTCTATGGAAGACCGGAACCAAGGCCCCCCAGTTTGTGGAGACTTTAACACGACAAATATTCGGACCCCATTACAACCAGCATATGCGAATCACTTTCTGAAATATAACATCCATCTTCAATAGTGTATAAACATAATATATTCAGTTAATATCTCAATTAATATAAATAAATTGATATAAATAATCATCGTGCAAAAAATAGCATGGAATACTCGTGCCGTAAGCGCATAACGGATCTCGGAAATTGAAAAAACTCACGCAAGCGCCTCGTTTTTTCCAAACTCTTTCCTCGATCCGTATGCACCGCTTACGGCACTTGTATCGCAATATATTATAAGCGTTTTGAAGAATTGAAAAACAACACCGTTTGTAAGGAATCCAAAAATATATTTTCACGCATTACTAGGACCCTGAAGTTTATAAAAAATAACATTTTTAACAAAGCACTCTATTACATGCTAAGTGTTAAAATTTGTATACGACATGAAAAGAAAAACGGAAAATTTAAGGTTTCATTTTGTATATTGCAATTTTGTTACTTTAGCGACAATGCATCATATTGCCTTCATATTAAAACATTTGCACATATTTTATTAATTTATCACATATTTAATTATATATTTCTAACATATTTTAAATTTTGATGCACAACTCTGTTCTTTGAAACATATACAGCGTAGATTAAGCATTCATGAGCCACAGATTATTGTCTCTGTTGGACACTACATGAGAATATTATAGGAGAAAAATTCCTCCGGCACTGGGACTTGAACCCAGGACCTTTGGCTATTCGCGCCAATGCTCTACCAACTGAGCTAAGCCGGAGCTCAATTCACAGCACCAGATGGAACTTCTCTCCTATGACTGATTGCCCTAATGGTCTACCTCACAGACAGACAAGTTATGTCATATGCAGTACTGTGAGGCACACTAAGTAGTGATTTTTGTGACCGGGCTCCCACTGTTATTGTACAGTTAACATTCAAGATAGATTAAGCATTCATGAGCCACAGATTATTGTCTCTGTTGGACACTACATGAGAATATTATAGGAGAAAAATTCCTCCGGCACTGGGACTTGAACCCAGGACCTTTGGCTATTCGCGCCAATGCTCTACCAACTGAGCTATAATATTCTCATGTAGTGTCCAACAGAGACAATAATCTGTGGCTCATGAATGCTTAATCTATCTTGAATGTTAACTGTACAATAACAGTGGGAGCCCGGTCACAAAAATCACTACTTAGTGTGCCTCACAGTACTGCATATGACATAACTTGTCTGTCTGTGAGGTAGACCATTAGGGCAATCAGTCATAGGAGAGAAGTTCCATCTGGTGCTGTGAATTGAGCTCCGGCTTAGCTCAGTTGGTAGAGCATTGGCGCGAATAGCCAAAGGTCCTGGGTTCAAGTCCCAGTGCCGGAGGAATTTTTCTCCTATAATATTCTCATATACAGCGTATTTAGCTAAGTGAATGTTTTGAGAACCAACTGTACAATAATTGACAGTTACATAGCCTAGTGTTTTTCGGAATTGAATGTATTATATTAAAGCAATGATTCACTTCATTAGTTTTTAATTTCCTAAAATTTGTTACATTGATTTTTTTTAAGTTTTGTAATGTAATCTACACCTTCTACATATTTTCTAATAAATAATAATATAATGTATAACGTAAATCAGCTAACAAGAGAACGAAAACTGTTATAATTACTTAAATGATCGAGATACTTCATTCGTTCCAGAGCATATTTTACAAATTTAATAGAATATTTTCCTGCATATTTTGACTTCTGAAAGATCATTAACTTCTGGGCCTTACCTCTTACTGGAGTATATCAATTTTAATAACAAGCATAAATAATCCACTGTACAGCGCTGGATTTCGTAAGTTCAAACTGTTTACCCCTATTGTTTATTCTCTGTTTACGCTAATAGTTCACGACAAGAAACCTACATATAAACTTCTTAATCAGTCTCCCATGGATTTACCAGATATAAATAATGAGAAACAAGGCATTTTCTTTAAAAATGGATAGGCTATGGAGACCCGAGTTATGTTCCGGTTTATTACAGTAACCCATAAGGTTAATGGACAATCATGTCAGCCCTGCATGGATCGAATCCAATTCGAGTCAAATGATCAGATTGCGGTTTTCTGCCGAGAACTTTTCTCAGCCCGTAAGACAATGAATTATTACTAGGGTTCGGATGTTTATGACCCCCCCCCAAAAAAAAAAGAATTATATGACTGTAAATATGACCTTAAAAATGTCTAAATATGACCTTAAGATGATAAAGTATGACCAAGAAATCCTAATTACCTCTTCATAAAAGAACGTATTATCTAAAAATAAGTGTTTCAATTTAAAACATTTATGACACTAAATTATTATATTACATTAATTCCATCAGATAATCACTTTTTAACAATTTTACAAGTGATTTACACGTTTACTTGTAAAGAATTTCTAATCTGTTAATGTTTCCAGTTACAACTGTAACTGTAAACTTAAAATCTTTTAGAAGCATGTCTATTGGAAGTTGTTAACAACAAGGAGGAAAAGGTAATTGTGGTATTACTTGTTATTGCCCCTTCACATTTCAGTTAAATATTAGTGACTCTTATTCGGAAAAAAATTAAGTCGACAATTTAGTGCACATACTGCAACATTGTGCTCTTTTACCAAATTTATAGCTGAAATATGATGTTAAATTACGAATTTGACCGAAACATGACCAAGATCATAAAAATGACCAAAATATGGTTTTATATGCAAAATAAAAACGGTCCGATTACGATAACAATTGTGCAATTCATGTTTAATTTGTGTTTTCGGCGAGAATGGAGGTCAGGATAAAAATATGACATGTCATAAACATCCGAACCCCAATTATTACTGTATTGTAGGATAATTCATATAGCGCTGGAATCCACCACCATCACCTTGTCCCTTTCAAATTTACCTCGTGGAAGGCAAGGTAAATTCACCGTGAATACTAAGTCCCAAATGCTAACACACGTCTATGGTACCTTAATGGCTATTGTAGTGCACTTTCCTACTTCCTTTGAATGTACGGCACTCTAAGGCAAGCCAATTAAATATATTCCTGTAAGTGTACAGAACTATTCCTGTTCAGTTCAACAGAACTTTATGGTTTCATGTTTCGAGAACTAATTTAGTTCTTATTCCTATTATCTAAACTAATTTCTAACTCATTAACTCTAAATTTCCTTTGTAAAAGCCGTTCTATAATTCATACATTTTGGAGACAGTAGTAAATGGCAAAGGCATTCCGGATTTTTATTAGTGTTTTCGCATGATTAAAAAGAGAATAAAAGAGCCTACTGCGATTTAATGAAGAAAAAACATTCTATTTACTGTAATCAGTATTTTAGTTTTAAAATATTTAACACACAGTGTCTTATTCTATCAAAATTTGTAAGATTAATGGGAATCCGCTAAATGTATGTATATCGACATTAACAGTAGTTAAGTGTTGAATGGAATCGTGTAGCTTACGCATTCTTTTATCATGTGGTAAAAGGGATCATGTTACTGAGACTATTCCATTCATACGCCAATTGGCCAATAACGTTTAGCAATTCCACGGATTTAGACCAATCACGATCGTTTATCTTATAAAATGCTTGCTATTAATATGAGGATGCGATTTTATCAGATAAAACGCCAGCTCGTTACTGGACACGTAAGGCAATCAACGTGCAGTGGTTAATACGTCACATCCTGCCAGTGAACACATTAAAAACACATTATTTTATACAACATAACATGTTTGGAAATTGAAATAACATAAATGTAAGTTGATTAAAAACACAATTTCAATTCGGTGCAAGCCAATTCTCGTGCTGTGCAGTCGCGAATCTATTTACAAACTCGTAAACTCTCGTGGGATTACCAATGGTAGTTTCTTTCGCCTCCATAAGAACGCTTCGAAAAGAATAATTATTTCCCCTCTGGCAATTTTATATATAGTCAGTTTATATTCGCCTTGTGTTTAATGGTGTTTTGACTGTTATTTTTAGAAAATTAGACTTTACACCAAATAAAAGAGGGTATAAATGTGCCATGGTATAAATAATAAATGTAGTATAATAAACAATGAAGTATGTAATACGTGAGTACATATATCTTCTTCTAGACAACAGTTATCTCATCATTCTTACTGGTTTAGCATAACACAGTCTTCCTGAATTTCCCTAGCAATCTTTCCTGTGGCTTGAGAAGGTTGTACAAAGAACGAAGAGTAAAAATAAACAAAATACAGCAAACTTATAATATAACGTTAAATAATTATGTTTTAAACCGGATTAAATGCTTTCTAGGAATTTCTAGTTCGTTTATATAATAAAGTGGCCTACTATTGGCGTGGTAATTAATGTTTCAAATATGCCTTGAAATGCATTGTTCATGTAAAATATTTTCCAGTTTCCTTGATCTTGAAAACTATTTAAAAGTACTAATTAGTACAATTTACTAATAAAAACGACCACGTTACAAAGAAAACAGTTGGATCTTAACGAAAAAGAAAATCAGTTAGACCGTAATCCCGAAATAAATGAATACGTCTATTTATAATCTAAGTTATGTTAAATAGTTAATGAAATGTTAATCATTTTGGAATAATTATAACAGTATTTCGCCCATACCAAAGAACAAAGAAGATAGGCCTAACAAATTGAATAGACATTCTGTGTTTGAACTTAGACTTATGGAAAACAGTACTTACCAAATGATGAGGAAACAGTTGGCGTTGATCCTGAAATGAAACGAAACAGATTAATGATGTGAGAAAAGGCTGTGTTAATAGTTGTTAATACATTTTAAAATATTAACATATACGAATATCTTATATCTCGCAAATTTATTGTTAATTAAATTGAAGGGATTTCAAATATTTTTCAGATAAGTGAAGAATAAGTTTAAAAAATATTTCAACAAAATAATGTTGCAGCATTGACCCATATGAGTCCCTGGAAAGTGTGACCATCAGTTTTCCTGCGGAGGGTTGGCTCTGGAATTTCTTTTTGACTGGAGATGCAGGGTGTTTCTGTTCCATGCTTTGGCGACGTTTCGTCTCCAGTGACTGTTCGTTTCAGAAAAGCTTCACCTTCGGATCACTGCACGCTATTCTGCTTTGGGGCAAACGCTGAGCGGTGCAGCCATGTTTAGTGTGCAATAGCGCAACCCTTAGTGGAGTCATAACGGTCAAACATTCCACAATGAACAACATGTCGACGTACGCGAGCACAAAGCGGTACCGCCAACTTACAAAAGATTAAACAAAACGTGCGGATACTTATTGACTTACCCTCGTAGTATTGTAAGTGGGTCAATGGGCTGGGCAAATGAGGATTCTCAGGAGTAATAGTCTTTAACCCTCTGCAGTGTTGTTTATAACTAAATGAACACATAGTCTATAGAAATAAATAAATAATATATTTTTTTCCAGCTCCATACATCAAGCCATGTGCTCGCACAGATCCTCACTTCGACCAGTGCGCATTAGAACGTGCCAAAGAGATTATTCCTATTCTTATAAAAGGTAAGGAATATATATATATACAAATACATATACATAAACATATATATACATACATATCTTTTATTTTATCGTGAGAGGCACGAACTCGAATAATTACTGTTAGAATCTCTGAACTATACCTTTTTCTAAAATCACAAATGTTTTGATAAATCGTAAATGACAAAACATACTTTATCTCCTGTCTAAATACAACATTCCCAAAGATAGTTTCTGTTTATAGAAAACTGAATTATCATCACAATTGTTAGCCATTTCATACACTATACATGTTATGATTAGAAAAGTATTACATGTTTGTAAATAATATATCCGTATATCATGAACTGGGCTTATTCATATTCATATAACTTACTGTTTTAGTATTTATAAATGTATTATAGCTAATGTTTGTAAATTACTATAACCTTAGTATAGTATAGGGTAAAATAAAGTTACATTTTTTATAATAATAAATAAATAGAATGCATTACTATTTTTGTCATTGATCAATTTTGACACATTCCTATTTCACTGCTACATTTTCAATTTATCAATATTAAATATTATTTAGCCTTAGTTAACCAAAAACAGAAATTTTGCATGTTGTACAGCTTAACAATTATTACAGAAGACTTTTGTTCAGAATTTTGAAAACATAGAAGTACTCCGGTTATTTAAGAATGGAATAACCGACGGACTGTATTGAGCCATATCTGCATACAGAAATACGAAAATACAATATCTTACATATAATACATGTAGCAATTCGCAATAATACTTATATTAGTTGTGAATGGAACATGTATTTTTTCTAAGACCAGCAATACTGGGAAACTTCGTACAGCTGTAAGAAATAAAGGGAACACAGTGTCCTATTTTAAGTTTGGCATGACAGGTGTTAATATCTTTAACAAGATATTACTATTAGCCTACAACAACCCATAAGACAAGTTGCTGAAAAAATTTAATTTGTCAGTCGTCAGTTGATTTTTGGCTTTTTAATCGAGGTACCAAACAATCTATGTCTCTTACATAAAAATGTTAATGTAATACTTTCAAGTTTTAAAATTGAGTTGTTTCTATAGGATTCTTTATCTCTGCAGCTCGTTTATGTAATAAAAGGGAAGGATTAACGAAAGTTCTAATCCTGCATTCGCGTTATCTAGTCAGGAAAATCTTGAAAATACCGTCAGATTTTCTAGATAAGTTTTGAGCCCATGACACCTCTAGTATGAGTCCACGACGTTGCCTTTTTCCCATCTCAATCTAAGTAACATTACTCGTATACTGAAAAATATATATGTATAAACTTCAATAATATTAAGGTAGGCCTAATAAAGAATGGTAACGAAGGAAATGAATCTACTAGATCAGCGGTAAGGATGCATGATTCTAACAGAATGGAAAAATGTCACAATAAATCCTACAGCCAAGTTAGGTTCGGCTAAGAATGAAGTTGATATGTATGATTAGTTACTTGGTATTTTGCTTTAATATGGGCCTAGTTATTTTGGGGATAGTTAAAATTTAGGATGTGACCTAGTAACTCGAATACTTGTTAATGTTTATGAAATATAGAACTCTATAATATGCTGTTGAACTATGTAAGATTTTAACAATTCATTTATGGATAAGATTATGTTGTATGTTTGTCTCTGGGCAGCCTACAGTGGTAGGAAGTGTTGAAAAAAAAAAGTCACATCAAGTACTGAATAGTTAACCTTTAGGTTTAAGGCGAATGTTGTTCTAAGCTGCTTTAATTGATCTCTTACAGGTGACAGGAAATACAAAGTACCTGTACTAGAACCATTCGAGATAAAAGAGATAAAAATTATTGACCAAGGACCACGAACAGCTGTCCTGAAACTGACGGTTAAGGACGCAAAAATCTACGGTGTCAAAGACATACAACTTCATAAAATACAGTGAGTATAACACTTTAATTTGGTTCTTGGGGTTTTTCACTCTTACATCTATTTCAATATCAAACTATTTTTGAAAGAGGAAGTGAATTCTGGCGAAGATGTACTCTTTTTAATGAGCGTTAACATGGTATAAACCCATAATGTGTATATTCGGCACGTGACTTCGAGAGACAAAGATCAGCGGATGATCTACATATTCTCGCGGCTCTCTATGTGAGTTTAGCAAGCCTTCAATGACACAGTTTTAATCTACGGAAGGACTATAAATAATGAAAAGGACAAAACAAGTTGCTCATAAGTCGGCTGAAAATTTTGCCCGGGTCTTTACTTTGGGATTCTAATGTGGGATACTTTAACGTCCTCTATTATATACTTATGAGTCGAGACTAACTCTTTTAATTTCCTCCTCAAGTAAACCGGCAAGCTAAGATTTTCTAGACCGAAAATGCAAATTTCTCCAAAGTTAACGACTATACTGATGTAAAACTCTGTAAATAACATTTACATTTGATTGTGAAAATAATTGTGCAGTCTGCATTACTCTACCAGAACATTTGAAATCATGGAGCTTATCATTCGATTCTGTACTGTCACGGCAACACATTTATTGCCACGGTTGTACACTGTACACTTCTTATTATCACATACTATTCAGTATCCTACAGGTTATAATTTCCACATTACAATTTTACAGATCAATATATGCTGCCAAGTACTGTGCCTTGTGGCTCTCTTAATTAGTTGTGACTCATTTTTTCTCTTAATGATCCTAGGATTATTTTAAGGAATATCTTCGTTGGGAGCTAAAATAAGACTTTGCTTTCTTTTAGAACTCTAAACGCTTTTGATTCATTCTCTTGCACTTGTATTATTTAGTCAACAGAGTCTATTTCACAGTGGTGCCACCATCTACCAGCATGAACATCTCTACAGTGGGAAGGATATTCTTCGTTTCTAATGTCATTCTAACATAAACTGGAGAAATGTATTTTTTTTTAATGCGTTTGATAAATGTTTTCATGGAATTCACAAAATGTAAAGCATAAGCTTTATGAAACACAGTACATTAAAATAGGGTTTCAATTAATATATGACACCGTTCATGATCAACGGCTAAAATATCTTCTTCCCTCAATAGACCTTATTGCTTTTATGATTTTAAAATAATTATTGGGTGTTGGAAAACCGATAAAAAAAATAGCAGGCCTACAGCGTTCAGAAGCAGTAATTAACCATGAATTCATTTAAAAAACATATTTTACAGAAAATATTCCGATTGCAACATTATTTCCGTTCTATTCTTATAAAAAATCAGGCAATTTGAAGAAGTTTATAATACGACGTAATTTTCCACCCATAAACACTAAACAGAGATAATTTTTTGTTGCACTGTTCATAAGCTTAATTGACATTTTGAGATACTTTCAAATAGATTCCACAGATCTTTGTGTTGCATCCTTCCTTAATTTTCAGGGCCTCAGATTGATTGACCGTGCTTCGCTTTTTGCTATAGCGTACTCTTCGTACACAATACTTACAGAAGTGCGTACATAAAATGCTAATTTCATGAGGATAAAATGCGATAAGGGATTTCAAGGTTTCCCGGTGTTGGCTACGTATCTCAGGAATCCCGAGAAACTACCATAAACAGATTATATAAACTGTTTATTAATTGTTATCTTTTTGTTCGATCGTAGTGAGTTATAATACTCTTAAGCCTATTACATGTGACGTAACAATATCTTAATTGCATGCATCAAAGTCAGGACTTCATTAAAGATTTGTTGTTATTTCAATAATCTATTAATATCGTATGCGAAACAAATGCAATTCAAACTGCATAATCAACATCCTGTATTGAGACTAAAATAATTTCTGTTCATGTTAATTTAATATTGTAATGTATCGAGTTCATTTCATGTGTTTTAATGTGCATTGATTTGATAAGTTAAGTTGTCCAAACGGCTCTGCTCCCTGCATAACTTTGTCGCCTGCCATCTATCGCAAAAGACGAGAACAACTCACAGCTGAGATTGGGAGAGTCGTTTGTTTGTTCAATTACAAGTTATTCTAAAAACTAAAAACTTATAAATTTAACTAGCATGTGCCCGCGGCTTCGCCCGCGATAATTATTTCAAAAATTAAAAATTAAGAGCATAATAGTTAAATCATTATATTTATTAACACCTAAATCACGTGGACTACATACCACGATTAGATAGCGTCACCTGGTAAAATCGACCTCAGATTCGAGTTCCTTGGTCCAGAAAACCCCTGTATAGTGAGTTTCGTCCAAATAAAACAATGGTTGACCATATTAGGGCTTACAACATTCAAGCGATCGCGAAAGTTTAATTTCCAAGGTATGACAAAAATAGACAAAGCCAACTGTAATAGTCAAACTTCCATTTAATTTAATTCCAAACCCATCTGAAACCCACTGGCAACAATATGTTTTAATGTCAAATGTGATTCGGATTCGATAATTCTGTGTAAGAAGGGATTAAGTATTCTCAAAAACATTTGATTTTGGCATTTAAAATCAGAATTTTTCAAAATCCTTTCTTAGTGAGCACCTACATTATGAAACGAAGGTACTGTCAAAATTCCAAGTCTCTACCTGTTATAGTTTAGGCTCTACGTTGATTCCTGTCAGTCAGGACAAAGCCTTTTATATATATAGAGAGAAGAGATTATGGTCGAACAAAATCAGTCGTGTGCATCTTGTCTTTATTAGTAATTAAAACGCTCGTATGAAAATTATGAAACTCGTTGCGCTCGTTTCATTAACATATTCGCGATTTAATGACATATGCTCGTTTCATTAATGTACGCTGTTACAATTCTAGAGTGATAGGGAAAAAGCGAATAAGTAAAAAAGTCAAAGTTTCAGGGGAGACAAAATCAGTTTATTTCCACACCATTGTTACAATATTTAGTTCAGCCCATCCAGATGTTTTTTTTACATATTATAAGATACTGTGTAAAAATATCTGGTGGACTGAACTAAATACTGTCACAATGCTGTGCAAATAATTTTTTTTGGTCTCTCCTGAAACTTTGGCCATGTGACTTATTCGCTTTTTCCCTATCACTCTAGAATTTTCCCCTGCTCTGCTTCCAGTCCTTATTTTTAATTGAAGATCACTTCTGTTGCAGCTTTGACTTCTCAAAGGATGAAGTGAGCGTAGACCATGATGTGACAATACCGAAACTAATGATTCTGTCTAAGTACGATATATCTGGGAACATTCTGGTGCTGCCCATTCGTGGCAATGGCAACGCAAATATAACTCTTGGTAAGTTATATGGTAATATCATTCATCATTATATTTATGCCACCTCTTCTTACTCCGGTATTATTATCCAAACCAAAGAACTTCCCTGTGAGGAATGCGAGGAATGTGACTGTTACGCGTTCAAGCTAGCCGGAAACCAATAGGAATCTGTCTAGCCACCTGTGATTTTACCCCTCACCTCCTCCTCCACCACCGAAGCAGTATACTTCCTCATACCCCTCTAAACAGAGTTGCACCCCGCAGGGAAGTTCTTTGCTTTAGACGACAGTAGGTGGTTCCAATAGGGACTGAACGAAGATGAACCTCATCCTTCGAAAAAAAAATGCTTTCCTCAAGGAAATGACTACAGGAATTTTCTTTCCTTCCGTCCTGTCTATCCAGAAATGTTGGTATATCCATAAAGCGCACAATGAGACTTTCAAAACCAGGCATCACTCGCGTATATGGCTGTCACGCCATCACTCGCGCGTAAGATTTAATCTTTTTTAGTTATTAAATGCAACTCAAACGGACGGATTAAACTTACAACAAGATTCTATGGAACAATTTCAACATTTGTAAAAGAAAAAGACTACTGTTATAATTTATTTTTCAGAAACATAATAATAATAAATGATCTTTCAAAAAATCTAACTATTTTACATTATTCTGCCTTCCGCTCTTCCGTTCTTCCATCAATTTACTTCCTGGTTTCTTCTTAAGTTTCCCTGGAAATTCACCATCCAATATTGCTTTCTTAAACGTTGATTTTTTCACAATTTCCTCTTTTCGGATGCTGAGTAGTTCCAATTCTTCTTCGAATTCTTTGAAAAATTCTGGTTTAGTTTTCTTATTTACATACTGTTCAAAAGATTTTCAGATTTAAACAAATTACATAACGCACTTGTTGTACACGACATTACACTGAATAACAAATATAAGCCTACTTTCAAAAATATACTTGCATTTTGAACAACCTGTAAGGACTGCTATAATTTTCAATGCAATTAATTATCGTGGTATTCTTATTTGAACATTTGCTGTCGAAGATTAATTTAAACGTAACAGCTAAGGATTGGTTGGTTAATATGGTTTTTGAACGATGGCGATGTTCTGCATCTTAGGCCTGTGACCGTCACCGGTGTGCCAGAATTTTGATTTCCAGTTCTTTTACATGCTTGTAAGCTGTTACATTTATGCACACAGAAATATCATCGATATGTGCAAGGATCGAACCAGCGACCTTCAGTATAGAAAGCCAGAGCCATCGCTCACAGCGCTACCCAGTCCGACAACAGTTAGCTTAAGGGGATTTTTGTAAATATAAAATATATGTTCTATCTTTGCCTAATGTGAATGTTTCAGGTTATTTTTCGGAATAATCAGATTGGACCTACTTCGAACGAGACTGGTAATAGACCTAATTATTACTTCCGTTGTTTACAGTGCTGTTTATGCCGATAGTTAAGTTTGTTATGGGCATATAGGCCTATGGGTTAACTTCATCCAACTTAATATTGTTCATTTCATTCTTGAGGGTGTATAAATAATAACTAGGGACCGGATTTTTAGGATTTTAAAAACACTGTTTTAGGTTTTAAATTAGGTGAAATAGTTTTTTTTAGGTTTTTTGTCCAAAATATCGTTTTCGGGTAGAATAATTGGTTTAATGAATTTGAATGTGCGACATAGGATTGAATACATAATACTTGTAAAGTTTAACTTAACAAAATTGTCTTAAAATTGTGTAAACTTGCTTTAAGACAATATTATACAATTGAAGAAAGGAAGCATAAACAATCAAAAGAAGCAGTCAAAAGTAAGATTGCCTCACATTTCCTGGTTACAGTATATCACTAAATATCTTTCAAGATTTTCAACTGTGAAGTTCTTTCTGTTATCTCTTACTTAATAGCTAATACTGTATCTATACACTACCCTTCTCAGGATTCGAATCCGATGCTTCTAATTTAGTGAGTAAAATACTTTACGCTTGGATGTGGTTGTTACGCATGCTAACCGCACAACAGATCAACTAGGGACGAAAACTTCCCCCCTTTTCTAGAAAGGTAAATAATACGTGTTTCTAGCAGGCTTGACAAAATATTACTTTGCCATCTGTAGTGAAATTCAGATCGTCGCCAATCCACTGCCGTAATAAACTCTATTTCATTTGTTTCGGCATAATTAACACGTCTTCTTAAAACTCACAGTGTGACCACTCAGTATGAATAACAGGGCAGTAAGGGATCACCAGGGGTCACTCGCAAACCTAAGGAATAACTTTTTTAACTAAAGGCAAACAAAAAAACAAGCGCTATAAAACACAGAAATCTATATCCTTGTTCATACACGGCAACAATGGTTGTTCGTACGAATATTTTAAAAGGAATACGCCGGTACTTTTTTCCTCCCTTGATACTGTCCATCCTAGACGACAATGGGTTGAATGAAGCGTTGGTGGTATTAATTTCTACCCGACAAAAATAATCTCCCCGCAAAATGTCGATTTCTAAACTGACAAACAAAAAAAGGAGCCTAAATTAGATATTTTAAGTTTTATATCCCGTTTAGGTATATTTAGGTTTTCATACCCCATTTAGGTTTTTTTAGGTGCCACAGAATTAATGTGGGTGAATCCTATGGACATGATACGAAAAAGTGTATGAGCGCTTTTTGTTTTGGAAGTAAGGAAAAAAATAGGTAAAAACCTAAGAATCCGGTCCCTAATAATAACTTATCGATTAAAAATGGAAATATAAACATGTGACAAAGTAGATTTGACTTAAACCATTCCCCACCTCTTTAGGGCTTAAAATAAACAGCGATGTGCTGAAGCAAGAAAGTCCCGTACTCATGAGATCGTGGGTTGAAATCTTGTAGGCCGGCTAATCCGACTGATAGTTTTTCGGAGTTTACCGCACTTGTAAAAGAGAATGCCGGATTTCAATTTACTCTTTATTTACCCCGAATATTCCCTCCCTATGTCTTCGTATTGTCCTACCAGGAGACCCGCAGGCGAATTTTCTTCTTATCAGGAAGTCCCTCCATGTTCCGTCAATAGTCATCTTACAATTTCCTTCCTTCCCAATAGATATTAGTGTGTAAGCCCTTCGGAGAGGATGTTAAGTGGGTTAGAAAATTGTTGATGTAAAAATACTTTTAATGTAGGTGAAATTGTGAAATCTTGTCAATCTAACGTTCAAAATATGAGTTCATGGTAATGCCACTCATAACCATAGCTCTTACATTAATGTTATGTCATTTAATGTGATTTTTTCGACAGTTAACGCAACAACGAAAGTAAAAGCTTTCTACGATCTTAAGGAGATCAATGGAAGGACGTTCATGGTGTTCCGTACGATGACCATGCCATTGAAGGTATCCCGAATGTACGCTCACTTGACCAATCTATTCGGCGGTAATAAACTTTTGGGTAAGTTTCATCTGTCACACTATTGTAGATATCGTGAAAACACTATGGTATTATGACCCGGACTTTCCATTTTTTGAGTTGTTTCGAAGGATCGTCAATTGTTCGAATAATACGTCATAATTGTGTCGTATTTTGATATTTTTCAAGAAAAGCAAAACAAATGATGATTTTTGCTATTATTAGTAGACCTACCGTTGAAGTAATTTCTGAAGCTCAAACTTATATTGCTCAAATAAAAGCAATAATAATCTAATACAATAATTAAACATAATTTCATATAGGCTTACATAGAATTTTAAATTGTACGAGATAATTTTTTGACCATATTTGGGTTCAACAACTGAATTAAGATACCATATTTCCTTGAACTTACAAAACTGATTCATGCTAGCATGTCACAAATCAAACGAATTGGAACACTTCATTCATTTTATTAGCTTTAAGTCATTTATTTTTATTATTATTTATTGTATGTATTTGTGTTTAATATTTTTTTTGTCTCCTTTTTATAAATTTGTCTTTTCTTTTTCTAGCTCTGTTTAACATTTTTTACCTTTCTCACTTTGTTCTTTGTTTCTCCTCTTTCTCCACTCTGATTCTTCTGAAACTACACCCGAGCACGTGCTCATTCGGGTGTATTTCTAAATATTTGGTTCTTTTCTTTCTTTTTCTTTTCTTAAAAATTATTGTACTTTAAATTTAAAATTTGTAAAGGTTTTTGTTTACTTGTGTATTTTTGTATTTGTATTTTATTTGTTTAACTATAATAATAAACTGTAGACTATAATATATAATAATAATAATACTTGATAAACTGTATATATATTTGGGCTTATGTATTTTCCACGCACTGGTGAGGAAAAACTATTGAAATTAAATTCCCTTGGTTCCATTTCAAGCAAACAAAAAAAGTCGGGTAAGCTGGGTCGGGGACGCAGTCGCAAGGGTACGTGAAATGTCTTGTCCTTGCTGCCTAAATCTAGCCCGCTCCGTACGTTACGATTTGTTTCCACATTGGCAAAAAATAGAAAAGGCAATATGTATACTGGCTCCTCGTATCTTATAGCCTACTATTAGCTGACAATTTAAAATTAATAGAGCTATTAATACTAGGCTACTTAAAGTATTTCCGCTACAGGCTGTTTTTATCGAGGGACCCCGATTAGCTCGATTTTAAAGACTTCGACACGTCAAAAGATAGTCTTAAGTAGACTATAAAATTCAGTGAACAAAAATATAAAAACTTGACTTATTTCATTTAAACAAATATGATTAGTCTAGCATTTAGGTCTAAACGAAACTCATAACTTTCGCGTTTTAATACAATTCTAAAGTAATTGTACATATCATAGTTGCTAGATTTATTTTCAGCCGCTAAGAACGAAATTCTATAGACCTATTCGGGATACTGTACAATTTAGATTTGATGGCTGATGAAGTGATGACTATGTTGGGATAATACTCTACTTGAGAGGTATTCCCAAGAGAAGAGAATGCTTCTCCCTAAACTTACATAATGCAATGGGTGTTTAAATAATCTGTTTAAGTGTTCACTTCGCAAATACTGCTTCTTATGACTAGATTCGATGAACTAAGTTTTTTAAACAGCAATGGCTTATCGATGTTTACAAATAACTTCTTCTCTAACCTGTATTTCATTGTTCAAGACACCATGTCATTCATACCGGTACTGAAAGAAGCAATCTTCCGGGTAATGAGGCCATGTTTCATGGTATTTAAAACTTAACATTTTGCACGCTGCTATTATATGGCGGGTATCTTCAGAGACTACTGTCCATTCCAGATGTGTTGATAAAAGAAGTAAACAGTGGCTGGTAACGGGAGAAAAGCGCGTTCACTAGCTAGCAAAACTCAAGTTGAAATTTATAGAAATAAATAAGATTAAAGTGCTATTTTAGAAATTAATTATGGTAATATTGAACATACCCTTCACACAGTACTTTCAAAATTACGTCACTTGCCTTTGATCTTATAAATTCACTTAATCACAACAGAACTGTCGACCTGTGAAGCGAAGTAATGTGAATTGAGCTTAATGTTGCAGGGGGTGTGTCTGAACAAGGTCGGGCGCTGCCGAATAAAATATAAGCATTCAAACCAAGGTCGCATATCCACGTTGTCGATCCGCATCCTTTTCTCTCAAGACATCTGGAATGGACAGTACAGGAGCGTTGACAGATGTTCAGCAAGAACACTTCGCTGCTGTTCATTGCCCCAGCAGCTTCTGAAGATGCCCGACATAGCAGCGGGCGAAACGTTAGGTTTTAAAAACCATGGTCCACGCCCTATAATAGCCCGGAAGATTGCTTCCCTTATAACACCGGCCGTGAAATCCTTTGCATTTTAACCATCAGTTTTTTTTTTATTCTTTAACTTCAAACGTTTAACTGCGGACACAAGATATATATGTCGTACAAGATTTTGGCCTAACATGGCCTAATGCACTTACTAAGTAAGCAAAAGGATACTGCTAAAATAATAATTCACCAATCAACAAAAGCAGCGTTTTTATTTTACGAGGAAACTACGCATCATACTGTTGCCAGCCAACTATCTCGACTGTGCGTGGAAATTCACTTTATTTCTGCCCATAGTTTATTTCTTGCTACTTTATTGTATAATTTTGAACGAAATTTAAATTTTCTTCTAAATTGTTTTCCGTCCTCTTAATACAAATGCAAGATACGCTATTATATTCTACTGAATACATTAACAATTTAAGAGTTAAACGAATATCAGAGTAACTTTCATCAGGATATTAGTTTCTTATATCAAGCTCTAGTAAGAAGTAGCTTAATACAAATGCAAGATACGCTATTATATTCTACTGAATACATTAACAATTTAAGAGTTAAACGAATATCAGAGTAACTTTCATCAGGATATTAGTTTCTTATATCAAGCTCTAGTAAGAAGTAGCCTATATCTTATTTATTTATCTCCTAACTTCATTTGTAATTCTTATTTCAGGGGACGAAATGAATAGGTTTATCAACAACAACTGGGAGGAAGTTTTCCAGGAGATGTATCCCACCATTATTGAAGCATTCAGGAGTTTCGTGATACCAATAATGAATAATATAATTACAGAAGTACCTTTCGATGAAAGTTTTCCAGAAACTATAAATTGAACAGGAATAATGACTGGAGCTTTCCAAGTGCTGAAAAATAATAACGAAGTAATCTTGAATTTCTAGGATAAACTTACGATTTTCGTATGGAAAATTTCAAGCAATACTAATGCTCAACTAAATGAGATTTGAATGTGGATGTCTGCAGAAAAGTATAAACACTTTGCATAGGTAAACGTATTATACATAAACTATATAAACTCCAACATTTATACATTACAGATGACCTGAAGACGATAAAAAGTATCAAAAGACCTAAGCACAAAATAACGATTGTTGAACTGAAGGTACTTATCTCCAGGATTCTATTTTATTAATTTTACTAAACTACCTTAGTTTCCGAAAGGGGGTTAAGGGGTGATGGGCTTACCACCTGTCCCTCTGCCCTCTCTAGGAAAATCAGCGTAACAAAACTCACATCGGAAAACAGAGACCTCCACTTGGAGGCCCTCCACTTGGAGAGAGAGAGAGAGAGAGAGGGAGGGAGGGAGGGAGGGAGGGAGGGAGGGAGAGAGAGGGAGGGAGAGAGAGGGAGGGAGAGAAAGAGAGGGAGAGAAAGAGAGGGAGAGAAAGAGAGGGAGAGAAAGATAGAGAGAAAGAAAGAGAGAGAGAATGTTACTAAGCCAGAATAAGATACGATGAATGTGTTTAGTTTAAAAGAAATCATACTTATTTTGAATAATGGAAAGGGCCTAATCCCAATGAAGAGGCCCATTCTCGCGATATGCAGGTTCGTAAGAATTCTGTTATTTTTTAAATTTTCCACTGAAACAGGATGACCAACTATGATTCTTGCAACTTGCGTAACAGCCGGCACGCTGTGTGTCAGGTGTAATCTCTGCGTTAAGGTAAGTTGTTACAGCTGGATTCTAGGTAAATGTCAGTTAAGTTATGAACAAGTGATATTAGTTTTAATGGCAAGTTAGGTTAGAAACAGTGATATTAGTTTAGCAAGGCATACTGAAATCCTCGTATTTTGTGTTTACCTATAGGCCTACATTACCGTGTCTGGTCAAATCTGTTCAGGCTCACATTAACACCTGAATGAGATAACAGTATGGACCTACTATATGTTATGACGTATCGTTATCTACATAAATTTGCGTTTTCATACCCTAACCTCTTAGTCACATAACATTTAGCCAAACTCCTTCAGTAGGCCTACGTTGTTGTTGGTGTTGTGTTGTTTGTATAAGTCACTGATAACTTTCTTCGCAGATAAAATTATATTCTTAAGACGTATTTAATTTCCTAATTATTCTTAAGAACATATACAGTATGTCTGCTAAACATAAACAGGTGTACTCACCGTACAGAATGTACAGAATGCGCTATCCAGAACAGAAGTCTGCCATCAGAATTCCATACTATTTTATGCCATAGTAATTACTAAATACGCAGGATATAAATAACATCACACACACTTTTAGTAAAAAGAAACACACATTTTCCTGTTATCACTATATCTAACACAAAAACCAAGCATCCATCTTAAAACACAAGAAACACGACTCTCGGACCTCTCACACCGATAGTTTTCTTCACGGTCTCCTAAAGCTTGTTTGTACAATCTATTGCAACCTTTATCGATCCATGGCAACTTGATCGTCCAACATGAAGCGAAGGAGATGTCGTATTCATGTATAATGCAGAGTACTATGTAAAAACGATTTACGAGTTTCCCTTTCTTCCATAGATATTTCCATACTATGGAATTGATGAATTTAACTTGAACAGCTTTCGTTATTCCTTATTGAAGTGAAACTTCTAGGCGCGCTAGGAGTAAATCGAGAGCTAACCCAAAGTTGCGTTACGCTCTAGCGTTACGAACGAAATCGTCTCGAAAGTAGTGGGGGTAAGTAGCAAGCATAGAGTTGTTATCGAAAGAGTGGGACCACGGGAGCACGCGGGGGAAAGGTATCAGGCATTGAGTGGGGGGTTATTACTCCTTCGAGCTGGTGGGGTGGTGAGCCCTTCACCATTATAGATGGCTTTACTCGTTGCATGAGCATCGTTTAGACGTCACTAACGTTCTCGGAAGCTTAACCAAAGCGTCCCATTCATGTAAACAAACACAGTGGCTACGATCAGTGACAGTTTGGGCATTAGTTCATCACAATTGTGTTTTTATTCAGATAATTTCCTTCTTCCGTTCGATATAATTATATGTATTCCTCTATTCCACTCTCAACTTTGCCAGAGAAGTTTCACTTCTGTCGCGTGGTGTTCCACGCACCCAATTTTTTACGTAATGTTTAGTGTATTACAATTTCTCATAAGTTAGGTACGACAATGAGAGGTCCGAATTTTATTGATAAGTTAAATTTACCAGCAGAATCCCGACCTAAAATTATTTATGTGATTGCCACTATTTAGAGCATACTTAAGGAATTAAGCATGTAATTAATAATTAAAACCAAGAACGTGTCAGTGTAAGCGAGATAGTAAAGAATGCTACCTATAAGATGTTGAGATAGCTGATGGCGAAACAATCTATACATCGCGATGCTAGCGCTGCGTGAGGTTATTTACCAACACTTTTCGTTAAAAGCAGATGTTTTGTCTTTTTAGAGTAAACTCTTTGGTAGCGGTAATATCATCTAGTGTTCTTAATATTATATTTATTGTTATACGAACTTAATAATGCAACACCACACAAAATTGTACATTATTAAGTGCCAGTGTGGTACTTTATGAGATTGTGTGTAGGGACGAAAAATGTCTGTCCGTCTGTCTGTCCGTCCGTGTGCCTGTACGCGCCATAACTCAAATACGCTTTTTAGGATTTTCATGAAACTTGGAAAACACATTTATAATATCAATGGGAAGAACCCTATTGATATTGAACCAAATCGGTTCACCGGTACCGGAGTAATGCCCAATTTAGTGCCTATTTTAATAGATTGTATCGGATTTCCATGAAACTTTGTATACCCATTTATGACGTCCATGAGAAGTGCCCTATTGAATTTGAACCTAATCTGCTGACCCGTACCGGAGTAAAACCCAATTTAGTGTCTACTTTAAAGGCGCAATAACTCATATACGCTTTATCGGATATTTATGAAACTTCGTATACGCATTTATAATGTCCATGGGAAGACGTTTATTGATATTGGACCAAATCGGTTGGCCAGCACCGGAATAATGCCCAATTTAGTGTTTTTATGTTAATATATAAGAAGTCGCGATAACTCAAATATGCTGATATTGGACCAAATCGGTAGACCGGTACCGGAGTAAAACCCAATTTAGTGTATATTTTAAGGACGCGGTAACTCAAATACGCTTTACCGGATTTTTATGAAACTTGGTATACACATTTATAATGTCCATGGGAAGACGTCTATTGATAATGGATAAAATCGGTTGACCTGTTTCGGAGTAATGCTCAATTTAGTGCCTATTTTATGGTAATATACGTATTCGAAAGAATTTATTAAAAAAAAGAAAATCAGTTATCTTGTCAACATAGCCTATTGTTTTACTGTGATCTTGTAAGGCCTTGGAAATTTATTAATTTACATTTAAATACAGGTAGCTTTGACAAAAAACACTATTGATTTACATGCGCTTATCCAACTAGACCGTTAAAATGACCCAGGTGGCCGAGATGGTAGACCTTTCTTCTTCCGTAAGCCCTGCTTAATGAATCAATCTGGAGCTTAACTTGGAAATCAATTTAAAAAAACATATTCTGCATATCATAATTGCAGTCATAACTGATTAAACAAAAGCATACTGGCACTTTGTTACATCAGTTTACCTGATTTTATTTTCATATTTCCTTTTGCTCATATGCAGCTTATAATTTATATACCCAATCGTTGTTTTCAGTTATTAACTGCTTTTCTTTTATCAAAGAGACTACAGGAATGAAGATGATTCAGTGTTTAGTCCTAGTCAATTTACATTAAAAACAAGTGAACGTTGGTGCGATTAAAATGAAAGTAATAATAATAAAAAGATAAAATTAATACCATAGATAATTGGGTTTGGTAAAAATTTTACATATCCTTATATTGGGTTGGTCACTGTTTCTTGAACTAAATATTCAAAGAGGCCTACTATCAAATATCCTAATAATATTAGGAGAGCATAGAATTATTGTAATATAGATTTATTTCATTCTAAACATACAGAGATAGACTAAAACAAAAAGATAAGGGATGGCTGAAGTATTAAAAGTAATTTTATAAACAACTTGCCCTAGAAAATTTTAAATTTTGCAAACTTATTTAAAGTGTAAACAAAATTTAAATTTAAAATCTGTTTTCAATTTGTCAAATTGTTTTTGAGACATTAATTAAATAAACTTATTTTTTAAAAATAAAAATTGAAATCTATCTTCTCCGACAGATATTATAATATGTTAGAGGTTTTTTGAAGCTTGCTTTACAAAGTTCATAACGGATTTTTAGATATTGTTTGTACCTTTTGTTTAAAAATATATTTACCCAGAAAAATATGTACGATTACACTAAACATGTTTTTACAGAACTAGGTCCTATAGCCTATACAGAAAATCTGACTGGGCATTTTATTACACGTATTGTGAAGTACATTGTTAAAAAATGTACAGCTCCATCTCTATTTTTGTGGGAGGAGATAGATCGTGAATGTGGCAAAATAACATTCAAAATAAAATAGAGAAAACAGGCAATTAAAGTTTGCATTCACTGGCAGTAGGAAGCGCACTGAGGTTTAAACATGGTATCAGTGGCACTGTTCCATGTTTCCAAACGCCATAACATTTTGCTCAGTTATACTTAAGGTATGCTTGATTTTGACACTAAAATCCGAAAATCTAATTTTTTGATTAAAATTGCCAAATTAACAATTCTGTCATCTCTTACTTACTCAATGGCAATAACAATTCCCAAGCAAGCTAAAGCAATATTATCTATTTGTTCATTGCCGCGCTTACCTGAGCTTGCCATTCAACCCTATTCTGTGCTAACTCCCTCCAACCATCATTCGCAAATACTACTTCCCTTAAATCTATCCTAATATTGTCCTCCCACCTAAGTCCAGATCTTTCATGTAGTATTTTCCCTTCGAATATCCCAGTCAATATTTTTAGATATGTCTTTTCTCCCCCACACGCGCAACATGTCCAGCCCATTTCATCCTCCGTGATTTAATTACTCTTACTATATCCGGTGATGAGTACAGGTTATGAATCTCGTCGATATGCAGTCTTCTCCAGGCCCATTTTCATCTCATTTAGGCCCAAATATTTTCCAAAGTACCCTGTTTTCGAAAACACTCAGATTATGTTCTTATAATAATGTGGGAAAAAAATTGTTATTTCATGACGAAGAAGAATAATTTATGCCATTGCCAAGACAAGCATTTATGTCTTCAAATGTATGTTTTTGGAACACAATGTTTCCAAGCCGGTAGTTACATTAATATTTACTGGTATAATTTTACCGTCTTTCCTCTTTTATTGATCCGCGAACTTTCAATCTGATTTAGTTGAAAATCTAGCCTTCTGACGTTGAAGTATGATATGAAGTCTCAAGCATGAAGTTTGTTATGAGTGAAGTTATTAATTTGAAACTAAATATTAAGTGTGTTACAAGGGATTTAAAAGGCATAATCTTTGTACTAAAAATTAATATAACTTTATTTCTATTTCAACGTTTGTACAGCTGCAAAATTGGTTTTTGGGGTATTACACCTTGTGTTAAGGAAGCTTACAATGCTAGGTTAAGTTATTTCAATGATTATAACTTTATAACATTATTTTAAATATACGTAACTAATTTACTCATCAATGCCCGTCTGATTAATTAATTTAATAATATTGCATCGCGTGAATGTTCTTAATGTTTCAAGTCTCAAAACTACTGTATTAAGAAAATACTGTAAGCAAGATAATTTTTTTTCAGCCTGCCCTGCTTTGCTACTGGAAACAGATAAATAACAAACGGGTAAAGAGACAGAGAATAAATTAGAATTTTGTGCCAGTCGTTTCTCTTATGTCTACAACTCTTGTAATTAATACAAATTGGAATACATTAGAACAGCGGTTCCCAACCGGTGGGTTAAATTCATAACTGTTTGGTTAAAAAATGCTTATATTTTGTCAACCATTTTCAAATCAGAACACAAATTGTTTATCAATAATCAATCTGAATCTTCAAAAAAAGCATATATAAGCTTATATATATTTGCAATATTTGATGGTAAATTATATATACATAAGGAAGGGATTCGATACAAATAAGGTTTTTTACTCCACCATGGACCGATGGACCGTGGAGGTATTCCGATAAGGAAAGAACAGCTGAAAAAGGTTGGGAACCACTGCATTAGATCATATATATATATATATATATATATATATACATATATAACTTATATATATAATTAGTTCGTTTACATAGGTATACATAGATGAAAATATTATTGGGGGAGGCAAGATTGCGATTGTTAGTAGTTATACCCTACACAGATCTTAATATCATGAAAGTTAAATATATGAGGGCAAAAAATACCTTGTCCCCCCCCCCAACCTCGGCGCCTATGTGCGTATGCATTCATGTTCGAGGGCATATTCATCTAGTCCATGTTACCTAACATCATCATGGCTCATGATTAAATGTAATTATCGTAATGAATGGTGTCAACAACCGAATGTTTTAAGCTTCCAAACAGCTGCCTAGATATAAAACATAAAAGCAATACTAGTAATCCTTGCCGTCTCTCATACATAATTTTATTAGAGGTGAAGTTAGAACAAGTTAGTGAAGGTTAAAATAAAAAGCCCGAAAGTTCTAATCCAGCGTCAGTAACCATGGCGATCCTGATAGCACTAGCAGCTTGTGCCATCGCTCTCACCCAAGCTGCACTCCCGTTGCGTTAAGTAGAGTGATTAAAAGTGACTTCAATTCGATTTTCTTTACTAATTAAGGCATATGCTTGCAGGACTACTGGGCAATTACACTGTCTAAATTGTGGTTTGAAACTTTATAGTACTCTTATTGCTGAGAATCCTGATTTTATAAAATAGTGTCAACCAATTTAAGGTAAAAAAACACTAGGCCTATATAATATTAATATAAAATGTTACTAATTTTGCCTTTCATTTCTTTCTTTGTATTTGTTTCATCGTAATTTATTCAATCTACTTCTACTTCTAAATGACTAATATAAATATAAAGTTTGTAAAATGGAGATATGTTTGTTGTAATTTTGAACTCCCTAATTTAAATTTCATTTGTAAAAACTTTAAAACCGATTTTACTTTAATATATAAATTTTTGTATATATTTTTAAATTTCTCTATCTTCTCTTATTTAGAAATATAATCTTGAGCCCCTAAAGATGAGCTTTGCTCCTTTGGGGCTTTCAAATAAAGTACATAATTACGTAACATTTTGTAATGTTTGATAACAAAAAAAACTGTTTCCCATTAATTTCTAAAAATTTTTGTACGTTTCAGCCCAGAACTAATGTTTTGATAGAGTGTTCTTTTTCATAACTTCTCAAATACAAATATGACGAGATATGAATTTTAGAAAGAAGTCTATCAGCAAAATTTATTAATTACGGTTTTCTACTGGACCTAGCAAGAGGGTAGGCCTACTGGATAAACTTTCACATTGAAGAGATTTTAACTTATTCACCCCCACCACATTATAGTGAAAAACACAAAAATGAATAGAAATATGGAACACAAAAGGGCTGGAGCAAGATACCGTAAACCGAAACTGTGGTTTTGATACAATGCTAATGATGTCCAAAATACAGATATGAGGAGCATTTTTTCCAAAACTCCAGAACACAAAAACATTATTGTAGAGAAATCGTGTTGTTTATTCATTCCTCGCAATTAATTTGTCAGAAATACCCGCTCTCAACTTTCTACATCAGGAATTGCCACTCAAGATGAAACAGTGTTTAAAAATGAGCATTATAGCAGCCAAAATAAAATAAAGAATTAGAAAACAGGAAATTACATGAAATAAGAAAAACATAGCAATAGAAATGACATGGGAATAGAAATGCCGTGGAGAGAATAGATGGTTCCGCAGGTTAATTGTATCTGATGAAAGACACATTGAGTTTTACCCTTTTACAGAGTTGAACAAGGATGTATGGTATGGTTCCTCTAGCTCCTACCATGAACCCTATCACTGTTTTTTTTGGGGGGGGGGGCATTATACGTCTTTTTCTTAAGACATTTTAAAAGAGCATTGAATTATCTGTGGACGGAGAATGTTTTGCTTACTATTGCGCATTTAAAATGTAGGTTTTATCAGAAGTCGATAGAGAACAATAGACAAAAAGTTAAAAAAACCTTTGACACTAAACGTAATTTGCTTCTAAATTTACTTTCATTGTTTAAAATATTTGTTCTGAATTATCTTAATTTTCACGATTTTCTTTATGTCATATTGTAACACTTTATTATATATTAACTATACATTATAATGAACGAAAATAATAATCACGAACAAAAATGAATAAAATGCGCCTTTAATGATCATCGAAATAAGTAAGGTAATGTTTATTTTGTTCAAGAGATTAAAATGACCTTGCCACGTGGGCTGTGTAAATAACTTAAAATATGAACATAAAGTTATTTCATTCATAACTAAATAAAAATAAAATGGCTTTTAAGCATGCATAAAGTTTCCTGTATTACAAAAACTTAGTAACAACCTTGCTTGAAATTACGCGAAGTTATAATGGACTAACTTCTTTTCCGGTGTTTCCACACTATTCCTGACCAATGGAAACGTTCGGGACATCGCGAGCTCAAATCCAATAGTAGCCAATAGCAGGCCGTTCTGAGTATGAACAGATTGGCTTGTAGGCTATGTCCCACGAAACAGAGGTAAAGTAATTTATTAGTATAAAACCAACACATGCTTCAGGCGATCGTTTCTAGCCTCCTTAGAACTGCTTGTAATAGAGCTATCTAAACAAAAATTCTTACAGACTTAATCCACATGTCTTTCGTATTAATATGTAGCTGTAGTATATCAAATTAAGCCTTATTACAATCCTTCCAAAATCAGTATATTGCTTACAATATTCGAGGAACAATCTTCATTCAATACTTGAAGAATTTCTCCTATCTACTACCAACATTAAGTGTAATATAAAATACCATAGGCATATTAAATATTATGCCAGAATTTTCTTGTATGTATATGGTTTGTTTCCTACATTTTTAATTTGCATACACCTTATGGTTACGTATCTTACTTTTAAAAATGCGCGTTGTAAATAAATTTATTACAGGTGTTACTGCGAACTTAATTACATTTATTATTATTATTATTATTATTATTATTATTATTATTATTATTATTATTATTTCCAAAGTATAGTATTATATGGGGCAGAGACATGGACAGTAAATTCACACCATAACAGAAAACTAAGCGCTACAGAAATAGATTTTTGGAGAAGAGCTGCAAGAAAATCAAGAATAGAAAGAATTCGAAATTCAGAAATAAGGAAGATAATGAAAGCAGAGGGACCATTTTAACAACAATAGACAAAAAAAATACTAAATTGGTATGGACATCTACAAAGAATGCCGGAGAATAGGATACCAAAAGCTATAATGAACTGACAACCAGAGGGGAGAAGGAAAAAGGGAAGACCTCCTAGAAAATGGGATCATTGCGTTCGAGACTCCTTACAAAATTTTAAGTTAAACCCAGAAGATGCAATGGACAGGGACAAAGTGGTACCATGCAACACATTGAACATTCTTTGGAAATATGTTAATTTTATTAAAATATGTAAAAATTTGGGTAAATTTTAATTTAAAATTTGGTTAGAAATTACTGAACTTTTATACAAATGTTATTGTAATAGAGTTGTTGTGTTGGTGGAGTTTAACCTCAGAAATGAGGAAATCGCTTAATAAATAAAAATAAAATTATTATTATTATTATTATTATTATTATTATTATTATTATTATTATTATTATATTCGTAAAACTCTGAGTCCTATTAAACACGAAAGTCACGTTCAAAACAAAGCACCAAGCATGTTCTAGACATTTCGACATAATCTCAAGTGTTTTGAAGCAGTTGACTTTTATCAAAATCTAATGGCCATAGACTGTTGTAAATGCAGCTGCAAGCAACGCCTAGTGGGCTGCATTGATTTATTGATTATTAATGTCATGATACTTACGTAACACAAATATATCATAATTATATTATATATCTATAGGGATTACTAAACATTAAAAGCCTACATGAGTGTGTTTTATATTTTGTGTTCTACTTTGCAATGTTAATAGAAAATGGCACAGTAAAATTGTTAAATTTAATGCAAGACCTGGCACTAATTGTCATTGTCATTAAATTGTCAATTTTTTGTCATTGTAGTTAAAATTAGTATTTGTTTGTGAGCCGCCAAAAATTAAGCAACGAACCGCATGCTGCTCCTAATAGGAACATTTTGAAACTTACTAAGGTAAATACTGTTACTTTTGTCCCTCACTGAGGTTCATATTATGCCAGAGCTATCCTAAGACAACCGGGTTCAATCCCCGGGCCTGGCGGGCGTGTCATTCGTGGTGGACGAAGCCGTGACCTTTGGGGGTTTTTCTCGGGGATCCTCCCGTTTCCCCCTCTCATTCCACCAACACTCTCCATTTCATCTTCAAACTCCCTCTCATAATCATCCCGTTTCCTTTCCCGGTTTCCGGTATACCCTCGCCCCCAGCACCTGCTGTGGGCCTCTCCCGTCCTCCCCGTGGCTTGTGGTCCTGAAGTTGCTGGCTGGTGTGCTGCCAACCTGGGGGCTCTATAAGAGGTACCGAGGCAGCGGCACACGTGGCATGGTAGAGGTATCTGTTGGATGTAGGGGAGTTCCGTGGGGGCTCGCGGTGGGGGCTGTTGTCGAGGGACCGTTGGGCTTGCAAATCATTCCATTCCGGAGGTTGGCACAATGAGCCGCGAGGCTGAAGTGCTTAGGGTAGTCCCAACCCGCCTTCCCACTTCAGGGGCCAAATACATATCCTAAGACAGTCTTCCAAGCGTTTTTTCCCTCCCTAGTGAAGTTTATAGCTTCCACATCGGAAAAGGGCAAACTATAAAAGTACTTTAAATCTAACGTATTTACTAAGAGTAGGTTTACTTATAAGCTTAAAATGAAGTTGCAAGAAAATCTTTAATTTGTTTTATTATTAAATGGCAAGTTACATTTAAGTCCACCGCTGCAGTCCTCTGAAGCAGCGGGCCCGGGTTCAAATCCTGGTCAGGACAAGTTACCTAGGTGGGATTATTCTAGGGTTTTTCCTCACCTTTGAGACAAATATCGAGTAACTTTAGTCCCTTGTGGTCCCCGGATATCATATGGTCGTCATTATCATTTCCATCCCATCCTCGCCTTGTACAGAGTGAAGGTGTTTGTGAATGGTGTGTCCCGTCCTATGTGTTCGTGTTGGCTCTGAGGTGGCCCCGGCATTGTGCTGATCACTCATCCGGGGAGGCCCTCCATGTCCTTGTCTGGTCAAAAAAGTATGTATCTGATCCATAGATAATCCCTCTCCCGACAGGTGGCGCGGTTAGCTTAAAATGTCCCTACAAGGGAGAGGTGAAACTAAGGTAATGGAATGGAATGGAAAAAAGTTACAGTTAAGGCACCAGTTCCTAATCATAAGTCGACGTCTGTAAGTAACGAATCGTGTGGAAAAGAAAATTACGTAAAATATCTACAGAATTTCTTTGTTGGCATTATTTCGACCGTTGTTCGTTTCATACGATGAGGTGAACCACTTGCATGTTGTTATAGCATATTGCGTGCCCTAGCTAATAGTTGTCACTTTTCTTGCTAGAGGTCTTCCGCGAAAGTTTGACGTCATTGAATTTTTTACACGTACACAAAGAGAATAATTATAATTGATTTTTACAAGTACATGACTTCAACATGTTAAGTTTCTAAGGAAAAAATTGCTTGTGATTATGAAGAGGGCACTATTCTCCTTTATATATATCCTGACTATAGTTACCTAAAACTCAACTCATTGGCGCTACATCCCTGGAGGGACTAGGTCTACCATCCGACCGCTGCGCCATCTATCATAGGAAGAGGGCAGGATTGGGGGCATGTGATGAGCATGCCCGACGATTTTAGATACCGCTAACGTAAATTAATAATTAAACACATTGTCAACGCTTTGCAAATCCTAACATCGTGTAATTTTTTGCTTTCACAAAGGAGTAAAGTTGTAAGAAACAAAAGGTAATTTCAGGGGAATTTTAAGAAAATGTAACAAGGTTAAACAAGAGTGAAATATATATACTTCCGTATGAAAACTGTAGGCCTACTCTGCACAGTTACTAAATAAAGCAAGTTGAGAAGATCCCAATCAGAAGTGCAGTAAACAGCTACTTCTTATTTTCTGTGTAAAAAATTACGATGTAAAAATAAACGGATTACGTTATTTCATAGCCAGCATGTAACGTAGCCTGAACGCTCGGTGCTAAACCTCTAACTCTATTGAGGTGCCCTGTGAGTTCACTTCGCTAGGCTCTAAGATCTTAGAATCTAGAATCTAGAGGAATGTTTGGGAATCTTGGGGAAGTGAGTGGTTTCAAAACCCCTAGGGATCAATTCTCGCCTAGGACAAATTTCCTCTAGAGAATTGTAAGTAACGTACGGTGGCTCTTAATCAGAAATCAGTGTATCAATCCTGATTTGTAAAGCTTTTTGAACTTGACCATACATTAAAATATTTCTTGTACATACAAACAAAAGTTGTGCACATTTTTGAAGATTTATTAATATTTTTCAATAGCTAATATACACAAAAGCTTATTTAGTATAGTCATTCACATTACTCCCAAACAGTTATTAATCACAGTTCACCATAATAAATGTTCAACACTTAATTAACAATATTTTTCCCTAGGAAAGGGACATGCAGACATTCTCGCAAAACATACACTGCCAAATTTAACCGAAATAATTCATCATAACCGTCACTACATAGTCATAAAACCTTCGGGCTAACAATTTTTATGTTTCTGGCCGTTCACTCATTCACAAAATAGTAAACTTTTTTACTTACGTTATCATCAACGTGAGGTCTCTCAGACCGTTAGGAAAACAGTTTTCTAGCACAGTTTCTAACACCAATGGGTGACACATATGGAGTGATAAAGGGTCTTGAGAAGGGAAGGCAGTGTAAATAACCCGCCTGTGAAAATGGTATCTAGAGAGTAGCAGCAGCTTACGTTTTTACTGCGGTCACACGGATCTTATGTCCATGATTAAGAGTTAAGAGCAAAGCTCTCACACTCTTCTAAATTTAGAAATTCGTATAAACATTTAAGTTATATAATCATTGGATTATAAATCTGAAATCAATAAAAATAATTTCAGTGGAATTAATGGTTTCCACAAATAACAATCATAGCACGTGAATAAAAATCCTCGTCTTTTAACATAAATCATGACTCGATTAATTTCATCGATTTCTGGTTTGATGCAATTCTTTGTGGTGAATTTATACGTAAAGTATCAGTGAAAAGGTTAAACAAAACGGAAGAACCGGTAGGTGATTTATCTTGAACATTTTTGCAATAGCTTTTTTGTGATTTGATGGCCTGTTCTGGGTACGTTCCAGTGTTTGTGTACATACTATTTATTTATTGTATATTGTTAGACAAAAAATATTTCATAATGAGCCAAGCTGCAATATAAACAAGTAGACAAGAATGAACCAAATGAAATCTCGTGAAAATAAATTAAGTAACACTAATTTGTTTTCAGCTCTAAAAGAGGCATGTACCAATGTCATTTTTCCTAACATTGAAGCCTAGTGTTAAAGAAGCGTTGTTAGAAAAAATAACATGTTGAATTCTGCACCCTTTAGGGCCTAATTACAATGTCAAGGATTAATCAACAAATTTGAAACGTCGGTAATATAAATTTAAAATAGTTCATTGAGCATGCTTCAGGTCATTTAATATAAAACAGTTGACTAATCATGTGTTTTCCATCTATCTATCTCTATCTTCACTTTAGATTTACCTCTCACTTTTAGGGACTTTAAAACGACCCACGCCGCCCGGATACCAGGGCCGCGATCTGTCGGGAGAGGGATTATCTATGGATCACATACATACTTTTTGACCAGACAAGGACATGGAGAGCCCCCCGGGATAAGTGATCAGCTCAATGCCGGGCCACCTCCGAGACAACACGAACACATAGGACGAGACACACCATTCACACACATACACACACACACCGAACAAGGCGAGGATGATGGGATTCAGATGATAATGATGGCCATAATGACATTCGGGGACCACAAGGGCCTAAGTTATCCGACATTTGTCTCACAGGTAAGGAAAAACCCCAGGATTTGTCCCGACCAGGATTCGAACCCGGGCCCGCTGTGTGAGAGGAGCGATAGCGGTAGACATAATTTGTTTGCTGACCTCTAAATGGTCATAAATTAATTATAACTTTCCAGAATTATTGTCCGAGGATAGATTTTTACAAGGTTACATCTCATGTAAAATGAACTTATTAGAAATATGTTGGTGTAATTTTTCTTAGTTTTTTTATGTAATCCATAAAAGTGTGATGTACCCCCCCCCCCAGGCAACCTGTCCTTTTCACAATCCATCCTATTTTAAAATAAAATTCCTCATTTTGAGTACTATGCATAAAAGCATTTACTCTTATTTTCAGCTAAATGCCCTTCTGTCCAGGCACTGATAAGGAAAATAATCGTGTGGTTTTGAAATCTGGCAGAGTTTTGGGGGGGGGATCTCCTGAACTATATAGGCTAATGAAAGTTCCCGAAATTGGAGGGTGCCCCGGGGTGGGGGGGCATTTAAATGTCATTTTTCTGTTTTCTTTTAATATCTTTATAACCATGAGTTCTAAGGAAAAAAGTTATGTACAAAACTGAACTAAATGAAATTTTCTACAACAATTTTCAACCGTTTTTCTATAGAATTAATACTTTAGGAAATAAATGGGGATTAAAGATGACATATATTTTAAATTCTTGTTTTATTGGTTTAACACAAACAACGGAGCAAAAGGTAAATTAAAATGGTAAGAAGCTAAGCAAACAAATTCTCATAAGAGTACAGGTAAACATTACACAGAAACATTATTGTTAGAAAAATGGCATATCAGCGCGCTTTACAAGGAACATGAACTAGTAGCCTATGTTTTTCGTAAAAAATAACATATTTATTATGAAAAAAATATTTGAGAGTTGGATATATTTAGAAACCGTAAGAATTCTTCTCTACCTGAGTTTTACCTCCCCTTGTAGGTACTTTTACGCGGCCCATGGCGCCCGGGCTTTACAAGATCGCGAAGACGAAATAACTATTACTTTAAATAAATAAATGTTAATCTGTCTATTTTTTATCTGTCTAAAACTCAACACCGTATATACACGCACATACACAAACACATACATGCATTAAAGACTACCTAAACGACATCTGTTTGGACGTCATTAATGTGAAACTTCTCCTAATGGTGCACTGTTGTTGCATGTACTACTGTACTTTGGTAAGATCCCCAAACGGATGAGCATTTAATGTCTGCTTATCAGAATCCAAAATCTACACAAAGTTTTACAGCGGCAAATTCATTACTACATCTACTTAACTGGTTAAAGCCAGCGTGAAAACGGTTTGAATTATTAGTCTTGAGTTCTTAACGAGCAATCGAGGTGTAACAGAGACTGAAAAGAATCAGCCATTACCCTTCTGAGTATCCTGACCTGACGAACTTTGGAAGGGATAGATACCACGTTAATTATGTGTACAGATTGCCAAAGCTACGATTAGATGTCACATAGGCCATCTCATGGGTGGAGCGATCGGTCTTCACTTTCGCAAGACTAAGCAGAAAGTGAACGCACATATTACAACACGGGTTGGTTAACTGGGGGCCGCGAAGTGGACCATTCAGTCACCTGTCGTGCACCACCATCTCAGCATGTCTCTTATTCTACTTCTTCTACTAGCGGCACCTGCATTTGCCAAACCGCGCATATTACTCCGTGAGTACTATATATAGGTGAAGTGGCCAGTTTCACGTCTAGTAAGTATTATGTTTGTTTCAATAATGAAACTTCAATTCCGTCAAAATTTAACACAGAAATGTTACAATTTTGTTATGGATTTGGTGTGGGGGTGGCAAATAAAAAGGCAATGTTTAGAGGAATTCCCACACTTATTTCTAGTTTGAAATCGACATGGTAATCCCTGGATATAATCAGGATCGTTTGTGGCCTACACAACACAATAATTATCAATTTGCTTATATACATAGGTGTGAAAAGGGCTGCAGTACATTGCTTTGGTATTTTATTTTTTTATTTTGTTTATCTGCTACTGGGACGCAAGACTTCTAACAATTTTTTTTTTTTTTTTTTTTTCAAAATGGCACTTACAGGAATGAGGTTTTGGTTTAATATAACTGATTTTCTGAAAATGAAAGTAAGCTTATAAGCTTTAATTTCATCAATTAAATTAAAGTTTTAGTTATGTTAACCTATGAAATTCTTAAAATCGTATTAGAAGTCAGTTTATGATAATGGTAATGATATATATATATTTTTTTTTTTTTTTTTTTGCAAAATGTAAACGTACAATTTAAATACTTATAGTAACAAAATATCACAGAAGTTTCATATTCATTAAATAAAGAATTGCTGCAAAATCAGAAATATTACGGCTTATAATATAACGGAATAACATTTTAGCTTTTATCATTGGATGAGTAGTTTATATTATAAAATATAGTACGTAGTGAATAGTTTACTGTATCAGTAAAATCTTTTACGCTAGATTCGAAGGCCACAAGCAGTCGCATCCGCTCTTCACGCGAGTCTATTTTGTCAAGATTAAAGACTTTTATGAGAAAAATATACTATCATCTACGGTTTAACTACATGATAAATGACAGAATAGGAAAAGATAAACATACTGCATTCTTTCATTACTGTATTATCATAGATAATCCCACGAGAATAGGATTTATTAAGACTATTCCATGAATAAAAATGTAACGGATTATACAAATAATAATTACTTTCGTGCTTAAATGTATAAAAACTAAACTAACAGCTGTGAGATCACGGCATACTATGAATCAACCATCCATGATTCGATTCTAGTTACCATGTTCTAACCAGTGCTACCAATGGTGCATATAAGACGTAGTTAATTTCATAATAATGTGCATAAAAGTAGTCACATAACGGTGATGCGAAACATCGTTATGTTAGGCGGTCAAGTTATGGACAGTGGAAAGTTTTAAAAGCAGTAGTCACCTTTTTTAACTAAAGGGCAATTTTCTATTTGTTAAAAGAAGAGACAATGATTTATTGATTATTAATAACATGTTACATATTGTTAATATTTAAGTTATATTTCTATATCTGTAGGGATTACTTAACATTTTACATGTGTCTTTTATATTTTGTCTTCCACTTTGCAATGACAGTAACATTATTGATTTTAATGTGAGACATGACACTGTTTCTTTGTCAGTCAATTTTCAATATTGGCATCGTAGTTAAAATTAGCGTTTGTTCGATGGCCGCCAAAAATCAAGCCATGGACCGCGAATTGAAGACCACTGGGCTGGTTTAAAGCGTTCTTGGATTGCAAAATTTTAGTGACACATGTGGATGGCAGCAGCATTCGCCGAACCGAATGGTGTGGTTCGCATGAACTTTATTTGACTCTTGTACGCATACTATCTCAAAACTTTTTCACATTTACAAAAATCTGTAAGATATTCTTGAACGTGGTATAGGTCATCAAGCCTTGGGTTCCATTGCTTCGGTTGCATAAAATAATCCCCGCCGTGGTTTTACAGATAAACATGAAGAAAGTAATTTAGTGTTTTCATAGGTTGCCATAATTTTGGAATTTTATTATTTATGATTTTATGGAGCAGGACATTTCTTATGGTTTTATAAGAAAATTATTTCATCACACTTATTCCCACACTTATTTCCCTTAGTGATAAAGTTATCCCATTAACCCAAAAGTGTAATTTCTACGAAAATATGTTTCTAAGATTATTTTCCAATTTTCTAATTATTATTGATATTAATTATGAATAATGTTATAATTAGCGGCAGTCCATTTAAACGGACGCTGTTCTTTGGCTACGCCATACCATATAATATGTTAATATATTTTAAGTTTTGAAAGAAAGTTCAAATACATGCTTGATTAGATATATTATGTTTCACATTTTAGGACTGATATGTGGAAATACATGTATTATTATATTCACTTCTCTTTGAGATATGGTACTCTCTATTACTTTTTCAAAGCAGCCCTGCCTTCCATATAGTGCATAAGAATTTAATTTTCATCTTACGATTTTAATACCTTAAGTCTGTTTCATTTAAAAGAGGGCACTGGTCTGTTCCATAAAAGTGCAATTGATCATGGCACTTCAGGTGTGTGCTGCTCATAGAGCCAGCGTAAGGTAGAGTCGGAACTTTAAAGAGAAGTTGGATATATGCATTCATGAACCACAGATTATTGTCTCTGTTGGACATTAGATTAGAATATCAGAGTGAGTAGGCCTAGGCCTATTTCTCTAAGTTTAACTTCTGATACAGCAACCAAGCAGTTACCATTCGGATAAGTAGAAAACAGACGAAATAATATTAACCGCCATATTTCCTCTATCTTGATCTATTTGAGATCGTGAGTTACCCGTCAGTTCGGCCCCCATGAGACAAATAATTTCCCCTGTAGGACATTTGTTTTCACTTGGCTATCTGCTTATAAATGAGATGGTCAATGATAGTAGCTTCAGTACTATGCTGTTCTTGTGTAATTTTAGAATATATTTAGAGCTTCTGAATACTTTCCAAAGTGATGAAATTTTTCCAAAGTAGATGAGACCAACTTGACTTTCATAGTGAGATTTGTCATTGACTCGATCCATCTCCCACCCATCAGCAAGTGGTGTGGCATATCAACTTTTCATCTGATCATCATTGTCTAGAACAGCGGTTCCCAACCGCTGGGTCGCGGAAGGGTTACAGGTGGGTCGCCACTCGATTTTAAAACTATCAGAAACCATCGAATAAACTATCAGAAAAGATAAGAATAATCGAAACAAATCAAATTGTGTTTTTATTGTTTTCTTAGTTCTTGATGCTTGAAGCGGATGCTGGGAAACTGGCAGCGAACACATTGCATTGGTATTGTTTGTTAATAATGTAAGTATTGTAGTTTAAAACAGAATTACTACAGTACAGAAACCTCTCGATTGCATACTCTTCTTACCATCAACAATTCCATTAATTAAAAAAAAAAAAGTTGCATCCACGAAGGTTGCTGACCTCGGTTCCAATGAAAATTAATTACGGATGGAAATAAAAACTAGTCTTGGGTATAACTTAATTCTTGATTACCTCTGGGCTGTATTGCGCATACAAGTAACACAGGAAAATAATAGCATAGGGTATGTGTGTGCACGTGCCTTATGCGTATAGGGGAGACAGGATTGTGTGCCCACGGGCTGCTTGTCACAGTTCTCGTTATCTTAAGACTTGGGTACCTCGAACATCGGAATTTCGGTCTAGAGTTGGATTTCATAGCCAAAGATCTGTGGAAGGTACCGTATGTATTGTTTTTCTATTTACGCTGAAGTGTTAGAATTTACAGAGCTGGTTTTCTCTCTCGTAACTATGTAACGATATAACTATAACTATAAAACTATTCCGCGTTACGATTGTCTTAAGTGTATCACTGGAGAATCGAGGGAAATTTCTCCGACATTCTCCAATGTACTTAACGCTTGTGTACAAAATAATATTTTTCCTATGATTACATTTACCCGATAATAGAAATGTTTCTTACATGAAAATAATTACTGATAGCTAGGGTACGGACGTTTATGACCTAAATGAGTGGAAAATATTACTGCAAATATGACCTTAAAAATGACTAAATATGACCTAACTACCCTAAGTATGACCTCATAGAAGAACGTATTTTCCAAAAATAAATATTCCAGTTTAAAACGTATAATGACAATAAATTATTATATCAGATTAATTCAATCAGATAATCACTTTTTAACAATTTTACAGATGGTTTACAGTTTAACTTGTAAAGAACTTCTAATTTGTTAATATTTCCAGATAACACTGCAAATGTGAACTGAAAATCTTTTAAAAACATGTCTATTGGAAGTTGTTAACAACAAGGAGGAAGAGGTAATTGTACTATTACTTGTTATTGTCCCTTCACATTTCGATTACAGTAAAACCAAAATATTATTGTCTCTTTTTTGGAAAAAAATTAAGTGGACAGTTTAGTGCACATACTGCATAATTGAGCTCTTTTACCGAATTTATTACTAAAATATGACGTTAAATTACAAATATAACAAAAATATGACCAAGACTATAAAAAAGACTAAAATATGACTTTATATGCAAAATAAAAACGGTCCGATTAGGATAACAAGCGTGCAATTCGTGTTTAATTTGCGTTTGCGACGAGAACGGAGTTCAGGATAAAAATATTACATGTCATAAACATCTGAACCCTACTGATAACTTAGAACAGCTGTTGTCAGATACAACGGGTACCAACTTGATTTATGTGTTGATTACTTGAGTGCAGACAGTGTGTGGTAGAAACCGGGAAAGAAGAGCATCGTTGAAATGGACAAATCACTATTTTTTTTTTTTTTTTTTTTTTTTTTTTTAAGCTAGGAACTCGAATCTGGGATGGTTTTTTCCCCCGGGCGGCGCACTTTAATCGTAAAATGCACATCGAAGTCGGGCTTTCATAACTTTTAAATTATTAATAGTTTTAATTGCTTATGCATGATTTGGGTAAGGTTCATGACTCTGTGGGCCACTTTAATCGTTTCTTTTCGATTCTGTATGCCCATATGGCAGCATTATTCGTTTAACTATTTGCATTTACTACGTAAAACAATATAAATAAAAATAAAATTATGTAATTCACTAAACTTATGTAAAAATATCTCAGTGTTAATAAATATAAGGTTATAATTATTTTTATGTCAAATACATGGTTTAAATAAAACATATAGCAATCGAGAAAATTATTGTGGTCGAAGCCGCGGGCACCTGTTTCTATTGTGATATGTTATTTTTCAAAGATAACTTATATCAACGAAATCAATGTAGGCCTACTTTAACGTAACATTCCAATAAATAACATCTTTACGATAATTTTGTTCTTTATACTTTTTGGAATTGTATAACTACCATAAGCTAGTGGTAAACAATGGTAAATGGGAAAACACATCAACCAACTGCAAATTTAGACCTGTATATAAAAGGAATAATATAGCATAAATATTTAAGACATATTCTGCGAACCTTCAATTTTATAGTGAGATGTGGGCAATATAATTTCATCATACTGATAAAAAAAATGAATTAGTTTTTCATATTAGGAACCAGAGCTGTGTTGTATATATATTTTGTAGTAGTTCCGTCACTGAATAGAAGAAATTCATGCCTATCCAGTAAGTCTCAAGAACGGTGTAATTATAGCCTTAGTTACGTTCACTCAAACTGTGTCACACACGTGAGGATATTAAAATCTGCTCTCATTCAACTTTATTGGGTTGTCCAACAACTGTTCACTGTGACTTTCGATTTCATTAGTGTGTAATACTACTATATAATGGAAATCAGTGTCAATAACCTCATGTGTAAACAAATATCTCAGGAAACATACTATAGGCCTATGCGTCTGGTAGAGTGTGTGAAATTCGAATCGGCTTATACTAGCAATCCTGTGAAAAGCAGGCCTCGCATTCAAAAAATATCTAAGATCTGCTCTTCATCTTGAAACGGGATTAAAATGTAAAAATCCTTACGGAACGTCGTTTGTAATCATTTAATTGTTGTGGTCGTGGGAGCGAGGAAAATCTCCTAAAATGTGTCCATAGACTCGATAACTACATATTGCGTTAAAGAGTGTAGATCGTTATACCTGTGTTACAAACATCACTCCTAAAGCACGGTACTTCCTCAGTGATTCAATAATTATCTTCCTCCGACTCAGTGAGAGTACTACAGTTAGGAAGTTCTTTCTTTCTTTCTTTCTTTCTTTCTTTCTTTCTTTCTTTCTTTCTTTCTTTGTCTTAGTTTTACCTCTCCTTTATTAGGATTTAAGCGACCCAAGCCGCCCGAGCCTTACAGGGCCGCAACCTGTCGGGAGAGGGGTTATCTATGGATAACATACACATTTTTTTGACCAGACAAGGACATGGAGGGCCTCCCCGGATGAGTGATCAGCCCAATGCCGGGGCCACCTCCGAGACAACACGAACACATAGGACGAGACACACCACTCACACTCGCTCCAAACAAGGAGAGGATGGGATGAAGATGATAATGAAGGCCAGATAATATCTGGGGACCACAAGTTCTTACCTAAAGTTACCCAACATTTGTCTCACAGATGAGGAAAATCCCCAGAAAAGAAACCCATTTAGGTGACTTGTCCCGACCAGGATTCGAACCGGGCCCGCTGTGTGAGAGGGGAGAACGCATCCCCTACGCCACAGCGGTGAACCAGTTAGGGAGTTAAGGAACAATTTTGCCAAATTGGGAGAATATAGAACAACGCGCTTGGTCGCGACAGCGCAAACTAAACTAAACTAAACTCCGTGGCGCGACAGGCGTAACTAACATTTTTGGACAATCAGACGAAATGCAGATACACCGTTAGAGTTATGTCAAAATTGTACTCTAACAAAGCTGTCCATCTTTTGTACAGGCCACAGTAATTTTAAAAAGTTAATATAATCATAAATCTGTTTTCTAATTTTTTCTGGGTAAAATATATTTTTTTAAATGTATAAATAATATAAAAATCCATCAGTAAATTTGTAAAGCGTGCATCCATGAATCTTATATAAAAAGTACAGGTTCATGTTTTAATAAATGTTGGAGCAGACAGATTTTAATTTCGATTAAATAAAACAGACACATTAATTAATATTTCACATATAAATTTAAATATCAACATGAAATTTTAAACTTTTCCTATATGCCTAAGATTGCAAAGTTGCAAGTTTCTGGGACACATCGTTTAGAATATCACTCTGAAGACTTCGGTCATCCATTTAAAATAACGTCACCAACAGCCAACAGTCACCGACAGCCAACTTAGTTTTCTTCAAATAGTTTTTCTTCATGTTACGTTATTCCAAACGTTTTTTCCAGTGAATTATTAAACTAGTTTTATTCATATTTTCATAGCTTTTCACGAAAGGAGTGTAAAAATATGCCTTGTGATCTCTTTAAAATCGTTGTTGTTTGTAAGATTTTTCACTATTTTAAAATAAATTTGGACGTAACAACTCGATATTTCAAAGGATAAATGAATGCTCAATTTTTGGGTGAATGGAATCGTTCGCCTGACCATGAGGTATAATATTATTAACTAGTGCAAGGCATTTTAATTACCTATAATTTGATAACAGAGTTGTTAGATGTACGATAAAGATCATACGCATACCGTAATTTAATGCTCTGTATGAACAGGGCCGTGGATAGAAAGCAAGGGCCCCAGGGTCAAATTTTCTCGGGCCCCCGTCAAATGTTAAATTCACTACCCAACTCGCCCTTTATAATGTATGCAACAAAAGATTTTATAATAATACTACATAATTATTAAGTGCCAGAATGGTACCGGTACTTTATGGGATTGTATGGCAGACAGGAAAATATCTGTCCGTGTGTCTGTAAGAGCGATAACTCAAATACGCTTTATCGGATTTTCATAAAACTTGGTATATACGTAGCCTATTACGTAGCCTATTGATTTTGGACCAAATCGGTTAACTGATGCCGGGCACGAAACGGAAAAATGCATTAAAATGTCCTAATTAGGAACAATTTTATCTGTATATACCAGTTTAATCTTTTGAAAATTATGATTTAAATGCCGAACGTAAAGTGAGGTCTACTCTTGAGTCCAAAAGGATTTCTGCTTCTACTTTTCAAAAATAGCAATTTTTCTTCAAGAATAATCTGTTTCAGATTAACTGATAAATTCCCGCCACCGTTATACGACAGGACAATGCAGATAAAATAAACACATAAATCATAGTTTAAGCTGTTTATTGTTTATTTTATTTTAGAGTAAATCTATATTAATAAAAATGAATTTACAAAAGGGTTGTTGCCGCATCACTTGAGAACGGCTCGACCGATTTAGCTGATTTTTGTTTTGTTGTGTTCGTAATTGTCAGGATAAGGTTTGTATGAAAGAACATTTTTGGAAAACCCACGGGAAACGTCGGAAATGTGAAATGAGGCAGAGTTAGAAAGTTCTGCTGTCAATTGTTTACATAACGAAAGTATTGTTTACGGTGTTCACATAGGGCTTTGAAACTATATTATAATAGGCCTACTGGGCTTTAACAAATTCTGATACTATCGATGTAATTAATCCATTTTCGAAAATAATTCTTGAAGAATAAAATCCACGAAAATAAATCAGTCACATAACTTTCTCTACCCTTGACATGGAAAATATCATTTTCTCATTTCACATTTTGATGTAGAATAAGCGGTCGTATTGCAGGGACAACTTAAGTGTGTGCCAGTGAGTACGCTATATCGGAAGTCGGTAACAAATCCTGTCCACTGATACATCACTCATAGCTGTAGGCTTTGTATTAGTTGAGAAATAGGCCTAGGTATTTTTATCAGAGGCCCTAAGCATCTAAAAGAAGACAAAATGGGATGGAACATTTTTAGTCCTACGCGCGCAGTATATTATGTCCCAAGTTTTTGGGAAGGTAAGTATGAAAGTGATATTGAATTTATTTTTTACTTCAGCCCCGAAACGGTTGTATGGTAATATGAGAGTGAAAAATACAATTTTCTGTCAAGACAATACAATATTATGTAACCAGAATTTCTTTTTCTTCTTATTTGCACTCCTCCCAGGCATGGTGTGTAGAAGCAATGGAATGCAACATTCGACATCCTCTAAAAGCCATAAAAAGCCATATCTAGCGTTTTCTGAGGGAATAGTCTGAGTGCCATATGTCGTTCTTCCTCATTTCGAATTCTACATACATATTATATAAGGACCTAGAATTTGAAAATCGAAAGTCCTCCATAAGTTAATTTCATATTACAAAATACAAAACCCGGGCGACGCCGGGCCTTTTAAGCTAGTTTTAAAGTAAAAAATAAAACCTGGTCGGCCGGGCCCTCTTTTGGGGCCAGGGTCCCGGCTGCCCCTCCCTCTCGTCGGGCCTTTGTATGATGTATGATCCTAATTGAAGGATCATACTAAAAAATATGATAACTTCAATTTATGATAGATATTTAAGCATTCATGAACCACAGATTATTGTCTCTGTTGGACATTACATTTCTCCTATAATATTCTTTTCAATTTATGAATTATTTTATTTTTAGAATAAAGAAATCTGCAAACCGGCAGAACATTTTTACAATAATTAAGACTATCAGTAAAGAGTATGAAAATACTTGGTCATTGCATATATAATTGAGTGGCTTAATATCAAAGGCGGACATCTGTCGGAAAAATTGAAATTGAGTTAGAAGTGGATTCCTACAGGATTTTGACTCCCCTTTCCAATGGTGAAATCGGTTTTTGTCAAAAACGGACGCAAGCACGTAATTTTTTGCTTCAAAGTTGAAGGTTCGTTTCAAATTCGGACTCCTGCTGTGCAAGTTGTTTTCAACATCGGACATCTACCAAGCAGCCAATGCGGGAGCTAGAATCTGATCACATGACTTCCGATTTACCTATTGCTGCTACTGTTCCCAATGTGACAATCTGTTTTGCTCATGTTGCGTGCTTGTAATATTATTTTGATCTTGTAATAATATTATTTAAGGTATTATTGAAAAGAGAAAGTGTTCCCATGGAGAATAATATTTCGGTTAGTGAAGGGAGCACAAGAAGAAGGAAAAGCAATTCAGAAAAGTGGAAAAGAAATGTCGAGAAGCGTCAGCCTCACATTTTGGATATGCTAATTTGATATGTCAAACCAACTAAATTAATCTATCGTGTGGTGAAAGTTTGATGTCAGAAATGTTAGAATTATACATAACGAATAATGTAACGCGGTAAAACCTCATTAACAGGGCATAGAGTAATAATGAATTAACATTAATGCTAGCTGGTGCAATCGCGAGAATCGTGCAGTATTTATAAAATAAAATCTTGTTTAAGGAATTTTGACGATGTATTGGTATTTAATTCGTACTGTATTTCAGTTTTCACCTTCTTATCTTTCTTAGCAATATTAGGGTTGGTCTGATATGGAATTTCTTAGGTGAGTCATTTGGATCAAAAACGGACACCTACCATCATATTTGTATCCAAAGCGGACATCTGTCAATTTTAGTTTCAAAACAGGACATCTGTATTTTCAAAGCTAATTTTCACTGACTTCCTTAATGATATTGATATCAGAAACAGAACAAAGTTTATTTGGGACTTCTAAGCGGAAATATGAAAAAGAAGCCATAAAAAAATACATAAACATAACTTGTATATAAGAAACTGGCATTTATCAGCATTTATGAATTCCTCAGAAGTCCGCTTTTGATATCAAGCCACTCAATTAAAATGATCCCATGAAAATCTCTGAAGTAGAACGGATGGTTCATATTAGCTTTGTGTGACCATCATAATTCAATCTGTGAAACGTGTGACCTTATGCCTTTATTGTAGACTATAATATATTCAAAAAAAATTATGAATACAACTTACAAAGAAAAATTAATGAAAGTAATTACTTTACGTTTAGGCCTACAAAGCCCTACTCTATTAACTTAATTTTTACTTTCTCACATAGTCTGTACGTAGTATGGAGAGAGTATTGTGATCGTGACAAAAAATCGGAATCGAGACAACATCAAGGAAACATGCTTCTACCGTAGTAGGAAAATTCCTCTGCCACTGAGACTTGAACCCATCACCTTCGGCTTTCTGTGCCGCTGCTCTAACAACTGAGTTAGCCAGAGTTCGATTCACAGTGCCATCTCCATTTCCATAGGGGGCACCTAGATTTAAACAAAAGTTGCACATATAGCTGCTTCCCGATACAGCCTACTCACATTTTTTAGTTAATATAAATGACTTTGCAGAATATTTCTTTAACAATGTGGGTTGAAATTTTAAGTTCTTCATTGGAATTGTCAATGAATTCAGGAATAGTGCCCCTTGTCACTCGGAGGCTACAATGTATTTAGAATTAAAATAGTTTTCAGTGGTTCATGCTATTAAAATTATGCTTAGTACTTGTACAGATATTCTTTACCTGTTTCCGATGAGAGAATTGCTGGTCTTCTGGTGTTCAGTGGCCTCGGTCTGCACCAAGACCGCTCTTCACCTCTGAAAAGAGGCCCCTATCTATGCTCCTTTCTAAGTACTACTTTCGTTAATACCTTGAGGTGTCCAGCGGTATTAGGAATGGAGCATACACATACAGACTACACTACAAAATGCCATGCCAAAGCACAGAATCAAGAAGTGAAGGCCTGAATCCTTAGTGTTGTCTTCCTCAGCTTGTTCTTGATTTAGAAATATTTTTTTCTTGATGTTACAAACACTGAATAAAAACACAAACACTATCTTCTAGTCTTCTTGTTTCTTGATATAGTATAGTTTGTACACATATCACTATTATACACCGATAAACACCGAAAAAGTAAAACTTCACATCAATGCTGGGTACTCCATGATGGCTTCGATATTATCTGCAATTAGAGAAATATTTTGTATATACCAACTGTACATTCAAAGCAAAAGAGAAAATATGGCGAATATTAGACAACCAGTAAACCCATGTGAAAATTTCGCACATTCAATCTCCTCCCATAAATAATGCTTTGGTATTTTGTTGGATTGTTGAAATTAAATACCTAACGAAATGTGCACAGAAAATAGCAAATAGAGTTTTAATACGGAATGTATATAATTTTCATTGTCAAGCCAACAGCGATGAATAAGGTATCAGAGGATAAGGGGAGAATTTGATATTCTCCATGATATTTTAATGAAAGAATCGCGCACAATGTCCATTATCTTAACCTAAGACTTAACCTACCTAGTCCTGAACCCGGGGAGGGGATATTTCACTACTGAAAAGTCCCCGACCCGGCCGAGAATCGAAGCCGGGCCGCCGAAGTGGAAGGCAGGCGTGCTACCGACTCAACCACGGCGGCTATTTTGCAAGTAGGTTGTATGATCTATTTGCCGTTAGTTCATAACGACCCTGTTTGACGATGATAGGGTAAGTCAGGGAGAGATGCCGCATATTTTGCGTTTGTTATTACCATATCCTTCTAAATTCTTAAATTTAGCTGACAAAAAAAAGTTGTCACTGCGGCGTCTCTCCCGGGCATACCGATAGAGATGCCGCTCCTAGTCAGGGAGATTTGCCGCAGAAGAAAATAATCATAATTCATATCATAATTCATACAAAAATTAATTCACTGCACGAATTTAATAGCTTTCTATATTATTACTGTAATTGGAAAAAAATTAAATTAAAAAACAGGCTATAGGAACTTCGAAAGCAATTCAGCTTGCGTTCGTGTTTGTAGTTATGGCCGCTATTTTTCTTTCTTTCATTTTTGTTACTTTCTTTCCTTAAAAGTTTTCGGTCACAGTCAATGCACATATCCTCAAATATCGTGCAGGATTCATGAGCCACTTTTTACACACAACGAACTGGATCCATTCTTGGTCGTTAGGAAGTAGTTCTCCCAACACTCTCAGCAACGATTTGAGTCAGAACATCAAGCGTAGTAGCAGTGGTTTTCCTTTTCACGATTGCTAGACCTACAGAACTATTAGTAGACTGTTTTTAGTAGACTGTTCCTTCCTCACTGTGTTCTGGTTTCCCTTCTGCATTTTTAGTTTTTCTACATGTGCAGTTTCTGTTAGAATTCCTGATGGTATGAAAAATTAAAATAAAATCATATTCTAATTAAATATTCTGAAACCAATAAATATAATTATATTAAATTATAGAATTAATTACTATCGTTCATTACGATTACTAAATAGAATTCTCCTAGTGAAATTTTCTGTCCAAATTAGCTGAATACGGAAATTTTGCTTGCGGCGTCTCCACCTAACTTTTGTGCGGCAACTTTACCAATCTTCCGGTGGAGATGCTGCAGCTAATTAGTACAACATCGAATGACAAAGATGGACGAAATCACATTCAATGGCATGAACAATGATTCTTATAACACCCACTGTGCACTAAATGTGGATTTTTTACAGTAAAAAGACATTTCAAGTACATGTAATGAAACTGTGCAAAAACTTTGTACGTAAAATATTGATACTTACAAGACAAAACAATCAGTAAACATGTAAAAAAATGCCGCTAAATTCTACAACCTCAGCTCACAACAATGAGGAAGAGTGCTTATTGCCATCTGTTAGAAATATCGGGAACCTATACTTTTCGTATATGCGGCATCTCTACCGGCGCGGCAAATCTCCCAGAAATGCCCAAAATGAGAACTAACATTATCCTTTTAACAACAGAATTTCTATGATTATATTATAAGTAATCGTCAAATAAAACCATCAGTGGGCACTAAGTTTGGAATCAATAAAAAAAATCTGTGGAATAGCTGGCTTCCATATATAATAAACATAATGATGTGGATAAAAATCCTCACAATTCACATAAAGTATTACTTTATTTGTCTTATATCTCTGATTTAAACAATTGTTCGAAGTGATGGTTCTATAGGTTAAGAGCAGTTGAAAGGTTAAAAATGATCAATAATTATTATTATATTTAAATTTTGGAATGATATTGTTCTTTTATTGGTTATAGAATAAAACGAGTTTATTATGGTATTAAAATATATTGTATCTTCAATTAATTTAATATAATTCATTTAATAATTCATAATATAAATTCAGGATAAGTATATTGAAGTGTCTCTAATGATTCTATTTTATGAATTACTAGCAGCTTCCCGCGGCTTCGCCCTCGATAATTAATTGGAAGATTAAAAATTAAGAGCAAAAAATGAAAACATTATGTTTATTAACACTTACACATGAAACATTCACAAGCCTAAACTAAAAGATTATTAATTATTGAAACAGCTAAAACTCCGCTTTGAAGTGAATTCCACGATTAGAAAGCGCAGCAAGGGAAATACAACCTCAAATTCGAGTTCCCTGTCCCAGAAAACCTCTGCATAGTGAGTTCCGTCCAAATGATCAATGTTTGTCCATTTAAGCCTATATTGATTATCCCTCTTCCGACTACGTTGAAAATTTCAGATGTCTGCGGCATTGGCATTATAAACAAATGAATCGACCAGAGTGGGCTTATAAAATGAAGCGATTCTTTTTATTTCCAATCATGACTAAAAACGGCAAAGCCACCTGCAATTGATTTGACAATTGAAATTTATTACTGAAAACTGATGCCTGGATAGCGAAAAAATGCACGTTTTCTGCCAGTTTTTTACTTATAACTCGCGAATGAAAGCAAAAGTTAAAAATCCGGCTTCGAGGTGCATTCACCCACCCTTCAGTCCATCTACGTTTAAAATTTCAGATCTCTGCGTTCAGTACATTTCGCTGGGCATCGCGCACAGACAGACAGAAATACAAACAATTCCGTTTATTATTATTATATTACAAGGAAGAAAATGTTTTCTTTTAAGTTTGTTACAGTTCCGAAACTTACTAAATATCCATTACATGGCTTACTGATGTACTGGCCTCTTTAAGGATAATTTCATGCATAATTTATGTTTTGAGGGTTTTAGGATTAATAAAGCATATTTTATCTTACATATTATGTTCTTTTTTCTAGTTTGAGTGCATCTTTTATGTTAAACAGCATAATACTGCATTTAGGATATACATACGGGGATTTGGATATGGCAGCTAAAGACAGACTGAACAAAGTTATCAGTTATCCTGATTATGGATTTATGTGTTCAACAAATAAAAATTGTTATGAAAATGATGACGACAAAGAATGTTGCCTCAAATATAATAATTTAAGTTTGCACCTGTCAATTTTTATGACGTAGAAAGGCCATTTTGTGCAACAGAAACATTCCAACAGAGAAACGCATAGACTTGGCTATTGACCATTTGGAAAGACTGTTAGTAGTAAACCTACATTGTGCCATTCGAATTGTACGTTCGAATTTTGATAGTGAATATTTGTATTTTTTTTTTTTCTTTTCATTGTGCATATTTGGTTGTAGCCTAAGTGAAATATTTCCTTGCAAATTAACTGTTAGTAGAGCTATTAGCATATTTTAAATTTATTTCAATCATTTGTAATTTCACCATTTTCTCAAAAATGCTAAAGTTCAATCTTTACAATAAGATATTTTGAGTGCGGGCCTGTTCGGGCCATTTTCTTCCCGATGCCCTTTGAGATAATACTTATAACGAGACATATTTGAAAAAATTAGCTTCGGGACTAGTCAGGAATTTTTTGTAGGCCTATAAATATGATTTTTTTTAATATACTTTAAAATCTCATATAGGCCTAATATTCATCATGTAAACAAAGCATACAATTGTAGAATACCAGAATTACAGTACATATTCATTAATTCTAAGTAATAATACATTTAACAAAATATTTCTCAACTATTGAATCACAAAGATGTAGAATACTCATTGCTTCAAAAAACACTTAATAAATTACAATAACACTCACAACCACTCACTTTCAAGACTTACCAAAAAGTGAATGAAGTGAGTGTCTTCTTATCTCTTTTGGTTTTGTGATGTGGGACATAGTAGGATACTATAATAAATTTATTATAAGAACCGAAAATTCCAACCTTGCGAAAAGGGGTTTTGGCCAGATTTTAGGGCGATTGGGACCACTGTGCACTGTTCTCTTCTAATACCTTCGTTTACAGTGCACAAGCTTCATTCGCGATTTTTCAAGAGCAGTATACGGATTATTAGGGAAGGAACTCAGAATTTGTTTTGTTGCAGGGAAGCGCACCCTCAATTTTTTATCAGCTAACAGTTCATGTTATGTTTTGAGTGCAGTAGAAACAGTGTGTTCCAGTCATTGAAGCTTGAAATCAAGAAAAAGCCTTCAAATATGCGAATGCTACAAAAAAATGCTAAAATCGCCAAAAATTTAGCAGAAAATGATTTATCCCAAAAAATAACTAAAAAAGCTACAAGGCAGTCACGCTACCAACTCACCCACGGCTATATAACATGCTATATAACACTATTATACAAAAAGTGTAAAATAAGTTGCACAAACTTTCTTGCATATAACGAGTTAAAAGTTAGCACAGAAAAACGTAGACCTAGATGCGAGAAAGTAAAAGTTACGAAATAGAGGAAAGCACAAACGGCATATTGGAAACAAATCTCAGGGCATAGCCAATTATGCGTTCTTATCGTAGGCCTAATCGCTTTGAAATGGGATAAAAACAAAAAAGTGTACGGGAATTTAATCCAATTAACATATTTTGTCTAGAAATAACAAGATTTTCTTTTTCCTTTTTTAAAAAAATCTGAAAATTCATATTCGTTATTAATGACTCGTAGATGAAGTCTTGCATTCTTCACATGATAATGGCTTGATTTCGTTTAAACAAATACCGACTACAATAAATAAAATAAACTTATTCTATTTTTGTAATCGATCTCTGAGCTAAGCTCCAGATCGTTTCATAATACGACTACAGTGGTACCTCGAGATACGAGCTGTCGAGCGAGCGAAGTTTTGTTTTGAAATACGAGCGACATTTGAGATACGAGGAACGGCCAGCTGCGACGCTGCACACGGCCCACCAGTTTACTGCGCCTGCGCCTCGTGCGTCTCGCGCATTATCCCACGTATTCCCCCAGTGTGCTTGTTTACCTCGCTGTCGAATCATCTTTGCTAAGTTTTTCTAGGGCTTTGCGCTTTTTGTGCATTTACATACTTTTTCACATTTATTTTTATAACCATGGGTCCGAGGAAAGTGTAACAAATATGTATGTACACTTTATAAAACCCCTTTTTTTTTTGCTTTACATTCTCTTTCATTATGTTTTTATACAATATTTGACATTTATAAATACATTTTTCTTATTAAAAAACACGTAACAAAAACAATTGGAGGTAGCATTTTTGGGGCTGGAACGGATTAATAGCATTTCAATTAATTTCAATGGGGAAAATTGCTTTGAGATACGAGCAAATTGACATACGAGCAAGGTTACGGAACGAATTAAACTCGTATATCGAGGTACTACCACTGTATTTCATAGATTTGTACGACGTACGACGCAACCATGTGTCGTATGCCTATTCATACGACTATTTTTAATATTAGCATTTTATCGCCCTACTACCATTTTCTGTTAATTTTTTAGCAATCTACTGCAGAATTTTCAATTTGGATAAACATTTTGTTTTTTCGTAGCCTATTATCGCTAAATGAATGGCGGAATGTTATAATAGCCATTGTCAAATAAAATTCAGTCCATTTATTTATTACACGGACCACGCTTAAGTTGTATTGTTGTATTCTTATTGCTACTTCTCTCTTTCTTCTCCAAATATTTTCTATTTTAGCCGCACGTGTGCTAAACGAAGCAATCCAAACCTCTAAAGAAATTATACCGATAAAGAGCAAGTGGTTTTATTGATTTCTTTTATTTTGACCCAACATAATAATCATGATTGTTATTATTAATAACATATATAAAACTAAACTAAACTCCGTGGCGCTACATCCCTGGAGGGACTTGGCCTACCACCCGACCGCTGCGTCATCTCCCGTAGGCAGATGGCAGGATTGGGGGGCATGTGGTCAGCATGCCGACACCCACGGCCGTTAATGGTGGTTTTCTTGACCGGAATAACATATATATTATGTTGGCATTATATATGTTGGCACGTCCATATCAAAAGTGGCTGTATACTTTTCTTTAAATAATATTTGGAAATCTTACTTTCTTATGGTTTGTAATGTAATTTTATTATTAATGTTTTATTTCTTCCTGCAACATCTGCAGGTAGCCGATGACAAAGAGTACCAACAACAATGGGTATATGTATACAGTTACGAGAGACCAGTTATCTGAGTAGTAGCGGTGAACAATAAAGTCAGCATGCGTGAGTGGAGCAGTAGCACGTTATAGAACTTACAAAAGCAAATTTTAACCACCATTTATAGAAAAAATGTCTGTATAAAGTACCTCACTTGGCAGTCATTATTATTACATTATTATTATCATCATCATAATCATCTTCATCCTGACAATTCGCAAAGTGTACGACGATTTTAACTAGAGTACGACTATTTTCAGTTGTTGGTACGACTGTTTTACGTTTATGATCTGGCAACCCTGCCCGGCGGTCACGGTTGGGGAATTTTCAGTAGTGAAAAATCCCTTTCCCGCGTTCAGAACTAGATGTTTAGGGTTAAGTATTAGATCCCGGGATCGCGAATGTTCTTTAAATTTCGGTAATCTGATGTATGACAGCGTGACACATTCTCCAAGTTAAAAGAACTTAGACTATCAAAAATATGATCCAACATTAACTATCTTATCTTAGGGCCAGAGCAGCAATCCTAAGAGTAAAACAAAGTCATTTTACCACATGTATCATTATATTATATATATTACATTTATTTTGTCCTGTGGTGATAGAATTAAGACGTCATATTATGAATCGGGTTCCTATTAATAACATTATTCTACAACGTTTCGCGTGCTTAACTACTATGTGGATACTGCATTATTTAGACTGTCGGTCAGATTTTATTTGGATCATGTATCCTTGGGGGATGCGATGTGATGTGGTAGCTACATTATCTTCATTTTACAACCAATTTACATGAAGAGAATGTCATACATAATATATTGTACTAAGATGCTAACTTTTATTAGGGCAGAGGAAGTTATGTGATTTTCACATCAGATTTTTAAGCGTGTCTACACTTCAATATATGTGTGGGCTTATTTTTAACTTGGCACCAAGGGAGTCTTTAAAACTGCTTTTAAAAAATAAGATTTTAACAGTAACTGGAATTTTAATATACAAGGCTGCTTTATTTTACTTTAACAACAAAAATTTGTTCGTCTTTAATTCAGATTTACATGAGCACATCATAAGGAGCAAAGACGATACACATATTTTTAAATATCGAACTTTCAGGTACACTAAATCACCAGTTTTGCCTTCCCCTCCGGCGGCCCGGGTTCGATTCCCGGCCGGGTCGGTGATTTTTCAGTAGTGAAAGATCCCTTCCCCGGGTTCAAGATTGGGTGTTTGTCAGTAGGTTAAGATAATGCACATTGTGCGCGATTCCTTAATTAAATTAAATCACCAGTTTAAATTGTCAGTCAAGTTATAAATAATTTACCAGCCAATATTTTAAGTGTGGAAAATCTTAGGTGTTTTAAATTCAAACTGAAAGAGCATTTGTATGAAAAGACATTTTATTCTTTTAAGCATTCTTTTTACATAGGCCTATATGATTACTCCAGTCACTGTAATCTTATAATACTGACAATATCTATCTATACAATGTATAGCTAAAGATGTAATAAAATTATTATTATTATTATTATTATTATTATTATTATTTTTATTATTATTATATTGTCTGTGGCATCTTTAAATGAATGAAAATAAATTATTATTATTCTATAATGCGTTTAAATGAAAGAATGCAAGATTATTAAAAGCCTTGCCCCAGTAACAACATATAAGTATTAATAACTAAAAGCTTTTACAGATATTCAAGTCAAGCTCTGCAGGATTATTGGTGTGCAATTAAAGCTTACAGTAAAACTTTCAATGTAGCTGGTGGATAATTGTAGAAATTTACTCCTTGGCCCTCTTTTTTAATTATGGCCGAAACAACCCATTAATGAATTATTGATGTCTAACAATTAAAACATTCCTACATCCAAATATAAATTCATAAATAGCATTTAGTATAGGCCTAACATCATGTGACAAGTTTCATGAAGAAGCTCGGATGCTGCAATCGAAAAAGTATCAGTCAATTTGCGCGTGCTATTTTTTTTTTTTTTTTTCAGTAGCATGCAGAAATAACATTAATTGGTCTGAAGGTGAGTTGGATTCCAAGTCATTGCGTTTGTTTTCCTTACAGGCAAAGACGGAAAATTTATGTTAGCTCAACTGATACAGAGTGTAAAAAATTGCGAAACCTAACCCCGGCCATGAGGGAATCATTCTAAATAGGAAGAATGTTTCTATATTCGTTACAGGAATGCAGAATATTGTATTCAAACCAGCAATTAATTTTTAGTGTTTACAATGCTACAGTCAACTCTACGTTACATATACGTAATATATATACAATCTTAACATTTGTTTAAATTGCAGGTGTAATGAGCCCTGTGTAGAGCGAACTTCCGTTCTTGGTTCGATGCTAGCGGAAATTTTAAATTTTATTACTTCCTTTGACTATAATAGGCCTACCGTAAAAGTTGACATGTACAGTCTGTGATAATTCAATTATTATCAGCTTTAGCCTTCCTCTTTTTTTTAAACAGTATTTACCTCCTTATACCCTCTGATATTAAAATAAACACACAACACACCGTGACACTGATATTTATGTATACAACATTAAAAAGACCTTTAAAATATATGTATGTACAGATTAAAAATTAATCACAAATTACACACAGGTCTATGCTGTAAAAGTACTAAAATGTGTAGCCCTATATAAAATTAATTTCCCTATTGTTGGGAGTCTTTGCACTATATACAGTATATGACGGTAATGTCCAAATCTTCAGGATTGTAGAGTGTTCCTCTCTTGATTGTGAATTTCTTGCAGAATTGGATATCCAGTGTGTTGTAGTGTTGTTTAAATACTGAATATGCATTTCGGCGCAAAGTTACGCCATCATCAGTTCCTTGTGTTGTAGGGTCGGAACTTGGGCGAATGGCTAATCTGTACATATATTTTAAATGTATTTTTAATGTTCTATACATAAATATCATTGTCACAGTGTGTTGTGTGTTTACTTTAATATCAGAAGGTATAAGGAGGTAAATACTGTTTAAAATAACCCTCCCTCTGCGGCAAACATGAAATTTATCAATTATTTTTTATCTAAAGGATTTTTCTCATAGAATATTCAACATCTGTCTGAGAAAGTTGAACTTATCCTCTACATCCTGACGTTTGGCTCCTGTCCGTGTAGTTAACCATTTCACTCATTGCATTCATACGGAATGTTACTGGCATCTCAAACATCACATTGAACTGAACATTTTCATAGTGATATTCAGACCATTTTAAAATACAGCCAAACCTTCGTATAACTATATTTTTGGGACCTATCAGAATGTATTGTTATATGAGGGTTATTGTTATATTGAGGGTTGCAATTTAACACATATTAGAAAGTCTGCATCCAAAAAAAACTGTGTAATCTAGGCCTACAGGATAATTCATGGAATGGACTTGCAAAGAAGTAGAACGCTAATGTTGTTACTTAACTTACTGACTTCCGTTGAATTGTAACCACTACTTTGATCCTAGCCATGTGTCATAAATTTCTAACTCGTGGTTGGTGGGAAGAGAGAAGAGAAAGACAAGCAAATTCAATACACAGCTAAGGCAAAACTAAAACAGTTGTTCCTAACTCACAATACGTTTTTGCACACGTAACGATTGATTTAGCCTAAGTGGTCCTTTTTTCCGCCCCTCATTAACCTTTCTTTTTTTGGAATTCCTATGAAATGTAACAGATATCAGGCACCCAGAAAACAATATTGGTGGCTGGGAAGGATACTGATCTGATACCAGCTACCATACATAGGACTAAGCTACTGGTTTTGAGGTAACAATTAAACCTCAAAATATCGTTATAGAAGGGTGTTTCTAAAATAACTTCATCGTTACAGTGAGTTACAGCTTAATAAAGATGGGAAATTAGCCGGGACCAAACAAAAACATTGCTATATGCGAGTTTATCGTTAGGCTATATCGATCTTCGTTATACAGAGGTTTTTCAGCATCATATCGTTATCTTTTTCAGCATCCTATGTGAAGCCATGTGCACGCCTGGACCCAGACTTCAACACGTGTGCTCTTGCGCACGCAAAAGAGACCTTTCCGAAAGTGATCAATGGTGATCGGAAGTACAAGGTGCCTCCACTGGACCCGCTTTACATTGAGGAGGTGAATGTGGTGAATGGCGGACCTCGGCAAGCTGGACTTAGCCTCACAATGAAGAAAGCCAAGGTGTATGGTTTGAAAACTAGCGAGATCACACAAACAAAGTAAGTAGGCTATTCAGATCAGTAGCACCAAGTTCTAAAGTCTTCCTGTGGGATAGAATAAACACATTCACTAATGCATCTGGCGAGAACCAGACGAACTATCTCCATTTTAGTAGAGGGTTTCGTTGATGCCCCCTATTGTTTATTTAATTTCAGGAACACGAAAAATTGCAACTTTTTAGCTTGTGATATTCTTTAGAACCTATCATATGCAAATTTAATTAGTTCGTACAGTGAAACGTGCCTAATTTCGCAGTACCCCTAATTTCGCAGTATATTTTTATTTTATTTACTGCAAAATCAGGAACAGTAATGGAAAAAAAAAATGTATAAAATAGAAGAGAAGATGCCCTCTTTGATTAATAAGATTAAATATTTCCACTACTGTTCCCGATTTTGCAATAAATAAAATAAAAAGATACTGCGAAATTAGGCATGTTTGCTATACATCAACGAAACCGTTCCCAAAATCCATAAAGTGAAGATACGTTCTTCTGGTTCCCACCCAACCAATATTGTGGGGGTACTATGTTCATTTCTTCTACGATTTCCGACTAAAAATTCAATTCATTTTTATTACTACAGTAATAAAATTATAGTCCTATTTTTTCCCACCATTTAAAACTTTACCCTACGCCATAACATTGATATCCCTCTGAATAAATAGGCTACATGATAATACAGTACTTCTTCTTCAGAGAGACGGTCCCCAAGTTCATGAAAAGTACGGTCACTATCTTATATTCTGTTTTCATTTCAGCTTTAATTTTGATAAGAAGCATGTGCAACACAAAATGACCATTCCACGTACTGAGATCATTGGCAAGTACGATATATCTGGAAATGTTCTTCTCTTGCCCATTGTAGGAAGTGGAGATCTCAACATTACACTTCGTAAGTACAAAAGCTATTACAAAAAAAAAAAACTTACCTAATATAAGTTACTTTTATTGGAGAGCGAGGTCAATGACGACGATCATTCTTTTATTGGGAGTTGTGAAGCAAAGTGCATTAGCCTCCAGGGCTGTCCAAGTTGATTTTAGCCAAAGGCCTCATTTTATATCCTCGGACAATCTACACTACGCAACTGAGACAGTCTGAGGTCTTCACAGCCTCACAATAGATATTAGGCTACCACATTACACACAAAATCATCAACAATTTTTTCTATTGATATTCTTAAAAGGAAAAGCCATCGTTGATTTATCAACATGATATTCTGCGTTTTCTTATCTAGTTATTATAAATGTTGATCATTCAAATATCTAAACTTTGAGTGAAAATGGGTCGATTTTAAACAAAATGGTGGCTAGGACTATAGAATGTTCAGTCAAATGTAAACAATCTAAAGACTATTAAAGTATTACAAATAAACCTTCCACTACGCCGATGCCTAATTGCCTTTAATGACAATGTTGTGGGCGGTCTTTTCTGCTATAATATTGCTGGTATATGTATATCCAATGTAACATCTGCAGTGTAGTAGGCCTCAGAAAATACATTAATTAATGTTTAAATAACATTGGAGAGAGAGAGAGAGAGAGAGAGAGAGAGGGAAAGAGAGAGAGAGAGAGAGAGAGGGAAAGAGAGAGAGAAAGAGAGAGAGTGAGTTTGTAAATGACTTCATGTTTTTGTTATTTGAAAAGGCACATTTATATTAAAAGTTGCTTATCGTAATTCAAATTATTAAGAGTAAAGTGCAAATAAATGGCACATAACATTAATAATAATAACTTTATTCTATCTTCGTGTAGGCCCTACGTAGGCTACAATGACTCCCTTCTTTGAATGTATACAGCCACGGCTTCTTATAAGCATGGCTAATTTAAACTATTCGTGATAAATAACATCAAACATAACTGTATAGTAAAACTTGACATTTTAAAATGATTATAAATTCTTAAAGCCAGTTCCTTGATACTTTAGATATTTCAAAAATCTTTTCTGTGTAAGTTCTTGGAGAATTTTCTTAACGTAAGGGGCTACCGAAAATATCTTGAATAAAAGAGTTTCGTTACACAAATCCTCAAATTTGTTTACTAAAGGGTAAGGTCTGATTATAAAGTTATGTTCGGTGCTCCTTTTTTCTTGTAGCCTATAGTTTAAATTAACGAAGTAATTAAGAAGTTGTGGCTTTTAAAACTTAGGTAGCCTATAGATGTATTTGCAGGAAGTGCAATTAAAGGAATAGAATAGAATAGAATAGAATGGAATGGAATGGAATAGAATAAGATAGAAAGTTAATTGTTGAAGGCTTAAAAATTCTTAGACAAAATCATACCCACAGATTAAAACTGAATACATTGCTTACACTTCCGTGCCTACGCCTGCATCCTCGAAATGAACTTCCAAAGTCCTGAGTGAACATTGTAAACAATATTGTTGTCATGAGAAATGACCAGATATTTTAAAGCGCGTCTGCCCTTTTGAAGTTTTTTAGGGGTAAAACTTACAAAAAATGAGCTTTTTAAAATTTTCCGTCGGTTACAGGCTAAAAGCTATAAGTGTGCCAAATTTCAAGTTCTAGCTCAATTGGAAGTGGGCAAACATTTATGTCAGTGAGTCAGTGAGTGAGTCAGTTAGTCATGTGCTTTACATTACAGAGATAGTCCTCAGAATACTGTTCTCATGACAAATACACTGTTTTCGAAATTAAATTCGTATGTAGCTCTATTTTGAGTTGTGAGATCGATATTACATATTTTAGATATTGAATGATATTATCGGTATAACACACACTTCTATTTCTATTTACAGTTAACGTGGAGGTGGTTTTCGATCATGATTACCAGTTGAGGAAGCCCGAAAATAGCGACGACCTTCATATGGTTTTGACGGATCATAAAACCACAGTGACACCCTCCAGAATGTTCATCCTCGCAACCAACCTCTTCAACGGAGACAAATTTCTCAGTAGGTATAGATCCCGCACGAAATCTGTGCCGATTGCCTAAGTCCTTGCATCACATTTTCGTGGGGACTGTAGTGTCGATTGGCCTGCTACCTATCTCTCTCCCACAACAGTACCTCCCTTTCAATTTGTAAAGGCCAAGCTACCTCTCTCTCTCGCACAATAGCATGTCTCTCTCTAGAGAGTAACGGTCTCATCGGCACAGATTTCGTGCGAGATCTTTATTCGATTTTAAGAGAATTTTGAACGAAGGGCTCTTCAAGGAAAGACAGACTTAAGAGTCTCATAAGTTTTAAGTTTTGTTTAATTATTATTCAAACCCTTAGAATATAACTCTAGAAATAACAATCAATGAGACATTCTAATTAGGGTACGTAATACTGACACAGATATAAATGTTGTCATTAATAGAATAAACAACAAAAGGCTACTAAATTATACATTGTCATGAGACGTTTAAATTACAGTATTACTAACTACCATGAGACATAAATATGTTTAGACGTATTTATTTTCTTAAAAATTTGCACTAACTATAATAATAGGCCTAAGAGCAATGTGACATAAGTTATGGGAACTATTTTTTCTCAAAGTAAGCTTATGGTACTTTGAGATGTGTTTGTCACTGTGTAGAATGAGTAATCCGTAGTATGTGGACACGTCATTAGATGGCAGGGTGGTATATGGATATACGGACAGAGAACATGGTAATTCGGACGTGAGTCACCCGCCGTGCATAAAGGATATCACAAGATATGAACAGCAGTTATCCGAGAAAGAAATACTTCCCTTATGTGTGCTTCATTGCTTCCAACTACCATAAAAATCAAAGTATCACGACGCCGTCTTTTGTGGATGCTTATGGGTGTCTAATTCCTACCCTATCCTACATCTAGCACCCATAATCCGTTCCTTAACCTCCCCTATCATTGCATATTTCAAAATTTTAATACAGTCACACATTATGAAAGAAAAATAGTTGACATAACTTATTCTCTATCCTTTGTATAATACACATATTATAATTTCTATGTGATATTATTTCATTATAAAAAAAGTCAGCTTCTACACAAATAATTGAAGATTATATGAACAATGAAAACTAACTTGAGGACATGAAATGAATTATTTATCTCTAGATCACAAAGACCATTGTATAGTAGGTATAAAAATGGCTTCATAATAGTCTACTACAGTCAATAGCTTTTATATTAATGGAATTATTGGTCTTATCTCACTGGAGATGTATGTATATGTATATGTATATGTTTATGCAGCTTCTATGTTGACGAACTTATTTAAATTTTCTTTAGGCTTCCGTACTTCTAAAAGTTCGTCTGTCTCAGGCGTTCTTCTCCAGAATGAATATTTAACGTAACCTCACTGTAAGGGATTTTTTTTTTTTGCGTATCTCATCTAAAATGCTTTTTTTCGCACAAAGTGAACTACAGGAATTTTACAGCTACATTAGTGAACTAAATACTTGGAATTTGTAATACCGTAATTTGTAATACCGTAGTATATTCTGTAATCTTACTAATATTAACGTTTGAAAAACTTTTAAAAATAAGAATAGATGAAAAAGTCCGTACAATATTTTCCAGGCAATATTTTAAACTCTCATTCTAGAGTAATTTAATTATTATTCGTGATCCGGTTATAAATTACTTACGGGATTCAAAGCGTGAAAATCAGTAGGTCAAGAAGTTCGATATAATATCAATCTAACCCCGTTTACCGCATAATGTTGTATGTAAACTTCTTAATCTTATCAAGTAAAATATAAAGCTGAAGTAAAAATGGGCTCATTCATTGTGGGTATTATTAACAAGATAACAATTCAAATAATTAAGTAGGATAGTTGGCCAAAACTTTGGAGAAATATTTTTTGCATATAAAGGGTGAAATTATGTCATATGAAAATGCTTTATTTCCTTGTGAGAGCCCTTTCTCTACACCGGCACCACTTTAACCAATGGGCAGTAAGTTAATGTCATTTCGACATTATTTATATACGTAAACAAGGGCTTATTTCGGGGTCTTTTGATGGATACAAGCACCTAATTGTTGTGAAAATTGTGTTTTTTGAAAGCATGAACTCTATGTAAGTTCTGTTATTAATATATTGATAAATGGCCTCACCTGAAGGTTTTGACACTAGTCCATTTTAGGCTATGGTACAAAATATCAGGAAGAGTAAATATCTCTGAAATAGTAATTAGCTAATTACAATATCCAGACCAAATAGGTAACTTGAAACTCGCCTATCAACTGAATTAACAATTATATATATATATATATATATATATATATATATATATATATATATATATACAATAACAATTATCTCAATATGTATATTCATTAATATTGCAACACACGTTATTATTTTTTATTTGCAGGCAAGCAGATGAACGAGTTCATGAACGAGAACTGGAAAGATGTGTACACGGAATTGTCGCCAGCAGTTGTCAGTGTTTTCTCAGAAATCATCCAGAGTATAATAAACGGAATTGCTGTGACTGTACCGTTCGATATTGCTTTCCCCGAAAAATTATAATTTTATGGTACTAACAACAACCACAAATGTGATTATATAACTGTGCAAAGGCAGATAAGATACCCTTTCAGAGAAACGTTATTTCAATTAAGTGGATTACTTTCATCATAAAATGGAAAATGGATAACCTAAAGCCAACCTATATCAGGAATTAGGAACTCCGTTCCCAAGATTGGTACTCAAATTAAATGTTCTTATAGCCTAAATCTAACATCACGAAAATAAAATGTCGAATTGTTTAACTTTTAAAGTGTATGTAAACTTTTAAACATTATTATTATTATTGAATCTCCATTTATTGCAGCCCTATTTTGCACTGCAGCATGTTAGGGCTATAATTAAATACAAATAAAAGCATGTCTATTATTATAAACAAGTACAATGAGTGAACACTAAGCGTCAAACCAAACATCGAGCCATAAACTACAACCTGGGGGGGGGGAACATATTACTAGAAACCAAAAAGAAAAAGAAAACCTAGTGCTGTAATCTATGAATTGCAACTATTTTACAATAACTTATAAATAAGAAATATATATCGTCTTGACGTACTTTTAAACATTAATAAAATTAAATTATTACGTTTTTGTACTTTCAAGTACTTGTACTTTTCTAAGATATCGTGTGTATCGTTTATCGGATAGTTGGAATGTAGGCGAATTGTAACTAGCCGTACAGCGAATACTATCTTAATGGGTCTTTGGACAATATGCCTTCAGGTTAATCATCTGCCTGCTGCCTATATAATGTACAATATTTTTAAGAAGAATACTTCGTCAGGTTTATGAAACTTATGGGGGGGATAAGGAGTGTATTTATTAATCACAACAGAATCGAATTTCCAGATAAGGGCACCGTTTACTTCAACAACGCAGTATCCCGCTGGAGGTCTGATCCCTATACAATAATTAAAGTGCATACAGTATGTTAAATATATCTGGAAATATCCTACATAAGTCAGTCATCATTCATTATCACATATCATTTTTATAAATAAAATGTTTTATAAGAAATATCAATGTATTTTTTTCCAGCTTTCCCACCATTCATCGACTTAAACACTTCATATCACCTTAAGATTAGAGGAAAGAATTTTGTATTTTTTATTTCAGAACTTTTCAGTAGGAGGTCCATTACACTTACGCTATAGCCGCCTATCTACGCAGAAAATATTTTTACTGAATGTTCACTTGGAAGGTAAAATTGCTACTTTCACATAATTTAGATTAATAAAATTAAAGAAGGTGTCTTTAAGGTGTCTTCCAAGACACAACAAATTTTAAAATCAAGTTCATAATCGTTCATCGTATAAAACCGTAAGTATGTATATGATTATGGTCATGTACACATGTATAAGCATTTACTTTACATTTACAAAACATGTAATAGCTTCGTTTCTAAACTACGAAGTAGGCCTATAACCGATCTGCCCGAAATGTTTCTTTAAAGGTTTTTAATGTTAATAGTTGATACTTTAATATAAAACATATTATCATCGTCATCGTCATCATTTCATGGTCGTCATTTTAATCATCATCATCATCATCATCACTGACTTCTCACCATCAATATCTTTCTAATTTCACACTAGAGTAAGTCAGTAATATGCACGCTTGGTCAATCGGGTCTTGGATAACCGGGTTCTATTAAATATTGTTTAGATTTTTTATTTCAGTCTAATTTTCAAATATATTAGGCTACATCAACTTATATTATGCTTCTCTTATTAAAAATTACTGAAATAAGAGTTAACCAAGCTGCATAAATGAAAATAAAACTAGTATTTGCTGAAGTTCTAATTCCCTAGAAATCCTTACAAAAATACCAAAATTGTTGATGAATTTGAATAAGAACAGCGAAAAATATACCGAAATCACTATAAAGAATTGACAAAATCTGGCAAATATATTCATGCTTTTGTGCATGAGTAAGAAAAATTAGTGACTTAAAAAGTAATGCTCTCATACTGGCAAGTATGGATAATTGAAAATAAGAAAAAAACAGCGTAACTAGTAACAGCAGAGGAGTTATTTTAAAAGAAGTTTGCTCTTATTGGTGAAATAGATATTCTATGAATACCATAGAAAGTAATATTGGGATATAAAATATATAAATAAGAATAATTAATAATAATATTTACAATTTTTAACAACAATTTATACGACACATTCATTTATGCCGATCCAAGCCTATTGTTTATCTGTTAAAATTTATGTTTAATTCTGTTTTATTATGCTTTATAGAAATCGTAATATTTTCCGAACTGGTGAACTGGCAGTTGTCGTGACGTGATTTAAAGCAATACGTAAACAAACTACCTCACTTCCTCCATCCTTCACTGAAGTCTTTTGGTTTAGTTAAAAGAAAGAATCGACGTAAGTCAGTATTTTGTTTATTTGAACTAGATTAAAATACATAATATTTGGTCGACTGTATCAAGTCAATTTTTAATACTGTCTTTTTTTCTTTATTAAGTTCGGTTTGAAGCCAAAGTAAACAGCGCTTGAAAATATTTTAGAATAAAAATATGCCTGAATTCAAGGACTTAGAATTAGCAGAATTTTAAAAACCCATAACAATTTGCTAATTCTGATGCTTACTCCTAGTTATAACGCTTCCGAGATTAATCCATCGGTACCGGCACATTTAGTTCGCTTACTTACCGCAATACCTAGGAGCTTGTACTGGTGTGAAAGTTGTGGTTAATTCTGAATATCGCTACCAGATGGACGCATACTCAAATATCAATTTTGTAAAAGGCACTGAAAATACCGGTACACAACATGAAATTAATAATTACTGTCGTTGCGTTTTGGCATGTAGTGTTATAATGTGATAAATATTATGAGAACAGTATAGAATAACAGCCAATATGGATTTGATGTTAATGAAAATATACTAGCTTGTATTTGGTAAGGCTGAACAATTCTTTTGTAATTTTTGAACCATTAATCAGGTTTTAGCCTTGGTTCGTTCTTCATTGGCACACTGCACAAAGTGAATTATTTTGGTTTCTCATCCCCCAAACACTCTATCACTAATGTCCAATACGGAACCGCAAAAGTTAGGTGTTTACAATATGGTATTAATATTAATTTTATAGTAATTGACAAACTTCCAGTTATATATTACTGAAGATACCGGTACTGTATTTAAATTGTACTCAAGGTAAATAGATTTAGGAGTAGCCTACAGTTCGGGAAGACAAGTAATTTTGGCATCATCATACTATGTTAAACCTCAGATTGGATTCTGGCCCAAGACCAAAAGTTCCTCTATGGAATAAAGCAATCTCTGTAGTACTTCAGCTGCTGAAAATGTGCAAATTGGTTAAATGCTAGAGAAGTATCACTAAACCGGAAACCCTTAACTTCAAACTTATAATTAGTATTAGATTCAATAATGAATGATGAATTTAGAAGAAGATTAACAGATAGGCTGTTGGGACTATGACGGTACTTGTGGTAATAATAATTTATATTTCACTACGAAATTCCGCCCCTGAACATCATTAACATTATGTCATTCGCCTTTTCTCCTATAATAATTTTCCTATTTCTATTGCTCCTACTATTTATGAAGCAATAGTAGTTCAAAGTTGAGCAACATTCATACACCTTAATCTTTTTTAAATTTCTCAATATGTAGTATAAAGAAAGTATTGTGATCGTGACAAAAAACCGAAATCGAGTTAAACATCGGAAATACATGTTTCACGATGCCTAGAAACCAAAAAAAAGTGTTTTTGGAATGACGTATGTCCGTTTGTCTGTGGACACGCACAGCGGGTAAACGGTTCATTGTACCTAGGTATTTACTTCATTTTTTGAATTAAGGACTTTTTCGGAATTTTATCGAACCGCCCAGAATTTGAGTTTTATAACTAAAATATTAAAGGGACTTTTCATAAAAAAAAAATTTAAATTTGGATTTTTTAAAAATTTGCTCTAATGATTTTAATAAAAATTTAAAATTTGAAACTCTTATCTATGATTAACAAAATGGCTATATCCGTTTTTCTGCAAAAAAATGACTTAGAGGCTATTTTACTCGTATCCATTTTCAATTTGTCTAGGATATCTCCATTACATTGGGGGATACATGGAAACTTAGCGCAGTCAAGTTGTAGAGAGAATTAAAAAGAACATTTTTTGGTTAAACACATTTCTTTACAAAATGAAGAGGTATCAAGAGAAAAACGAAATAACAAGACTTAAATGCGAATTTCAAAACATTTAATGCGAATTTCAAAACATACATTTTGATTAAAATATGAATATTCTTCTGTTGCCCATAGTAACAAGAAAACTATAATCTAATTATTGTTGTGGAATGTAGTCAGTTTACCACAGTCGTAATGGACACACCAAAATCAATTAGAACGAGGTGGTATAGGGTAATAAGGTAGAGGTCCTGGGTTCAAATCAAATTTCGTGGCCACCCAAATTGACCAGTAGACTCTTGTAATAAACTCATTCGTGCAGCATTTGCTTCTATTGTTCGGCTATATATCAATGTATCCTGCATTTACCTTTGAGATTGAGGAAACCATGCAAACCCCACGTTATTATTATTATTATTATTATTATTATTATTATTATTATTATTATTTTACTTTTTAATTTATTGATTTATTTTTTGTTCGCGCATGAGCCCATGTAGGACTACGCAAAGTACTTAGATGCGTTTCTGTGTTTTCCTTTGACTCCATATTGTTTTCCTCCTTTGGCTGTGAGCTTCCTTCCTCTCGTTTGTCCATGTTGTTCCAGTTTTTTTCTTCGGTCTGTCCTCTTGGTCAACTTCCCACTTATGCGCCTTAATTCTAAAGCTATCTCTTTTCAAAATATCTTCTGGAGTAATTTCTGCTAGTTTTAAGTCATTTTTTACTTCACCAATAGTATCAACTTTTTCTTTACTTCTGCTTCCATCGAATTCCAATATTTGTTTTGTGAGCCTATTTGAATTCATTCGTTTTATATGTCCATAAAGTTTTAACCTTCGTTTTCTGATAATATCACCATGAATGTCTGTATATGTTTTTATTTCCTTTTTACTCTATAGTCTGTATTCTTCACCTATGCTTCGTGGACCAAAAATTTGTCTTATAATTTTGCACTATTTTTTCTTATTATTATATTTTCTACATCTGTTTTTCTGTTCTAAATTAGAGTTTCGGCTCCATAAAGGCACTCGGGTTTAAATATAGTGTTATAGTGACTTAATTACTTCCTCTTCCCGTACCATAGGTAGACTACTATAGGTAGAGGAAGTATTGTTTTCGACCCCCAAATTCGAAGTTGAGTTTTTAACATACACACGTTTCAAGGCCCCCTGAATCCAAAAATACTATTTTTGGAAACATGTCTGTGTGTCAGTGTGTGTGTGCCTGTCTGTCTGTGTGGAATATCTGTGAACAGGCTAGCTCTAAAACGGAAAATCGTATGAAAACAATATTTCGTATATGAGTCAGGAACCTTCCGAAGATGTGAGCTGAAGATTGGCGACAAGTTTCTCTTATTTTTTAAGGGGACTTTACATGAAGAATATTTCGTTTTTCGCGACTTTCTCGAAAACGGCTCTAACGGTTTTCTTTAAATTTTGCACATGGGTTGCTTATACTAAGAGCTAAAACTTTTATTCAAAACATTTTTTGCGAAAAAATTCTCTGAAGGGTAGTTATAAGCCACCCACTGTGAATACACGTCCTTCGCATTACGGCCTCATGTAACGGAAAGTCGTAGGAAAACAAAATTTTGTATTTGGGTTAGGTACCTTCAAAAGTTGTGACACGAAGAGTGACGACAACTTTCCCTTACTTTTAAGGGGACTTTACACGAATAAATTTTCGTTTGTCACGATTTTATCGAAAACGGCTCTAACGATTTCCTTTAAATTTTTGACATGGAGTGCTTATATCAAGAGCTAAAACTTTTATTTGAAACTTTAAAAAAAATCTCTGAAGGGTGGTTGTAAACTACCCACTGTTTGTAGATACTCGTCTTGCCTGGTGAACAACTCAATACGCGGACATTCACGGCCTCTTATTCTATATAGGCCTAAGTACGTGAAGTGAGAAAAATGTATTGTTGGCCATGCTTACAGTAAAGAAATATCTGAGGGGAATATTCGATAAATTTCGGAAATTATTCTGAATGGCGGAAAGTTCAATAAACGTTTGCAATCGTTTGTTTTTTCTTCTTTTTTTAGTTTGTTCATAGCCAGTGTTTTTAGTCACAACATTCAAATTAGGGGCTATAAGGTATTTACAGCACAATTAGCGTAAAATTTTGTCTTGCGATTCTGTACAATGATAAATGTGAATACTGCTAACTTTTATTTGGGCAGAGGAAGTTATGTGACTTTCACATCAGATTGTTTTTATATATTTTAGACATGCACTTCTTATTATAGATGTTTTGTGTAAGTCGATATGCTGTGTCCATTTTTTTGGCATATACTTATTACTATTATTATTATTATTGTTATTATTATTTCACGGTAAAAGAATTGAACATGAAGATCAACCCTGATACTTTCCGTTCTAGATACTTGTTAGTTTTATGAAATGTAATAAGTAAAATTTAATTGTCTTTATAATTTACTTTTTTCTGTGCTAGCCTTTAAAACGCATATGCGAGAAAGTTTGTGCAACATATTTTTGCACCATTTATTTAAATTCCAGCTTGTATGCGGTCCAATAATGGAACATGGTTATCCATTTAAAGTAGCATCCCAGTTGGACCGGCAATTTTTTCCTTCCGTAGTTTTTATAAGTAGGCCTAGATTCCTGAAATCAATTCAGTTTTCAAAGGTATATTTAGGATATACCGTTATTTATATATACGAATTTTACCAATCACAGCATTTCATTCCATTCCTTGAACCCAGAAATTATTTTCCATTTCTGCACTTAAAATGCAGACACTGCAAAGTCCATAGCAGAAATGTTATTCGTATTAAAGCTAGATATTGAACTTATAAACATTCTATTGGATATTCTATATAAGGAAATGTTTTTGATAAAAATAATTTATTCATAATAAAACTGAACAGAGAATGCGGTAGAATAAAGACAAGAGAAGGGATTATATTAAATTAAATTCAAGCAACGGAATTCGAGGGTCGGGCACTGACCTCAAAGTGACCCGAGCGTTATAAAAAAATTGCAACAGCCAGTGACCTGTCCACTGTTTCATCTTACTTTCTACAACTTCTGGTCCATTCATCTCACGGAGCGTATTACATAACTTGGAAGCTCACTCGACCAGCTTCCCAAGTTAGTTCTTATATCAGTACAATCTACATATAGCAAGTAGCAACATATTCGCCAATGCTCTCCATTTATAACTACTAACTACACAGCGAAGAATGTTTCTCCAGGCTATGAACTGGAAACTAATATCAGGGGTCCCAGTGTAAATAATTAATTAGTAATGGTCGAAAGGTTTATAAGGAGGGCTGATTACATAAAGTGTTCAGTCATTTCTCTCTGCTCCAGTAAACTATTCTACATCTCAGAGCTTTAAGATCACGTTGAATGACCGCGAACGAGCTTAAGGGAAATGGTGGATGAAAAATTTAAATAGCTTTTATCGTTTCATTAAATAAAATTATTGTGCGGCTATAATCTGAAATCTCCAGAGTTTATTACCCTTATCTGGTCCCCAAAATGTAGTGGGATTAAAGGAGAATGAAAACGATTTTTCCATCATTTCACTTCTAGCACATTTCTCATATTTAGCAGTTTTCATGTAACTACTGGTAAGTTGTATTTTTTTCGTCTAGCAAATACAAGGTGTATTTTTTAATAACAGCTACTTTTAAAATTAAAGTGTATTTACAGTACAATATGTACATACGAAATTAAGTTTCGAGAAAAACATATGTTTACCCTCCGGGCACATATCTGAAGTAAGGCATTTCGATGTTTTTCCACTGTGTGAAGGATATTGTAAACATACTCAACATATATTTATAATTTGTAAGAGGATATCTAGACATCGAGAAATATGCCCCAATCCCCCACAAGACAATTCTTACAGGCCACGGAAAATTGCGGTCATATTTTCATCACTTCAAGATCTTGGTTTCACCTGAGTGTCCATGTGGTGCACCAATACAGACAGTGGACCATATAATTTATGAATGCAAAATATTAGCCAAAGAAAGGAACAGTCTAAAACATAAAATTATAGTGAAACGGGGAAAATGGCCAGCTGAGCAAACTCAATTGATTAGAGAAAATAGGAAAGATTTTGCTGAATTCGTAAACAAAATAAATTTTGATTTATTGTAATGTAAATATAAGCCATCTGTAAAAGAAAATTAATATATGTAGAACGACAAAAAAGATGAAAGAATGTAAAACCTAGCATGTAGTATTACTATGATGTAATGGAACATGCCGTTAATAAACTTATTAAAAAAAATTATGTAAATAAAAATATATCACACTAATATTAATTATGTTTCGTAGCATATGTAGAAAATTGTTGGAGAAATGTTTGTGCCAAAAAGAGGTAAAAGATTACCTATACCTATATCACGTTACTTCTTTAACTTAATTGTCTTAATACTTTTCAAACTTCATATTCTAAGTGCAATTAGGATTGTCAAAGCTATAAATTTTTGAAAAAATTCTGATCTATCATAATGCTTATATCTTCCACTTCTGTTCATGGCATTAAAACTTATGCTCTCTTATAGCACCGTGGTAAGTATAGTCCATCAAGAATTGTTAATATGACTATTTACTCAAGAATCAGTGACCAATCCACTATAGGCCTAAGAATGTGTGGAATTTCTTCCAATTTTTTATCACTTTCAATTTATACACTTGATTTTATTTCGTAAGGACTAAACATCTTCAAACCTGAGCTTCTTTGAAGGAAAGCAATAAATCAGGTAAACTGATGAAACAAAATGCCAGATGATAAGCAAATTTAGAAAGCATATGGCCGTATAAGTTCATATTTCAGAAACTGTTGAGTTTTAAGCCACGGTTTCTTGAGAATGTTGGATCAGGATATTTATTCAGTTCTATCGATTGATGCAATAAAAATATTTGCTATTTAAAAAGCATCTAATCGTTAATTGGTCGTTACTCAGAAAACGGCAGACAACGGTCAACCAACTTGGTCCAAAACCAACAGGGTTCTGTCTATGTACTTTATAAGTGTGTATAAGTGGGAAATGAGCGTGCAGACCAGTTAGCAAAATCAGCAGCAGCCTCTCATCAGAATTACTCATACTCAAGAAGTTCTGTATCATACGTTAAAAGCCAAATCAGGAATCTCATCATCAGTCGGTGGAATGACGAATGGGTCCAAAGTACTAATGGTACATTAACTAAGGAGCTGTTTTTCCCCACTGTGTACAAAAGGTTACAGGCTAAACACTTCTCACCAAATTTTATTTTAAGGCAATTTCTAACAGGCCATGGAAATTTTGGTAGTTATTTTACAAGATTCAACGTTATAACAGTTAGAAACCACGTCTGCATATATCAGCTTTCACTAGAAACTGTGAAACACGTCTTATTTGACTGTCCATTATTCGAAAGAAGGAGGTTTAATCTTAAATTGCATGCCTCTCAGTGTTAGAAAACATTTTCCAATTCATGTCTCCATTTATTTTTCAAAGTCTGCTGTTTTAGAGAATTTATCAGTTTTATAGCGTACATTCACGTTCAACCCCTAACATGCCTCTGTGGCGAAATAGGGTTTCCATCCCTGGAGATTAAATAATAATAATAATAATAATAAGTGTGTTTAAGTTTCATTCAATCTGATAAAGCATATTTGAAATACCGCACGTACAGACACACGGACGGACTGATGGACAGACTTTTTTCCGGTCACCAAATGTTCTTCCAAAGGCCAATTTTGGCACTTAATAATTGCACACAGCATATGAGCAAATTAAGATATGAAAATAATGTACAATTTTATATGTATAGAAGCATTATAAATCTCGTATAATAATAATTAGGCCTACAATATTAATAAAATCAGGTCAACTGATAAAATAGAGTGCCAAATGGAGTTAATACGAGTAGATCATGTTTTCAGGCACTATTAAATTTTAAACCACAGTTTCTTGAGAAAGATAGATCAGCATATGTGAAGTAGTAAGTGGGATAACTAGAATATTAACAGAACGAATATACAACAAATTCTCAAGTCAGCAATATCCTTTTACTTTTTTCCAAAACATCTGAAGGCGTACAAATACGCAATCACTTGTCTTCAAATACAACAGCATATTCAGTTATATCGATTGATGTTAATTTTCTATTTAAAAGACATGTGGCCGTTAAACTGGGCGTTATTCCGGAAAACGGTCAATCGATTTGTTCCAATATCAACAGGGTTCTTCTTATGGACTTTACAAGTGCGTATACCAAGTTTCGTGAAATCTGATAAAGTGCATTCGAGTTATCGTGCGTATAAACAAGTTCTATTGCGTCTAAAAGAAGCCCTGGTTCTGTTAGGATTCACTTGCACTGGAGTTCAAGATTTCACAAAAAGAAGGATCAGTAACTAGATAAGTCGAGTTATTTAGTTATATAAGAGGTTTAACACTAAAATAAGTTAATTACTTAATCACTTAATCGTTTATTAACTCTAAATGTATAGTTGCAAATTTATAAACAAGTTATGTGCATTATTAACACTAAATGACAAGTTGAATAGCTGATTAATACAAGATAACTCTCTTCGTGTTTCGCTTCTATTTATTGTGACAATTTAGCGAATAAAAAAGCGGAATAATTAACATCTTACTTATTTACGTTCTTCTATTCTTACTAAATATACGATACTTTATATTCCTCTCCAAAACGGGTTTTCTGAAGATAAATTAACGAGCAACTAGATTCACGAACAATAATTTCGTAAATTTATCGATAAAATCCGGACCTCTCATTATTACCGGTACCAATGATAAAACAACTTTTATAGCGAAATATTAAGATAACTTCATTATCTTATATTACAGATCTTACAGCATCACTAACCTATTCTCCATTCTCAGTACTAAGTAGGGCCTAAAGGGGAAATTCCTTTGATCGACATATAAAAGCTAAAATGAATTCTAATTATGCATTGAATTAATAAAGATGGCTTTCATAATCACATCTGGACGGAAAGACAATTCCTTCTATTCCTTCTATTCGTTATCCGAAATACCTTTTCCTATTATTCCTATTATTGCATATCCCCATTTCTTTTCCTTAATTTCGTTTGAAATTAAGTCCAAATTAATTCACCTCGAACATATCTCAGAATTAAATTACAAAGAGTGCAAAATTATAATAATCATAAATCAAAATTATAAAATATAATGAGTTCAGAGTTTTTAAAATGCAGTGAAACATTGCGAAAATGTATTTCCTAGTTTAGATATTGGGGATGACATGAGATCCAGTCGTCAAGAATAAAAGAGCCCCAGCTCGTTTCAATAAAATTGTCAAAGAACAATATAATAATATAATTCGTCATGTTGGACTGCAAGTGTATGGGCTCATTCAACGACCAGCAAGTTCGCCTGATTTCAAATAACTTGATTTGATTTTCGACAATATAATTACGTGTTTGATAATTCCCCAACTTTAAGTGAAGCAACTGATCAATAACTCTGGAATACCGTAATAATGATCATTGAGCAGAGGGTTTGATGCAATGAAATCAATTGTGCAGTCCTACACGTAGAAAGCATCTGTTATAAGGTTTCTGTCTTGCCTTCTATTCAACTACATAGCAAATATTTCCGTCTTACGCTAAGTACATACCTTGATTTATCCCTAATATCCCCTCTTTTAATTCAAATATTTCAAAACCCTACAATATGCAATCTTCTTGCTGATGTAATGACGCCAATATAGGGTTCACCATGTTCCCATCTTAACACTACTTTGTACCCAACATGTTATTTTGTAATTGTTTTTGATTACCCCGACGAATCTATGAGACCCACTCTCAAGGTTTTTTCCTTTCTTTTTAAATTATTGCTCAACTTGACTCTGCAGTCTAGCAATCACGTCGCACTATGATCATATTCAAAATGTATCTAGCAAGATGTGAAAGTAAAAGTGTTACTAATGCTTAACGCCAAAGATACAAAAAGTATAAAAATATCGAGGAGCTGTAATTATCTCTAATAAATTGAGTGTCCCTAAGGCAAACGTTCATATAAACATTGCAACATTACTTGAAGTCATTAGATCTAGAAATAACTTTATAACCGTTTTTATAGACTCTAATTATTCTTTGTTGCTAAAACGGGAGAAGCACGCAACATCACTCCTCCTGATGATATTACACGATTGAATGATGCTGTGTCATCGCAACTTAAATTCTAGAGTTCAAATACGGACCAAAAATTAGATAATGTTTTTAATCCCGGATAGCTGTTCTATGTGTTCCGGTATCATCTTTTTGCTTTGTTACTGGGGAATTCCTCTTTATCCGTGGCTGTGTACGAATGGTCATTTAAGGTATGCATATACGTTTAAAATGGCATTTTTGGCTCAAATTACTGAATTTGTGAAATTAACACCATTTGAAAGCTCTGAATTTCTAGTTTTCAAAAATGTATTATTTATGTTTATTTTGTACATAATTGTCCTTTAAATGGCATTTAAAGCAGGGAGTGATTAAAAATAGGTGTGGCATTAGTGTCCACATCAAATTTATTGTTTCGAATTTTCTCTGTTTCAAATAGTGCTCCATTTTGTAGCAGGCACTTCTTGGTGAATCAAGTTCTCACTTGCTGGCATAAAGATGCATTATTTTCTGTGTTTTTACCAACCCAAGCACATGTTCTGTCTAAAAGATAGATATTCTGTACAAAATTTTCATTACACGTTTACCGTAATTCAAAATTTGCAAAATTGTCATAACTATGGAACATGAAAAACCTACAAAAATCAAGCTAGAATGTTCATTTTGATATCAAATTAAAGCTAATTTCAAGGGCTACTACATACACCAAAGCCTTTAAAGTTTGTGAACACACTGAGACAGCAGAGGAAATCTTATAAAATATTTATATGATTAAATTGTGTCACATTATAAAAATTAATTTTTGACATAGTTAAAATAGTGATTTTGGTAGATTTAGTATATGATAACTACAGAAGGATGCTAGTGAAATCAAAAATGAAATTGAAATAATTTTATAGATGTTATGATGTTACAAAAATTGAGTTAATATTCTTGTGAAATGGGTGCATGTAATTTAATTATTTTTATGTGGATTCTTTATCTGTTGGCTTACTTCATTTACTATAAAAATTACAAGTTATTATCTTAAAATATGTGGCATTTAGTCTGAAACGTATTTGCATACCTTAACTGTCCCTCAACGATTCACTGCAGGAGAGATTTATTACAATTAGAACAAGATGAGGACAGAAGGTTTACTGTCACTACTTTATAGTAACAGATATTTTTTCTTAAACTAGTATTTTACATTATTTTAGTACAGTCATGTTGTACTATAATTCTTTAACATACATTTTTATCCCCATCGTCTTGGGGAATAATAAGAAATAATAATAATGTAAATTTTTATGAGTAACTTATGGGACCTGATTAATAATAATCATAGATTACGAGTATATCAATAGATTTATTTGATGAAACTCGTAATTTCGGTGGGATTTATTAAGACTATTCCATTAATAAATTAATGTATTAGACGATAAAAATAATAATTGCTTTCTTATTTGTGTTATTTAAAATCAAACCATCATTGTATCAGCTGTCAGTTCAAGAACAAGAATACTCTAAGAATGAACAATCGAATATCTCTATATATATAAAAGGCTTTGTCCTGACTGACTGACTGAATGAATGACTGACTGATTGACTGAATGACAGGAATCAACGTACAGCCTAAACTATAACAGGTAGAGACTTGGAATTTTGACAGTACCTTCGTTTCATAATGTAGGTGCTCACTAAGAAAGGATTTTGAAAAATTCTGATTCTAAATGCCAAAAATTAAATGTTTTTGAAAATACTTAATCCCTTTTTACATAGAATTATCAATTCCAAATCACAGAATATATTGTTGGCAAATGGTATCAGGTGGGCTTGGAAAAAACAAATGAAATGCACTTTTGACAAATAATAGAAGTTATCAAAATAATTCATGTTATAAATAAATATTACAGAATGAAATCCACTAAAATAATGGAATCACATAACTTTCTCTACCCTGGACATAGAGAAAACAAAACGAGGTATGGTAATGTGTATATTATTATATTACATCGCAGGTTTTTGGAGAGAAAAGTATGAAAGTGATAATGCTTTCTGTTTAATTTCATCCCCAAAACGGCTTTATGGTAACATAAGAGTGGGAAATTTCCCGCCTCGATATTACAATTTTATGTTACAGGAATTTCTGTTTCTTCTTATTTAAACCTCTACCAGGCTTGCTGTGCACTGTACAAGCGATGGGATGCAAAATTCTAGATCCTCTATGAGCCATAAAAAACTATATCAAGCGTTTTCTGAGGGAATAGTTTGAGTGTAATAAGTCGTTCTTCCTATTTCAAATTATAAATGCCTATATAGGACCTAGAATTTAAAATTGAAAATCCTTCTTAAGCTAATTTCCAATTACAAAATACAAAACCCGGGCGACGCCGGGTCTTTTGAGCTAGTGTTACCATATACAAACAATGCTATCAGTAGTAGGAATGATAAATACTGTATTATATTACATATTACATTATATATTATATTATATATATATATACTCTTTGCATAGTTGAGAATACTTGTAATTATAGAGTACATTTATATTTAAAATACATATATTTGTATATTTGTAGTATCTGAAAAATAGTGAATATAAGGAGTATGTTTTTGTTTATTTGTTATGCCCCCCAATCCTGCCGTCTGCCTATGGTAGATGACGCAGCGGTCGGGTGGTAGGCCTTGTTCCTTCAGGGATATAGCGCCACGGAATTTAGTTTAGTTAATTTAAATTCTAGCAACAACTTTCGAAAAGTTGCATCCACTCTTGCCCTACAAACCATGCAGACGGTCTCTGAAGTATGAAGGGTAAAGATAATTTAATTATTAGTTTTTGTTTTTCTTTAATCTATCACACATCATATTTAAAAAAATATTCTAAATATAACCATGGATTAAAGTCATTTTTCTCCAATTATAAGAGCGCTTATTAATTTTTTAACTCTTCCTTGTGAAGTGGAAAGGAAATTTTCTGCTTATAAAAATATGATTCCTAGCAAGTTATGGTTCCTTCGTCATTCATTTTGGGTAAGCCATTTTCCCATCGTCCTGATGTGAAGGGAATTGCAAGTGAGGCAAGTGCAGTCTACTGCAGTCAAGTGCACCGAGGAGTTTCGGTGGATTGAGAATACAGACTAGACCTGTCCAATGGGGACCTAGTTTTTTTGGAGTAGTCATCTTGAGGGCCACACCAAAATTTCTTAATTTTGATTCGTATGAACTGAACTAGTTGACGTAACATAGAAAGAGCAACCATGTAGACTATTATACTTATCATGTTTCATTTGTAGATGTTATAAATAATTTTAAAATCGTATGACAAATAAAGAGAAAATGTTTGTTTGAACAAAATATAGTTTTCGTCACAACAGTTCAACATTTTAATGAAAATACAAGCAATACTATTTATTAAGAGAAAGATAAACTGATCTGAAAGATTATTAGTATTTTACATATATTTTTTTTTATATAAAATGCACCTTCACAAAGGTAGGCCTGTGTGTTTCCAAGTTTAGAAGTGATCTTAGAGCCAAATTCTCTCAACTGGTGAAACTTGACTTCTCATATAGACGAGAGGAAAAATTATCTCATGATGTTAAAACAGCATGATTTAGGTTAATATTCAAATAATATTGACGTTTGTGTGATTCGTTAAATATGTCTTTGTTTGGAGATAATGGACTTTTTGAATAAATTTAGCTATTTTTGTAATATTGTCATGCAAATTTCTGACCTTTTTAGGTCATAAACACCCGGGTCCCAGCTTATAATTAATGAGAAAGGTAGGCCTAAGTACATACTAGGGAGAATATTATAGGAGAAAAATTCCTCCGACACTGGGACTTGAACCCAGGACCTTTGACTATTCGCGCCAATGCTCTACCAACCGAGCTAAGCCGGAGTTCAATTCTCAGCACCAGATGGAACCTCTCCCCTATGACTGATTGTCCTAATGGTCTACCTTACAGACAGGCAAAGTTATGTCAAATGCACTACTGTGAGGCACACTAAGTAGTGATTTATGTGATCGGGCTCCAACTGTTATTGTACAGTTAACATTCAAGACAGATATATACAGTGAGTCCCACGCAAGAGTTGGCCAATGACGCGGTTTTTATGTCGCGGCGGGCACAGCTCCAACTCCCGAGCGATCGGGTGAAATATCTACGCTAATAAAGCCGCGATCGGTGTAATGATTCAGATTCTCACATTTACCGTTAAAATTACAATGATAATAACCACGTACCTCATCCCAAGAGATGTTGGAAATGTTCTTCTCTTGCATACGCACAACACTGGCACATTTTTAGGGAATTTTCTTTCACGCGCGTAAGTTCAGCTCCGCGATAGAATTAATTTCTCTTGTGATACTGTCTAAGTTCTTCTAACAATAGCCTATGTTACTATTATTGATGGGGAACTTGAAAAATAAAGTGTATAGGTCAATCCCACACACATTAGAACATTAGAAGATAAATTAACTCTATCTCGGAAGCTGAACTTACGCGCGTGAAAGAAAATTCCCTAAAAAGGTGCCGGTGTTGTGCGTATGCAAGAGGAAAACATTTTCAACATCTCTTGTGATGAGGTACGTGGTTATTTTCATTGTAATTTTAACTGTATATCTGAGTACCTGAATCATTACACCGATCGCGGCTTTATTAGCGTAGATATTTCACCCGATCGCCCGGGAGTTGGAGCTGTGTCCGCCGCGACACTGAAACCAGCGTCATTGGCCAACTCTTGCGTGGGACTCACTGCATAAGCATTCATGAACCACAGATCATTGTCTCTGTTGGACATTACATGATAATATTATAGTGCCTCACAGTACTGCATATGACATAACTTTGTCTGTCTGTGAGGTAGACCGTTAGGGCAATCAGTGATAGGAGAGAGGTTCCATCTGGTGCTGTGAATTGAACTCCGGCTTAGCTCAGTTGGCAGAGCATTGGCGCGAATAGCCAAAGGTCCTGGGTTCAAGTCCCAGTGTCGGAGGAATTTTTCTCCTATAATATTCTCATGTAATGTCCAACAGAGACAATGATCTGTGGTTCATGAATGCTTATATATTATATCTAACTTACATACTAGGGAGCTTTAGACTGCATACTTGAATCAATCGTTTCTTCAAATGCAATTGTAAAAACCAAGCATGACTGAGCCACACGGAATGAATATAGGGCGTTTTGTTTACTTTTGTAGATTTCGACGTTTATGATACGCCAGTTTCGGCTAATATGTACCGCGGTATCCATTTAATTTGCATTATAGCGGACGACGTAGCTACGTTCCAGAGTAAGAGATGGTGTTTTTTTCCCCCACCGTGTGAGTGACTCCAGCAAGAGTGTCCTGTATTATATTAGTGTACTTGATTATAATTCAATCGAAAAAACATATCACTTTATGCCATTATATAATTATGAATATAGGCTATAATTTAAAAGAGTATAGGCTATATAATTATGACAATTTCACTAGAAATATAATGTTTTTAGGTAGGTTCTGTGATCTATTTGCAGCGACTTCCTAAAAATAAAACTGTTACTTATTTTGCCGGTGCCCGTCCTTTAGTCTATTTCTTTTTATGTAGTAATATTACAACCAAACCTAGTTTAGTGGTAGGTCTAGTACATAAAAAACATGATTCTGTATGAACATACGACGTTTATAAGCCCTTCGTTTTAAACTCTAACCTCATACATAACCAGTAGTTAGGCTAAGTGGAATATTCCTCTTGCAAAAGCCAGCATGGTTTTGATGAATGCTAGTGTAGTAATGCCACTTGCTTGATTAGAAAGCGGGTTGTCCCAGTTCCAGGGGCTGGATATATACATTGTAGGAGCTTTACTCTGTTCAGTATACACCATGAAGACGGTAGCTACCATTTTTACTCTTTACGCCGCGACGTCTGCCCTCCAGCTACGTGAGTACAACGACGTCTGTAGTCACAAGTAATTTGAATTATAATTTCTCACGTAACTGTCAGGTTTTAGTGCACATTTGCATATTTTAATGTTTTTTTTCCTCGGAAGACTATACATACAGAGCGTTAACTTGTTTTTTGTTGTTTGAGATCATTGGGCTAATTCTTATTTTGCATATTTGAGAATAATTGAATTTATAGAGTACATTTATATTTGAAATACATACCGTATATTTGCATATTTGTCTAAAAATAGAGAATATAAGGAGTGTGTTTTTCTTCTTTGTTTTTATTTAAATTCTAGCAACAGCTTCCAAAAATTTACATCGTCCCTTGCCCTACAGACCATGTAGACGGTCTCTGAAATATGAAGTGCAAAGATTATTTTTTTTTTAAATAATTATTAGTTTTTCTTTTTCTTTAATGTATCACACGCCGTATTTAAAATATATTCTAAATATGAGCATGGATTAATGTAATTTTTCTCCAATTATACGAAGGCTTACTAATTTGATAACTGATCAATGTGAAGTGGAAATGAAATTTTCTTCTTATAAAAATATTATACCCGAGAATTGAAAAAGATTTTGAGAAACGCATTATGATTTGTAGAAATAAAATCTGAAAGGAATCTACATCCTCCAACACGAGGGGGGAACATTGCTGATATAGAACAATGGGCTATCTGTAGTTCGTGAATATGTTCTACTTTTAATGCATATTATTCCCATTTTATAGCATATTTACATGCGTATTTTAATCAATTTAGTTTACATAAATTCGCACCCTACTCATAACTGATGTACGTTTGCGGCTCTTAGCTCTGTGATGTAGAATCAGTACAATCACTATATTATGTTTTCTGCGAGTTTATCGATGGATTCGCGATTGCTATGCAGGTGCGAGTTTATCTTATGAAACTCGTAATCTCGAGCGGGGTTTATTAAGACCACTCCATGAATAAAAAGTAAAAGTACTACTTGAATAGTAATTACTTTCTTATTTCATACTTTAAAATGAAATCAATATTCTGTCAGCGGTGAGGTCTGGCATCTAATATATAAAATCGAAAGTGTGTATGTATATATGTTTGTTCCTTATACAAATCTACATTTCTTTACCAATTTACACGAAATTTTGCACACATACCCAGTTAAGCCCGGGAAGTATAGCTGTCAACATTAAAATTGAAACAAATCAGTCCTTCCCTTGAAAATTATATAATTTCTGAGAATATTATGCAAACAAAATGAAATCCCATTCAGTTGTCAAGACAACAGTGTATTGTTTACACAGTTCATATAGGGCTCTGGACATTACATAACATTGGACGAATTCTGATGCTAAAGTTTTGTAAAAAATAATTCTTGAAGAATAAAATCCACGAGAATAAAGCACATTGTAATGCAGTCACATAACTTTCTCTACCCTCGACACAAGAAATATTTTCTCACTTCACATTTTGATGTAGAGTAAGAGGTCGTATTGCAGGGATAACTTAAGTGTGTGAGTATGCTTTATCAGAAGTAGGTAAACAATCCTTTCCGCTTATACGTTATCCATAGCTGTATGCTTTGTATTAGTTGAGAAATAAGGCCCTAAGCATGGGATGGAACATTTTGAGTCCTATGCTCGCAGTATTTTATGTCCCGGGTTTTAGGGGAGGAAAGTATGAAAGTGATACTGCATTTCTCTTATTTCAGAACCGAAACGGTTGTATGGTAACATGAGAATGAGAAATAAAATTTTCCGTCAAGTCAATACAATCTTATTTAATTTATGTTTCTTCTTATTTCAAATCCTCCCAAGCATGATGTGTAGAAGCAACGGAATGCAGCTTTCGACATCCTCTATGAGCCATAAAAAGCTATATCTAGCGTTTTCTGATGGAATAGTTTGAATGTGATAAATCTTTTTCTTCATTTCAAGTTTTACATACATATTATATAAGCACCTAGAGTTTCAAAATCGAAAGCCCTCCAAAAGTTAATTTCAAATTACAAAATACAAAGCCCGGGCGACGCCGGGCCTTTTCAGCTAGTAATAAATAAATGTTGAATCGAACCAGTATCAGATTCGAACCAATGCTACCAATTGTCCGTATGAGACATAGCCTAATTGAGATAAGTTAACATCACAATACAATAAAATCACATTAACTGGCTTGCGCCAATCGAAAACTTGTTTTTAATCAATGCACATTTATATTATTTCCAATTCGCAACAAGTTATGTTGTATAGAATTATGAGTTTTATTATTATTATTATTATTATTATTATTATTATTCTGTTCACTGGCACCATGTGACATATTATTCACTGTATATTATTGATACCTTACGCTTTCAGCAACGAGCTAAGGTTTTATTAGATAAAATGGCATCCTTGTGTTCCTAAAAACGAAAACTTATCACAGCCTGTAAATCGAAGATTTTGTAATTTAAAAAATTCGAACACGTTTCTTTATAAATTAAGAGGTATCGAGATAGAAATAAAATAAATATAGTCCATTTGACCTGGAGGTTGTAAATAAATTTTTGCTCGACCATATTGTAATACGCTTATTACGTATGATATAACGGTATCATAATAATACTGATTTCGAAATTGTTTTTCATTTTGACATCGAAGTGGTATCGATTATTATCGAACACGAAACGATCATGAGATCTTGAGAGTAGGAGCTGAAAATTACGTAATAAATACGTGTTAATTTTAATATCTTGCTAAAATGAATTAAATTTGTGATGTAAAAATCCGTTTATTTCATGAAAACAACCATAAGGTAGCTTCGATTTGACCGACGCCAGGGCCTGCCACAGCCTCCCCGCCAACTCTCGTAGAAGATAAGAACTTTTACAACAAACATCTGATGCGAAGGTCATGGCGGGCTTTCCGTTTGTTTGAGTGAATCTAAACTCTCAAAATTTAAAAGTCGTATGCAACTTGCCTTTTATGGTAATTAAGATACTCGTATGAAAATTATGAAACCCGCTTTGCTCGTTTCATAAACATACTCGTATCTTAATAAATGCCATTATAGCCATAGGCTTGTTGCATAATGTACTAATTTTGAATGGTACAAACCGATTTATTTTGTAAACCTAAAAAACTTAAATATACAAAACTTAGCATGTATATGAGAAAGTTTTGGACCATTTACTTTATATATTTCTGTTCATGACAGGATAAAATGACGCTGCACTTCTTTGATCACACATACACACACACAAATCCCATGCAAAATTGTATGCAGTTATCATTAAAATTGTGGAAGTTATGATATAGACCTAAACCCATGAGCCAATATAAACTTACAAGATAGAGCTTCCCCAATCATAGAACAAAAGCAGAGTTCTAAGAAAATTAACAAAAAAACTTAAACATACATGCAATTTAAAGCATAATTTGAGTTTTATAGACATTCTTTCATGGGTATAAAGCTAAATGTACGCTAAAACTGAAAACCTTTTTCTTCAGCCTTGAAGATGTAAATAACCCCTGAAATAAGTTTCTTCTGCAATGTTTTCTCTATTGAAGGTAAATCGGTGACATTACTAATTTGGTAACCTGAAAATCATTCTTTATCTTTTGACAAACTCATACTTGTGTCAGATACAATAAATTAAATAATAATAATAATAAAAATTTAGTTTACAATTTAATCAATTTAATTAATAGTTCTATATTCAATATTATTAAGTAAATTTCAAGTATCAAATAAATCTACAGAACACAGGATGTTAACTATCAGTTACATGGTGATACAACCGCTTTTCCTGCCAAATTCCAATAAATATGTTTTCTAGTGTTAGAATCTTATTGAGGTCTGTGTTCAATATCCCAAGGTTCTGCGGAGAGTCTTGAGCAGTGAGCTAAAAACCTTTCATATAACAATTCATTCACACTATTCGCGGAATCCGATAAGCCTGCTGATAGTAGTTTGATAAAACTGTAAGATGCTAAAGCCGGGTTTCCATTGCTTGGTCTAAAGGAACTTCAAACACAAAACCAAATCGATCGTAATTTAAATATATGTTGTATGATGAACCCATTTCGTTCAACTTCTTTTTTCTTATATACGCCCAAGCCTGAGGGCATCTAGAGTACTAATATTACAGATTTTTTCCTCCGTGGTGCGACATCCCCGAAGGGATAAGGCCTACCACCCGACCGCTGCGTCATCTACCTATAGGCAGATGGCAGGATTGGGGGCATGTGGTCAGCATGCCGACACTCACGGCCGTTAATGGTGGTTTCCAAGACCGGAGCCGCTACTTCTCTATCAAGTAGCTCCTCAATTTTAATCGCGAGGCTGAGTGCACCACTACTCAGAAAAATCCAAGGAGGTACCGGAGATCGAACCCGGGCCGACGGATCCGTAGTCAGCGACGCTAACCACAAGACCACAAAATTACAGCTTATAAACATTGACATCATTAAAACTAAAAAGTTATATTTACACACAAAGATGGTGCTACACTAAAATCTAACTAAATTAATATCCCTGGCACCTACATCCCTTGTGGGATTAGGCCTACCATTCGATCCTGCGTCATCTAGTATACGCAGATAGTAGGATTGGGGGCATGTGGCCAGCATGCTTACTCTCATGGCCGTAATCAGTGGCGTAGGGAAGGGGTCCAGGGGGTCCGTACCCCCTGAATTCAAAACCTAAAATTCTATTTGTTACTTAAGCTCCATTTTGTCAAATATTTTATTATTTTATTTAATAATAAAATTCTGAACTTGTAAATGTAGGCCTATTATTTCCACTGTTCCATGTGTTATTTAACTTTTCTTATAAATATTAATGTGTTATAACTTAGGTAACGATTTCTTGTTTAAGCTGAGATGTCTTACAGTATAGTAAACAAATTTGATAACTAGTTTTCAGTGCTAAAATAGTGTAAAATACCATATCCCCAAATCTCCCGGCACTTTCAACCCTCCCCGAAAATATTTTCTGGCTACGCCACTAGACGCTATTGATAATTTTCGTGACCAGAGCCGCTAGGTCTATACCAAGTAGCTCCCCAGTTGGTCCAATAATAGACAGCAGTTTAATTGGACTTGTGACATTCTCATACATATATTAGAATTTTTATGAAAAACCTGCAGTTTTTTACACACTACATCATCACTTTCATTCACTCTATTACATTCACAAACACAACAAAGATGACGTAACTTCAAGTGATTAATCTTAACAAGTCATCTAGTGCAGGTCGAAAGAAATCAAGGTTATGTAACAAAATTGAAGCTGAAAGGTATTTAAATTGCTCTCACTCAGAAGTTCCGGAACACTATCTTCAGATTCTAGTACGCTTAAACCTGTTGAACGTGCTCGGATTTTCAATTAAAATTATTAACATAACCTTGTCAAGGTCGACTACATGGAGTGAATTAATGCCCTATAATCCAGTGCTCAGTTACTATTTTCTTTGCATTTCCCTAGGCCATAACACTATTAACATAACTTAATTGCATACAAAAATATCACCTCAGAAATACAGTGCTCTTATGACATTACCAACAGGTCACTTTCTCTGCAAACATATCTGCAAATACTCAAACAGGAGCGTCCACTTGTTTTTGTTATGAAATACTATATGTATACTGGTTCTGCTGTGTTGATGCGCCTACGATAGGAATGTTCTAATGACGTAATTATTCTGCAAATGCTTGTTGTAAGTTCAATGGCGAAACGGAAGCCCTAATTGGGTAGGATATTTATGTTCCTTATAGATAGTCGCTTACATTCATTTATAGACTGCATACCTGTCATATTTGCTTTTATTTATCGTAGTGTATCAGAAATGTCATCAGATAAACTTTAATAGATCTGAGTGGAACAAGCCGTAAATAACTGACTTTCTGATTCTAAGTCCGCCATTCGATTCCTACTCAGGGCGACATGTGCAGAATTGCAACAGTCTGATATCTGTAGATTTACGGGCGACGGTTGTAATTTATAAACCTATGTAGCAGAGTACAACGTCGTCAAATGAACATTTAACATTTTAAGTCCTTAAAGCTTAGAATGCACCAATGACTTTCTAAACCATAACTAGGCCTACGCCTTTTACAAACATTTTTTGTTGAATAGGTGTCGAATATTCAACTCTGAAGTGATTCATTGCACTTACCCTGTGCAACAACTACGTCAGTTGTGATTTAGCTATAGTCAAAATCTGATGTCTATAGACATCCACGACAACATCAGATCAACTTTAAGGGATGACCAAAGTTTTGAGAGTGATTTTCCAAACTATTTGTCTAAGAAACTTGAAATTTTGAAAACTTAATTGAAATGTAAACAGATTTTTTAAGTTTAAAATGATTTATATACCTCAATTTGTTTTTAGACATTAATTATTTAATGTATTTTTTAAAATCAAAATGAACATTATCTCTTCAACAGGTATTAAAATATGAACCTGATATTTTTTATGTGCAATTCTTTGATTCTTGTTTTACAAAATTTACTGATAGATTTTCTTATATTGTTCATCCTTCCCTTTAAAAATATTTCACCCGGGTATGAAAAGTTAAGAAACTGACGTATGATTATACCAAATATTTTTTTAAAAATAAAAAAAAATAAAAAATAAAAAAAAAAAGAACTAAGGTCTATACAGAAAATCTTATTTGCCTACATTTTATTACACACATTATTAAATTGAAAACATATTTCACATATATGTCTACAGTATTTTTAAGGGAGAAAGTTTTCATGTAAGTTTGCAAATGGTGTGAGCAGCGCCTGTTCCATGCGTCCAAACAGCGTAAGATCTTGCATTGGTATACTTTAGGTAGCTTGATTTTTTACACTAAAACAAAAAATCGCACTTTTTGACCGAAATCGCTAAAACAAAACTTCTGTCATCCCTTAACAATTTCTCTAATGGCATACGAAGAATACGAATCTGAAGAAATGTGTAAAATTGAGAGACAACGATACTGGTTGGTTAGAAATGTCACATTAAGAATATTTTTTGAACAGTAAAAGGGGTAGGGAAGTGGGTGTAGTAATCAGAAATTGGGTAGTGGACTACACGATACCCGAATGTTGGAGATATGGGCCGAAATATGACGATATTGAAGTATGAATAGTGAAATATCAGTTGTGATTCTCAGCGACTATACAATAAGATGGGGAGAAGTTATGCCTTAATAATTCCTTGGTTTTGAGTTGTTCTATTCCAATAAGAAATATGTCAGCTACGTGTTTTTAAAATGAGAAAATGCCCTGTAAAAATTATTTTGAAGGATGTTTTGCAGTTATTATTTTAAATACAATCACTTTCTGTATGGTGGTGTAACAGCCGCAAAACCGGCATCTCGGCATAGAAGACCCACGAGTCCGGAAATGTATTTTCAGGCTAACTAGATAGCAGTAATGACCTAAAATTTTAAAATCGGCTAGAATTCGGATCGCTGTGATAATCATACCGTATATTAGGAAGTTAGTTCGCTGGCGGTAATAGTTAGTCGATCAGTTATAACCATTTGAAGGGAGTAATTTGTATTTTAGTGGCTATGCTTAATTTTTACGATACACCAACTAAAAATGCACCGCCGGTTACGAAAAGGATGGCCGCCTTCAAGTTTAAGTTCCAGATAAAGAATACCGCGCATGCTCTCGTCTCGTCATCGCCTGCTTACACAAAATAATAACCCAAAGTATTGAAATTGGCTGTATTTTGGTTAACAGCCTAATATTTGTTATTAAATCGAATGGAGAGTCAATTCTGGATATACTACATTATCTGAAGATTTAAAGAAGAATACTGCACAGCACAAAATCCATTCGAATCAATATTGAGCTCTACATTTTAATCTCAAACGATCCTTAATTATTAAGTGGCAGAATGATGCCTTATGAGATTTAGTGGGGGACGGGAAAATGTCTGCCCGTCTGTCTGTCAGTGTGACTGTACGCGCAATAACTCAAATATGCTTTATCGGATTTGAATGAATCTTGATATACGCATAATTGGACGAAATCGATTGACCGGTACCGGAGTAATGCCCAATTTATCGCCTATTTCATGGTAATATTTTAGAAAGAATTTATCAAATGCAAATCAGTTTTCATGGCAACATATTATTTTACAGTGGTAATATACAGCTTTGGAAGTTTCAAATAAGACTATCCACATATCCTTCACATATGCCTAATAAACTTGGGATCTTTCTTCTTCCGTAAGCCCTGCTTAATGAATCGATCTGAAGCTTAACTCGATCTCATAATTGCAATTATTACTGATTAAACAAAATCATTCTGCTACTCTGAAACATCAGTTTACCTTATTTTATTTTAATTACAGTTTCTGGCCATATGCCTAGCAAGTGAACAAGATATTAATCCCAACAACAGGTATTTCTTTCGTGTAGCTTATAGTATTAAGGAAAATAAAATCTGTGTATTTCAGCTTTTCTCAGGTAGTTCTAACTAGTGTAACATTGTTTATTATCGTATTAACGGAAAGTGAACCCAGAACCTTTGGTACAGACGTTCTGTCAATGAAAAAACCAACTTGTGAACCAATCCGTAGAACTTTAATTTTTTAATGAACAAGAGTGGATCCATCCTTTTTGCAGCCGGCTGTACACAGCCTAGACCATGGGTGCGCAACTGGTTCACATTGTGCCACTGTGCGGTGGGGTAATGTCTCCCACTACAGTCGCCCTTGACGTCAGAATAAAGCAGTTTCGACGTGACACTGAACATGAAGAGCAGGTTTCATACGTCACAGCATGGATGGGGTATTTTACTAAAACGTTTCCCCTCAGTTGCTCAGGCATGGCTAGACCATGTCATCTCAAATTATCGAACCCTGATTTACATATTTTTATTTCAGCTTCATATTTGGTGCCGTGCTCCAGAAGGGATCCAGATTTGAACGCATGCGCGAAAGCACATGGAAAAACTGCAATTCCACGCCTAGTCCAAGGAGATAAGAGATATCGCATTCCTACATTTCAGCCTCTCATCATCCCCCGTGTGAGAGTGGAGGGAGGTTCGCATCATGTAGGAAGTACACTCACGTTCGACGAGATGCGTATACATGGCCTGGAAAAAACCGAGCTCAAGGATGTGAGGATAGACTTGGAGAAAAAACACATCGACTGGGCTATGTCTGTTCCGCGCATTGAAATCCTCTGTCAGTACGCTGTTAAGGGACGAGTCCTTATTCTGCCCATTGTGGGAAGTGGACCTGGCAATATCACCATGGGTAAGATTTTAAATATTATTTAATGATGCATGAATGAATGAATGAATAAATAATATTTAATGATGGATGAATGAATGAATAAATAATATATAATGATGGATGAATGAATAAATAATATTTAATGATGGATGAATGAATGAAGAAATAAATAACGAATGAAGGAAAGAACCGAAGAATTGACGAATGAATGAATGAATAAAATATACTCATGTCCAGAACTACAGCAACGCATACATAAATGAATGCAACACTGAAGAACTCTCTACACTTATGTGTGCAGATTCGGTCCCCAACTTCATCCGCAAAGAATTTGCATCTATAGAACACGATTTCGTCCCGAAAATATTAGGAATGGAAATAATACGGAAGGCTATTTCTCCATAGGAGAACTGGAAATTACTGCCACACAATGCCACTGACAAACTTCTTAGCAAAATGCCATGTCGTATGGCTTTTTATGCTGCCACAGGTAGTCACATACCATATTGAAATGAAATGAACAGTTTTCTTTGTTTCCCTGTAAAAAAGAATGGAAGTTTGAATTTATAAAAATGATAATATTTTTTCTATCCGAATTCTGTGCTTTGAAATGATGTTCTCTTGTTTCTTTTGATATAGTTTATAAGGTAGATATCAACCGAGTTAAAGAAGGAATATTGTGATAATATTATAGGATAAACATTCCTCTTGACACTGAGATTTGAACCCAGGACCTTTGGCTATCCGTGCCACTGCTCTATCAAGGCTGTCTCGCCTTCATTAAACATTTCCCAATCCTCTATCTTCTTTATCTACCAATAAAGCCACCCATGCCCGTCACCAAGCCTAAGCCAAAGTGAGCCCTGATTGGTTTTGTTTTTACTATAGGCTATATTGCTCCTTCCCCCACTTCAATTCAAAAGACGATTGTAATTCAAGTGAAACGTTAGTATGATGAAAATATGAATTGTTTCAGTGAACTCTAGTCTGGTATACTCATACGATTATAAATTGGACACTCGTAAGAATGGCAAGACTTTCATGCGCATCACAGACAGCAGACTCAGATTCGACACTCAAAGAGCCCACATACGACTCGACAACCTATTCAATGGAGACAAGTTTTTAGGTGAGTACTGTATACAAATTTTCACTTATTTGTCATAAATTCTGTAGTATTTTAGAATGATAATTCTTTCGCACTGGCAAGGTGAAATCAGACAGAAAAATTCAATCTCATAGCCGGGATTTGAACCAGGATTTTCGGCAACATGCCAGCACAACATTAAATTCTCCAACTGACCCACTGCAGTATTTTACTTTTAATTGTACCACATATGAAAACAGATCTGTGTCTTACACGCCCGAGCTGTAAATATCCCGAGTAGTCAGTAAAGGTAAAGGTAAAGTGATCCCTGTACAGGCCATGGAGGCCCAGAGGGTTCCAGGAGGTTGAGGCTCCCAGATTTTGGACATTCGGCACATGAAGGTGGTAAGGTTGTCAGCCTTACGCACCGGCCGCCTTTACCCCCAGGATTGCTCCTGGTACTCATTTCTGTTAGAGGCTGAGTCGACCCCAGGGCCATAGTGCCACCAGAAGGATTAGGCCAATTGAAAAATCTCAATGACCTCATCGGGAATCGAACCCGCGACCTGAGTAGTCAGTAGGCCTACGTAATTTCAAAATCCCCATGTAAAGAGGCTCACATGTTGATACCGATATCATCTGCAATATTTATTCACCTACTAACATATATATGATTATGATGACCCATGCCAAAAAAAGCTAAAAAATGAAATGTTGAAATATCTTGTGGGTATCTCTGTATGTGTGTGTATGTGGTTGGATGGTGTGTGTGTATGTGGGTGGATGGTGTGTGCGTGTTTCAAGGTTGAAGCATAAAATTCAGTTATTTGATAAAGCAACAGCTTATTATGCATAACGACACAAACGTAATGTGAAATATATTTTTTAATATCTCCACCAATTCGTGTATTATATATTTAGATAGGCCTATTTTGTTAAGATATCATTTTTATCCCTTATAATATAAAATAATGTCACTATTTCCGAAAAAATTACATACCAAAATATGCCTTTTGAGTTATACATCAGGCTGATGAAGAAAAGAGTGCTTCCTACGTACACTGCATGGATTGTCTAAGGACCTAATTTTAGTATGCCTCAACATAAATCATTGCAATAAGGACTTATGTTTGAAGAAACGACTTACATAGGCCTACTGGAAGGATTTGGTTTTTCTAACAAATCAATACTTAAGTTATCTCCAAATTGTAAAATGTTCTTTCACAATATTATTTTAATAGTGAAGTTGACCTTAATGTTAAAGAAAAAACTCAAAAACACTATTTATGTATTTAAAAATTTATGTACTTTGCTTCTGGATGTTCAACATCACCTTCTATAAAGGGCAGATGATTTTGTTGTACCAATAAATCTTTACATCTTCTTGCGTGTACATTAACAAGAATTAAATTATTTAATAATATTTCAATTAAAACAGATTCTAAATTATTTTAGTTAATCACCATCAAAACGCTGTCTAGCTGAATGAATATCAATGTCTTATGGTATGCTATATGGGACTGCAGAGACATGCTATAAAAATATATCCGTGGAAAAGAATGAGTCCATTCATATAAATGAGAAATTTCCAAAAATTATTTCAAGTACTTCTTTGTACATGTACATGTAAAGCGAGCACACAGGAGCACATGCTATTGTATTCGAACCATGAGTTTCCTGGAAATCAGAGATAATGATACTAAGAACCATGTTTCAAAACCTCTCTTAACTATTTTGACAAATTTAGAATCATATCAGCCGCTGGATCGACGAATGGGACCAAAGTAGTAAGGACTCTCTAACTAAGGATGACTGGTTTTTTTCCCCTACGGTGTTTAATAGGTTACAGGCTAAATATTTTTGTCCAAATTTCACTTTAACACAGTTTCTAACTCATATTAGAAACTGTCATGATTTCCGTTTGTTCAACGAAATCTTTTTAAAAGAATTTATCAGATTCAATTCACGACCAAAAAGTTTGATTGTTTATTAATGTGTGAAATAACATAATTATGATTGGCTTGTAAAATAAAACTCTAACATGTTTTTGTGACGAAATGGGGTTTGCATCCATGGAGATTAAATAATAATAATAATAATAATAACAACAATAATAATAATAATAAAATAATAATAATTTAGACGTTTAGCAAATCACCAAGATACCCACGAACTCCACCTGATAAAAATAAATTTATTTTTATAAATATAAAACCTAATACTTTATGTGATGCAAAGTAAAGAGAGTTGAAACTATCTTCTTGTTACAGGACGCAGTATGAATAAATTTCTGGACGAGAACTGGAGAGATATTGTAAAGGATGTAGGTCCTTATATAGCGGACGGTATTGGACAAGCCATTAAACAAATCATCAGCAACATAGCGAATGTGGTGGAGTACGACAACATTTTCCTACCGTAGTCACAAACTTCATGAGAAGTCTTTCAGAGTTGTGTTAAGAAACAAAGAGCAACTTATACTCTTAGCCTCATCGATGATTAATCAGTACACTTCGGACTTTTAAGTCGCTAAAAATGCTGTTTTAGGTACCTAAAATAGGCTCTAAAAATTGGAAAATAGTTTTAAAAATCGTTAAGTTGCCAATTTTCTGTAATATCTCAATTGCAATGCAGAATATTATATTTATTGAATTCACCATTAATCAATAATCATGATAAAACACAGATATAGGCCTAGGCCTATGATACACAGAATTATATAGACCTATTACTAGGGCCTTTATTACTACCATAACAGTGAAAACCCAATCCCTGCGCCCAGAAGCTACGCACGCTAGCATATTCAACCCTTGTATCCCTCAGTGATTCAGAGAACTACTTTTTTTTACTGGATGTGGGAGTCAGGAGAAAAACACTACATTTTCTTGGGAATTCCAAGGAATTTTCCTACTGAAGACGAAACATTCCTTAGGCCTACTATTTAACCACGTCACAAATGTGTCATGTATTGCACATTCCGAGCTAAAAATTTAGTTCGAACTGAAAATAAATGCTAGGATTTATAACAAAATATAACTTATTTTGAACTTCAGAGGAAAAAAACAAGCAAAAAAGGAAATATTAGGCTCTAACGTAATAATAGGCTGTTTTAGGTCTTATAAAAGTATCAGTTTTAGGCCCAGTCACTTATGACAGATTCATATACAAGTTTTCGTCCATATATCACTTACGCCCGGTATCATCGACAGGGGTTAAAAATACACTAACCCCGAGTTTGTTAAAATTTTAACTCGTCCTTGTGACTCACGCGTTTCACCATGCTTTTTCGGCAGAGGGTTAACTAACACCATTTTAACCCTCGCAGGGAATAGGAATAGTAGTGATCTAGAAGGCAGTGACTGAAAATTCGATTTTATGAATGCACTTAATTACGCGGATCTTTTGTTTTCTGTAGTGGAGAAAATGGAAGACATTAAAAAGAGAAATAGATGGACAAACTTATCAATTAGAGAAGGATGATGCTTGGAAGAAAATTACGAGGGAGTTTAATAGCATTAACACGGTCCTGAATGTCATTATAACGTTTTCTTCACTCCATTAATTATTATTTGTCTGCAATAATTATAGCATACAGTAAACTACAGCATTAATCTGTTTTCACACATTCTTCTTTATTTTGTCGTCTTCTTCCAAATTTCATTTATACATCGGAAATGTATATTTGCCCTTGCAGAGTGCAAGTTTGAGAAATCAGCTGACTTCGAAGGTCACTGAACTCTTCTGCTCCCTTACAGTAGGCCAGCTGTGATAACTTCCAAGACAGAGAAACTCTCCACAAAAGAAATATGCATATGAAATAAGTTTTAATTAATAAAAATGGAACAGGAGACTGAAAATCTTAATCAGGAAACTGCGCGTGAAAAAATACGCTATGATAGGAGGGAATTAAATTATTGTGGCAATTAATAGAAAACAGAATATTTGTAGGCCTACTTATTAACTTTTGAAATAGCTTGTATTGTCTTAAATGTACTGGGCAGTACAAAGGGATAGGTTTGTTAAATTTCTCAAAATTACCTAGACCAGTACCTATGAAAATCAAATGTTACAGTGCTAACTTGTATATTACTGGAGCTACACCATGCATGTAGAAGCGTTGTCGTGACACCTTCTTAGAAATCTGATTTTAGGCCTAAACACACGCTTTCTTCATCTGTGAACCTAATTCTGTTTAATCTTCTCCTCAGTAAGCAATTCTATGACAAATCTTTTGGTACATACGTATTTCAGAAAAGGTATCATGGTAAAGTGCGGAGAAAATTCGTAATATACCCCGATATTCCGATCTCGGACAGAAGCACTGCATGTAAACTTGTAATTAATTTTAAGGAAACAAGTTCTGTGTTGAATAAATACCAAGAAAGTATGTAGGCATGCTTTCTGAGAAGTTTGATGTAATAGGAGAAATTAGAACAGTATCTGAATAGAATTAAGCAGGATTCACGGAATAGGAATACGTCTGTATAGGCCTAATTTTTTTTGCGGACTGTGCGCTCGCTCAGTTACCGGGACTCGTTGCAATAACTGCCGGGAGAAGGAGCTCCCAGGAACCCGTGAAAATAACAGATTGCCTAGTTTATTATTATTACTAATACTTGTAACATTATTATTGATAAAACAATGCTAACTTTTAAATTTATTTCCGGGACGATAGGGAAATACAGCAATTCTACATCAATTGCTTAATACCCTTGGAGAGTGCAAGTTTGAGGAATCAGCTGACTTCGAAGCCATTTTAGCCCCGAGTTAGGCTTTTAACCCTAGGGAAGGTATGGGTTAACTTAACCCGAGGGGTTAAAACTAACTCGTGTCGATGAAACAAAATTTTCGTCAAAACGAGAGTTTAGAACGTGTGTCGATGAAACCGGGCGTGAGCTGAGTAATGGAAAAGTTAAGAGAAACACTGAGTCTCTGGCTTTAAAACATGAACTGTATTGACCTGCCATCTAGTTGCTAAGGTAGGAATCCTGCTGTAGTTGCGTGTGTTCTCGACAGATGGCGGGAGCTGTCTCTTCCTTCTCTGTATGCAGTCTCATGCTAATGGCGGCTTTCCTACATCAGTTTTACATAGCAAAAATATGTAAACAGACTCTTATATAGCTGTTTCATCGTTCATCATTACTTAAAATATTTTTCTTGTGTAATTTTTGGCGAATTTCTCCCTTTATTGTACTAGTTTTGTGGCTGTTTGGTGTGCATGTATGTTTGGGGTTTGAGATTATCTTTGTCTAAACTGGTTAGCCATGTCGTCTGCAAGAAACCTTCCTCTGGTGAGGAAAGGCCGGGTGTTTTTCTATCTTATGCAGGTCTTTGATCTTGGAAAGAGGTGAGAATTAGTAGTTCATGATATCTTCTTTAATTTGAGCTAATTAGTTTTGGTTTTCTTCCCCCTTGTAATTCAATATGTAGGTCACTAAAATAGTGTGGGTTCAGTTTAGTGGAATTCTTGTTTCCTTCCCCTTTTAGTCATGTAATCCAACCTGGGGCGTTCTTAATAGTTTATTTCTCCCCTGTAATTCGAGTTGCCTTTGTGCATATTATTTTGGCTTCCCTGTTTCCCTTTAATTTCACGCTATGATATGTAACACGGCTTCGTAAGTTTGGCTGCCAGCCATTTGTAGTTTTCAGTTCTCATTTCATGATGTACCGGTAATGATATAAAGTATTATTCAAAGTTTTGGTACTTTAATTTCCCTTGTTTGATTTGTAAATTTTATCTGGGGGAATTTTCCTTTTAGTTTCATTTGTGCCCTCCTTGTCCCGTTTATTCTTTAGCTCTTTCCAAGTATCTGTGTAATTATTCTCCTGCTGTAATGTAGTTTGTTTTGGCAACCAGTTTGTATCCGTTAACATCCCAATTTGGTGGCGGAATGTTAATGTATTTTAGATTTAAAAAAAAAAAATGAATTAGTGCCACCTACAGTAGGTTAAGTATTACCTGTTTTAATTATTACCTGTAAAAGAAATGTATTTACAATTTTAATGGTTTTAATTAATAGATGTCAGATAAAGTAATGAAATACATATTAATGTTTAGTATCATTCGGATTTTAAATTAAGTGACATCTTGGAAGGAAATTAACAAAGCCTAAACTACTACTATTTGTAAATTTAGTTTAATAATTATTTTAATGTGCTTCCTTTTTTTTATTTTTTAAGTAAGCATCTATATTTATCCAAGTATAAATATAGATGTTTCAGATTGCACCGTCCCGTCCTGGGGTATCCTTCCTTGTTAATACCTTTGGGTGGGCCCAGTGAACAACACTTTGAATTGTGGGAGGGTTTCTCCATTTAAGCTGCACGCTTTAACAAGAAGAGAGGTGAAGGAGCTGTCTACCGGTGAAGAGCTAAGGGTACCAACCGAAACAACTTCTTCTGACCCAATTAAGGTAACAAATTTAATAAGTGTGGGTTTAGTTAATTTTATGGGGTGACGGTGGTGCAATCTTTTGTTAGCAGAGCTATTGGTTAGTTAAGAACCATTCTCTGTTGTGCATTAGCTGTGGTTCTCATCAAGATCCACGTTTTTGTTTAAAGTAGCAATTATACTTTAAGTTGAATTAATTTTTCATAGTTGGTGGCAGATTTTCTGTTTTCACCTGTAAAAATAAGCATAGAAGAAAAAAAAAACCTTTTTGTTTAGAAGCATTCTGTGTATATATATATTTATAATTATATATTTATTATTATGAATTTCATTTGTCTGTAGTTTATTGTATTTATTCAGTGCGTTAGTTTGTCTCTTTGCTAAAGTTTGTGAAAAGTTGTGTTGCATGTAACTGATACCATGGAGCGCAACAATATTGAGCCTCAGTATCTGCTGAAAAAGGATTTACTGTATGAACTCGGGATAAGAGGCATACCAGTAAACCAAAAGGAAATGGCGACCGTGCTGAAAGAGAAATTGACACAGAACTGGGGCAATAAAGTCGATCTACATTTGATCGGTGAGTTGAATGTTGAAAGTCATTTAGAATATATACAAGAACGCGTGGAAACTCTGCAAAGCATGCTTGAGTCACCGGCCGGGACTCTTTTGCAGTGTGTCAGATTACAAAAGCGTATCTTGCATGTTCATGACAGACTTACTGATCTGGCACATTTAGTGCATGATACCCCTAACCAAGCAATTTGGGAGGAACTTAAAGTTAATTCTAAGGACATGTTGGACAAAGTAATGAGTTGGAGTGAGGAATTAAATAAGCGGTCTTCTTTGGGGGAAGTGGTCGCCGGACGCGACCCTCCTGGAGAAGCAGGTCAAAGTGACCAAGTAGTTCAGTCTGCCCCTTCCTTGTTAGGAGAAGCCACACCTAGTGCATTCAACAAGGAATCGGTCTGTATGAATTTCTTCCCAAAACATGACAACCCTAATTATGACTCCCCGATTAACGACAATTATGCTGCATGTAATATGCATTCCAAGGCACAGTGCCTGGATCAAATAGGCTCATATGGTAGAGACTTTAAAGTTGCTCCCCAAACGCTCGAATTCCAGACTATGACCTTCAATAAATTACCCCATCCCCTTGCTTCTAAATTCGACTCAATTAGAAAATTTTCCGATGATTCTATTGACAAAATAATTCAGTTTCTAGAATTTTTGTGTGAGATCAAAGAACAAACCGCTTTGCTTAGTCTAGATGGAAATTCTCTTCTGGCTTATATTTCTTCTAGTCTCTCTGGTTCTCTAAAGGATCTTGCGTTCGAAACTGTTAGTGAAGGACGTGGATTTGAGGAATTTCACAGTAAAATACTACGCATGTATATTCCGGTTCGAGCTCGAGCCTCTTTGTTAAACAAGTTTTGCTATCGCACCCAACATTTTGATGAGCCATTTTCTCAGTACGTTAGGTCTATTCGGACATATGCAGCAGTGTTCCGATTAGACTTATCAGAGCGGGACATGATTCAATGTATTTTGGAGGGCATGGCTCCTAAAACTAGAAGCCAAGTGGCTTTTGAGAGTAAACCCTCATCATTCGTTGAGCTAGAGCAGTTATGTGCGCATATAAACGCCATGAATTTTTCTGATTCACTTAGAGTGAATGATAATGAGACAGTACAGTTTGATAGGCCTAGAATGCCAAATCATAATAATACTAGATTTGATATTGGTAGGAGTGATAACCGGTTAAGATGTTACAAATGTGATAAGCCTGGTCACTTTGCTCGGGAATGTCGAGTCCGTGACACAAGGACTGTCGAAAGAGGTAGGGGCCGTGGAGGCACTACTAGGGGTAGAGGCCAGTATCGGTCTAGCGAATGAGGAGCGTCCCACCTTAGAGCTCGAGGTGGTGCAGTGTTTGTGTGTGGAGGTGCCAAGGGATATGACAGATTGCATTTTGTGGGAAAGACTGACGATACGGACTATGCTGACTTGGGTTCGCCCACTGGAGACGTGCACATCTCCAGTGACGCTGGCCCGACTATACGTACAGACAGGACAGACAACACAGTACAAAAGGTAAAGTTGGACAGGACATTTCCTACACGGACTTTTATTAACAAATCTTTCCGTCGGCATCTCTACAACAAATGTCAGGCTCCTAAGAAGAGTGAATTTGAAAAGGAACAAATAATAGGTCCGGACCTAAGACAACAATTAATAGAGTCAAAAGGCAATAAAAGATATAGAGAGAGTAAGCGACTAAACCGAAACACAATAGGGAACAGTGGTCGGAGTTTTTTTCCAATGTGTAGTGTTAATGATTTTAAGTTACCTATGATAAAGGCCGAAATATGTGATCACACATTGTCCGCCCTACTGGATAGTGGAGCAGCAGTAAGCTTGTTGTCTAGTGACGCATATCGGAGTATGTGTTTAACAAATAAACACACTCCAAAACTTTCTGAGAGTGATGCCAAATATAAAACAGCTGATGATCGTTCTTTAAAAACCGTTGGGACGGTTAATCTTAAAATAAGAATAGGGAATTTTACTTGGAAATCTCCTTTTATTGTGACTGAAAGTTTGGTGATGCCAGTTATTTTAGGATCACCTTTCTTAAGCAAAACCGGGTTATTATTGGACTTCAGTTCACACAAGGTTTATTTCAGATTTGCGCAGAATGTTAAAATCAATATGATTAGTGGTCCACCCTTTTGTAATCTTACTCGACTTGACAAGAATGAACCTAGTTTTTTAAATTCTGAACCTTATTATCCAGATGTGGTAAATGCAGTGGAAATTGACTTGTCCCATTTGTCTCCTTCAAATAAAAGCAAAGTAAATTCTCTTCTCCAGGAATTTCCCGATGTTTTGACTAAAGATTTAGGATTGACCGATATTCTTGAGTATGAGATTGAGTTGATCGATACGCAACCAGTGCGCAGACCGCCTTTCAGATTAAGCCCGCCAAAAATGACTGTTCTAAAAGAACATATCAAGGACATGCTCGATAAGGGGGTCATTCGTACTTCCTCATCGAATTACTCCAGCCCTGTCTTTTTGGTGCCTAAGTCTGGGGGCAGGTTCAGGCCGGTTATCGATTTCCGTCATCTCAATGCTAAAATTAAAATTGATTCCGTTCCCATTCCTAACATTAATTCTTCCTTTAGTTTTTTCTATGGAGCAAAATTTTTTACTTCCCTTGATTTGAATCAAGCCTACTATCAAATACCCCTTTCTGAACAGTCTAAGAGATTCACAGCATTCGCCACAGACTGGAATTTGTACGAGTTTAATCGAATTCCTTTCGGATTAGCCACAGGAGCCCAAGTCCTTACCCGTCTTCTAGATCAGATTTTCTCGGACGTCAAGTTTAAATTTGTTTTTAATTATTTGGACGACCTTGTCATTTACTCCAATTCCTTCGATGAACACTTAGTCCATGTTAGAGAAGTGTTCTTGCGCCTAAGGAGCGCAGGACTGACAGTTAATCCTGAAAAGGTTAATATAGCCGCGAGGAGACTGTCCTTCTTGGGTCATTTGGTCTCTGCTGATGGAGTTTCCATTGACCCAGCGCGTACGGAAGCTATACAAAATTTTCCCCCTCCAAAAGATGCCAAGGGTGTTGCTAGGTTTGTAGGTATGGTGAATTACTTTAGAAAATTTATCCCTAATATGGCTCAAGTTTCTGCCCCCCTTAATGATTTGAGGAAAAAAGGTGTTAGATTTTCTTGGACTCCTGTGCACCAGGAAGCTTTCGAAAATCTGAAAACGTTAATTATGAATCCCCCTGTTTTGGCCATGCCAGACTTCAATAGAAAATTTGTTATTCAAACCGACGCCTCACCAGTAGCCCTGGGAGCTGTCCTCCTGCAGGAGTTCGAGGAAGGTCGAAGGCCTGTGGCTTATGCCTCTAGAACTTTGAGCGGTCCTGAACGCGTGTACTCCATGTACGAATTGGAGGCTCTCGCTGTGTTATTCGCAGTCGAGAAATTCCGATTGTATGTGGAGCACGTTGAATTTCTGTTGGAGACAGACTGTCAGGCCTTAAGCTGGGTCCTAGCAAAACCTCGGACAACCGGAAGGATTGCTAGGTGGGCGGTCCGTTTGTCTGCTTTTAAATTTAAAACTGTACATATCAAAGGATCTGAAAATTTAGTAGCGGACTCTCTTACTCGTATGTTCTGTCCTGAACAGCTTATTGATAGCTCTGTTCAAGCATTAGATGACCCTGTTGAACTATCTGGCATGGTGGGAAACATTTTGTACGATTTTCCGTTAGCCTTTAAGTCGCTAGAAGATCATCAGCTGAGCGACGACATATTAGCTCCTCTCTTAGCCCGAGTAAAAGGCGGGGAGAACATACCCAGGTATGTTCTCAAGCATAACCTTTTGTATAGTGCTCCCTCTCGTAAAACCCCTTCACGTATTGTGCTGCCATCTGCTTTAATAGACATGGTGTTTAAGTATTTTCATGAATCTGCAGTTGGTGGACATTTAGGTTTCGAGAAGACTAGGAGCAAAATTAGACAAATTTTTGTTTGGGATGGTATGGATGCCGCCATAAGAGCTAGGATTAAAGGTTGTCAAAAGTGCGCCTGTTCAAAGCCAGCTCGTTGCACAAAGTTAGGGTATCTAACTTCTGAAGTGCCTAAGGCTCCTTTGGATAAACTACACATTGATTATGTTGGTAAATTACCTAGATCTCGAGCTGGAAATGCCTATATTCTGGTTGCAGTAGACTCGTATACCAAATTTGTTTGGCTATTCCCCGTCAGGGAAGCCACAACTAAAATCACTATAGAGTGTTTAAAGAGGATATTCGCCGTTGTGGGATTTCCGCGCTCTATAGTCTCGGATAACGCGTCTTACTTCATATCTCGAGCATTCAAGCATTTTTGCTTCACTCTAGGCATACAGCATATCAGAACCTCACCGTTTTATCCAAAAGGAAACCATTCTGAACGATTTAATAGGAATTTGAGGGCTGCGCTAATTGCGTATCATTCAAATGATCATGCTTCATGGGATACTGATTTGTACTGGCTACAGTTTGCCTTCAATTCAGCCCGGCATGAAGCCCATAAAGAAACTCCACTCCAACTCATGTTTACTTTTTCACCTAATAATCCCCTTTCTAATCTTTGGCACATAAATGATCTGCTGCCTGAAGCTAAAGATGCAGCCCAAGTAAAAGAGATGTGGCGGAAGGCTTCCGCTAATCTCAGGTTGGCGCATGACAAGACAGCCAGGCGATATAACGCAGACAGACGGCCAGTAGATTTTCAAATAGGCGATGAGGTGTTTGTTAAGAATTTCCCAAAGAGTGATGCTGCAGTTAAATTCTCAGCTAAACTCGCAGAAAGATATTCGGGCCCGTATCTGGTGGAAAAATTCTTAACTCCTGTGACTGTCCAAGTAAAACAGGTGGGAACAAACAAGACGCTGAAAGCGCATGTTTCCCTCTGTAAAAAACCTTAGTATCCAAGTTCGAATATCTCCCATGCTTGCTGAAGCCAGTTAGTGCATGTATCATGAGAAAGGTTTTCTTCTGTTGGTCGTCCGATTCGACATGGATGAAGTGAGCATCTCATGAATGCCTCTGGGGCAGATGTAAAATAAGGTCCTGGGCGCGGCGTTCCCCTAGGTTTTCTCCTCCAAGCTGAAGGAATCGCAGGACGAGCGGGATTCAAACTAGATAAATGTTCTGCTGTCTTCGTAAGTAAATGACAATGCTAAGAATTATGTGGGGACTCCCTAAGAAATATTTCCACAAAGAGATAAACAGTTAGTAAGTAATGTTGTTTCATTACTAATTTTAATGTAAATACACTTTCAATAAATGTAGTTAGGTTTGTCATTAAATCTGTTATTAGTTTACTGTTGATTGTTAAACAATGAATTATTTTTAATGCTTAAATGAAATAAGGGTTAACTAAAATAGAATTTGTAATATGTTAATGTTATAATGTATGAATTATGGGTTATGTGTGTATGTAGTATAAAATTTTAATTAACTCTCAGCCATTGTAACGGCTGATTCAAATTTTAAAATTTATTTGTATTATGTAAAACACCTTCGTCGTAAATACATAGAAGACTGGGATTGGGAGTAGATTTGCCTTCTTGAAGAAAATTTTCCTGCCGCAGTATTATGATGTTTCGGAAGCAGCTGTCTGGGAGAGATGTGACCTCTGATCTGTGTCTTAAAATCACATGGGTTATACTGGCCAAGGTTTCTGATTAAAGGATTGTCACTTCTGATATTACTAGGCCTATCATAAAAGTTCTGAACTTGTTTCCGTAAAATTGCATGAAGCATTTGAATATTTAAATTATCATGAATATGGACTGTCCTAGTATACCAATCTGATCCATGTATAATCCGTAAGGCTTTATTTTGCACAGTCTGTAATGATTTGAATATTGTTTTCGGTAAATAACACCAAGCAGGTGAAGTATATGACACAAGTAACATGTAAAGAGTTTTTAAGCTTAGAACAGGAGATTTCAAAAGAGGAAATAGATTACACATTATAGATTACATATTATGCTTGCTTGACCCTTCGACTTCATGTATTCAACATGTCTACGCCAGAGCAGTTTGCTATCCAAAATAGTTCCAATATATTTGACAGAGTTTGTAAAATGAATTTCTTGATTGTAGATCTGTAGATTGTCGGCTGCGGTGGTCTAGAGGTAGCGTGCCCGCCTCTAGATCCGAAGGTCGCGGTATCAAACCCGGCCGCAGTCGAAGGGTTTTTCAGGACGTAAAAATCCTGGGCACGGAGTCCTCCGGGAGGGACTTTAAGCTGGGGGGCCCGTGTCGTAGATTTAGGGCACGTAAAATAACTCCAAGCCTAAATTAGAGCCTCTGGACAAGATTTATCGGCCCTTTCAGGTCCAAGTAATACCTTAGTTTCCGGAGAGGGGTTAAGGGGTGATGGGCTTACCACCTGTCCCTCTACCCTCTCTAGGAAAATAAGCGTAACAAACTTCACATAGGTATAGAAACCTCCGCTTGGAGGCCCTACGCCCCAACAAGGGGGCACAGGATTCGGGAGAGAGATCTGTAGATTATCTCGTGGTCTTTTCTTGCATCTAGAAAACATTATGCTTGACACTTTTCTGGATGTATTGATTTAACCGACGACAAGAGCTGCCATCTGTCATAGAAGACAAAAACTACAACCAGCTGATGTGAAGGCCATGGCGCGCTAAAGCGTGAATGAATTTAAAATATAAAAATTTAAACATTTAGACTAATTACGGTCGACAGAAGTGAAACTTCTTTGGCAACGTTGAAAGTGAAATAGAGGAATACATATAATTATATCGAAAGAAGAATGAAATCATCTGAATAAAATAAGATATTAACTTTTTCGGCATTTTAAATCGAATACGTATAAAACAATAACACAGTTGTGATGAACTAATGCCCAAACTGTCACTGATCGTAGCCACTGTGTTTGTTTACATGAACGGGACGCTTTGGTTAAGTTTCCGGAGACGTTAGTGACGTGTAAACGATGCTCACGCAACGAGTATAGCCATCTATAACAGTGAAGGGCTCACCACGCCACTAGCTCAAAGCAGTAATAGTCCCCCCACTCAATGCCTGATACCTTTCCCCCCGCGCGCTCCCGTGGCCACACTCTTTCCATAACAACTCTATGCTTGCTACTTACCCCCACTACTTTCGTGACGACTTTGTTCGTAACGCAACTTTGGGTTAGCTCTCGATTTACTCCTAGCGCGCCTAAAGAAGTTTCACTTCAAAAATAGTCGTATGCAACTTGCCTGTAATGGTAATGAAGATTCTCGTATGAAAATTATCGCTCGTTTTATAAACATAGGCTACTCGTATCTTAACAACGCCATTATAGGCTTGTTGTATAATGTGCTATTATACAAATAAAGTTACTTTCCGTTCTTAAGAATTTGGGAAAAGAGAGGGGATCTGGTTTCCTTAATATGGAGAGTTCTCACACATTTAGGCTACATACGAGTAACTGACTACAAATAACTTAGCTCGATAGGAAAATAAAACTAATGTAAATAACCCTTTCTCTGTTCCGTCCGTGTTATTTTGGCGATGACGATTAAAAAAAAAAAAAAAACTTTTAATCATCGGTGCTGAACTCACAATAGGCTTAAAGTAAAATAATGAATCGATCTGGAGGTTAACTCGGAGATCGATTACAAAAATTAAAAGTCAATACAAATGAAGTGATGCAGGGAGCACCGGTTAACCGAAAGCATGCGATGTTAAGTAAAGAATACGTGATTTCATCTACGAAATATGAATATAAAATATAATTTTGAAGATTTTTTAAATGAAAATGTAATACAATTTTATTATTTCTAGACAAAACATATTATTTGGATTAAATTCCTGTAAAATTGTTTCTTTTTCTGCATACCATTTTAAAGCGATTACTATAAAAACGCGTAATACGCTATATGCTGAGTTTTATGGTCTCTATATGGCGTCTGTGCTCTTCTCTATTTTGTAATTCTGTACCTCAGAGTCCATTTGAGTGATTTTTAAAGTATGAAGGGGAAAACTGTAAAATGTCATTTTTCGTTAATTTCTCGCAACATTTTTATCAGTCGCAGCTATGTTATAACTAGACTTCAGACTTTTAGGTCGCTAAAAATGCTGTTTTAGGTACCTAAAAAAGGCTCTAAAAATTGAAAAATAGGTTCTAAAAATCGTAAAATAGTCTCTTATAAAATCGTTAAGTTGCCAATTTTCTGAAATATCTCAGTTGCAATGGAGAATATTATATTTATTGAAGTCGCCATTAATCAATAATCATGATAAAACACAGATATAAGCCTATGGTACACAGAATTATATAGACCTATTAATAGGGCCTGTATTACTACCATAACAGTGAAAACCTATTCCCTGCGCCCAGAAGCTACGCACGCTAGCATATTCAACCCCTTGTATCCCTCAATAATTCAGAGAGTTTATTTTTTTTTTTTTTATAACTTGATGTGGGAGTCGGGAGAAAAACACTACATTTTCTTAGGAATTCCAAGGATTTTTTCTACTGAAGACGAAACATTCCTTACTGTTTAACCACGTCACAAATGTGTCATGTAGGCCTACTGCAGATTCTGATCTAAAAATTTAGTACTAACTGAAAATAAATGCTAGAATTTACAACAAAAAATAACTTATTTTGAACTTTATAGCAAAAACAAGCAAAAAGGCAATATTAGGCTCTAACGTAAAAATAGGCTGTTTTAGGTCCTATAAAAGTATCAGTTTTAGGCATAGTCACTTATGAAACATGCATATAAAAGTTTTCGTCCATATATCACTTAAGGATTTTACCTAAAATCCGAAGTCTATTAATCAGTAAAGTAGCCTATGTAACTTCAAAAAATGACAGCTGACAACATTTAGATGAAAAAAGCTTATGTTATCATGGAATGCCCTGTTCGCCAAGGTCACAGACGATAACTGTTTTCTTCTTTATAAGACAGCTAAGCCATGCACTAGTATTGAATACCGTATATGAGGGTAAATCAGTAAGAATCCGCTCTTTTTGTTTAATCTTTTGTAGGTTGGATGTACCAATTTGTGCCTGCGCATGTTGATATGTACTGCTCAGCGTTGCACCAAAGAAGAACAGCGTGCAGTCATCCTTTTTTTGTCGTCTGAAGGTATACCAGGAGCTGAAATCCATCTAAGACTCTCCGTGTAATACGGGGGCAATGTTTTACCACGGCGAAGCGTGTACGAATGGATTGAAAATTTCAGAAATGGTCGGACATGTATGAAAAACGAGATAAGAACTTTTCAATCCATTTGTACACGCTTTGCCATGGTAAAACATTGCCCCCATATTATGCAAAATTCTAAAGTGGATTTCCCTCCTAGTACACCCCCAGACGACCCACAAAAAAAAATCACTGCACGCTGTTCTTCTTTGCTGCAAACGCTGAGCGGTGCAGTCATGTTTAATGTGCAAGAGATACTCAGTGGAAAGCACAAAGCTGTACAGCCAGCCCACAAAATTTTAAACAAAAAGTCTTGATACTTATCGACTTATCGTATATTCCTGAATACAAAGTAGTAAAGAAAATATATTCATAAAAGAACATAAAAATTCAATATTATCAAAATGAACATTATTATCATGTTTACACAAATCTTCTTTAGTGAGACACCAGCCACTGTCCGTTTTGCACCAACTTATCTGTACCGGTACTGTATTTAAATTATCTGTACTGTATTTGAATTATCTATGATGTAGCAATTCCTACTGAGTTCTCCAAATGGGCGTTGGTCATGCGGGTTCTAGTTTTAATTTAACAGTCTTCATTCTTTAAAATAGCTGCTCACAAATATAGGTAGGCCCTACTTCCAAGAAAGGATATCATCTTATGAGCATGAGAATACATTTTGCAAAATAGGTCCCACCCAAGTATTTGGAATAGAAATCAGTGACTCTTTCATCACTGTTACACTGCAGATCTATTATTTTCCTTTGCATTTCACTGGGAACATCAGTAGCCACACTGAAAGGAGTGGAAAACATATTAATTGGTATGATCTAAAATCTGTTAATCTATTAGTGAATACAGTTTTAGTTTAACAAATTCTGAAGGATATTTTACAGTGTTGGGGGACATACATTCTCACAAACAGGGAACGTGGTTGTTTTCCCCCTCTGAAGCTGGAGTTCCTACAATTTGAATTTATTTTCAACAAATCTCCGATGGCCAAGTTAAACGTCTCAGCGGGCTATGGTTGAAGAAACATAGTCTAATGTCTAATGTGGTGAATCTGCAGTTACATTCTACTGAGTCTAGCTTTATGTTGGCAATCGCAAAATCCTTCTTGGCACTGCCTGATATTTACAGCGGAACGATCATGTAAATAAGAGTGATTCATAATCAAGTGTGTACGATTGGTTACACTTGATTATCATGTTATTTTATAATAAAATACCATTGTTGGTGTAGTGCATGTTATTTTTCCTCTAATTCACTAATTCCTGCACACTACTCTAATTCACTAATTCCTGCACACTACAACGGACATACTAATGTTGAGCAAATATATTGATTCAATTTATTTAGTTTTTGCTCTGGTTTTAGAAGAGGAGAATGAGCCAACTTTTGATATTTGTGTTCATATCAGATATTGATTTATGTTTGTCTAGTACGATTTCTTCAGTGAACGTAACGATATCATTTTTTTTTTTCATTTGGGTATCGGTATATAGAAGCAATAGTAAGTCCATCATTGGTACGAATACTTACTATGATAGTCTCAAAAATAATATTTTCAAAAAGGATTATGTTAAAAGTTATTTGTTCCAGAGAGATAAGTCATATTTTCCAATGGAATTTCAATTTATCAGAACAAGATTATTACAGGGTCCACTAAACAGATAGGAAAGCAACTTAAACTATTTTCATAAAAAATAATACCCCATCTTACAAAATAAATGCAACCTTGAAATTCAAATATCTTACCCTTATTCATACGCACCCGCCGATTGTATTCAAGTCCATTTCTCGGTAAGTTTTTATGCTAGAAAAGGATAAAATAATAAGGAATTTCCCTGGTATTGGCCTGTTTCTACTTTAGAACTCAGCGTCATTCAAAAGAAAATCGCTACCGGCATCTGATGAGTGTTAGAAGCCGGAGTTCGTGACAACAAAGATGGCATAAGAAAGTTTTGTAGTTTATACTATTCCTTACTAGAGGGGAGAGAAGTATATTTTTAAAATTAGCTTGGTTTTACGATGTAAGCGGTTTTATGAGTTTGTCCTTCAAAAGTGTCATAGAATTGCCAGTAGAAAACCACGTAACTTTTTTTTTTTAATTTTGCTATACCACAAAGTCAATAGATTTTCTTTTATACACATTAGTATACACATTATGTATACATCTATTTTCTATCATATTTTCTATTATATCATACACAGTCTATTTTTCATAAATGATTTACTAGCACGTTTAAATGAGTCAGTTTCACAAACTCTTTATAAAGCAGTTGTGGTATAACATAATGGTTACATGTAATCGTCACGCAAAAGCTGTACTAACCATTTGTACCCCACAACCAATTTTTGGAGTTGATCTGCTGGATCAACATCTTCAGAGTTCAGTAAGAGCATGCATTTCCTCTTTTTTTACGATTGTTGCATGTTTATGCAGGGTTGTTAATATAATATTCATTATTTTAAAATTTAGGGTCGAACACAGTACTCCTGCTATCAAGAGATCTAATATGCCACAAAGTGTTTTAATATATTTTCTGGAGCGTTCAGCAAGGGGTCACATAAGACGGTAAATACATTTTTGCAGACTCTATCCTCGTATAATTTCGTTCATATAAACAAACCTGATTTAGTTTCTACTACAAATTCCATGTTAAGGTAGTTGTACACCCCTGAAATCTGAAAAATTATGAAAAATTGCATTTTTTTAATAGCTTAATGGATAGACAATATTATTTTCTCTTGATTTTCATGTATCAATTTTTATTTTCTGATTGTTAGTTCCTGAGATACAGCCTTTTTTTCTAAAGATATGATACAGGAGGTTTTCAGCAAATTGCAACTTTCAACTTCAATTTCGCTTGAGTAGTAAATCACTAGGTATTCAATTTTTCAAACATCATACTTCTTCTATAAATTAACATATCAAGGTGGTTTTGGTGTCATTTTGAAGCTTGAAACCTTCTCTAGTGCTTGAGATTGAGTAATTTTTTATATACGGATATTCTGTTGTGTCATATAATTTTGTTTATAATGATGTGATAAAAAAATTACAATTTACATTAATCAATATAACAATTTGAACTCTTAAGTAATCGAAAAAACAAAATGTCGGGCACTAAAGAATTATTTTGTGGAAAATTGATGTTTGTATCTTAAATAGTTTTGGAGTAATCATGTTTTGAATTTTTAGTCTAAATTTACAACAAAATATCTTTTATAAACAAATTATAAACAAATACAAAACTTTTTCGTGCAAAATGTCTTAACATGTAGCTGTAAAACATATACAACAAATTTAGACTCCTAATATGAAAAAATAACATTTTCATACCAAAAGGTGTAGGCCTACAACTACCTTAATCTATAAGTTTATTAAATTCGAATGATAACAGTGGCAACTGCAGATAATCACCTTGTATTTAACATACTAACTTATATGTTACGGTGTTATTCAGTTTCCCGTGTATCATCTTTGTTAAAGGTCGTCATATTTGCAGGAAATCTGGTTCTAAAGCTGAACAAGTAATAATAAATTATAACACATGTATGAATTTTAATTATGTGAAAAATGTGACAATTAATAAATTGAATGAAATAGTGCCCGTGTAAAATGACGCACTTTGCACATCTAAAATCGCATGTTTATGTTGTGCTTCTTGTGGTAAGTATTTTCCACGATGACATAACACCCGTTTCTGCACACCCGTTTTTATACAGATGCTAAATCACTCACATTACACGTCATAATAACGCCGCCACTATTCACAGTTTGACTTACCGCATTATACACATGCTTGCACCTCACTTTCCTCTGTCCCGTGCAACTCAGAACTCAGTTTAAGGCAATTGTTAACTTAAAGCACTAAGCACACCCATCCGCCTTTGCCGAATCCTATTCACTAAAAGCAAATTTAGCACATAATCTGTATGATTCTATTAAATTTCATTTTAATATTGTGTTAGATGGAATGGCGGTGGTTATTTTTAAGTAAATGCAAAATAACGAAAAGGAAGATGATGAAGAAGAAAACAGTACCTTCAAACCTGACGGATAAAACCAAATAGGTTTTGTGCGAAGATATTCCTATGCCAAGTTCAGTATTTTTAACTAGCGTATTTTAAATGCAGAGTTTAAAAAAGAAAACGTTAACAAAAATACTATGTGAACGCGGAAACTTCTTTGGATCCTTCATATGAGACCACTAAGTAGGATCTACTTACGCTTTCGTAAAGATAGAAGCCATACATGGAATAGGTTTTACATGTTGATTTAAAGAACGTTTTGAGAACGGAGTCTAATTCTGCATACAAATAATAAATTGTGATGTAAAATAGTCGTCATCCAAAAATGTTCAGTTGGTTCATTGGTTAAGAAATATGTTCACTATTACCTATGAAGATAGGCATTTCATTTCTTGAAACGATATGTGAAAAAGAAATTCATGGTATACAGAATTGAGTTTATCATACGAGATGACATGTATTGTTAAGTCTAAATGCTTGTTTGTTTGCAAACAGGCAACATTTCTTTAGAGTAACAATTTATAATATTACTTTCAACGAAAATGAAATATAAATTGATACCCGTGGAAGTAAATAAATAATAAATCAATTAAAAAATGTCGATGGTGCAAAGAAACGTGTCCTGCTGAAGAGAAGGCAACTTCTCCAAGGATAGGTAAGTTAAACTTGATTTTGGCAATATTCCACTGCATGCAATACGAACACATTATCTAATTAGCCTACACGTTATGTCCTTGAACCGATCTCCAGGTCTATACATCCCATTCTGCGAGTCTTACGAAAACTGTTCAGTTGTTGTTGAACTTCAATAGAATGAAGGTCCTGACGCTGGCAGTTACCATTATGGCGCTATGCGTTATACCAAGCATCCCTGCCAAGAAGAAAGGTAATAGTATTTTCTATTCTTATGGCACATTTAAATTCTGCACAAAACGCCGGTCTAGAAAATGGTTCGCTGGATGTGTTCGCTGTAGTGAGATAAATCACGTCACTAATTGTTTAGACGGTCTTCATTGTGGTTTTATAAAACTTATAAATCTAATTACAAGTAATATAATCATCATATAAATACTATTTTGTGGTAATTTTAATGTTGTTAATAATAATATTATTATTATTATTAAAAATTCAGAATTTTTATTATTTTGATTATAACATAAAAAACCTAAGACAGAATTAGCTCAAAGTTAAATGAAGCACGCTTAAGCAGATGACATTAACTAAAAGGAGAAAATTATGTCCCTGAGTGGTATAAAATTATAATACTCCAGGGTAACCAACTTTGAATTGCTTCACATGGAAAATACTTTTTTAGTTAAAATATTTGCATACGATTAATAAATAGACTCAGTTTGATAAAAACTGAAAATTTTGAAATATACTTCGGCTTTTTGAATTTGAAATTTCTCACGGTGATTGCAAAAATCGTCGTATATGTTGGGTGAAAGCCTAAACGTTTATCTCACATTTATTATTATTTTAAAAATTTTAACTGGCTACAAAAAGTGTATGATGATGATGATAATAATAATAATAATAATAATATTATTATTATATTATTATTATTATTATTATTATTATATGTCGTAAAACATCATGAATGATGTATAGACAGAGTCAACATTTAAAATTACATAAATACATATTCACAAATGCATCTAGAAAATCTGTTATAACAAAAAAGGATTTCTTACTAACCATTAGAGCATAAATAGGCAGACCAAATGCGTATGGGGGTAACCTACTGAATAACATTAGAATACACGTGGTAGAATGTTTTATTTTACTCGTAGGATTGCTACACTCGCCCGTAAGAGCTCGTTACGCAAACATAATAAAATTAACATAAAACCTTGTTTTAAACATTTGGATAATAAAAAAATATTATTTTCTATCCATTCGAGAAAAATACTTTCACAGAAGAAATTCTCTTCAGTGATTAAGTTACCTCTTGCTATTGTAATGCACGTATAAAGCAAGGAGGTAGAATTTGCTCCCTTTGATCAAGAAAACACAGACTGTTTTAATCATGATATTTACTCCAATGTAACTAGTTACAGTGTTCCTATCAAGCATTCTAAACACCCACATTAGACATTAAACATTACCGATAGAGATCGAAATTTATTGTCTCCTTTTTAGAATTAATACACGTTTTAGATACACTGAGTCGAAAAATATTGATTTAAGAAACACTAAATTAAATTTAAATTTAAAAGAATTAAATGTTATTTAACTAACACACATATAAAATCATACATATGATATACAATACCCCGGATGAAGAAGCTCGACCTCGGGGCAGTTCAGTAAATTTAAAATTTTTTAAGGGTTAAATTAGATTATGAGAATAGAAACAGTATTGTGTGGAACATGAATACGTATCGAGAGATTTATAAAAAACAAGACTACAACAAAGATGTTGTATATAAACTGAAATGATTATACAAAATGTTTCATTTTTTTATCGTGAATTTACTGTTATCAAAGACATTTCTAAAATTGGATTATTTTTAACATTAATTTAATTCTATTAATCTTTGGTCAAAACTTTAGCATTGTCTCAGTTCAGCAATAAGATACCTGTAGCATTTTGGTTCATATAGATGGTAGAGGATTGAAATTATTTATTTTTTATATGTACCCCGTTCTTTCTTGTTAGAACAAAGTGAGACAGACTTAAATTTAATTTTTTTTATGAACTACGTTATTATAATGTATTTGTAAATTTGTACAGTACTGAGTACATTAATTTCATCAAAAATTAAATTAGATGAAAAGTCTAAAGGTTTTGATAAAATGTTTTTTATGAAACATTTTACAGTAAAATTAAGCGATTAAGACTTTTTTTTATCTTCTTCCCAACCGTAGATTATGCCATAATGAACAACCCGAACCGAAATAAAGCTAAATAAACCATATCGGTCTACAAGAAGGGAAGATAATACGGTACATTTATAGACGGCAGATTCATGCAATGTTTCGAATAGCATGTTTTTAGAAATAAAACAGAATTAATGTGAATTATTAATTTTAAATTACGGTACATGATTTAAATTTCTAATGAAAGTGTAACGACGGTAGAACGCTCGATATTAGCGAGAGTAAATTTGAATCTAGTTATGTTTTAACGAGGTTTGTGTTTCATACATACACCCAAAAAGAACCATTAAATATTACAGTATCTTTCGCATATAAATATATAGAATACAAATGTTTAAGACTAATTCTAAGCATATAATTTACATATACATAGGAAACAAAATAGAACCTTAAGGTTCGCCAATAGCAACATTTTGAATTTTGCCGAGTTTAGTATCAATTTTTTAAACCTATGTACTTTTACTTAGATAAGAACAACTTCTCTAATTTCCAAGGCATTTAATTTGACAAGAACCTACTGCTCTATGGTACCAGAAGTCTTTTGTAAATCCAAAAATAAATCTATAGATTATTTCTTTCCAATATTTGTTCTTTACAATGCCAATTTTCTTTGACATTAAGTATACAAATAAAATCTAGAACTAAATTGGATTGCATATATTAATTTATATTTTTCCAAATAATTATTAATATATTTTGTATACATTTTTCCTACACGTTGCATGACAGAAAGCGAGAAATTGCTAGGGGAGAGAGTCAAATGACGGTATCAAAACACTTTTTTGCATTAATTCATGAGCATTCACAAGCTGTAGACCTACAGTTTTTCCTTCTGCTAAAGGTACCTTTCTTCGCAGCACTGTTTTCTTCCAGAGAGTTGTATTTTTATTTTATTATATAACCATTCTGCTGGGTTCCAAGGCCTGACTGTATGACGAGGACGCTTGTTTATTAATTAGTGTTTCTTATTAGTGCGTATTTTCTTCAATTTTTTATAAGTAGATTCTGAAGGTTGGAATTTCCCTGCACTGAAAACCCCCTAGGTCAATGGCTACTGAATGAAAGCAGTTTTTAAAGTCTCATCCAAGGTTCTTCGGTATGTCGAACTTATTCGACGGGTGTATTGAAGTTGACGTTGTAGGCCCGGTGTACACATCCGTTGTTTGAACTCATGTTACCGCTACGACGCCGTAGTTAATAGAATAGGCCTAATGACGGCCAGATGATATTCGGGGACCACAAGGGCCTAAAGGTACCTAACATTTTTCTCACAACTGAGGAAAAACCCCGGAAAAAACCTCACCCAGGTAACTTGTCCCGATGAGGAATCGAACCCGGACCCGCTATGTGAGAGGAGCGAACGCATCCCCTGAGCCACAGCGGTGGACCACATTGTTTAGATCTTGAGGAAAAAATGTTATTTTTAATGGGCTTTATGGCAAGAGAGATGTTTTCAAATTTTCGGAACCAAATTGCCGATATGATATCAAGACACTTCATACCAAAGAAGTTACTTACTTTGGAATAGATGAATCATTTCTTTTATAAAATAAGATCTAAATATTATTTTTTTTGTTAAGTTGAAATGATAAACAATATGTTATATGGGCACAAATGTTTTCACTTAAAAAATTAATTCAGTAAGTTGATGTGTGGCATACCTTGACGTATCCAGCAACGAGCTGACGTTTTTTCAAATAAAATTTCATCCCTGCGAGCATTGCAAGCATGTTAGGCCTATCGATCGTGATTGGTCGATATCCGATGCATTGCTAAACGTTAATGGTCAATCTGAAATACGCGTTGTATAAATGGAAAAGTCATGCTAATACATCCAAAGAACTAAGGAGGGATTTAATAAACAATAGCCTATGAATTTACAGCTAGCGCCTACTTCAGGATCTGCCATAGGAGCGACCCTGATTTGAACAACTGCGTGAAGCAAGTGTTGCTAGATATGAGACCAAGACTCCTTAAAGGTATCCCAGAGCTGAACATCGTTCCTTTGGAACCACTTGTAATCCCACGGATGGAATACAGAGAGGGTTCCGGTAACTTCGCGTTCACCCAAGTGTCCACCAATGTCACAATGCATGGACTGGGAAACTACGACATCAAGAATATCACGTAAGTTTAAGATATAAAATTAAATAATTTCTATTTTTTAAGATGAAAATTGTACTAAGACCGCTGAATATATTTGTGCACTGGGAAACTACGACGTCAAGACTATCACGTAAGTTTAAGATATAAAATTAAATAATTTCTATTTTTTTAAGATGAAAATTGTACTAAGACCGCTGAATATATTTGTAAACTGGGAAACTACGACGTCAAGACTATCACGTAAGTTTAAGATATAAAATTAAATAATTTCTATTTTTTTAAGATGAAAATTGTACTAAGACCGCTGAATATATTTGTAAACTGGGAAACTACGACGTCAAGACTTTCACGTAAGTTTAAGATATAAAATTAAATAATTTCTATTTTTTTAAGATGAAAATTGTACTAAGACCGCTGAATATATTTGTAAATTGGGAAACTACGACGTCAAGACTATCACGTAAGTTTAAGATATAAAATTAAATAATTTCTATTTTTTTAAGATGAAAATTGTACTAAGATCGCTGAATATATTTGTAAACTGGGAAACTACGACGTCAAGACTATCACGTAAGTTTAAGATATAAAATGAAATAATTTCTATTTTTTTAAGATGAAAATTGTACTAAGACCGCTGAATATATTTGTAAACTGGGAAACTACGACGTCAAGACTATCACGTAAGTTTAAGATATAAAATTAAATAATTTCTATTTTTTCTAAATGAAAATTCTACTAAGACCACTGAATATATTTGTTATAGGCTATATTTATGTTCATATATTTATATTAATTTATTATACTATCTTTAAGCATAAATACAGGCATTTGACAGTTTATAAATAAAGCACAAACAAGACAAATTGCAACATATTTAGCCTACAATCACTTTTATGTTTAAAAACTCATCAAGAGTATAGAAATTATTTCTTATTATTTTCGTTTTTGTTTATTCAGTCAGGTAACATAGAGGACCTAAACACAAATATGAATGTAATTAATGGAATATTAGCCGGTAACCAAATTGAGCATTCATAGTTACAATGTTCAATTCAAATAGTCCAATACGCCAATGCTCTATACAATATCCAAAAGGACTAGACCAATGAATAGAAGGTACAGTGCACGAATTGCCTACATAACTTAATCCCAATGAACTTTATTGGCCAATGAACATTAGGTCCGATGGATACAGAGTGAAAGGGATATAACCAGGCCTGACTAGACCAATGAATTGCTTATATAACTTTTCCCAATGAACTTTATTGGCCAATGAACATTAGGTCCAATGCATATAGAGTGAAAGGGATATAATCAGGCCTAACTGTGCAGATTTTAATAGCTTATTATTTTAATATGAACAAAAAATATTCCAAAATTCTACCATGGATTACTTTCTTCAACGAAAAAAATGTTTTCCCTAAACTTTAAGCCCCATAAATGTTATCCGTATTGTTCTAATTTTTTTTATATTAACAGAGAAAAAATGGAATAGTTATTCCTTTGCGATTTTTCAATGAAATTGGAAGTTTTCGTCAAATTATATAAAAGTGTTATTACGTGGACTACATATTCGGCGCAGTTTGGCAACGCCTAGGCAAAAGTCTTCCATCTCTATTTGAGTATGTTTTGTACGAGTGACTGGCCATTGTATCCGCATCGGCGCTCTGACAGTGCACTGTTGCAATTCTGCGGGACTAATAATAATAACAATAACAATAATAATAATAATAATATTTTTATTCATCATATATTTTTTTTAATTTTTGGCTTCGTCAAAGAGAACATATTAATCTGCGTTAAAATTAGTATGACTAAATCTATTTAAAAATTATTATATGCACAGTGCTTCAGTTACAGAGTATAATTTGTGTTGCAATAAAGTATTAGTAACTTCTTTTCTAAATATGTTATACTTGAAATGAACAATGCCTTTGATTAATTTATTGTTCAATATTACACCTTGGTGTATTACACTTCTAAGGTTTTTAAATGTTCTTTGTGGATTCATATATGTATAGAATTGCATGATCTAGTTTCATAAGAGTGATATTCTAAGCTTATTTTAAATTCATTTATATTTCTATGAACAAGATAGATAGTTTCTGGAAGGTAAAGACTTGAAGGTAATAAATTTAGTTCTTGAAGTGTTAAAAGGTACATTAAGAATAATTATTATTCTTATGATTTTCTTTTGGAGTTTAAATATTTTACGTACTTTATTCAAGTCACTACAAAAGGGAATCCCATAACATAAAATAGATTTAACATAACCAAAGTAATAACCTAATTTCATCTAATTCTAAAAAATTATGCCTTACAATGGACTTAATCACAAAACGTCAAATAGTTTTATGTTTATGCTTATGTTATGTTATGTTATATTATCTACTGGCCCTTTGAAACTCCACATATACCCCTCCCATTCTGGATATTGCCCACATAACATTTATGTCCACCAAAATTATTGTTCGATGAAGTCAAGGTTCAAAGAAGCAAGGAACAATAGGCCTATATGCGTTGGTCCACTTTCAAGCAACAAAAAGCACCTTAATTTAATTCCATTCCATTTAACGTCATACTTTGATATGTGTTAACATTGTTGTTACATTACCAAGAAACAGCAATTTCAAACCTGCCAAAAGTTTAGATATTCAGTCATGGCATAAATAAATAATTTTCACCCGAAAAGATAAGCCGATGTTTCTTAGAGGCAAAAATTATATCGATCTCATTCAGAAAGAATGTCTAAATATTCCAGCTGTTATAAATCAAGTGTTTGCAATGCAAGGTATGTTATAAATTCAGATCTGCAAAATATTTTGGTGAATAAAAGAATTACATTGTTATTGTTTGTACAGATAATTGCTTTAAAAACAAATAAGTTATATTGTTAAGTCTACCTATTTTGTAAATTGTAAATTTCTGACTGGACATTCAGAATTTGTCAATTTCAGATAGAGGTTGTTATTCCAAGGACATTTATTAGATGGACCTTTCATATAAAGCGATATTTCCATAGAAATTAAATATTTAGGACAATGAACTTTTTACATTTTTAGTCATAACAATTACTTGGACAATAATGAAATCTGAACTATTTCACGAAGCAAACTTAATCTGGTAATCAATAATTAGTGTATTCCCTTGTAGAGATACTCAAGTATTTTTACGTAATGGCTTTTTATAAGGTGGAGTAAGTTTCTGCTAGGAAAACAAATAGTATAACACAGTCCGAATAGAATATTAAGCATAGCCTTCACAGGGAATAGCGCTGTCGATCGTCATGACAGCTTTAGCTACCTCCGCGACTTCCAACTCCCGCCGAAGATTCAAGTAAGACAATACCAAATTAAAAGAAGAATTCTATGTTGAACATGCAGTTCCCTCTTATCTATTCGCATTTGACAACGACGTTTACACAATTCAACACGTTTAACTATAAAACATAAAATAAATCTATACAATTTTTCATTGTATATTCTTTCCTATGGTGGTAAAAATAATATGTACGACAAGACCCGAAGAATATCTAAGTCACTAATTTATACTCATAAAATTACCTTTTTTTTTAAATCTAAGGTGGAAACCAAAATTAAGTTATTTTCCAACATACGATACCTTGATTATCATATGGTAGGATCGTTTGACATCTAATACGTCGACGACCACAGCTTCTAGTCATTTGAAAGAACTTGTAAGAGTAACTATTTTGGAGATAGAGTTAGTAAAAAACTCTTTCAGGTAAATTCTCATGAAGAAGTGGTAGGTAAAAGGAATGTTTTCCCTGGAGCATTTCAGCTATAGTAAAAAAATTACTGATGTTTTTTACTGTGCAAATATTTTTAACAATGTTTATATGTTTTTCTTTTTATAATTTGTATTTCAGGTTTGAATTAAACAAGTTGTTGATGCATATACATCTGACTACGCCCTGGATGAGAATGACGTCGAACTACGAGATGGAGGGCAAAATACTCCTAGTACCCATCAGGGGCAGTGGTGATTGTCAGTTCAACTTCAGTGAGTATTTTCCTTGAATATTTCTAAAATATCTAAAGAATCATCGGGCCTTTTCAATGTTAGTGTCACGCTTATGAACAAAATAATCTAATACAGCACTTATGGTCGCATTAAATACCACTGTTAAAAATATTGATTACAGACGTAGATGAAGTAAACATTTCTCATTAAAATAATTTTTAATATACCCCAATATACATTAAATTGCAAAGAAAGATAATAAAGTAAGATGTAAAATACTAGACAATAGTTACCATTTTATTCATTGGTTCAGAAAAGTAGTAAGTTACTGTAGAACATTATAAGAAAAGTTCATTAGACTTATATTAAATTTGATTACCTACTATCGTTATGAAATTGCATGAATTAGTTCATCTGGTCAACAAAATCTGGTATGTAGGCCTAATACAAATCTACATGCTTTGATAGATTCGTATGGAATTTTGCACGCATGCCCTCTTTAAGCAGGTACACATGATAGACAACATTAATATTCAAACAAAACACCCCTATTCTTATTTTCAGCCCCCATGAGTAATATTTTATCTGTACAAATCTACATTTTTTACCAATTTCTACGACATCTTACACTTGTAGCCTGCACACTTACTTACTTAATCAATGGCAATAGACAATTCCTCAGCAAGCTAAAGGAATAGTATCTACAAGTGTTTTGCAGATGACAAGCCGTTTGTTCATTCTCCTGCTTAGATACGCGGTCCAATCAGAGATGGCGAGACGGAGGGACGACTCTTCCTGCTAGCGGGGCTTCTTTAGCTCGTACACGTGATTGGCGGTGAAGGAAATGGCTTCTCATTTTAAAAATACTGTATTTTATGGAACCCTAAGGTTCATAGCCGTGCATAGCCTGTGCTCGCCATTCAACCCTATTCTATGTTAACTCCATCCAACCATCCCTCGCAAATCCAACTTCTCTTAAATCTATCCTAATATTTTCCTCCCACCTACGTCTAGGTCTTCCAAATGATCTTTTCCCTTCCAGTCTCCCAGTCAATATTTCCTCCTCCATGTGCGCAACATGTCCAGCCCATTTCGTCCTCCGTGATTTAATTGCCCTTACTATATCCGGTGACGAGTACAGGTTATGAAGCTCGTCGTTATGCAGTTTTCTCCAGTCCCCATTTTCATCTCTCTTAGGCCAAAATATTTTTCCAAATCCTCCATTGTCTTATAAATTTTTATTGTTAGATTTCTGGACAGAAGACGATAAGATAAGAGTTTCTGAACTGCATAAAAACAAGCGTTTCCTGATTTGAGTCTACACTTAACTTCTGCCTTAATATTCTTTGTGTCTGTAATTATTGCTCCAAGTTATTTGAATTTCCTGTAGCCTGCACAACCGGGCGAAAACTATATAAGACAATAATATTCGAAAAACTACACCTTATAAAATTTTCGATCCCTATTATGTGGGCTCTGTACAAATCTACATTCTTTGAACGATTTTTTACCAAACTTTACACACAGAACCTTTAGAACCAAGAATAAAATTTAGGCAAAATTCATTTTGGGAAGAAACCAATGCTTATTTTTCTTTATACTAAAATTCGAAATTGTGATTATGTCTATATTTAAAGATAATTCCCATAAAGATACTACCTCCACCGATTTGTCCATTCGTGTCGACCTGAAGAATTCAATGGATTGATTAGATTGAATCGTACTTTCCTTACTTACTCTATTTGCTCTATTTGCTCCTTCATTAAAATTATCTTTTTTTTCAGCTGGGGTAACAACAATTGCCCATGTGCAAGCGCACAAGGTGAAGAGAAATGGAGAAGATTACTTAGAGGTTGAAGAATTCAAGTGGGATATTGACGTGGAAGATACAAAGCTACATTTCAGCAACCTTTTCAATGGAGAAAAAACATTAGGTAAGATTTTAGCTCAAATCAGATATATAAGTATTCATGAACCACAGACTATTGTCTCTGATGGACATTACATGATAATATTTAGCTCAAATTGCCAATCCGGTGTAAAAACAATTGATACTGCTCGGCTATGATTCTCGTTTCCGGACTGTGTGGCAGCAATTTTCTTGCTGCCTTGGCCGTTTGAACTTCTATCACAATAAAATAATTTTCTAATATCTTAATCTCAACCTTTTTTATATATATTTATGTATTTATTTACTTATATTGCCTAAGTCTTTCGGTTTCATACAATCATCATCAGGACACATTATTTTGTAGAATTCCATCTAAAGGGAATGAAGCAAATACTCTATAGTATTTGAATGAAGTCGTATTAGTAAAGGCGTCATTGTTGATTAAAATCACTAAAACTTAAGGTGAACTTAAAAGTGATATTTGTAACAGTTAGTGATTTTAATTAACAATAATCGTCTTGACTTAAACAGCTTCACTCTGTTGTAAGAAAAGTTGCCAGAATTCCTAGAAGTGTTTAATGGAACGATAGAACTTCCATAATCAAAACGAAATTACAAATACTTTTCAATCCATATAACGTGATAATCATAGCAGAGTAATGACATTGAAACCCGTAAGACCCCGTGTAAATGGCCACAAGATGGAAAACTTAGGTACAATAACTTACTTGGGAGTATAACGTAAATCTGGAAATAGAACGAATAAGCTTTGAAAGATTCTTGACAATAGCTTTAAATTCAAGAAATTTTTTACTTTGTTTAGGTTAAGGTTATTTAAGTGCCAGTAAAACAGAAAAGCAAATATGTTAAACCTATCAAACTATAATTCAGATGTAAAATAACCAAAATGTTATGCTGGAATTGACCGACCCAAGATCATTAAGTCAAGTTATTATGGAATTACAGTTATTTCGTATTCAGTAATCACCTAGGGTACGGTACCTCGTATAACCCTCTATTTCGGTTTACGTTAATCTAATAACAGCAGGCCTAGCCATTTAAATTTATATTTTCATTCAGGATTCAATCATGCCATGCTTTATTATCTATATATATATATATATATATATATATATAAACGAATGTATGTGTGTCTGTCCTTTATGCATTACTACACCATTCATCCGATCGCCATGACACTTTGGGAAATTATTGAGTAGACTCCCGCGAAGGTTTCTGGCATAGTACACTTTTAATTTTAGCTTTCGTTCGCGAGCTATGAACGAAAAACGGGAATAAGTGCATTTTTTGCGCTTTTGAAGCAAAGGTTCTCAGTAATACATTTCAGTTGTCAAATCAGTTACAGTTGGCTTTGTCTATTTTTTCATACCTTGGAAATAAAAGCATCGTGATCGCTTGAGTGTTGTAAACCCACGTTGGTCGATTCATTTGTTTATAATGTTAAGGAGGGATAATGAATATAGGTCTCAATGCGTAAACATTGTTCGATTTAGACGACACTCACTATGCAGGGGTTTTCTGGGCCAGGGAACTCGAATCTGAGATTATTTATCCCATGATTCGTTTTCTAGTCGTGGAATTCACTTCAAAGCCGGACTTTTAGTTGTTTCATTAATTAGGTCTATCAATCGTTTAGTTTAGACCTATGAATGTTTCGTGTGCAAAGTGTTAAAAAATATAATATTTTTATTATTTTGCTTTTAATTGTTAATCTTTCGATTAATTATCGTGGGCGAAGCCGCAGGGATATACTGTAAGCCATAAAAAGCTATATTTATCGTTTTCTGAGGGAATAGTTTCAGTGTGATAATTCGTTCTTCCTCATTTCAAATTCTAAATACCTATATAAGGACCTATAAGTTATAATTTACAAAATACAAAACCCGAGCGACGCCGGGCCTTTTAACCTAGTATGCTATAAAGAGCATAATTAAGATTGAACATGGAATTGTAATGCGTAATTTAAGAAGTTTTGGGCGATATTGTTCGGATAAGAACTTTAGATAAATAGATAATATCAGGGTTTTGCTTTTTATAATCCAGGGTGGATATCCTGTTTCGTGTTTATATTTCCGAAAATAAAAGTTGTACCATCTTTTCAGGAAAAGCAACTAACGATTTCCTTAATGAGAACTGGAGAGAAGCGTTCAAGATCTACAAACACCTGCCAGAAGAAGCACTTGGCGCAGTCTTTAAGGAGTTTGCAAACAACGTGTACAAGATTTTCCCATATGAAGAGCTGTTCCCAGAATAATCCAAAGATCTTATAGGCCTATTTAACTTTCCATTTAATTGTGTACAGGGAGACCCAATGAACCGGCTGCGCGGTGTTTTTTCCCGGTTCCCGATGGCGGCGCGCGTTGCTGTCCACGGCTATTACAGAGTGGCGTTGATGCAGCCATACAAAATTTCCTTAACTATTTGAAAGCTACTTACCAACATTATAAAAGGAGGTGATGAAATGGCCACCGTCGTTGTCCACACATTTTTGCCACCTCTTTAAGAAACCCTCTATCGCTCACCGTAGTTCATGTTGCGAAATGCTGGCAATTTTCTGGTGGATATATTTTTAAAATTCTTACAGGGTGTGTGGGTTGTCTTGTAACTTATATTTTATGTTTTAATTTACCCAGAGATAAAAGTAGCAGGAAGTTAGATCGAGGGACGAGGGAGCGATCTTCCTGAATAAAACAAAGTAGGCTATACAAGACAAACCAACACAACCTGGAAGAATTAAAACAAAAGTTATCCAAGAAATTGCCAGCATTTTGAACTACTGCGAGTGATGGATGTTTCTTAAAGAGGTGCCAAAAATGTATGGACAACGACGGTGTCCAGTTTCAGCACTTCCTTTCATAACTTTTGGGTAAGCAAAACCTTTAAATATAGTTAAGGAAATTGTAGGGTTGCATCAGCGCCACTATACGATAGCCGCAGATGGCAACACGCGCCGTCATCACGAACCGGAAAAAACACCACGCAGCCGGTTCATAATTCATTGGGTCTCAGTTTCACACAATTGCAGATTATGTTTTTTTTTAATAAAATAAAATATAGTTAAATATAATTGAATTGTGAAATGCAGCAAGTTCTTAAATTCCCTTTGTCATCTATCTTCCCAATGGATTTGATAGAGTGGAACAAGGTGTTCATATGAACTATATATAAATAGCGTATGATGAAAGTCAAGTGGGCAGTAAATAAAATCAAGAAACCATGCAAGCTTTAGGTAAAGGAAGAAAATTAATGAGAACTTTTGAGAAAAGGAAGGTAAAATTAGCAGGACAGAATATAAGAGGCAATCACAAATGTTTTTTGAGAAGTCCAAACCCCCTTCAAGAAATTTCAATGAAGCATTCTGCGTCTTAATCACCTCACGTGGGCACCCCTGAATAAGTTATTTACTGACTAATGATTGCTTTAGCTTGGTTTGTGACAACGAAAAGACAGCGACAGCTTAGTATACACATCAGTTGTTAGGTGACTTCATTTAACGTGTTTTTTTATTAACATAAGCTTCGGTGTCCCTAATCACAATGCAAAAATAGGTAAAGGCCGGTTAAGAAGTTCAGTCGTTAATGCATTCTGAAAGATCGGGCGATTTCATGGAAGAATGGAACTTGGCTCAAACTATTATTATTATTATTATTATTATTATACTCGTAAACTGACACCACAACAGGGACTTCCAAACACAATTCTAGAGTGATAGAGAAAAAGCGAATAAGTCAAAATATCAAAGTTTTAGGAGAGACAAATGACGATTTATTTTCACAGCATTTTTACAATATTTAGATCAGTCCACCCAGATATTTTTACATAGTATAAGATACTGTGTAAAAATACCTGGTGGATTGAACTAAATAGTGTAACAATGCTGTGGAAATAAATTTTTTTTGTCATTCCTGAAACTTTGTAATTTTGACTTATTCGCTTTTCCCCTATCACTCTAGAATTATTTTTATTTATTAGGCTAATTTATCCAGTAATCTATAATAACCATTAATTTATTGTCGTGAACAATTAATGGTATTACGAATTGAAATAAGTGAACTGTGAGCTAATTCCTAATTGAAGTTAACCCACGTTCAAGTGATATAAATGATATTTTATTATGATCGATTGAAAATAAATTTCGAACGTCAATGTCAAATGATTAGGCTAAATATATTAATGTTCACATAGTTTCCCGGCCCGTAGTTTTCAACCCCAGCTGAATTGGACGAGGCTTCAAAGTTTTTAAATTAACTTATTACGTTCTTTTGAGCAACAGCCTTGGTGACGGATTATTATAAATACACTGAGGCAGCTATAATTATAATTGTTATTGCTATACTCATAAAATATTTTTATTTTTAATCTCTATGGTACAACTGTAGAATTACATTCAAAGAGTACCAATTAATAAATGAATCCATAAGGCATTGCAGAGGAGAACAGTTGCCTCCCCCCTTGCCCCCCCCCATTACGACACCCATGCGCCACAATCTTCTGTACAAGAATTATGGTTGAAATAATATAATTATATTCTACAAAGTAAGTTTGTAACACCTTCTTCCTCTTCTTGCACATTCATAATTACATATTTACGATTCTGACCTACCGGATGCATGATGTTATATAAAAATAGAAAAATGACCTTAACCGCGTAATTGACACGAGATAAAAAAAAAACTGTAGCCTCTCCATTACAACAGCATTGGATTCTTGAGGTCATACCTTCCTTTCTGGAATCTTATGTTTTGCTAATACAGAGATTCTGGAAAAGTAAAGAACATTCAGATTTAGGACAGCCAGGAAATACTGTGGATTATATACTCCAAATTACATTATACATGCAATGTTAACCTTTTAGACTGTGATTAGCATCCTCTTGCGCAGTAGACGCGGTTATAATGAAAGACTTACTTCAGCACATCACTAATGAAACCTGTTTGCTAACACCACTAGATTTAACAATAATATTGCACTATTTTAGTAATTTGTTAGTAATGTGTTAAAATGTAGTTTTTTCTTCTTAAAGCATCTACATTATGTTGCACATATTTGTTTTATGAATATAAGCTAACAACTGTTACAATTGAATTGAGGATTGCATATAAATATATTTTATTAAGTTGCATTAATATAAATTCAAGCTTTAGATCAAATCCACACCCCCAAGCATACTAGACGAATTCAATCAAAGCATTTAATGACCTAAACATCTCACATATGCAAGTCCCAGATTATACAACACCACTGACAAAAAATAACCCTGAATTAATTAATCTGAGCATTGACAAATTTAAGAAACTACGAGTATTTAAGTATAGTACATGAAGGTCATTTTTTCATGTTTCTTCTTTTTAAAACGTCTTTCCTATTATTGGTGTCTATGGGCGTTATTTTATTTTATTTTTATTTAGAATAGTTTGTATTTTTGTTTGGTATACTTATATCCACTTCTGAAGTGCCAACCATGAGCATGTGCTCATTCGGGTGGCGTCTTGATAAAATAATAACAATAATAATGTGGTAAAATTTTAACTAGTAATTGTAATTTAGTGTAACTTAAAACACGATTATACAGAATTATACTTTCAAACAGAGTCCCAGACTAGCACATTCTCAGAATTCGTACCGTAACATTTTGGTAATTTGGAAACAGCCCTGTTTTCAAGAGCTTAGAATTTTTAGGAGTAGCCTATCTTCTTTCCACGTCATGCTTCATTTTTAGATGTGGCGAAAGGATGAAAGTCTCTCCTCCCTCGCACTTTTTTCTACAAACTACTGTTATTGTTTGAAATTGCACGAACAGATAGACAAAAAGATTACTAGGAGAGAACTGTATCTTTGAGTATTCGATTATGTTCAGTCGTATAGTAAACTATAATTTTGCACTAAGGTGTATGCATAAGTGGTGCCCTTCCTGCCCATACAGATTTTAAAAAGTATATAGTTAATAGAATTTAATAACAACATGTTACAAGGAAGTGAAAAACTTATTTCTGATTTCGCACAGAGTATATTTAGTTTTCAGAGCAAATTAATACTCTTTCGGAAAGACCTAGGAGACTAGAACATTCGCTCATTTCAAATGTTTTAAGAAAATTACTGAAGGCCTTCCGGACGTTCAGGTAGAAACAGAAGATTATTTATGTAAAATGTCTCGTCTTGCTAAAGAAATCAATTGCAAATTTAATGATTTGAGAAAACTTAAACCTTTATTTTCATTATTGGAAAACCCTTTTGCTGTTGATTTTGTGAGCGATGGCTGTCCTGTTTCATCACCAATTACAAAGGATACAGTTTGAGTAGAGTTGGAGCTACTGGAACTGCAAGAGGACGAAAGACTAAAAGGACTTCAACGAAGTGGTGTTTCGGCCATAGAATTTTGGAAGAAAGTTCCAGAAGGAGAATACCTACTAACAAAAGAGTGTGGTAAGAGACTTATTTCGATATTTGGGACTACTTATGTGTGAATCTCTGTATTGAACGCTTAAGTTCATTAAATCTAAATATCGATCTGAACTAACTGATGAACAATTAAGTTAACTCATGCGAACTGCTCTTACCAATTACCAGCCAGATTTCAAACAACTAACAGCAAAAATGGACACTCAAAAAAGCACTTCTCAAAAGTAAAATGTTATTTCTTGTTGTTTAATTTTACAGTTGTGTTTATGTGTATAGTAAAAATGTGGTTCGCTTCGAACAGATTCATAAATTTGCGGATCCCAAAGTTAAGGTTAGTGGCCATCCCTGGTGTATAGTAAAGATATTCTCAAGAGTCTCGAAGAAGTGCCTTATGACGTGCAACTTGGCAATGAAAATGTCACCTAGTTTGCTGCTGTTTATAAACACGTTCTGGCCGGTCTGAATTGCAAGGCAATGAAGCAGGTCAAGGGCTTGCTACTGCATTTCATGACTTGGTGTTCCACACAGACAACAGTTTTATATTACTACTTAGGCTTGCAGCCGTCACCAGTCTAACGAACAAAACGTAGTACCAAAAAGGGCTTTATAATGATTAAACGCCTAAAGAAGAAATAAACATTGAATATATATATTTTTAATGAAGATAATATGCAACCAGAACTGGAAGTAGCCTACTTAACGGGATTCCTCTGTAAAAAAAATGTATGACTTTTTAAAAATTATTTTATTTTTTGCTTTCTTATTGGGCTTTTAGATTCTATTGATCTATTGGGTTTCATTTTCACATATTGCAAATTAATGGTCTTTAACTAGGTTCTTTAAATAACCATGCCCAATTAGGGGACTCAACCTCACTAAACTTTAATTCCATATTTTCCTCTTTAATTTCACATACGTTTTTGAATGTTCAATTTCGGGCGAAAGATAGGAAAGTACAAATAATTTATCATAATTACAGAGAAAAAATTCATCATATTTCTTGTATGATCCCATGCCTACAAATTACACGGTTATTTGACCTCGGGGGTTTACTGCAATTCAGGCCTTCACCATCGCCGGTGTCGGAACTTTGTCCCGCAGGAGTTCTTTTACAAGCCTGTAAATCACAGACTTGAGACTGTCATCGACCTGGGCCGGCATCAGACTCGCGACCTTGGGCACCTAATTTATAATTAACATAATATAACAACTTGTGTAAATACATATTCAAGTTTCCACAAATATTAATTTTGTTTCTGTTACCAGTGACGTAACTAGACATTTAGCAGTAGTTTTCCCCTTGCTTTCAAGAATATAATCCATTTTTCCTATCGCAATTTGTTTTGTCACCTGAAGGAGATAGATTATCGTTGACAATATTACTACAGCTACGATAACCGCGTGGTGTTACAGGGGCGGAGAAGCGGGATATTTGACTTTTTTTTTTATCGAAGGTGATTTCAGACGTTAGTCGGTTATTTACATTTTAATTGTATTTATTTAACGTTTTAGTCTTCTTCCCTGCCCACGCCAGATATGCAGACTGCTCCACTTGCTCCTCGTAGTTAAAACCCCTACACACGGGGCCAACCTGGCAGCACCACCAGGTGTTTTCATTACTTTAAATATAGGCCCTAAGGCTTCCAAGGAAGCGTCCACCACCACGTGTGAATGGTTACATTTAAAATATTGGAAACTCCTGATGGCGCGGCCACCATGGCCACAAAGGATTCTGGGAAATGAATGCAGATGAATATTCCAATAGGGATATGAAGAGGAAGAACTAGGAGTTTTTTTTTAAACATATTAATGAGATTTTAAAACCTATTTGCGGATAGCCTAAGTTGTTAAAGAAAAGGGAGTATCCTGCGAATATCTGGTTACCCAATATTACAGATTTCGTAAGAATTCTAAAATAATTATTGCTGTTTTATATCCACTTTCTATATCCTTGCCATAGGTACTATAGGTTGAGGAAGTAGTGAGTTTGATCCTTAAATTTCATGTTGATTTTTCGGTACAAGACATTGCCAAATTAACAGTGAATTTACACTCAAAACGCAAACGTGTTGCACGTAAATGTTGTCAAAATTTAGTCACAATATCCGATTTTAAGACCTGCCCATAAAAACTACAACACTGAAGAAAGGTAAAAAGAGGACAGGTTATATAACGCTAAAGCTCAATTACTGAAAATATTTTTTTTAAGCTACTTAATTTCTTATCTCGAGGGAGCACCAGGGCACATCTGCGAAGAGGTCAGACCCGGAAAATTTCCGGTATCACATATGGCCAGCACGAGCCTGTTTGAATCCATAATAGTCGGGAGGACACATTGTAACAAAAACGTGTTATGCCATGGAAAGTTTTCTTTCTTCTTGTAGTAGTTTTCACATTCTGTGCTAGGTCATTATCAGTGACTTCAATGTCGTGCAGGATTCATGCGAACACTAATTACTATTCTCAATGCAAATTGCTGTTGAGTTCTTCACTTCAGCTCTATTATAAAAATTTATTTTAAAAAGTTGCTTAGTGTTGAATTAATACAATGTATTACTGCTAACAATAACAAGATTTAGAAATCAAGTGTAGTGCTCTCATTTTCCTCATCCTCACTCGGCGAATAAAATGTCGGCATTTCCTTTTGCGGTTTACCAGATTATTACTGTTTATTGAGGGTTAAGTAGCGTCTAAACGATCAATAATATTGTCAATATTTGCTTCAATATTGACGGAGGATCATATTGATGGAAATATTGATCGTCTAGGAGCGTATTGAAGCATCCTTATTGACGGATATTGATAAAAAATTATATTTTCTGCCAATATTGAAGAACCGTTTGAATGTCTAGGAAGTTTATTCTCAATATTTCTTTAATTATCAGTTCTTTGTGAGATCGAGAAGTGATTTTTTGTAGTTAACCGGTTCTGTAGAACGAAAAAAAAATTTAAAAATGTTCATATGTAAAGTGGTTATCAGATTGTACTACTCTCTGGACCAGCGTCTATTTTTCTTTTTTGCACAATGAAAGAGTCAATGCTAGAAAACCCAAATCCGAACTGAAAAACATATCGAAATTAAAAAGAAGAAAAAAAAAACACACTGAAACAGCCCCGGTTATGCAGCATGAATATTTTTGCCAGAATGAGTATTGGTGAGAATATCGATGCGTTTTGAAGCATATTCAATATAGAGCGTCAATATTGAAGAGAATATCGACAATGTTACTGATCGCTTTAAATTATTACAATGAATTATTGCTAACAATAAAAAGGTTTAGAAATCAAGTATAGTGCTCTCGTTTTCCTCGTCCTCACTCGGCGAGTCAAACGTCTGCATTTCCTTTTGCGGTCTGCCAGATTAATCCATGTATATTGTTTATTGAGGGTAAATAGTAGTTTGCACTCTCAAATCCAAGCAGGTGGCAGACTCTGTTGCCAAGTCAGTCCAATAACAATAGCAATATAATACAAAATTTGGGCGTTTCTTTGATTCTCGTTTCCGTCTGAGACATGACAACACTTCAACACGCGGCTATTGTTCTTGCATTAAACAAACAACACTTCAAAGACAGCACCGCTGCGAACGATGACAGCAAGACGACTATATAGTCCAGTTATTCGTTGCATGACCAGGCGGCTTCCTTTCGTTAGGAGGAAAAGTTTGCCGACAGCTCAACCCATGTTTTTTATTATTATTATTTTTACCGCACCAATCAATCAAAATTTAAGAATGTCCTGCGACGGATGTGGCAGCTACTCGTCAACTCCGCGTGGAGTGAAACGTGAGGTTGCAAGATATAGTAAACAATAAACACGTGTGAATTGATTAAAGCGAGGGAAGAACTAAGGTCAGCAATAACAATGAGAGAATATCGCAATGTTACTTTTGTTTTGGGAAGGGGCAATGAATAGCCGCCTGACCACGCAATGAATATCTGGATTATACCTACAAGAAAGGCAGCCAATACAGGTTCTGAGCAGCCGAAGTTAACAATATTGTGAACAGCTATGGGTCAAAGAAATACAACAAGAGGAATCATGTTCAAACTCAACGAACTTCCCCATATTGACAAACCGCTTTCATGAATGGTGTAAGTAACATTACATACATAACAAAATGTGTAAACTATATCTACCCTATACCATGTTACTATCCTATAATTGGCTTATAACTTCCTACTTCAGAGAATGTTTAAGAAAAAAATATTTCAAGTACGGTATAGGTTCATATCTTGGTATTGGTGGTTAGTATGCACAGTTGAAACAAATTCGTTGTGTCCAGAAAACTACGGAAACAATTGTTCTTCGTGCAAATTAGCTTAGGCCCTACTATAAAAAGATAAGAGAAAGTCATCACCACACTTCGTATCACGTCCCCGGAAGGCTGCTAACCCAAATACAAAATTGAATGTTTATTTTCCCATTTTTGAGCTATACTGTTCACAAAAACAGGCACATGCACAAATACACACACACAGACTTCAGTCTGGAAATTATCATTTTGGATTCAGGAGACTTCGAATCTTGAATTAATAATGAAAACTCAGGAACGAACTCAATACTTCCTCTCAGTATGATACAGGTACAAGAAAAAAAAAATAAAGCGAAATGAGAAGAACAATAATAGTGAATGTTGGCTATGGTTTATCAGGAAATCTCATTTTAACATAGGTAATCCCACGATTGGATTTATTAAGACTATTCCATGAATAAAAAGTAACGGATTATACAAATAATAATTACTTTCGTGCTTTATTATATAAAAACAAAACTAGCAGCATACTATGAAGCAACCATCCACGAATCGATTCGAGTTACCATGTAACCAGTGCTACCAATTCTGCATATAAGACATAGTTAATTCAGGTAAGCTAACAGCAGAACAGAATAAAAGCACACGAACTGGCTTGAGCCGTATCGAAATTGTGATTTAACCAATGTACATTTATATTATTTCAATTTCCAAACAAGTTATGATGTAGTGGCAACATGTGACGTAATAATCACGGCACATTGATGCTTGCATGTCCAGTAACGAGCTGACCTTTTTATCAGGTAAAATCCCTTCCTCGTATTCATAGCAAGCATTTTATAAGATAAACGATCGTGATTGGTCTATATCCGAGGAATTGATAAACGTTATTGGTCAATATCAAACATGCGGCATATGAGTGGAATAGTCAGGAAATAGTACGTGGGTTTACAAGCAAAACACATTAAGTCTTATGGGAATGCTGTTGACTTAGTGCGCTGCTTACGGATCCGAGATCCGTTATGCGCTTACGGAACGAGTATTGCATGCTATTTTTTGCACGATGATTATTTATAACAATGTATTTATATTAATTGAGATATTAGCTGAATATATTATATATATATATATATATATATATATATATATATATATATATATACACTATTGAAGATAAATGTTATATTTCAGAAAGTGATTCGCATGTGTTGGTTATTATGGGGACCGAATATTTGTCATGTTAAAGCCGCCACAAACTGGGGGGCCTTGGTTCCGGTCTTCGATAAAGGCTTGTATTATGATGGATTTATTTACGGCACGTGTGCTTTTTGTCATTTTTACAGCACTGAGATTTCTTTTGTTTTCAAAGCGTGTGGGAATGTCAACTTACGATCCAAGGCAACAATATTCGTAAGTACCACTAATTAGTTACGTCGTGCAAAAAATAGGTGTAACATGACACCGTTGAGCTAAAGCAATAAATATATGCATTATTCTATTGTTATTATTATTTATATTATTGTTATTATTATTTATATTATTATTATTGTCGTTACTATTATGTACTCAAGTAAGCCATTGCTACTTCAGGGAATCACAAGACTTCTAGAAGTGTGAAATATATAATTATCTACGATTTACATTATAAAACGACAGTTTGAAATTAGATTAGATTAGATTAGATAACGGGGGGCTTGAAGAGAGTTTAGAGACTTCCCGCACGTCAGCCTAAAAGGCTTATTGTGCTGCCCCTTTTGGTAGAGAAGCTCTTGTTGGCTTCCTTTCCCAAAGTCTTCCCTGGATATTTGCCAGGGTAGTGCAGTCAAGCAGGGTATTGGATAACTCCTTCCTCCTGCTTGCTTATGCTTTGCGCCTCGTCCCATTGGGCGAGAAGATCTCATTGTTTCCCAAAATCTGTTCCTTGAACAAGGTGTAGTATTTTGGATCCAATGTCCTTTTCATTCCCTAGGTCTTCCCTGGATATAGAGGGAGTGAACCTCTTTCTTGCCAGGGCTGGGCAGTCAAACAGGATGTGTGAGGCCGTCTCTTCATCCTGTTTGCATAATTATTAATGGGCACATGCTTTTTAAATGGCAAATCATCACTATACTACAACAGAGCCGCATTGCTAGCCAACCACGGTCTCCAAAGTCAGTTAAGACGTCTTATATAAATGGATTTTAGGTGTGATTCATAGCAGGCCGAATGCAAGAAGCCATTACATGCTAGATGAAAACTGTCTTTTTGTACAAAAATAGAGAAAATTCCTGATAAATGTTGTGTTCCTAGCTGTAGCCGCCTACTATTGCAATAATAATGTCAACGGAGAGTCTTTCCAAGTGTTTAAATTTCCAAAAAATGAATCCAGATGGCTTAGATGGATATCTGCAACTCACAGAAAATTTTATACCTTCATATAACTCATGGCAAGTAAACTCACGTTAATTACTTCAGTATTTTGTTAAACCCATACGGTGACGGTAATTGTGATTTATAGTGTGTGAAGGGTATTTATTTACATTACTGCTAATGAATTGCTTACTGGACGTATTATTATAGCCTACAGTATTTAAATAGGGTACTCTATTAGGCTTAATAATAAACATTTATGTTTTTAATAGAACAAAGTCTGTGCCACGTATATCAGAAGCATGTGAAATATGGCCTATGTACTCCATCTGGCACTTTGTTATATCAGTTTACCTATTTTATTTATTTATTTACTTATTTACAAGGTATATTATAACCCGTGTTTCACCTGAGGTTTATCAGGGGAAAGCCCTCTACGAGCCATAAGAAGCTATATCAAGCGTTTTCTGAGGGAATAGTTTGAGTGTCGCAAGTCGTTCTTTCTTATTTCAAATTCAACATATATCTGTATAAGAACTTAGAGTTTGAAAATCGAAAGTCCTTCATAAGTTAATGTCGAATTACAAAATACAAAACCCGAGCAATGCCAGGCCTTTTACGCTAGTCCAATATAATATTTGAACTCGTGTTTCCGTGTACATCCAACGCTACCAACAATACAGTATTAATTGTGAAATTAATTGAAGGCGGCTGTGGCCGGTTTGCAATAGCAACCGGGGAAAAAAGAGCATTGAATGATTTGGGCGAAACTCACTATGCGGTGTTTTTTTTTTTTTTTTTTTTTTTTTTTGGGCTAGGGAACTCGAATCTGAGGTCATTTTTCCCCGGGCATCGTACTTTAATCGTGATATGCACATCGAAACCAAGATTTTAGCTTTTTAATTATCACTCGTCTTAATTGTTTATGCATGATTTGGGTAAGGTTCATGAGTCTGTGGTAAGTTTTTATCGTTTCATTTCGAATCTGTATGCCCATACGAAAGCACAAGATTCGTTTTATTCGTTTAATTATTTATATTTATTACGTAAAACAATCTAATTAAGAATAAAATTATGCAATTTATGAAAAACGCTGTGTTAATAATATTGATTAAATTTTTTTCTGTCAAAAAATTTTAATAAAACATCTAGCAATTGAGTAAAAATCCCGGGCGAAGCCGCGGGCACCCGCTAGTTATATATAATAGACTAATCAAAATCATAAAACAATAGACTAGACAGAATTAAGCGAATACTATGTATAGACTACACAAATTTGAACAACTCTGTACACTAAACTTTTTTACGATCTTTTAGTGCCTTTCCGGTTTCCATTTTTTTCTGGCTACTAGTGTTCACCGCTTTCCCGCTATTTCGACCATTAAGGTTAATTATAGGGTTTTGGGAGTGCCTATCGTGGGGTCCCACGTTGTTCCTGAGTAGACCCATGTTTCTGCGGTCAGTCGTGCTACATGGCTTCTCGAATTCAATTCAATTGGACCACCTTCTGCATTCAGTCTCTTGTGCCTATGTTCTTTCAGGCATTCACGTTTGGAACTCGATCCTTTAAGGAAATCCCCAAAATCCTCTCCATCTTCCCCTGATAGACTAGCAACACATTTTTCTCTCTGGAAGTTGCGAAGCATGTTTGTTAACCTATAACAAACAGGAAGCACACAGCAGTCGTTGGAATTTGTCCTGTAGAATGAAACTTAAACCCATAATTTGCTCCAAGCAGTCCCTGTCCTTTTCTTTACTTCCGTCCCTGCATTCCTTTCGAAGGAGATGTTTTGTTTCAGGTACTGGAATGAGTAGATTGCAACATAAGTTATTATTGTGGTTCCCTGTCAATATTTATTCGTACTTCTCTGGTCATAAGATTGGTTTTCCTGAGGTTCAGAGCTAGGCTTAATTCCATATTGATCTTATTTTTGTCTGATATGTATTTTAGTTCTTCACTGAATTTGAGAACAGTACTATATCGTCTGCGAATCTTTAATTGTCAATTTATAAAACTATGGTAACATTTAATTCCGCTGAAAAATAGATCTACAAGAGACGCTGTTTATAAAAAGGTTCACTTGCAGTAGGCTTATGAATTCTTTAACAGGAGGAAAATCTTCACGACTAAAGGCTTTCAGTTTTTGTCGAGTGAGTATAAGCATTGCCTGGACATATTCTCATAAAAATTACAAAGATAGAACGTTTTAAATCCTTCGTACTTTCGTTACTAGAAGCTATAAATGTATCCTGTGCCTATTATTAGTAGGCCTGTAAGAACTTCAATGACGTTCATTTATTATTTTAACCCATTGTATTAAAACCTTTAAATATAGATTATGGGGGAGACGGAAGGTATGCTACAAATCTTGCAAATCGCGAAGGAATATTCATTATTCATTGAACATTGCAGTTGTGCTGTAAGTTATTTTACTAGTATTATTTAGCCATAACCCAGTAACATAATTCATTGCAGTTTTCGAAATGAGTGTCAGTTATTATTGTGTGCATCTGTAATGCATTAGATATAGCCTATATGTCATGTGTAGGGCAAGGCATTTGATGATTTTGCATCTTTTTTATATGGAAGTTAAAAGATAGCTCGAATATATATAAATGTCTACCGTGAAATAATTGATTAAATAAGGGCAATTTGTTTTTGCATTTTTTGCTTTAATTTGCATTTTTCATTTTCAAGAGATAGGTCATTTTTGGCATTATTAGGTCATTTTCTACATTTTTTGGCATGTTGGCATATTTAGGTCTTTTTCGGCATTTTAGGTCATGTTTCAGTGGAGGTAGAGAGGAGTTTTTCCATGTACAAATTGTTACTTTCAGATAACAGACAATCGTTTTTATCTTAAAATCTCTCCCAAGTGTTCATAGTTAATTTTAATTCCGGTTTATTGTAAACACCATAGCAGTTTGTCTTGTAGCAATAAAGAATTATTTTTATTTCTTTTTAAATGGCACATATTAATTTGCTTTGGGCAATTTGACGGGCATGCTAGTTCAGATTTTTTTTCGCTAAGGGTGTCCAAGTAGTATAGATTTGGGTACTTTTTTAGTAATAAAATAAGTGTGTTTTATATTGTAAATTCATATTATAACGTATTGTCATCCGTTAAATTGCTTTTAGCAATAATGGAAAATTTATCGGTAATTTTTTGTTAATTTTGTGTCATTTTTTCACTATTTTTAGATCATAAATGCATTTTTTATTTTGCATTTTTTCACTATTTCATGGTCATTAAATACCTTGCCCTAGTCATGTGAAATAGAAACACGAACTTAATTGCTGTGAATTTGTGTTTTAGTGGTCTGATTATTCGATGAACATTGCTTGCAAATTGTTAGTCGTCAATACCCTTATCCATAGTGGTGATTTTCCAAGTTCCAAGTGTTCTAACAACTGTAATCGTCGTAATCTTGCTGTTATAATACTTTCATGTTCCTCCTTCCTCTGTACTCTATGATAAAAGCGTAAACATCCCATTCGTTGTTTAAAAAAAGAAGTCACAGTTCATCCAGCAATTTAATTCGAAGGCAGGACCTTGAGGATTACCTCGCGTGTCGGAGATCAGTATTTATATCCAGAAGTCGAATCAACTCAGTGCAGTTCTGTGCGCAACTGTTTCAGGTGAGTATCAATACAAGCGCAGCATTCAAATAGTTAACCAAGCTAGACTACAATACTCAATGCTTAGTGGAGTACTATTTTTGATCTGCAAGATTCTTAGTTTTGATTCAACTTTTATTTTGATACAAAATAGCAATGGAACCAATTAATTATGTGCTGTTCGGTTGTTTAATTTGAAAACGTCATTATTACATTATTCCAAAAATGTTGATTTGCCAAGAAATATAATTTATTGTGAAGCATATTTCGACAATTTTAAATAAACGGATTCAATATAGTTACTAAACATTCTTTAAAATGATGGTACCATACAAAACAGTCAATATTTTTACTAAGTCTAAAATCTAACAAAAATACTTTACACCATTCCCCTCCATTACACACTCTCTAATAAGGGAGGATATAAACATTTCACGTCTTTTGTAAATAATATATACTCAAAACTATGAGTTTAAATGTTTGTTAATGTTTATTTCAACTTTCTACATTTTTTGCCTCCCTTTTGTTAATGCTTATTTCTTTATGCTTCTTTATTACTTTTCTTTGTAACTTGGGCTCAGATTAGAATACTAGACTATATTGTAAATACTTGAAATGTATTATATATCTATGTTTCTATTATATTTCTAATATACCTTCAGGTGAAATAGGGTTTAATCCAATTCTGGATATTCAATAAATAAATAATAATACCAATAGGCCTAACCTAAATTCAATCATGCACTATAAGGAAGATTACCAACGTTAAAAATTATCCTGTAAATATTGTAAATGTACGTTACTTTATTGAATTAATGCGCAACTAATATAGTCTATGCACTACACTATTATTCTTTTTGCTGCCTTTCTGAAAAAAAGTATCTAATAGGACCGTCTGTGGTTGTTAGGGCGACCAGAATTGTTCTATTTTTACGTCGATACTACTTCTTTTTATTCATAATTTATTCGAAAATAATTACATAGTGAAATAACAGTCAAATTTATTTAAACACACAAAAATAAAAATATGTGTGGGTACTCGCCCTATTTCAACACGAGGATTGCAAAATACAAGTTGAATAGTATTTATATTCTAGACGCCTGGTGTCAACCCAAGTGACAGCAGTTGTTCGAATCCCTTATCTTTAATTATTATAATAGGCCTACATGATTAGCCTTTTCACTGCTAGTGATGTAGGCCTACATATGCGTCACTGGAAAACTGCAAAAGGTCCATTAAAATTGTCATTCGTGGAAACCACCTGCTCCACTAACACTTTTCCTAGTTGATAAAAAAAACTAGCCTATAACCCACTAGCGATAACTGATAACTGTTTATATAAAAATATAAATTCACCTGTGAAAGGTTTTTGATTTCTTGTGAACTATGCAGACCAGAGCTTACATAAACTTAAAGGTAACAGATTTTTCATTAATGATTTTAATATACAGTAGGCCTATATGTAGGCCTAATATCAGTATGTAAAACTAACAAATTCATGAACAGAATTAAAATTCTGTACAAGAAGAGTTTTAGTCTGCTGAAATTTTTTTAGGAATGACCCAGACGACGTAAAAACTCATTATTTTGCACTTAATTTATGAAAATTTCCGGGAAGGACCCCTAAGTAACTGCAAATTTTCCTTTATGTCGGTCCCCCTTCATTAAGTTTTGCATCCGCCCCTGGGTATAGTTGTCGTTATGGACGTTACTTTTAATTTTCTTTCAATCATAAGCTTTCACATATAGCCTATATAAACCTTTATAGGAATGGCAAAATACTATATTTCATATAAAATTCCATTTCGCGTGATATTATGAGATCTCCAAGCTTATTCGCGGGCTGCAGGATAAGGCATTAAAAAAAGGAGTATCCTGCGAAAAGCAGGACATCTGGTCACCATAGAAGTTGTAATTCAGTCAAATCTCCTTATGTATCCAACGCAATTATTTTTCATAAACCCTAGTCATATAAATATCACAACGTGTTTATAAAAATAAAAGAAGAACGCTTCTGCGCCTTATGGGCCTATGTACCGGAAGTACTTGAATACACCAGGCACACCCTTATGGTCTTCCTTTCAGAACCAAATTTATTAAAATAATTTAAAATTAAGCCATTAAGCAATCACATGACTTCGAAGAAAAGAACGAACGTTTGACATGCATGTGGCTGGCAGAGTCAATGTATCGCTTTCGCCGGAGCTCACAGGTTGGCAGGCAAGAAAAAACGAATCACTGAATCAGCGCGTTTGAGGAACGAAAAGATGTTCGATACTGGTTTTCACAAATGAATCAATTCATTTCTTGATTGAGTCATGATTCATTTGCCTAGCACAATTATTAGTTCATTATGAACGACTCGTTCACGATTCGTCCATCTCTAATGTGAAAAGTAAGAAATGGTTTCTATTCTGTATTGTGAAGTGAAGTTAAATTAATAATCACATTGCAAGAAAATTGATCTTTTGTAGCGAAACTGGATAAAAGGCCTAAGCAAGAAGTCGGCATTCCCCTCCCCCAGCTCTGCTTCTTAGGTTTTATATTGGCACACCCTAATGAGTTTTGGAAAACCCCTTGACCTAATTAAAAGAATAACAGTCAAAATATATGTAAATGATCATCTACTTGGAAAATCATTCCCATTGCAGAAATGGTCATTAATTATTTTTCTGCAGTTAAATTTTCGTATTCTGAATCTGTACGTACTGGAAAAAAAGGCTTCAATTCGTTTGCGTAACCGAAAATTAACTGTTTTATTCAGAGAAAGGAAAGCAGTTTTATGGGGGGAGAAAGCACAATACCTGTTAAAATGTTTAAATTAAAAAACTCCACTCAGTTTTAAATTTCGCGTAAATAAATTGGATATTTATCATTATGTATATAATTACTTGTATTAATTACCATACACACAGACTTACGTCTGATATTGAAAGTTTATGAACATCTGATATATTAAAAATGTTTATGTATTTCACCACTTGATACATTGTATTTGCAGTTTTGGGCAACCCTCAGGAAAGATGTTCAGTAAATTAAAGGCTTGTCATCGAAATGGCATATTCCTTTTTGTAATCATCTAACGATAACTTTTTAAAACCGATAATGTCAGATGTCTGCATAATATCAAAACATTATTTAATATAATTAAGAGATACTTTCAAATAATTATATACAATAGGATGTCCCATCATTCATTATAATAACTGTAAAAACATCGCCATACTGGTTTTCACATCGTGAAGGCACAATGGGCTCTTATGGCCCATGCTATATTCATATGGGAGAATCAAGTGCTATGTTGCCAGATTTGTCTATTTTCAGAATGAATGAATGAATGAATGAGCCCAGTGTTCCTGAAGGGCTAGGGCCTCCTACAAGAGGGAAAACTCATACGTGGTGAGACCAAAGTGAAATAGAAACATGCATTTCTGTATGAAATTTTATGGAGAATATGATGGTAGACACGAAAATCTTATATATTCGTTGATTTTTATTGAAATAATAAATAGCACACGTATTAGTATTAAATTATAATTTCTATGCTGTCGGAAGATGTAATTAAACAACGTGTTTTCTGGACTTTCTATTGCATTAAAAGGTTCATTAAGTAGATGGACGGACTTTTCGTTTTACTAATCTACTAAGAGTTTAGAATAGAGTTAAATTAAAATATTTTCATAAATTAGAATGAGTCAAGACTATGAAGACCCATGCCATCTTTAAAATTTTATTCATTCTGTAGAAGACTTAGAAAAAAATTATCCTTGCCAGTTCTCATAATAATATCCATAGCGTTATATCGTGAAGTATAAAGCAGAAGGTTAACAACATCCAGCACGTGCGTGAATGTAGGCCTAGGTCAGTTGTAACATGGCCAGGGATCTCGCAGCGCGCAGTCACAAGTTTTACAGTAATATCGTATCATAAAAATAGCAATACCATGCGAATTAATACATGTTTATTGTCTACTAACTGGTTACCCCGCCATTCGTACGTAAAATTTTATTTTGCACGGTTCTTTGCAAACCCGAGGAACACCGCGAGGAAGTGATATTATTTAGTTTGTTTTAAACAAATGTTTTGTGTTTATATGAAGCTAGACAATCCAAAAAATGTACTTTTCGTACGCTATTTACATCATTTTTCCCCGGACTGAAAAAACACAGACTTTACTTCCGGTTAGTCAGTAGATCGCTGGGCAATATTTCTTGCAGCATATAATTCTAATTTGTAGCCAGGCTTAATAGAACTCATTTTCTCGTAAAGATGACCATTTCCTTGACTTTTATAGATAATGGAAAATTACTATTTTTAGACAGCCGAAGGTAAAAGTAGTATCTTAATGGTAGGTGAGATTAGACTAATTAAACGGAGAATTATAGGCCTACCAATGAGTGGTATAAAATCGTTACATTCCAGGGCTACCAACCTCGATTATTTCACTTGGAAAATACTCATTTAGATAAAAATGTTTGCATAGGATTTTTAAAATTTTTAAATTCATTACGCCTTTTTAAATGTAAAATTTTTCATGGTGATTGCAAAAAAACGTTGATGGGGGAAAAGCGTTGTCCTTGATTTGGCAGCTGTACACCAGAAAATCAATAAAAGCTATCTGCGCGCTCCAAGATGGCTGGCTCCATAGTGCGTGATTCTTTACAGTAAATCTTTCTTTCTTTCTTCAGCGTAGTTTTAACTCTCCCCTCTCCCTTTTAGGATTTAAGCGACCCAAGTCGCCCGGGCCTTACAGGGCAGCGACCTGTCGGGAGAGGGGTCATCTTTGGATCACATACATACTTTTTTGACCGGACAAGGACATGGAGGGCCTCCCCGGATGAGTGATCAGCCCAATGCCGGGGCCACCTCCGAGACAACACGAACACATAGGACGTGACACACCATTCACACACACACATTCACTCAGAACAAGGCGAGGATGGGATGAAGATTATAATGACGGCCAGATGAAATCCGGGGACTACAAGGGCCTAAAGTTACCTGACATTTGTCCCACAGATAAGGGAAAACCCCGGAAAACCCTCACCTAGGAAGTTAACGTTCTTTCATGGTTCTTTATTCGAATTACACGTGTAGTTGTCAAATCCTTATCTAACAAGGTTATTCCTTTACAATACTGATGAACTATAATAATAGTTGGTTAAAGCAAAAATATAAATGCAATTCTACCGTTTAATAAAAATATATATATACAGTTAAATACAATATTACCATCTGTAAGAGATAGGCCTAAAGTCACAAAAAATCTATACCTTATACAATTTGTGTCCTTTAGCGGAGATCTAAAGTTGCGAATGTTTGTATTTACTGTAAGGTAGTACAATGTTAAGGCATAGGCCTACCGATGATATAAATAGACATCAGGATTGCAGTCCTCTATTTTGTCATCTCTATAGGGGTAGAAAAAGCATTAGAGATTTTCATTATTAGGTTCTTAACTGAAATATTATCCTTTCAACCTTGGGCTAGTTTGCTGATTCAATGCATTTGAACCTTCAGAATTAACATACTTTAGTTAGTATTCGCATAAGTTAATATTAGCTTAATCATTTAGTGAAATATTTATAACTAGAGCCAGGATTCTTAGGTTTAAAACCATATTGTTTCTTGCTAGCTAACTTTGAAAGTTTAACATAATTATATGTTTCATTATCATGACTGTCACATAGTCCAATCTTACAAAACCTAAAAATGGCTAAATAAAACGTTAAATACTAAAAATGGTAAAACTGTTTTTAATTAAAATTCGATTAAATACTTAACTAATAATATGTAGCCTAATTAATCTAATTACTATTGTTTTCTTTCTTTCTCGTAGTTTAACCTCTCCCTTTTAGGATTTAAGCGACCCAAGCCGCCCGGGCCTTACAGGGCCGCGACCTGTCGGGAGAGGGGTCATCTTTGGATCACATACATACTTTTTTGACCAGACAAGGACATGGAGGGCCTCCCCGGATGAGTGATCAGCCCAAGACAACACGAACACATAGGACGAGACACACCATTCACTCACACACTCACTCCAAACAAGGCGAGGATGGGATGAAGATGATAATGACGGCCAGATGATATCTGGGGACCACAAGGGCCTAAAGTTACCCGACAGTTGTCTCAAAGGTGAGGAAAAACCCCAGAAAAAAAACCCACCTAGGTAACTTGTCCCGACCAGGAATCGAACCCGGGCCCGCTGCGTGAGGAGAGTGAACGCATCCCCTGAGCCACAGCGGTGGACTAATTACTATTGTTCTACTAAAAATTACCTTTTTAAATATCTTCCTACACTTGGCATCTTGCTCATTGTTGCCGGTCCATTAAGAGAAAATATAACGTTGATTTTGAAACTTGGCTATTTCGTACCCCATTGTTCCAAAGGAAAACATTAGTGAACCGAAATCCCGGTTTCTATAGAAATAGATTTTTAAAAATTTAACGAACCTTACACTAGTAGTTTATTCACAGCGTTTGCTCCAGCAAGATTAAGAAAGTAAAATTTTCTAAAAAGTTCTTTGATTAATTAAAAAAAAACCTTGTTGAGTGCATGTGCTGGAGATGGAAATGAAAGAGGTAATTCTAAAATTGTATTCTACAAACTATAAACTGCTGAAAATCAAGCAGAAAGTGTTCCTATAGTTTTGTGGTTCGGAGCCATGGAAATTGTAAGTAAAAATAAATTAAATTAATATATTTATTTGAATGTGCTTATTGTACAGTACTTATTATATTTTAAAAAAACTGTCTGAGATGGAAGGAACTAAAATAAGCTGTTTTAATATGTTTAACAAATTAATATATAGGATTTATAGTTAAACCTAAAAATTCGTGAGCTGATTATAACTATAGGGTGTACAGTGAACAATACTCTATTATTACAAGTGTTGTTAGCTTAATATCGGGTCATTTTGACATTACAGTACCGGCATTCTTGCATCTTCAGGCTAAATTTCTTAGTTTACATATACAAACACTATTAAGCTAGAATATGTACCGTATATAGGATTTACTGGCACATAGTCCGGTTTAAACAATCTGCGACTTGTGACAGTTGCTGGAGGGGTACATGTTTCCATGGCTTTTCTGAAGATATGCGAGATGTTTGCAATTTGGAGTACTGCTCATTAGCTGATTGAAGCTCTAATACAATCTATTTGAGTGTTCAAAACTAGAAACTGAGAGAGCGAAGTGTATAAGTGACATGCTAAGCAAAAAGGGAAAATGGACTTTTACAAAAAGTAAACTAATTCTTCAACATACGAAAAGTTTCATAGACTTCCTAAATGCCATAAATCTAGAGACAATATAAAGAAAAACAGATGTGGATTAGACAAGTTGTTACACAAAAAGTAGAGATTAACCCACCGAGATTGAGATAAGCCAAAAGGCGTAGTAAAAAAGAGAGAAATAAAACCAGTGAGATTGTAGTAAGGGTTTATAATAGAGGAAAAAGCATGTAGTATTACAGTCATTGTAGATTTTTTTTTAAATATAAAAAAAAAATAATACAATGCTATACAGCGCAGCTCTCCCACTTCTCCGTTTCGAATGAAATGTCACAAGTACATAATGTTAGAAACAAAACTATGAAGTTATTATTTTGTACGGTAGGCTATTAATAAGATAACTCAAAAGGACTGGTTATGCGAAAATATTTTGAAAGAAAAACAAAATATGGAGTTATGGAATCGAAATCCCCCCCCCCCTCGGAGTCACAAGTTTAAGTGGAAATAGCTTAATCACCAGGGGGATACTATAGGGTGTACAAGTAAACGTAATGAATGGTAAACAACCTACTTGTGTTTTATTTCAGGTTTGTTTGGGTAGCTGCTTGCGACTTTACAGAAGATGAGGACGTTGTGTTTTATCCTGTTGCTTAGTGCGTGGCAGCTTATCGATGCAGAAAATCCCAAAAAACCAGGTATGAAAAATACTATCCTGTGAAACCAAGATAAAGCTTTTGTTAACTTTAATTTTTAAGTAACTGCTGTATACTATATATTTTCCTTATTAATGGATCATAGAATTATATTATATAAATAATCGATTAAGTAATACAAGCCCTGGCAGGAACATCCATATTAGAGCTACACAAAGGGCTACGCAAAGAGATGAGCTCCAAGAATCTGTACCGTTAATGGCTGGACAAGACATCCAGCCAACAATTTCAGGACTATCTCGCTTTGGGTGAACAAGAAAAGTGCTCTCCTTTATAGACAGGCATTATCACACACATAGGCGTAACCAGGCCGACCATATGGGGGGGGGGTTATAACATCCGCGGGGTCTGGGGGTATGGAATACCCCCCATGGAGAGGGGGGTCCGGGCCCCCCCCGGAAAATTTTAAAAATTAAGACGCAAAATAACGAGTTTTAAGCTTCCCACGCTTTATAGTACTTATATTAAGTAATTTATGGGCAGACTTAAAAAAATTATACAATTTTCCTTTTTTTAATCAATGGGGGGGGGGGTTCAAACCCCCCAAAACCCCCCCCCCCCTCGGTACGCCTATGATGACACAGACAAATTTGATTTACCTCCAGAGCCCAGGGCGAGTTATCAAGAAGGGATATATGCCTACTAAACACCTACAGCAATTTTAGTGGAAACCGCGAATTTCGGTAATTGGCTTAGATGACAGATACACTTCATTTACAGAATTTGAAACTGGCAGACCCTAATTTTTTTGTATTTTTCATTCTTAGAAGATAAGCATTTGAACCTCTTATCAAATGTGGGATCTATCAAAGTAAACGATAGCCTTCCTAGAAAAGTTCACAGGAAAATTTAGGTTCTATGAAACCCATAGTCGTTTACATCCTACTCACTAGGGGTTAAGCATTATCTTTCTGCGCCTGTCCAGCTCAATGCCGGAGGTCACCTCCGAGACAACACGAACACATATAATGACGAGATGATCATAAGCAGCCAATCGGAGTATCGGGGAAACAAATTACGCGCCTCGTAACAACATGGAGTGCAGCGTACAGATTTTGTCAAAGTAGACTTTTTTTTTTAACTAGCAATCCTTAAGATTGGTATGCGAAGGAAATGAAAGCATGGTTTCCACGCATCCCGAGTCTTACATCGCTTCTGAAAAATAAGCCTTTCGGCACAAGCTGCCGTTTATTAACTGTACACGTACGTCGAAGTGTCGACTACAACCTGCGCCAGAAATTTATTTACTACCGTACGAGAAATTCTTATCCTAAGTCATTTAGATATGTCTCATATTGCAATCAGGGTTTCGTCTTTTGTAAATACTATGTGTGTAGCATGTGTGTAACTTATATTTACTACATTTTTATGTACATATTTCGCACTTTGATATTAGGCTACACAAAATCCGGGCCCTACTGATTACCATTTTAGTTTTAAATTTTACGCTTGACAAACACTACTTTAGAACCAGACATACACAGACTAGTGGCCCAGTGAAAATTCCCTTCAATCTCAAGGTAGGCCTATGTTTTAGTATGAAGAAGGATTGTTATATTGATACCGCATGTTACCAATTGCATTATCTTTACTTAAATAATACTTTAAATCTTCAAATTATATTGCTACGTCATTGATGCAGCTTGTAACACTACGGAAGTGACTTCGTGTTGTGTATATAAACAGAATGTGGAGTGAAGCCTTTGCTATGAGCTCCCGGCCCCTGCACTACACTATGCGTCCCCCACCCACAGTTCTCTACACGGACGTTAGCGTTGGTCGCCTTGACGATATACCGAGGGAGCATGTTTGGGTGACAGATTCTACCACTTACCGACAAAGGTCTTGTATCATGTCCGTAAACTTGAATATTTATATCAACATGATGCCACTGTTCTAACAATAAAGGAGGTATCTGGTCCAAATAGTTACTGCCTAGTTACTCGATTCCTCTTTTACAAAGAGTTTGCTCTCTAAATAATTTAAGTAATGATATATATTGGCATACGTTCTGCTAAACGGAATTGTCAGAAAAAAGTTTAGCAATGTAAGTTACTTGAAAATGACTCACCGTAATGATCAAACTGTTAGCAGATAACGTTGCGGAGACAAGAAAGAAAAGATGGTTCCAAGACAGTCCCATCATATCATAATGATCACACACGTTATGCCAGACTTTACCACAAACTGCTATAAAATGATACAAGTCAATACGTGTACAATAACACCATATTAATTGGTTTGTACACAAAAGGCTAACCTTGAACACTAGACCAATGACTATGAGTTACCAAGCCGAAATAATTACCACCCATTTATTGAATCCCGCTATTACAAAGGTTACGTTCTCTAAAGAATTTAAGTAATGATATGTATTGGCATACGAACTGATGTAAGGTAGTCTCGCAATAAAGTTAATAATTTAAGTTACTTGAAAATGAACCGCCAACATGATCAAGCTGTTAGCAGATAACATGGCGGAGACAAGAAAGAAACGACAGTTCCAAGAGTTCCATCATATCACAATGATCACATACGTTATGCCAGACATTACCACAAACCGCTATAAACTGATAAAAGTCAATACATGTACAATTAGTGTCTTATGATAACACCATATTAATTGGCTTGTATACAATACACTAACCTAGAACACTACATCTATGCCTGAGCCATGAGGGATCGAGTGACCAAACAAGTGACAAGCATATTCGTAATTTGTAATAGCCTACATACCCAGTAGATACAATATCTTCCACACTGCATAGCAAACTATAAGGCTGCATTCCATCCCCTCTGTTCAGCGTTTCCACTATTCACTATATCCAAAATTTTCACTTTTCACTCACTAAAAATACATACGACCCGCACAGTGATGACGACATGCCGGAAATGCATTTGCAACGATAAACCACAACAGAGATATGCACAGAATCGATGAGGCACACTGATCGATTGTGACTTTTTAAATCTCCAATACAGTCGATATATAAAAATGTTCTACTCCAGCGAGAATATTCACTTTTCAATTAATCCGTTCGTAACGTAGGCATTTCTGAATCAGTTAACACAAGAATCAGGGGCGGATCCACGGGGGGGGGGGGGAAATGGGAGAAATTTGTAACATAAGCACACATTATTCAAAATTTATTAGAACATAACCTAAATACTTAAATTAAAGCAACGACATTCATTATTTTGAAATATCTTTGTAAGAAAATGCTGAAATGTTCATTTTGTTTTCAATTGTGTATTGGGAATCATTAATTTTTATGCGTAAAAACTTCCCTCTCTACTTTGGTTCCCCCCCCCCCCCAAAATGTCACTCTGGATCCTCCCCTGACAAGAATGCATAGTATAGGCACCACTTATTAGCAGACTGAGGATAAACTTCATTTAAATAAATTAGTTTTACTTCTTGACTACCTACATTGGGTTTTTAGTAGGGCCTACTATAAATATGGGGTAATCGAATTTATGTAAACACTGTAAATTTGTGGTAATTTATTCGAACTTCTTCCTTTTCACATCCTTAGGAACAGTATTCTACTCAACTATGTATCCCAAGCATAATGAAATTGTAAATAAACAGGCCTAATGTTTCTCTGCCAGCCTTACCTCGCCTCTCGGAGCATAACAAGCCAACACATAGTGGTTAGGGGGTATATCTATGGATCACTTACATTGAGACAGGATGTGTGATCAAACACAAAGCGATGGGCTTCTTATAAGGCCGCACAAACATACACAGACATACACAGACAACGAACAAGGGAAAATTCTGGGTAGGTGTTAAGTAAATTCGCGTAAATTCTAATCCGGCATTCGCTAATGGAGAAAAAAATACACTCAAATTCTCCTCCAATTGTGAGCTCTCAGCATTACTTCCCTGGCAACGTTTTTTTATAAAAGTTATAATTATATTTAAAATAAGTTAAATCCAAAATAATGTTCTGAAGATGATCATGCACCGCTCCTGCAATTCAGATCACATAATCTTTCAAATGATATAGGATAATACTGTGCAACATATTGTCATGGCTTAAGTGCGCGAGCCCGTCAGGGCTCAGCCCCTGAGCCGACATATTGTATACACTAACTGACCAAGTGAAGCGATATTTTGTTTTAACTTGACTGTTCGGCATGTACATGTAGTTTGGCAAGATGGTGTATGTTTCAACTGATGAAAGCATATCTTATATTTCTTATGCAGAATTGTTTACAGAATTACATACAAACAATGACGAGGTTCGCAGGCGATCTCTACAATTTTTTAAAATGCTTATTTCCCAATGGGATTTAATTCTAATGGTTCATCTGGTAGACCCCTAAAAGAAACGAACATTCAAAATTTCATCATACTTGAACCAACACTACCAGTGATATTTTGTTTAATGTTGGCAAAAAAATTTTTTTTTCAGAAAACTGAATTAAATTTTACATGCATTTCTACTTAAGTTCAACACTAAATTGTTTCAGGTCGTTATACTGTTTTCTCCTTTTCAACTGTCTTGGTGTGATACTCGAGTCTCTTCTTGTCTTCTTGGTACACCAATGAAGCTTCTATTTTTGTAGATTTTACTTGGTATTCATTACACTGACCCAGAGCTATATACACTTTGCAGTTGAGCTTTTCCAACACTGATTTCCTGGAACTGTTACAATTACTAGAATAAATCACAGTGGCAGTGTTTACAGTTTTGTAGCCACTGGTTGAGATTTAAGGCACACTGACTACACTTTCTAATTAAATAACTCGTTAGCATTTTATATAAGACCCTTTAGCAGTTCTGTAGTGTTCACTGTTCAAAGAAGGTATTCATCCAATGTATGAAGTGTACAACCAATTAAAACTGCCTCTCATAATTACTGTCCTGCATATAAACTAAATCATTATTCTTATATATAAACTATTATTTATTTTATAATACATATTAGTGGACTCTCACACAAGCATGAGAAATGACTGCTGGAACATGAAGCGACAACACATCAGGAGCTGGTGGGAGAAACATGAGAAGGGAGAACAGACTAGCAAATCTAACAGCACTATCACTACTGAACCAAACACCACCAAGCTACAAAAAGTTTTTGAAAAGACAAAAGCGTCCTGGTGTAAGCACTTAACTTCAAACTTTTAACATTCGCCCCAGGATCCCACAGCGGTGAACCAGCAAATTTTCATCCCCCATCAATTCTATCCAAGACCCCATAGAAACCTACCCTGTGGCTTATATCGATAGGTTTGTGATAAATCATTCATGACAACGAGGACTGCCTCCTGCTCTACACCAGGAGCTTCATAATATATTTTCATTGTAGAGCTGCATTTGAGGTTCAGCCTGGTCATGAAACTCACACAAAATTCAGTACAGGGGTAGGTTTGTAGCATGATTGAGATGCCTCCAGATTTGACATGACTTACAGTCTGATTTAAACAACCTGACAGTTCACTCGAAGGGAAGAATTGGGAGAGCTGCGTTGTATTACTTTGTGTTACTTATAGTAGAGCTTCTGTCAGCAGTTTAGTAACCTTCCAAACTGTAAACCTCTCACATAGCATCAGTATTGCCATGGGAATATACCCCTCCAGTAACTATCACAAGTCGCAGGTTGTTTAAATCAGACTCTAATGCCTCAGGCACTGTACTTGCTAAGGCAATAGAGATGCTAGCTGTGCTAGAAATTAACCTGTCTTCCCAAACCCCCAGTGTTAACACTTCCTATTTTCATTATCATGTATGTATAGCTGTCAGATTGAAGTACTTCTGACAGAATGAAGAATGTGGATTTCAGTCCTGAATTCCCTCTCATTCTCTCCCTCCCACCTCACTTATCTCTCTTCATCCCTTTCTCTCTTTCTGTCTATCTTCTTTACTTGATATAATGTATTGTGAACTGTTCTTTATAATGGGTCTTAGGTTTGCTTAGCGATACTGCTTGTGATTGTCTTGGGTTAAATATCCACATTCCCGCATAAGGTAAAACATCACCACAGCATCACCTTGTCTATGTAGTGGATGGGTTGTGACCCTCATCCATTGATTTCGTTCACGGTCCTCAAAACAAGCTTGTGAGGTCTAAAAAAATGTCTTCCTATGTGATTATATAAATTTTGCATATCATTTACAAGATTTTTACATAATTTCACATCCATTCTTTAATCCTGTATCTGGTTTCCTATATCCCCAATGTTGGGGCGAAGGGCCTCCAAGTTGAGGTTTCTGTTACCTATGTGAATTTTGTTACGCTTATTTTCTAAGAGAGAACAGAGGGAAAGGTGATAAGCCCCATCGCCTCTCATCCCCCCCTCTGGAAAGTATTACTTGGACGTGAAAGGGCTGAGAAATTTTCTCCAGAGGCTCTAATTTAGGCTTGGAGTTCCTTTATGTAAATGTACGACATGGGCCCCCCAGCTCAAAGTCCCTCTTGGAGGATTCCATACCCAGGATTTTTATGTCCTGAAAAATCCATCGACCGTGGCCAGGTTTGATCCTGCGACCTTCAGATCTAGAGGCAGGCACGCTACCTCTAGACCACCGCCGCTGATATTCTTTAATCCCACCTTCCTACAAATAAAAAATCAACCATTGCATAAGATTTTTTCTACAAAAACAAATTACTCAAAGCATTTTCATAAAATCTAACACTGTCAGATTTAGTTTCCTCATATGACGGTTAGATATTCGCTCATCTCACATTACATTTGTTAGTATTAATTAAGGTATAAATTATATTAAGGTATATGCACAATCATTCTCCATTTCATTCTGCCTATGATTTAGTTTATTCTAAGGTATTCCACAAATCAAAAATATCACATTTAGGCTCTTTCTGTTGGTCTTAAATTTCAGGCTTACACCCACATTTCAAGCATTTTAAAAAATTCATTGTTTATTCATTTTTACAAACACATGCATGGCTTATTGGTTAGCATTCCTTAGTACAGATCCCCTGGTGTATTTCTGAGGGAGTTAGGGAACATATTCATTCAACCTCATGAGAGCAACTGAGGAGCAACTTGATAAAGAAATAACATCTGTGGTTAAGAAAACCATGAGTAATGGCATGGGAGTTTGCATGTTGACCACAAAGCCAATCCTAACATATTCTGATGAATATATAAGCATTCATGAACCACTGATTATTGTCTCTGTTGGACATTACATGAGAATATTATAGGAGAAAAATTCCTCCAGCACTGGGACTTGAACCCAGGACCTTTGGCTATTCGCACCAATGCTCTACCAACTGAGCTAAGCCGGAGTTCAATTCACAGCGCCAGATAAAACCTCTCTCTTATGAAACATCCTAGTCATAGGAGAGAGGTTTCATCTGGCGCTGTGAATTGAAGTCCGGGTTAGCTCAGTTGGTACAGCATTGGCGCGAATAGCCAAAACTCCTGGGTTCAAGTCCCAGTGTCGGAGGTGAATCAATGGTCTTCACCTTACGTCGTCCTATAAGTCCTCCACCTATTACTCTTGATGGCATAACTGTTCCATGGAAACCATCTGACCAAGCAGTTAAATATCTAGGAGTTCATCTGGATCGTCGTCTCACTTGGAAGCATCACATTTATATGAAACTAAACTTAGCTTATGCTAGGCTTTCGAAACTGTATCCTATTCTCAACAGAAATTCCTCACTCAAATATGACAATGCAATACTACTGTATACATCTTTAATAAGACCTTTAATAACATATGCTTGCCCAGTATGGGGTACTGCTGCTAAAAGTAAAATTAAAAGATTACAAGCACTTCAGAATAAAACAATACATATTGCTGTTAACGCTCAATGGTTTGTGCAACATAGTCAAATTCACAGATAATTTGGTCTGCATAGTATCTATGAATTTATTCGCAAACAAGCTAAAAAGTTCTTTGCAGATCTGTATAAAGTTCCAGGAGCAGTATACTTCAATCTTGGCCATAGAACATCTCAACAAACTTAGAATTAAAAGCTGACTACCTCTGGACAATCTCCTATCAACATCAGAAACATCGGACAAAGAGAGTACCTGAAACATCACTTTATCTTTAAGTCAGAAATATACATATTGTTACAGGTCTTGTTTGTTTGATTGTTTTATGTATGTATGTGTGTGATTGTTAAGTTAACACTAATCTGTAAAGCACTGATGTTGCTGGGCGATTTTAAACTGATTTAAAAAAAAACAAAAAAACAAAAAAAAAAAAAAAAAAGGAATTTTTTCCTATAACATTCTCATATTCTGATGAAGTCAAAAACAGAGAAAGACGATGCAGAGGTTGGATTGTAGGCCTGTTTACGGCATGTGACATAGCTTCATGAAAAATTTATTTTTACATATTGTTGTGATGGTTACGGCCATTTTTGCCATTGTGATTCTTGTTACAGCTAGTGCATACTTCAATATCTGCCACAAGAAGCAACCAAACTTTGATCAGTGTGTCATCAAGTCAATCCGCGAACTGCGACCATCTCTTATCAAAGGTAGGACTCATGACCAGTAAAATAGCTGCATTAACTTGTACTTGCTACAACTGGATCAAGGTTCCTGTATTTTTTCAGGAATCCCTGAGCTTGACATCGTGCCTATGGACCCCCTCCATATCCCACGCATGGAGACAGTAAATGATGCCGGTGGTTTCAGGCTTAAGGTCATTACTACAAACATCACTCTGTATGGTTTGAGTAACACCAAGATACATAGCTTCAGGTAAATACATTCAGACTGTAAGATATATAGGTCTATATACAGAGTGTTTCAGAAAAATGTGTACACACTTTGAACTGTTATAGAAAATTTATTTCCCATTCTACAAGGTTAAATTTCTGGGAGAAAGTAATGTTATATTTCTTCAACAGATGGCAGCAGAATAGATTCAACAACCATCCAACAAACATGCCATAATCATCCAACAATGAAAAGTACCAAACAATGCTTGCTCATTCCATATTCCCTGCCATTCGTGCATTATACTATTTTATTACCAACAAGATGGCGCTCCGCCGCACTGTCAAAGCATACCTGGACCAAAATTTGCCAAGGCAGTGGATAGGACGCAGGGACCCAATCGAGTTTCCTGTATGCTCTCCAGACCTAACGCCGCTGGATTTCTTCTTATGGGGCCCAGTAAAAGATGTGTACAAACGTAAACAATGTAACTTAGACATACTTTGGAATAAGATTCAAGTGGTGTGCGCAGAAATCTCATTGGACACTTTGGTACAGTGTACGGAATCAGTGATGACTCGTACTCAGAAATGTATTGATGCTGAAGGTCTCCATTTTGAAGATTTGAACAATTACATTTTCATTAAAAAGCAATTTATTTTCCAAATTGGACTTTAAGCTTTCCATTTCCAGAAATTTAACCTCGTAGAACGGAAAATAGATTTGCTATGACACTTCAAAGTGTGTATACATTTTTCTGAAGCACTCTGTATTGTGAACTTTTCCCTATTGCAGGCCGTGGAAGTCCTAAGGGTTCTAAGAATAGGAAGCCCTGAGATTGGTTGTTATATGGTTATTTAACGATGGGGATGTACTGAAATTTAGGCCTGTGACCATCGCTGGTGTGCCAGAATTTTGTCTTGCAGGAGTTCTTTTACATGCCAGTGTACATGCTACTGACATGGGCCTGTCACATTTATGCACACATAAATGCCATTGACCTGGGCTGGGATCGAACCTGCAACCTTGGGCACAGAAAGCCAGTGCAATACTAACTGTGCCACCCAGGCCGACAGGAAGCCCTCAGAATTTAGACATTTGTCAGATGAAGGTAATCAGTGTAAATAGACGTCTTGGTCTTGAGCACAATGTTTCACTGCCCTCAAAGAAATTTTGGGGCATCTAAATGTCTCTGTTTTTTAATAATGCAAATAAGATTGCATACATGCATGGGCAGCAGAGGGAAAAAAACTCTTTTTATATTTTTTATTTGATACCATTCCTTGAAAGTCATATTTATTTCATTTCTATCTTGATAACTGTTCATTTTATTTTTAAAATTGCATTTGAAAATGGTCATTTTAATTATTATCTGTACAACTTCAACTTTGCTGTGCACATTTTTGTATCTTCTACCATTGATGAGATAGCCAAGAAATATCTTAAAGGGGGACCGTGATGTCACTTTGGTAGATGATTGAATATGGGAACACAGCAAATACCATTCACACTAAGTAGCAATCTTAACAATGTGAAATAAAGTTAAACCGTATCAGTTCGAGCCACGAAGTAATATGCAAGAAGATAAACAAAGTGATAAAATTGACAATGTTACTTCATTAAGACAAGGAAACATGGAATGGTGCAAATGTGAGGAGTGTAATGCCAATAGTGACTGAAAGTTCCGTTGTCATGACAGTAATACTATGAATGATATCCATGGAAGTGCAAAATTCATCAAGTGGTAAGAGGATTTTACAAATGGGTGCTAAATTTAAATATTCTATCTCCACCTCAAGTCATTGCAAAATTCATATGACAGAGAAAAACAAGGGGAAACTTCAAATGCAACATGACATTGTACAGCGTACCGGCAGTTTGTCTGTTGGGTGAATTCGTGGGCCCCTCTTATAAAAAAGGAAAGAATGCATATGTGGTTAATGCACTAGGGGAAGAATATATGAAGAAAATGGTGGATGAATATATGAAGAATATATATTAAGAATATATGTGTGGTTAAGAAGATGGTATATTATAACTTATGCTGGTTTTCAAGTTGCTCACTAACAAAAGGCTAATGCCTTGCTATTTCATCCTGTAACACATTCACTTAAATTAATATCGGTTTAATTTTACTGACATAATATACACGAATAGGCCTAATATAAAATTGTTGACAATCAATAGTTGCATGGCCTACTGTATATACTACTTAGTAACATCATGGCAATGACGCTACAACAACTCGAGAACAAAGTAAGATGGAGAAATGCTGTTTTCACCATTGCTATTTTTACATAATATCCAGTAGAATGAGCTAAAAGAGATTGTTGCTCCATCATTTGCCATTGGCTTTAAATCAACATGAGTAAACTACCTCCTAAGTAAAGAATATAAAAAAAACAAATATAGCTGTTTTGTCACTCAAAGCTAGAAGTTATGAAATTTAAATTTTTATCAAAATCTTTACATACTTTTTATTTTTTATATTTGTTTAATATCAAAGTTTTAAAAAAGTTTTCATTAAACTATCATTACTATTTTAGTAATAGAAACCAATTTTGTACCATCTCCGATAAGCTATTATAGGTTTGTTCCCAAAGCACTCAGAAACAATGAACACGTCATTCGCACATGTGCTCTTTCTCCACACACATTCCCAAAGCGAGAATTCATAATTCTGATTGTCCATCTTCTGTTCCATGTGTTCTCACAGACAGTTTATGTACTATAAGAAAAGTTTGCAGGCTCTACCATGAATTGTTTTCAGAGACATGCGCTATAACCGCAACCCCTATTTACATGCACCTGACTCCTCCCTCCGATAACCTTGCGCCTGATTTATAAGTGAAGGCTACTTATATGTATGAATAATGGAAGATAATTAAAAGTTTCCCAAAATATAGTTTATAATGACTGTGCATATTGTGTGTATAACATGTTAAGAGGAAATAACCGTTCTGTGCAAAATCACGCATAAGTTATAGATTGGACATGTGCAGTACAGAAAATTCTCAAGCAGTCATGGGTTTGCTTTGGGAACAAATCTTATATTTTTTTAAAATTTACTTCTCCATGATTTCAGTTATGATGATGTGAAACTGACAATGGAGGTGAATGCTACAGTACCCTTCATGAGGTTCCAGTGTTTGTATGAGCTTGATGGTCGCATTCTTCTCCTGCCAGTGAAGGGCAAAGGGGATGGCGAATTCAACTTTAGTGAGTACTGTTGTTCTAGACTTATGATTTCTGCGGTTACATTAATGGTTATTATAATATTCAATCATTACTAACATAATAATAGCATAATAATAACATAATATATTAATAATAATAATAATAATAACAAAAACAACAATAATTAGTAAAAGTCAGTGGATGTGGCAGATAGGTGCAGTGGATTTAAGCTCCTTGTACTTGCAGTGGATGTTCCTTGTATAAAGTTTGAAACTTTTGTTAAGAAACCATATTATAACAAGAGCCAACCCAAATTTACAAGATAGAACTTTTCCTTTGAAGCAGCAGACACATTAGATTGCACTGTCAACAAACATGTGGTCATAGACTCATGAAACAGGAATTTGTTGCCATTCTAGAATGCGAATTTTAACCTGAATCATTGTAAGTGCAACCTTGGGATTATAATTTTCTGGGCTATTTTGCTGAGATGTACTTGCAAATATTATGGTTGTAACATTGAATTCATTTTAGTAGTTATTATAAGAGGTTTTTATTTTGCCATTTTTACCTGTCGAGGAAAAATTGAAAAAAAAAAATCCTTTTTCTGCACTCTTACCAAGTGGCTACTTCCCTGTGTTAGGAGCAAATGGCCTGATGGTGCATTATTGACTGTGGTTGGAGAAGGGAACAACTTTGTGATTTTGCCCTATATGTATCAAGATCTAGTGGTTAACGTTGCTGACTATGGATCTGCAGGTCTGGGTTCAATCCCCAATACCTCCTCGGATTTTTCAGGATGCACTCAGTCTCATGACAGAAACTGAGGAACTACTTGATAAAGCAGTAGCAACTCAGGTTCAATAAGCCATCAACAATGGCTGTGGGAGTCGGCAGCTAACCACATAGCCACAAATCCTGCCATCTGCCTTAGATGACACAGCGGTTGGATAGTAGACCTAGTCCCTCAAAGGGATATAGTGCCATAGAGATTAGTTTTCAGTTTCGTTCTATACAGGGCCAGCTTGTCCATATAGGTAAACTAGGCAGCCACCTAGGGTGTGTAATTTTTAGATACATTTAGGGGCAACAGTATTTAGATTTTTTTTAAAAGCAAGAAAAGTACTTTTATATAAATATTATAAATGCTTTGGAACTTAATACAGTAAAGTGAATAAATATTTTATTAATATGAGTTGATTAACACACTTAAACTTCACTTACCAATCATTTGGTAGGACGTGTTTCATAGACCATTTGCCTGTATCATCAACTACATAAAAAATAAAGTACATTTAACTTATATTTGATGTAGTTTCTTGTTTCTTTAATGTAAATATAAAAAGTTATAATCTTTTCAATTAAATTTATTTTTATTTAATCCTCATACTATCTAGGTATGTTATAAATATAAATTAGGCCAATTCAAATGGTGAAAAGTAGAATGACTGAGGTGGAAATTTACAGGGGGGCACCGAAATTGTTTCTTGCCTAGGGTGCCAAAATACCTGGAACTGACTCTGCATGTATTAAGGCGAGAAATGTGCAACCTAATTTATCTTGAGGAAGTAAACTGACACTTTGAAACTCCTGTTTCAACCAAACATGAACTCCTCCGTGGTTCATATTATAGTGCATTAATCCATTAATCACTCAAATCAATTGCCTCTGTAAATACCCTGAACCAGAAAGTGTCTTGGACAATAAGCTTTTATATTTAAAGTATTTAACGTCTTTTGGGAGTGTTGAACTTGCTTTAGAGCCAATGTAATTTCATTCAGAACCCATTAGGACACATTCTATATTTTTTTACACTTAAACTTTAACCCTATGTTTTCTTTAATGCTCGATTTCTGAAATTTTCATTTTTCATAATAGAAGGAAACTTTATCAGAAACTGTTACAGATAGAAGGCTCAAATTTTCAGCAATATTCTTACCTAGATGTTTCTCGTTAGTAGGTTTGTTTTTTTATAATAGGCCTATACCATTGAAGAATGATATGATTAAATTGATTTCTTATATTAAAATATTGATTGTTAATTTAAAAGTTACTATTATTCAATGAAACCTTGGAAACTAAAATTGTTCTGAAAAAAGCAAAAAGAATCCAAATTATAAGTTGCAAAAATGTCATTGTGTGAGAAAATGTTCTTCAAACTTTTAAGTTTTAACATTGTAAGTATACAGCCTACCAGGTCACCTTAATCCATTTTAAACATTTTTTTGAAAAGGAGATTTCAAGTTTGAAGTTTTATATCAACAGATTCACCAAAGCTGCTCCAATGCTATCAATTTGGGGGGGGGGGGGGGAAGCCTGCCAGAACTGTGTACAAAGGAATGATATGAATTTAAAATATACTTAAGTTTACACATTCAAAACTAGTTCAGGTATTTATACAAAAAGTGAAGTATACTTGCTAGATCCAACTCAATATTATATCCCGAATGATATGAAGTTCACTTATCCCTGCCCTTAATGAATCTCTGAGGAGGATGGGGGACTGATGCCAATATCATTTTGACTTCAATAAAATACAATAAACTAGCTAATAACACATTATTTTGCAGTGAAAAATAGTAAGAACTACATCACTGTGATGGATATAAAAATACTATTTTCTTAGATGCTTCAGAATGTTATTAAAACAAGGTTTCTATAATTTTATTTCCTTAATTTCAGTTATTTTCATCCCATTATAGTACATGGGCTGCTAAGTGAATTACGCTTTGGAAATAAATAATCTAAATGATAAAGATAAATCATAATAGGAGTAATCATTCATACACTATGTAAGTGTATGATGTGTAGTACAATAATGTAATATGATCATATCTATTATGTAAGCTGTGATGTCTGAAGACCCGAAGCATTTTAATTGGCTCTAAACTTCAGCCAATCAGCGGCCAAGCTACCACAAACTAATAAATAAATTACACTTTTGAAAGCAATTACTGGGTCATTACATACATTTGAGGTTTATAATAAGTATTTTGATTAAAATATTACAATTAAAATGTTGTATTTTAAAGTCGAACAACATTTAATTTCGATATCTCAATCCAAAGCCTCATAAGCAATTCATTCAATGAACAGTAAGCAATGAAACAAAAGGTAAATACTAGCAATTATGGTCAACTCTGAAAATAAAATTAATGTGAGCAGCTTGTATTTAATTTTAAACATGCCTATAATTCATTTTATTTATGTGCCAGTATTAATGTATTTGCTTGCGCTACCCTGGCAAATATCCAGGGAAGACTTTGGGAAAGGAAGCCAACAAGAGCTTCTCTACCAAAGGGGCAGCACAATAAGCCTTTTAGGCTGACGTGCGGGAGGTCTCTAAACTCTCTTCAAGCCCGGCCGTTATCTAATTTAATCTAATCTAATGTATTCGCTGATGGATTCTTTACAACTTGAAGGTGGCTTCAGTGAATCATTTTACAGACATCATTAATTGCCAGTGCATTCTGTGAAATTGTCATATATTTTTAAACATTTCTTATGTTATTATAAATGACTATAATCGTGAACCTAATTACTTAGTTTAATTTCTGTTGTTCTGGCTCTTGTCAAGAAGGGGGAAGTGCAAAACTTCGTTATGTAAATTAAATATTAGACCAACAAAATGCAAAATCATTCCTGTCAAATTTTTATGTATACTGTGGTTAAGTAGACACACTACCCACTAGAAAATAATTGTTAAAATAATCATACCAACATTATGACTCTAGCTAAATTTTAGCAGCACAACCTGCTAGTAAATTAATATAGTCGTTTATATGTTTATTGTTAAAATATGAGTGGTATTGCATGAAATTGGACCAGACGTTTGGGGGCTGATGTTGTATTATCAGGTCTCTTGAGCAATAGAACCGAAGTTTCTGGAAGCTTCTTTATGTTTTTGTGATGGTGTTTGGTATTTTTGAAGGTGATTGGTGATACTGCTATTACTACTAGACTAGTTGCATTGCAGTTTTAGTAACATTTTCATATTGATGTATCTAATATTATTGTACAACGGTTTTATTCAGACGAGGATGAATATGAGATTAAGTAATATGTACAAGAGAGACATAAAAATAATCACATTGCATCTTATTTTTGCAGCTGACGTTTTCACACAAGGCAACATGAAGGGGAAACTGGAGAAGCGTGATGGACAGGATTATCTGCAAGTGGATGAAATCAAGTGGAACACAGATATCAAGGGTGCCCATGTTCATCTCAACAATCTGTTCAATGGAGACAAAGTTCTCGGTAAGTAGGTGTCATCTAGTGGCCATTTAATTTACTACACTACAAATTATGACCAGCAAACATTATCTTCATAATGTTTTGTATAACGCATAATCTGGGATCCTTGATGATCCAAGTAAAAAACAAAAGTGTCAATATATTGCCGATAAAGATACTATCAAGAATAGCACTACCAAAACCAAGTACTATTCAAATATTTTTTATGAAATTTATCCAAGACCGAAAAATTATGTGAATTATCATCCCAAGAGCTTTCAAAGTTTGTCAGAATTAATACTATAGTCTATCTTTCTTATTTACTTTTTGTCTTTTCTTTCTCCATATTTAAATATGCATCAACACATACCTACCAACACACAAGAAGAGTACATGAACAAGAACAAAAATATGTTTAATTTACATAAAAATTATAAAACTAAATTCACATTTAGTAAAATTCTCCAACACAGGAATTTGTTGCCATTCTAGAATGCGAATTTTAACCTGAATCATTGTAAGTGCAACCTTGGGATTATAATTTTCTGGGCTATTTTGCTGAGATGTACTTGCAAATATTATGGTTGTAACATTGAATTCATTTTAGTAGTTATTACCATAAACTTAACACTAGAACCTCATTAGCAGTCATTTTGACAGTTCTTGGAATTTAAATAGCTTTAACTTTGTAAGTTTTTAAAACAAAGCTTGGTTTTTATGACTCTTACTATTATACGCCTTATCTTAGCATAATTTTGGGCATGTCGCCAGTTCCATAGGTATTATTACAAGTTTTACCATGAAATCCAGATGTTATTTTGTGTATTTTTAATGTGGAGTTTGATTTTGATTGGAATTTCTTACTGTTAAAAGTTAGAATTTTTCAACCATTGTTGAAGGTCTTCATGCCATCTTGCCAGAAGTCTCATGGTTTAAAGCTGGAGAAAAACTAACTGTACTCCCAGACACACCAGTTTATGTATTGCTAGATGATCTTCTTTAATAAAGTGAAGATGATTATCAATCACTCCCAGGGTATGTTCGTAGCTGGCAAATTCACAAGAGTGTATTAATATCAGATACTCTAGGAGTTCCAGGCAAATTTGCAAGAGTTTACTCGAAGCATGTACATTTTAGTAGTTCCTTGCAATTCACAAGGGTGTATTCATACCAGACATTCTAGTACTGTAGTCCTAGGAAAATATGCAAGGGTATTTTCGTATCATACGGTCTAATTGTTCCAGTAGTTCCAGGCCAATTCACAAGGATGTATTAATATCACACACTCTATAGTAGTTCTAGGCATATGCACAGGGGTGTATTCATTCAGCTCCAGAAAAATTCACAGGTGAGTGTTCTGTTACGTGTTCTGACTTTCTAGTACAGTAGTTCCAGGCAAATTCACTAAGGTGTATTCAGATCACGCCTTAAATAGTCCCATGAGGAGTGTGTGTGTATCAGACACTCTTGTAGCTCCAGGAAAATTCACAAGGGTGTATTCAAGTCAGACACTCTAGTAGCTCCAGGCCAATTCACAGGGTGTATTCAAATCAGACACTTCAATAGTCCCATGCAAGGGTATATTCAAGCCAGACACTTCAATAGTCCCATGGAAATTCACAAGAGTGTATTCAAATCAGACACACTAGTAGTTCCAAACAAATTCACATTTAAATCAGACAATTCCATATTCCATGCACATTCTCAAGGGCGTATTCAAATCAGACACTTCAATAGTCCCATGAAAATTCACAAAGGTGTATTCAAATCAGACACTTCAATAGTCCCATGGAAATTCACAAGGGTGTATTCAAATCAGACACTTCAATAGTCCCATGGAAATTCACAAGGGTGTATTCAAATCGGACACTTCAATAGTCCCATGGAAATTCATAAGGGTGTATTCAAATCAGACACTTCAATAGTCCCATGGAAATTCACAAGGGTGTATTCACATCAGACACTTCAATAGTCCCATGGAAATTCACAAGGGTGTATTCAAATCAGACACTTCAATAGTCCCATGGAAATTCATAAGGGTGTATTCAAATCAGACACTTCAATAGTCCCATGGAAATTCACAAGGGTGTATTCAAATCAGACGCTCTAGTAGTTCCAGGCAAATTCACATTCAAATCAGACACTTCCATATTCCATGCACATTCTCAAGGGTGTATTCAAGTCAGACACTTCAATAGTCCCATGAAAATTCACAAGGGTGTATTTAAATCAGATACTTCCATATTCCATGCACATTCTCAAGGGTGTATTCAAGTCAGACACTTCAATAGTCCCATGGGAATTCACAAGGGTGTATTCAAGTCAGACACTTCAATAGTCCCATGGGAATTCACAAGGGTGTTTTCAAATTAGACACTTCAATAGTCCCATGAAAATTCACAAGGGTGTATTAAAATCAGACACTTCAATAGTCCCATGGAAATTCACAAGGGTGTATTCAAATCAGACACTTCAATAGTCCCATGGAAATTCATAAGGGTGTATTCAAATCAGACACTTCAATAGTCCCATGGAAATTCACAAGGGTGTATTCAAATCAGACGCTCTAGTAGTTCCAGGCAAATTCACATTCAAATCAGTCACTTCCATATTCCATGCACATTCTCAATGGTGTATTCAAGTCAGACACTTCAATAGTCCCATGAAAATTCACAAGGGTGTATTTAAATCAGATACTTCCATATTCCATGTACATTCTCAAGGGTGTATTCAAGTCAGACACTTCAATAGTCCCATGGGGATTCACAAGGGTGTATTCAAGTCAGACACTTCAATAGTCCCATGGGAATTCACAAGTGTGTTTTCAAATCAGACACTTCAATAGTCCCATGAAAATTCACAAGGGTGTATTCAAATCAGACACTTCAATAGTCCCATGGAAATTCACAAGGGTGTATTCAAATCAAACACTTCAATAGTCCCATGGAAATTCATAATGGTGTATTCAAATCAGACACTTCAATAGTCCCATGGAAATTCACAAGGGTGTATTCAAATCGGACACTTCAATAGTCCCATGGAAATTCATAAGGGTGTATTCAAATCAGACACTTCAATAGTCCCATGGAAATTCACAAGGGTGTATTCACATCAGACACTTCAATAGTCCCATGGAAATTCACAAGGGTGTATTCAAATCAGACACTTCAATAGTCCCATGGAAATTCATAAGGGTGTATTCAAATCAGACACTTCAATAGTCCCATGGAAATTCACAAGGGTGTATTCAAATCAGACGCTCTAGTAGTTCCAGGCAAATTCACATTCAAATCAGACACTTCCATATTCCATGCACATTCTCAAGGGTGTATTCAAGTCAGACACTTCAATAGTCCCATGAAAATTCACAAGGGTGTATTTAAATCAGATACTTCCATATTCCATGCACATTCTCAAGGGTGTATTCAAGTCAGACACTTCAATAGTCCCATGGGAATTCACAAGGGTGTATTCAAGTCAGACACTTCAATAGTCCCATGGGAATTCACAAGGGTGTTTTCAAATTAGACACTTCAATAGTCCCATGAAAATTCACAAGGGTGTATTAAAATCAGACACTTCAATAGTCCCATGGAAATTCACAAGGGTGTATTCAAATCAGACACTTCAATAGTCCCATGGAAATTCATAAGGGTGTATTCAAATCAGACACTTCAATAGTCCCATGGAAATTCACAAGGGTGTATTCAAATCAGACGCTCTAGTAGTTCCAGGCAAATTCACATTCAAATCAGTCACTTCCATATTCCATGCACATTCTCAAGGGTGTATTCAAGTCAGACACTTCAATAGTCCCATGAAAATTCACAAGGGTGTATTTAAATCAGATACTTCCATATTCCATGTACATTCTCAAGGGTGTATTCAAGTCAGACACTTCAATAGTCCCATGGGGATTCACAAGGGTGTATTCAAGTCAGACACTTCAATAGTCCCATGGGAATTCACAAGTGTGTTTTCAAATCAGACACTTCAATAGTCCCATGAAAATTCACAAGGGTGTATTCAAATCAGACACTTCAATAGTCCCATGGAAATTCACAAGGGTGTATTCAAATCAAACACTTCAATAGTCCCATGGAAATTCATAATGGTGTATTCAAATCAGACACTTCAATAGTCCCATGGAAATTCACAAGGGTGTATTCAAATCAGACGCTCTAGTAGTTCCAGGCAAATTCACATTCAAATCAGACACTTCCATATTCCATGCACATTCTCAAGGGTGTATTCAAGTCAGACACTTTACTAGTCCCATGAAAATTCACAAGGGTGTATTTAAATCAGATACTTCCATATTCCATGCACATTCTCAAGGGTGTATTCAAGTCAGACACTTCAATAGTCCCATGGGAATTCACAAGGGTGTATGCACCAAACTCATATTCATGCTTTCAAAATCTGCAAAACAAAACTGGGGCCTCCAGTACAAAGCCTTGATAACCATATATACGGGAGCACTTCTACCCCTACTATTATATGGAGCTCCGGTATGGAAAAACGCAATGGACAAAGCATTCTACAAAGCAAAAATGGTACGAGTCCAAAGACTAATCAACATAAAGATTGCAAAATCCTATCGCACAGTGTTCAACGATGCACTGTGCGCAATTACGGGAATAACCCCGATCAACATCAAGATAGCAGAACTGCTGAAGATCTATAACCTCAGTAAAGACAACCTATGTGATCTCGACATGGAAACAAAGAACTGGACTCACCCGGCAGACCGCATGGACTGCAATGAAAGAAATGAGGAAACTCACCAGCTCAAAATATATACTGACGGAAGCAAGAGTCACCAAGGAGTAGGCTCAGGAATTGCTATATACTTAGGAAATATATTAAAACAACAACTTAAATACAGACTAAACGAAAGATGTACAAACAATCAGGCAGAACAATTAGCGATACACAAGGCTTTACAACACATAGAAACAAATTATACCGAACATACAAAAGCAACGATCTACACAGATAGCAAAATAACAATAGATTCACTTACAAATAAAGATAATCACACTTACTTAATAGAAGCAATAAGAAGAAAAACTGTCAAAATGAACAAAGAAAATTGGATCATCAACTTCAATTGGATTAAAGCCCACGCAGGAAACCAGGGAAACGAACTTGTAGACCAGCTGGCCAAGGATGCGGCATCAGACAACGATCTAAAAGAATGTTACAAGAAGATACCGAAAAGTGTAATATCCAGTGAAGTGAGAGCTCTTAGTGTTGCCATCTGGCAAAACGAGTGGGACAACTCAACCAAAGGAGTGATAACAAAAACTTTCATCCCAAAAATAGCAGAGAGACTAAAATACAAAATTAATTTAACCCCTAATGTAACTGCAATGATAACTGGTCACGGCAAGACTAGAGCTTACCTACACAGATTTAAAATTATAGAAAACCCCACATGTCCTTGCGACGACGACCTGCAAACAGTAGACCACCTATTATATGACTGCAAATTAATCGAAACAGAAAGAGACTCACTAATCGCAACAGTACTAAAGACTGAAAACTGGCCCAACAAAAAAGATTTACTAAAAAAATACTTCAAGAACTTTAATAAATTTGCAAACAGTTTACCTTTTGGCACCATATTGTAATCAAATTTTATCTTGATCAAAGTTAGTTTATGAACAAACAAAATTGTAAAATAGAACAAAAACAGTTGTAGAAGATAAAGAAATACATGTAGTATTACCTGTAATGGAACATGTAGTAAATAAAGTGAATTTATAAAAAAAAAAAAAGGGTGTATTCAAGTCAGACACTTCAATAGTCCCATGGGAATTCACAAGGGTGTTTTCAAATCAGACACTTCAATAGTCCCATGAAAATTCACAAGGGTGTATTAAAATCAGACACTTCAATAGTCCCATGGAAATTCACAAGGGTGTATTCAAATCAGACACTTCAATAGTCCCATGGAAATTCATAAGGGTGTATTCAAATCAGACACTTCAATAGTCCCATGGAAATTCACAAGGGTGTATTCAAATCAGACGCTCTAGTAGTTCCAGGCAAATTCACATTCAAATCAGACACTTCCATATTCCATGCACATTCTCAAGGGTGTATTCAAGTCAGACCCTTCAATAGTGCCATGAAAATTCACAAGGGTGTATTTAAATCAGATACTTCCATATTCCATGCACATTCTCAAGGGTGTATTCAAGTCAGACACTTCAATAGTCCCATGGGAATTCACAAGGGTGTATTCAAGTCAGACACTTCAATAGTCCGATGGGAATTCACAAGTGTGTTTTCAAATCAGACACTTCAATAGTCCCATGAAAATTCACAAGGGTGTATTAAAATCAGACACTTCAATAGTCCCATGGAAATTCACAAGGGTGTATTCAAATCAAACACTTCAATAGTCCCATGGAAATTCATAATGGTGTATTCAAATCAGACACTTCAATAGTCCCATGGAAATTCACAAGGGTGTATTCAAATCAGACGCTCTAGTAGTTCCAGGCAAATTCACATTCAAATCAGACACTTCCATATTCCATGCACATTCTCAAGGGTGTATTCAAGTCAGACACTTCAATAGTCCCATGAAAATTCACAAGGGTGTATTTAAATCAGATACTTCCATATTCCATGCACATTCTCAAGGGTGTATTCAAGTCAGACACTTCAATAGTCCCATGGGAATTCACAAGGGTGCATTCAAGTCAGACACTTCAATAGTCCCATGGAAATTCACAAGGGTGTTTTCAAATCGGACACTTCAATAGTCCCATGAAAATTCACAAGGGTGTATTAAAATCAGACACTTCAATATTCCCATGGAAATTCACAAGGGTGTATTCAAATCAGACACTTCCATAGTCCCATGGAAATTCACAAGTGTGTATTCAAATCAGACACTTCAATAGTCCCATGGAAATTCACAAGGGTGTATTCAAATCAGACACTTCTATGTTCCAGACCAGGGTAAGACAGAAGGTTGCTCTGTGACGTCACTGCTATCTGCTCTCACTGCTCGCGTAAAATATCTGCGAGGAGTATGTGAAATGGTGGCATCAGTGAACAGGGGGGAAGAGAGGGGCATTCGTATTGCGGGCAGCGGGAATTTAGGGGGTTAGAACTTACGTAAAACGTGTTTCCGAATTAATGAAACATCAATCGATTTTCTTGATAGTTTGATAGTTAATTACAGCACAGTAGTTTAACATATTATAAATAATTCTATTTTACTATTCTGTGAGAACAATTACCTTTCCACAAAATCTACGTTCTTTGACAAAAATAAACAATACTATCATTTGAATTAACATAATTCACTACAATAAAAATAATAAAAAATGAACTTCATTAATTACCATACAAGCTCGTCTGCACCTTAGATGATACAAGATTACAGTAACAATTGTCTGACTTCCCTGTATCTTTTTTCTTTAACAAGTATATCAATGTTGGAACGTAATGTTTGAGCAATATTTAATCGAAGACTACATTTCGGTTGTGATTTGACAATGTACTTCTTGATTTGAGCTTTGCACATTTCATTAGTGAAAAACATTGTTCGGCCACATATGTCGATCCAAAATTACACAATATTCGTGCATAAGTCTCGGGAATCTGGTTTCAGAGAAATTTCTGTAAAAGTTACCCAAGACCACTTTACGTTCGTATTTGTCCTTTAACAGATCGTCGGATTGTAAGTTTAGCAGTTCCAACTGATACCGGCAAGGAACGTCTTTGACATTAACTGAATATGGGGTAGCAAAAAGTTTAAACATTAGAGAAAGGTTTTCCACATCCTGAAACCTCGATTCGAACTGAAGAAGAATTTTTGCAGAACTAACACATGTTCTGCAGAGAGAACACTATCAGGATCGCGTACTTGCATTAACTTTGAAAAATGCTCCGTATTTCCAACCAGAAATTGTTCTACCCACAGAGCTAGAGCTAGCTCTAGCGTACTCTAAACACCCCTACTACCGTGCGCTCTTGCTGACGTCACACACAAGGGATCCGCATGCACTTGCTCCACAAACGTCATCACAAGCCGTAGTTGACTTCCCCTGTTCCAGACTAATTCACAAGGGTGTGTTTGTATCAGACATTTCAGTAGTTCCAAGCAAATTCACAAGGGTGTATTCATATCAGACTTTCTATCTAGTAGTCCTTGGCAAATCCACAAGGGGTGTTTATATCAGACACTCTAGTAATTCCATGCAGTAAATCCATGCAAATTCACAAGAATTTGTTTATATCAGATACTCTGATAGTTCCTTGCAAAATCACAAGCTTGTATTAAATTGTGTGGGAAGTTAACACAGTGAAGTAATATAGCCTACTGGTAACATGATAATTATGAGTTAAATTTAACAATTAACTTAACTTTTGGTAAATAAAATGGGTTCAGCAGAGAGCTCGATACTAGTATTTAACATACACTGAAATACAAAAGCACAGTAGGCCTACAGTTACCTACCAACGAACCGATGTCCAATATTAATGCTAAAAATTAAGTTGTTAAAGTTAACAGTAGTTAGCAATTGCCAGAATTATAGTGTTAAAAACAGTTTCATAAAAATCATTACACAGATTCACTTTTATTAAATTGAAACTTTCATGGGAAGTTGGTCTTCATTCTCCTTTATTATGTAATTAGATGTAGAATTTGAAAACCCAAAAATTGTTGCTCCAGATGGAAAGTGTATGAATGTACAGTCAAAATAATAATTAATTCTGAAATTTTTACAAAAATTAAGGTTCTCAGCAGTCCATAACCCTTGCCAAAGGTTGATATTTACCCGCTTAACCTTCTTTGAGAATGTCAATTACATAATTATAATATGACGATGATGAGTGTTCTGCTGAAGGCAGGTCCAGACCCAGGATGAAGCCATGGGATGATGAACATGATTAGGTAGTCACACTACCAACTCACCCATGGCGGTGAACAATTATACTACATTTTAAAAGATATCTCACCATTAATGAAAAAGGTGCAGCCAAATATCACCAAGCCCAAAAGAGGTTGAAAATGTTTGCTTTAGAGCCGAGTGTCCATCGAATGTAAGGTCTCGCAGTTAATTCCTCAGGTAAGGCAAAAACCGTGCAAAATCGTTTTAATCCATATGAGGACAGGTAACCAGCTAAAGTGTGTGTGTGTATGTGTGTCTAGGCACAGCCCACATAAGCCCATTCGAGGGCAGCAAATTTTGGGGGTCAACACAAATTTTGACTATAATGAATTTTATAACATAAAAAATGCTTTTCATTATATCTGGTGGACATCTGGGGTTTCTAAAATTCACGAGAACATTTTTCCAACTTCGTGTTTTAGAGCAAGCAGGTATGGTAAATAAATGAAAGTGGCATAAATGTTAAATTTTGATGAAAATTAAACAGCGGGACAGTTTTCTCATATAAACCCTATTTGAAAGAGAATTTTTTCTTGCAAGATTTTTCATCCATTGCTTCAGTATCCAACAATAATTAATGATATTTTAGTGTAACATTCAGCTATTTTTAACAGTTTAACAACAATGTACAATAAAAAAGGTTGGAAATGGCAAGAAAACAGGCAAGCCAACATTCTTACTAATGATTTTGGTTGTTTTATGTTAAATTTGTTCTGGATGAATTAGGACATGTGGACTTTCTGAAATTCATCCAAACTTCAAGACTGTATAAAACCTATGCAAACTGATGGATTTGTGGAATTACTGTACTACATGATAGGTAGATGAAAGAAGATTGCAATTTCAGTGAAAAGTAATTTTGTATAAAATATTTTACATGTGGGGTTTCTGAAATTCATAATTCAAATAGAGAACATTTTTAAACCTGCAATTATACTATCAGAAAAATATAGTGTCAAGTCTGCATGAACTAATCTTCAATAATTTCACTACTTTTCAGGTGAGGCAGCTAACAACGTATTCAATGAGAACTGGCATGACATCTTCATCACCTACAGGCACATCGCAGAAGAATCATTCGCAATTCTCTTCAGAGATCTCGCTAATAAGGTGTTCAAAAAATTCCCTTTCGCAGAGCTCTATCCAGACTAAACTGGCATCATGAAGTCCAGCATATGAACTTTGATCTCTATATTTTTTATTGCTTTAGATAGTTTTCTAAATGCTAAGACAAACAAAATGTTACTCAGTGCACTGATAAACATGTAGTGGATAAAACGTTTAGTGCTCCAAGGGGAAAATGAACACTGTCGCACTCGGATGCTAATTAAAAGCACACTTTACACCGCTGACTGCTGACCACTAAGGTTGTACACAAATCAAACACTTTATTACTTCCATGTAAATTCACAAACATGTGTTAGTATCACACTCTGTTGTAGTTCCATGTAGTAGTCCCACGAAAATTCACAAGAGTGAAATCATAACAGACACTCTAGTAGTTCCAGGCAAATTCACAAAGGTGTGTTTGTCATGTTTTTTTATTTAAATGGTTTTCATAACCTTGCAATGGTTAGGAGCATACTCTACTATAATTGACATTCCAAACATTTAAACTGCACTTTCATAATTTCATAACTTTTTTATTCTAAAGTTATGTTGCATTTATGATGATGAAACAACGTACACATGCCTGTGTCACCACATATAGAAGTGTAGTAAAAGACTGACAAAAGCGTACTTACAAAATCACTGGCAAGCAGGGGAAGCAATGCTTCCTCTAGTTAAAACGAAAAGAATCATTTACTTAGGTTTATGCAGGTTTATTTAGGGTAGATCTGTATCTGACTCTTTATCTGTATATCATGTAGGCCTATATATGTTCCTTATATAGGCCTATATTTGACTATAATATGTTTATTTGACGAAGCCAAAAATTTGTCAAATTTATATGGTGAATAAATAAATACAAATACAAATTTTATAATGTAAATTGTAATTATAAGGAATATAATATTCTATGATTTTTAAACCTTTTCATTCGGGGGAAGCAAATCCTCTCCTTAATCTAATGATCCTACTCACCACAGAGTGGAAGTATGGAATGAGGTTGGCTGCCTCGTCCCATCAGTGCCAGAGAAAATGAGAACTTCGCAAAGAATTTTCGCAAAACCTTGGGAATGTCCTTTTGAATGTGCGGACCCCCACCAAATTTCCAAGCTTAGCTTGCGTTAAACTATCAACACATTAGAAAAGCTGTTTTTCAGTAAATAAATGTTGAAACTATCGTATTTTTATGTACTCTTATCCCGTGCTGTAAAACATACATTTATCTATGTCAAAGCTTGTTAATGGTTTAAGTCCAGAAATTGGAGTGGATCTGGGAATGTTATCACATTAATGCACTTTTTTTTTTTCATGCATTTTCTTCGGTGGTGAAGGTACTTGGTCTAGAAATTGTATGAAGCCTTGAAACATCAACATGATAGAAATAAGAAACACTGTTGGTCAAAACATAATAAATTACCCAATAAACTGGCAAAAGTTCAATCAATTGTGGGGAATTAGAATTGGTGTATTGCCCTAGCATGGGCATAATGAGACAGGTAATTATGATAATCCAGGTGTTTATAAATGCCTCAATAATTATACTGCAAGCCTGACAATATCATTTAGGTAATTCAAGTGTGTTCAAAGGTACAACAAAGGATATTCAAAACGAATTTCTGGATGCAATTTTGACTATTTTCTTTATAACATTTATAGCCTATGTTTGCATGTGCCCCTCTCATTTTAAATCTCACGAGCTGCCACGTTGCGACTATTAAGAACGGTATACATATTACAGGCCTATACCTCAACAGATCCCATAATATGGGTATAATTTAAAGTGATTAACATGATTACTTCTTATGTAACAAGCATTTCTCGTTAATGTTAAAAAAGCAAATGTAGTAAAAATTTAAAATGTCAGATGGAAGTTGCAGAATTATTTTTCGAGAATTCGACAAGTTTCCACATTGAACTTGTAGACTGTATAAGGTACATTTGATCTCTACAGGCTTCTCTCAATGCAAATGAATTCAAGCATGTGTATGGTAGTGTGCACAAGTGTACTTGCGAGTTCCACAGTTTGCACTTCTATTATAATATAGTCTTTTGTGGAGCTGTCCACGTTGAAAAACTTACTAAGATCAAGAGTTTCACTCCGGGAACATTTCCTGGAATGGGAAATTCTGGAAGTTGTTGTTGAAGATCTCTGTAAATGCAATGCTCACCACGTCATCTATGAGGGGTTTCACCAGGGGTAAAAATGGTCTCCAACTCACATTGATGATACTATCCAAGACATTTTCTGAAACAAAAAATTGGAAGTTATAGAAGAACTATTTTCTAACAGAGGTCACTCATTATGCCAAAAAAATAATAATAATAACACTTACTTACTCAATAGCAATAGACAATTCCTAAGAAAGCTAAAATCCTAATACTGTCCTTCGACCTACGTCTAGGTCTTCCAAATGATCTTTTACCTTCAGATCTCTTAATCAATATTTTTGAAATATATCTTTCCTCCCCCATGCATGCAACATGTCCACCCCATTTCATCCTCCATGATTTATTTACCCTTACTATATCCGGTGACGAGTACAGGCTATGAAGCTCATCATTATGATGCAGTTTTCTCCCCATTTTCATCTCTCTTAGGCCCAAATATATTCCTAAGCTCCCTGCTTAAATAATAATAATAATAATAATAATAATAATAATAATAAAATTTATTTAATAGCACCTTATTATATTGAGAAATATGGACTGATGTTGGAGCACAGGGTTTTACATATGTATTCCCCACTTTACGGCCTCATTCTGCAAAGACCTGGGACTCAGTAATGAGGAGATAATGGAGTTGTCTATCAACTTCATTAAAGACTCCATAAAAATCTTTTAATTTCAACTCTATGAACCATAACATTAAAACATTCTATTGATCTAATTTATTATTTTACTGTATTTCATATGCATGATTTATTTCTATTTTCTTGTTTGTTAAGCTTGTCTCAGGCAACCTCTGAATGAGGGAAGCAAGTATAAATAAAATAATGTACCTGAAACTTACTATAAGCATTAAAATAAATAATATATTTTATACCAAACATACGGTTAATGTGAGAAAACTTTGCCTTTTTAACATATTTAGTAGAATTTCCAAACACATAATGTATTAGTTGCAATATTCCCTCTGTAAAAACTTGTTAAAAATTACTAAAAATATTTCTCACATTTGACACAATTACTATGGAATCAAAGTCATTATTAATTTCTAAAGCATGAGGGCAACAATCTCCAAACCGTTTCCCCAGTTACAGTTACAAGGATTCCAAAACTCTTAAGCTCTTAAAAATTAAAACTACACTGACATAAATCTTCATAAGGTATGTGTCAGAGACCATGCAGATTGGATGTGTCAAGATGTGAAAAGCATTCTTTGTCAGTATAGATTTCTCTTAGACCCAAAATGCCAGAGAATGCCACAGGGAGCCCTGGAAGCTTTGGGAATAAGGACCTTCCGTACTGAACTTCCAAGGTTTTATAGGTTGTGCTGTACATGCTTTTATGCTTCCAAATACTGCAGTACAGTAGGATGGCATGATGCCATCATGTATGCAGTTTATGGGTGTATACTCCCTAATCTTCTATGCTATATTTAGTACTCATAATCTGCATCATACTTGCATTCCTTACCCTGTCATTTCATTTGTTTATTTCAAAATGACCCCACATATTAAAAAATTAAAGAAGTTGCCATTACTTGTGCCCCATCCCTCGTATAGTGGTGTTTTTTCTTTGCAGAGTTAAAGCCATATAGTATTATCTTCTACTCAACCAGGTTTAATTCATTATACAAGATATCAATGCAATGCATGAAGAACATCTAAACCAACAAATTAATATTAATTAGAGAAAACAATTAACGATATGAAATTTAATGAAACAAGGAAAATTACTTAGCTTGCCAGTTCGATGTAGTAAATTATGCAGAAAGGAGAGGGAAAAGAAAAGAAATTGGTGGTATAATTAAACAGGAGAATGACATTCATTAGGGAAGAAAAAGAGAACATAATAATTGCAAGCATTTAAAAATTGAAAATGATTGATAAATAGAATGTATCTGTAGTAAGGTATTGTAGGTAATTAGGGCCGCCAGATCTTCGGGCTGGGCCCAGGACTATGCGAGCTCCTCACCGACCGCTGACCATCCTCATTCAGTTGTCTCTTTCCCTTTTCCATGGAGTAACTTCTCGTTACTCGAGTAAAAGAACATTTTATCAAACTTTTCCAGATTTCCATAAAATTATATCACATCACCAGGCCCCACCCCATGTGGCAGGCCTAAGAGAATGTTGATCAATCAATGGACTGATACAACACATTTTAGAAATCTTAATTGCAAAAGACTAGTTCTGCTCACTAATTATATTTTGCAATAACAGATATTTAATGATGCTTGCGTCCAACTGCCCATGATATTTGGACCCAAGGGTTCCAGGATTGAGCTGTTGCTATTCAGACAAAAGCAGAATAAAGATCAGTCCAATGGTATGGTATAGACAGTAGGGCCTACTAAGTTACGTTGTGAGCATGAATTACAGTTATGGAGAGAAGATAGAAGTTTAAATGAGAAGATGAGATGCCAAGACAGGAGATTTTTAGATAAATATTGTCAGACATGATCTCACGGTATTGATATGTTAAGGGTGGTTTAATATTCGCTGTCTTTAACCATCATTAATGTGCTGAAAAGTCCCACAGGAGCCTTTAAATTTGTATTTATGTTGCAAACATGACTCAAATTTAGGGGTCAGACAGATTACTTCCTCTACTTATAGTACCTACGGACTGAGCATTCTCCTAGACATCGTTTGTTTCCTGCTGCTTTTTGACACCTATTACATGTGTCCCAAAGTCTTTAAATGTTTCATTCGCTGATTGCAAAGTCCAGAACTTGAGTTCTGGAGGACATCTTTCTCCTGCTTATGTTGCTATCTGGATAAAGGTTCGTAGTGCCTCTCTATATCTAATGCACATATACAGTATATCCCCTACATAAGAAATATTTGAAGTTGGACTGGTGCAACCTAAGTAGTTATTTCTACTGTTGACCAGTGTCATCATTCTCATTATTAAAGTATTTTTAGAACATTGATATCAGCTCTAATTATTACATTTGCAGTGTTCAATTTCTTTGGAAACCTCAAAACAAAGCAGATATATAACATATTTCATTCCTTTGGGATACCTTTCAGATTTAATGAACAAATTTACCCTTAGCACCTTGGACAACACTCTCATGCCTACAGTAGGCCTACTAAATGTTGAAAGGTTTACTACTAAACTCCACTATAATAAGTTATCATTTACCCAGTACACGTTTCACAGAAATTCATCTGCATCATCAGCTGTTATCAACTATCAAACTCGGCAGTTGATAACAGCTGATGATGCAATTGAATTTCTTTGAAACACATAAACGGAAACTTATTATATTGGATGGATATATGCATTCTTGAACTACAGATTATTATCTCTGTTGGACATCACATGATAATATTATAGGAGAAAAATTGCTCTGACACTGGGATTTGAACCCAGTTGGCTAACTGTGACAATGCTCTACCAACTGAGCTAAGCCAGAGTTCACTTCACAGCACCAGATGGAACCTCTCTCCTATGACTTAATGGTCTACGTCACTGATAGACAAGTTATGTCATATTATCATGTAATGACCAACAGAGATAATAATCTGTGGTTCATGAATGCATCCATCTTGAATGTTACTGTACGATAACAGTGGAAGCTCGGTCAAAAAAGTCATTAATTAGTGTGCTTCACAGTACTGCATAGGACATAACTTGTCTATCTGTGAGATAGACCATTGAGAGAGGTTCTATGGCGCTGTGAAGTGAACACTGGCTTAGCTCATTGGTAGAGCATTGGCACAGAGAGCCAAAGGTCCTGGGTTCAAATCCCAGTGTCAGAGGAATTTTTCTCCTGTAATATTATAATATTATAGTAGAGTTTAGCACTAAACCTTTCAACATTTAAAATTTCATTACTTCACTGTGGTTCTACAAATCAGCATTTGTGTATTATGATAATAACACTCATCCTCATACATACCCATGATGGAGCGGCCTCCTAGTAAATTACTTATATGAACTTTCATATCACCAACACTGTTTTGCTCGATCTTCACTTTGACAGCTCCTGGTTTAGAGTCCCGACCAGGACGGCGCACAGCAGTAGTTGTCTGCGTATAATTATAAAGAGTGATGTTGAAACTGCCCTTGTTGTTTAGCGGGTATTCAAACACGCGACCTTCAATCTCATATTGTCCTTCCAAGAACTTCTCAGGGAAGAATTGCGAGTACTTTACCATGTAGTTCCTTGGATCGCTCCTATAAACAATTCAATGAAACATAAATAAGTGGATAAATAAATAAACATATTAGGAATATTATCCACTAATAACATAGTGGAGGAACAAGCAATTCCTAAGTTATAATATTAATAATAATAAGTTCCATTATAAGCTCTGTTATATCTCTCATGTAAAAGATAGCTTTGAACAGAATTGTTTTGCAATCTTTTTATTCCTAAGAAGACATATTCTTATCTTGTCTACCAACTATATTCAGTCAAAATGTACATTCTTTAATTACATAAGAAATTACCTTAACTTAATAAAATACATGAGACCAAATAAATGAAAAACCATGAATGATTATGAGAAAGTCTTTATTCTGAAACAACTATATGGAATTGACATGTAAAACTACTGAATGTGTAATTAATTAGTCTCCCTAAAATATCTTGAAGCAATTTCTGTTCACTACCAGACACAAGAAATATTGCACGTGCTGCAGAAAATTCTCATCCTGCCCCCTCAACCAGACCTTCTACATTTCTACAGTCTTTCGTGTCTTGTATTATTGGCAAGTGGCTACAATGTGACCTTTTGACATTGTTATGTGGGAGAGGACCAGAAACTTTCTTCCTTTTAGCTGGAATATTTTGATAATCATTTTCTCCATTTTGTTCTTGTTTACTACAATCTGAAGCATCTTGCTGAATTTATTCTGGGAACATCAGATCTTCATCAAGCATGAGTTTAGATTTCCTCTTCAATTGTCCACTTCTAAACTACAGCCATATCAAGTAAGTGAAATGTCATTCTAATTGTCTAGTAGGACATGTTGTGGTTGTATTCTTCTACCGTTACAGGTCTCTCAACATCCATAAACTTCTTTCCCTTCTTATTGAATCTCTAACAGACATCCATTGGGTTACCCCTTGGGCAGAGAAGAGTAACAATACATTTTTCCTAATCATCCTCTTTATGCGACAGGAATTGTCATTAAGGTACCCAAGCACGTCACAGGATCCTCCCTTCTTTAATCAACTCACTATGGGTGTGCGTCTTGCCTGTTGGAATTATTTTTTTCTGAATAGACCCAGTTGACTGAAACCCTCTCCTAGATAATTCATTCAGAAGTTTTTGGCTGGTGAAGAACCTATCATGGAAAATTGAATATCCAGGAGTCAGAATCTCAGTGGGCTGATAACTGCAGATCCATTTCATCCAAAAACTAGGTTCGTCTATTCTTGTATGTTGTCTAACCCTGGTAATATTTGAAGTCAAGAACTATTTCAGTGGGATTTACCACCATAAAATGTTCTGATCGCAAAGAAGCAATTATGTGAGATATTATTGCTCATTATCGGTAATCTCCATTTTCGATCACAATATATTCATATTACAGGATACTGCAAACAGCTCAAGACCAGGCAAATACCCAACAATGTCTTCAATTCATTGAAATCCAAACTTAATGAATTCCCCATCCTAACAATAATTTGGCAAGATTCGTCGACAACATGACCTGACCTATATGACACATGTGACCAATGTGAAATATATGTCCTATGTTTAGGTTTGTTAATTAATTTCAGAGTAATCACCCTAAAATATATATACATAATAGGGAATTAATTTTTGTAGTAATCGTACTAAAAGTCATTACAATTTTATTGCATACTCTTCACACAACATCTGTAATACACAGAGTGACCAGACATCCTCTTTTTCGGGGATATGCCCTGATTTTTATGTTTCGGTCCTATGACACAATTTTTTAAAATTTTAATCTTCCAAAACGTTCTCCTTTATTGTAATAATTGATTACTTCGTAGTTTGTAATGGGTGCCATAACACTAACCCAACCTGGGCTCTTTTCGATACGTTCATTCAGTAATCGTTGTTATTTCCATCCTGTAAGCTATATAGTATGTCATTAATAATTGTTAATAATTGCTGAATTTTGTTTGTGTCCCAGGCCACAATGCTAATGTTGAGAGTGTTTTTATTAATTGCATCTCAATGGACAGATGAGCGAAACAGACTGACAATTGAATCTGTTGAAAATCTATTGTTGGTGCAACACAACTTTAAGGAATAGGCCCTACTTCTGTCAGGATTTTTATATGTAAATCTTAAGCAAACTTGAACTCCTGCATGGAAAGCCATCTTGAGGGAAATGTCTGTGAACTTTACTCGTTGGATTTAACATCTGCGATTTAAAATGTTGTAAAAAACATTTAATTTCATGTTTATTAACATTATTAATATATTTCTATGTATCCGAACTCCATATTACCTGTGTTATATCTATTTCCTCGAGGTTGCCATTAATCTTTTCCTCATTTTCCTACCCTACTGCCCTCTTTTTCGTGTAGGTAGAAATGGTCACCCCAGTAATACACAAAGATTAATGTCCAAGTGAGTGTTTTTAAATATTGATATGGAGCCCTTCTATGCTTTTAGTATGAAAATCATTAGAATTATTAGTTAATTAATTTTCACAGTAATTATCATAAAGTGTGTATAATTAATAGGGAATTCAATCCAAAATATTTATAGTAAAGGTTATTACAATTCTTAGTTAAATAATTTTCACGATAATTATCACGAAATGTGTAAACTAATTGAGAGTACGTTCCCGAAATAATTATAGTAATAGTAGCCTAATTACAGTTATTATTATTATTATTATTATTATTAATATTATTAGTATTGAACTAATTTTGACAGTATTTACCGATACCCTAATATAAGTATAATTATTAGCGAATTAATTTCCTAGATAATTATTGTAAAAGTAATTACAAATATTAGTGTTCACATTTCCATAATGATCACGCAAAAATGTGTATAATTATTAGGGAATTAATGTAGGAAATAATTATTATAAAAGCAATTATAACTATTTGTATATTAATTTTTACAGTAATTAAACTAAAATTTGCATTTTGGGGGGTAAATTGCATTTATAGTGTTGTAAATGAGTTCTTCTCTAACCGCTGTCTTCAAACTTTGCATTCTTCAGTGCACAGCGAATTAATCGTAGAGGAAGTTTAAATTTTCGCTAATGTGACTCTAATCTGTGACTGTAAAGTTTATTCAATAGGCTACTCGGTTTACCTCACCAGTATTGTCATTGTAATCAGTGAAGAGAAATCGCAGAAAATACAAAGGAAATCAACTTGAAATTACAGGGCATCGTTACAGTCTAACAAGCAATGGGTACATAATAAGTAGAAATCAAATGCTTCCGTTTTTCTAATACATATTCAAGAGTTCATTGAGATTTTGTGCCTTCTTAAAATAAATATTCGATAATTATATATATATATATATATATTGTAACAAGGGCTCGTCGGGGTTCAAAATGAGAACACCGAGTTTATAATTGAAGGATGGAGGTTTCTTTATTTCCTACAACAATTGTCGATACAGCCAGAAAACTCCAGACTACTTGCCAGTTCACTGTCCTGTTCAGTGCTCACTCTCACTGTGCTCAGTCCTAATTACAGCACTGTTCCAGTCCAATCCAGATCATCCCACGTCGCGCCGGTCAACTCCACAGTCCTCGCTGCTGCTGTGCGATCCTCCCGTCGCGCCGAGTTCCCCGGGACGGCACTACCTCAGCCCAGATCAGCTCACCAGCTCTTCCGTTCACCCTTCCCTCCGGTCACTAGTTCCCCGTTGACTAGCTATTCCGCTCTCGGGTCCCTCCGGTCACTGGCTCCTCAGCTTCCCAAGACACACTCACTTGAGACCGCGCTGATCAATCCTCTCCGTCCAGCTCACCCTCTGACGCTGACGCTCGCCGCTACTCACGGACTGCCTCTCTGACTGTTCCCTCGTTGACCCTCTGACTCTTCACGGACTGTCTTTCCTCTGATGTACTGAATCTTCACACTGACTCTCTCAACTCCGATTCACTGACTGCCTCTCCTCACTGAACTAACTGACTCTGCTCGCTCGCCGCCCTTATATAGGCCCGTCGAATGTTCCCGAGTCGAGATCTGGAAAGCTCCGCCCGCGTGGAATCTGGAATGTGCTCTGCGTTGCGCGGGCGCACCCCATAGCGCGAGCTCCTCCCAACAGGCCTTCCCCCGAAGCTTGGTCCAATAGCCGTGCTGCTGTCACGCCCACTGGCGCTCGTGCCCACGTGCGCTCGTCTGCCGCCCGCCCACTAGGGCCGCGATGTTTCCAGACTCCGTCGTTCTAGTTCTTTCTGCCTTACTCCTCCTATCAGTTTCTAGGTTTTTCTGGCTTTGTCACAATATATATAAACTATGGTTTATTTTCTTTCCTCTTAACGGTCAGGTGGGTGTCACAGTTACAATTTTTTTTCTCTTTTAGGTATAAGTAATAAATTTCAAGACGAAAGTACTACTTTCAGAACTACTTGAAGGACTACGAATGAATTCAAGTTGAATTTATTATGAACAATTAATATTTTCATACATTGTTGCTAACGGAAATAATAGGAGGTGCAGTTTATTTTATGAGTTTCGTCTTGTGCTGGGTAAGACACAGGATAAGCCCAGAAAGGAAATAATACTCTAAATAAAAATCCATTTCTATTTTTATTTCTACTTGATATGGCTTAAAAATACCTCAACCCTTCTATTTGTAAAAAAATAAGGAAAATAAATTTAAATTATAGTAAAAGCTTTATATAATTTAATACTTATGTGGCGAAAAAGTAGCTACACGCTCTTAGTTATTGGTTATATGTACAGTAGTTACTTTTTCACCAACTTCAATCCCCTGAGTGTAAGGTTACTTTTGCACCACGTGTATTTATAATCCATATCTGTCCCAGTCTACCAATTAATTCATTATTAGAACATTGCTTTTAATAAAAACAGATTAACATTACTTTTTTAATTGATTTTAATGTATATTATTGTTTTATCGTATATATTTAGTATAGAGAAAGTACGTGATCGTGTCAAACATCGGAATCATGATTGCACCAGGAAAACATGTTTTCGGAATAATGTTTGTTTGTACTTACAGGCCTGTTGCGGATAAACGGTGCATTGTATTAAATTTTAATTTTGGAGTATTGACTCTGACCACAGTTTAATAATATCAATTATTCCAATCAAATCATAGGTGTACATATTGGTATATGTACTGATTCAGAATTCCACACAAACTGTATCACATTATACACAAGTTTCCATGGAATCAATATCATTATTATTCTTTATATTTTTATTGTTATCAATTTGTTTGAACTAAGATTCTTCGTCTCCCCACATTCAGATCTATTAATAATAGTGGCAAATTCACTCCACTCCACAAGCAAATGGTGTAACAGTATGTTTATATTAACGTAACCGTACATTTTATATAGGATAAGTATCGCTATCGTCAAAGAGGTGGGGAAAAATTATAACTCTTTCTGTACATGTTTTTATCAGTTGATTTCGATCTCCGTAATTCCTTTTAAACATAAATATTTGTGAACACAACATCAGGTACCGATAGAAATGAGTAGGCCTACTAGTTCTGGAACCAAAAAATGGATAACGGTTAACTGCACAGATAATTAATTGGAAAAAATATAAAAGTTAACTGTTATTTGAATATATAATTAACTGGATATTATTTGCAATTATCTGGATTTTTATGTCGATTATCCAGACGATTAATTCCACTGCAGTTAATTATTTTAACAATTTTCTCGATAATCACAAATAACTGGATAAAATGAAGTCATTGTCCAGTTATCATGATCCATTGTCCATGAACCAGTTATCTGGTTCACTTATTCGGTTAACTGGACAAGAGATAACGGTTATTTGAACAATTAGCTCAGTTAACAGTTAACAGTTAGCTCAGTTAACAAGCTAACTTTATCCGGATAATCCAGCTCTGAGTGTCAAACGAAGTCTATCTCTACAGTCACCACGGGGAAAGAAACTACTTTTTATAACTCTCCAATGTGCGAAGTTTCAGAATGCCACAGCTTTTGTTACTATCAATAATGACTTCAATTTTCAACTTCTTAAAATATCGCTTATTATTTATAGTGATTATTTAACTTGAATATAACTTTCTATTTAATTTTTAATGCACTTCCTTGGCTTAAAAAATAAGACATCTGTATTTTTTATTCTGAGAGCATGAAAGTATCTGAATATTCAACATGGTTTTCAATTATGTATTACTTCTTTTTCGGCTTCAATTTTAGTCTTGTCCAAGTATTTGCTTCCTTTTAATTGATAATACTGACAGATACGATTTAATTCTTCCAGCAGGTAAGTATGATGCAACTAGCTGAGCTAAATCTGTTACTAAATTAGACTATCGGATTATTACATGAGGCCTATATATATTGTTATATGTTATTAGTCTACATTATATTACGATGAAGGCTAAGCTTATTATTATATCATATTTTATCACTCTATTATTCTATCCCGCTTTTAATTTCTCCCTATCGGCAAGTTAAAACACTTTCAGGAAGTCCTTTCAATGGTCATATCCATACTTGCGTTCGTCGTTATTAAGCTAAACCACTGCCTTCTAAACTGTATTACTCGTGTATTCTCGAGCATAGGCGTACCGAGGGGGGGGGTTTGGGGGTTTGAACCCCCCCCCCATTGATTAAAAAAAGGAAAATTGTATGATTTTTTTAAGTCTGCCCATAATTTACTTAATAAAAGTATAAAACGTGGGAAGCTTAAAACTCGTTATTTTGCGTCTTACTTTTTACAATTTTCCGAGGGAGGACCCCGGAAGCTTAAAATTTGTTATTTTGCGTCTTAATTTTTAAAATTTTCCGGGGGAGGACCCCCGGAAGCTTAAAACTCGTTATTTTGCATCTTAATTCTTAAAATTTTTCGGGTAGGACCCCCGAACCCCCCTCTCTCTGGGGGGTATTCCATACCCCCCAGACCCCGCGGATGTTATAACCCCCCCATATGGTCGGCCTGGTTACGCCTATGTTCTCGAGACGGCGGTTGTATAGGTGGCGGTGATTGCTGCAATCTGGGTGTGAACTGTATCGCCTCTACTGGAGAAATTAGGCAATTGAGCAATTCTCTAAACTCCATGTTAAAATAAAGCATAGGACAGGCAGTGTAATTCTCGAGACGGCGGTGGGCTAAACATTAAATTCAATTTTCTTGAGTTTCATTTTCATACATTTTTCATTGCTCAGAAAACTAGTCAAAGATTTTTATCCATGGGCTTAGGACTTTTAGTACATGCTCATAAATTGGATATAAAGAAAGTTACTTTAAGGTTGTAAACACAAATTTAGAGGTTAATATTTGTTTGTGCTCCTTAAGGAGCACAGTTTACGCGATAACTTTTTATTGAAGACTAAAAATAACGCTTTTTACAGACATCATGTAGGCCTATTTATATAAGATACTGATACTGCGCTGTGGCGCAGGGGATGCGTTCACTCAGGTTCGATTCCTAGTCGGGAGAAGTTACCTAGGTGGGGCCCTTATGGTCTTCGGATATCATCTGGCCGTTTTTATCATCTTCATCCCATCCGCGCTTTATTCAGAGTGAATGTTTGAGCGATTAGTATGTCTCCTCCTATATGTTCGTGTTGTCTCTGTAAGGCCCGCGCGGTATAAAAGTCCCAACGGGAGTGGCTAAACCAAGAGAAGGAAGAAGTTCACCATATAGGCCTACCACAAGGCCCAATCTGTGGTAAAATCTTCGTTAAGATAACTTGGTAAAGGTAGCTATTCCAAATTACACAGGTTCATTCCAAATAAAGATACATTTTAAACAGTAATGTCTAGGTACATGCTACATGCATTTGAGTACAGGCATGCAGTAACTCATTACGGAGACGTAAAAGGTACGTAATTACGGTGTTTACTTTCTTGTCTCGCCTGTTCTTTGTTGCAAGTAATGTACAACGTACAACAGCCGACTGGAAGATCGCACTTTCTCTGTATGATGTAAGAATGTCACAGTCCACTTGTCCTGCAACACCGGTTTATATGCAAACATTGACCTCTTTTTTCCCCAGTCTTCCGACAATCAGAAGACTCCCAGGCTATCATATTGACCAATATAATTTATTGGGCAATTCAATGAGAAAGTGGCTAGTGAAATTCATAAAATGAAGAGTTTATTTCAGTAATAATAATTTCATGAACTATCATGTTACAAGGCCAGGTTTGACAGAAAAATTCTAAAACCACTGCCTATAATCATGTAACAGTTACGACGTAAGAACGTTTAGGTAGAACTTAACGTGAGAGCACGGAAGAAAGCACATCTTGAGAGCATGCTGAGTTCTTTTTCAAAGGTCAATTGTTGTGCTGCGATTTCATGGTATTTGCCTCTAGTTGGAATTTCATTAGCTGTCCAATCTAAGTAGAAACTAAGACTATATGGTGAGCATTTTAAATACAGTGCGATCAGTTTTGCTTTCCGCCGTAATGTTTTGTCTAGGGCGAGCGCGTCCTCGATAGCCAGTTAGACGGTTCAGACTCCGCGCAGCGGGGGAAAGCATAACTGATCGGGCTGTATTGCCCGGTAGAAAAAAAAAATGGTTACTTGCCTGAATTTTGTGACATGTGACTTGGACCATCCTGACTCATACACATTGTTGAGGCGGAGTTTGTAGTTGATGTTGTTGCCCCCACGCTTCTGAATAACTTCCTTTGCGAAGAAGGGGTCAAAAGGCTTCACATTATACTGAGGGAGTCCTGGAAAATAGAATTTACAGAATATTCAACTAAGCTCTCATGAATATGGCTTTATTCCTAATGATTTTGAGTCCTTAGAAAGTCAACTATGTTAAGTGTTTTGAAAGTTAACGTTTCTAATGTTGAAAATACGGTAGGTTATGTCGATTATCCTCTCCCATAAAGCATTGTATATACCAGAAAGAAAGAAAGTAGACTATTGGTATTCATTTACACTTCTGAAATTCGATTTTAGTTTTCACTAAAACCTTAAACACATGTCATTCCATCCCTGAGTCCAAAACGTATGGTTTAGGGAAGGAAAGTTCTCAGTGAACAGCATAGATCGAAAACAAAATTCCACATCGTAACGAAATGTTATAGGCCTATTCTAGCTGAATGTCATCCCGGATGATACATAAAACAAGTTGACTACTTTTAACTTTCTCTACTGTGCCATAGGTAGTGTCAACCTTCAAATTCGATGTCGAGTTTCTATCATAAACACACGATTTTAGGTCCCCGCGTCCTGATACTTATAAAATATTAATATTTAGAAACAAAACTGTGTCTGTATGTCTGCCTGTGTGTCTGCGAACAGCATAGGTTTAGAAAGAAAAATAACATCCGAACGAAATTTTAATTCTAGGTTAATATTGTATGGTAATGCGACACAAAGGTTTTTAACGACTTGCGTCTCCAACAATTTTCTTCCAATTTTGTACATGGCGTGATTAAACAAAAAGCTAAAACTTTTATTCGAAACATTTTTTCGCAAAAATTCTCTGAAGGCAATTATAACCAACTATCAGTCAAACAAAAAGTCTATAGAAAATTAACACACCAAAGTAGACGGTCATTTGGCCACTGCTCCAGTCCGAACGAGGTTTTTGAGGGGTTTCCCTCGTTCTTAGGCGAATGCCGGACTGGTCAATAATCCCCTCAAACAAATACACGCACTACAAATCTCTAGAATACATAACTACATGTCACTAAAAAGAAACACACTCGGAAATATTGCACATAAGACCTATCCGCACTTAGGTCTATCCTGCGCCAAAGTACAAAGACACAAGTACTCAGCCCAAACACGTCACACAATCAACATCCCCTACGGATGTACATAAGGGCACAATAGGTATACACACATCACATATGGTTACCAAAATTTGGTCTGACCGGAGGTTTAGGCTTAATTGCTTGGTACTCCGGGGGTAAGGGTGGGCACACAAAAAAAAAAACCAAACTCGACTTTCAAGGCTTGAAGGGTGAACAATACACCTTTAATGAGGCTGAAATAACTTAATACGCACTCCCTTCAATAAGGCCTCCTATTCTATATCAGAATATGAAGTGAGAAAAGTTATATTTGCCCATACTCTTAAAGATTGATAAAAGTATGTGATTGCAACACGTAAAATTTTTCGTAATTAAAAAATAAATTGTCTAAGCTAGCCGTTTGGCCCACAAAATTAATCCTACCTCGGGATTAGCACAGCTTTACGTGAATTGAATGCGTAGCCTCGTAACGTGGCCACTAAGTTGAAACGTAATGACAGAAGGCCACACGATTCATGCTTCGGATAGAAAAAGCCCTGTGAGTATACAAATATGATTTTGTATTCGATTCCTACATTTAACATTCCCTTACTGCTTCTTAATTTTTTTTATCTTTTATTTTTTTATTTTTTTTTTAATGGAGTGTACCGGTACCGATTTATCGAGAAACCAAAACTTCTCCCCATGCTTAGATTCACAGGCATTAATATTGCTATATTACAGCCAGTCAGAAATATAGCCTAAGTATTATAACATACAACATCAATACTGTATTAGGATCTTTTGGAGTAGTAACACTTCAAAGTAGAGTTGCTACAAAAGAATATTGTTTATAACTTGTACAACATGTGACCAATTTGCAATGATATTGATCTATTGATTTTAAAGAAGCTAAAATGTTGAAATCCATGTTGTCCTTCCAGTAATTTTGACACACCGTCATAGCCACACAATTAATTATACGGTAAGTGCATCAGTTATTAAGTGCCAGTATGGTACTTTATGAGATTGTGTGGGGGACGAAAAAATGTCTGTCCGTCTGTCTGTCCGTCTGTCCGTGTGTCTGTACGCACCATAACTAAGGAAGCTTTTTCGGATTTTCATGAAACTTGGTATAAACATTCATAATGTCGATGGGAAGAACCCTATTGATATTGAACCAAATCGGTTCACCGGTACCGGAGTAATGCCCAATTTAGTGCCTATTTTAATAGATTATGGCGCCTTTCTCATAGAAAGGCGCCATCACTCAAATACGCTGTAACGGATTTCCATGAAACTTGGTATACCCATTTATGACTTTCATGAAAAGTGCCCTATTGAATTTGAACCTAATCTGTTGACCGGTACCGGAGTAAAACCCAATTTAGTGTATATTTTAAAGACGCGGTAACTCAAATACGCTTTAGGCCTACCGGATTTTTATGAAACTTGGTATACACATTTACAATGACCATGGGAAGACGTCTATTCATAATGGATAAAATCGGTTGATCTGTTTCGGAGTAATGCTCAATTTAGTGCCTATTTTATGGCAATATACGTATTCGAAAGAATTTATATAAAAAAAATGAAAATCAGTTAGCCTATCTTGACAACATAGCCTATTGTTTTACTGTGATCTTATAAGGCCTTGGAAATTAAAATACAGGTAGCTATGACAAAAAACACTATTGTTTTACATGCGCCTATCCAACTAGACCGTTAAAATGACCCAGGTGCCGAGATGGTAGACCTCTCTTCTTCCGTAAGCCCTGCTTAATGAATAAATCTGGAGCTTAACTTGGAAATCAATTAAAAAAAAAACATATTCTGCATATCATAATTGCAGTCATAACTGATTAAACAAAAACATACTGGCACTTTGTTACATCAGTTTACCTGATTTTATTATTTTCTGAAGATAAGTGCAAAATTTGGCAAATTACTTTATAGGCTCTACGTTCAAATTTCCCGATCTTTCCATATAAGTTATATAGATCTCTTATTAGTTTAAAAAATTTATATTTACTTAGTAGGCCTCTTAGAAGTCTCTGCAAATAATGATATCCGAAAAAAGTAAATTAAGTACGAAGTGGATTTCCAAGGGTACATAAATAAGAATGAATTATCTTACCTGTAGGAAAATATGGCTGCAAAGTGTTGAGGACATTCTTCACACAGTAGTCAAACGTAGGACTGTCAATTTTACACAGTTTGAAGTGTGAAGCTGTAAATAGAGAAAATAAATTGTTTTAAATTGTTATCGTTTTGATTGGCTGTTGGAAAAAGGACAATGCACAACGCAGGAACCTATTGTAGATAATATACAAGATAAATAGTGTTCAAACTTTAAGCATGCACTCTAACATATTTTGATATGATTTTATACTTTAGTCAATATGAAAACCGATTAGCTTCGTTCCTTCTGTACTTACTATTTTTTAAAAACTTAAGTATTTGATCAGCTAATCAAGGAAAACTTAATAAATTGTTCCAGAAATTCACGGTTCCTTGTAAGGATTGCTCAGATCTTCGTAACGCGTAACCATGGAAGTGAATATAATAAGATTTTATCAATGAACAAATTGTTGTTAATAGGAACTATGAAAACTATGTGTAAGAATTTAAGTTTTTCCAATCTAATATGAGTATAAACTATAAAAGGAAAATATATAGGCCTAATGTAACAGTCCATAAACATTTCAAAGTTCCCAAATATAAAACACTCTGAAAATAAAAAATCTCTACTTCAACATAACATCTATAGTAATAATGATGTTTATTATGACGTTCCGTCAGTGGAAAAAAAAATTAAAACATCTAAAAGCATGCAGAATTGAATATTTTCTGAAATACAGATGCTTACGATGATCTAAATATTTTAATGTGCAACAATTCTGTTAACCACTTTCGAACATATTCACATGTTTGAATAGATTCTTTGTGCTGTCCGTTGCCTCGTTTCCCCAGGTTCCAGAAAGCAATTAGATTCAACTTCAATGTAGGCCTATACTTTCTATAATGTGATATTATTAGACAATTTGTCACAATGAAATTCATATGAATTCCAGCATTAATTTTGCAAGTTCTTATTTCATATTACAATACAATACAATACAATACAGTACAATAATTAATTATTACGCCTTATCTAATATCGACCACTACTAAAACAGCTGAAATTTGGTGCGAGATCGCAGAATACTGGCGTGTTAATGTAATGAAATTAATGTTACCTTAACAAGTTCCCTGCCAAAAGAAAGTAAATTCTATTACATTTATCTAAAGAATATAGAGTGTAAAAAAATTCCGTATACAAACTTGGAGGGTTTGTAGAAGAGATGAAATGAAACTTTTTTTCATGTGACAAATATCTGAAAGGTTCTCCGTTGGGAAAGGTGGGCCAGTACAGTGGCCACCACGTTCTCCTGATCTCAGTCCTATGGATTGCTTTTTGTGGGGGGGGGGTGAAGCGTTTGGTGTACGAAACACCAATAGATACTCCAGAAGAGCTGGTTGCCCGTGTGACTGAAGCTGCAGCAGTTATTCGTGAGACACCTGGTTGTTTTGAACGTGTGAGGCAATCATTTGCACGCAGATGCCAGCTATGCATTAATGTAAAATGACATTTTCAACAAAATCTATAAAACATTCATCACACGGCAGGTTGAATACAGTCACACCATCCACTGTCAAACCCTTTAAGGATCCCTAGCGGGGAAACGGAGAACCTGTCAGATCTTTGTCACATAAAAAAAGAGTTTCATTTTATCTCGTCTACAAACTCTCCAAGTTTGTATATGGAATTTTTTACACCCTGTATACCGGGGAAAATGTTAGGAATAAGTTCTAGCTCTTAATATAAGCACCGAGTGTAAAAACTTTAATCAAAATGGTGAGAGCCTTTTCGAGAAAATCTCGAAAAATTACATTTGATTCATGTAACGTGGCATTAAAAAAGAAAGTTGTCGTCTATCTTCGCGTTACACCTCCTGAAGATAGCCTATCTAACTTAAATATTAAGTTTTGATTTTATTTAATTTTCATTGTGCAGCTATACTGATTTCAGACACACACCACATAAGACATGTTTCCTGAAAAAAACATTTTAGGTTCAGAGGACTTCAAAGACGTTTAATTTATGTTGAAAACGCAACATTGTATTCCAGGGTTGAACAAATGTTTTAGACAGTGGGATGGGTAGAAACTGTATGCCCTACAATCTGCCTTGAAGTAAATAAGCATTACTATTTTCTACTTAAGAGTGAGACAGGAAATCTTGTTAACTTAGGGCGGTTCCAGACAGGACAACGACTATCCATCCCACTGTCTAATACAAGTAAGTAGATATATAAATTTACATTTAATAGTCTAAGATCAGTGTAATACTGTAAAACTATTGTTTAATGAAGTCACCTGGGAATAAGTGCTGCAGATGAGATTCTCTTTTGAACTTTGGTAAGACTACAGACTTCTTCCGTATTTACCTAAGATTCTTTATTTACTCATATTGCGTTCCATATGGATGATTATTATGGTAATGCTTTAGTGAGAGGGATGAATCAGAGGTCGCCTTTTGAACCATGATTAAAATTCCTCAATATTACTCATGCAAAAAGTTATTTCTAGAGTGGAACAATACATTTGCATAGTGAAAATGTTTTCAGAAAGGTTGATTTCAGTAGATCTTTGCAAGCGCATAAACAACTCAGCTGTAATTTATGTAACAGTTTACAAATCGCTCCCGTGGTCTACAAGTTAGATTTGCTACCTGGATTCACATACGGAGATCTTTTAGATAGGAACTTGCTTCTTGAAACCAACTCAGGAGCGTTGATTTAATGGATTTACGAGTAATTAGGGTCTCGATCTTCGACTGATGTTCAAAATTGTTTGAATAATCATGGCATAAAGCTGGTTGGCCTACAAGAGTAAATTGTCCCGGAGATCAGAGTACTTATTGAGCATTCTCTTTTTATCCCTGTAATGTAAGGCACGGTGGAACAGTCTGGTAAGATTTCTTGCATTCTGTTCCCAAGTTCGCTAGGTCGATCTCGGCCCGAGCCAATGGAATTTGCTCGTATGTATGCGTAAACGTGACATTCCCATGTCTGTAAATTTACAGGCATGTAAAATAACTCCCGAGAGATAGGCCTAAAATTCTGGCACATTGGCAATGGTTACAGTTTCCAGTAGCAGTGCCAACAATCATTCAATAACCTAACTTGCAAAGGTAATATAAATAATTCATGTTGAAGATACAATAACGACTATTTTTGACAGACTATTCCATTCAGACGCCGCGTGTTTGATATTGGCCAATAAATAACGTTTAGCAATTCCTCGGAGATATACCAATCACTATCGTGTATCTTATAAAGTGCTTGCTTGAATGCAAGAATGCGATTTTATCTGATAAAACGTCGGTCCGTTTCTAGAACGTGCAGTGACGAATACATCACGCTGCCAGTGAACATTATTTTATACAACATAACTTGTTTTTAAATTAAAATAATATAAATGCACATTGATTAAGAATACAATTTCGTTTCTATGTAAACCAGTTCGTGTGCTTTTAATCTGTTCTACTGTTAGCCTACCTAAATTAGGTTAACTATGTATTATATGCACCATTGGTAGCATTGGTTACATCCTGGTAACTCGAACCGATTCATGGTTGATTCATAGTATGCCGTAATCTCGGAGCTGGCAGTTTTGTTTCTATTTAACAAAGTAAGAAAGTAACTATTATTCGTACAATCCGTTATCTTTTTGTTCTTGGAATAGTCTTAATAAATCCAACTCGAGTTTACGAGTTTCATCAGATAAATTCGCTCCTGCTTCGCAATCGCGAATCTATCGATAAACTCGTGAACTCTTGTGGGATTACCTGTGATAAATACAATAGATTTAGAAATCTATAAAATGTAGATTGTTTATATCTAAAAATAGTACCGGTATTGATGATTGAAATATATTTATTGATTGCACATACATAAAATGACGTTTTATATCAAAAAGCTCAGATATTAATATTCTTTGATGGTGATATCTGGGCTGTTTTAATGCGCTAGTATTACTCTGGTTGTATTGAAACGGAGACAACTTCATCACATGACCTTCCAGTGATTAACAAAAGCTGTTAATTGAAGTTATGTGCTTGCTTGCTTTTCCCGGACTGCCTTGCAAGGTTATGTAATCTCTGGCGCGACTTGAGAGGAATCTTTACCTTCACTACCAGTAGTACACGCGCCTGCTTCAACATTTCCTGCTTCAGTGGAATTCACATTTCCTACTCTGCATACTACAATTAAACAGTAAAAGTAACCCTGTTGCTATATCGCACAAAGTCAGCTATTGTATCTCCGTGAATTAGGTAACCCACCGGCTCCCGTAAAAAATATTTCCGGAAAAATTACGAATAACTTGGAGCTTTCACATGAAACTGTCCTAAAAACAAATCCTTTTATTATTAAAAAAAAGTGTGCGTGGAACGCCACGCTACAGAAGTGAAACTTGTTTTAATTTTTTGGATTTTTCAATTTTGGATTATTGGATTTTTTTAATTTTGGATTGTTGGACTTTTTAATAATGGGTTTTTGGACTTTCTTAATTTTTAATTTTTTAATTTATGATTTTTTAATTTTGGATTTTTTATTATAAAATTTTGGATTTTTAATTTTGGATTTTTTATTATTTAAATTTTGAATTTTCGATTTTTAAATTTTGGATATTTGAATTTTTTAATTTTAGATTTTTTATTTTTTAAATTTTGGATTTTTGACTTCAGAATTTTGGATCTTTGAATTTTTTAATTTTGGATCTTTTAATTTTGATTTTTTAAATTTTGGATCTTTAAATTTTTTAAATTTTTAAATTTTGGATTTTCAATTTTTTAATTTTGGATTTTTTAAATTTTGGATTTTTTAATAAGAAGTTTCACTTCAAAAGGGATAATGCTATCACAAACCTGTTCCACTATAAATGTAAAGATTTTCTATTTAGGAATTATTATTATTAGCCTATACAGAATACAGTAGATTTCCAATTATCTGAACTTTAACTATCCGGATCGCTTTGGGGCTGTATTCAAGCGGTTTTGCAGCAGCGAACATTGGGACACCCTCTTTGAAGCCCGATTATTTGCGAAAAAGCAAAACTTTTAGCGGACAAAATCGACAATTTGTCGACCGATATGTCCAAGATGTGACACGTTATGTAAGCACAGTTCTGTAAAATGTACAATAAATTGTACAGTAAATTATAGATTTTTAAGAACCAGCTTTTTCATGCTTTATCTAATTATCCGGATATTTGGCTATCCGAAACGGGTCCGGTCCCAATTAATCCGGATAATTGGGAGGTCTACTGTATGTTGAAAATGATCACCTTTCTGAAGATGAAAGCAAACATGAACACGGCGATAAAAGTTTTATACCTGTCGTTAAAGGCTTAGTTCTCAACCTGTTGTCCCTGGGCCCTTGGTGGCCGCAACAAACGACAAGCAATCGACTTCATGGCAAGAAAGTCAGACCCGCGCTAATACACGACACAAGTACACAACCCAAACATGTCAATTTCACCACACATCCCATCAGGATGTACATAAGGACACTATTAGGTAAACACATCAAACAAATGGTTACGGTACCAAAATTTGGTTTGACCGGAGGTGATAAGTAGAGACCGGATGTTAGGCAAAATGCCTATTCTTAACCGTTATAGATATCATAAAAATGACTTAATAAAAGTTCAAGATACTATTCTTAGAGCTTTTTTCATAAAGTTAGCTCTGCCTATTTTTGCCTATTTCAACTTATAATGCCTATAAATGCCTAGTTCCGCTTTTCCGAAGAAAAGCAAGCATTTTATTGAAAATTTACATACAAATTTGTGAAATCCATACAATTTGCATCTCATGGGTTAATGACATTACACCCACTGTCAGATGCCTTAATAATTATAAATTATTAAGAGACATAGGAATGAGTCTTACTGGCGAAAACAGTGTTCAATTGATATTAATCCACAAATTCTTCCACTCTACAAGTACGCTCCGATAACGTCTGTAGAAGTGGAAAGGTCGTTTTCGGTACTAAAAAATGTACTGTCTGATAGGAGGCTTAACCTAAGAGTAGAACATTTGAAAAAAGTATCTTGTTATTATGTGCAATCAATTATGTTGGTTAATGATTGGCAAAAGGTGTTTGTAAAGGTAATATTGTGCGTTGACTGTGGTACCGGTACAGTTCTCTAATGAAATAAACAATATTGTTTACTAGCTGAAAAGGCCCGGCGTCGCCCGGGCTTTGTATTTTTTAAATTTGAAATTAACTTATGGAGGACTTTATGTATGTAAAACTTGAAAAAGATTTATCACACTCAAACGATTCCCTCAGAAAACGCTAGATAGGCCTATAGCTTTTTATGGTTCATAGAGGATGTCGAATGCTGCATTCCGTTGCTTCTACACATCATGCCTGGGAAGGATTGAAATAAGAAGAAACATAAATTACATAAGATTGTATTGACTTGACGGAAAATGTTATTGCTCATTCTCATGTTCTCATGTTTCGGGCCTGAAATAAAATAGAAATGCAGTATCACTTTCATACTTTCCTCCCTTAAAACCCAGGACATAATATACTGCGAGCATAGGACTGAAAATGTTCCATATTATAAATTCTATTCTATTCTATTCTATTCTATTCTATTCTATTCATCCCATGCTTAGGGCCTATGATAAACATCCCTATTTCTCAACTAATACAAAGCCTACAGGTATGGATAACTTATCAGCGGAAAGGATTATTTACAGACTCTTGATATAGCATACTCACACACTTAAGTTGTCCCTCTTATTCTACATCAAAATGTGAAGTGAGTAAATATTTCTTGTGTCGAGGGTAGAGAAAGTTATGTGACTACATCTCACTGTGCTTTATTTTCGTGGATTTCAATTTCAGTGATTATTTTCGCCAATATATTACATCAATGGAATCATAATTCGTTAAAGTCCAGCATTAAATAGTCGCCAAGGCCCTATGTCATCACAGTAAACAATTCACTGTTGTCATGTGAACTAAACAGCAATTCATTTTTTTCAGTATAAAATTCTCAGAAATTATATAATTTTCAAGGGAAGGAGTATTTTGTTTGAATTTTAATGTTGACCGCTATACTTCCCGGGCTTAACTGGGTATGTGTGCAAAATTCCGTGTAAATTGGTAAAGAAATGTAGATTTGTATAAGGAACAAACATACATACCCACAAACACACATTCGACTTTATATATTAGACTAGCTGAAAAGGCCCGGCGTCGCCCGGGCTTTGTATTTTGTAATTTGAAATTAACTTATGGAGGACTTTCGATTTTGAAACTCTAGGTGCTTATATAATATGTATGTAAAACTTGAAATGAAGAAAAAGATTTATCACACTCAAACTATTCCATCAGAAGACGCTAGATATAGCTTTTTATGGCTCATAGAGGATGTCGAAAGCTGCATTCCGTTGCTTCTACACATCATGCTTGGGAGGATTTGAAATAAGAAGAAACATAAATTAAATAAGATTGTATTGACTTGACGGAAAATTTTATTTCTCATTCTCATGTTACCATACAACCGTTTCGGTTCTGAAATAAGAGAAATGCAGTATCACTTTCATACTTTCCTCCCCTAAAACCCGGGACATAAAATACTGCGAGCATAGGACTCAAAATGTTCCATCCCATGCTTAGGGCCTATGATAAACATCCTTAATTCTCAACTAATACAAAGCATACAGCTATGGATAACGTATAAGCGGAAAGGATTGTTTACCTACTTCTGACATAGCATACTCACACACTTAAGTTATCCCTGCAATACGACCTCTTATTCTACATCAAAATGTGAAGTGAGAAAATATTTCTTGTGTCGAGGGTAGAGAAAGTTATGTGACTGCATTACAATGTGCTTTATTCTCGTGGATTTTATTCACGAATTATTTTTACTAAACGTTAGCATCAAAATTCGTTAAAGTCCAATAAATTATTATGTAGTGTCCAGAGCCCCATGTGAACTGTGTAAACAATACACTGTTGTCTTGACAACTGAATGGGATTTCATTTTTTTTGCATAATATTCTCAGAAATTATATAATTTTCAAGGGAAGGACTGATTTGTTTCAATTTTAATGTTGACAGCTATACTTTCCGGGCTTAACTGGGTATGTGTGCAAAATGTCGTGTAAATTGGTAAAGAAATGTAGATTTGTATAAGGAACAAACATACATACATACATACACACTTTCGATTTTATATATTAGATACAGTGTTTCGGTTAGATCCATCTATATATGTGTATCGGGTAGGTCTATGTTATTTTGATTAAATACTCCATGATATAAATGTTTTATTTCAATTAGTAACAAGAGACATCCAAAACGAGTTCATATTTTTTGACCTACTGTCTCCTTTTGCATGCAACTGTAAACTTTTTAGCATTTATTTTGACAGTTTTAGTGCCTATTTTACTTGCCTATTTTGCAATTTTTAAGTGCCTAACGTCCGGTCTCTAGTGATAAGCTTCATTGCTTAGCACTCCGGGGGTAAGGGAGGGCACAAAAAATCCAAGGGGGTCCCGCAATAAGAAAGTAAGTTGCAAGTACCTACTTAAAGAGTGAAATTTTATTGTACACGCACTTAATATATCATTATTGTAAATTTAGGAACTATGTTTTTACTGGTGTACAACTCATATGCCCTTCAACATAACGTGTAACTCTTAACAAGTTACAATATTTTTAGATGGTCAAGTTCCTAGCTGACTGTTAGTAACTCTACAAGCGAGAAATAGCATGGAGTGTCTATATTGGTACATAGCTTCTTTGATGTATAGCCAATTGCGGACTAATATAGGATTCATAAACCTAAGTTAATGATAGTTTGAGTACTTTGTTAGGTACTTTGGAATAACCATGGACTTCAGACTACAATTCGATGAGCATTGCATATAAGGAAAGCGCTTTTATGGTCGTTCCAAATTCGCCTCTCTCTCTAAAGGGAACCGAATAACACTGCAATCTTCTTGTCAACAAGTCTTGTTAATTCATAACAGTATTAACAATTAACATATTCATAATATCATCATCTTGAGATACGCAAAATACGGTTTTATTTACTCAAGTCATGTAGAAGCTAATGCGTATTAAGGCTGTTTATCTACTGAAACGGCAATGTAAGGTTGAGCAAGAAACCATACATCTTCATTGCGACTGACATACAGGCACTTAAAATCAGAAGGTCAGGTGACGATTTATAGCTCAAAAACGACTTATATGATTACTAAGGTAAATGTGAATCATCCTTGATTAATTGTAAATTTTACAGCGCTTATTACTTAAGTAGGATAACTACTTCATTACCTCAATGTAACATAACTCTTTAAGAAACAGCATCCAAACAACTCTACTGTATCATTCTTGTAATCAGTTTGATTTATTATTATTTATTATGCTGAGAATATAACAGGCTCATTGTCTAATTACAATATTCTCTTATACTAATTACCCCAGTTTTACAACAGTAATATTAGATATTTAATGTAATACTAAAAGTATTTAAAGAACTACTACAACTAAAAAAAAACAGAAAAAAGAAACGAGAAACTCACACAAATGGAAATTACACAATGAAGGGAACAAATAAAAAACATAAATAATATAATAGTTTAGGAGGAAGATATACAGAAAGATTTAAATCAAGAAAATGACATGGAGCATATTTACCGCACTTTCATGAAGAAGATGGATATATATATTTTTTTTAGTTTCCTTTTACTTATGTTGAGAAGTACTGTGTTTGACAATAAAATTCATTGACGACTTATTAGAATTAATGCATGATTTGAGTGGTCAGGAGTTTAAACTGCATTTTCAGAGAAAGCATAATAGACTACCTCCCAGAAACTATGTGACGCAAAGCATATTGAGATCTTTGCCTTACACTTCGCAACTCTCGTCATGAAAAAAAAAAAAAAGCAAGAATTATTAATTACATTCAGTACGTTCCACTTTATTCCCTCAAATAAGTTATCCTAGTTTGAATGATAAAGTAAGGTAGACTTTAATCAACAAACTTAATAATATGAGCGCACTAGATTTTCTTGAGAATGACTAAAGACTACTTAATTTATTACAATACTTCAATTATAACCAATACCTTTGTCGCATGATAAAATCATTATGTATTCCTAAGCTATAAAACCTGACAAGTGAAATTAATATAATTTTAGGTTGAAGTCTGGTTTTACTAGCCTCTTAAGGATAGTCTATTTGAGGGAATAGGGTGGAACGTACTGCATATATTATTACAGTTCGCCCTCACAGGACCAATATGAATTTCATAAATTATTAGTACACCATCATATTATGTCCGTTTGTTCGCAGGTTATTTAATGAGTTAATGACTGTTGGTGCAGATATTAAGAACTGTGGGCCTAGTCGCTACCTGTGTGTATTTTTCGTTAATTCTCCAAAACTGGATGTAACTATTTTTGCATTTGCTTTACTTTAACTATCCTATGCATTATCAGAAAAAACGGTAGGCCCTAATCTACTTCTGTATAAATTTATAATAATTGTTCTATCTTCATTGTCAAATAATCTCCTTTGCCCATTTTATCTCGACAACAGAAAGACAGTGAAACGAGAAGTAAAAAAAGAGATGACGGTATACAGTCCAATATTTATGTTAAATATTGAACAAAACAAGAAGGCCAGCTTTCAAGGTTCTTTGCCATTATTCATGCTCAATGTCTTTCTAATGTTTATCAGATCCTTATTTACTTAAGCCATTTCGTTTTTGCAAAGCCCATTTCACCCAACAGTATTTTATGTTGAGAGAGGGATAAATGGAGGTCTCATATTAAAGTTAGAAAGATATTTAACATTTTAAAATTAAAATTCAAAAAATAATAGTTATTTATTTATTTACGTAAATTTTTGAAATACACTCTTTAATCACAAGCTGACAGCTGAGGAAATACATAACATATATGGACAGTAAAAATGAATTAACCATAAGTAATTCAAAGATTTTGCCATTAATTTAATTTTGTTAAATTAAATTGCAACTACAATTTTTAGGGCATTGGTACTTTAAAGTTTATGGTTACAAGAGGCATTATTGTACTAATTTTAATTGAAATTGAGTACAGTTGCCTGGTTTGTTTTATGTAATGTGTAAAGTATACTTCAACTGATGCACAGATAGAAGTTCTACAGGAAATATGCCTAATGACATACTGGCTACTTTTTTAGTTCTAACGATTGTTGGTCTCCGGAAACTTGTCTACTTCAAATTGGGCTTATATGCAACTTAGCCTACCTAAAGAAAGTCTTCAAATAAAATGTCTACATAATAGTCTAATGGCTAAAGATTCCAAGTCTACTGTTCTTAATTACAATATGCCCATTATTCTTCTAAACTCGTGACCAAAGTGGTCTTGAGCGGTTTTGTTGCCTATTTATATTCCTCACATTAGGGTTCGCTTTTTTCAAGCGTCAAAACTAACGTCTCCACATCGTTTCCAATGTTAGAAGTTTCAACCTGTAAGCTAATGATTGATTTGGGGTTTTTAAACTGCTATTTTACCTAGGCCTATGGAGGGAATTTTGTGACATGGTCCTGTGACATTCATGGACACATAAATGCCATCGACCCGATCAGAATTGAACCCGCGACCTTGTGCACAGAAAACCAGTACTTTATGGGCTGCCCCAGGCCAAATTTTATTGCTTTTGATAGCATATTGAACGCACTTAATACACGTCTTCTTATATTTTTGACTACTCTATTTACTTTTAACCACTGCCTATGACTTTGATGCATATGCGATACACATTATTAAACATATGTATTATTCAAACTTTTACCTGACACATAGTGACATTGCAGACATCACGGTACAGAATTCCAGTACATATTTTTGTTGTCATCTTGAGTTAAACGCCTCAAATAGTATGCACCAGAATTTGCTTCCTTTTTCGGAATCTAAGTGGTCATTGTAAATTTATAAATTTAAAATTTCGCCCTTCGTATATAAAAAATTATAAAAACGTATTACCAAGGAAACGTTTCTATTAATTGTTCTGAATAATACACATTATTGTGCATACAGTAAATAATAATTGTGTAGTAGACATTACTACATAACCTTCAGAATTTTCCCTATATAGACAATTCATTCTTATACAATTATTTTGAAGCAAAATTATTTTTATGTTAAATCCTCATTCTGTCAAACCTAAGATCAGTTGACCAAATTTCTTGAAACTCTTCAAATAATTCTCACGTATCCGTGGGTTACCTAGTGGGTTATGTCAAACAAGCAAATTTGTTAAAGTAAAGTTACTTTCTCCAAATCATTTATCCAAAACCCTCATTTCTTTCTATTTTACATAGGCTGCTAAATATTTCAATACGATTTAAAAGCTGACAAGAGATTTAATCGGTCACTAAGCTGCGAAAAGGGAAGGTCTTGTGTCAACACGAGTTACAAGAATCACAAGGAACCAAAACAAGCAATGTAGCAAATTAAATTATTATGAACCCGAAAGAGAAAGGAAAATTACATGTTATTAATTTGAGTTAAAATAAAACTGGATTATATAATAGTGAATACTGTTTGTGGATGTCCTTTGTTAATGGTCACTAATAAAGAAAAAACAAAACATGATTTAATTAATTTCGTTCTCGAGAGAAAAACATTGCCTTATGACAATGCAACGATCTCAATAAACGAAGGGAAAAAAACAGTTAAATTGATTGATTGAGGATTATTCTACTGACTTCACGACACCCACTGACAGCCTTTGTCCCCAAATTCCTTAGTGCATGCATATTTATTTTTATAAATATTTTTCCGATCATTTAATTTGATATTGAAAAATATATGGTGAGTCATTATGAAACATTATTTGCCAATCCAAAATAATGAAACATTGTCTGTCGACATCTGATTTAGTGAAATTAGGTCTCTGATAAATGTATCCTTCAATATAATTAATGTGAGTCATATTTTGAGTGAAATGGGAAAATTACGCAATATGTAAACAATAATTCAGACGTTCGAAAACTTAATGCGAATTTCATGTTGGTTGCAGATGTATAAACTCCACTGACGTCTAATTGACCAATTTATTTAACAACGCTTTGCAGTGTTCTTGCTAACTCAAACAGTAAGCCCACCTATGCCATTAGATTCTGTGCTGAAGTGAGTTTTGGTGTATAATAGTTTACACAATCAGAAAGTAAAGAGAAGAAATATTTATGATACAAGGGCTAAAAGTAGGATTTTATTTTGCGAGTAGGTATGTTCGCCCGTAAGGGTGAGTAAAGTAATTCTACAAGAAAAATAAAGTTATTTTACCACGTGTATCATATACTATTTTTTTTTTGTTGACAGACGTTAAAATTTGTGAAACAATAGCAAATAACATATTATTGTAATGAATTACTGTAGAGGCAGCCATGTTGCAGCGCGCATGCAGCCAGCCATGTTGCAATAACCTGACAGCTGATATTATTTTCGTACACTGCTGCTAGCATGAAAATGCTTTTCAGCCGCCAAATATAACGACTTTTGCAATCACAGTGAGAAATTTCACATTTAAAAAGATGTAGTGAATTTTAAAAATGTCAAATTTTATCAAACTGAGTATTAAATGTATCATAAGCAAATATTTTAAAATAAATTAGTGTTTTCGGATACCAAAGTTGGTACCAATGGAGTGGCATAAATATTTTATAGCACTAGTGTAATAATATTCAACTCTTACTTCGTATGTCTTGTGCTAGAAAATCTACTTATAATTCAAGCTGTCTAAAATAAAATAAAACATTTAAATTTAAAAAAAACACGTTACGGCCAGTTCAAAAGCACTTCAATTTGTTGTATGAAAAAGTTATTTGCAGTTATGTGCTTAGTAAGAATTTATTTCTTGTATGATTTTATTTCATTCGATGAAATGTAGTAAGGCAAAAGGTGATTTTATGTTCTATTTTCTTTATTTCAAAGAATGTTATATTTATGTGGTATCCGAAAATGCCTTTCTCTTATGAAATGAAGTGCGATTTGGCTAGTAAGTTTACCCTACTTTATACTCACAATTATAGTTGAATTTCGGTAAAGTTGAGGATAACTATTAACAACAACGATGATAATAATAATAACAATAATAATAATCAAGTTCAGTTCTTTGGCAGACTTAGCCTAAGGGCAGAGGATCTTTTCTAACATTCAACCTAGATAAATATGCATCATTAGTATACCAGCAAACATGTATTAATTTTAATACAAATAATTATTGACTTATTTTACCAAAATGTAGTGGTTTCAAGCTATATCAGATATATTAGTACACATGCTTTCATAAAAATAAGTTTACTGCATACTTGCATAATCGTAATAGGAGAAGGAACAACATTTCCGGGTTTACCAAGTCCAAATGTTTGGCAATTGCTATAATGAAATATAGCTTATATTATGGCTTTAAAATACAGAATAGTTTTGTTTCTCAATTCCCTGATTTAATAAATAAATGTTTGTACATTTCAAAAATATAAAATAAAGGAAAGTTACCTCATTATTTTAATTGTTAAGATTTATGTAATTACTGAAGGTTACAAATTATTAAGCCTTTATATTAAATTACTTTCTAACCACTAAAAAGATGTCTGTAGCATAAGTTGGTTTTTGCTTTTCGTAATATTCGTAAATGAATGTAAACATGAATTATATATTACAACAGACCTAAAATAAAAATATAAATATATTCAATCTTCGCTATGACGTAAAGCTACACCGTAAAAACAAAGAGAACAAACAAGTAGCTTGACAAATGTTGTAATTGCAGACTACAGTGGAAACTGTTGCTAATACGTAGTTCTTGCAGTAGAGAAGTAATTCTTCCAGCAATTATCTGCACCATTGCTGTTCTCTATAGCTGTATACGAGTGTTTTAACAGTAGTTAGCTCCTTTCTTGCATAAATAGGCGAATTCTTACGATAAAAATGTATTTTTTCAACCGTGTTACTGTGTATATACCTGAATAGAATGATTTCTATACATACTTTCCATACTATTCAGAAGACATTAAACGACTAAAACTTTTGTTTATATTTAGGGCGTAGAACTACAGTATTTTAAATTTATGTTGGAGATGGATTCGAATAGGAAATCTCTCGCGTTGAAGACTGCTCAATTATAGACTATATGGTGAGAGTATCCAAGATAACGTTCTGTTGTAGGCGTAGGCCTACAGAATGCGTAAAATAAAATAAAATCAGGTAAACTGATGTAACAAAGTGCCAGTATGTTTTTGTTTAATCAGTTATGACTGCAATTATGATATGCAGAATATGTTTTTTTTTAAATTGATTTCCAAGTTAAGCTCCAGATTTATTCATTAAGCAGGGCTTACGGAAGAAGAAAGGTCTACCATCTCGGCCACCTGGGTCATTTTAACGGTCTAGTTGGATAAACGCATGTAAATCAATATGTTTTTTGTCATAGCTAGCTGTATTTTAATTTCCAAGGCCTTATAAGATCACAGTAAAACAATAGGCTATGTTGTCAAGATAACTGATTTTCATTTTTTTTATAAATTCTTTCGAATACTTATATTACCATAAAATAGGCACTAAATTAAGCATTACTCCGAAACAGGTCAACCGATTTTATCCATTATGAATAGACGTCTTCCCATGGACATTATAAATGTGTATACCAAGTTTCATAAAAATCCGGTAAAGCGTATTTGAGTTACCGCGTCTTTAAAATATACACTAAATTGGGTTTCACTCCGGTACCGGTCTACCGATTTGGTCCAATATCAGTAGACGTCTTTCCACGTACATTATAAATGGGTATACAAAATTTCAGGAAAATCCAATAAAGCATATTTGAGTTATCGCGATTTCTTATATATTAACATAAAAACACTAAATTGAGCATTATTCCGGTACTGGCCAACCGATTTGGTCCAATATCAATAAACGCTTCCCATGGACATTATAAATGCGTTTACGAAGTTTCATAAATATCCGATAAAGCGTATTTGAGTTATTGCGCCTTTAAAGTAGACACTAAATTGGGTTTTACTCCGGTACCGGTCAACAGATTAGGTTCAAATTCAATAGGGCACTTCTCATGGACGTCATAAATGGGTATACCAAGTTTCATGGAAATCCGATACAGCGTATTTGAGTGATGGCGCCTTTCTATTAGAAAGGCGCCATAATCTATTAAAATAGGCACTAAATTGGGCATTACTCCGGTACCGGTGAACCGATTTGGTTCAATATCAATAGGGTTCTTCCCATGGACATTATAAATGTGTTTTCCAAGTTTCATGAAAATCCGAAAAAGCGTATTTGAGTTATGGTGCGTACAGACACACGGACAGACAGACGGACAGACGGACAGACAGAGGGACAGACATTTTTTCGTCCACCACACAATCTCATAAAGTACCATACTGGCACTTAATAGCTAGAACCGTAACTAATAGTGTTCGAATCGAATCCTTTCCCTTCCGCGCATGGAGCAATGAACCTCCTGGAGAAGGTTTCATTTACAAAAATTAATTTAGTTACGCTTTTTTCCTATGGAAGACGGCCATCTTGAAGAAACTGGAAGTGACTGAACTGGAAAATTTGGTATGGAGGTTTTAATTTTGGGTTGGAGTTCTCCAATGTGCCATAAATCTACGTCATGGGACAAACAGTTTACAGTCTCTCCCAGAGGACTTCATGCGCAGGAGTTTTACTTCATGAAAAACCTATAGACCTCGGCGGATTTGAATTCGCGACTTCTGAATCCAGAGATGAGCACGCTATCTGTATCTACCACAGAGAACGACTAAAAAACTTAATTCTAAGATATAGGAGCCATGAGTCACTTCGGGATATGAACCACAAACTTCTTGGAGCCAAGTACTTCTTGGAGTCACGAGCCAGATTCATGAACCGCTAATTCCACCGCGAGCTGTATGAAAATTGGAGATCATCAATTGCGTTTGCACCGTAGACACAAACCTTGATACAGTATAATAAGCTAACCGGTAAGTTCCTGGTAGTGTCACTCTATAAAATAAAAAGGACGATAATTATAACAATAATAAATACTAACACTATTGAAGCAGGACTTAATCAGTAAATTGAAAGTCGTTAAATTAGTATCTTGAACCTAATGGCATGATGAGGGTTATTTCTTCGAATAACATGATGGAGTTTCAGGGACAACCAGGATATCTACAAGAATTACCAATCTCAACAAACCCATCAATGTGACAACTTAGCATGTATTTTAATTTAAAAACCCGCATGTTGTAGTCATAGAGTGTAGTCTACCGTAGGCATACATCAATTTTTCAAAAGCCATTTAAAATCCCCTTCTAAAATAATTTTCTATTCATTTGCTTTCTTAGTAAATTCGATATTTTAGTAAAACTTACTCCAAGCAGTTCTTCGATCATACCAATTTCTCAACTCCGAATCTATGAATTTATACATATCTTAAACTCTATCCTGAAATAAGGATAGGCTCTAAAAACCAGATTTCAAATAAGTAACATGCGAAATTCATAATTCGAATAGTTTTTCTTCTTATTGACGAGACGCAGAAATATAAAGCAATATAGGCTATATATAGTTTTTATATTCTGGCTATATATATATTTAAATTTTGAACTTAATTCTGAACCATATTTAAATTCTGAATTTAAAAATAATTAATATTCTCATATACAGAAATAAAAATACAAAACCCAATTCGGTGCATTTGAACCACATTAGGAGCTGAAAAGGAGTAGGATCACTTAGTGAAAAATTTCAATGATTCTAAGAATTACGAAACGGCAATGGAGTTTCCCATGACTGATTTACTCCTGGAAAAGTGTCTTCAGCAAGCATTTTATACGAACTTGCAATAGATCACCTATACTATATCTCAGGCTAGTTTGATCCTGTTCAAAACAAAGGGGAGGAGAACTCACAGAGAGTTCGCGGAAAATTCGCTTCATGTGACAAAACGTGATTTGTTAATGTCATTAGCATGCGCCATTCCCAGGGTATGGCTTGCTAATGGAGAAGTAGTGATCGTAAATTCAAGCAACAATAATAATTAATATCAATATTTACAAGTGAAATAACAAACTCACTGGCATCGTCATTATTATAGTATATCAATTAACAAACAAAACATAAAGGATTCATTGTTCACGACAACCCTGCGGGACACCCACGCATGTCTTACTCCTCTCTCCGTGTTTTGATTTCCCTCTCACGTTTATTTGTTGAAGATAGAGTCAGTTGTACTGAGAATAAACAAACTACCATTATCGCGGTGATGACATGCGTTCTCATGTGTGGAGCTGTACAACAGCTGTGACTATGACAGCCACACCTCTTTGTTTTGAACAGGATCGAACTTACTTGAGATATATTATAGAAGGTTTTATTCTGTACCGAAAGCAAAATACTTCCTATGGGCCAGACTATTAAAGATCAGTCATTTTATTACATCCAACTGATATGTGTAGATATGAAAAGATAATTTGAATAGAAACGTAACTACAGCATTATTAAAAAGCGTATTAAATACGTTGGTTCGTTTATGGTTCTTTAACGATGCGGGTGTAATGCAACTTACGACCTATAACTGTCATTGGTATGCCAGTTTGTTTCGCAAAAGTTTTTTTTACGTACCTGTAAATCCATAGTCTGTTACATTTATGCACATATAAATGCCATCGACCTAGGCCGAGATCGAACCCGCGAACTTGGGCATAGAGCGCCATATAGACTGCCTGGCCGATTACAGTATTTAAATACGTATTTTGTCTCATTAGAAAACAATAATTTCCAATAAACATCGCTATCACCTATGCCACGTATCGATAAAATAGTCTATGAAGGATATTCCGAAGATAAAAATCGTAAATGTGATTTATCTTTCGTTGTGCATGAAAATTCTTTCTCATGAATACCTGAGGGCAATTACTCAAGTATAAAAGCTTCACGGCTCTTAAGAAAGTAAAATCAGTCCTTATTAAGTATTCATCATGACCTTTCACTAATAGGCAGTCAAAGCAAGCGAGTTAATGATAAAAAATGTAGGCAACCTTGTCAACTGTTTACTACTCCTGTCGCTCAGTCTTTCTTCAATGCGATAGTAATGAAACAAAATATGTATAAATAAAATCGATGTTAGATTTTGAATCCACATAATTTATTCACAGTACTATACTAAAGACAATAATCACTTAAAATGCTGCGATATAACAATTTTCTAATTGATAAATTCTTCCTGCTTCAACTACAAATCGTCATAGATAAAAAGGTCCGCTTATAAAATATTTCAATACATAGATAATACACATCAAGCAACCCGCTGAAACATGCATTCAATATAAAACGAATATATACAGATGCCGATTATTTAAAGAAAATAATTAATAGACAAAAGACCCATATGTCTGGGTTCTGAGCAGTGGCACAGCCAGGAGTTGAAGCTGGGGGGGGGTGCTAAAATAAGATAAATGGCTAGTAAAACTAAAAGAAGTTATAAGTTATAGACCTATATTTATTTTTATTCAATGAAGTCGTTATTCTATTATCATTTACCAATATCAATATTTTTATCATTACTACAATTTTTTCATATCATTATTTATGAACAAATTGATATTCCATTAACACGTCACAATACCTAAAATATTTTATTCTATTTCTGAAATAACTTACACGCTTATCGTACCAGTAGGTTTAACAATAGCTGAAAGTTTAATCGTCTAAGAGCTTTGAGCTGCAATTCTTTGATGACCACCAGACATGTTAAATCTTTTCGACTTCCGCGATGACTTGAAATTATTATTACCAGAAGATTTGATCATATTCTGCCAATGGACTCAATTCAGCAAAAGTAAGCAATACTGCGAAGTAATGCATTTGAAATAGCTATCGAATTATTGTTGCGTTAGACGAAAACTTATATTATTAATCCGATCAAACTTTTCAGACATTGTATGCGTAATGTTTTAAACTATCTTGCATTCTTGGTCACTGTTGAACTATAGTGAAAATGAGACAATTAAAAAAAGTTCTAATTGGGGGACTGGATGGGCTTAAGACCCTTTATCCGTTCCAGTGGCTGCGTCACTGGTTCTGAAAATAAATATTAACCCTTTCAGTGTTATAGTTATGTCAATGATCTTAGCTTTGGATTTACCAAAACATTTATAAAGTTTATAACACAATCATGGGATTGTACCCCTTGCTTAAACCTCAATATCTTTTATTTGGTGGAATTCAGAAGGTACTTTTAAAATTCAACGCGTGGCTGATTTTTATGCCATTCAAAAGTATTGTATATAATATGGAAGTAATATAACTGCAGATTTCAATAGCTTATTCCTTTGTCAGAAACAGAAAGATAATGATACCATGATTGTCCCAAGTGACCCTATCTCAGAAAAAAATGCCCGTTACCTTAAACGTGATTAACTGCATAAATATGAAATGTACTGTTCTAATTTTTTTCACATCAGCAGACGAAAGAATATGGAATAAATTTTTCTTCGCGGGTATACAAAAAAGTTGGTAGTTTTCCTGCTTATTAAAATACAGTAGTCTACAAGGAATATTACGTGGGCCACATATTCGCCGCTTTATTATGTTGTAAGTTTCACTATTTTTTGTGTGACTGTTTTTATATATTTGTTCTATCTTTAAACTGATCCAACAAAGCTAGATTAATAAGTTATAGCTATAGGAATAAAGCTATATAGGAATTAATAAAGCTATAGGAATTACTTATATATATATATATATATATATATATATATATATATATATATGGAAGATATGGAAGATATACGTGGAAAGTTTTAAGTATCTATTTAACTAATGAAGCCACTACCATAACGAATGGGCAACATAATAACGTATCCAGAAGAAATAAATATTTTTTAAATCAGTACCCTATATATTTTTATAGCCACTTAAAGTACTTCCTAGAACACTAGCAAGTACTTCTTTATGTATTCTTTTTGGAAATTACAGATATAAGTTAAGGCCTCTGTACTTGATTCAAGATGTTAATAGAAATACATAAATACTGAAATAAGTGAACAGCACAATAAAAGTAAAGTATAAATAAAATCTGATTTATATATAATTTTTTTTAAAAAGAGGACTAGAGTAGTAAAAAGGAAACATTAAGCATAAAAGTGAAATGCACGAATGGATTCAATGTCTGAGCTTTAAGCAAAGTGTTAAAGACTCACTGATATTGGGCCCGATGTCGGCGGCGAGGGCAGAGGCCAGCAGGCAGAAGAGCGTCGTGGGGAGCAGCAGTTGTAGCGCCATGGTGAGACTGCGGACCATTTTGCGAGCACACGGGCACCGGCCACTTTCTCTTCTCTTTGTAGGGGGTGTGGTGGGGATATTACATAAATCACACCCACTCGTTTACTTAAACTTCGTGCTGTATGCCTCAATATACCTATTCTCACATATTTTCAGCTATACGTCTTAATTTTGGGTTCCCATTTTTCCCAAGACAAGTCTCGTTTTTTATTGATTGTTCCAGTGTCTCCACTCTTTTCCAAAAATATCGGGTTTTTTTCTTTTGTAAGTGTCCTTCCTAAAAGAAATGCATTAGACTTACGGAATTTATTTTATTTTAAACATGCAGCACTCCTGACGAATTCATAAAACTTTGATGAGGTATATTAAGAAATTGGCAATTCTAATGACGAAATAATATCTAAAGAAAAGAAGATTTTTGACCGGGTTCATAATTCTCATAGATATTATAATATATCGTAAACGTGTACGAGGGCAGTCCACAAAGTAAGTTTCCCTGGGTCCGTTTACAGAAACAAAACACAATTTGAAGTAAATGGTCATTACAACAGACACAGCCGGTGTTCAACTATTTTGCAACATATTCACCACCGGAATTGAGACATTTGTCATACCATGGGACAAACTTTTGAATACTCGTGTCCTAGAAGTCTGCCGCCTGGGATTTGAACCACTGTTTGATAACCACCTTCGCCTCTGTCATTCTTTGTCAATTCGTGAGGTGTAGGAAAAGATGGAAATCACTGGGAGCGAAGTCCGAGCTGAAGGGTGGATGTTTAAACACCTCCCAGCCGAATTTCTGCAGGAGACAGCTCGGACTTCGCTCTCAGTGATTTCCATCATTTCCTACACCTCACGAAATGAGATAGAATGACAGAGAGATGTTTGTCACACAGTGATTCAAATCCCTGGCGGCAGACTTCTACGACATAGGTATTCAAAAGTTGGTTCCACGGTTTGACAGATGTCTCAATTCCAGTGGCGAATATGTTGAAAAACAGCTTGAATAAATACGACCATGAAGTTGTGTTTTATTTCTGTAAACGGTCCCAGGGAAACTTACTTTGTGGGCGGCCCTCGTACTTTAATCAGGCATACTTTTAAATTCTGGTTCTTATCGTTGTAAACGCGATTTTGATTCATAATACAAGGACATATTATGCATGTGAATGTAATCCTACTTCTTCATTTCTAACGTGTCCCGCTTTTTTACAAAATTTCACACTTTTTCAGGTGAAAATGATTTTTTTCCTTTTTTATATTTACTTTATGGGAATCCTATCTTAATTATTTAAGTGTTTGACATTCTGAACTAGGCCTGTATAGGATTTGAGTTAATAAAGATCATGCCATATTTTCTCAGAGCAAACGTTTAAGAGCGAGTAACAAAAAATGCCCTTGCCACCATATTCTTGTAGATGAGTGATGCGGGTTCGAAACCCTTCGGGCATGGGTGTATGTGTATGTTTACAAAAAACAATACGTAAACAGAATAACAAGAGAAAACGATTCGGACAATTGGCCATAGACTATGCAGGTTTCGTGTTGATAAAAATATTTCTCAAAGTTGTAACTTCTTGAGTTTACAAAAGTATCTGTTACCATTTTCTGCACAGAATGTAATAAACTGAGCAATTTGTCGGTTTTGTAATTTTTTCTTCCCTTTTTCTGCATGTAACGTAGCCTACCTTCACTGTCACGGGAGTTCCTATTCTACTCCAGCGTTCAGATCTCCTATAATAATTACAAGGTGGTGGTTCTTAAATTCATTTCTGATTGTTTTTATCGTTTAGAAACGATAATCATTCTACTGTATAGGCAAAGCTTTGTATAGGTTATCATACAGTTTAATTTCTGTACTAAGTATTATTAAACTATTCCTGATTTTAGAACAAATACTCGACTGTGATCGTTATAAATTCAACATCTATTCCAGACATTTTGTCCCCTAAATCATCTTTTTTTATATCTTTCGTTTTCCTCTTATATTATGGTAAGTAATGATTCTGTAATATTCAGTTTGGATTGCGAATGGTCTAAAATACAAAAATATCTTTCCTTTTTTCGTGCTTCCCTTACTTACTTAAATCTACGCTAAACTTCAGTGTATTTCATTTTAACCCTAAGTTGATAAATGATAATGTATCCTGTAGGATATGGTACTTTGTCTTTTATACTAAAAGGGCGGATAAGAAATTGAAAGAACAATTTCAATTTAATGTAAAATTACAGAAAAAAGCAGCAGGAAATAAACTACGGACCTAATCTTTGTGTGAACTCTGATCTTCGCAGTTCAGCATTGGTTTCATATTGTGTGAGAAACTTTGTTTTGCCAAATAAAAAGTTAAACACTCCTTATTTATGTACCAGTATTAATGTATTCGCTACCGGTTTGTTTAGAGCTTGATAGTCGTTTCGTTGTCCTGTATTATTATAACCTGTACTGCAGTGTTAAAGATACGGCATAACCTATATGTTCAGTGAACAATATACAATCACCATTAATTGCCAGTGCATTCTGTGAAATCGGGGTATATTTTAAGCATTTCATATGTATTTATAAACGACTGGATAATGGTGGACCTAATTACTAAGCTGAATTCCTGTCTTTTTTTTATCAAAAAGGGGGAAGTGAGAAAGTTTCGCACAGGGTTACTCTAGTCGATTCTAATGTTACGATATAATTTAAAGATAAGACATATTTTCATGTCCGATTCCCTCATGAGTAGGCCTAGAGCTAATCTGTTATATCAAATATCACAATTTAAGTATGCCTGGTACTACTCAGTACTAAAAAAATCAAAATCTGAAGCCAAAATATAAGCAATGTTATTGTTTCAATAGCTAAACAATGTGTAATTTTATTAAATAAATATACTTTAATGTTATTTATATTAGTTCAATATGCCCAAATATTTCAGTTAATTTTATTTGTTGTCGCTTGAAAAAGTCTCGAATTTTTGTGTTGTGTAGTCTCACTCTATGTCTCTTTCTGTCTCTCTGTTTCTCTCTCTCTCTCTCTCTCTCTCTCTCTCTCAAGTTCTCTACCCCTTTCTTTCTTTCAACCCCTTTCTTCCTCTCTTCCTCTCTCTCTCTCTCTCTCTCTCTCTCTCTCTCTCACTCACTAACTCTGTCTATCTAATTCAAATATCTAAGAAGAGGAACATCCGAAGCTTGTAAGTTATAAGAATCAAGTAAGAATGTTATAGTACTGTTTAAGCAGGCAAGGAAGGATTGCAAGACGTATAGTACCGACCATGAAATACTTCCTCTTTCTTTCTCTTTACCGCCTCATATTTGCTGCCATCTATACGGAACCATGGACACACGAGACAGTATACTAGCACAGCCATCTATTAGCTAAATATCACAACATTAAGATAAATCTACTTGTTTAACCGAACTTTTAACAATAGAGTAATAGAGTATAACTACAATGACTGCAAAATTGTCTCAAACTCCTAGTCTAAAAATTGAAGGTGACATAGTGATCTTTAATGCTTACACGCCTTAGTTTGCAAAACAAAAAACAAAACAAACAGAACAAACAAACAAAAAAAAGTTGATCTTGTTTCGGAAGTTAAAGCTTACGAACAGTGTGTCATCTTTGAATATCCATATGAAACAATTTTTTATTTAATGACTATGTATTTTACGACTAGGACGATACAATTTTTTAAGTTACACGAAAGTCGCTGTTGGTACTTTAACATTAAGTTACCAGCATGGAGTGCTTTTCCCGATTTTTTTTTTATAAAGCTCAAAAAAATTAAGCCTTTATTATTATTTAAGCAACATGCAATCACAATGCGCTTTTTCTTTAATGATGAAGAAAAAGTTAATGGGTTTTCCGATTAAAATTTACATTACAAAATATGTTTTTTTTTTTTTTTTTAATTTAATTCTCAGGATAGATATAAAATATAAATAGGACCACATATAAAAACTTTTTATCGAAAAATGTATTTTCAATTGATATGAACGTACTTATTTTCCCTTAACTCAAATTTCATTCCTGTTAATTGAACACGGAACACACATTTTATTAAAATATTACATGGTGTTTAATTTTACTTATCCGTGAAGTGTTATATTTGGAGTATTGCTTTGTATGGATCAGAGACATGGACTTTGAGGAAATTAGAGAAGAAATATTTAGAAAGTTTTGAAATGTGGTGCTGGAGACAGATAGAAAATATAAAGTGGATGGACATGGTGACAAACGAAGAGGTTCTGAGTAGAGTGGGTGAGAAGAAGTCAATCATACACACAATTCGTCAGAGGAAAGCAAACTAGTTGGGCACATTCTCAGAAGGAACTGCTTATTACATGATGTCGTAGAAGGAAGATTGGAGGGTACAACTAGACTTGGAAGAAGAAGAATTCAGCTGTTGGACGATTTAAGGGAAAAGCGGAAATATTGGATGCTGAAGGAGGAAGCAGAGGATAGACAGTTTTGGAAAACAAAATTCGCGTACCAAGTTTGAAAACCTGCCGGAAGGCAGAATACTTACTACTACTACTACTACATGGATTTTAATAAATCATCTACTGATCCTTAAATTTCAAATAATTTTCATCAAGAAGCAAAATTGTTGATGCAAAAATGTAAAATACTCCCAAGTGATAGTTACTTGAATAGCCACTTAAAGAAGTAATTAACAGAGTGAAGAGAGTTCCTGTTTTAAACCGACCATTCGGCATTTCGTTTGTGTAAATTTGTGTGTTACTCAGTTATGAACAAACGGGTTGATCGATTTTCTTAAAATTTGGCAAGAATATTCCTTGAGGCCATAAAAAAAAACTACGCATGAATAAGGATTTTTATCTTTTGGTCTTTGTTTAGTGTAATGTTTATCTTCTTTCAACGATTCTAGCCAAACGATTCATGTTATAAAAATGTAAGACTACTTCCACTCTCGAGTGTAAAATTTCTACAATTTTGTTCCAATAGGCTACATTTTTTACCTAACTCTATAGTTTACCCGCATTGTCTGTTTGTTTGTAAATTTGTTTGTTTCGCAATCATGACCAACTGCATTGTTCGATACCTTCCAATTTTGCACGAAGTGTTTAAAAACGACGTAGGCCAACGTGTAAGGATTTTTATTTTTTGTGTCTATCTAAACATGTATTTTTTTTTGTCCCATCTTAAATGTTGATCAATTAATAATAAAAGTATAATTCATTTTTCCAAGTACGCTCAGGTTTTTTACAGTACCCAGGTTTTTTACAGTGTTAAATTGGGACAAATAACTGGATAATGCTCAATTGAAGAGGAGATAAAAAAATTACTGTTTTATGAAGGCATAGTTAATTGGATTTTATTTGTAGTTATCCGGATTTTATGTCGATTTACCATAGACTGCAAATAATTAAAGTTAATTCTCACTGGAGAGTCTAGGTATGCCTACTATACCGCACGCTTCTCTGTGTTTGTCTTATGTCTTTGCCCTCCACCTGGGCGATATCATATATTTAATAGTAGGCCCAAGATGTTTACCTAGCCCTCTAAAACATGAAGAATTTTTTCAAGAAGAAGAAGAAGATAAAGAAGCAAATAACTAAATAAATAAACAGAGGAAAGTAGAGAAAATACAAGTCTATAGATTTGAGTTGACAGAGTAGGCCTATTAACGCTACTAAGAAGGAAAGAAGACGCTTATAAAGTACCTGTTTGTATTGAATTAACTTCAACAGTCCTGTATTCTGATGTGTAACTCGTTTGAAACAAAAACTTGTTTCCAGATTAAGGATTAAAATAACCTTGAAGTGGAGTCTGTCTCAAACCTGTAAAAACAGATCGATAATTATGAGATGTATGTTAAGTAAAACGTATTATTATTTAAGATATAAAAAATGTGTCTTTTCTTCTGTTTGAAGTACATGAGAGCACACGGGTCCAGAATAGTAACATTTATAGAAAGGAAAAATTGAATTATAAAGTACAAAATTAACAGGCGAAGCTTAAAGCTTAAATATTTATTTGATCAGACAATCGGATATAAATTATTTATCAAAGGTAGAAGTAATGGTGAAAAATTCTTAGCGAATTCTTTACAGTGTCCATTAATATTTTTTTCAAGTATTGGCTGAAACCCAAACGTAATATATGGGAACCTTGTTTCTAGAAGGTACCAAATCCAAAAATCTTAAAATTGAGATAAAGGTGGCAGCACTTCTCAGAACCTAGTTTCACATATTTGGTGATATACTTGCTGCCAAACGATACCATGCCTCATTTAAAACAGTTTCATGGTAAAAAATACCGAATCCTATAACCGTTTCATGGTAAAAGATACCGAATCCTTTAACCGTTTGATGGCAAAATATACCTAATCCAATTATCCAATCAGATCACCTGCTTCACACCGCGTGGCTAACTAACAACTTGTTTTCCACGGACATCACATTAGGATAGGATTTAATATCTGCTGATTGAAACCTGCAAATAAATTTTATCTTGATACATTTTCTCAAAATTACATATTTCGTCATTCAAATTTAGCATGCTTGACATCGGTAATCGATATAGCTGACGGCGTGACTAATAAAATATTTAGTTATATCTCAAACAGAATTATTCCTTTATATTATAGCTTAGTTTTCACAATTAACATGCCAGAAATTTCCAAATCCATTTTCATTTATGCTTATAAAACCAGAGGATTTTACATCAAA